>CM060945.1:418494558-419852058 GCA_030765085.1 Allium cepa
CACCTTTATTCAATTTTCAAATTTATTTACAATAAATTTTGTTTTCATTCCATTCATATTCACTTTCATTATATTACAAAAATCCATTTTTATAAAGCTTCCGTTTACTTCGTTTTAATTTGACTTTAACCAGTTTATCCAATTCCATTTGATGCCTATTCAAATTATTCACCAACCTTATTTGTTTTATTTTTTTCCATTAGCACATTCACATCCATGTTAATTTTATTTATGAACCCATTTCATAAATAATTACTTTAGTTTAGTTTTCCATGGTAGTCAAGTTCTACCTTATTTTAAATTGAATCTCATTCAATTTGTTTACCCTCATTTACTTAGCATATCCAATTTATACTATATCACTTGGAAAGAATTTCATTTTATATAAATCGATTCTCGAACAGTTTATTATATCATAACATAGCTCCTGCACTTACATTTCTATTACCTTTATTTTCCAACTTATATTACACTTTCCCATTCACTTTATTTTTATTCACTTAGATCTATTAGCTTCATTTCATAGTGAACGACATTTCATTATAAGCTAATTTATTTTATAAACTATTCCACAAAATTACTTCAAAGGTTTATTATAACTTTCCATATCACTGCTTAAGTTATATTCAGTTTCAAACTTAAGTTCATACCCAACTTACACAACCCTATCCCAACCATATTCGACTCATTTACTCTTAAATTGAACCCATTTCTGGTTATCAAAACCTAACCATTTAATTTTGGTTATGCTTTTTCACATTCCCTAGCTTAATAAGTTATATAAACTTATTTTATTACAACTCCTTAATTTCCACTTAAGTTTTATTTACATTCTCTATTTTCACATGTAGTTATATAACACTTGACACTTCCTATTCATATTCAACTTACTCAAGTCCAATTCACTCTCTATTTACGAATTCAAATTTTGAATTTTTCAGTTCTTTTTACCTCATTACCAAACCATCTTCATTCTGGTTTATTATTTCATCTCCCAATTTATAAGTCCAAACTTATTTACTTACTTAAGTCCATTCACATTTTATATTTTACTTTACCCTATTTCAATTCCATTTCTCCATTCATCAGTTTACAAACTTATTTAATTAAATTTCCATTTTACTTACTGAAGCCCATTTACATCTTATAATCTCACTCTGGGTTATATATATCACTTGATAGCTTAAGTGTATTCATTCCACTTAATATTATATCTTGTAGCTATATAATTATTCTACATTCAACTTTATAGCTGTTTCAATTCAGATCCAACTTCTATTTTATTTAACTTATCTTAAGTTAAATTACAACATACCTTATTCACTTTGATTTAATCAAGTTAAATTTAAATTTCTGGATTAAAATTTTCATTTTCCTTCTTATTTATATCAACTTCACTTTATAAATTCAACACTGATTCCCCTTGATTTTTCACATTATTTAATTAGAATTCCCAGAATTCAATTTCCCGGCTATATTTTAAATTATTTTGAAATCATAAATAACACATACCCACTTTGGTATATCTAATAATACCTCCGGATTTTCAAAACAACTTGGTTTTACCAAAACAATTTCCCTTTTGAAATTTCTAAAACAAGCTCATTTATCAATCAAGTCCAAACAAATATCATAACCAATCACCACGGTAGCAATCCATCACTTAGAAACTCGAAAATGAATACTGATGATGTGGCCATCATCACCAGGATTATTTTCCAGCGATTGTAGTGATTTCAATGCTTCCTTACTTCCAAAAATTCCTTTTAACACAATTTCTATTCAAACGTATTTCATATATAATACTCCATTATTCCTTTCAAACCACTTTGGAAGACATTTCCATAATTTCCAAGATTTTAAAATTCCCAAACCTTTTGTTCAAATTCATTTGAACATTTTTTTCATCCAAAATCTCTGGGAGTTGAATTCTGGTTTAAATCAAACTTTAGTTATACTTCTTTTGTATAAATTATTCTTATACAATTCTATTTGGTTATATATATAACTGTTTCAAATTTTATAATCTTATTTGATTATAATGTTAACAACCAAACATCCAAATATATATATATATATATATAATAATTTTATAAATTTATTTCATTTATATCAAAATATAATTTGGGTAAAATTATTTCATTCACCCACTTAAAAAACACTGTGTCGGTTTACCTTGTTCAAATGTCTAGAAACCCCTATCGCTACAGTTGTACTTCCCATACCGGCCAGAATTCATAAACACTCAACTGATAAGTCAATCCAATATAAAAACATTTTATATTCACTAATAATTACACACTCATAGCCACTAATACAATCAAACTCATTCTAGATTACTTCTGAATCTATCTCTAATGAGTAATTTCCCACCAAAGCCCAGGTATATCGCCAACATAGGCTCTAATACCACATGTGACAACCAGCCCTTCATAACCCTCGAAAAATGACATAAATGCGCCCATTGTATAACATGTCGAACGATCAAATGTCGGAAAGATAGATTGTTGAGGGAAAAGAAAGAAGGTAGAAGAAAGAAGGAACTAAAACAATAGCAGAATCTTACAGCGGAATAGAATAACTTATAATAGAAATAGATCTTTACACAAATCAAAAAAACTATAATATACATACCACACATCAGAGTACACAAATCAACAATTACCAGCCAAGGCAATTATAACAACCCGCCCTCACTATTGCTGGCGATTTCCAACAAAACACTACAGCGGAAATAAACAAGTATGGGTAATACGCCACGATCTTCAGCACGCCTCCTGCTTCATAGTATCCAATCCTGAACCTATAATACTCGGTCTGACCCAAGCATTATAATAAAATAACACCCGAGTCAGTCTGGAAAACCAGCGTGAGTAATCACACTCAAATTGAATTATTAAAGTTTCAAAATCTTTGGAAATCAAGGGTATCTAGTAAGACCACATCATAAATAAACATGTCGGGTTTTTACCTTACGATAACAAAAATATTTCTTATCAAAATCCTCTGATATTATAATAGTGTCTAAGTACAAATACTTATTCAAAGAGCCGAAACTGTTACATTCATTCAATTCCAGCATACTAGGCTCTACAATCAAAACCGTAAAAAGCACGTAGGGAGAATGGATTTCTAACTAATGACTGGGCACTAGGGCACCACCTATCATGGTATCTGGTCTAGATCAGCTTACCGAGGACCACTCCCGATCCACTGCAACATAAGACCGAAGATAGCCCTTACCGGATAGTCCAATAACATCACCCCGCTGTTGGGATCAGCAACCGCCCACATAGTCGAATAAAGGGACATCTAGACAGGGGAGATCTTACCCTACTTAGGTGCTACCAACTTAGCCTTGCTGCATATCCCCTAATTTTCAGTCATTCTCGGTAGATGAGGCTCGAGGCTAAGCGTTACCTTTTTAGAACACATTCACTTAGATTGCCCATCGTCCTCCAATGACGCTGGTCTGATACCATTCGTCCATACAAGTCTGTTCTTGGTCCGAACGGAACCGATGGCACTACTCCTACCACATCCATTTTAGGAATACCCTCGGGATTAAGAGCGATTTTCTCTTGCACTTCACTGCCCTATCTTCGACTCCAAGCTCTTATATTCCTTTCGGAAACAAACTCGTTGGATCTAAGTGGTATTTGAATCACAAATTTGATCTCGCTCTCTTCGAAAAAACGTTCGGTACTCCCGGTAAACTCAACCCTGGTTCTTTAGGAAATACACAGATGAAAATAAGATAAGAGATTACCTCCTACTCGTTAGTGGATGGATTTCCTTATAAACATCCTAGAAGATCGAACGAGTTTATACATACAGTGTTGCACCTCGAACGATAACTGTACCATATAATTCCCGTACCTCTTCTAGATATTTACAAAGTTATATTTTGGTCCAGATTTGATAGTCGGTTATTTAACTATCAAATAAACAATTAATTCAACCAAAAGTTCCATTTTTCATTGAAAACACCAAGTCTTGTTAAATTTAGGTTTTGAATAAAATAAATCACTTTATCCAAAGGTATATACTTAAAATATTTAAAATAAAGCTACTTAAATTACTTTGTTTAAATAAATTTTTAAATAAATTAAATCAAAATATTTATCTCAAAATAGTGCTTATAATTTAAAAATAAAATTTCAAGTATAAACTAGATAAATATACATAAATAAGAAGTAAACATTCAAAGCCATATTAATATTTAATAATTATCTTTTAAACAAAAATGCTGGCTATTTCTTAAATAGTAATAAATCTTTCAAAACCATTGTAAGGTTACTGGTAAATAATAAAATAGGTTTTAAATAATTTAAAATAAATGAAACAACTAATTTCCCTGAATATTTTAACACTTTTAAAATTACCAAATTAATAGATTAAAATCCTCTTTTGAAAATAAGACTAATTTCTCGATTTCCAACTCCATCCCGAAAATTTGGAAATCCTACTTGAACTCCAGTATAAACCACTTTTATACTTATTCACAAACTTACTTCTATTCTTCCGATCCATTAAAAATCTTGATTTTTAAACCCTTTTCACTTAAACAAGTACCACTTAAACATTTATTATTTAAAAATCCTTTTCGTATACTTTTATTCCAAAAACCCTACTTCCAATATTCCAATTTTTGTAAAGAACAAATCCAAAACCTCTTATTTCATCAAACCAATTAACCCAAAATTCTTTACAAACAATATACTTAAAAAATCCTTTTTGTTTCTTTTCCAATTAAAACATAAATTACTGGTATTTAAAATGCAAAAATCTAGGTCAAAACCTGCCACATCATCCAATTAATCCAAATCAAACAATAACCTGCCACAGATTATTTCAACACAATATATATCACTATATATGCAATTAAATTCAACATTTTGAGGAATTCGGTTGGATCCCTCCAAACTGTTTTCATGCATCCATAGATGTTTGCACGACATAAAAATCTCAATTCCACTACGAGGTGGAATATCGTGGTATATAGGGTAATTCACTATTATGCGGGGCGCATAGGGTTTCATCCACTATATATATACACATATATATATACATATATATATGCGGGAATATCAATCACTCCAATGTGTCAATGTGTGTGTGTGTGTGTGTATTCCATATATATAATTTCGTATACAATGGGTAAAAATTGCATTAATTCACCAAATCAATCATTTATTAATTTAACTGTTTAAATTAATACTAGCGGTCCAAAATTGAGTGAGATTAGCTCACCTTGAGTTTAAAATTGCCAAACCTTCCAATATTAAATTAAATCGAACGTGTTCGATTTAACCTAAAATTTTCACGAGCTCCAAACACCTCCAGGCCTAACTATAGCGTAGATCTCGTCGTTGCAATTCCAGCGGCGCCAGTTTCATCTTATTCCGACCTCGTATGCATGAGATATGAGATTTATAAGTTTGAATATGAATTTTATAATACAATTTCTCTTTTCTTTCTTTTACATATATATATACACACACATACATACATACATACATATATATATATATTACCAAACAGATCAAGGTCGTAGATTTGGCTTTGAGAAAATATCGGTCGCTCTTCCTATCTTCTTCTTTGTCTCGTATAGAACAAACATGAACCTATCACACGCTAGCCAACAAAGATCGCAGCACCTCCATCGATCGTCTAGGGGGCGATCGGCCTTTGCCCTCTTGCATACACGAACCCTATCTACGCCCTTAGTCCCGTTGAACCCGGCCTCTCTAATACCTCGATAAACGCGCTCGAACACCGTGCATTCGTGTCCATAATTTTGGCGATCTACTACGTTGTGTTCGATCACAACCGTTGATGGATTGATCGAAATTAGAAGGGAAAGAATGATTAGTTTCGACCATTAAAAAACACTATGGCGGTTGTGTTGAAAAAAATCCTAGGGTTTCACTATTCTTATATATATATATATATATATATATATATTATATTATTATATTTCAATTTTTACATGTTTTCAAACAAGCTCCAAACGTAACATGCCGTCTGGCGTTTATAATGTTTTACCCGCATTCCAAATGCAATGGAACGTGTTTCGGAGGCTAATTCGATCGTATGCGGAAGATAGCTTTTTGAATCGATTTAAAATATTAAATTTTCGATATTAATTTCAACATGTTTCTCACCCGTACGAACAAACGGTAACTCCAAATGCTACAAAATTTGAAATCTGATAATGATAAACTATTACGGATCCAAAGGAACTGGTTTCGTCGAATTCCGAGACTGTGCCCCAGAAGGCTATTTTAACTCGTCGACTGAATCGAGTGATTTTCAAAATCGTCGAAATCAGTTAAAATTTGACATTTAAAACTTTACCAACTCCTTTATAAGTCATATGGAATTTATATTCACATTATAAATCATCCTGATTTATGTCAAATCAAAATTCGATTATTTTTTCTACTACTACTAGAATTGGCCCGTGCTTCGCACACGGGTTGTTTATAATATTGTAAACGGAAAGCAAGGGCATTTTCAAATTTTCAAAAAGACGTCGAGTAAATTAATTCAAAGAATTTTCTTTATTAGTAATAGAGATATATTAATTTCACCATTAAATTAATATAAAATTTCCCAACTTTAACTTATCGACACTAAATTCCGTTCAAAAGGTCCAATATTGAAATCCTAATCCAAATAGGACTTTAAATAAATTTTAGAAACCATTTCCCATGCCCATTTATTTTTGGATTGACATATTATCCCAATTTCAAATATTAAAATTTCTTTTTATCCGGAATCAATTTAGTTGCCATATTTGAAATTATGAACCATTTTATTAATCCAACCCAAATCTCCATATGAAAAATCGATTCATAATCCAAATTCAACATTTAAAATGAATTAAATGTTCAGAAACTAACGACCAAAATTTCGGATTGTTACACCCTTCCACTTCAATGCTTCTTCTTCGATTCCATATTCTTCATGATGTCTTAAGTTTGAAACACTTGAGTTAGTTTAAAGTGGTTTTCAGATAATAGATCTGATTTCGGTCTCTTCGAAACAACTTTCGATAATTTTCGGTAAACTCAACCCCGGTTCTTTAGGAAATAAGGAGATAAAAGATAAGAGCGGAGTTCACCTCCTAACCGTTTGTGGATGGATTTCCTTATCATTTATCTTGGAAGAATGAAACAAATTATATGTATAGCATAGCACAACCGACGGTAAATGTAATATATAATTTCAGTATTTCTCTTAGATATTTCCGAAGTCACGTTTTAGTCCAGATTTGATAATGGTTATTTAACTATCAAATAAACAAACCATCAAACATTGATTCAACTCCATATGGGATCCTTTAAGCCTTTATTAATTAATCTTTAATTAATAAAATCACTTTACAGAACTTTAACAAAGGATCTTTTCAAAAATACTTTTCCCAAATGCCTTACATCCCTTTTACTTGGAAAACTATATAAACATTTGGAAAATTCTCTCTTCTCACATTCCATATTAAATGGGCAAATCATTCCCTTTTCAAACCACCACGTACTATAAAACTCATTCACACTATAAAACCCATTCGCTTATTTGTTATTAAAATTCTTTTATACACTTCGCATTTCAAAACTCTTTACGATTTTTCAAACTTAATTTAAAGCGTATTTCAAAAATATCTAAAATGATTTGTAAAATCTCTTTGTATTTTCGCAACTATTTTATAATCTTCCTACATAATTCCTTTACATAATCTTTTTTATAAAATACCATTTTCAAAATATCGTTTGTAAATCACTTTATGTAAAACCTTTTATTTAATAAACCCGTTTTAAAAATAAGATACTATTTAAAAATAACTTTATAAAATAATAATAATTTAAAAATTCTTTATAGCCTTTAAACCCAAATTGATTAAAGAATTAAAATTAATTCAAAAAAAATACTTTAGTAATTCGAGAAGAGGCTTAGCAATCCCAATGGTGTTATTTTAAGTTACCATTCAGTTTCCATTTCAATCCACTTAACAGTTATTTACATAGATCAACATATATTTAAATACACTCATGTCCAAATCAAGGAATAACATGTCAATATGAACTAACTAACATATACATATCCAAATAACATAATAGGAGGGTGGTGATTTGTCCTGCTAAATAGATGTCCAAACAATTCAACCAATTCATAGCAGAACAATGATTTATTCTACCAACGCTTGTCCACACAAACAAACAAACAAAAAATTTATAGAAGAATGAGAATTTGTTCTGCTAACCCATGTCCAGACAACCCAACAATCTACATTATTACTCATTCATAGTTATATTGTTTCTTAATGGTATCAACACTTGAATAACTTATATTCAAAACCATCTTCGAAAAAGAAGTACCTTTGAACCATTTTACTTTCGAAAACCAAAGGATATAAAACTTTCAAAACCCTTTAAAAATAATTAGTTAAATGTTAAATCCTTATCTAAATCATCGTTAATTTTAATTGAATCTTAACTTAATTTAGTTAAATAGTTAAACAATGATTAACTATTAATTAAACCCAAAATAATCCTTTATTGATTACTTAATAATTAATTAAATCTTTATTAAATGTTAATTAATCTCAGTCAATTAATTAAATAATATTTAATTAAACTTAACCAATAAAGTAAACTTTTAATAGATAATTTATAATAAATTAAATCTTTAATCAAATAATTAAACCATTGATTAAAAATTAGTCCAATATTCAATTAATGATGAATTAAACATGAATAATTTACTTAACCTATACTTAATTAACTTAATTAATAATTGATTAAAATAAATCTTAACTTTAAAAGATAGTTAATAAGAGCAAATCTTTATTTACTTAAATTTAATAAACCTCGTTATCATTTAATTAATCATCAATTACTAAAACCTAGTTAAATAAAAATTAATTATTAAATCATTAATTAACCTTTAAAAATAATATTATTTAGTTTTTAAAATATTCATAAAACAATTTGAAGTATAAAAACCATACTTTACAAAAATAAAAATTTTAAGTGAACTGCATCCATAGCGACTATCACTATAGATTCCGGTAATTTCACTTTACTAACTAGTTTACATGCAAACTTTCTTTAGCTTCAAGACAAAATTAACACATATGACATACCTAAGTTCAATTATACCAAATGATATCATCACCAAATATAACCAACAATCACGACCTTTTTATGACCAACATATCTAAACGATACCACAAGTCAAACCAAACAATTATATATATAACCACATAATCAACATACACATATATAGAAAATTCTTCCCAAAAATTTAAAATTTTTACTAACCAATGGCTTTGAAAACATGAAATACTTTAGCGCTCGGAAAGCTTGGAAAACCAAAAATTCTTCTCGAAAATGGGTCATTTTCACTCGACTTTTGGACCCCTCCCTATCGGATTTTGGAAAAGTGGTCAAAAGGAAATTTTTATATTATTATTTCCTCTATTATTTAGAGAAAGAATTACTCAAAAAGGTTAAATTTTTAGGAAATCATGGCCAAAACAGTGAGGGGTATTTTCGGACATCAAAATCTAGGTTCAAAAACACTCTAGCAAAAATTTAAATGTCGGAGCGTCTATGCTCGAAATCAAAAAATGTGGTAAACTAAAAACTTAAAGCTGTTGGAATTAAACATGGTTTGAGAGAATGAAAATCTAGTTTTTGGGTAATTTGTTAGAAGTTATAGCCGAAACCATTTTGGGTAAAATAGAGGAATTTGAATGGAAAAGAATGAGTTTTGGAGCTAAGTTTAAAATGTTATAGAAAGCTTAAACTTGAAAATATAAGACTCTAGAATGCTATTAAAGGCGATTAAAGTCTAAAATGAAGAAGAAGAAGAGAGTTTGAAAAAAATGAAAATAGAATGAGAAAATGAGTATATATAATATGTGAACAAGTCAAATTACCTAACTACCCTTGCACCATGCCCTTCATAACTTTACGCCACCTCAACATGCCATATCTCCTTGTCTCCCCCTTTCTGAAATTCTAATTTATCGTTAAAAACAAGAAAAGATGGCAAAATATCATTTAGTTGCCATTAAGTCTAATCGTGTCTCCCCTGATGTGACTATTTTCTCTTTATTTTCTTATTTATTTGCCAAAGTGCCACATCATGGTCATCTTAACTTAATTAACTTAATCAACACTAATTATACTATCTTAAACCATAATTAGTCCATTCATACATATATATGAGATAGTTTCACAACATCTCAAACAACTTTTACACGATGAAACGTCGAAAATTCGAAAAATGGTTTTCGATCACATTTTATGTTTTTTTTTATCGAACTATATATTTTTATAAACAAATTTTAGAAACTATTTCACCATTATTATTTATTTTTAAAAAGATTTTTATTTTCATTATAAAACCATTTATTTCAATATTTAAAATTAACTAAATATTTGCAAATTAAAGTAGTGAAATTGCGAGTCGTTGCACATGTGGTACCGGACTAGGAGTAGTTCTTATGCAAGATGAGAAGGTAGTTGCTAATGCTAGTAGAGAACTAAAAGTTTATGAGCAGAGGTATCCAGTGCATATTTAGAGTTAGCATCCATTGTTTTTGCCTTAAGATATGAAAGACTTATCTTTTGGAGGAAAGATTTCAATTATTCATTTATCATAAATCACTCAAATACCTTTTTCCCAAAAATATTTGAATCCTAACCAGTAGAGTTGGATGGAGTATGTAGCATCCTTCAATTTTTGTATTCAATATATCCTCAGAAAAAGGAATGCAGTCGCAAACGCACTTTATAGGAGACACGCTACCCTGGGTGCTATATATGAATGGGGACAGTTGGAGTTCTCTTAAATTTTAACCTCCAATCGTCAACAAAACCCATCTAAGGTTTTCTACCGGTTATAGAGGTTAGACTAGCCTTGATGGGGCATAAAGGACACAAGCAAGTAAAATACAAGGAGTTAGAAAAATTAAGGAAAGAAGAGCATTTTCCCCATGTAGGAGATACTCAGTTGATGAGAAGGGATATTTAAGAAGAGATGAATGTCTTTGCATCCCAATATATGATGACTTGATGATAAATGTGCTTATGGAGTGTCATCACTCAAGGATGACCATTCATCCTGAAGAAGATAAGATATACAAGGACATGAAGAAAAATTTCTTTTGGAATTGAATGAAGAGGAGCGTAGCTAGGTTTGTTGCTAGGTGTTTGACATGTCAAAAGATAAAAGATAAGCAAGGGAAGTCAGATGGATTAGTATTACCTTTGGAAATTCCAACTTGAAAATGCGATCATATTTCAGTGGATTTTGTGGAAGGATTGCCTAAAAGTTAGAAGGGCAATTAGGCTATTTGGATTGTTGATGATAGACTCACCAAGTGTGCTCACTTTTGTTCCGATTAGAAGAAATATGACTAGCACCCCTCTCACCCAGATTTGTATTAAAGAGGTTGTTCATCTACATCGAATTTCAGTAAGCATAGTCAATGACAAAGACCCCTTGTTCACTAGCGAGTTTTGAAGGAGCCTACAGACAGCTTTGGGAATTTCCTTGAACCTTAGCATGATGAATAACCCACAAACTAACGGACACACAAAGAGGGTGGATAGAATTTTGAATGACTTGTTGAGAGCTTATGTCTTAGATTCGAAGGACATCGGGAGCAGCATCTACCTTTGGTTGAGAACTTATGTCTTAACATTATTCATGGGAAACCGCCAACAAAGAATTGCTCGGACCTAATTTGATCCATGGTACCATGAAAAAAGTAGAGTTGATCGGGCAAAGGATGAAGGTAGCGCAAGACAATCAGAAATCTTATGTGGATAAAAGAATGAAAGAGCTTGAATTTGAGGTTGGAGACATGTTATTTGTTAAAATCTCCCCTCTTAGAAGATTTGTTAGAGTCGGCAAGTCTAGAAAATTGGCGCCTACATTTAATGGGCCATTTAGAATTCCAAACAGAACAGGAAAATTGGCATATCGTGCGGAGCTCCTGGCAAGTCGGCAGGAGTCCACAATGTTTTCCATGTTTCTCGCCTTAAGAAATGCCTTCAGATACCGCTAGTAGAGTAGAGCCCTATCAATTGGGGGATTTTGAGATGGAATGAATAGTGTCTCTTGCCACCATATGCATTGCGAAGCATGGTATTAGGAGACTCTATAATAAAATAATCAAGTTGGTTTGAGTACAATAGGGGGATAATCCAGCGGAAAGCACATGGGAGACCAAGGAGAAGACGAAGAACACTCATTTAGAGCTTTTCACTGGTAATTTCTCTCTCCGAAATTAGGATTTTGATTGAATCACAGTTGCTAGATTGGATGGTAGGAGATGTTTGTTACATTTTTTCACAATCACTCTACACTCATATAGAAATTTTATGCATGTTTTGGATGTCTGCAAACATACTTACATGACACGATTACACATTAATGCTAGGATTAAGCTCATTTCAGCATGTCTACGGGACATAATCTCATTGCACTAATGGTTGAGCAAATGGTTGTGTAGAAAACTTGATTGTATAATATGGATGTATTGTGAGTTATGCTATTCACCCCTTGGAAGATTTCGAGATAAAATCCTTTTTAAGGGGGAAAGAATGTAATACCTCGTAAAATGAGCCATAAATAAATAAAGTAAATTAAACTAAAAATTATAAGGGTTAGATATGAAAATTTTATAAAATTTGGAATTTGACCATGGAACTTATTCTGTTGCGTTTGTGGCAAAATCCTTATCTGTTTCCATATACAATATGATGAAAACGGAGCTCAAACAAAGAAGTTATGAGCATTAGAAGTTTCGAATTTAAATTATTTTAAATTCAAATGAAAATGAAAATAAAATGTAGGATTTGAATTTCAAAAATTGGCTTGGGGGAAAGTAAATGATTAAGTAAGACTTAAAGTTAATAAGTTGATTAGGGAATCAAATATTTGGCAAAGCAAAGTAAAATTAACTCCCCTAAATATGATCGTGATCGACATGAATAGGTCAACCAGTCGACCGTAGCGGTTGCCTAGTAGCCCAAGTGCAGTCAACTGCTTGGCAACAAAAGTTGCTAGTGGCGGCTAGGGTTTTATGCTATGTTCTATTTGGTTATGCGATCTAGATTTACCATTTTTCTGCCTACTTACAACCTACAGTTTCGGTGCATTTCAACTCCTATAAATATGAACCTACCCTCTGTAGGATCGATTTCACCCTAGAGAGGGGGTGAATAGGGTGATAATATCAATTACAAAAATTTAATGTGGAAATATGTAAAATAATTGCAGCACAGATAATAATAGAATAATAAAAGGAGAAATAGAACAACATAGATTTACCCAAATTCAGCAAAACCTTGCATACATGCTGCCCCCAAGGTTTCTACTAGAAATTAGGTAGTCGGACGCTTACACACATAAATTCGTTACACCGGCTATTGACTAACCTAACTCTACGCTCAAAATCCTACCACAACTCAGCCACTGAGTTATGAATTCTCGAACTACACCACCGTAGTTCGTACCCTAGTCACATGACTAGAATTTACAAAATTTTCAAAGTAAAATACAAAATAGAATAAGTAAAATAATAAAACCCTAATTTATAAACTAAAAGCCCAAAGCAAATGAAAGAGCCGACCCAAAAATATTGAAGTAAAAAACACTGATCCCCTTTATCCTTTTATTTCTTCGGCCTTGTATTTGCGTTGAAAAATGGCTGCGTTCTTCTTGCTCATTCGTTCCTCTATAAAGAAAAATTAGGGTTTCAGAAGTGAAGCCACTGCCCTATAATAGTTTGATCAAGTTGAATGATTGTCCTTGCGTTGCTTTCACGAGTATCTTCTAACTTAAGCACAGTTGCGGTTGCTTAAGTTCGTCGAGTTCGATTTGATTTATATGTGATTTCCTTTTTTCCATCGCTTATATGCTTGAACTTGATTGCATTTTCCATGCCTATGATGACATGGTAATATAGGGTTTAATTCCCATGATTGTCGTTTGAATATATTTTTGAATTCGTCTATTACTTATTGGCTTGGCCATTTGATTTTTATTGGATGTTGATGATGTTTTCTGACATTCTCAATTCGTATAATTTGCGTTTACTTGATTATCACGGCTTCATGAATTTTAACTTGCTCCGTGAATTTCCAGTTTGACTTCGGCCACTTGAAATGATAATCTAGACACTTTCGATTTTCGTTATGTCCTAGCATTTATTCTAGCTTATTCGATTCCTTAGTCACCACGGCTCTGACTTGATTATCACGGTTTGCAATTTCTCTAAATTTGGTTTCGTTCATGAACTACTATCATGCCTAGACTATTGGTTCTTATGCCTTTGAAATCTGCTTGTTTGTATGCTTCATTGTGTTCATAATTCTACACCATGCATTATGTTGGTATTTGCAGTCATAAGTCAATTAGACTTCATGTAGTTTGGTGGCTGCATATTGAACTGCTTCCATTTGTGCGTTGTTCATCACTTTTGCACGGCGTCGATGTTATCTTGATATTGCTTTATTTGCATTGAGTACATGTACAGATGCTTCACTTGTTCCTCTTGGAGTCTTAACTTGATATCTTTACATTAAGTATACTTGTTTGCATCTGAAGCTTTTTGTATATGCGCTCGTTAGCATGGTCTAGTTTGAATAGCTGTGTTCATTAACTTGGTCTGTGCAGTCATGTTCTTGCATTCAGTTGAGCTTCGTGTATTTTGATCTCACCTCCGGTGCCTCTGAGCCTGTTTCATGAAATCTTCATGTTATTATGTCATCATTGATTCATTTCTAAATGCTTGCATACTCCAGTGTGCATTGTATATTTCCATTTGAAGTTTATTGCTATATCCTGGTCATTGCACTGCTTTGACTCATACTTGCCTTCACACACCTGAAATGTTGAAATTGAAGTCTTTTTGTTGTTTTGGTCGAGACTGCGTTGCATGCTCATATTCATCTATGCTCTGGTCCTTTGATTCATTTAATTGTTATGTATATGTAGAGTCTAACCATTTGAACTGTTGACTATGTTCAATTGATAGCTGCAGTGTCATCTCCACTTGTATACACACTTACATTTATGTATGCATATATATAGCTTCATTTTGTACATCTCTGTCTGGAGTAGTTTGAAACTATATATGCATGTGCACCACTGTTAACTTGTTGCAGTCTGATATGCTAGCTCTGGTATTTTCTTTAACTCGAATAATATTCATGTTTAATCTCTGAATTTTGGTCGAGGCTTGTTTTATATATCTTGACCCATTGGTTTGTTCTTGCATCTGTGTTGAACCTAGCATTGGCTCGGGTTTGACCTTATGCTTACCTGTCCCAGGAGTTTTATCAAATTTATATCGGTGTGCACGGCCTTGTGGCATGTACAGTGATACAATGTGCATGCCACAGTGTACAATCCACTATTTTGGACCATTCAAATCGACAACAAAACCACACATGTCAGACTTGAATAATTCAAAACAGTAGATTGTAATATAATTTGGAGCAAATAAAACCATCACAGAATCACAGACACAGAAATATCAGGATAACTCGTGGCAGAAATAAAAATAACCATAGTAGTACATGAAGCTACTACAAATAGTCACAAAACAAGTACAAAATACCAGAGTCTGAAAGTAAATACAATAGAAATCCCAATACATAAATGTCCACTAGTACATAAGCTGAATAGAAATACTGAATAGAAATAGATAAACAACAAGATGGATACATAATCTCCAGCAAATCCTAGCTCCAGAAGGTGAATCCAAAGCTGAAATACTCAGGCTGACCAAAGCGTAAAGCAAAACACAAAACATTTGAGTCAGGACATATATACTTATACAATGTAAACCAACTCAAGTGAACTGTAATAGAAATGCACAAGTAACTTAAAAGATGCTTGGGACTGCCCATCCTTTAAGGATCCGTTAAACTATCTACTATGTAGTAATATACACTATTATAGTAGTGCCTAAAGCAAAGTATAATATATTTTAAAAATAGCATTAAGGCTTTACATTTTCCACCTTAACACATTTTATATATTCCCAGAGTCTATATAGTACCGTAATATCCCCCGTACTAGGCGTCGTCAGAGGGCACTCCTTAGGTATGGTACAAAACAAAATCATATAAGGCACGCTAGGGTAGGTGACACGGCACAACGAGGCAATGCTGGGGTAGATATACCAATTACACATCCGGGCTGGTGGTAATGCATAGCCGCAGCTACCGCCTACCTCGAGCCAAACTCCAAAATCAAAGGTGCGCACCAACTCACAAAGTAATAGAATGTCATACAAAGAAGTTGTCCAATCAGAGGAGCTACCTCATTGGCCTAAGAATCGCTACTATTTTAGCCACCTTATGCTAACTCACGGGAGTCGGGTCCACGTATATACCTTGAGAGAACGTCGCAACCATCCTACTTCATTCTGAAATCTCCACCGCGTACACAGTTGTTAAAGTGGTTTTTGGAGTTGGCAAAGAGTATGACAACTTCCGAGTCTGGCTTCTTTAACATCCAAACGTTATTATAACCCATGGTTGTTTATTTCAAATGGTTTACATTTTCAAAACAAACATTTCCATTTCAAAAACCATTTAAACCAAATGCTATTACTCTTCCAAAATAATTTTTCATTTCAAAAATGGTAATACTTCTAAATCAAAATACTTAGTCATGGCACTTTTAAAAATGTAATAATTTAGAAATCATAACACCTGAAAATGTGACCCTTATATAATAGCATGTCAAAATCTTATCTTTTAGTACTACCGCATTTTTAAAACATAACCTAAAGTATTATAACACTTTAACAATATAACTTAAAATAACATAGCACTTTGGAAATGGTACAAATTCTACTATAACATTTTTAAACATAATATCTTCAAATTTTATCATAGCTTTAATTATACAATCCATTTTTATTTAATTAATAAAACCTATTATTATTAGGCTAAAATTAAAATTCCATATTAAATCAAATTTAAATTATTAAGTTATTTATCATATATAAAATCTTTAATTTAGTTTTTTTGAACCAATTATTAACTTATAAAATTTTAAATTAGTAGAAAACCAATATATCATTATATTTAAAAATCATTAAATCAAATTTTAAGTTGAAATTTCATATTTTAAATATTCAGAGTACTTAATAAATTTTAGAAACTATTAAAAATTAACCATGGTTCTGTATAATATTTTCTAACCTAGGTCAAGTTGTACAGATATATATCATTTCAATCCGTAATTTATAAAATTCCAGGTTCTATCATTTCAAACTCGTAAATCCCAAGTCAAATAAAAATAAAAATCGCTTGAGCCTATCGTTTCAGCTCATATCCATTTTTTCCTATTCTAAAATCCGTTTGGGTATATATCATTTCAACCCGTAGTGATTCTATACTAATAGGGACTTGCAGCGTGAGAAGCAAAAAAATAAAATAAATAGCATAACATAGCATATCATATCATGTGATGTAACAAACATATAATTAGGTGATAACATCATGAAATATCATATCACAGGCATGTATGAACTAATATCAATATAGCATATCACTACTATAATTCACATGTTATTGTTCCACAATTATATAAGTACGAATGTCAAGACTGATAACTCACCTTCTAAAGCTAGAGATGACAATTCGAGACACACAACCAAACTTCGAAAAGCACGACAAAACACAAACTAGATTTGAGTGAATGAAGAGCCAAGATTCAAATCTTGTAAACAAACAAATACAATATATAAAAGAAACTATATTATACAAAAGATAATAAATCAAAACAATCCACAAGCATAGATCAATATGAAGTAAAATTGCTCAACCAATGCAAGTGGGCTCGACCACTTTCAAAATAGGCTAGACCATCATCAAAATGGCTCGGCCATGATTTTTTTAGGAGCACATATGCTCGTCCATGGTCATAACATACACGTCAATTGCTAGAATGTGAAGGGATGGCAAGGCAAAAGGCACTAGGAAGTCAAAGAGGCAAGGGTATGATGGGTTTGGGTTCGGCCTATGGCTACTTTGGTCGGCCCTATGTGCTAAGATCTGGTCAAGTGAGGTAATGGATCGAAACACATCAGGTCAGGTCACATTTAGTCATGGCTTGAAGGTGGAATGGTCACGGCAAGGCATTGTAAGTGGTGGAATAAATGGTGGCTGAGGAAAGCAAATAGGAAGGGGATGGTGTAAGGGCCTCAGCTAGGGTTTGCAACATAGTTTGGGGATGGAGTTTTAGATCTAGGAGGGTCACGGCCTGGGTAGTGGTGATGAGGTAATGGAGATGGCCGGTCTTAGGTGGTGGTGAAGTGGAGGAGATGACGTCGCCAAGGAGCATGGTGATGGTGGAGGCCGAATTTGCTTAAGAAATAAAAGAGAAAGAAAATTGAAAAAGGTGAAGAAGGATGAAATGCTTACTGTAAAAGTTTTTGGTCAGGAAATGAAATGAGAAGGAGATGGAGATAAGAAGTTTTTGAGATTCTTTATACGGCTAGGGATATGGAAAAGCACCTCTTTATATTAAAGAAAAGAAACTTGTGCCTCTTGAAATTTCCTAAGCCCATTAGCGAAGCTCACTTGCAAAACAAGCCCAAAAATCAAATAAAAAGATCAAAGCCCAAAAAAATAGAAATGAAATAGAAAATATAGAATAAAAAAATAAACAATAAATACTGAAAATAATCGCGTGTAAAAGGCTGAAATTTATCAGATTTAAAAAGTATAAAACAGAATTTGAAGAAACGAAAAGCAGAATGAATATCAGAATCAAATTCAGCTTCAAAGAAAAAAATTAGAAATCTAAAAATCAAATTTGAAAAATCCAACTGAAAGTCAAAGTTTGACCAAAGTTGACCAAAATATAAAATTTTCATAAAATCATAATTTTATTTTATTTGGAAAAATAATTATTAACAAAATCCAAAAATACATTGGAAAATTCCAAAATTCCAATTTTTAAATGATTTAAAACCAAAGTTTCAAATAAATTGAATTAAAAAAATTTACAAAATTTATGGGTTGTTACCTCTCCCCCACTCAAAACTTTTCATCCTCGAAAAGGAACGAGACACGAAAGAAGGAAAGATAAGATAGAAGAGCAAATAGTGCTTGAAATAAACAATTCCGGATTCAAAGCACGTATGCTCTCCTCCGTCTCCGGGGTACAATCCCGATCATCCGTACTCCATTGCACTTTGACCTGGTTGACAGATTTCCTTCTCTGTTGCTTCGTACCTCTATCGATAGTGCGTAGTGGCTTCCTCTCGACAGTAAGATTAGGCTCAATATCCAAACTTTCGAGAGAAGAAGGCTGGACAATCAAAGATGGATTATGCAAATATCGACGAAGATGCGAAACATGGAATATGCACTCCAGAAAAATTCTCACACAAATCCAGACGATAAGCTAAAGAACCAACCCTCTCAGCGTTATGAAAAGGACCAACAAACCTAGGAGAAAGCTTCCCTCTCCGACCAAACCGAATCACATTCCTTAAGAGAGAGACCTTAAGGAAAACTAGATCACCAACAGAAAATTCCAAAGTTCTCCTACGTCGATCAGCATACTTCTTCTGCCTATCCTGAGCACTCCTCATCTTTCTCTTAATCTCCTTAACCTTATCAGAAGCCTCCAAAATCATATCATGACCAAAAACCAAACAATTACTGGATTCAATCCAACAAGATGGAGATCTGCAAGGTCGTCCGTAAAGAGCAGCAAACGGAGACTTTGCAATACTTGCCTGAATTCAAAGACGAAATGAGATAGATAAAAGATTAAGATAAGGTAAAAATAGAAGATTGAAAATGTACCTGATAACTATTTTTATAGATGAATTCAACAAGATGGTGATGATCTTCCCAAGATCTTCCATAATCTAGAACACAAGCACGAAGAAGATCCTCGAGAAGCTTATTCACTCTTTCCGTTTGACCGTCGGCCTATGGGTGGCAAGCAATGCTCAGATTCAAATGAGTACCAAAAGATTCTTGAAAAGCTTTCCAAAACAGACTGGCAAAGATAGGATCTCTATCACAAACAATACTGATAGGAACACCATAAAGACGAACAATCTCCCTCATATAGATCTCAGACAAGCTTGAAGCAGAACGGGTAGACATGACTGGAATGAAATGAGCTGACTTGGTCAATCTATCCACAATAGCCCAAATACTCTCATTATCCCTCCTAGTCCTTGGTATTCCATCAATAAAATCCATAGAAACCCGTTCCCATTTCCAATTAGGAACCTCAAGGGGCAGCAACAAAGTAGGGGTCTTTTGATGATCGGCCTTGACTTGCTGACAAGTCGCACACCTACTAATAAAGATAGAGATACCACGCCTCATACCTCTCAACCAATAAAGCTTCTTTATATCCTTATACATCTTCGTCACACTAGGATGAATAGAAAGTCTGGATCGATGAATTTTCCGAAGTAACTCTTGCCTCAATCCATCAACATTCGGGACGATTATTATTCCTCAAAATCCGTCTATCATCGATCCGAGCTCCACTACCATCAGGACTACTATCACCCACTTTGTAACAAACACTCTCCTTCATAAGCCTAAGCATCTCATCCTCATCCTGCTTAGAAATAATATGATTTAAAAGAGCAGAGGAAGAAATAACAAGCTGACATAACATAGCCTTCTTTCGACTCAAAGCATTAGCCACAACATTAGCTTTCCTAAGGGTATAACTAATGTCGAGATCATAAGAAGCAAGGAACTCAAGCCACCTAACCTGCCGCTGATTCAAATCCTTTTGGGTGAAGATGTACCTCAAAGACTGATGATCAGTAAAGAGCTCAAACTTAGCACCCAAAAGATGATGCCTCCAAGCAAAAACCACAACAAGCAATTCCAAATCATGAACTGCATAATTGGCTTCATGGGTCTTCAACTGATGACTGGCATAAGCAATAACCTTCCCATCCTGCATCAGAACACCTCCCAAACCCTCACGGCTAGCATCAGTATATATCGTTAATCCCTCATTTCCATTTGGAATGGTAAGCACTAGTGCGGAAGTAAGCTTACGCTTTAACTCATTGAATGCATCTTTACACTTATCATTCCATATAAACTTAGCATTCTTATAAGTCAAAGCGGTGAGAGGTGCGGTAACCCGAACAGAATTCTCAATGAATATCTGATAATAACCGGCAAGGCCCAGAAAACTACGGATATCAGATGGAGTCCTAGGAGTGTCCCAATCCCGCAACAGAATAGGGAGAAATAAGGACTAAAATAAAAGATAGAATGATAAATTACAGAGAGAGAAGAGACGAAAACTTACATTGATCGCAGCGATCTTGACTGGATCAACAGAAACTCCATTACTAGAAACAATATGCCCGAGAAACCGAACTTCATCCTTCCAGAAATGGTATTTCGAGAATTTAGCCTTCAACTGATGATTTCCAAGAGTCTCCAAAACAAATTTCAAATGGACTCATGCTCATCCTTTGACTTGGAGAAGACAAGGATATCATCAACAAAGACTAGAATAAACTTGTTAAGCACATCACGAAAAACACGATTCATCAAATGAACAAAGAAAGATGGTGAAAACCTGTGGCAAGATCAAGCTGAGAGAAAACTATAGCTCCATAGAGCTAATCGAACATATCATTGATGCGAGGCGTATGATATCTGTTTCTCATAGTGAGCTTGTTCAGCTCCCTATAATCAACACACATCCTCAAAGAATCATCGAACTTAGTGATGAAAACCACCGTTGCTCCCCACTCGGAATGGCTAGGTCTGATCAGACCCATGGAGAACAAGTCCTCAATTTTTTTTCCTAACTCAATCTTCTCACAAGGTGCCATTCTTCTAGGAGGAAGAACTACAGGTCGAGCTCCAGGAATAAGATCAATACGGAAATCAATTTCCCGCTTAGGAGGTAAAGAAGTGACTTCACCAAATACATAAGGATATAGTTTAACCACAGGAGTAGAATCAAGATCATCTGGAGAAAAGTCAAGAGAATAAATAAAACTGCCGGCATAATCCTAAGGCATGCAACTGCCAGCATAATCCTAAGGCATGCAACACTGAATCACCAAAGAATTACCAAAATCATCCAAAAGAGAAACAATTCAGGTATTACAAGAGATAACAGCTTCATGCCTATTTAGCCAATCACCTCGAAGAAATAGATCAAAAGCATCAAAACCCAAAACATAGAAATCACTACTGAAACAGTGATCAAAAAAGAGGAGTTTCACTCGATTACAAATCCTACTAAGATTCACTGGACCACCAATAGGATTTTTAACACATAAAGATTTAAAAGCAAACTCCGGAAAAAGAAGATGCTCAAATTTATCACAAAGATCCATAGAAATAAAGCTATGGGAAGCTCCAGTATCAAATAGAACACGAACAGGAAAATTAAACAGAGAAAAAGTGCGCTGAAGAGTACCTTGGGTATCACTAAGAGCAGGAGCAGGTGTAGGTGGAGCAGGTGAAGAAGCGAAGGTAACAACAAAGATACCAAAGGGCTTGCCCTTCTGCTGAGTAGGACAATCCTTCCTAAAGTGGCCAGGCTATAGGAAAATAAGGCAGAGATCATGCCTAGTCAACTGAGCTGGAGGAACGGTAGCACCAACTAAAGTAGGACAACTATCAGCATAGTGTCCTTTCTGATCACACCTGAAGCAAGTGATAGAAGAAAGGTCGATAGGTTGCCTCTGAGAAGAAGAAGATCCCAAACCTGGAGTCTCGTTCCAATTCTTCTTCTGTTGATGAAAGTTAGGCTTTCTCTTCTTAGGGTTACCAAAGAAAGACTGAGATGAAGTGGTATGAGCAACAGGAGTATCCTTAGAAGTAGGAATCTCATATCTAATGGCCATATCCATCAGACTAGTGAAAGGGCTATGCACATGAGCGATGGGACGATTATAATACTCCGAGCGAGCACCAGCTATGAACTTATCATTCTTCTTGAGAGGAGTCTCGATCAGATTATGGCCAAACTTAGAAAGTTCGTTGAACGTCCTTTCATACTCAGCATATGACATATCACCCAGCTTAAGATCCATGAACTCCCGATACAGCTGAGACTTCCCTCCCTCGGGCATCCACTTCACAACAAAAGCATCCCTAAAGCACGATAACGAAACATCAGACAGATTTCAAAAAGAGAAAACTGAACCAAATTCAAAACAAATAGAAGATGATACCTAAACTTCTCCCGAGAAATGTTAGCCTCAATAGTGCGAGCTGTAACAGACTCCCACCAATCCAAGGCTGCTCCCATCAACTACCAAGCCGCCAACTAATTCTTATGAGCATCATGATCTCAAGACCGAAGAAAATCCTCTCCAATCCCTTCAACCACTACTGAGCCTCATTAACACTCTCTGATCTAGTAAACTTGGTACCACCAAGCTCATTGTATTCCTTACAGAGAGTAGTGAACCTAACGGGTGCAAAAGGCTCAGGAACAGGGGCTACACCACGACCCCTACCTCAAGCATTCCTGCGATTCATCCTAAAAAGTCAAGAATGAATTTTAGTACAAAGGTAATAGAAAACAAGATAAGACAAGATTAGATATGATAAGGTCAGATTCAACGAGAATGAATATCCTAAACAAAGAAATTACTAATAAGGTGGAATAAGGAAAGAAAGAAGTTTAGAAAAATTCGGTTTCCAAACAAGTAAGATTTATATCAAATTAACCTTTTAAAAATCCTTTTTAAAAATTATTTGAAAATAATTTTATACTTTAAAATACGCTGTCATACAAAGAATATGATTCTAAGATTGATTTCATTCATTCTATGGTATTTCTA
This sequence comes from Allium cepa, assembly GCA_030765085.1. NCBI lineage: Eukaryota > Viridiplantae > Streptophyta > Magnoliopsida > Asparagales > Amaryllidaceae > Allium > Allium cepa. The sequence continues at coordinate 418,518,419 of CM060945.1, forward strand.
CCCTATCTCTAACGAGTTTTTGCTCCATAGGCTAAGGTTTGCCTAAAACCAAAGATTTGATACCAAATGTAACGACCCACTATTTTGGACCATTCAAATCGACAATAAAACCGTACATGTTGGACTTGAATAATTCAAAAAAGTAGATTATAATATAATTTGGAGAAAATAAATTCAATCACAAAATCACAGATACAGAAATATCAGAATAACTCACAGCGGAAATAAAAATAACCATAGTAGTTCATGAAGCTACTACAAATTGAGTCACAAAATAAGTACAAAATACCAGAATCTGAAAGTAAATGCAACAGAAATCCCAATACATAAATGTCCACGAGTACATAAGCTGAATAGAAATACTGAATAGAAATAGATAAATAACAAGATGGATAGACAGATAATCTCCTACAAAGCCTAGCTCCAGAAGGTGAATCCAAAGCTAAAATACTCAGGCTGACCAGAGCATAAAGAAAAACACAAAACACTCGAGTCAGGACATGCATACTTATACAATGTAAACTAGCTCAAGTGAACTGTAATAGAAATGCACAAGTAACTTAAAGGATGCTTAGGACTGTCCATCCTTTAAGGATTCGTTAACTATCTACTATGTAGTAATATACGCTATTATAACAACGTCTAAAGTAAAGTATAATATATTTTAAAAATAGCATTAAGGCTTTACATTTTCCACCTTAACACATTTTATATATTTCCATAGTCTATACAGTACCGTAATCTCCCACGTACTAGGCATCGTCAAAGGGCATTCCATAGATATGGTACAAAATAAAATCGTATAAGGCATTCTAGGGTAGGAGGCATGGCACAACGAGGCAATGCCAGGATAGATATGCCAATTACGCATCCGAGCTAGTGGTAACGCATAGCCACAGCTACCGCCCACTTCGAGCCACACTCCAAATCAAAGTTGCGTGCCAATCAATCATAAAGTAATAGAATGGAATACGAAGAAGTGTATCCGATCAGAGGAGCCACCTCATTGGCTCGAGAATCGCTCCTATTTTAGCCACCTTATGCCAACTTGCGGGAGTCGGGTCCACGTATATACCTTAAGAGAACGTCGCTACCATCCTACTTCATTCTGGAATCCTCACCGCGTACACAGTTGTTAAAATGGTTTTCGAAGTTGGCAGAGAGTATGACAATTCCGATCCTAGTTTCTTTAACAAGCAAACGTTATTATAACCCATGGTTATTTACTTCAAATGGTTTACATTCTCAAAACAAATATTTCCATTTCAAAAACCATTTAAAACAAATGCTATTACTCATCCAAAATAATATCCATTTTAAAAATGGTAACACTTCTAAATCAAAATACGTAGCCATAGCACTTTTTAAAATGTAATAATTTAGAAATCATAACACTTGAAAAATGTGACCCTTATATAATAGCATTTCAAAAACTTTATCTTTTAGAACTACAGCATTTTTAAAACATAACCTAAAGTAGTATAACACTTTAACAATATAACTTAAAATAACATAGCACTTTGGAAATGCTACAAATTCTACTATAACATTTTTAAACATAATATCTTTAAATTTTATCATAGCTTTAATTATACAATCCATTTATATTTCGTTAATAAAATCTATTATTGTTATTAGGTTAGAATTAAATTTCCATATTGAATCAAATTTAAATTATTAAGTTATTTATCACAGATAAAATCTTTAATTTAGTTTTTTTTAAACCAATTATTAACTTATAAAATTTTAACTTAATAGAAAACCAATATATCATTATATTTAAAAATCATTAAATCAAATTTTAGATTAAAATTTAATATTTTAAATATTAAAATACTTAATAAATTTTAGAAAACTATTAAAAATTAACCATGGGTCTGTATAATACTTTCTAACCTAGTTCAAGTGATATGATATGTATCATTTCAATCCGTAATTAACAAAATTCTGGGTTCTATCATTTCAAACCCGCAAATCCCAAGTCAAATAAAAATAAAAATATTTTGAGGCTATCATTTCAGCTCATAACGATTTTTCCCTATTCTAAAGTCCATTCGGGTATGTATCATCTCAAACCATAATGATTCTATACTAACAGGAACTTGCAGTGTGAGAAGTAGAAAAATAAAATACACAGTATAGCATAACATATCATATCATGTGATGTAACAAACATATAATCAGGTGATAACATCATGAAATATCATATCACATGCATGTATGAATTAATATCAGCATAGCATATCATTACTACAATTCACATGTTATTGTTCAACAATTATATAAGTACGAATATCGAGAGTGATAACTCACCTTCTAAAGATAGAGATGGCAATTCGAGGCATACAACCAAACTTTGAAAAGCACGACAAAGCACGAACTAGATTTGAGTGGATGAAGAGCCAAGATTCAAATATTGTACACAAACAAATACAATATATATAAGAAACTGTATTATACAAAAGATTATAAATCAAACAATATACAAGCATAGATCAAAATAAAGTAAAATTGCTTAACCAATGCAAGTGGGCTCGACCACTTTCAAAATAGGCTAGACCATCATCAAAATGGCTCGACCATGATTTGTTTAGGAGCACATATGCTCGGCCATGGTCACAACATACCTGGCTATGGCTGGAATGTGAAGGGATGGCAAGGAAAAAGGCACTAGGAAGTCAAAGAGGCAGGGGTATGATGGGTTTGGGTTCGGCCTATGGCTACTATGGTCGGCCCTATATGCTAAGATCTGGTCAAGTGAGGTAATGGATCAAAACACATCAGGTCAGGTCACATGTGGTCAAGGCAAGGCATTGGAATTGGTGTAATAAGTGGTGGCCGAGGCAAGCAAATAGGAAGGGGATGATGTAAAGGGCTCGGCTAGGGTTTGCAGCATAGTTTGGTGATGGAGTTTTGGATCTAGGAGGGTCATGGCCTGGGTAGCGGTGATGAGGTGATGGAGATGGCCGGTCTTCGGTGGCGGTGAAATAGAGGAGATGAGGTCGCCAAGGAGCATGGTGATGGTGGAGGCCGAACTAGCTTGAGAAATAAAAGAGAAAGAAAAATGAAAAAGGCGAAGAAGGATGAAATTCTTACTGTGAAAGTTTTTGGTCAGGAAATGAAATGAGAAGGAGATGGAGATGAGAAGTTTTGAACGTGAAATAAAAAGGAGATGCGAGGTTTTAAAGATGCTTTGTATGGCTAGGGATATGGAAAAGCACCTCTTCATATTAAAGAAAAGAAACTTATGCCTCTTGAAATTTCCTAAGCCCATTAGCCAAGTCCACTTGCAAAACAAGCCCAAAAATCAAATAAAAAGACCAAAGCCCAAACAAAAATAGAAATGAAATAGAAAATATAGAATATAAAAATAAACAATAAAATATTGAAAATAATCGCATGTAAAACGCTGAAATTTATCAGATTTAAAAAGTATAAAATAGAATTTGACGAAACGAAAAGCAGAACGAATATTAGAATCAAATTCAGCTTCAAAGAAAAATATTGAAAATTTAAAATTCAAATTTAGAAATTTCAACTGAAAGTCAAAGTTTGACCAAAGTTGATGAAAATATAAAATTTTCAGAAAACCATTATTTTATTTTATTTGGAAAAATAATTATAAACAAAATACATTGAAAAATTCTAAAATTCCAATTTTTAAATGATTTAAAACCAAAGTTTCAAATAAATTGAATTAAAAATATTTACAAAAATTATGGGTTGTTACACACAGGATGTTCATGTAAGATGAATTCAAAATAAATACGACGACGAACAACCCAAATAACTGAGGCAAGTAACATTTGCAAAATACGCATTTTATTTTACACTGCAAAAATATTTCTTTTTTAATTTTACTGGGTTGGTGTTTACTTTGCAGATAGCTCAGATGCTGGATACATATTGGAGTATGGTTGAAGAACAAATACAAGTGAATGACTGATATGTAGAGAGGTGCAAATCTAAGTGAAAATTTGTAATGTAATCGAAATTTTATCGCAATTGAAAATTTTGTGTATATATATAGGGAGAGCTTAAATTTATAATAACATATTTGTTTGAATAAAATATCTATTTGAATTTATATTCAGTGTTCAATTGAACTTTGTGTTATTTATTTTACACAACAAATATTTATTTAATTATGTGAAAATAAAATAGTATGAGAAATATATTTAAATGAATATATATGTTTATCATCATTAAAAAAATTCATTTAATAGTATATTCAACAATCTCCCTCTTTTGATGATAACAAACATATATTTAAAATTTTGAATTTATTAAATGTATTTGGTCATTCAATTTGTTCCCCATATATGAATGCTCACTCTCTACAACAAAACTCCTCCTTCATATATGCATGAAAATAAATAAAAATATGCAAATGAACCTAGATGCAAATTGAGATAACAAATAGAGATAAAGTGTAATAGTACTAGAAAAATAGAGATAAAGTGATAGACATTAATACAATATGAATACCCAATCGAGTATAAATAATAAATTTCAATAAAAAAATCAAACAAAAATCATAAGTACTCTGTTGGACGCATATTCCACTTTAGAATGATAGGGATGATGTAAAACCATATAGCTGTGTCTATTTGTGGTATATTTATATCAGGGATTTGAATATCTACTAACCATGCATAACCGTTAGGACTTTTAAATGAGATTAGCAGTATTCCAAATTTTTATAAAAAATGAATTCAAGTATCTTCTAACCACGCATAACCGTGAGGACTTTTAAATGGGATTAATCAACTTGTCTATTTAATAATCAATTTTGATATGGTTCCATACACGCATAATCGTGAGGACTGTTAAATGAGCATGAAAGCACATAATCAAAAATTCCAAGTAATTCACCCATGTACAACCGTGAGGACTTTAAATGAGAGAGAATACTTTAGATGTTTTTATTGCTGAAAAATACAATAAAATGAAAAACGAATGATTTTCCATTTAAAATACCACATATTGAAATACTATATTGGATTTTGATGAGTGATGGTTGTTAGAAATAAGATAGTAATAGAGATGGTCATGGAATTTTTACCCATTAAAAGCTATTATAAATCTTGTTTAAATTTTTAAAGAAATTTACTAGTTATACTATCTCAAGTTATAATATATGACTAATATCAACACATATCACTTTTTCAATTACTATTTATCTTTTCAATAATTAGTGGGGAGTCATATTAGTTAATGTAATCATTTAAGCTCAATTCCAAAAATAACTATAAAATCAAATTTTCTAAAATGACTAATCTGAAACAAGGTCAACCAAAAACAATTTTCTAGAAGGGGTTTTATAAAAAAATTGTCTGCTAATTTAAAATCAATTGAAATGAAAAATATGCAGATATATTCTTTGAAAACGTGATGCAACTAATGAATGTCTCTTCATAAAATTCGTTCTACTAGTAATTTTTCCATCAACTAGGTTACCAGTGCAATCTATGTCTGAATTTCTCTTAGACTCAAGATTATCATATCTCATAGACCATACTGTGATATGGGAAACACATACCTTGAAATCATTTTTACAGCTTTTAAATGAAATTCTTTTGAATTTGAACTAAAATTGTGTAAATAAACAAACAGTGAACATAGTGTCAGGTCCAAAAACAAATATATCCACCTGCATCATGAGTGGTCATCAATCAATAAAACACCATCATTAGTCCAAAAACAAATCTATATGAACTAGTTTGAAGATGATTTGGTCAACAATTTGCATAACTTAGAATCATAATCAACATTCATTCCTTATCAATAACTGGCTGAATTAAATCAGATTATGGTGTAGGTATCACATTTAATAAATCGTTCAAGATAAATATACTGTTACCTATTGTACCTTTACGATAGTTTTTCGTTGTTTCCCGTTGTGATTCTTCCACCTTTGTACTAGGCTAAGGAACTTTGATTTGTCGTCCATCATGTGCCTGGAACAGCCAGAATCCAGGTAATATTGTTGGTGTTCCTTAGCTTGTCACCACACCTAAACAAGAAAAGATTTTTGTGACCTATTTGTTTTTATAGATCCATGGTTGTTAGTGGCAAAAGATTTTGAAAAATGTGTTCGAGTAGACCTAAGATAATCTATATTTGTTTCTTTCGACACCCAGATTTGTTTGACTTCAATGGATTTTATATTCATGCTTTTTGGAACCCAAATTGGAATTTTTTTTCCACGTGTTTGGGTCTATGCCAGGAAAAATGTTATGAGTGTGTCTAGTTTCTCCACATATCGTGCACTTCGAATTGACTTGTTTAATTTCATTTCTATCATGTCTTAATTGACTATACCCAAGTCCTTGTCTAATAGTATTAACAGTTTGTTTCCCAAATAGCATATTTAACGATCTTTCATTTTTTGAAAATTTTCTTAAAGTCACAGACAATTGTTGGACTTGTGTTTTGAGAGATTCATTTTCATTTAATAATTGTGCGCACTTTTTAATAGAATTTTCTCTCCTCGTATTTTTACTTTCTTTCAAAATCAGAATTTCATTTTAAAGTGATTTAATTTTAATTTCTGATTTTTTTAATCTCTTCTTCAAGTGATGGACACTTTTCACACTTACGGCTCTTTGTTTGATAGTTTTTAACCATTTGATTAAGCTATTTATTTAAATCTATCAAAGTATCTTTTTATGATTCAATTTTAGTGTACTTCTCCCTAAATCTTTCGAAACATCTATTTACTTCGTGAAAATATATAAGTAATTCTGAGTGAGTGAGTTTTGATACCTCGCTTGGCTCGTCATCATCGCTATCGGTTATATTACCTCGAAGGCACAGATCTTCTTTTTCACTCTCACTGCTATTGCTTTTATCATCGTCACTTTTACTAAATGTGGCTGCAAAACTTCTACTTTTTTATTTCTTTTCTTGGACGAGTCGATTTTGAGAACAATTAGGCTTGACGTGACCAGATTTATTGCACTTGTGACAGATGCCTCCTACTCTTCTTGGTTGTCTAGAACTTAAACTATTCTGCTTTTCAGTGGTAGATTTAGAGCTGGATTACCGTATCTGTGATTCCACCTTTTGAATTTCTTTATTATCAGTGCCAATTCAACTGCTCCATCCTCATCATCACCATCATCGCTTTCCATTGTTCCTATAAAGCTATTGATTTCTTTCGTGTGTCACCTCCTTCTCATTCTTCCTTGAATTTCATTTCTAGCTCATAAGTGGTGAGATATTCGATGAGTTCTTCAACTTTGATTTGTTTCAAATCTTTTGATTCTTGAATGGCTGTAAGTTTTGCTTCAAAACTTTGTCGAAGGACTTTGAGGATTTTTCCAACTATTTCCAATTATGTGTATGATTTTCCAAGAGCTTCTGATTTGTATACGAGATTGGAAAGTCGTCCATACATCTCTTTGACATTTTTATCTTTGGCCATTATGATGTTCTTGTATTCGCTACTAAGCATGGCAAGGCGAGATTCTTTGACTTGAGACGTTCCTTTGTGAGTCACGTCAAGTGTGTGCCATATTTCCTACGCAGTTAGACAATGTGAGACACGATTAAATTCAATTTGATCCAATAAACAAATAATAGATTTTATGGCTTTAGCATTAGCATTCTGTTGTCTATTTTCAAGATCTGTCCATTGATCCATTGGTTTATCTATATTCTAATTCTCAACAACTATAGTTGGTGTCCTATATCCTGTCTCAACTATATTTCAAGCATCAATGGTTTTCAGAAAAAATTTCATCCTATTTTTCCAATAGGCATATTCACCATTGAACATTATGGTCTAACTATAAACAGACCCACAGCAAAAGCATTATTAAAAGAAGATATTTAAAAATTCAAATTTTTAAAACAAAAATTGGTTTTTGAAAATTCAAATTTTTAAAACTAAAATTGGCTTTTATTACTAGCTCTGATACCACTTGTGGGATCGATTTCACCCTAGAGAGGGGTTGAATAGGGTGATAACATCAATTACAAAAATTTAATGCGGAAATATGTGTAATAATTACGGCACGGATAATAGCAGAATAATAAAAGCAGAAATAGAACAATACAGATTTACCCAGCTTCGGCAATACCTTGCCTACGTGCTGCCTCCAAGGTTTGTACTAGAAATTAAGTAGTCGGATGCTTACATACATAAACTTGCGACACCTGCTATTAACTACCCTAACTCTACGTTCAAAACTCTGCCACCACTCAGCCACTGAGTTGCAAATTCTCGAACTACACCACCGTAGTTCATCCCCTAGTCACATGAATAGAATTTACAAAATTTTCAAAGTTAAATGCAAAATAAAATAAATAAAACAATAAAACCCTAATTTAAAAACTAAAAGCCTAAAGCAAATAAAAGAGCCAACCCAAAAATATTGAAGTAAAAAACAATGATCCCCTTTATCGTTTTATTTCTTCGGCCTTGTATTTTCATTGAAAAATGGCTACGTTCTTCTTGCTCATTCGTTCCTCTTTAGAGTAAAATTAAGGTTTCTGAAGTGAAGCCGCAGCTCTATAATAGTTTGGTCAAGTTGAATGATTGTCCTTGCGTTGCTTTCTCGATCGTCTTCTAGCATAAGCACAGTTGCAATTGCTTCAATTCGTCGAGTTCGATCTAATTGGTATGAGATTTCCTTTTTGCTTTAGTTTATATGCTTGACTCGATTGCACTTTCCATGCCTATGATTATATGGGTAATATAGGGTTTAATTCCCCTAATTATCATTCGAATATATTTTTGAATTCGTCTGTTACTTTTTGGCTTGGCCATTTGATTTTGTTTGGATGTTGATGATGTTTTTTGACATTTTCAATTCGTATAATTTGCGTTTACTTGATTATCACGGCTTCATGAATTTTAACTTGCTTCATGAATTTCTGATTTGACTTCAGCCCCTTGAAATGATAATCTGGACAGTTTTGATTATCGTTATTTCCTATCTTTTATTCTGACTTGTTCGATTCCTTGGTCACCATGGCTCTGACTTGATTATCACGGTTGCAATTTCTCTGGATTTGGTTTCGCTCGTGAACTGCTGTCATGATTATTTGACCTCGAGTACGTGTTCTTGTGCCTTGGAAATCTGCTCGTTTGTATGCTTCATTGTGTTCGTAAGTCTGCACTGTGCATTGTGCTGGTATTTGCAGTCTTAAGTCAGTTAGACTTCATGTAATCCGGTGGCTGCATATTGAATTGCTTCCATTTGTGTATTGTTCATCACTTTTGGACGATGTCACTGATATCTTGATATTTCTTTGTTTGCATTGAGTACATGTCTACATGCTTCACTTATTCCTTTTAGAGTCTTCACTTGATATCTTTACATTAAGTATACTTGTTTGCATCTGAAGCCTTTTGTATATGCACTTGTTAGCATGGTCTAGTTTGAATAGCTGTGTTCATTAATTTGGTTTGTGCAGTCATGTTCTTGCATTCAGTTGAGCTTCATGTATTTTGGTCTTACCTCTGTGCCTCTGAGCCTGTTTCATGATATCTTCATGTTGTTATGTCAGCATTGATTCATTTCTAAGTGCTTGCATACTCCAGTGTGCATTGTATATTTCCATTCAAAGTTTATTGCTATATTCATGTCATTGCATTGCTTTGACTCATACTTTCCTTCACACACCTGAAATGTTGAAATTGAAGTCTTTTTATTGTTTTCGTCGAGACTGTGTTACATGCTCATGTTCATCTGTGCTCTGGTCCTTCGATTCATTTAATTGTTATGTATATGTAGAGTTTGACCATTTGAACCATTGACTGTGTTCAATTGATAGCTGCAATGTCATCTCCACTTGTATACACGCATACATTCTGTATATATATATATATATATATATATATATATATATATATCTGGCTTCATTTTGTACATCTCTGTCTGGAGTAGTCCTGAACTATATACGCATGTGCACCACTGTTATCTTGTTGCAGTCTGATATGCTAGCTCTGTTATTTGTTTTAACTTGAATGCTATTCATGTGTAATCTCTGAATTTTTGGTCAAGGCTTATTTTATGTGTCTTCACCCATTGGTTTGTTATTGCACCTGAGTTGAACCTAGCTTTGGCTCGGGTTTGACCTTATGCTCACCTTCCCCTGGAGTTTTATCAAGTTTATCTCGGTGTGCACGGCCTTATGGCATGTACAGTGATACACTGTGCATGTCATAGATTGTTCGTGTTAGATGAATTCAAAATAAATATGATGCCAAACAACCCAAATTACTGAGGCAAGTAACATTTTCAAAATAAACATTTTATTTTACAGTGCAAAAATATTTCTTTGTCAATTTTATTGCGTTAGTGTTTACTTTGCAAATAGCTTAGATGCTGGATACATATTGGAGTATGATTGAAGAATAAATATGAGTGAATGGGTGATATGTAGTGAGGTGCAAATGTATAGTGAAAAATTATGGTGTAATCGAAATTGTATTGTAATTGAAAATTTTGTGTATATATAGAGAGAGCTCAAATTTGTAATAAAATATTTGTTCAAATATGATATCTGTTTGAATTTAAATTCAGTGTTCAGTTAAATTCTATGTTATTTATTTTATTCAACAAATATTTATTTAATTATGTGAAAATAGAATAGTACAATAACAAATACATTAAAATGCATATATATATATGTATATATATAAATATATATTTATTATCATCAAATAAAAATCATATAATAGTATATTCAACACACTCTCTATTTTTACTCATATTATTTTGGGGAATACGACGACACTCTGTCATTATTGCAATATTTTGTAATTTCATAGTTTATTCCACTTCTCCTTCTTCTTTGGCTTAAATTGTGATCTTTCAATAAAATAAGAGGTTTTGATTACGAATTCTGTTTGTAGTTTACACCACTTATTCTTATCTATTTCTTTGTAAAAGAGGAGTTGAATAGAAAATATAATGTTTAGATTGCAATTCTTATTGTTTAAGATATTACATTGAATTGGTGTAATAAATTAAGTTCCTATATTATTTACAAGTCTATTATTAGGTTTTTGGCTATGAATATTTATTCCCCATTTTGGATATTTGAATTACATAAAACCTTGGAAAATTGAAGAAAAAGGACTTATAATAATAACTGGCAAAAGAATTGACATTTAATGCTAGTTTATGGTGTAAAATCTTTGTGGTCAGAACTTATTAAGTGTGAATATTTATTACTATTTAAATACTCAACGTATAACTATTTCTTATAAGGTGTATTTGGTCAAGCGCTTATTTATATTTCTTTTCCCCTATTAGGAAGGTAATTGATGCTGAGGTGAAAATAAGAGGAGACTCTTATATAGAAAATTTATTATTTTATGGCGTAATAAGAAAGATTTCTTATAGGCCTTATTTATGATACAGTGAGATGAGTGTGTGTGTGTGTGTGTGTGTGTGTGTGTGTGTGTGTGTGAAGAGTAATTAATTTGTGGCTAAGTCATAGGGAAGTGAGGTCAATAAAGTTACATGACAGAAGTCCACCATCCATTGGGGTTATTAGCAATTATGTATGCTTTATTGATGTGAGATATCCTTATGATAAATATTTGTAATGGCACGAGGTTAGTTCCAAATCTAGTAAGGGGAATCTTCCCAGTTAATCTGGCAACTAGTTCCTACGAATAGCGAACTAATGTGAAATGTCATTATATGTATAGGCCATAAGATGAAGCGCCTACTTCGGATTTTGAGGTATTAAGTGACTGGATCGGCCTTTTTATCCATATGAAGAATTCAATGGCCAAAAGGGTTACGCTAGGTGGTATCTATACAACTGTTCGCTTCTAAAATTAGGCCTTAACTGATGGGTCTACCTATTTTCCAATTGGAAGTATTAAGTGGCCTATGAGATTCCATATGATGTCAACAGTTAGCACCATTGAGGAACATGCTTCTAGAATTAGGCCTTAAATGACGAGGACTGCCTATTTTTCACTAAAAAATTATTAAGTTGCTTGGGTACCATCTCTTACATTATTTGTTATTTATAACATACGATTGGGATATGGGATATACTTCTAGAGTGGAAGGTGTTAAGTGGTTAGATCCCTTACTTTCCTTATGAAGAAGTTTAAAATGATTTTATGTTCATAGTCATATTCTTATTTTGGAATATACTGCCCAGGTACTGAAAAGATAACACTCGAATTAAATCCTAAAGCACGAATCCTAAGAAGGACTTAGCACAATGATCCTTGCTAGACTATTCTACATTGTTTCGAAGTTTGGCTTCGATACCAAGCGGTGACGCCCCACCTCTGTACTCACGCTAGCCGAGAACACTACGGAGTAATGCCATCAAGTAGCACGAAGAATAAGGCTGTTGAGGAGCGACAATCCATGTAATTGCTTTGTGCGAGTATCAATATGTCAAATAGTATCACATGCATTTCATTTCAAGAGGAAATCAGACATACCGCTATAAACTCAAAGCTACTACACAGTGGCTATATGACTTTCGAAAACAATAATAGAAATTAGCGTAACACAAATCAGTCACAGATATTCATGTCACAAAGGTGGAAATAGATATCAATATAACACATAGAACTGTACATCAGAGTAGTGATCAAATAAGATCCACAATATCACCAAAGAATAGATACAAGTGCTAGATAAAGGAATAAGTATACATCAAGGAGTCTCTATCTCGAATGTATAACAACAAAAACTACTAAACTAGAGTAATTAGTCAAAAGTTAGATAACGTTCCTAGAAGAGGAGTCGAGTAGAAGCACCTGTAACATCTCGGTCTGACCCGTGTATTATTTAATAAGAAAATAATAAAAGGATCAGTCTAGCTATAAATATCAGATTAAATGAGACAGAAGAAAAGATATGATGAAAACGTATGATAACGATAATGCCATACTATGAAAGGAATACATTAGATAACACAAAAATCATACAATATCTCAAAAATCTCAAAGCACTAAAAAGAATATCATATTCTTTATTTTATTCACGGAAACCCCAAATATTGACAAATATATCAATGCCAATCACAAAATTGGTGGATCAAAAATCCTAGAAATCATCAACTAGAAATCCAAAAATCACAAAAGGGGGAGGCCTATCACAAAACGGGAGCATGAAAACTCACCAACACGTGTATCTGCTATCCCATGATCGCTAACCATAGAGCTGGTGCAACGGCGTAGTACAATATCGGTTTGCCCGATGAACCTGAAACTCGAATAATTCGGAACAACGTCGTAGTACAACGGTACGCCTGCTGAACCTGATAAGCCGGACAACGACGTAGTACAACCGTACGTCCGATGAAACTAACTCCATAAAAGAGCATGGGTCTCTAGCCCACAAAAATGAGTCAAAACTCCAAAGAACCAATAGGTCGTTAATCTATAAAAGAAATGAGACGAAACTCAATAAAATGAGGTACCGTCCCCCACGTGGACAAAGAGACATAGCATATCGCTAGTCTAAATCACAAAATGATCACATTGATCAATAAAAAGTGTGAATTGCACAAAGCTAGTAAATAAAAGAGTTTAGCTTCATGTCCCATAACCACTGGCTTAAATTAAATATTTACGAACAAATTGTAGATCTCCACTCGAAAGTTGTCACAAGAGTTTCAATCGAACAAGTCTGAATATTAACCGACGAAGTAAACGTAAGCGTTTCATACCACTAGTTTTACTAAGCCGTTTAATTAGATTTCTCAAATGAATGAGGTAAAGTTTTGTGTATACTAATAAATTGGAAAACGGTTTTATAAACAAGCTTTGTATTAAAAATAGAGTTGAAATCATATTTGAGAAATGGCTAGAATATTTACTATTAGTACAGAAACCTTTGTATTTTAAAGTGACAAATCACAAAATTGATTGTAAAAACAATCAATCACCAAAAATTCACATTCAAAGACGTGAAGTAAATCCAAAGATATTGATACCAAATCCATCAAAAATGGATATTCCCCAAAAATCCGAAAAAAGAAGTTATCAAAGTCAACAAAGGTGATAACAACAAATTGGAGAAACAAGAATCGATTAAAAGTGGGAAATTCAAACATAAAAGGAAAAATAGGCAGAGACAGCAGATTCAGTCGACCGGACAAGGGTGATCGGTCGACTGACACAAATCCTGGAAACTTTATGTTTCCATGTTCAATCGACTGAACCAAAATGGTCATTCGACTGAAACATGCCTGGAAATTTTCTGTTTCCAGGCTCAGTCAACTGACCCAGAATAGTCAGTCGACTGATACTGGCCCAGGAAAATTCCTGGGTTTTGGTTCAGTCGACCGACCTTCTAGTTCAGTCGACTGAACTGGAAATTCCAGTATTCTCAGCCTAGCTCCCAAGGGGCAAAATCCTAAACAATTTGCGATCGGTCGAGCGATGGGCACTAGGGGTTTACGCCAATCGGCAAACCAGCCCTATAGACTCTTTGATACGCCACCAAAAGCATGATCAAACATCAAAGCTAAGATTTTAATGGTTTACCTTCAAAACACCAAAAATTGGAATATTCATAAAACCATTTCAATCCAAAGCAAATGGACAAGGAATAGATGTTAGGAATCACTACCTAACACTATCAAAGATATAGACATAGTTGTGAGTTCAAAAACTCACCTTTAAACCCGAAAACAATGAAGGAGAAGCTTGAAAGCAAAGGAAGATCAACTACTCTTCAATTTCAACACTAGAAACTCCAATCTAAGTCTAGAAGCAATAATTTCCCAAATTAGGTTATAGGAAATTTTTGAAATTGGACAGAGATTGAGATGGAGAAGAAGAAGGAGATGCTTACCTAAGATTCCCTTTGATTTTGGAGCTAAAACTTGGATTTGAAAATGAAGCTAGGTCTTAGGAATTCCTAATCCCTTTTCTCTCTCCCCATTTTTGCTTAAAGCTTGAAGTGTTAGGAAATGAGAATGAATGAAGAGGAGAGGGGGTGGAGTTAGGGTCTTAGACTAGGTTATTGGGCTGAAACCCAAACCCAAAACCCTAAGTGAAAATGTCAAAATTCAAGCTAACTCCAAAAACATCAATGTTTATGCTCAAAAAGGTCGCAAACGTCATTTTGAACTCAATGGAAGAGGTCTCGAGTCCTAATTCGACTATTTGCAAAAAGTAGCATTTCGGACAAAAACCGACTAACGATGCTATATTTAAATAAAATATATAAATATACAATTGTAAAATATGCGGGTTGTTACAAAGCATCCAATGATCAGTTTTATGGCGGAGTTGTATTAATGACTCCTAAGGAACGATCGATCTGCTACGTCCTGAAACTCTATTCCTATGTAACAAACAATGATGCTTAGTATGGAGCCTCGACCGCCAGCCTCAAACTTTCCAGAGAACTTGGAATGGAAACTTTATATGTCTTTTGTGATTCCTGATTGGAAGCATGCAAAATTAGAAAGTTAATCTTACTAGGGGTAATTGTCTTGCTCCTTATCTTCGCCAGTTCCAAGAATTACTGGCCAACTTCACATGTTACATCATTACACATATCCTCAGTGAATAAAATAAAAAGAGTCAAGTCACTGGCCAAGCTAGCCAGTTTCAGGGACGCGCAATGGACATACTTTGTTCCAGTTGAGATACGTAATATTCTAAGCATTGGCGGATGGAGATCAGCAAGATCTTGGAGACAGAGCAAGAAAAGGGGTCACGATCGACTCCTATCAAAGACTATCTACAATGAGGAGTTCTTACATAATAGAGGAATGGAAAACGACATATTCTCCTCAAAGCTTCACTCCAAATCATCCAATAAGAAGTCATGTGTAGAAAGGAGTTCATCTCAAACAGGTCTTCAGAGAAGTTCATGAAGAAAAATGCAGCGATAGCACTAAAGGGCAAACCCCTAACAAAGAAAATCATGTGCTACGAATATTACTGGTCAACTATCAATCAAGATGTGGTTGATCATCATAGATAATGTGACGAGTGCAAGATGTTTGCAAAAAAATCCGAAAGCCTGGCCAATGGAAATTATTCAAACGGGTAGTCCATAGTTGTTTGCCACTTGGGGGCAATGACATCATCGTCTTCTTGCCAATCCTAAAGGTGGTGCGAAATACGCCATCATAGAAGTTGATTACTTCACTAAATCGGCAGATGAATACCCACGACCAAGAAGAAGAAAATAATCAACGTTATTGTACGTAATGTTATCTGCCCTTATGACCTTCCATGAACCATTATAACTGGTAATGAATCCCAATTCGACAACGTTAAATTTTGAAACTTCTACTGCCGGCATCATGTTGAAAAGAAATTAGCGGTATTTGCTTGCCCTCAAGCAAGTGGATATAGGTTGAAGCTGTGAACAAAATCATAAATTTTATCCTAAAAAGAAGTTTAGAAAAGGCTAGAGGTAAATAGGTAAATAAGCTACCAGTAGCTTTATTGGCTTGTAGAACTATTGTGAGTCCGCAACTTGCCATACTCCGTTCACCTTTGCTTACGGCTCCGAGATCGTCATCCATGTGGAAATTGAAGTCCCCACTCATTAAGTGTCTTATTGTAACCCTTATTTCACAGAAAAAACAAGGAACTACAATCGAATTACAATTAAACTAGATGGAATTGGTGACGACTTACGAGCATATAAAAAGCATTCAAGAGCTAAAGGCAAGACATGTACCCCAAACGTGCACGTGTATATTAAAAAAATGTGATTTCTTGAAATCGATAGAAATTGATTTTTTGCTTAGAGTTATTAAAGAAAAGACTAGTTTAGACAACTAAAGCTTATTATTCATGTAGAACCGAACATGAACGACCATTGATCGAATGCAATCCTGGATTTATACTATTGAGAATCGACCAAGCATCAGACAACCAAAGAGAGATACGACACTTTGGGAAGATGAAATCGAAGAATTACAACTATTTAGTGAACAAAATGGATTTCTTTATGGAGACTTTAACTTGTTTCGATTCAAAGCACGTCATGTGCGCAACAAGATGTATTTTGGGTGGCAAATGTTATCCGGCCTTTTGGCACGGCTACACAAAGGTGATTACGAGGACCAGATTTGATTATTGATGAGAAAGATGGCCATGAGACGAAAATAATATGACCAGATCATGATATCCAAACAGTTATATCCAACCTAGGGTAAATAAGATCAACGAATAGGTGATGCAGGATGTTAGAATGATGAAGGTTGCTTGGTGGAATAGGTGTCGGCATAGATGTTTGATAAGTTGTAGACCGTATAAGAGAGGTCAGCATAGAGTATTAGGGTAAGCTTTTTTTGTGGTGGGCCCAAGTGGCCAAAGGGGTCTAGGCTTGAAGATGTCAGTTAGGCTGAAGGCAATCTTCATCTATAAATACAGGTATAGGGGCCATTTTTGGGATCTCTCTCACTTTCTCTTTTTAGTGGGACTTCGTCATCTTCTTCTTCCTACTCCGAATACTCTGCCATGGCTATTTTCTTATAAACTTGTATAGATGGATTCTAGCCAACCACACAACTCATGTAATTATAATCAAATGAAGAATGAATGAAATTTGAAGTGAACGTAGGCCGAGATTGTCGTACCACTATAAAATCTTTGTATCAGTTTACTTTTACGCATTGTTCTCTAGATTCCATTAATTCTCTGATGTCCATGAAATTCTGTGGGTGTTGGTGACCAATTTTTGTGCTAACAGTAACCATCGACATGAATACGTCTCTAGGCCCCTACTTTCCTCCAGAAGCTCCAATCATCCAGCTAAACCTGGAAATATTCCTGATCTGATCCAAGAATTATAGGAAAAACAATACTCGTGTCAATCTACTAAAATCAACATGAGAATACAATCAAATGCATTCTTAATGTTTAAATAACCTTTCAAAACAAAGGTATCTTGTAAGACCACACTGCATATAAACACAACCGAGTTTTTATCTTACGATAACCCAAACCATTTTATAGAAAATCCAATGATATTATAAAAATTTCTAAAGGAGAAAATAATAGTAATTAAGTAGTTGTGATGCTCGTGAGTGTACATCATAACAATACTAGTTATATAATTGAAAATCGATAAGCTCGTTCACTAATTATGTAGGACTTCCATGGAGGTATACTCAATACTTCGAGGAACGGTCCTCCCACACAAGGATCGGAGATATCCTTTCGAAGCATCATATATCCCTAGTAGTGTACCAAAGGAAAAGATAGTTGGTCTCGCTAAGACCGAACGCATCACCCCATGCATGCATAACAACTGTTTGTAAGTCTAGGTGGAGCCGACTACACCCTATGGGTTTTCCAACCTAACTGGACGTGCCTCATGTCTCTGGTTTTAGTCATCCCCACTGAAAAGGCTATGTCTAACATTCCAGCATATGCACGCCACCAAATAGATCACGAAATCCCATATAGATTCCAATACCGCAACGGGTCTCGGAATCACAAATGGATTCCCACATCTCAAACAGATCTTGGAATCACACCCGGATTCCCATACCCCCACGGTTCACGAAAATCACACATGGATCCCAACATCTCAAATATCAAGAATCTCCTCGATAGAACCTTATACGGTTTTCTAAGTGGCCACAGGTTCGAGTCATCTCTTATGAGTACGCTTTTCAATTCCCGGGAGCTCCATAAAACCAAACACCAATTTTCGAAATGCTCAATTCCGATTCTTTAGGAAATAATCGGAAAATACATAACAGTGGGGATTACATCCTAACGTTTAAGTGGACGGATCTTCTTATCATTTGTCCTAGGAGAACAAAATGAGTTTACACGTACAGAATAACACCACTGATAGTAAACGTATCATATAATCCCCGTGTTCACCTAGATATTTCCAGAGTTAAAATCCTTTGGTGTTAAGTATGGAACATTTCCCTACCACCAAAACTAAGAATGGTTGCATATTTAGGCCAAGATTTGATAATCGGTTATTTAACTACCAAATAAACAAGCATTCAATAGAAAGATTACATTTTCCATAGAAATCACTAAGCCCCTTAAATCAATCTTTCACTAATTTAAATTCACATAAAAATACTTGGAAATCGCTTCCATATACTTATCTCAATAGGATA
Source organism: Allium cepa (assembly GCA_030765085.1). Lineage (NCBI taxonomy): Eukaryota > Viridiplantae > Streptophyta > Magnoliopsida > Asparagales > Amaryllidaceae > Allium > Allium cepa. Next base: position 418,537,481 of record CM060945.1, read on the forward strand.
ACACAAATAACTATATTTTCGATACTTAGAAAATATAACCATATATTTATCTCATCGGTATAAGCATATTTAACTATTTCACTTTCAAGCTTGGAAGGTATACTCACCAAACACTTAGAAAAAATTTCTATTTTGAAATTATACTTTAAATGATCAAACCTAAATATCACTTAAAACGGAGAAACCCAAAACACCAATCCCTTTATAAGACATTCTTAATAAATTCCAAATCCCATTTATATAACTTCTACTTCTCAGAGTCTTTAAAATTCATTCATAAATTCCTTTATAATCAACCAAAGAAATTTATAAAACTCTTTCCATATTTAATCCAACTCATTAATAGACTCTTTAAGTCAATACGTCCTCTTGATAAACCATAAGTTATTTAAAACAGCTTTAAATAACAAATTACTATTTAAACATCCCTATATTTCATTTTAATCAAATCTTATTCAAAATAATATCTTTAGAATCTATTTAATAATATATTAGATTAATATCAAACACTATTATTGTATTAATAAGTTAACTTCCAAACAATTTTAATATAATAATTAACTAATTTTAAACGTTTTTAAAACAATAACTAATCAACCCTAAAAACTAATATTAATATAAAATTAATTACCCTTCAAAATATAATTAAATAACTTAAATCAAGATAATTAATTAACTTTAATTAAAAATTAAAGTATAGGTAATCATTTAAATAATTAATTAAGGTATAATTAAAACATTTCTAAACCATAACTAAATAATTTTTAAATTGTAAATAACATTCTTAAATAGCATTTAGAAATAACATTTACGAATCATATTAGTAAAACAATTAACTTAAATCATTATTTAAAACAATTACTTTTATCTTTTAAACATTACAAATGAATAGTTATTCCTTTTTAAATCATATTACTAGATAAAAATTCTTAAAATAAATTTCGAATCAAAATTTTGAAGGAGGCTTAACGATCACCCTAGTACTTATACAAGCTACCATATCATTTAGTCTAACTTTTCAATTTAATAAATGATATTCACATAATCAACGACTAAATAAATAATTTAACCGTCATTGGTTAACATTTATCTTATCTAGAGTGGCATATCAATTATGACATATAACCAAATGTCCAAATCTATAGAATAACAAAACGGGGATTTATTCTGCTAATTAAATGTCAAATTTATTTAATTAGTGGAATAGTGTTTTATTCTATTGAATCATTATCTATTTACCATGTTCGATACAGTTTAACTCAGCAGTAATTTATTTGGCCAAATAAACATCAATATTTAAGGTATGTAAAATTTAAACAACGTTATTGTACAGATAACGTAATGTAAATCACGTCTTTTTCATATGTCATAAATTTATACTTGTCCAAAGCTACCAAAAAGTTAGACCATAACATTGTACTCGTTCATACGAGTACAATGCAAAAAGAATCAGGTTGGTCCGGTTTAAAACACTAAAAATATTCCATTTCAAAGTTAACTAGTTTTTTATATATCTAAACAAATTAAAGGAAGTTTATTCCTCACCTTCAACAAATTAGACCCAGCCCAAAGCAATAAACCCGCGCCTACAAAGAAGCTACGGTGCTTCTTTCTCAATGATACGGTTTTGCCAATTCTCCCATCTCGTTACCCAGCCGCCACCGTGCATGCGTGCACGTGCACAGCCGTTCCCCTTCATCGTTCGACCAACTCCAGCTACCCACGCATTCGCCATCACCTTCTCATAATGCTGCACCATCTTGCCGCTGCTTGGCCCTTCAACCCAATTTCTAATGATCGTGGCCAATAGATCGAAACACTAGAACTCAATAGGCACGAAAATCGAGCAACCCACCCACTACACTCAACTACAACTTTGCCTACCATCACCGAAGAAACCTCGCCTAGCTTTTAGACCCACTGCGAACTGACCTCGACACCCTGCATCATCGCCAGTTGAACCAAACTCGATCCCCTCTAAGAAAAAGCCCTAAAACCCTAATATGAACAATTCCCATCAACACAGAAAACTAGAAAAAATCTATCACGGTCATTCCCACCGCCTCGATTCTATGCTCCTCCCCGACATCTTCAATCATCCACCCAACCACTAGTTTTCTGAAAATTATTTTTTAAATGATTTTTGATCATCTTCTCCTCCATGATGATTCGCAACCCTAAAAATCACCAAACGGCCACTAAAAATCATGATTCGATGCCACGGTCCCATTTATATACTACGTTTACCATTCCATGAATGTCGAAAATGGTAGTTTTCTCAACCACTTGATGTTATTTAAAGATGTATCTCAAACCACTCCATGAATACCCACAAAACTATTTTTAGAGTAAACTAGATTCAATGACGAACAACTTTCATTTTGGAAGTTTAATTAAATAGTCAATGGTTTTGGAGATATTGATTTTTGAAGTTAAGAAAACTTTGAATTTTAATGGTTTCTGAAATTAGTAGAGGAAGCATCAAAAAAATGAAGAAGAAGAAGAAGGTTCTTCTCCCTACATGATCAGATCAAATCCAAAAATTCATTTTTCATGTCAATTCAAAGGAACAAGGGTGCCTAGTAGGGTGGAAGAGTAGGCAATTTGGTGGTTGTGGAGGCTTATAGTGTCCCATCGGTTAATGTAGGTTATATTTTGTTCTAAAATTGAAAAATTATGGTGCCCAGCAACCCGACATCATATCAGCTTCCATGATATGAATGACGGAAAATAATGTATAATTGCGCACAAAAATGTGACATGATCGCAAAACAAAAATAAAATAGACAAGTCATTAACTTCTGTGAAGTCTCATAGTGCCAATGTTTGCCGTAAAACACATCAAACTCAAATTTACTTATTTTCCCAAATTAAAAATTATGAAAAAATTCTATAAATTAAATTAAAAATACATCATCAAAATTTAAGTCCAAATTTGAAACACAGTTTTTATTAAAATTTAATTCAAATCCGAATATTTAAACAAATTGAATATTCAAATTTGAAGATCCAAAAATATGGGTTGTTACAGCTATTAACCTATGGGTTTTTGTCCTAATCTCATCTCGACCTTAAGACAATTCAACAAATCAAAAGAGATTATTGATTAGGTTCCACCATTTCGTGACAGCCTAAGTATAATGCACGTACCTTGAGGAAGCTCAACAAATACATGTCTGTATCTTACCTCATCTAGTCAATAAATTGATAGTACTACACATAATTTTTCTAGTTCAAAGAAGCTCAACTACTAAAGAGTATGTAAGTAATATATTAATATATAAATGGTTTAGGACAACTTATATTAAGGATTCAAAATCTGTAATATATATGTGTGTATATGTGTGTGTACTAATATATGTATGTACGTATGTATATAATAGTGATATCAATTTAAGTAATAATGTATTTCTTATGAAATATCCTTATAATTCAAGTTTCGGACACAATTAAAATCATAGTGTACGTATAATACATATGTACTTGTTCGTTAAACCTAATCATATAGTTCCAACTATATTAATTCATATTATACATGTTTATTTTATTTATAACCATTATATTTTAGTTAACATATATGATATTCTTATTTTTAATATCAATTAAATCATATTCAATTAATTTAAATAACCAATTAATTAAATTATTTTTAAAATTTTAAATTTGTCATATTTATATTAAACAATTTAAGATAAATTTTAATTATAAATTATATGGTTTTGTAAACATATATCATTATATATAGTACTTTATTATTTAACATTTAATTTATTTATTTAGTAAATAAATATTTAATTAATTATAATTTTTAACTAAATAATTTAATAAATTTGAAAACAATTACTTATAACTTACCTTAAACAAATATTTATATATATATACATATACCAATAAATACATTTTACTTCAGTTAATTAACTTTTAGTTAATTATATAGTTAACTAATCCAGTTAATTAAATTATTAAATAATTTCAAATATATCACTCTATTTTCAAAAGGAATTTTTAAAAATATTTTTGCAAACATTATTAAATTAATTTATATTTTAAATTTAAAATAATTTTATAAATTTTCGATAAAAAATTTAAAAATTAGCCTAAAATCAAAATAAATTTAGGCCTTTACAATTAGGCCAAACTTTTGGACTTACTCTATCACCGAGATAAGCCAATAGCCAAGGAAGGTAGAATACTTGATTCCGACCTCAAGCCTAAGCACTACTATTATAAACACCCAAATCGTAGATATGCATTATTATTTAGTCCCAATTTGCTGATTTAGACTGCATAAAACATTAGTGCTCTGGTATCATTGTTGAAACATGGTCAGTTGGAAGTGGATATAATTTCAAAAAAAATCCTATTTTGGATCAAGTTGGACTTGTAAAGTCTAAAGGTACGTATTATATCCAATTTAATTAATTTAAATAAAATCATAATTTTTTTAATTTTTTGATTTGATTAATTGATGGATTTAATTGAATGTATATTATATTTTTTAAGCATATCAATATATATATATATGTATGTATGTATTTAAAACGTGCATGTGCAACACAGCAAAGGGGAAGCGTTGCCAAGTTAAATATAGTAGATACAAGGATTTACACCTATTATATATATACACTCCGCTCATACACACACACGTGTGTATGTTGCCTAATTAAACTATTTCATAATAAAATTATATATAAGTAGTTTTGATAAACCTTATCTAAAAATATTTATATATAATAAATTAAACTAAGTCTTTAACTTTGAATTTCAAATTGAGTATTTGATTTACTTCAAAAAAATTCAAATTTAAACCAGATTTGAAATATAAATTTAAATATTCAAAATTTCATATTTTAACTTAGTAATAATTAAAAGTATATATAGATATATCTAAATAAATATTAGCCAAAAATAGTTCATCAAACTTATTTATATAAACATTTACACTGATTGAATTATATATATAAGTAGATATTTAAATACACACACACACATATTTATTTCGCAAAATAATTATTCTTTTATTAGAAATCCAAAGGTAAAATTTTACTATTCATAAAATACATAATTTAAATAAAGTACTAATTTAATATATATACACGATATTTATTTATTTATTTTATATTGCAATTATTTTAAATGGAATCTTTTAAGTTAAAATCCGAAAATATTTTTTTTATTTTTAAAATATATAAATTAAGAAAAAGTATTAATTTTATAGATATAATTGTAACATATATAGGTTTATTTTAAATTCAAATTTATTTGACCGAATTCTTTTAATTTTCATAAACATTTCAATAAGTAATAAAAATATGTACATATTATTAATTTAATTTCAATTCACATAAAAATCATTTAAAATACTAAACCATGTTATAAGTTAATAAACAATTGTGTGTGTGTCTATGTATATTAACAATTGTATATATATACATATTAAAATTATTTTAAATAAAAGACTCTCTTATTGATCGAAAGCAAATACACATGCCCAAAAGGAATTAAACAATATATCATAATAAAAGGATGAACGTTATAAATTAATGCTAAGTATTAAACTAACATAGTATAACAGGCAATTATATGTGTGTGTGTGTGTGTGTGTGTGTGTGTGTGTCTGTGTGTATGTACATGTATATATGTGTGTGTGTGTATGAAGGGTGATCTAAAAGATACAATATATCAAGATCATTGTGTAAAAGATAGAATGAATTTTATCTAAGAAGTTTTCTTCTGAGTCTCTCCTTAATCTAGTTGGGCTACTTCATCTCTTAGATCCACATGGTCTAGTGCGAACAGTCGACGTGCTGACATCGAATCTTGGTTATATTATATGATTGTGGATGAAATGAGTGTGGTTGAAACGGGAGCTTGTAGCCTAAAATTGGAGAAGAGAGGAGCAAAAGTTTTTCAAAAGTAGAGATCAAATTCTGAATATATAGTGTGGTCTAGAGAGAAATAACTTGCGCGGTTCTCTTTTAGCAATTCAAACTCAAAAGCAACTATTTCCCCCTCACCTTTTTCTGCACGGATCAAGGTACATAATAAACCAAAATTCCCACTCGACCCATTAACAATTTATTCAATTTGAATCCAACTAAATCGTTATCGATATCGTATATTGACAAGCATATATAACTTTTGTATATATACCTAATGAATTACTAATCGCACCCCAAACAATTCCAGTGGAAATTCTACATGATGAAATACACCCCGTGCAATAAATAAATAAATAAATAATGTTTTATAAATATTAATTGATTTGGTTAATTTATAATTACTATAAATTAATTAAATCAAGCGGTCATTCAGAGATCAAATAGACCTAGTTATGCGACTCACTGGTGTGAACTTAACGGACAATTAATATTAAAAAATAATAAAATGTTCGCACTTTCTTAGTTAATGTGTGATAGTTTGACTTAATTCATCACTTACAAATCTCATTAGTAAAATCCAATTTTGCAATTCAAGCAGTGCCTTTTAGTAACGACTATCTACACCAATTCTCTTCGTCAACACTATATCACATTAGGACTATGGAATTTTGTTTTGGTCAACATTCAGGTATCATCCATATTCAACTTGATTAGTCTATAAAAAAAGTCATTGGTTCAATAATAATATTGATAATTAACCATATTACTCTGGCTATAGAGTTTGACTTTAAGTTGACTAGAGTTGACCTCAATACTAACCTAATATAACTAGAAAGATGAATTTTCTATTAAATGATATTTCACTTCAAATGCTTTAATTCTGACCTAGCTACAACTATTTGATAGATGTCATGCCATAATTCAACTATGATTAAAGTGGAGTTTCTACATTAAGGTCCAGCGGTATTCTTAAGTCGAAAGAACTATGTAATATCATCACTTCGAGATTTATGTTTGACATAACTTTTATTAACGAGTAAGAAATTATCAGACTAGTCATTCCATAAATACCCTAATAACTATCCGTATGTTACCACTTGGTTCCCCCAATAACCATGCGTAATGCATTGCCCATTTGTAGAGCGCTATATGCTAGTCTCAACGGATGTATCAATGTCCTTTTTCAAACATATGACCATGAATATTTAAAATAATATATGATTTAATATTTTGATAATTTTCCCATGATTTCAACTCCTTGTAATTAATATCACATGACATATTATTTAAAGATCTTATATTACATGTATATAAATTAATTTTTTAATTAATATATCACAATATACCAAATATATAACAAAATACAAACACCTTTTATTTTGAATGAGTTTTATTACTTAGTTAATAATTTACAATAAATTGCAGAATTTTCCCTAGACCATTCCCTAGTTCAATAAGATAACTTTGAGATTTTATTGTACTTCAGAATATTTAATTTACTCGATGATTAATCTTTCTATTTAAAATGCCCTAATTATCGATCATCATCACCAACATTTTAGTGGCATAGGTCATCCAGAATATGCTACCTTTCACTTCACTTGCATTATATTCATATCGTACATTCCTAATGTACTTGCAAACACATTGATTAATTGCCTAAATAGAAACAGAAAATAGATGACAACTTGATATGCCAACATAATGATCAATCACTCTGGAATAAATTCTAAATACATACCTAGAAATGGTCCACCAACATAAATAATCAATTTTGAAAGAGTTTATTAATTGTTCGGTTGAAGTTGGAATATTATCCGAACTCTAAATCTTTGAACTCATCAATAATATATATATATATATAGTTTCAAAGCATGGTTATGGTACGTGGGGCTTGATCGATTTTCTAGTTAACCCAATTTTGTATTAACAAATTGATTTTGAAAGAAAATTGTAGCGACCTGTATTTTTAACAATTTAATGATAATGAATTGAATAAAAAATTGGATAGAATTATTTTAAAAATTAAAAGTTTATGATTTATTTATGTTAACATATATTAGGAGATAACTTTATGATCTTAATTTGAATTCTTACTAATAACATAAATTGTAATAATATAAATAGGTTATAAATATTAAGGTATAATTTAATAACATTGGTTTGAATGTATTTAATAACATGGATTGGAATGATATAAATTTTAATTTTAATAAAGTATAGAAGGAACATTTTTAAGAAGAAAGTATAGGTTATGTATTTGAAATGTATTTTAGATAAGTTTGATTACAGAATAAGAAATCATTTATTTAGTAAGTAATTTATGGCTCTTGTTATACAAGATAATTTAAAAACATGTTTGAACTACTATAAAAAGAATACAATTGTCTTCTTTGTTTCTTTCTTATCCAATTAAGGGTCCATTTTAAAATTTAACTTTGAAATCAATTGCAATTAATGTGATTGGAATCTTTTAATTAAAGGAATTAAAACATCAATTGTAATTAATGGACTTACTATAAGGAACATATGTTTTGCGTGAAAATAGAATAAGCGTTTTAATAAAAATAAGACAATGTTTTGATAAAAATAAAATGAATACTTTCATTTTGAATGTATGTAAAACTTTATAAAAAGAAAAAAAATTGAATTTGAGACAGCATTATATGACCGTTAATAGTACTGGTAGGCTGTACAGTAGTGATTTTAATGCCATCCTTAAAATATAAATTAAACGAAATTTGTATTATTAAAAATGTGTTTTGGAAAATTCAATATGAAAAGGAAAAAAACAGATAAATTATTTCGTTTGCTTTCGAAATCTATGTTTCCCTCAATTTTAGTTCAAAACCGGTTAATATTTAAGTGAAAAAAATATTATTTTTCAAAATGTAAATATTTTGCATAAAAATATTCCGAGTAAAACGTCAAAGTTTGTGCCGCCAAATTCTAATCTTTCTAACTCTGTTTATTGCAATTTGAAGATTTGTTTATACATTTCCAATAGTGTATTTGATAGCAATGGTGAATTTTTTATGTGTTTGTTGAAACAAAGATCTTAGCTTGTCATATTTTTCATCTCCTCTCCCTACCTACCACTATATTTTCAGATCAGTGTTTGAACGTCCGGTGACAGACGTAGGAGTCTAAATCCAGTCATAAATTGGTTGGAGATAAGTTGATTCTTTGTCCATTTTGGTTTTGCTCATTTGTTCGTGCACACGTGCAATGGCCGCATCTAATTTGGTTTTTCTTTTATTTGGGTCCCTGTGTTTTGAATTTGGGCCATTGAACTTGAATTGTGTGGATGGATTTGTTTACACCTTTGCAATCAATTGTCCTTTTAACCTTAACCTAGGCTTTCACTCTATATCTAAACCCCTAATCTCTCTGGATCTGTGTACCATTTTATAGCTATCTCTCTTTGTTTCTCTCTATTAGTTTTCTCTTTTCCTTTAAGTTTCACGTTTTTATTTTTTGTCTTTTCTTTTCTTCCTTTTTCCAGATCCAGGCTCCTTCACCTCCTTTCATCCTCCACCTTGCCACTACCATCAGCATCATTCTACAGCCACTAGCAACCATGGCATTATGTAGACCTACCACTACATAGCCTCTCTTTCGTTGTTGCGGACATCCTTCCCCAATGCTTTCTCGTTTATAAAATATGAGTTTTATAATCACGAGTTATATTTTTCTTATGCAATTAAATTTAAATTTATTTTGATTGAATTGAATGTTAATTGAATGTTGTTATCATATTTTGATAACTCAACTGAATCTGAAATAAATGTTGACATTTTATTGTTGAAATTGATTCCGAATTGCATATTGTAAGACACTGTTGAAATATTGGATTCGAATTTAATGTTTAGACATAATAACAAATTGAAATGAATTTAATGAAAATGACTTGAAATCGCCATGTTTGGAATATATGTTGAGTTTAACATTTTATGATAAAAATAAACTTGGAATGAAATTTCAATGGATATCAGATTGAATTTTTATTATTTGGGAATTACATATGAAATTTATATTGATAGAGGTCGAAAATGAATTAAATTGAATATTGGTTTATATGGTTGTATGGCTGAATGGTTTCTACAAATGTATGGTGATGATTTTAAATTTACTATCTCACGTTATTCCAAATTGTTGGCTATTATGACACCTTATTGATATTGTATTACAACCTATCATCATGGACTGTATACATAGAAGTTATGTTTATTAACTATATTGCTAAATAGTGAAATTTAAACTCCTTTGACATTTAGTATTGAAATAAAAAGATTCGAAACAGAAATTCTACTATTTTGAACATAAATTAGGAAATCCCAAACTTAAAGTTGTTTTGTCCTTATTTGAAAAAATTTCACGAATAAATGTGTTTAATTCTATTTTGGTATTTGAAATAAAATAATATTTTCAATAGAATAGTCTAAAACTAGATAGGAATTTTATGTGTAGAATTTTTAGAATAAAATATTTATGAAATTTAAAAAAAATAGGCATTTTGTAAAATAGTGTCATTTTAACTTTAAAAAAATTTCTATAGCTCCATCTCGGTAAAAGAAAATATTTTGTAAAGAGAACCTAAGAAAATTCTATCATTTAATAATTTCTATATTTATTATTTGAAAATAGGATTATTGAAAATTTGAAATTTTATAAAAACATTCAAATGACCTAAAATATTTCTATAGCACCAAAAAATTATTTGGAAAATATTTAATAAAATGACCTATATTTAATTCAACATTCAAAGTATTTCTATGACTTATTCCTTAAAGATTGCTTTTATGGAAATTATGAAAACTATTATTAAAATAAGTGGGAAATTTTTGACAGTTTGCTCGAAAATATAGAAAAATATTTTAAGAACTTGTGTTACAAAATAATAAATTTTCCGTATTTTTATATTTTAAATAAACTAATTCCAAGGAAAAACGGTATATTTTAATTTTTAAAAATAATAAATTATTTCAGGAAAATCAAAAAAAAATTGCTGTAATTTATAGATGCTTGGTAAAGGGCTTTTGTTTTAGAAACTAAATTCTATTTTAATTTTAGTATATTAAATAAAGTGGAAATTAGCTACAAGGCCTCTTTAGCAAGTGCAAACACAACTGAATAATTACTGTTAAGGACCAAATGCAAAATAATTAGTTTCTAAGGCCTAAAAACCTATGAAATTATGTTCTTGAAAGTAATTGGACTACTGACATTGTCCTTAAAATTAATTATTCTACTGACTTCAGCCTTGAAATTAGTTTCTGTGGAATGTGTCCTAGAAACTAATTGGACTGCAAAGTTTGTCCTTTTAGTGAATTGCCCCTAAAATAATTTGGTTTTGAGGAAAAAGCCATATTTTGAATATTATAAACAAAAACTATTTTCAAAAAATCTATAATTTTTACTGTAGCTTCCTAATGTAAAATAATGAATTGCTTATAACCTTTTGAAATTCCTAATTGATTTTTCTGTAAAAAATTAATTAGAAAAAATAACACCCTTTATAAACAAGTGATTGGTTGTTAAAGAGACTGGGGCCGGATAATGGCATACCCTCTATCAATTACAAGAAACACTTTAATAACCATGTATGCGGAAGATGTTCCCAAAATATATAGGTTGAATTGGTAAATATTTTGCTGGAATGAAATAATAGAATGATGAAAGATGACACTATAACTTGTGTTAATTTGAAATGACTAAAATAAGAGCTATACCTGGTCACTAAGGTTAGCTACCTATAGCGGACATATATTTCCCTTGTAATACTGACTTGATTTTGAACTTGAATGGTGCAACTTGATTTTTGGATTGATGGACACGGTCAGCCGTTAGGGGTTACGACCAATCGGGGAATGTAAAGCGATAGTATCATATATTGGACATTGACTTAGGTGCCTTGTCATAGAGTTATCCCTATAGGAGACCACTACTACTTTGTTTTAGAATTTTTCCTATAGGGGAATCATTGGCTACAGACGTTACTGGTTGTGTTATAATCCCTGCACGGTACATGCGTAAAATATGTTAAGAAGGATCAATGTAGAGCTTTAACGCTAGTTTAATATTTACATTATCGATGGACATGACAAATATAACATATCTTACTACATATTGATATTTTAATGAATCCTTCACGTAACTTCTCTTAATTTATTGTACCCTTATTTCTTGATCTGAATTTACTTACATAGGAATGCAAAATCCTAACTTGAGTGTATTGTTATCTTTTGTACTCGAGATTAGTCTGAGTTGTTTCAATGTTTCAAAGACATTTGTTCATGAAGATGAAGATGGAGTTTAGAAGACCGTATATATTAGAATTATTCCACTGCATTATTTTGTTGTGTTTGTTAAATGTATAACTATGATTATATTGTAAATGAAATCAAATGTATGTTGTAAAATAGCTTCATGAACTTTTTGTGTAATTATTATATTTTGTCATTCCACTGTGAGAATTTGTGTATTGTTCTCTTCTCTTCTTTGATTCTTTTTACAAACCCCATTGATAATATGTCTTTTATACTATTTGAGTTAGACTTGTGTGGTTTATTATCGATTTGAATTGTCCAAAATGGTGAGTTGTCACAAAATATATTATAAATATAGTCACTGTTGGTAGTTCCAGTAAATTCTCAATGGTAACAGCTTTATGTATTCTATTTTTCAATGATCTCATGTTAGGGAATGATTATTCTCTAATATATGTGTCCCATTATGAATAGTTTCTTCTTTTGCGAACACTAAAGAAGAAGGAAACCTTACGCATTGACCGAGCATAACACTTCACCACACCTATGGTAGTTTATATCAATTAAGCTTGGTAAAGCATATGGATGCAATCCACCGGTGTGCATACATAAAATAATGTATATGCAAAGATGTTATGAAAAAATGGGTATTATTTACTTCAGCAAGAAATAGATAAATACGCCATAAATGAAATTAACTCATAATAATAAACAGAGTATGAAATGGACGGTAATAGAAAAAATATTTAAATTTTTTTTGACTTTACAACTTTAACATTCAATATATATATATAACATACTCAAATTATATTTAATTTGAATATGGATAAATATTTAACTACCTTAATATAATTTGAGTATATCATATTATAGATACATACACATATATATGTGTGTATTGATGTAGTTAAACCCCCTCTATAGCGCTTAGCATTCTTTTATCACTATAATTTTTATAATTTAACACTATTAAGTAGTAGATCATCTTAAAGTCTCACTATTTTATGCTACATCCACTAAATCGGGAGTTTTAGCACCCACTCTATCAACTTTGATATAAAAGGGTTGATTTGACCAGTACTTTTATATACAAATCCATAAATTTAGGGTACATATTCACATTCGTATCCTAAGCTATCAAAATAAATTAGAACATAATCATATCCATCAAGCATGAATGTCACGAATTATAATATTCTTCTATTTTGCTATACAAGAGTGGACAATGTTTCTTTTTAAAAAAAATTGTGTGAATGAGAATAAAATAAATTTGAAGATTTAATTTTATCACCAATAAAGGCTTTTTGGCCTTGATTATTTTTCATTATATCCCTGCTATAGCTTATTGCACCTCCACTACTATAAAATCGCTTAGTGCTTTATCTACACACACATACATATGCATGCACATGCACCAAGACCGGCCCTTGCCCAAAACGGGGAAGCTTCCACTTAGGGCCCCAAAATAATTAGAGTACAAATTCACCAAACGCAAAGCAGAAAAAATCAAAACTAAATCGCGAACCGGCTATGGCACAACGACGAACAACCACAAGTGACAACTGTGACTGGTGGTGACTCTATCTAGGCAACAATAACTCCATCTCAACCTTGAAAAAAGTTAGAGCTATTGAGTTAGGGTACAATGCACAAATTTAGTTGTCAAAACTTGAAGATACAAGTGATTTAAATTTTGAATCTGGTTCATACGACCGAATCTAAAATTAAGCTGCATACTCTCTATTCTTTTTATCACTTATTAGGATTCTTGAGTTGTTTTGTTTTCGAATTTAATGAAATTTAGTTCAAACTTCTGCTTTTCTATGTGTTTTTACTTAGTAGCTGATCTTCTGATCGCAAATTAATTCTTGAATTTGCTGCACTTCAATGAATTTTCATTCTACTTGTTGCAGTCGCTTTTACATTATTATTTCTATAATACAAACTAAATTGGAATTTACCATGGTTAATGGATTTTTAATGGTCACTTTATGTATAATTGATTGATAAATAACTATGTTTCATTGGAATTTATAGTTAACATACAATACAAGCTGATTTAATTAACGATAATAACATTAGTTTTCGTATAAGGGTCTTGGTTTTGCAATTGGCTTTAGGTACCAATACTCCTAGGATCAGCCCTAATACACACACACATGTAAATGTAGAATATGCGATTATATGATATTTTTTTATGATAATAAACATATATATATATATATTCATTTAAATGTATTTTTTAATGTACTATTTTTTTTTCATAAATAAAATAAATATTTGCTAAATAAAATAAACATAGAATTTGAATTCAAATAGAAATTTTACTCAAACAAATATTTATTACAATTTTTGAATAGTACAAATTTCAAGCTCTCACTATACACACACACACACACACACACAACTTCAATTACAATACAGTTTTGATTACATCACAATTTCTAATTTACATTTGACCTCACTACATATCACTCATTCACTCAACTCATATTTATCTTCAACTTCATTCCAATGTGAATTCAGCATCTGAGCAATCTGCAAAAAATATACATTGACGCAGTAAAATTGAAAATAAAATATTTTTGCAGTATAAAATAAAATGTGAATTTTGAAAATAATTTTGCCTCAGTTATTTGGATTGTTCGTCATCGTTTAAATTTGAATTCATCATACACGAACAGCTTATGACGTGCATAGTGTATCACCGTACATGCCACAAGCCCGTGCACACTGATACATACACTTGATAAAATTACAGGGGCAGGTGAGCGCAAGGTCAAACCCAAAACGCTTGGTTCAACTCAAGTGCAATAAAAATAATGTCACAATATCAGCACAAGGTCAAACCCGAGCTCCAAGCTGGATTCGACACAGGTGCAAGTTCATGAAAATGGTCAAGAAAACTAAAACAAGCTTCGACCAAAATCCAAATGTACAAATGCAATATGAACCAAACAGTGCACAAAGGCAGTTGTACAAACTACATGAAGACAATGCACATATATACACAGTGACAATAGATGCCAATGTAAAGCCACCAGACTTCGAGTCAAGCAATAGACAGGGATGTGCAGACCAATAGATGTAAGAAAAGAAATGGTACATGTATATGCAGGTGCATAGCATCATCAATGAAACCAAACTGCCCAGGCTCATAGACATATATATATATATATATATATATATATATATATATATATATATATATATATATATAATGCACATAACAATCAAATAAATTAAAGGAGTACCAGACCTAAAGCTAACAAGGACAAAAAATAAACACACACATATATATGTGCAGTGAAACTAGAGGCGACATCAAATGATCATGGACAGTGTATGCAAACTGCCCAAATGTACATGAACAAGTAACGTATATATGCTGCAAAGACCAGAGATGTCTGGATACAAGAAAAAGTGACTTCAACAAGTTGATATGCAAATAATGTATGCAGTGACATGGTGACAGTAGAATAAGAACCCAAGTCATGGCTGAAATTGAACACAAACTTCAGACTCAAGTACATATACAGGAATGCACAGTGCAAACTACAACATCAAGTGATACATCAGCTCGAAACAATATGGATGTCGAATGGCCAAGCAAGTGCGCACACTAAATTAACAAGAGGCCAGAGGGATTAATATGGAAACACAGCAACCATGAAATGCAATGTGCACAGAACTGTAACCAGATGAACCAAAACTATGACACAAGACAAAAAATCCAAACCAAGTTCAACAGTCAAAGCATCATCAACAAAGTGATACAACAGTTCAGTGAACAAGTGAAGCATATTTGTTTATATGTGTAAATATATGTATAACAAGTTCAAGCTGCAGGTCAAAGACATAATGGCCGAAGTAAGTACAAAGGAAATGCCGAAATCAACATAATCAAATCAAATGACCAAAGGCAGTGAACAGTATGGACAAAGTCGAACGAAATCAACATCGTCAAAATCAAGTCAAAGCCGAGGACAACAAGAACGAGAACGAACAAAATCAACACCGTGGTAGCCAAGAAATCGAAATCAACACCATGTCAATCAAGAAATAATAAATATACGAAATTGAAAAAGTCAGTAATCATCTAAAGCATCCAAACGAAGATCAATGGTCAACGCAAATCAATTGACGAAATCAAACAACTATCTGACGAACGAGAAAATAGGTATTCGAACCCTATATAAAGAGTATCATCATCGGCTTTTAAATCATCAAGTTCAAGTAAGCAAAAGCTGAATAGAAAAATAACAAATTACATACCGGAGCAAGATTGAACTCAATCAAAATCGAGGAGCCGTGTTCGAATTGAAGAAGGAGTCGATTGCCGAAGCAAGACAGAGAAATAGCAATTGTAATCGATCAACAATCAATCGGGTTCCTTGATAGCCGAAGCCCTAATTTCACAAGGCCGAAGCCCTGGCCAATCTAGTCGGAGCGAAGACAAGGCCGAAGCACTAGCTAATCTCACAGGAGCGAACGCAAGGCCAAAGCCCTAATTTCATAGAAAAAGAGGAAAGAGATCGAAGCAGCCATTCTTTATTTTTCACAAACAAGGAACGGGCTGACATAAATAAAAGAGATAAAGGGGCTGCATTTTTAATGTTAAATTATTTTGGGTCGACTTATTTAATAGGGCTTTAATATTTAAATTAGGGTTCAATTGTTTTTTAAATTGTTGTTTTTTGTATTTTCTCCTTTAAACCATTGTAATTACTAGTTGTGTGACTAGGGACAAACTACGTGGCGTAGTTTGAGAATTCGCAACTCAGTGGCTGAGTTGAGGCAGGGTTTTGAGCGTAGAGTTAAGGCTAGTCGATAGCAGGTGCCGCGAGTTTACGTGTGTAAGCGTCTGACTGCTTAATTTCTAGTAGAAACCTTGGGGGCAGCACGTATGCAGGGTTTTGCCGAAGCTGGGTAAATTATTTGTCGTTCTATTTCTGCATTTATTATTCTGCTATTATCTGTGCCGCTATTATTTTAATATATCTGTGTTGAAATATTTTTATCAGTTTCCGCAATAATTTTTATAATTAATAGCATCGCCCTATTCACCCCCCCCCCTCTAGGGTGAAATTGATCCTACAAGTGGTATCAGAGCTAGGAATAGAAGTCAACTTTTTTTAAAAAAAATTGATTTTTTTTTTTCAAAAACTAATTTTTGTTTTAAAAATTTGAATTTTTAAAATGGTTTCTTTTAATATTGCTTTTGCTGAGGGTCAATCCATAGTTAGACCACCAATATTCAATGGTGAATATGCTTACTGGAAAAATAGGATGGAAATTTTTTTGAAAACCATTGACGCTTGGGATATTGTTGAGACAGGGTATAGACAACAACTATAATTGTAAATAATAAGGAAATAAATAAACCGAAGGATCAATGGACAGATCTAGAAAATAAGTTACAGATTACTAATGCCAAAGCTATGAATTCGATTATTTGTTCATTAGATCAGGTTGAATTTAATCGTGTCTCACATTGTCTAACCGCGCAGGAAATATGGCATACACTCGAAGTGACCCACGAAGGAACATCTCAAGTCAAAGAATCTCTTCTTGCCATGATGAGTAGCGAATATGAGAATTTCACAATGGCAAAGGAAGAAAATGTCAAAGAAATGTACGGACGACTTTCCAATATCATATACAAATCAAAGGCTCTTGGAAAATCATACACAGAATTGGAGAGTCTGAAAAATCCTCAGAGTCCTTCCACGAAGTTTTGAAGCCAAAGTAACTGTCATTCAAGAATCAAAAGATTTAAAACAAATGAAAGTCGAAGAACTCATCGGAAATCTCACCGCTTACGAGCTAGAGATGAAATACAAGGAAGAGCGTGAAGGAGGAGACACTCGAAAGAAATCAATAGCTCTTAAAGGGACAACTAAAAGTGAAGATGATGATGATGATGATGGTGAAGTAGAACTAGCACTATTAATAAGAAGATTCAAAAGGTGGAATCGCAAATATGGAAATCCGGTCAAAAATCAACAAGTAAAGGCAGTTTAAACAAAGCACTAGATAACCCAAAAGTGCAGAAAATCATTTGTCACAAATGCAATAAACCCGGTCATATCAAGCCAAATTGTCCCCAAAATCGACTCAGCCAAGGAAAGAAACTGAAAAGGAGATGTTTTGCAGCTACTTGGGATGAAAGCGGCAAAGATGGAAGTGATAGCACTGGCAGTGAAAGTAAAAAAGCAAATTTGTGTCTTCATGGTGAAATAACTGACAGTGATGATGACTAGCCAAGTGAGGTATCAAAACTTACTCATTCAGAATTACTTATATATTTTCACAAGGTAAATGGGTGTTTTGAACGACTTGGGGAGAAATATGCTAAAATTGAATCACAAAGAGATAGTTTGATTGAAGTAAATGATCAACTTGAACAATTAGTTAAAAACTATCAAAATAAGTGCCCTAAGTGTGACATGTGTCCATTGTTTGAAGAAGAAATTAAAAAATTCGAAATTAATATAAAATCACTTGAAAATAAAATTCTGATTTTGAAAGAAAGTGAAAATACAAGACGAGAAAGTTCTATTAATAGGTGCACACAATTGTTAAACGAAAATGAATCTCTCAAAACACAAGTCCAACAACTATCAACGACCTTAGATAAATTTTCAAAAAGTGAGAAATCGTTGAACATGCTATTGGGAAAACAAACTATGAATACAGTTAGATAAGGACTTGGGTTTAAATCTAGAAATGTTAGAAATAAGATTAATCAAGTAAATTCAATGTGCACAATTTGTAGAAAATTTGGACACGATCAAAACAATTACTGGTACAAACCCAAACATGTGAAAACGATTTCAGTTTGGGTTTCAAAAGGCACAAATATAAAATCTCTCAAAGTTAAACAAATTTGGATGTCGAAAGGAACATATATAAATAGTTTTGGGTCTCCACAAAATTATTTTTCAAAATCGATTACAACTAACAATCATGGACCTATAAAAACAAATAGGTCACTAAACTCTCTTCTTGCGTAGGTATGGTGGCAGGCTAAGGAACAATAGCAATGGTACTTGGATTATGGCTGTTCCAGGCACATGACAGGCGATAAATCAAAGTTCCTTAGCTTAGAAAAGTACAGAGGTGGCAGAGTCATAATGGGTAACAATGACAAGTGTAGAATTGTCGGTAAAGTTAAAGTAGGTAATAATAAATTTACCTTAAATCACGTACTATATGTTGAAAATCTACACCACAATTTGATATCAATCAGCCAGCTATGTGATAAAGGTATGAATGTTATTTTTGATTCTGACTTGTGCAAAATTGTTGACAAATCATCAAAAGAAATCTTATTTTCAGGTAATAGGAAAGGCAATATATATTCTCTATCTTTTGATGATCTCACCCTTTCAAAATGTTTGGTAGCTAAGAATATGGAAGTAAATTTATGGCATAGACGATTAGGGCATGATAGCATGAATTTGTTAAACAAATTAAAAAGGAAAAATTTGGTAAGAGGGTTGAAATCACATGATTTCGAAACAGAAAATTTATGTAAAGCATGTACCTTGGGAAAACTTAAAAATCATCATTTCATGCCAAAAACAATGTAAGCACTTCTAGAGTTCTTGAACTAGTTCATATGGATTTGTTTGGACCTAACGACATTGCTTGCTTAAGTGGTAAGAAATATTGCTTTGTATTAGTTGATGATTACTCAAGATATACTAGGTATATTTCTTGGCTAAAAATTCAGAAACTTTTTCATACTTCACAAAATTCACAAAATTTGTTCAAAACGAAAAAGGAGTTCCTATTGTTTCGTTAAGAAGTGATCATGGTGGAGAATTTTAAAATTTTGAATTTGAAAATTTTTGTGATGAAAATGGATTTAAACAAGAATTTTCTGCACCACGTACTTCGCAACAAAATGGAGTAGCTGAAAGAAAGAATTGAACATTGCAAGAGTTGGCTCGGTCTATGATAAATGAGTATGAGCTACCTTTGCATTTTTGGGCAAAAGCAGTAAATACAGCTTGTTATGTAATGAATAGAGTTATGATTAGGCTGATTCTTAACAAAATACCCTATGAGCTATGGTTCAAAAATAAACCAAACATTGCTTACTTCAAAGTATTTGGGTGTCCATGTTATATTCTCAACATAAGTGATCAATTAGGAAAATTCGACGCAAAAGACGATGAAGGCATATTCATGGGATACTCTTCTAGAAGCAAAGCTTATAGAGTCTACAACAAAAGGAATCAAACAATTGTGGAGTCAATCAATGTGAAGTTTGATGAAGGCACTAATGAACAGGAAATGGTCAAAAGCAATGTTGAGGAGCAGAACTAAAAAGATGAGAATGAAAAACCAAAAGAAACTGCAACAACAAAAGAAGCCCGAAGGAATCTAGATCCAGAGAGATTGAAATTCAAAGCTGATCATCCTCCAGAATTAATAATAGGAAATCCTATCAAAGGTGTTCAAACTCGTTCCTCCTTTAGAAATTTGTGTGATCTGTGTCTATATAGTGGATTTATTTCAGAAATAGAACACAAAGACATAGATACAGCTCTTAATGATGAAAACTGGTTTATGGCTATGCAAGAAGAGCTAAATCAATTTGAGCGAAATGATGTTTGGAATCTAGCACCTAGACATAAGGATTATCCAGTCGTAGTAACAAAATGGATTTTCAAAAATAAATATGATGAATCTGGAAATGTGATTAGAAATAAAGCTAGATTAGTCGCTAAAGGATATAATCAAGTTGAAAGAGTTGGCTTTGATGAAACTTTTGCACCAGTAGCTAGACTAGAATAAATTAGGATATTGTTAGCATTTGCTTGCTACAAAGGATTTAAGTTAAGACAAATGTATATTAAAAGAGCCTTTCTTAACGAAATTTTAAAAGAAGATGTATTTGTTGAATAACCAAAAGATTTTGAAAGTCATGAACATCCTGACCATGTATATAAGCTTAAAAAGGCATTATATGGATTAAAACAAGCTTCTAGAGCTTGGATGAATGCCTTAGTACTTATCTTCTTGAAAATGGGTTCAAAAAGGGCTGTGTAGACACCACACTATTTCTGTTGTATGAAAACGATGATCTTTTGATTCTTCAAATATATGTTAATGACATCATTTATGGTGCTACTAACAATTTGTTGTATGAGAAATTTGAAAAAGTTATGCAGGAAAAGTTTGAAATGAGCTTGGTTGGAGAGTTAAAATTCTTTTCAGGATTTCATGTCAAATAAAGCGATAAAGGTACATTCATTCTCAAACAAAATATATTAGGGAACTTGTCAACAAATTTGGATTAAAAGATGCTAAACCAGCTAGAACCCCCATGAGCACAACAATTAGACTTGACAATGAAGCAAAATGTAAGGCAGTTGATCAAAAGCAATATAGAGGTATGATTGGATCACTCCTTTATCTTACCGCCTCTAGACCTGACATCATGTTTTCTGTCTGCTTTTGTGAACGATTTCAATCTAACCCAAAAGAATCTCATTTAAAAGCCGTTAAAAGAATTATAAAATATTTGTTGCACACCCCACGGTTTTGGTCTTTGGTATCCAACAAATGATAATTTTGAATCAAAAGGATTTTCAGATGCGGACTATGCTGGAAGTCTAGTTGATATAAAAAGTACTAGTGGTGCATGCTTTATGTTAGGACATTCATTAGTTGCATAGTCAAGTAGAAAACAGAATTGCATTGCGTTATCCACCACAGAGGCAGAGTATATTGCTCTGAGTAGTTGCTCTGCTTAAATCTTATGGATGATACAAACTTTGCAAGACTATGGTCTAAATTTTAAACGTGTACCACCAATGTGTGATAGCAACAGCGCAATTGATCTCACAAATAATCCGGTACATCACTCACGAACAAAACATATAGATGTTAAACATCATTTTATTAGAGATCATATTTCCAAGGAAAATATCTGCATAAATTTCATTTCAACCGATTCTCAATTGGCAGACATTTTTACAAAACCCCTACCAGAAAATAGTTTTTGTAAACTACGTCTCAGCTTAGGAATTTTAGAAAATTGATTTTCTAAATATTTAACATTTTTTTCTCCCTAATAATTATCGAAAAAGTAAATAGTAATTGAAAAAGTGATGAGTGTTGATATTTATCACATATTATGACTTGAGACGGTATAATTAGTAAATTTCTTTAGAAATTTAAACAAGAGTTATAAAACTTTTTGTTGGTAAAATTCCATGACCATCTATATTTCTATCATATTTCTAACGACCATCACTCATCAACATTCTATAATTTGTCAATATGTGGTACTTTAAATAGGAATCATTCATTTTTCATTTTATATTTTTAGATAAAAAAATAATAATAAAATCCAAAGTATTCACTCTCATTTAAAAGTCCCCACGGTTATGCATAAGTGAATTACTTGGAATTTGTTATGTGCTTCCATGCTCATTTCAAAGTCCTTACGGTTATGAGTGTATGAAATGCATATCAAAATTGATTTTTTAAATAAACAAGTTGATTCTAATCCCATTTAAAAGTCCTCACGGTTATGCGTGGTTAGAAGGTACTTGAATTCATTTTTTAAATAAAATTGGAATACTACTAATCTCATTTAAAAGTCCTAACGGTTATGCATAGTTGGTAGATATTCAAATTCCTGATATAAATATACCACAAATAGACACAACTGTATGATTTGTATGATGATATCATTCCCATCATTCTAAAAGTGGAATATGCGCCTAACAAAGTATTTATGATTTTTTTTATTTTTTATTGAAATTTAATATTTATATTCGATTGATTTTTAATGTTGTATTAATATCTATCACTTTATCTCCATTTTTCAACCGCTGTTACTCTTTTGCTGATAACAAAGGGGGAGAGAAAAGTTAAGATTTAAGTCAAATATTTTCTATTTGTATCTAGGCCCATTTTCATATTTTTAATTGTATGCAAATATGAAGGGGAAGCTTTGTGTAGAGAGGAAGCATTTAAATAGGGGAAGCAAATAGAGTATATCAATGATCAAATACATTTAACATATTCAAAATCTTAAATATATGTTTGTTATCATCAAAAGGGGAAGATTGTTGAATATGCGATTATATGATTTTTGTTTGATGATAATAAACATATATATATTCATTTAAATGTATTTGTTAATGTACTATTTTATTTTTCATAAATTAAATAAATATTTGCTGAATAAAATAAATAACATAGAATTTGAATTCAAACAGAAATTTTATTCAAACAAATATTTATTACAATTTTTGAAAAGTACAAATTTCAAGCTCTCACTATATATATATATACACACACAAAACTTCAATTACAATACAATTTTGATTACATCACAATTTCTAATTTACATTTGACCTCACTACATATCACTCATTCACTCAACTCGTATTTATCTTCAACTTCATTCCAATGTGAAGCCAGCATCTGAGCAATTTGAAAAAAATATACATTGACGCAGTAAAATTGAAAATAAAATAATTTTGTAGTATAAAATAAAATGTGAATTTTGAAAATAATTTTGCCTCGGTTATTTGGATTGTTCGTCATCATTTAAATTTGAATTCATCATACACGAACAGCTTGTGACGTGCACAGTGTATCACTGTACATGCCACAAGGCCGTGCACACCGATATATACACTTAATAAAATTACAGGGACAGGTGAGCACAAGGTCAAACCAAAAACGCCGAGTTCAACTTAAGTGCAATAAAAATAACGTCGCAATATCAGCACAAGGTCAAACCCGAGCTCCAAGCTGGATTCAACACAGGTGCAAGTTCATGAAAATGGTCAAGACAACTAAAACAAGCTTCGACCAAAATCCAAACGTAAAATGCAATATGAACCAAACAGTGCACAAAGGTAGTGGTACAAACTACATGAAGACAATGCACATATATACACAGTGACAACAGATGCCAAAGTGAAGCCATCGGACTTCGAGTCAAGCAGTAGACAAGGATGTGCATACCAATAGATGTAAGCAAAGAAATGGCACATGTATATGCAGGTGCATAGCATCATCAATGAAACCAAACTGCCCTGGCTCAAAGACATATATATGTGCAAACTTCCCAAATGTACATGAACAAGTAACATATATATGCTGCAAAGACCAAAGATGTGTGGACACAAGAAAAAGTGACTTCAACAAGTTGATATGCAAATAATGTATGCAGTGACATGGTGATAGTAGAATACGAACTTGAGTCAAGGCTGAAATTGAACACAAACTTTAGACTCAAGTACATATACAGGAAAGCACAGTGCAAACTACAACATCAAGTAATACAACAGCTCGAAACAATATGGATGTCGAATGACGAAGCAAGTGCATACACTAAACCAACAAGAGGCCAGAGGGATTAAAACGGCAACACAACAACCATGAAATACAATGTGCATAGAACTATAATCAGATGAATCAAAACTATGACACAAGACCACAAATCCAAACCAAGTTCAACAGTCAAAGCATCATCAACAAAGTGATACAACAGTTTAGTGAACAAGTGAAGCATATTTGTTTATATATGTAAATATATGTATAACAAGTTCAAGCTGCAGGTCAAAGACATAATGGCCGAAGTAAGTGCAAAGGAAATGCCAAAATCAACATAATCAAATCAAATGACCACAGGCAATGAACAGTATGGCCAAAGTCGAACGAATTCAACATCGTCAAAATCAAGTCAAAGCCGAGGACAACAAGAGTAAAAACGAACAAAATCAACTCCGTGGTAGCCAAGAAATCGAAATCAACACTGTGTCAATCAAGAAATAATAAATATACGAAATTGAAAAAGTCAGTAATCATCTCAAACATCCAAACGAAGATCAATGGTCAACGCAAATCAATTGATGAAATCAAACAACTATCAGACGAACGAGAAACTAGGGATTCAAACCCTATATAAACAGTCTCATCATCAGCTTTCAAATCATCGAGTTCAAGTAAGCAAAAACAAAATAGCATAATAACAAATTACATACCGGAGCAAGAACGAACTCAATCAAAATCGAGGAGCCGTGTTCGAATTAAAGAAGGATTCGATTACTGAAGCAAGATAGAGAAATAGCAATTGTAATCAATCAACAATCAATCGGGTTCCTTGATAGCCGAAGCCCTAATTTCACAAGGCCGAAGCCCTATCTAATCTCATAGGAGCGAAGACAAGGCCGAAGCACTAGCTAATCTCACAGGAGCGAACGCGAGGCCAAATCCCTAATTTCAAAGAGAAAGAGGAAAGAAATCGAAGCATCCATTCTTTGTTTTTCACAAACAAGGAACGGGCCGACATAAATAAAAGATATAAAGGGGCCATAAATTACCCATAAATAATTTGTAACACAATAGACCTGGACCACTAAATTACCCATAAATACAACATTCATGATATCCAATAGCAACATAGATTGATTTTCATTTTGTGCATAAATTGCCCACTTATATGTGAATTCAGTTTAGGCCATATATCTTTTTGTAGATTATAATACGTCACATTTTTAAACCACTACTTGTATAATGTATCAAATACGCCCATATGTTATTTAGTCCATTACTTAGTTTTAACCGTTATAACGTCTACTCCATAATTCTCATATGATGTTCAAAATATCTAATTTAGTTTAAAAAAATAAAGTAAACTTTAAAATTTTAATTTAAATTCAAATGATCAGAATAAACAAAATTCTAAAACATAAAACTCACCTTATATCAATACAAAATTAAATATGATTTAATGTTACAGAATTATTCATGATAATAAAAGTTAAATGGATTTAACCTTATATCTAATTTAGTGTAATAATTAACAAATGGATTTTTTAAAGTTCACCATTTTTTGCCTCATTGCCATTGCACCTGATATAAACGCTTTATATATGTTACATTGAACACATGAAGTTTAACACTGATTCATGAAAATAATTTTAATTCGCATAATATTCATCATATCAAATTAACATTATATCTTATTTAATGCAAATAAATTACTCATGATGAACATGAAAATGGTCTAGTGTAATAATATACAAAGATTTTTTTTCAAAAATTTCCACCTTTGCTTTGGTGCTTCATGCACCCAATCCAACAAACATACTTGTAACACGGGCTCGGAAGTAAACACTTAGCCAAATTCCACTTTCTCCTCTCTTTTTGAACCCTTGCTTCACCAAGCTTTACAATTTGATCCGTGCCAAACAAGATATACCAACTAGATTGCAATACTAATATTACAAATAGATTTCAGTAGATTTGTATCAATCCAATTTTAAACCAATCTTGTATCTACGAATATGAATCTAGCTATTTTTATGAAGAACATAGAAGATTATAATCAAATGATATCTAAATATACTCTCATGCATGCACATTAATGGGGTTTGAAATTCTACTTATAAGAATACCAAATAAGAATACCAAAGAGAATTAATATGGCAAGCTGCTGAGGTAGGTTACAATAGCTAGAGCCTGATTTTTTTTTCAAAAAAATATATCATTATATTTTGTATTCCAGCATTGTACTTGAGATCTACAAAGAATATACCGAACGTTAGCATTTATTGGGCCGAACCGCAATAAAAAATGTGTCTACCCTTTTATGCATTTTACCATATCAACACCTACTTATGTGATCTTAATACACATATAACTCAAAAAAAACATACAAATCTCAAAAACCCTTAATTGTAGATCATATTTAGAGTCTGTAACTCTTCACTTGTCTCTATGGGGTGTACCCGGTTTTTTGAGCAAACAATAAGGTCTTTATACTGTGATTCTAGAGGACTTAGTTTTGGAACTTTGAGATATCAGTAAATGTAGGGATCGTTGCCCATTCATAGTCATGAACCATTTCAAAACCAAAGTTATTTAAAAGATAAATATGAAGGTATATTTAATTATTTTCACGAAAAGTAGTATGGCTTTGGAAATGTACAACTCTACTATATAGCAAACAATTAGTTTAGTCCATGAGAGAATGACCTAAACATAGTGATGATGGCCAAAAGGTCGGGGTGTATATGTAAATTTTGACAGAGTTAGGGTATGTCCTATGGGCAGTTATGTAATTTGTCATATATTTTTGACTCGATCACCAATCTTGGTAGAAATAAAAAATGTTTTCTTTTTATTATATACTTGATATAACGTGTTACATATTAATTAATTTAATTAAAAGCATACATAATAGAAAATCCATAAAATGTTATGTTTTATGATAATAGTTAAAAAGTGTTATAGCCATGAGTAATATTTTACTATGAAAATAAATATACAATTTTAAATACTTCTTGTCAAAATGTATTGATATAGGATATCGATATATATGTTAAGACTAGAGTGCATAATGCTCTATAAATGTTGGACGATGTGTTACACGTGACTGCTAGGGGCACCAAGAGAATGCGTACTGATAGTTATTGGATAACTATGGAATAATAAGTTAATAGTATTCTGTTGATTCATATAACTAAGGTCAAATTGAAAATATCGATATGACTAATTTAGTTCTCTCGACTTGAGAATACTATTGTTCTTCACAGTGGAAGCTCTGCTTTGAACATAGTTAAATCATAGCACTGGGTTCATCGAACGACTATAGTTGGATCGAGTGGAAGCATTGGAAGTGAAACATTATTCAAGAGAGGATTCATTTCCTCTGTTACATGAGGTTAGTAGCACGATCAACTTAAATAAAATCAAAGTCAGTGGGAGCGATATCAAGCTTGTATGTTTTTGGATACGATGCAAGAACTATGAATGTAACGACCCGCCTTTCATACTACAGAAAGACGCATCATTAAGAAGAAAGAAAGGGATAGAAAAGATAAAAGAAAGAAAAGAAAGAACCAAACAACATCAGAATCTCACAGCGGAACGAATAAACTATATTAATCAAATAAAATATTACATAGTATCAGCTCAAACTACACAAACTAGACAGTTATAACACCGGTCTAGATATTACAACTCAAGTACATAACAGGAAACAGATACAACTCAAACACAGCGGAACCACTATATATATCTACACACTGAAGCCTCCTGCTCCATATCTTCTGCAGAACTCGTTAAAGCAAACATGAATCCCTCGACTACTCATACGTAATATGAGTACCCAAGAGTTTAATAAAACAGAACATAAACACTCGGGTCAGACAGGGGTCTGGTGTGAGTAAACGGTTAAAAGTTGCTTAACTTTAGAAAATCCTTTGAAAACAAAGATATCACGTAAGACTTCCCACAAATAAACATGGGTAAATTTTTACCTTACGCTAACCAAAACATTTGATAGGAAATCCGGTGATATTATAATAGGGTCTAGGGTTTTCAAAATAAAATACAGAAATAGCTGGAATGCTTACCTCTCACGTTCCAACATAGTTGGGCACAATCAAAACCGTACAGGCACTTATTGGACTTTGGATTCCATACAATTGCAAGGCTACTAGGGTACCGCCCGTCACAGTATGTGGCCTAGATCACCGTACCGAGGAGTACGCCCGCTCCCCTGCAACACAAGACCGGAACCATCCCTTACTGGACAGTCCCGTACAAGACCACCCCGGCAGTTGTCATGATCAACCGCCCACACAGCCAAAATAAAAAAGGACCTTTAGACAGGGGTAAATCTCGTCCTACTTGGGCATGACCCACTTAGCCTTGCTGCACCTCCCCTGTTTTAGCCATTCCCGGTTGATGAGGCTTGAGGCTGCGATTACCTTTATAGGACACATCTATCTTAGAATGTTCATCGTCCACCTGACGATGTACTGAAAGCATTCAATCCATACAAGTTCGTTTCAGGTTCGAACGAAACTGAAGGCACTATCTCGCTACACTCGTTTTGGAATCACCTTCAGAGTTAACGACAATAGCCCTTGCACTCTGAATCACCATCTCGAACCTGTAAGTACTATTTCCATCAAACTCATCTCGAAATCACCCCCAGAGTTTACTGACGAATAGTTCTTACACCTCGAGTCTTCATTTGCACTCCCCTTGGATTCACGACCTAACGTTTAACTTGGATCGATGTGGTTATCGGAATTCCAAATTTGGGAACCCGATTCCGGTCTCATCGAATCCAAATGCCATCTTAATGTCCAAATGATTTAAGTTTAACAAATTAATTCAATTTAAACATTGAATTCACACAGCATCATTCATAGATAAATATTACACATTTATCATTGATATATCAAATATCATACCACAGAATATCACAACATATCATCCAATAGATATCAACCAATCCAGATATTCCATAAACAATCATACACAAACAGGCATCATTAATTCCTTTATAACTAATTAAATCATCTTAAATTAAATTTATTACTTGAGAATTAAACAACTAATCATGCTTAAAAAATCATTAATTAATTACAATTAATTAATTAATCACTCTTTAATCACCATCATAATCTAATTAATTAATCTTCAATTACAGATTAATTATCCTTAAATCATATTCTTAATTAATCACTTAGATTAATTATTCTTTAATTACACTATGTAATTAGCCTTTAAAATAATTACACAGATTAATTTATCTTTAATCATTAATTAATCTCAATTAATTTATAATTAATTAATTACAAAAATCCTCAATTAATTACATTAATTAATTATTACTTCTTTCTCATTTCATTTATTAATTATCTTCTAATTAATCGCATTTATTAATTAATTAAACAATTAACTATTCATTAATTACTTTTATTAAAGACCTCTAATTACTTTATTAATCAATCTTTCTCAAAATTACATTTAATTATTAATTATACACTTATTATAATTATTAATCAAAACCTAATTAATCAGAATCAGTAATTAACTTCCTTAATTACTTTACCAATTAAACCCTCACATTGATTAATTTCACTAATCAATTCTTTAATTACACTGAGTAATTATCCTTAATTACTTCCCTTAAGTAATTATACCTCTTTAATTACTATCTATCCAGTAATTTCCTTAATTAATTGCATTTAGAAATTATTCATTAATTACTTCACTAAGTAATTACACATTTTAATTACATTATGTAATTATACTTAATCCCATCATTATGTAATTCTTTTTAATTAATTAAACTTAATTAATTAACTAAATTTACCATAATAACTTAATTAATTACACTGAGTAATTAATTACTTTAATTACTTCGTTAAGTAATTATATTTAAATAATTCTTCTTATTCATTAAGTAATTAACATCTTAATTACTTATTAACTAATTATTTCTTAACTAATTAAACTTGATAAATTAATTTTTAATTAAGTAATTAATTACACTTAATTAATTACTCAACTAATTTACCTTGATTTAATTACTCACATTAACCAATTAAAGTTAATTAAGTAATTTATTTTAATTACCTTTATAATAAAAACTTGATTAATATAAACCATACTTTTCATTAACCTTTATTAATCATTTTAAAATTTAAATTTAAAATCCAAAAAAATTTATTTGGTTTGCACAAAAACATCGTCTTTTTAATTTATCATTATCTTTAAATTTATCTAAGATAAATAACCTACTTTAATGACATTTTAAATTAATTCAATAATATTTTTATTTGAAAACATTATTATATCATTTAACAAAACAATCTATTCTAAACAAAAGTTTAAATTTTAAAAACCCCAAACGTTAAAATTAAAATTCTTTTAAAGTCAAACATTCATTATTAATAAAACTAATTTAAAACACTTTGTTTAAACATCAATTTGCTTTCAAATTTTGAAACTTCATTTTTTTTAAATACAAACCCGGTTAATATTAAACTTTTTTGAAAACAAACTA
The DNA here is from genome assembly GCA_030765085.1 of Allium cepa. Classification (NCBI taxonomy): domain Eukaryota; kingdom Viridiplantae; phylum Streptophyta; class Magnoliopsida; order Asparagales; family Amaryllidaceae; genus Allium; species Allium cepa. The sequence goes on from CM060945.1 coordinate 418,568,485, forward strand.
TTTTTAAAAACAAGATTAACTTAAACTTGTTAAAAACACAAGATTTTAAATTAAAATATCTCAAACATCTTTAAACTATTTAAAAACTTTATTTAAAACATAGTTTGCTTTTAACATCAGAAATTTCAGTATCCCGTTAAAAATTTAACAAGATATAGATCCTGAAACCAAGTCACTCGAAAATCAAAAATCATGCAACACTCCTCCAACAACTTCGAGTCACTCTCGATACCAACACGAAACCACACTCGAGCAAAACAACGAAAAAGAAACTAACCAAACTCTGAGTTCCCTGACCAAATTCCAGATGCACACTTCGACACCGTGCACATGCACGTTGGATTTTGTCGACGGCGAACGACGTCGCGACTCTCCACAAATCTCTCCTGACCCCTACGACCTCCACGTCCCCAAGAATCGACAAATCTGCCACCAAATCGAAAAAAGATGCTTCAGCCCTTCAACCAGAAAACCTTCGAATCGTAAACTTCCAATTGCTGACGATCAAGGTGACCGGAGTCCATGGCTTCAATTCCAAAGTAGAATGCACTTCGACAACGTGATTCCCCGCCATGCGCACGAACTCGAAACATCAACTGCGACGTACAACACTTAATTTCGACCCAAACCAAAAACAACTCTAAACCCTAATATGCCATGCCCCGATCAACTCGAACAAAGATAGCCTCACTCATTATTTTCCTACATCACCAGGAAGCATGACCACCTCCATGCCGAAGCTCACCATCCCCTTCGACGCAGTTCAACAGAAAATGACCAAAACCCCAAATTCAAGTAATGCCAAATTTCTCTCTGAATACCACTTTAAAATTTTCAATCTTCATCTTAAAATTCATGAATTCGAACAACAAGTCAGATCATATAATCAAAAGTTTAAATTATTGAGATTAATTTCTACCCAATTTTAATATTTCACTGTAAATTCAACATTTAAAATATATTTGTTCATTGTTAATATTTAAATTTATGTTAAATATAAGATTACTTCATTATGATCAAAATCCCTTCAATGATCAATGGTTGATAGTGCTTAACTTGGAAGATAAATTTTTTTTCTAATTATAAACTAGAACATGAAATAAACAGAGTTTTAAAACTTTCATAGCTACAGGTATTTCAAACAGCTAAATAAACATATATTAAACCTTCAAATCAAGCATGCAAACATTGATATTAGGTTTACTATAACATTCATGCCATAGAACAAAAATATGAAGGATTTAAACTGCTTTAAAAAAAAATGTTTACTCACCAGAGTTTAAGAACAGAGAACACTTAATCACTGCATTTTGATATTCTGTACTTTGAATTTTGCCTTTTGCATTTGCATGTAGATTGCTGTAGATTTCCAGATGGGCTTGAAATCATGTTTTCGGGTTGAATACTTGGATCTGAGTTGTAAAGCTTCAGATTTTCCTTTTTCTTTCTGGTTACAGATTTGATTTTGTTTTCTTCATTTCAGTTTGAAGTTTGCAATTGAATTCTCTTTTCTTTTTTTTTCTTTTTTATTTTAGTTGAAGACTAAAGAATGTATGAGCTGAAAAAAAACAAGACAGATCTTTTCTTTTAAACTTTAATTTAAAACAAAATTTTCTTTTAAAAGATAGATTGCCACTTGTTGCATGAATAACCCATTTATTAACAAATGTCAAGCCCCTTTATTATTTTGTACACAAGTGTTTTCCCTAAGTTCTTATGATGCCATGTGTTTTAAGAATTACATTAATTACCTTTTTATAAATGAACAAACCTTAATTACAATATTAACCTACTACTCATGTTTAATATAACTATGCAATGCATTTATAACTTTGTGATTTAGTTCATGATTATTTAAAACTTACTTCCTAAAGATAAGTTTTGAAAGTAAGAAAGTAACATTTATTTAAATTTTATTTTAAAAGTTTAAACATAAATTACTATACCTAACATTGATATTATATTTAAAATCTAAATTTGTTTTCAAAAACCAATTTAAAAGAAAACAATTTAAACTTTTATAATAATGTACTATTCCCAAGCTATTATTCTTTTAGTAAAAATAAATTTTCCTTTAAGTGTTTTATAAATAAAATTAATTTTAAATAGCTTTTGAAAAAAAACATTTTATTAAATCAAATCAAAAACTTCCAAATCACTATACAAACATATGTACATTATAAATTTGAAAACACATTTTCTGTTTAAGTTTAATCCATTATTTTCTATTTACAATAAATATCCAAATATAAATATTCATTATAAATAGAACATCTTAAATACTAGCTTCAGAAATTATTTGAATTTTAAAACAGAACATCAAATCACCATATATAAATATATATATTATAATTTGAAAATATTTTTATTAAATTTAAACTAAAACCAATTTCCTTTTTACAATGAATACGTATATACATTACAAATAAAATATTTTTATTAACTTAAAAAGATCAATTATTATTATTATTAGATACATATTATTATCCTTTGAAAAAAATAAACATTTCAAATTAAATTATCATTGAGTTTTTGAAAAGATAATCATTTGTTAAATTAGATTAATTATTAGTTTTGAATATATAATATTTGGTTAAATTATATTTTTAAATAATATAGCATATTTTAAAATAAATTATAAATGGAAATTATTAAATAAGTATTGCCAAAATTCCAAAACATCACATTCCTCCCCCCTTAAAAGAATTTCGTCCCGGAAATTAAAAGCAAAGATAATTTAATAATTCCATACAGATTTTAATTTTATAATAGCAACAAATACTATCAACCATACTAGAAACCATAACATCCAATTCAAACAATCAATCCTAATTATCCAGACAAAATTCTGGACAGAATTTTCTTGAGTCTCCCAGGTACAAACACCGGGTTACTCGCCCAACAAAATCTAACCTAGCTGCTCTACTCAGATCTAGAACTCTTATATATCCAGATCTTCAATCTAAACAGGATACCGGATCACAGACAATCCGATCAACTTCCAAATCTCCATAATCTGCTAGTTCTAAACCAGTGATAGATCAAACACTTATCCTTAAGAGAATACAGAAAGATTCCAATACAATTGAGCTAGCTTCCCATCTTATCCAATCTCATCGCTCTTATGATCGGAGAAAACTTATCCAAAAATTAAATCTCCGACTTTGAGTTCTGAATCTCTTCGTCTCTCGTCCACAACCTCTGCCGATCCTGGACTGCCCTCAACCTTCCTGATCAACCCAACTTCACAGATGCTTCTCAAATCAAAACTGGATCTAGAATGAGATGACCTCCTGATTCTACTCAACAAGATGATTCTGCCAAAATCCATCGAAATCCAAAACACCAATCTACCATACAAGCATCATGAACTTCAAACTTGCTTCCCCTATCCGGAAAACAGAGCAGATGCTCCTGACATCCAAGCCTTCAGATCTCGAAAGAACTTCCTGAAGAAAACCTTAAATCCAAGAAAACACAAATCCTTTGATGAATCCGAGGTTGCTTCTATTATGGAATAGCTGCCACCATGCTTCCGCTGCACAACTCTAATCCGAAGAAGATGAGAATGCTTTTGATGAACACAAACACGACATGATCAACTCATCCAGAAGCATTGTCCATCAAATCCCATAAAACCTTAATGACCTATCCGATTTGGTCACAAATACTACAACAGAAATTCATTCGGAAAACTAGAACTAATCAATCCTAATCGCTCACAAAATCCTCTCTCCCGGAATCTTCTTTCTACTAGGCCAAACCACCATAAAATCCAAGAACCAAATTGAAACAGAACTCCATCTCCCGATGCGGACAAAACTCCTTTGACTTCCTCGAAAATATTCAGAAAGTCTCAAACCACCTCGATAGCTCCAACATCTTTAGAGATGCCTCAAACTAAAGCAAAGATTACTAAAAGAACTTCTGAATCATCGCAAGTCACTTTTGCGATAACACCCAGTTCAGGTTCCAAAGAAACTATTCCCTCTTACATAACAGAGCAGCTTAAGCCGTTCAAAAGAAGAAACTGATGGTCCACCTCAACCACAAATATCTTACCCAGCTGAGCTTCCAGAAGAAGAAGGAACAAGCCTTCACCATTTGCCCGATCCACTGACAGAAGAATCTCAATAGACTTCTGAATCATCGAAGAAACAGGCCACACAACTGCTTCCGAACTCCACCTCTAGGATACTGCTGTGACAAGAGAACTTCCTGACAGCACATTCAACACCTCTGAGCTGCCATTACTACCACAGACCTCCTAACCAAAAGCTCCTTAAATACCAAATCTATATCAACCAATTCCACAAAAAGAGTCTTCAAGATGAGCAGAAACCTCTCAAGAAACTCGGGCTTCAGACCAAGCACAAACACCTAGTTGGAGTCTCCCACTCCAATATAGATAAGACTCCTTCCTATGGTTGCCAAAATATCTTTACTTGCTTCATCTCTCCCAACTGATCCAAATTCTAGAGAATCCTCTCGCATGAGCGCAATCCAAACTTATACTGCAAAGATAAACCCCGAATCTTTAAAAGATTTCCTTCAGAGATCGATGAAATCCATATACCCAGCTGCCAAACTTACTCAAGATGCCCAAAACTGTCCTTACAGATACTCTTCCAACCTCAAATACTCGGACTTCTTGCATTGATAGTCGTGCTATACACACCACTATCTCTCCTACTTCTAGAACTTATGTTGGAAAACCCGAACAGGTAACCCAACAAAATAGGTAGGAATAAACAGACATATGTATATAGTTGAAATTACAAATACGCTCTCTCAAGAAAAACACCACTCCAGAGTCTAGGTATTCGCTCAACCTAGTGCTCTGATACCACAATGTAACGACCCGCCTTTCATACTACAGAAAGACGCATCATTAAGAAGAAAGAAAGGGATAGAAAAGAGAAAAGATAGAAAAGAAAGAACCAAACAACATTAGAATCTCACAGCGGAATGAATAAATTATATTAATCAAATAAAATATTACACAGTATCATATACATCAGAGTTATACAGCTCAAACTAGACAGTTATAACACCTGTGTAGATATTACAACTCAAGTACATAACAGGAAACAGATACAACTCAAACACAGCGGAACCACTATATATATCTACACGCTGAAGCCTCCTGCTCCATATCTCCTCCAGAACTCGTTAAAGCAAACCTGTATCCCTTGACCACTCATATGTAATATGAGTACCCAAGAGTTTAATAAAACAGAAAATAAACACTCGAGTCAGACAGGGGTTTGGTGTGAGTAAACGGTTAAAAGTTGCTTAACTTTAGAAAATCCTTTGAAAATAAAGGTATCACATAAGACTCCCCACAAATAAACATGGGTAAGTTTTTACCTTACGCTAACCAAAACATTTGATAGGAAATCCAGTGATATTATAATAGGGTCTAGGGTTTTCAAAATAAAATACAGAAATAGCTCGAATGCCATCTCATGTTCCAACATAGTTGGGCACAATCAAAACCTTACAGGAACTTATTGGATTTTGGATTCCATACAATGGCAGGGCTACTGGGGTACCGCCCGTCACAGTACGTGGCCTAGATCACCGTACCGAGGAGTATGCCCGCTCCCCTGCAACACAAGACGGGAACCATCCTTTACTGGACAGTCCCAAACAAGACCACCCCGGCAGTTGTCATGATCAACCGCCCACACAGCCGAAATAAAAAGGGACCTCTAGACAGGGGTAAATCTCGTCCTACTTGGGCATGACCCATTTAGCCTTGCTGCACCTCCCCTGTTTTAGCCATTCCCGGTTGATGAGGCTTGAGTCTGCGATTACCTTTATAGGACACATCTATCTTAGAATGCTCATCGTCCACCTAATGATGTTCTGAAAGCATTCAATCCATACAAGTTCGTTCCAGGTTCGAATGAAACTGAAGGCACTATCTCACTATACTCGTTTTGGAATCACCCTCAGAGTTAACGACAATAGCCCTTGCACTCTGAATCACCATCTCGAACCTGTAAGTACTATTTCCGTCAAACTCATCTCGGAATCACCCCAGAGTTATACTGACGAATAGTTCTTACACCTCGAGTCTTCACTTGCACTCCCCTTGGATTCATGACCTAACGTTTAACTTGGATCGATGTGGTTTTCGGGATTCCAAATTTGGAAACCCGATCCCGGCCACTTCGAATCTAAACGCCATCTTAATGTCCAAGTGATTTAAGTTTAACAAATTAATTCAATTTATACATTGAATTCACACAGCATCATTCATAGATAAATATTACACATTTATCATTGATATATCAAATATCATACCACAGAATATCACAACATATCATCCAATAGATATCAACCAATCCAGATATTCCACAAACAATCATACACAAACAGGCATCATTAATTCCTTTATAAGTAATTAAATCATCTTAAACTAAATTAATTACTTGAGAATTAAACAACTAATCCTGCTTAAACAATCATTAATTAATTACAATTAATTAATTAATCACTTTTTAATCACCATCATAATCCAATTAATTAATCTTCAATTACAGATTAATTATCCTTAAATCATATTCTTAATTAATCACCTAGATTAATTATTCTTTAATTACACTATGTAATTAGCCTTTAAAATAATTACACAAATTAATTTATCTTTAATCATTAATCTTAATTAATTTCTTGTTAATTAATTAACAAAAATTAATTACAAAAATCCTTAATTAATTACACTAATTAATTATTACTTCTTTCTCACTTCATTTATTAATTATCTTATAGTTAATCACATTTATTAAATAATTAAACAATTAATTATTCATTAATTACTTTTATTAATGAACTTTAATTACTTTGTTAATCAATCTTTCTCAAAATTACGTTTAATTATTAATTATACACTTAATTATAATTATTAATCAAAACCTAATTAATCACAATCAGTAATTAACTTCCTTAATTACTTTACCAATTAAACCCTCACCTTGATTAATTTCATTAATCAATTCTTTAATTACACTAAGTAATTATCCTTAATTACTTCCCTTAAGTAATTATACCTCTTTAATTACTATCCATCCAGTAATTTCCTTAATTAATTACATTCAGTAATTATTCATTAATTACTTCACTAAGTAATTACACATTTTAATTACATTAAGTAGTTATACTTAATCCCATCATTAAGTAATTCTTTTTAATTAATTAAACTTAATTAATTAACTAAATTAACCATAATAACTTAATTAATTACACTAAGTAATTAATTACTTTAATTACTTCATTAAGTAATTATATTTAAATAATTCTTCTTAATCATTAAGTAATTAACTTCTTAATTACTTATTAACTAATTATTTCTTAATTAATTAAACTTGATAAGTTAATTTTTAATTAAGTAATTAATTACACTTAATTAATTACTTAACTAACTTACCTTGATTTAGTTACTCACATTAACCAATTAAAGTTAATTAAGTAATTTATTTTAATTACCTTTATAATAAAAACTTGATTAATATAAACCATACTTTTCATTAACCTTTATTAATCATTTTAAAATTTAAATTTAAAATCCAAAACTTTTATTTGGTTTGCACAAAAACATCATCTTTTTAATTTATCATTATTTTTAAATTTACCTAAGATAAATACCCTACTTTAATCACATTTTAAATTAATTCAGTAACATTTTTATTTGAAAACATTATTATATCATTTAACAAAACAAAATTGAAAACAATCTATTTTAAACAAAAGTTTAAATTTTAAAAACCCCAAACTTTAAAACTAAAATTCTTTTAAAGTCAAACATTCATTATTAATAAAAATAATTTAAAACACTTTGTTTAAACATCAATTTGCTTTCAAATTTTGAAACTTCATTTTATAAAATACAAACCCGGTTAATATTAAACTTTTTTAAAAACAAACTATTTTTAAAAACAAGATTAACTTAAACTTGTTAAAAACACAAGATTTTAAATTAAAACATCTCAAACATCTTTAAACTATTTAAAAACTTTATTTAAAAATTAGTTTGCTTTTAACTTTAGAAATTCCAGTATACTGTTAAAAATTTAACAAGATATAGATCCTGAAACCAAGTCACTCGAAAATCAAAAATCACGCAACACTCCTCCAACAACTTCAAGTCACTCTCAATACCAACACGAAACCACACTCGAGCAAAACAAAGAAAAAGAACCCAGCCAAACTCTGACTTCCCTGACCAAATTCCAGATGCACACTTCGACACCGTGCACATGCACGTTGGATTTTGTCGACGGCGAACGACGTCGCGACTCTCCACAAATCTCTCCTGACCCCTACGACCTCCACGTCCCCAAGAGTCGACGAATCTGCCACCGAATTGAAAAAAGATGCTTCAGCCCTTCAACCAGAAAACCTTCGAACCGTAAACTTCCAATTGCCGACGATCAAGATAACCGGAGTCCATGGTCAATTCCAAAGTAGCACTGCACTTCGATAACGCGATTCCCTACCATGTGCACGAACTCGAAACATCAACAGCGACGTACAACACTCAATTTCGACACAGACAGAAAACAACTCTAAACCCTAATATGTCGTGCCCCGATCAACTCGTACAAAGACAGCCTCACTCACTATTTTTCTTGCATCACCAGGAAGCATGACAACCTTCATGCCGAAGCTCACCATCCCCTTCGACGCAGTTTAACAGAAAATGACCAAAACCCCAAATTCAAGTAATGCCAAATTTCTCTCTGAATACCAATTTAAAATTTTCAATCTTCATCTTAAAATTCATGAATTCGAACAACAATTCAGATCATATAATCAAAAGTTTAAATTATTGAGATTGATTTCTACCCAATTTTAATATTTCACTGTAAATTCAACATTTATAGTATATTTATTCAATGTTAATATTTAAATTTATGTTAAATACAAGATTACTTCATTATGTTCAAAATCCCTTCAATGATCAATGATTGATAGTGCTTAAATTGGAAGATAAATTTTTTTTTCTAATTATAAACTGGAACATGAAATAAACAGAGTTTTAAAACTTTCATAGCTACAGATATTTCAAACAGCTAAATAAACATATATTAAATCTTCAAATCAAGCATGCAAACATTGGTATTAGGTTTACTATAACATTCATGCCACAGAATAAAAATATGAAGGATTTAAACTGTTTTTCAAAAAATGTTTACTCACCAGAGTTTAAGAACAGAGAACACTTAATCACTGCATTTTGATACTCCGTACTTTGAATTTTGCTTTTGCATTTGCATGTAGATTGCTGTAGATTTCCATACGAGCTTGAAATCATGTTTTTAGGTTGAATACTTGGATCTGAGTTGTAAAGCTTCAGATTTTCCTTTTTCTTTCTAGTTACAGATTTGATTTTGTTTTCTTGATTTCAGTTTAAAGTTTGCATTTGAATTCTCCTTTTTTTTAGTTGAAGACTAAAGAAGGTATGAGCTGAAAAATAAATGAACAAGACAGATCTTTTCTTTTAAACTTTAATTAAAAACAAATTTTTCTTTTAAAAGATAGATTGCCACTTGTTACATGAATGACCCATTTATTAACAAATGTCAAGCCCCTTTATTATTTTATACACAAGTGTTTTCCCAAAGTTCTTATGATGCCATGTGTTTTAAGAATTACATTAATTACCTTTTTATAAATGAATAAACCTTAATTACAATATTAACTTACTACTCATGTTTAATATAACTATGCAATGCATTTATAACTTTGTGACTTAGTTTATAATTATTTAAAACTTACTTCCTAAAGATAAGTTTTGAAAGTAAGAAAGTAACATTTATTTAAATTTTATTTTAAAAGTTTAAACATAAATTACTATACCTAGCATTGATATTATATTTAAAATCTAAATTTGTTTTCAAAAACCAATTTAAAAGAAAATAATTTAAACTTTTATAATAATGTACTATTCCCAAGCTATTATTCTTTTGATAAAAATAAATTTTCCTTTAAGTGATTTATAAATAAAAATTAATTTTAAATAGCTTTTGCAAAAAACATTTTATTAAATCAAATCAAAAACTTCCAAATCACTATACAAACATATGTACATTATAAATTTGAAAACACATTTTCTGTTTAAGTTTAATCCATTATTTTCTATTTACAATAAATATCCAAATATAAATATTCATTATAAATAGAACATCTTAAATACTAGCTTCAGAAATTATTTGAATTTTAAAACAGAACATCAAATTACCATATATAAATATATATATATATTATAATTTGAAAATATTTTGATTAAATTTAAACTAAAACCAATTTCCTTTTTACAATGTATACGTATATACATTAAAAATAAAATATTTTTATTAACTTAAAAAGATCAATTATTTTTTTTTTTTTTTTTTGAAACTGGGTACTTATATTTACAAAGTAGGCAGCGCACAAGTCTGCAAGAATCATCGTGGCGCACAGTTTAATATGCCAGAGGCAGGGATCGAACTGCCGACCTTGTCGTCAACAGCCTGGCGTTTTTACCACTGCACCAAGGCCTCAGACTAAAAAGATCAATTATTATTATTAATTAGATATATATTATTATCCTTTGAAAAAAATAAACATTTCAAATTAAATTATCATTGAGTTTTTGAAAAGATAATCATTTGTTAAATTAGATTAATTATTAGTTTTGAATATATAATATTTGGTTAAATTAGATTTTTAAATAATATAACATCTTTGAAATAAATTATAAATGGAAATTATTAAATAAGTATTGCCAAAATTCCGGGACATCACAATGAATGTATCATTCAGGAAAGCATTAAAATTGGAGAAGTATTTTGATAGAAATATTAAATGGTTTGATTATCAATCAAATGTGAAGAAGCATGTGTTCATAAGAAAGAGCATTAAATGTACATTTATATGTCTAGACTATGACTAAACAACACGTTACTGAATTTTTAACGATTTGCTTATGTTAAAACCAGCCTTAGTTGTTTTAATACTCAATGTTGGATTTGAAAATGATGTCTTTTATAGCAAGTATAAAAGATATTAGTAATTATGCCCCAAACGATATGCAAGGGCGCCTTATTAAAGTGTGTACAATAGAACTTGCAAGATGGATTCCTTATGCATCGGCGATAGGAACTATCATACATGGTATGATGTCTACGATATCGGGATTTGATTATGTTTTTGATGCATGAAGTAATTGTCAAATCCAAATTGATATCACCAAATGATTGTTTGAAGCGTTCTCGTGTATTTATGAAATATTAAAGAATTGTTTATAGAAACAACAAACCACTAGTGAAGGTGTGTTTGGAATTAAACTTTCACATATTGAGTATAATATGTCAACAATAAATTAAAGTTAAGAATCTTTAAGTTGAAAGTGTCCCGAATGAAAGACTGTGGCTGATTCAATGACAAAGGCTGAGCAAATTGCCTTGAATAGGGCCATAATAAAAACAAAGTATATAAATATATGTGCAAAAATTTATAATTAAACTAAAGGTGGTATAAAAACCCGCCTTTTCCACCATCGAAAGTCGGCACCGAATACATCAACGATATTCAAATGCCAAACATCCAGTCATCGGAACGGCAAGTTGTAATGGTAAAATAAAAAGAAAAGAACAAAGAACAGGGAAATAAAAATCTCACAGTAGAATCGTTAATATATATTATAAAAAAGATTGTAAAAAATGTTACTCCAAAATATAGAGTACATCATAGTTAAAAGCAAACCTTATCAGTTGGACGGTTTTAAAATTTTGACCTTACAATTGCTGATAGGTATATAATATAATACAACGAAAAATTAAATACAATGGTTGGTGAACATCCAGCTCTTCTCGAATAACTCCATATCACCAAAGACAACGTGGAAAAACTTGGTCTGACCCAAACATTATAATAAATTAACACTCGGGTCAGTCTACAAAACCAGCATGAGAAAACTCAAGTAATATGGTGAATATATCAAAACTCTATGAGACCACGCCGCTAACACAAAAAGGGTTTTTACCTCAGAAGAAAAAACATCCATAAATGAAAAAATGGAAAACAAATCAGAACAATAATCCAATCAAGAAAGAACGAAAATAAATAACATAAATAATCCAAATAAAAGGTTGTACAGTTTAAAGAAAAAATCCCATACTAAATGAATAGGCATAATTATATTAAATTTCAAAATAAAAAGAATGATCACAAATAATTGAACATAGAGAAGAGCATAAGGTAGTTCCCAACGCAACTAAGGAAACAATTCAAAGATTTGAAGTAAAAACAAGTGAAAGGAGAAGTTTTTCCAACAATGACTAGGGTGGCCCCATGTACCAAAAGTATACCTCTAGAAATATACTTGAGAACTCTGATGGCTCTCCGACACATCCAAGCCAAACCCTACCAAAGGTTACCAAGTATCCGAGTATTTCACATCCCTATGCGCAAAAATGAATCCAATCTAAAGTGGATGTGAAAATACTCTGATGTGAGCAACCCTATATAGCTTGGCTTCCACTCGCTCTTTGGTTTTAGTCATTTTCGACAAAGGATAAAAAGGCGCAAATATGGAATACGTCAACTTGGAGTGATGAAATATAATAAAGAAAGCAGAGTTAAAGTCGGTAGTCAACAAATCAACTACTGGGAATGATAAGATGGTTGTTTTAAGTTGTACTTGATTTTCAATCTCTTACTTTTAGAGACACTTTTAAAAACGCTCTTTAAGATTATTCTTTTAAAAGGGAAAATTGTATTTTCTAAGTGTATTAAAACCGAGGTCAAAACAAATGTCAAATGTTGTTTATTTCAAACCCAAACAATTTACACTTAGCTTTATTATGAAACACTTCTTTTAAAAAGACTTTTGATTTATAAAATATTATTTACAAATTTTAAAACAGTACTTATTGTCCTAAGAGATAATAAATTAAATTCAAATTACTTTTATAAATCAAAACAAATGTTAATTTTTGTAGAAGAAAAAACATCAAATTTAAAATCCTTTTTATAAATTTAACCCAACATTAATTATCCAAGGATAATTAATCACATTATTAATCTCTATAAATTTTAAAAACAATATTAAATATTTTGAAAGATATTTTGGTTTATAATCTTTTTTAATAAACAAATCACATATCTATAATAAATAGTTAATCATCTCAAAAAACCTTTATTTAATCAGTAAATTAACCTTTAAACCTTACTAAATCATTTAATTTACTCTAAGCTCTTTTACTAAATCAATTAATTAACTTTTAAAACACCATTAATTAAAAATATTACCTAAAGCCAAATGTCATTAACTAAAATGATGAATTAGATTCAAACATTGTTAATTGAAAGGATTAACCAAATTTAAAACAGCATTAATTAAAATAATTAATTCAGCTCAAATATCGTTATTTAAAATGGTTGATTACTTTTAAACATCAATAATTAAAATGATTTATTACACTCAAACATTGCTAATTAGATGATTAATTAATTTAAAAATTATTAGTCAAAACGATTAATTAAATCTAAACATCTTTAGTTAAAGTAATTTTTTAACTTAAAACATCATTACTTAAAAGAATTAAATTCAAGTCTCATTAATTAAATCCAAGTATCATCAACTAGATGAATTGATTAAATTAGATTATCTTCGATTAAAGTAATTAAATTTGAAAATTATTGATTGAAATGATTAAATAATTTAAATATCATTAATCAAAATGATTAATGAATTTAAATATCTACTTTATGAAAACACAAGCTCAAGACAACACATACAGAGGATTCAGGAGAAGATGTCCAATAGATGACGGTATAGTGAAAAATTGCTATAATGACACTTAAACAATTTAAATAGAATGTCGCGATTAATTTCAACTGTATATGAACTTAAGCAATATAAAGAAATAAATAATTATTATTGGCGAGAAACCCCTCAGGGTCTCTCTATAAATGTTCCCTGCAAAAAATTGGTTATAGACAATGTATATAATCATATGGTTCGCATAAATCAAGTTAGTATGTCATCCATTTTCCAAAACAGAATTTTAACCAAACAACTAATCCAACTACAATTTAACTAACATCCAAACAATCAACTATAGTCTATAACATCACAGATATTATATAGTAAATTTGGAGGAGAGTAAACACACAGAAATTCCGGTCATCACTTAAGCATTTCATTTTGAACTAAAACCAAACGAGAGTTCAATTTTAGTACAAAATTCTACAAGCTCCAAACTACTTTATCCAACTCCACAATTTAGATATCGTCGAACCTAACGCAATTTACCGCGTTCAATTTGGACCTAATATGCACAAGATATGAGTTAATGATCATTCGACGATTAATTAACTAATTTTACAATTAATTAATCCTTAATTACATCGCTAAACAATCCCGGCACTAACCCACTTACTAATCACGTCCCCCAAATTAAGAGATCCAACATGAACCTTCATCTCATACATCGACAAACCGCCGTCGGCCTCACCAATCATGTCGTGCTTCGCTTGGAGGTCGAACACCCTCCAACATGCCTTCAGCCACTGGCTTGGACTTTCCTCTTGCCACCGCCTCCATCAAAAATACCCAACACTGCACCGCCTCTGAATGTAGATCTACAACGCCTCGCTCCGATCCAAGTCGATCCAGCTGGTCAAAATGCTCCCTTCCTCCTCGCGCACCTCTTCCTAGTTGACGGCTTTGCCCGAAACGACCCCTAGTGGCTTCGAAAATCTATTACCGTTGGATTTTCTAGGATTAGGGGAAAAAGAATGACTGTTAGGTTTTAAGAATCTGGTTTGCAAATGAAATGGTCTAAGGGTCCTTATATAGATTTTCTAACCAACACTATTCACGCTTGAAAATTGACGAACCCACTAACACTCCTTGCTAAAAACCCTATTCCAAACACAGTGGAACTATTTTCACGATCTAATTCCATCATATACAGAAGTTGGATTTTTAAATTAAATTATAATATTTTAATTTTCTAAAATTGATCGTTACGCGTTTCGAGCTCGTTCGATCACACAGTACGCCCGATCGTCAAGAAACTCATCGATGTACAAAAATTTATTACTTCTGTTCCAATGGCAGTAGTTTCGCCAAAATCTAAGATGGTGCACCAAAATGATAATTTCACACATTTTAAATATAGTTTTATATTTTTCCTACAAAATCTATATTTATCTGATCTATTTATTTTTGCAGTTGAATTTAAAAATTGAATTTTCTAGTATTACTCATTAGTTAAGAGGAGTTAAATACGATTATCAAACCAATTAATTAGTATATAATTCACAAATTCCAATATTTAAATAATCCCTATATTTGAATATAAGTTATAGAATTCAAAAAAAATCCAATTATTTAAATATTAAAAGTTAATTAAATTTTAAAAACCAATAACCAAAACTTCTAGGTTGTTGCATACTCCCCCATAGTAGAATTTCATCCTCGAAATTCCCAAGGAAGAAAATGTCACCAGACCCCTAATGTTTAAAAACTAATTAATTAAAATGAGTTATTAAACTTATTGCTTAATTAATTCCCAAATAATATGGAAAATTTCGACAGCATCTTCTTTGCGCGGTTCGATCGACAAAAACTACAAATTGCCTCTAAGAGCCCCAAACCAGTCAAAAGAAAACAAAAGAAAAGTGGCCTCCCATATCTACGGCATAAAATCATTAGCCAATTTAAATTTCTACTCTACTACGTACCTTCTTTCGTTTAATTTTTGTTAATTTTTTTGCAAGCAACTTATTATCTTGATTCAAATGTAGGTGCACAAGAATCAAATAGAAATCTCTTGCTTACCTATACTTACACAATCCAATAAGTCATACTGATAAAAGAGAAATACACCAGCTATCTATGTCAAAAATTCAAATACATAAAAAATGTAAAAATCATTTGCAACAAGGTAATAAGATGAAACTGACAATAATGAGACAACCCTACATGCAAAAACTAGCATATGTAAATCTACGAATAACTCTAGTATGAAATAAAGCTGCATGCAGCCAAAAAGAACCATATCAACCATATGCAACAAAATACAGAGAATACTCTGAAATTAAAACTACTTTGCCAATTTTTCCAAAAAAAATTAGAACTAATTCCCGGATTTTATATTCAAAATATATTTCCAAATTTACTTCGAAGAGAATCAAATCAAAATCAAAATAAATTATGATAAGGAGAGGGCTCTCCCTACCAAAGCATGGTATAACTCTACATCAAACAATATGGAGCATCCAGTGGTATTCTGGTGCCTCCTAAAGCAACAAGTAGAGTATTAATATACCTAGCGAGTCTGCCGAATCGAAAAATCCTCAATTTCCTAAATTGGGTCATAATAAAAACATTTGAAAAATCACTTCAAAATATTATTTTCATATGTTCTAAAATATCAACACTTCATCAATATTTTTTTCAAATTTTTTTTTTATTATTCATTTCATAATTTCTTTCAAAACTATTTTTGTTCAAAAGCACCG
Organism: Allium cepa; assembly: GCA_030765085.1. Lineage (NCBI taxonomy): Eukaryota > Viridiplantae > Streptophyta > Magnoliopsida > Asparagales > Amaryllidaceae > Allium > Allium cepa. Next base: position 418,585,009 of record CM060945.1, read on the forward strand.
GGATTTAAGTCCTAATAAACAACAATTCAAAAACTCTTTCGATAAATTCAAACGTTATAAACTATGGTATATAAATATACAACCAGTCAAATCAAATCAAATTATGTAAGGGGAAATTATAACACTTAACATAATTTAAAATGCCAATGACTAACAAAGATGGTTTAGAATTTATCTTAAGTTCACAACTTTTCTTGAATCACACACTACGTTTACAATTATGCTCAAGCCTGTAAGATATACATAAATCATCCTTACACTATATTTGATCTATTCACTCACTCGGATACATAGACTTCTACCTCTAAATTAGTATTACTCACTCGACCTCTCTATGGCGGACGCTGATTGGATTCCTCGATTAGAAACTTCTGTTCTCTCTGCATAGCTACAATCTATGATAGATAGATGACTTAGTATCATATCTAGAATCTGAATCAGGTGTTTGCTGAAAAGAATCGAGTGAGAAATCTTTTTTCAAAGTAGTGTGAATCATCTTGAAGCTAAATATTCAAATCCTAGATCAAGAACCATGCAAATAAAATGATCTATATATAACTTACGTACATAATGCGATTGGTTTCTTAATAATACCAATCTCTTTCAAAATCATTCACATTTTCTATTTAGTATTTCGCTCTACACTAAAATTATTTTATAAATTACTTCATAAAGTTTGACCTAAGAAAATATATATTCTAAAAAGACAATTCTTTTTAAAACAATAAATAAAAGCTTACTCTATTTTATTTACTTGTATAGCACCCTTCTAAATCCTAAGAGTAAATACGAAACACAATTTTATTTTATTTATTTGTTATCTACTCTTATTTTCTCAAAATTTACTTAGAAGCCTAAACAAAACATGGGCCTTTTAAAACTGAGTCAACCCTTCGACCACTTTATCTTAGAGTGCACTAAGGAAAAATGTTTATGGGTTGGCTGAATATCATTAAATAATTTACACAACTTATATGATTAACAAAAATTATAGTTTTCATTTAAGTAAATGTATTAAAACCTTTCTATCTAATTTAACCCATTCAAAACTTGATAAATTATTTCTTGTCTATCCAAGAGTATTAAATTTTCATTTATCAAACTACTATTCAGAACAACCTTTATTTTAAATTAATTTCCTTTAAGTTAACTTAAGAATGATTATCTTTCCAATCTCCTTTTTTAAAATATCCTACAAATATTTTTATATGAATTGACTTTAATAATTTATTTATTTAAACTCACTTTAGGTTCGTCCAAATTTGAACTCATTTCGATCGTACAATGATAAGGAGAATAATTTACTAATTGCCCCACAACATTTGCCTATGCAAACAGTTGATCGTCACTTAGAAGATTATTTAGATTATCACAAACTAATCGAGATGTTTTCTTCAAATTACCCTAAAGAAAAGGCATTCTATTTAAAATTTCACTTCAAAAATATTTTTATTTAGAGATATTTTCATGTAGTACTATTATATATATTTTTCAAAAACCTTTCGAAATTATTTCAACAACTTTGAGATTTAAATTCAAAAATCCTTTTTAAAACATCTTTTACAAATTAAATTTATATAAATTTTCCTTTATATAGAATCATTTCATATTATAATAATTCTCCTTTTTTATAGTAAAATTTTCTCAAATACCTATTCTCCAAATGTCTTATCCTACCATCTAGATTATTTTAAACAACCTTATTAAGATTACTTAACATTTACATCGAACACCTTATAGTCAGATTGTGAAATTTACTTCATAAGGGGTTCATTTTAATGTACTTACATTATCAAAGAACATATGCTCATAAACTAGTTAAGCATGGATTAACAATCAACTAACAATAGTCAATGCTCCTAAACTGTTTGAGCATGAAAAATCAAACAATAATGATAATAAAGAAGTATTATCATTAAAAAATAATTATATAAATTTGGAAATTATTCCTTTATATATAAAAATAGAGGTAAAATATTTCATTTACCAAAATTTTGAAAACCAATATCGTGTCTGTTCTTCTTGTTTAAGTGTCTAGAAATCCTTATCGACTCAGTGGCGTCCCACATCTCGAAAAGAATTCATAAACAACTTAATAAATCAATTAATACAATATTTTTTTTATAACAAGTACACTCTAGTAATACATATTACTCTCAAACTCATTCTAGGGTGTCACTTACCCTATCTCTAATAAGTTACTCACTCTAGGGTATTACTAACCCTATCTCTATAAGTCATACCCTACCAAAGGAAAGGTTCTCCCTTAACCTTCAGCTCTAATACCAAATTGCAAAGACCCGCCTCTTCCTCCATCGAAAGTCGACACAAAATACATCCACGATATTCAAATGCCCGAACTCCTATCGTTGGAAAAGTAGACTATTAGGGTAAAAAAATCAAAAGAACAAAGAATAGTGGAATCATAATCTCATAGCGGAACCGATAACATATAATATAATAACGACGGTAAAAATTATTACTCCAAAATACAGAGTACATCAAAGTTAAAACAAATCTTATCAGCTGGATAGTTATAAAATCCAACCTTACAATTGACGATAGGTATACAGTATAATAAAGGGGAAAGTAAATGACTATGATAAGTGAATATGCAGCTCTTCCCCAATAACTCCATATCATCAAATACAACCTGGGAAAAACTCGGTCTGACGTGAGCATTATAATAAAATAACACCCGAATCAGTCTGGAAAACCAATGTGAGAAACTCATGCAATATAATGAATATATAAAGATTATGTAGGACCATATCGCTAATGCAGAATGAGTTTTTACCTCACAAGAGCAATATCCATAAATGAAGAAATAAGAAACAAATCAGAACAACAATCCAGTCAAGAATAAATGGAAATAAACGATAGAAATAATCTAAATAAAAGGTGCGTACTCGTAAGAACAAATCCCATACTGAATGAATGAGCATAAATAATATCAAATTTAAGACTTAAAAGAATAGATAAAAATAATTAAACGTAGAGAAGAGCACAAGGGAGTTCTTATTGCAACTAAGGAAATAATTTAAAGATTTGAATTAACAAGTAAAAAGAGAAGTTTTTCCAACAGCAACTAGGAGAGTATGCCCCCCTTACCGAAAGTATACCTCTACAAATATACTTGAGAGCTTTGATGGCTCTCGTACATGTCCAAGCCGGACTCCACCAACGGTTACCGAGTATCCGACTATTTCACATCTCTATGCTCAAAACGATTCTATTATGAAAATACCCTAAAGGAAGCAATCCCACATAGTTTGGCTTCTACTCGCTCATTGGGTTTAGTCATTTTTGGCAAAGGATAACAAGGCTCAAATGAGCAACACATCGTTTTAGAGTGATAAAATATAAATAAGAAAGCGGAGTCAAAGTCGATAGTCGCTAAATCAACTATCGGGAATGATAAGATATTTTTTCCACTTGCACTTGATTTCAATCATAATAATTTTAGAGATACTTTTGAAAATGCTCTTTAAGTATACTCTTTTAAATGGATAAATTTTATTTTCTCAGTGTATTAAAACCAATGTCAAAATAAATGTCAAAATGTTGTTTATTTTAAACCCAAACAATTTACACTTAGCTTTAATTTGAAACACTTCTTTCTAAAAGATCTTTTGATTTATAAACCATTATTTATAAATTTTAAAACAAGTCATATTATCCCAAGAAATAATAAATCAAATTTAAATTGCTTTTATAAATTAAAACAAATGAATTCTCGTAGTAAATAAATCTAATTTAAAATCCTTTTTATAAATTTAACCAAACATTACTTATCTTGAAAATAATTACTCATATTATTAATCTTTGTAAATTTTAGAAACAATATTAATTATCTCGAAAGATTTTTTTTGAAGGAAAACGGTCATTTATTAACGACGAATAAGAACCCAAAGACAGCAGGATTCACCTTCATAAAAAACCTTACCATTGTGGTAAGGAAAAAGAGCACAACAACCCCTATATAGACAAACTCCAATATAGATGGTTATAAAAAACAAAAATCGCATGGAAAGTAAAAAATATAAAGATAAATAAAAAATAGAATGCCACTAAAGTCCGACCCCAAAATGCAATAGGCCAAGCAAACACCCCCTCTTTGATAAAGTAACCCGATCTAGCCCATGTACGCAAACAAAAGAAAGACCCTTATACCCTAAAAGCCTTCATTTCATGCCAACCAGTATCTCCCAAATCAATTCCCCATCGAAGTAAAAGTTGCCTCTCTATCGAACTTTCTTGCTGGTGGTGGAGACACTAAGACAACTATAGAAAAACATCAACCTCTCGTAGCTTTAATCGTGCCTCCTTTGAGCAACTCCTATTTTCAAATCGATGCTGGACACATTCCAACCAAACGTGATGTATAAGTGCGGACGCCGCCATAGAGCCTAAATCTTGTAACGCTGATTTTGATCTGAGGGTGAGCCTTATTGTGGAAAGTCAGTCGCGTAGTGAGTTAAAAGCAGCTTTCGATTGAATAGCAAGATTGAGCAGCAGCAAATCCCATTGATAAGTGCTATAAACAAAGCTTAAAAATTAAGTGGTGATGATTTTCATTTTGCTCATTGCATAAAACATAACGTAGATAAGTTATAATACCCTAATTTAATAACTTGTATGCTGTAGGTAGATGTTGTATATAGTCCATACATGTGGTATAAGAAAATTTTCTAGCTGTTTTATTATGCCATATTAATTTGAAATTGTCATCGGTATCAGTGCGAATTTGACGTTCTTCCATATTATAGAAAACACATAGTTTCTTTTGTCACATATTTTCCTATAATCAGTAGGATTATCAGAGAGGATTTTAACTTGATTGATTTGAGCTGCGACCTCTCTAGTTTTAGATCATACTTGTGGTTGAAACTAACTATCTCATATAATGATGTTAACATTTATGTTAACTTTATTAGTTAAATAGATACTGTTCCAACCAAGTAAATCAACAAGGGATTTATGGTTTATCCAAGGATCAAACCATAAATCTGTTGTCTCCCCGTTGATTATAACTCAAGTCATAAGTGATGCAGCATTGTCGATTTATCGTAGAATTGATTTCAATATTCCAGAATAATTTTCTCTATTGGTAGAACCTAGAAATTTTCCTTGACATGTATCTGGTTCTCCTCCATCTAGACCATAAGTTGTTTGTTGTTAATAAATTCCATAATAATTTAATTCTGGCAGTTTTGTTCAGATCTGTGAATTTACGCAGACCAACCTCTCCTTCGATTTTAGGCTTACATAATGTCTCCCATGAAACTTTGTTAATCTTCCCTTTCTAGAAAAAATCTGCGCACATTTTATCAATTTTGTCCAACACAGTTTGAGGCAGATTATATATCAGTAACAAGTACATAACAGTAGGAGTTTTTGTACAATGCTGTAACTTTGCTCTGCCAGCTGTAGTTAGTAACTTGCAGTCCCATCCTTCTAACTTACTACTAATTTTATGCAACAGCGGTAAGCTGTGTCTGGTTGGATGCAATCCATTGGTAAAGGCACCCAAAGATACTTTACAGGTAATTCATGTGATGAAATCTGTAAAGTACTTGAAATATCTATTTAGTAAGTTTCATCCTTGCTGAAAAAAACTGAGATTTGCTTTGATTTATTTTTAAGCCAACAATCTCCTCCATTGTGGATAAAACATGATTCATAAAAGTAGCATTATTTGGTAGCAGAGAAGAAAACCATAACATCATCTGTGTATAAAAGATATCTAATAATAGGTTAAGTAGTAGATATAGGATGTAGATGTCCGTCGACTAGTCCCTCTTTCAATAGTAGCGTAAAAAATTCGATGCTATGCAAAATAAATAAAGGGACAGTGGGTCACCCAACTGGAGCCCTCTATTTGAATGAATGAAAGCATATGGTCTCCCATCAGTCATAATAGAGAAGGCAGGTATAGAAATGCATTCATATATAAGCTCAACTGTAGGAGTAGGGAAGCCCACCAACGAGAGCATGTGAATAACAAACTCTCGATTAACCATGTCATATGCTTTTGGAAGATCGTTTTTAATGCACATTTTTTGTTTTCCTCGTTTGGAAAAATCTCGAATAAGTTCATGAGCCAGCAAAATGTTTTCACCAATAATTCTTCTCGGTATAAATGATGATTTACTTTTTTCAATTAAATAAGGAAGGAACCATTTAAAACAGTTACATATAATCTTTGACACAATTTTGTACAAAACATTTGCATATGCAATAGGTTGGTAATCTGAAATAGTTTGGGGCTTATCTTTCTTAAAGACTAAAGTAATGAAATTGTTTGGCAATTTCCTTGTGTAAAAATATTCTGATACGGCATTGAAAATGCTTTCTTGTAGGTCCATATAATGCATTTTATAAAATTGGGAAGAATAACCATCGGGACTGGGGCTCTTAGCTTCATCAATTGAGAAAAGGGCTTTCTTGATTTCTACCGTCACTGGAGAAGTTAAGTATGCCTTCCCTATTTCATATATTTGCATTCTTGTGGTTATAGGAGGGAAAAAAGTCATGATATCTCCATTGAATAACTTTTGATAATATGCTAAAGCTTCATTCTTAATGTTGTTACTATCATATAAATATTGTCCTTGAGCATCTACTAAAGCTTGTATTTTATTTCCCTATCGTCGCGTTGACATTTTGGCATAGAAATATTTGGTATTGTTGTCACCTTGTTAAATCCATTTTGCTTTGTTGTCTAAGAATTTCATGTCGCTTCAAAACTTGATCATTTAGCTTCTGACCAATATGGTACATATTATCATATAGAATGTAATTTTCTAGGTCTTGATCCACAAGATATAACATAGAATCAAACTAGGATTGTAGATTGGCTATGATAATATCCTTCGCTTTGAGCCTATGCCAAGTTTTCAATTCATTTCTAATAGCCTTCAATTTGAAAAGAAGCTGGTAATTGTGGGAACCCAATATAACAACTGCCGTCCTTTTTGCAAAACAATGATCATATCCCTCCCTGTGGCACCAATTGTCAATATAGCGGAAGGGAGCTCTTTTTTCGTGCCGAGGTTGAGGACTAAAAAATATTAATATACGGGTGTGATCACTGATATATGATGGTAAGGCAATAGCGTCGAATCGTGGATGCATAGACATAAATTCATAGTTAACAAGAACCTTGTCTATGTTTATGCAATTCCTCTACGCCGCCAAGTAATTTACATTCCTATAAAATAGATTCAACCAAACCACAGTTTAATAAGCAATTTTTAAAGGTAGTTAAATAGGAGAAAGGGATAGGCAATCCTCCCTTTTTGTACTTCGGGTAAGAACATTATTGAAATCCCCTATAACAAGCCAAGAAGATCCTATATTAGAAGCGTCGTTATGAGGCAAATCCCATAGTTTTTTACGTTCATAAAATGAGTTACTAGCATATACACATGTGCAATAGTATTGTAGGCCTCCTTTATTTGATAATAATAATTTATCCCGAAAGATACTTTATCAAATTTATAATCTCTTTCAATAAACCAATCATATGTCATTAATAAATAGTTAATCATCTCAAAAACACCTTTATTTAATCTGTAAATTTACCTTTAAACCTTATTAAATCAATTAATTTACTTTAAGCTCTTTTACTAAATCAGTTAATTGACTTTTAAAACGCCATTAATTAAAAATATTAGCTAAAGTCAAATGCCATTAGTTAAAATGATAAATTAGATTCAAACAACGTTAAGTGAAATGACTAACTAAATTTAAAATATCATTATTTAAAATAATTAACTAAACTCAAATATCATTATTTAAAATGATTAATTACTTTTAAACATCACTAATTAAAATGATTTATTAAACTCAAATATCATTAAGTAAAATGATTAATTCATTTTAATATTATTAATCAATTAAATCTAAACATCTTTAGTTAAAATGATTTATTAACTTAAAACATCATTACTTAAAATGATTAATTAGATTCAAGTCTCATTAATTGAATGATTAATTAAAACCAAATATCATTAACTAGATGGATTAATTAAATTCATTATCTTAATTAAAAAGCTGTAATTAGATTCGAACATTATTAATTAAAATGATTACTTAATTTAAATACCATTAATAAAAATGATTAACGAATTAACATATCTATAGTGTGAAAATACAAGATCAAGACAACACTCATAAAGGGTTTAGGAGATGATATTCAATAGACGATGGTATAGCGAAAAATTACTATAACAACACTTAAACAATTTAAACAGAATATCATGATTAATTTCAATTAAATATAAATTTAAGCAGCGTAATGAAATAAATTATAATTATTGACGAGAAATCTCTCAAGGTCTCTCTACAAATGTTCCCTGCAAAAAAATATTTATAAACAATATATATAATCATTCGAGTTAATAGCAATCAAGTTAATATGTTATCCATTTTCCAAAATGAAATTTCAACCAAACAATCAATCAACGACAATATAACTAACATTCAACCAATTAACAATATTCTATAGCATCACAGGTATTATACAGTAAATTTGGAGGTGAGTAAACTTATGGAAATTCCAGTCGTCGGCGAAGCATTCCATTTTGAACCAAAACCAAACAAGCCTTCGAATTTAGTTAAAATTTTACAAGCTCCAAACTCCTTCAATCCGACTCCATAACATAGACATTGTACTTACGAACCTTACGCAACTGACCACGTTCAATTTAGACCTAGTATAAACAAGATACAAATTAATGATCATTCGACGATTAGTTACTAAATAAACAATTACTTAACCCTTAATTACACCACTAAACAATACTGGCCGCTAACCCTTGTTGGTAATCACGACCCCAAAATCAAGAAACTCAATATGAATCTTCATCTCGCACATCAAAGAACCACTGCCGACCGCATCAATCTCCACCATGCTTCGCCTAGTGGTCGACCAATCTCCGACGCGCCTTCAGCCATTGGACTCGACTTCTCATTTGCCGCTGCTACTATGAAAAATATCAAACACTATGCCGCTTTTGAATGCAGGTCCATGGCACCTAGCGCCGATCCAAGTCGATCCAACTGGTCAATATGCTTCTATCCTCATCGCGCACCGTTTCCTTGTATAGATGGTCATTGGATTTACAAAGTTAGGGGGAAAAGAATGATGGTTAGGGTTTTAAGAATCTGGTTTGCAAATGAAAGGGTTCAAGGGTCCTTATATAGATTTTCTAACTGGCACTACTCACGCTTGAAAATTGACAGACGCCAATCGAGGCGTGCTCACTGGTATTCCTAACTGAAAACCCTATTTCGAACTCAACAGAACTTTTTTCGAGACATAATTATATCATATACAGAAGTTAAATTTTTAAATCAAATAACAATGTTTTAATTTTCTAAAAAAATTAATCATTATGCGTTTCAAGCTCGTTTAATCACACAGCACTCCTGATCGTCACGAAACTCATCGGCTTACAAAAATTTATTATTCCAGTTTCAATGGCACTAGTTTCATCTAAATCCGAGATAGTGCTCCAGAATTATAATTTCACACATTTAAAACCTTGTTCAATATTTTCGATTCAAAATCGATATTTATTTTATATATTTATTTTTGTAATTATATTTACCAACTGAATTCACTGATATTATTTATTAATTAAGAGTATTTAAATAAGACTATTAAATCCAACTAATTATAATTTAATTCCCAAATTCCAATATTTAAATGATCCCTATATTTGAATATAAGTTATTAAATTCCAAAAAATCCTAATATTTAAAATTTTAAAATTAATTAAATATTAAAAACCAATAACAAAAATTATGGTTTGCTGTAGGTGTGTAACGATCCCGATTTTAAATCAAATTTAAATTGATAATTAATTTAATTTCTGGAATTAAGTTGTGAATTAATCTGAATTTTCCAAATTGAATAAATTATGTGCCTGTTTATTTATGTAGATAAATTGTAATTTGAATTTGGATTTTTCCAAAAATAAAAATATGTATTTTAAATAAGAGTTTTGATTTGGTAATTCAAAAAAATACGTTTGAAACATAAAATTTGATTTTTATTAACTTTATATTTCAAAGGAACTATTGTATGTATGTATGTATGGATGGATGGATGGATGGATGGATGCATGCATGCATGCATGCATGCATATGTATTTTGTGTATAATTAAATTTTAAATCATTTTCTTAAAAAAGTTGAATAAGTACAAATAATATAAAAGGTATGAATATAACTTATTCTATTTGAATTTTGAAATCAAGTTTGGAAAATTTTATTTTGAAATTAGTATGATAATTTTCAAAAGCTATTTGAAAGTTAATTTTTATGTTTTAAAAGACTTATACAATTATATAGATAAAGGAAAATGTATATAAATAAATATTTATTAGATTTGATAAAAATGTTTAATATATTTTCTTTTGAAATTTAACTAGAGATAAATAAAAATTTGTTTAAATAATTTAAATTTAAGAACAAAAGTAATTTATAAAATAAAAAGGTATAAAACATAAATACTTAATTAAACAAGGGTTAAAAACATAATTTGTGAATTAAGTTAAGTAAGGATTTAAACATAAATTATTTACATTTTTACATTTGTAAAAATGTAACAACTTGTATAAACATTTGTAAGTCTTATACAACACATAATAAACAAGTGTAACTCTTTTGAACATTAGATTTACAAGTGTCTTTATTTTTTTTCATGATAATAAATAAATTAAAAACAAGATTATACAAAACATCTCCACTTCTAATTTATTCATTCATTAACAAAACTAGGAAAAAATAGATCAAAACAAGAGAAAGATCAAACTAGATCAAAGCTTCAACTCAAACAAATCAAACTTCAGTTTCAAGCTAAATCTAAACTGTCTTTAATATTTCAATCTGGGGTCAAGCTTCAGATCCAACAGAATCAAATAGCAAGCAAAGTTTAAAACAATTCAATCCAGAAAAGAATCAAAGCAAAATAGATCAATAAGCAAAGTTAAAAATCAAAATCTCTTTTCAAGAAGAAAGCCTGAAACATCTTAAACCTGGAAAATCAAATGCAAGCTCAAACTTGAAGCTGAATCAAGAAAGTCTGGGACAATCAAAATTTTCAACATTCAAAATAAGCAAATACAGATCGGAAAAGAAAAGCAATGCAATCTGGAAACAAAGTAAAAGCAAACACAAAAGTTCCAGATCAATGTAACAAGGCCTAGCTCTCTCTCTCTGTTCTTCATTTTGAGGTGAGCAAACCATTCTTAAAACTTGATATATCTGTTTTGCATGTGATAAGTCTTGAATGTAAACTGCGAAAGGTGATTGCATGCTTGTATATATGTGTGAATGACTGTGTGTATGATTGTGTGCAGGCAATATGCCTCTATTTATACATGACAGGTTGATAAACCTGTTTAAAAAATTCTTACCAACCAAAAGAATGAATGTTTAAGTTATGATCCTTATAAGGAAAATAATTGTAACATGATAACATCATTTTTTTAAATAAATTCAGGTGGATTTATTGAACAATTATTTCAAAATTAGGAAATTTACAGTGATAACTAAACTTAAGTCAAAAATCAATGATTTTGATTTCATATTTGGGCCTTACAAATCGACTCATATTACAAAATTATGAATTTAGATAATCATTACATGATTTTTAAACTTGTAATTGTTGGGAATCCTGGGGTTGAACGGGAAACGAGTTTTTATCGAAATCTGGTGATCAAATGAATTTTGGATCTTGGGATTCTGACCAGAGGAGGATGAAGTGATGGGGGACGAGGGAAAAATGGTAGCAGATTTTTTTGATGGCTAGAACGGCGGTTTGGAGTTGTTTTAGGGTTCAGAGTTAATGATTTTGTCATGGCATTTATGTCAACGTGAAATCATCAGGGTTATTCGCTGGTGGTGGGATCGAAGTATCATGTTGAGATGAAGCTGCGGTGTGGTCGGCGTGGATGGTCGAGGTCGGGATGGTTGGAGAAGGAGTTTTTTTTCTGATCAAGTTTTGTTCCAGGTTGGAATCGAGAAGCTCGATTTTAAATTCTCAGGCAAATTCATAGATCTGAGTGTTTGGGTTGCTCGGCATGGTCGAAGTCGATATGCAGGCGTCGACGATAATGGCTAGAACGCCGACGAACGCTTGTGTAGGTGCACGAGATATCATAGATGTCAGGTATGTTAAATTTTGGGGAAGAAAGGAAATTATCTGGTTCGACTCGAAGTTGTTATGGGTTTATCTCGAAGTAAAAGAGGGAGGGTTCAACTCGAAGTTGTCCAGTTTTAAAATTTTAAATTCAATCAAGTTTAAATGTTTTCCTAATCAATGTTTTTCAATAAAACATGTTTTATTTAAGTTAGAAACTTAGTTAAAGGTTTTAAAAGATTTTTTTTTGCCAAGTTTGAAAGAGTTCAATACATATATATATAACCTTTGTTTTCAAAGTTTATTTTTAAATAAACTTAATGTTGTGATCAAGTAGATAATTAAAGAATGAAGTATTTTAATCCTTAATTTAATTTAAAGGTTTAAAGTGATTAAATGATTAATTACTTAATAAATTAAAAGGATTTAATTTATGTGATTCATTAATTAGTGTGATTAATTTAAAGATTAAACAAGTGATTAAAGGTTAGTTAATTTATGATTAAAGATGAGTTAATTTATGATTAAAAGTTAATTAATATGTAACTACTTAATGTAATAAAGGGATAACTAATTATGAAATCAACTTGAAGGTTAATTTAATTAATGTGATAAATCAAGTAATAATTAATTAATTAATTAATTAAAGATAATTAATTAAGATGGATGATTAAAGTTGATTAATCAAGTGATTAGAATTAATTTGAGATTTATTAATACAAGTGATTAGGGTTAATCACTGATTGTAATTAATTAAGGATGATTAATTTAATGGTAATTAATTAAGGGTTAATTAATTAATTAATTAATCAAGGATGATTAATTAAAAGATAATTAATCTATGATTAATTAGTTAATCTAATTAATTAAGGTTAATTAATTAAAGAATAATTAAATAATTAAAGGTTAATTATTTAATCATAAGGGTTAATTGATTTATTAATTTAGGTTGATTAATTAATAATTAAGGGTTAATTCATTTATTAGTAAAGGTTAATTAATAAACGATTAAAGGTTAATTAATTAAGATAATTTGTAATTAATTAATGATTTAATTAATCAGAATTTGCAATTTATTCATAAGTAATTAATCTGATTTAAATTAATCAGATAATTAATTGACCTTACTTATCGATGTTTGGATTCTATTGAATGTTGAAGTGTTTGATACCCCTAATGTGTGCTGATTTGTGATGAATTGAATTGATTTGAGCTGTAGTAAATGTAATTTATTTGTCTATGATGAATGTAATTTATTTATCTGTGATAAATGTAATTTATTTATCTGACAATCTATGAATGGAAGATAAGCGTTATAGATTATATCGCTTATCGATATTGATATGATTGAATCTGTGATGATTGATGATGTTGCACTATTGTGTAAAACCTCTGGACTAAACCATACACACATATATATGGATTGCACAAGATTAGTTAAGTCACAGATTTTTGAAATAGTTTTATAGTTTGATTTTTGAATCCAAATGGTTTTCGAAATGGAATTGGGTTAAAAAGCTTTTGAAAAGGAGTTTTAAAGATAAAAGTTATTTTGAATAATTAGATTAAGTTTTTAAATTTAAATAGTTTGATTTGAATTTGAATTCAAAATTTGAATTATGGTTTAACAAGTTATATAATGTATTTATATGGGTTTTAAACCATTTTAAAAGTATTGTTTTGGAAATTTGAATTTAACCCAAGTTTTATACTTAAAAGGTTTTGACTTGAGCAAATATAATCAGATTTTTCCGAGACAAAACGTATTTGTTTCCAAATAATAATGGCTTTCATATAAAAGAAAGAATTCCCAATTTTGTCGAAAGGAAGTAGTTTTGAAAGTTATCTTTGTTGAAGATTTGGTAAATCTTGTTGTTGAACCGAAATGGATCTTTTACTTAAAGGATTTGAATCGCAAATAGTTTGGAAAGCTTGAATCAATCTTTTGAAAGATTATTGAACTTTGTTTAGAAACTGAAGAGGATTTTAAATGGTGCTTTTTTTATACAAAAGAGTTGAAATGGAATTGTTTTGAAAGCTATGAATTGCGTCTTTGATTTAATGATTAGATGAGTTAATCCAATTTGAAAAGGGAATTTTTTTGAAACCTGTGAGTGAATCTTTGTGGAAGCTTGGTGAACTTTATGAAGTGAATCTTTTCGTTTAAAGTTTTGAAAATGGTAATTTGTTCAAACCATTTAAAAAGTTTTGGGTATTAAGTTGTGACTTAACTGAGATCCCAATATCCATATGTTTTTAAATATTGCGCTCATTATTTGGTTTAGCCGGGAGACGACCTTAAGTCATATAACACATTCCGAATAATGATACGACGTTATGGATTGCTTTTGAAGACCGGTGGTGAAGATCGAGTATTTTCGAGAATAAAAGGATAACCCGTCGAATGCCTCTGCACTGAGTCGCGCCGGTATAGAGATCTCTATATGTGATGGGGAATCCGATCGGGGTTGTGAATACCCGGATTGCAAGGGCTTCTTTGTGAAGTGCCTTCGGTTCTGTTCGAACCCGGAACAGATTTGTATGGATGTATGTCTGACGTTACACTTTGAGATGTAAAGCTGGTTTCCATCAAATACATTTCTGTTTGGTGGCGGAGAATTTATTCTCCTACCTTAACACCCTTCTTTGAGACGTACGAGCTCGGAGGTTATGTATTTGATGGTTAATAGTGATATATTACCAATTTGGTATTGTGGCATGCTGAGTACTGCTGAGTGTTGCTGATCATTTGTTGATCGAAGCATGACTTTAGTGAAAAGCGTGGCTTTGTGGACGAGACCTCGTCGGACCTCACAAACCGAAAATCATCGAAACAGGAAAGATGTAGCAAGGTTATTAGGGGTCGCGCCCCTAGGGTATGTCCATTTCTTTTAGAAAAGGGTGGTATCATGGTATGGAGCCCAGATACTTAACTCATGTGGTTGCTGCAAATTTATTACTTTGTGGTTGTTGCTTTGTGGTTGAGGGCCCTCGGATAAAGGTCGGAAACGACTGGGATGGCATACTTGTAGGTGTTACTTTCGGGCAGGGGTAACCCGGCCTTGTGTTGGCAGAGAGCCGGGTAGGTTCTCGGGGCGTCCCTCCAAAGGCGTACCCATGTGGCAATAGGAAATTCCTTAGCCTAAGCATTTGTTGGAAATCCAATTACCAATACGCACCTTGTACGGTTTTAGTTGTATAACTTGTCATTTACTTATGATGGCGTCCCACTGTTTAGATGGTAGCTATGGTAGGCATAGTTTGAAATGTCTATGCTGACTAAGATTAATATTATACTTGCAAATGTTTTCCACTATGCACTAATACTAATATCAAATTGATTTTCGTGTGTCAACCATGTTTGACTATTATAAGGAGAAATCTCCTCCAATTCTGCATTTGCATGGTGTGTGCGGTAGGAGGCCTTATGGTAGTTTCATTTTCCAAAAAGCATTGTGGATTTCCTTTAAATTCTTTTGTTTTGCTTTTATTCAAAGAAAACTGTTTTTGTTTGCTTATATCAGTCTCATGACTGGCCCACTGTTTATTGTTCCCTTCCTAAACTCTGGGTGCCCGCAATTTTCCACACGGGCAGTCTAGAGTTGGGATTTTCAGATAATCAAATAGTAGGTGTAGATTCGATAGCCTTCAGTCTTTAGAATTCTTCTTCAGTCTTTGGATGGCTGACCTTGCTTAAATCCAACTTGATTGGGAATTTGAGCTATTTCTGAATTGATGCTTTGGAGATGGAGATTGCTGATATTGGAGTTCCTTCTTTGGAGTTCAAGTTTATGTTATTCTTCCGCTGTGATTTGTAGTATCATTTCTCTGATATATGTTGGGTGGTTTTATCATAGTTGTATATCATTGGATATTGTATTCATTGGAGTTATATGGTATTCATTTTTCTTCCGCTGTGTGTTGTACTTAATGTGTTATAAGCTCCGGCGAATCGGATTCAACGTTTGAATCTGCGGCATTCGAATATGAGTGAAGTGTGGATGTAGATTTTCAAACGTTGAAATTCGGGTCATCACAAGGTGGTTCCAAATGATGTGGATTCCATCACATTATTAAATGCTAATAATGTCATGTTATAGTTCATAATAAAATTTAGAGCTCCCTGGAGGTCTGAGATATACTTTCGAATTGTTCTTTATAATAAAGGTAGTTATCAACGTCGAAGAGAGTTGATTGACAGAGTTGAAAATTAAAACATAGTAGCAAACTCGTTCACTAGGGGACTAACCCAATTGGTTTTGACAACACTGGTTGGAGAAGTTATAATGAAATTCCATAATTGACCCTAAATGCAAGTGGGAGATTAATAGCATTATGGGTATGCCCTATGGTCAATTATGTAATATGTTACATAAATATAACTCGATAACCAATCTTGTTTAAAATAAAAGGTGTTTTCTTTATATTATATACTTGATATAATATGTTATGTATTAATCAATTAATTTAATTAAAATATATTGAATAGAAAATCCATAAATGATATGGTTAGTGATAATAGTTACGAAGTGTTGTAACCGTGATTAATTTATCACAATAAAAATAAATATTCGTAGTTAAGATGCATTAAGACAAGATAACTAGAGAATGACTCTCTCGATAGTTTTCTGTTGATTAATATAACTATGGTCAATAGTAAATATCGATGTGACTAATTTACACAGTTCTCTCAAATTAGGAATACTGTTGGTCTTCAATGTGGAAGCTTTGCTTTGATTGTAGTTAAATCATGGCATGACATCCAATGAAGGGCTATAGTAGGATCGAGTGTTCCACTATCAAAGAGAGGGATCGTCTCCTAGGTTATATAAGGTTAGTATCACGGTCAATTGAAATCAACTCAAAGTCAATATCTCTAGCCAGAGCATTTTGGTTAATAATAATAATTGTTATTGAACCAAAGACTTTGCGTTTGAACTATAAGGTTGAATATGAAAGATACTGGAATTTTAACCATTAGCAAATTTTATAAGTCCAAAGTGATATAGTTTTAACAAAGAACATTGGCGTAAATAATTATCACTAAAAGGTACTACTTAAATTTTTATGAAATTTGTTTTACCAAAAAGGCCTATAAGCGATGGATTTAGCCAATTGTCAGCCTACTAACTAAGGTAGCGTTGAATACTGATATTCGAATTGTTCGATATTAATTTCTGACTGAATTCACACCTCTGGATTGCACAACCGTATTTGTGATTTCCCCAAAAACCATGAGATTTAATTAATTTGTAAAATGTTGTAAAATAATTAAATTGATTAATATTTATGAAATATTAATTATAATTAATTTATTTGATGTTTTGAATGTTGTTGGTAATATTTAAATGCATATATAAAATTTATATTTGCATACATCGATGTACTATATCGGTATAATTTTAAACAAGGTTTAAATGATAAATAATTATATAAAAGTTTTTAATATGGGAAATTTGCAAATTGAGAATATGCTTGGACCAGCCACATAATGGTGAGAGGAGGAAATCAATTGATTGAATTAATTGAAATTTAAAAAGGAACTAAATAAGGAAGTTTTGATAAGAGTATGAGAAAGATTCCTTTAATTACATTAAAATATAATCTCCTCATTTTGATTTGACTAACAGAACATTTCTTTTCTTCCTCTTCTGCATCGTTCATTCATGGCTGAAACTTCTTTCAAAAAACATCAAAACAAATTAAAATCAATATCAAATTAAATTAAAGAAAGGTGTGCAACACCCCTAATTTTAAATTACATTATTTAGGAGATATAAGTAGATAAATTAAATAGAATAATATAACGACTAGAGCGATAAGGGGATTGAGATTTGGAAATTAAATAGAGGTCGTGCTTAACAAAATAAAAATTTAAAATAATGGGTCTATGGAAATTGTTTTATAAGTTAACTAATAAGAGAACAAGGCAAGGGTATTATGGGAAATAGCCGTCCACCATAATCCCTTAACCCCTAAACCCTTATTTCCATTTTCATTCCATACGTCCATAATTCAAAAACATAAGGAAAAAGGAGATCAAAGCCAACCACAACCTAAAGGAAAAGGAGATTAAAATTTTAATAAAGCTTCAAATTCAAGCAATGTAGGATTAATCAAGACCAAATACCAAGTTCCTTATCCAAAGAAAGGTGAATAATAATCAAAACCATCTCATTTTGGTTTTTAAAGAGCATTTGATTTTAGGTTTTCAACTTGAAACCTTTATGATGATTTTAATGACGATATGCTTGGATTACATGATATGTTTGATTCAAACAAGTATGTTTGATAAATGTTTTATTCGATTTTAAGGCTAAAATGGTACATATTGTATTTCGAATGCCATGAGGATTTAATATGCTATGTAAACCATTATTTTGGTGAAGGATTTAAATTTTCATAATTTTTTAAGCTATGTATAACTTATTATGAATTTTTGAAACAACAAATAATTAGCTGGGTTTAAAAATTTATTTCGACTATTGTGTAAATGATTTTGGGTCTGAAAATTATACATGTTAGATAACATATTAAAAGAGAATTTTAATGATTTTTTGATGATTTTTCCTAAGTGATTACTATGGAAATTAAATTAATTATGTTAGAGGACTTAAATGTCTTAATTATTTTGTCAAGGGGAAGGGCTTCTTTGTTAATTACTTTTAATTAGTTCTGGATGAATTAGGCAGTCTTTTAGAAATGATATTGGTAAAGTTTATGAAAATCAATTATATTTTTACAAATAAGCAAGTTAGTTGAAAAGCATTTACCTAAAAGGCAACAAATCAGTTTTACACAGATCTATTGCTTCGCCACTTCCAGTTGTAACCTTTCGACCCATACCTCCATCCTTAACTAAGTCAAAACCAAAACACATGGTATTAGTGCTTTAGTACGTAGTGGATTGGAGAAAGGTGGTAGGTATAGAGTTGAAACCATGCTTTCAAAGGGGTCGATGCCATTTTATATAGTTATCGAAGGCCTTTGTTTTGCTTCCAAAAAAGATGATGCTTACCTTGCTTTTAAAAGGATGCTTTCGAAAGGGTTGAATCACCTATATATAGCTTTCGAAGTGGTTGCCGCCTTTTTGATTTAAAGGGTAGCTTTCGAATGATTTGCTGCATATTCTATTTAAAATGAAGCTTTCAAAACCTTATCATCTTCATACCTTTCGAATAGGTTGAAAGTTTTCAATGAGTTTGAAAGGCAAACTTTTTTTATAAATATAACATGTTGCTTCCCAATGCTTTCGAAAGGGCTCCAGTAGCCATTTAAACTAAAGGTTTTGAAGATAATGGCTTCGAAAGGTGTTCCGAAGCTATTCTTGCAATTGTTTTACTTAAAGACTATTTATTTCGAAAGGATGGTTCCGAAGCCATCCGTTTTCCCCAAGTTCTTTTATTTGAAGATTAATGGTTTTGAAAGGGTTACTTTCGCTTATATTTACTTTGACCCAAAAGTTATATTTGAGGTTAAATCCAATGGTTTTAAAAGAGGTACTTTTAAGTGGTTTTGAAGCTATGCTTCTATAAGTTGGAAAGATATGCTTTAATACTTTCAAAAGAAATGTTATGATGGTTTCAAAAGGAAGGCTTTTGATGTTTTGGAAAGGCGTATGTTTAAGTGTTTTGGAAAAAAAGATTTGAATGCTTTCGAAAGATATATTTCTAATGGTTTCAAAAGTAAAGTTCTAATGTTTTGAAAGCCTTAGTTTACAAAACAAAGGACCGCAGATTTATAATGGTTTCCAAAATGGCGACCTAGGTTTTTCAAAACAACGGCGGCCTAGGTTCAGTTTTCCTGGCGATTCCTCGACATACCGATTTGGGTTTCTTCTCACGCGTTATAACCTTCACCCTACATCTCGATCATCTCTTCTTCGCGATGCCTCGTCGCAAGAAGCCACCCTTGCCTGCCCTTTCAGCGCCACGGTCAGAGACCAGATCTGGCAAAGCTTTTTCCCCTTCCGATCCACATCTAGCCATTGCTCGAATCTCCGATGCAAATATTCCTTTGCCAATGGATCTGACACTAGCTTCTTCTTCTCAACGAATGGCAGGCTTCCTTGGTGTTCTGGATCCGGTTACGGACATACGGAGCTCTTCGCATGACACGAATACAGTTCTGCCAATCTCTGGTATCAGCTCTCTCGTTCTACGCACTCCTCTGTTGCCTTTACTTGCTGCGGCTGCAAGTTGCAAGACTAAATATTGGTCTGATTCTAGTGCTCTTGGTTTGAATGATAATATTAAACGATTATTGTGTAGTAAGAATGTGGAGTCTCTTCTCGATGACTCTAATGTTGTTGCTATAGATGTAACCTCGCTTGGAATTGTCAATTTGGTAAATGTTGAATGCACAAATAATGTTTGTGGAAATGTCTCTAAAGATAGCTGAAAATGGCAGGTCAGTGTACAATTCCCCGGTTTCTTATCCTATGATGCCGACATCTTGTTCATCTCTTTTCACAAAACTGCCCAGTAACACAGGTGTTCATTCCCCGAGAATGTTTGATAATGTTGAACTTGATGGAGCTATGGTTCCCCCTTCCGAAGTGATTCAAGCAGGCATTGATTTTGGAAGGATTATTTAGTTGGCTTTTTCTTGGATTCTAAAACAGACTGTCAATTAGTTAAAGCGAGATGCAATAATGTATAAAAGCCTAGAGGAGGTCTTAGTGTCCACTTCGATAATATTATATACTATTTCAAGTTTGCTCGTTCTGATGAGAGGCAACGTATCCTTGAATCCTATCTAATTGTTATAGCTAGGAAGTCGTTCATTATCACTTTATGAATCCTTCTGTTGACAGAGCTATTGAGAAGGTTTTATCTATTCCCTTATGGGCTCAGTTTTCTTGTATTCCTTCAGTGCTATAACCTATGATCAGTCTTGACTGGCTAGCCAGCCTTGTTGGCAAGGTGATTTGTTATGACGTGAACACGATGGAAAGTAAGAGACTAGTTTATGCCGAAGCTTGGATTGAGATAACTCCTTCCAAACTCTTACCCTCTTCTCTTTTTGTTTGTCTTCCTGGTGATCATGAAGCCGAAATTCTTGTTCGATATAATCAGAAGCCGGTTATATGTACGTAATGTCAGTCTTTTGGCCATTCCACTGACTCATGTTCACATGGGTCATCTTCTACTCCCTTGTCTTCAAAGACCATGCTTGCTAGGCCCCATGTTAGGAAGTGGGTTTCGAAAGCTACCCTAGTTATTCCTTCCATTCCTTCTGATGACATCGTTCAGGATGCTCCTCCTGAAATACCTCCTCATGTTATTGATCTAGCTATGGATGTTTCATTTGCCCCTTTGTCTAATGGTCCTTCCTCCAATATTATTGTTTAGGACCCTTATGAGCTTGCTTGGGTTCACCTATCTTCGGACATGAGGTTCTCGCCTGAGAGAATTCACTTTTTATGCTTATATCAGTGATTTTGTTGAGGATTCGAGAAGTCTTATTTACCATATTGTTGGTAAGGGCTTTGCCCTCACAAGGGAGGGTGAGATTGGCGAGGTGAACAAGAGTAAATTCTATTATGTTACATGGGATAGGATGTTTATTTACTCTCCTGCATCTGTTGGTTATGCTTCTAACTTGGCTCTTCTTTTCGCTCCATATGCTGATGTTTCTAGTCTAAAGTCAAATGATGGTAGTGCTTATCCTTCCTTCCATTTGGGGGGATAAGCCAATTTTTTAGTAGTAGTACAGGCCTTTTTTGTCTATCTCATGTTCCCTAGCGTACCAATGGCTCGTCAACTTTACTCAGTTGCTCTGTGCATGTGCAGATCACATGTTCTTTATTTATATACAATGGTATGGCCCACTATAAAGCCGACTAACTTTGCTAAAAAAATAATGGGTTAAAGGTATTAACCATGTTTTTTGTATGTTATGATCGGTTATTATTGGTGATTCTTCTATAAACATATTCACTTTATAATTAAACCTATAACTGTATTTTGGGGAATAAGAGTAGAATAACCACCTAGGTTGACCCAGTAGTGAATATAAATTGAGATCAACTCCTGTATGAGTAGAGTTGCAACCAGAAGGTCGGGTAGACCAGAACATAAGATGCCCAAAGACTGATCAAGAAGTTGTCAGTTTAGACGATTAATAGTGAACCCATGAAAACTATGTCTGGAGAGAGTTATTGGCGAGGGCCAATAGGTTCATAGTGATTTCATGAAAACTATATTCGGATAAAGTTATTGATAGAAGTCAATAGGATCATAGTCAACCCATGAAAATATGATATAAGAGAAGTTATTGGAGATACCAATAGGTTCGGAGAGAACACATGAAATAATGAAGTTATTGGCAAGGGCCAATAGATTTGTAGTGATTCATGAAAACTATGAAACCGGACAGATAGTCCATAAGATTTGAACAGGTTATTAGTCGCCTATGAAAACTAATAAGTTAATAGTGACCCTAGAAACTATAACTATGATCGATAGTCAAATGAATGGGGATGAAAAATCCAAGATATTTTGCTTGTTTGCATATCATCATGATATTTTAAATTGCTATGTTTTTAACCATTGTGGATGCAGGAGCACACTATATGGTTAGTATAAATTTTTAGGTAAGATACTAGTGAGGTGAAAACACATTCCGCTAAGCGGTGTGGTCTCACTAGATATCTAAATGTTTCGAGATTGTAAGTTATTATTCATACCCTGCTTTTTGTCCGACTCAAAGTTTATGTTTTCCCCTTAAACTCCTGGCTGCTTAATTGATTTTGAGTAGATTAAGAGTTGAGGTTTTCAGATTCTCCTTTAAATGATAAGCTTCTTGAGACGTGCAAGAGGCAAGATAGCTAATAGGGGCTCTTTTGTTTGATTCCACTGTGTTTTCATACAATGGAAAAGTTGTTTTATTGCTAATGTATTCACTTTGATCATCCAATGGGGAGTCTTCATATGTCGCTCATTTTATAAGAATTATATTTTCTATGAACGTGGTTCTCCAATTTGGGACCGTGCAATGAATTTGAAATATGATTGACATAGAATGAGAAAATTGTTCAATGGTTTTAAGAAAATTTCATATCCATGTGTTTTTGTTAAATTAATGTATCAAACATTACCGCATTTGGTCATCGAGAATTAATAACTATGGATGACTGCAACATCCGTAGCTGTTAGTTTTGGACCTCCAAATGGGGGATGTTACAAGTTGGTATCAGAGCATAGATTTATGAAAATTTAAGAAGATTTTCCAAAACATAATCTAATGAATAAAAAAAATAAGATTGGGGTTTGGGTTAATGCTATAGTAACGTACTTGTATTTGATATATATATATATATATATACATATATATGTATCTATATATGTATATGTATATGTATGTATGTATATGTATATATACGTGTGTGTATATATACATATAAGTACGTATTCACCTCTCTCTTAAACCATTCTTCTGTATTTTACTAAGCTCATATGCAGATTTACGAGAAATGAAGATATGAAGGCAGAAACAGAAGAGGGAATCTTGGTGGAGGAAGCATCGCAACAAATGGAAATGGTCGACCCAACATGAGAAATTAGGGTCAACAGGTGAATGCTAATGAAAAATGCAGATGCCAACGTAGGTGCTGAAAATCTACCAGTAGATATGGAGATGATTTATCAGTTCTTCATCGGTCTGTTGCAAGTAGGAGCTGCTGCAGGAGTAGATGGGGGTAATGCTGGTAATGTTGGAGGAGCCAATATGTGGCCTCAGTTGGCAACTACTATGCCAAGCTGAGCAAGGATTATACTAGTCTTGGTGGGAAGTCGTTTGTGGGAACGTGGATGCTATAGTAGTTGAGAATTGGCTTTTGCATTGTGAAAGGATCTATGCTGACTTGGGATTAAACGATAAGTAGAAAAGAAGGCGTGCCTCTAGACAGTTGCTGGGAGCAGCGCTTCATTGGTGGAACAGTATTAATGCTAGATTTCCTGAGGAATAGTAGACTTGGGTATAATTTCGAAGGAGATTCGAAGAGAGATTTTTATTAGAAATTTCGGTATTGCTGAGAAAGTTCATGGACTTAGTGCAAGGTGAGATCTAAGTGATTGAGTATGCTACCGAGTTTAATGAGCTGTCCTGATTTGGGTATGCAACCATTGACATCGTCGTCATAAGGAATGAGAAGTTTATCCGAGGGATGAGACTCGAGATAGCTAGGGCAACCCTGCCACATCTTCATGATCCTTGTAATGTTGTTATGGAAATGGAATTCCGAAATGAGGAGATGCTTGCTACTTATGGGAAGGAAAAGCCGGTTGAAACCTTGAGTTCTCTTAGCAAGAAGAGAAAGTTCTTTAAGAAGAAAGAAACCCATAAGGGAGAAGCTTCCAAGAAGGCGAAGGCAAATCTGGTTTGCTTTATGTGCGATAAGAAGGGTCATTATGCTTATGAATGTCGAACAGGAAAAGGAAAGAAGGCCGCTGATAAGAAAGGAGTGAAATGCTTTAATTGCGACCAAGTTGGGCATTATAAAATCAGTGTCCAGAACCAATCATGGAAGATGAGGGAAAAGTCTTTGCTGTTGGACCAATGTCTGCTAGACCAACTGCTACTGAGAAAGGAAAGACTGTGATGGAAGGTACGTTTTTGATTTGAAGTACACCATTTAGGGAACTATTTGATACCAATGCATCACATTCATTTATATCTCATAGTTGGTTGATAGGTTATGTTTAGAACCAATATACCTTGTTACTTCCTTAAGGGTTGCGAATCCGATAGGTGGGTATGCAACTCTGGGAATGAGATGTGACCAGTTAGAACTTAATTTGTTAGGTCATAAGTTTGCATGTAGTTTGTATGTTTTTGATTTCATAGACTATGGAATCATTTTGGGTGTGGATTGGTTAGGTAAATATGAGGCTGGGATATTTTACCAGGATAGGGAAATATCATCGAGAAACCTTGATAGTCATAACCAAATTATATTCTTAGTGGAGGATTCTGGATGGAGTGCTCGTACTCTGTTGAGTGCCGTCGAAGAAGAAGAAGTGTTATGTCAGGTTCGGGTAGTAAGAGAATTTACAGATATTTTTGAGCCGATTATAGGATTACCACCAAAACGAACCATTGAGTTTTAGATATATTTTATGCCAATAGCAGAACCTCTAAGTAGATCACTTAGCAGGGTGACACCAACCGAGATGAAGGAATTGAAGGTGCAGCTAGTGGATTTTGAAGGGAAGAATTTTATTAGACTAAGATGTTTGCCTTATGGTGCGGCTGCGGGTGTTCGTGAATAACCCGGATGTGTCATTGAATCTATATATCTTCTATCGTAAGTTCAATGAGAAGACATTCACGAAAAAGTATCATTTGTCGAGAATCAGTGATCTATTTGATTAGTTGTGCGGAACCAGAATATTGTCCCAATTATTATTTGGCGACGGGTTTCATCGACTAAGAGTAGCGAAGGATAGTATTGCGTTGATGGCGTTTTGGAACTAGTTATGGCTCGTACGAGTGGTTAATAATGCTATTTGGGTTAAC
This sequence comes from Allium cepa, assembly GCA_030765085.1. NCBI lineage: Eukaryota > Viridiplantae > Streptophyta > Magnoliopsida > Asparagales > Amaryllidaceae > Allium > Allium cepa. Next base: position 418,610,683 of record CM060945.1, read on the forward strand.
GAATGCAATAGCTTTCTTTGTGGATTTTATGAACCGAGTTTTCTGAGAGTACTTGGATATGTTCATATTGGTATTTATAGATGACATTTTAGTGTACTCTAAGGATGAAAGAGAGCATGAAGATCATCTTAGAGTAGTAGTTGAGACGCTAAGGCAGAATCAGTTGAAAGTGAAGTTTTTCAAGTGTCATTTCTGGAAGAAAGAGGTTGAGTTTCTTGGTCATGTGGTTTCATAGTAGGGTTTGTCAATCGATATAGATAAGATTAATGCTGTTTGTAGCTAGAAGAGTCTAGAGGTGACGATCGAGGTTAGAAGTTTTCTTGGACTTGCTCGCTATTACCAGAGATTCATTAAGAATTTCTTGCGGATAGTGGCTCCTTTGACTAAGTTAACCAGGATGGATGTGAAGTTTGTTTGGTCTGAAAAATGTGAGGAAGCCTTTCATAAGCATTTGTTGATTAACGTGGCTGTTAGTGGTTCTATACGAAAAGCAAGGGTTAGTGGTGAATACCGATGCATATGGAATTGGATTAGGAGCTGTGTTAATGTAGAAGGGTAAAGTTGTTGCCTATGCTTCACGACAACTTAGACCGCATGAGGTGAGATATCATACTCATGATTTGAAGTTGGCTGCGGTGATTTTTGCATCGAAGATATCGAGACATTATCTCCTAAGGGAGAGATTTGAGCTATATACAGATCATAAGTCCTTATATATTTATTCTCTTAAATGGAGTTGAATATCAGACGGCAGAGGTGGCTGGAATTTTTAGCAGCTTATGATTTTGGTATAGAGTATACACTTCGGGAAGGAAATGAAGTAGTAGATGTTCTTAGTAGAAAACATCAAAATGTGATGTTAGCTATGACGGCAGAATGGAACGATTTAGAAGCTTTCACTACTTGTAGTGTGCAGTTAAGATTAACTGCTAGTTTTTAGTCAGAGCACCGCCATATTGTCCTTTTTGGAAGTTCGACTAATATTGATTGAAAAGATTTCTTTCAAGCGGAAAAAGGATCCATTATTAGTCGAGAAGATTAGAAGGATTAAGGTTTGGTCAGAGAATGATGATATAAAAGATTTAATCTTGACCAGAGGGGATGATTGAGAAAGAAGGGATGGTCGTGTGTTTCGAATGTTGAGGACTTAAGGAAAGAAGTTATGAGAGAATGTCATCGATCCAAATTAACGATTCATCCTGGAGGAACCAAGATGTATCAAGATATGAAGAGGAGCTTCTACCGGGAAGGCATGAAGAAGGATTTTGGCTTGCAGGTTAGGCAGTATGCGAACTATCAACAGGAGAAGGTCGAACATCAGAAGCTGAGTGGATTAATTCAACCTTTGGAGATACTAGTTTGGAAATGGGATTCGATATCCATAGATTTTATAGATGGGTTGCTAAGATCGAATAAAGGAAATGAAAGTATATGGGTTATAGTGGATAGGTTGACCAAGAGTTCCCATTTCATTCCAGTGAAGTCAACCAGAACGGCATCAGTTTTAGCTAAGTTGTTCGGGAAGAACATAGTTAGACTGCATGGTATTCCTAGTAGTATAATCAGTGACAGTGATTGTTTTGTTTACTAGTGAATTTCAAGATAAGTATTGTGTATCACCCTCAGATGGATGGGTAGACGGAGAGAGTCAATAAGGTACTCGAGGATTTATTAAGGGCTTGTGTGTTAGACTTTGGTGGATCTTTGGAAAATCACCTACACTTGGTTGAGTTTTCCTATAATGAAAGTTATCTAGTATAGGAATTGCTCCTTTTGAATCTTTGTACGAAAGACCATACAAATCACCAGCATGTTGGTTAGAAACCGGAGAAAGATTAATCTTGGGTCCAGATCTGGTTAAAGAGGCGATGGAGAAGATTGAGTTGATTCGAGAAAGGATGAAGGAAGCTCGATCTAGGAAGAAGAGTTACGCAAATAAGAGATACAAAGGTCTAGAATTCTTATTTGGAGATAGAGTCTTCACTTAAGTATCACCAATGAAGGGTGTGGTATGATTCGAAATATCAGGGAAAATGGCACGAGATATGTTGGTATGTTCCTACTTATAGAGAGAATCGGAAAGCTCGCATATAGAATAGAGTTGCCTAGCAATTTGGCATGTGTCCATAATGTGTTCCATGTGTCACATCTTCGTAAGTATGTGATGATCTAGAGACTACCATGCCTTCAACAAAGTTGAAAGATTTGATGGTAGAACCGAATTTCACTTTTGTTAGACAAGCAGTTCGAGTTGTAGTGAGAGATGAGAAGAGGATAAGAAACAAGACGGTCAAATTGGTGAAAGTTCAGTGAAGAGGCAACGAGAAAGACTATACTAAGGAGATAGAAGACAGGATTAGAGATACTTATCCTTTTCTGCTTTAAGGGTTTGTTCTATATTTGCTTTATATAGATTGTTGCTAGTCAGGTAGGCTAGTACGGTAGAGGTTACAGAGGATTGCTATGCTTAGTATTTAGTCCTTAATGAATTTCAATGACGACATTCTTTAAGAAGAGGAGCCTGTAACACCCCTAAATTTAAATAATATTATCGGAAGATTTAATTAGATAAATTAAATAGAATAATGTAAAGATTAGAGTGATAAAGGGATTGTGATTTGGAAATTAAATAGAGGTTGTGCTTAAAATAAAAATCTAAAAGAATGGTTTTACGGAAATGGTTTTATAAGTAAATTAATAAAAGAATAAGGAAAGGGCATTATAGGAAATAGCCATCCACCATAAACCCTTATTTTCATTTTCATTCCATACGTTCATAATCCAAAAACATAAGAAAAGAGGAGCTCAAAGCCGGTTACAACCTAGGGAAAAAGAGGTTACAAATTTACTAAAACTTAGGATTCAAGTAAAGGAGGATTAATCAAGATCAAATATCAAGTTCCTTATCCAAAGCGAGGTGAATAATAATCAAAACCATCTCATTTTCATTTTTAAAGAGCACTTGATTTCGGGTTTTAAGTTTAAAACTTTTATAATGATTTTACTGATGATATGCTTGGATTATATGATATGTTTGGTTCAAATAAGTATGCTTGACAAATGTTTTATTGCTAAAATCATATATATTGGGTTTCGAATGCCATAAAGATTTAATATGTTATATAAAATATTATTTTGGAGATGGGTTTTAATTTTCGTAATTTTCCAATTCTGAATAATGTATTATGAATTTTTGAAAGAAGAAAATGATTAATTAGGTTTAAAATTAATTTCGGCTATTATATAAAGGATATTGGGTCTGAAATTTAAATATATTAGATAACATATTTAAAATAATTTTTGATGATTTTTGAGGATTTTTCCTAAATGATTTACTATGGAAATTAAGTTAATTATGTTGGAGGACTTAAGTGTTTTAATTGTTTTTTTTTAAGTGAAGGGCTTCTTTGTTAATTGTTTTTAATTAATTCTGGATGATTTCGACAATCTTTTAGAGAGGATTTTGGTAAAGTTTATGGAAACTAATTATATTTTTACAAACTGGCAAGTTAGTTGAAAAGCATTTACTTAAAAAGGCAACAAAACAATTTTGCACAGATCTACTACTTCGTCGCTTCCAATTGCAAACTTTCGATCCCATACCTCCGTCCCCAACTAAGTCGAAACCATGATATTTGCCTTATTTGCATATCATCATGATATTTTAAATTTCTATTATTTTAACCACTGTGGATGAAAGAGCACATTATATGGTTAATATAATTTTTTAGGTAAGATACTAGTGAGGTGAAAACACATTCCGCTAAGCGGCATGGTCTCACTATATATGTATGTATACGTATATATATGTATGTATGTAAAATATAAGTGGCAACAATGATTATATATATGTATATATATGTTTAAACTGTATGTATGTAGTACTGTTAGTACGTATACACAAACCATATACATATTTTATTGTAAGCTCAAACATATGTGTATACTTAGGCAATTATATTCTCGTTATATATGCGAGAATGTAACATGTATATGTAAGTGTGTATATTCACACATAATAGATATAAGTCCCAATGTCCGGATGTATGTGTGCGTACACATATGCACATGTTTATATTATTTCATTTATGGTGTCAAATATTTAAATGCATGTTGATACATTCCTAATAAACTATATAATTGAAGTATTGACATTTTTATTTCATAAATCATCAATCTTATCAGAGAGAGAAATGAAAGGTATTTCTCTCCAATTAATGATGTTAATTCCCTTAATTAATTGCATAAGTATTAGAGAAGGAAACAACAGGTTCCCTTCTTAAAATTGATTTTATTAAGTAACTGCTACATACATACGTGTACTTGATTACACCCATTCATTTAGTTTTATATCAAACTCAAATACTTTCAAACTAATCAAATAAATTAAGGATTTTATTTAAAGCACCATTCATATTAGATCTTAAATCTCTTTAGACTTCATAAGGCCGATAGATCCAAGAAGGAAATTTTTGAAATTTACCTTTTAACTCCGCTGTGGGCTGGCCCTGCTTCAACAACGTATTAAAGCTAAATTAGTCATGTTAGAGCTAACTAATTAATGTCCAATTAGTTCAATTTCTAGAAAGGTAGTTTCTAGGATTGGAATTGGGTAATAAGGTACCATGTCCTACCTGATTGCCAAATTCGGCCTGAAAGATGAAGTGAGTCCAAAAATTGCCTCTAATAGAAAATGCCCAATTTGAGTTGGGCCTTGGGCTAGTTTTCAAAAAAAATTGAAGAATCAAAACGAAAAAGTTTAAATATAAAAGTTAAATTTATAACATAAACATCTTTATTATAAAAGGTATAATACAACATAAGTTTTCAAAATGTTTAAAAAGATAACGATATTTTCTATTTAAAAGTATTTAAATACTAATTTTTAAAATTCAAATTTATTAATAAGATTAATAAAATTAATTAATTAAGTAGGTTAATTAATTAATACTTGTATTCATGTATTATATATTGATATATATTATGTTATTTTAAAATGTTTAAGATGACCTAAGTACACAGTATGTATATAAAATAAATTTTTGAAACTGATATGATTAAATTTTTTAATTAAATATATTAATTGAAAGTTAATTAATTAAATAAAAACACATATATATATATCAGATATATGTGTTATACTATCAGTATGCGTGTGTAGGGATTACTATAAAGATTATATCACATACTATAAAGGTTATAGTAGATATGTCAAATGCAAAAGTTGTATTGGAATACCCATATAAAATTAAATAAACGTTAATTAATTAATATAATATTATACATAAGACTGTTATATAAGTAATATGAAATATCAAAGTTATATAATAATAAAACTTACGTGAAATGAGTGTATAAACTAAATGTGGCACATTAAAGAAACCCTAAATAGACTTAAGAAATAAATATGTACATACATTCACATATATATATATATATATATATATATATATATATATATATATATATATATCGTGATTCTTGATGGTCTGACACTTGAATCACGAGGGTATTTCATTAGAAATGCATTATTTCATAAGCTGATATCACTCGATATAATATATTAAAGATTATAAAGCTTTAATATAAAGGTTAATAGATAACCTGCACACTCTTTAGTTGTTGAGCTTTTTTCAATCTACGGATGTTCTATGTAGTACTATTAATATATTGAATAGATGAGGTAATATAATTGCAATATTTGTTCAGCTTTCCTTAAGGTATGTGCATTATACTTAGGTCACTACGAAATGATAGGTCGAAGCGAATAATTCCAGTTTACTTGTTGAGCTTTCCTCAAGGTAAAGGCGGGAATAGGACAAGAAACCATGGGTTAGGAGTTGCACATGATATTACCGATAAGGAGTTATCTATCGTATGGGAGCCTATGATTTGTTAAGCTTTTCTCATGGTCAAAATCCCAACGCATGCTAGTCCTAACACCCAATATTGAAGTCAAAATACTTTTATGTTTTGCTTAGGGTTTGGCGAAACATAAAAGACTAATGGGAGCCTTATTAGAAAAACGAAATGGTAACATTCACCGTTACAATTTTGTAAGCATATATTTGTATAATTTTATAATAATCTACATTGATAAATTCATGCATTTAATACGATTGGTAAAATGTTTATCATTTAAGACATATAGATGAACTAAATTAAAGATTGATAAACAGTAGTATAATATATATTTTCTATTAAATGATTCTTGCATGCAAGTTTTCTATAACCATGCAGGTGCCTAATTTTACAACTATTTAATAGGTTTGTAATTTGGTCACTTTTGTGTTTATTTGGTCGAGACTGTGTATTACATTCTATGAGTTCCAAACTTAAAAGCTATACAAGGCTATGGATATTCGGTCCATAAACTATAACATATAAGTGTTATATGGTAAATAGTCATAGTTTCAAAATATACAGTACTTCGATGAAATTAGTTCATACAAAGCAAATAAATAAACCATAATATGGGATCAACTATTGAATTTGATTGACTATAATAAAGATCATATTGTATGAAATGTAACACAAGATCAATACTACAATATAGACCTAAGAACTCGGTCATTGAACTGTCACTTTGATCAGTTTACGTAAGGTGCATCATATTTGATATCCTTAAGTGATAGGGATTACCAAATGCATTTTTGTAAAGTGTTCGTTATGACGTTGTAAGGGAATTCTTTTTAATGGTCTAATCATTTAAAAAGAAAAATGAATGTATAAGAGTAGATGTGATTCAAGGTACAGTTGGGATTAAGTGAGCGAACGGTCACCTCTTGTAACACCCTATAAAATGAACCATAAATAAACAAAGTAAATTAAATTAAACATGATAAAGGTTGAAAATGGAAGCTTTATAATGGCCACGAAAGTTATTACATTGGTTCGTGGAGAAATTCTGATCAATTTTAATATATAATATGCTGAAAACGTAGCTCAAGCAAACAATTTATGAGCATTTGAAGTTTTCAAATTTAAATTAATTTAGTTTGAATTAAAATTCAAATGAGAAATCAAATTTAGGTTTAAATTTAAAAAATTAGCTTTGGGGCTACGTAAACATTTAGTTAACGTTTAACGTCAAAAAATCAATTAGGGGACCAAATAATTATGCAACGAAAAAATAATGTTCCCAAAAATAAAGGAGCAATCGACTTATATAGGTCAACCAGTCGACTTTTGCAGTCAATTGGTCGCACATAGGTAGTCTACCACTTAGCAACGAACGTTGCCAGTGGCAGCTAGGGTTTGAAGCTATTTTATATTCAGTTGTACGCTTTGGTTTTACTCATTTCCTACTTACTTCCAACCTACAGTTCTGGTGCATTTCAACCCCTATTAATAGAATCCTTTCCTCTTCACATTTATTCGTATTATTTCTGAGAATACAACGAAATTCTACCATTTCTATCTCTCTAATAAGATTTAGAAACTCCATAGAGAATTCAAGTAAGAATTCAACGTATTTTCTATTTTTTCTTCTTCCTCCAATTAATTCTTATTTTATTCTTCTCCAATTATCCCGAATCTAATGAATATATATACCACTTCCCTATTGTGTGTGTGTGTATCAAAAGAGAGATTCTGGAAGAGATCGGAAGGCTACAAATCAATTTGAGTGAAGCTAAGGCTAATTTGTGAGAGGAAACCTTGGTATTTCTTTTAGCAATTTTTGGTGTAGTTCCTTTTGGATTTGAGTATGACTTAGGGATTTTGGGATTCCGAAAATATGATAGATAAAACCCCACAAAATTCCTTTTTATTTCGATATATCAATTCTATGCCGAGATTCCTAATTATTTACATTCATTTGATGGAATTTATTTCGTTTATGCAATTTTTGATAATTTCATAGTCTATTTCACTTCTCCTTCTTTGTTGGGTCAAATTGTGATTCTTCAATAAAATAAGGGGTTTAAATTTTTCGTAGTTTACACCACTTATTCTTATCTATTTCGTCATAAAAGAGAGGAGTTGACTAAAATATGGGGTTTAGATTGTAATTCTTAGTGTTTAAGATATTTCATTGGATTGGTTTAATGAATTGGGTTTCTATTTTATTTACAAGTCTGTTATTGCGGTATTGGTTATGAATATTTATTCCTTCATTTGGATATTAGAATCCTATAAAATCTTGGGAATTTGATAAAAGGAATTGTGATAATAATTGGTCGGGGAATTGATATTCAACACTAGTTTAGGGCGTAAAATCCATGCGTTTAAAAATTATTAGGCGCGAATATTTGTTTATCTCTATTTACGTAGTTAACATATAATTATTGTGTATGTAGTACAGTTAATTTGACATTTATTTCCCCCTATTAGGTAGGTAAAGGTAATTGATTGTGAAGCGAAAATAAGGGGAAACTGTTCGGACGGCTAAAGTTCTATGAACTAGAAAATAGCCAAACGAATTTTATAATAAAATTAACCGCAAACGGACGGCGTACACTTGTAGTACGTGGTGAATACGGGTCGATCTGCAGGGAATTGTAGATTTTAAAATTCTATTCAATCAAATTATGCCAAAGTCGAGTGAAAGTTAAGCTAGAGAATTAGAAAATTAGCTAACTAACTAGAAGAAAAGAGATGCAAATATAAGAGCAAAATGACAAGTTAGAGAATAAATCCACTCTCTAGATCACATAGTTCAACATATATGAAATCATGATCTCTCTTTTATGGTCATTAGTGCTTTAATTTATGTGCTTATCATAAATATGGCATATTTGTGCTATTGATTAGCCAACATAAGCCATCAAACTATAACACATCCCTTAAAACATTTAGTAACTTAACTTGACAAAGAAAATGAAAATGAAATCTATTTTAAATATGGTCTATTAACTATTGATTTGAAATATAGACCATCAAATACGAATTTCAAATCACTTTCTTATGCCATAGTCATATTTGGATGAAGAGACATTTGTATTAGTGACTGTTTAAGCATAGCCTATTTGGTGCTAATAATATGGGCTATCAAATTCAAAGCAAAAGCAACATATAAAACACTTCATTGATCATCATTAAGCACAAAAGAGAGCATTAACAAATAGTTGAAGCTACATAATTAGAGAGCTTCATTACCCCTAAAAGGTGTTTAGCCTCTCATATTTGTCATTTGATTAACAAATGTAGCTTACAACATGAAAGAGAACGAAAAGGAAAAGAGAGCAAAGTTAAATGAAAAACTATTCTACTTGCATAAAATAAAAGAGATCTACACTACAACATGAAAGGAAATAAACAGGAAAAGAAAAGGAACATGTATTAAATTGCATAAAAAAGTTACATAAAAGAAATATGGCTAAGTAGCCAAGAAAGGAAGAACTTTGATTTATTTTCTAAGCTAAAAACTAAGCTAAGAGGAACTATGTAAGAAGAGGGTTGCATGAAACATAAGGGGCATATATGCATATGTTAACCCTAATTCATATTTTTAGGCAATGCCCAAAATGCCATTAAGAAAGTGCGGAGACCAAGTAATCATTGGCTTCTACTAATCATCATTTAAGTGCACATGAAGCCACTAATTCCATAAGCATTGCATTAGCCTTAATTTGTACATCACGGTGGTGGATAGGTGGGGTCCTCCATGTTCTTCACTTTGAATTATTTCCATCTTCATTCTTTTGTATCGTCTTTGTGCATGCATATTCCTTCATGAAACCACTTGTAATTGAGTTTAATTTCCTACAAAATAATATAGAAATTTTCAATTAAATTTTCTCAATTTAATATATGCACAAAAATGACCATTTTGCCCTTGGATGAAGATGAATATGTGACAATTTCAAGTAATTTGAATTTTGGTTTAAACAAGTTAAAATACCCAATATGATCATTTAATCAATTTAAATAGATTAAGTATGATGGTAAAATATGCACATTTACGTGCACATTGGAAACTCTTATCTATGGGATCGATTTCACCCTAGAGGGGGGGTGAATATGGTGATACTAATAGTAATAAAAATTTAATGCGGAAATATATAAAATAATCGCAGCACTTACAATATCAGAATAACAAAAGAAGAAATAGAACAACACAGATTTACCCAGCTTCGGCAAAACCCTGCCTACGTGCTGCCCTAAGGTTTCTAAAAGAAATTAGGTAGTCAGACACTTACACACGTAAACTCACGACTTCCACTATCGACTAACCTAACTCTACACTCAAAACCCTACCACAATTCAGCTACTGAGTTGCGAATTCGTGAACCATACCACCGTAGTTCATCCCCTTGTTACATGACTAGGCTTTACAAAAGATTGAAAGAGAAACACAAAGTAAAAAAACAAATACAAAACCCTAAATACAATTTGAGCCCAAATAGTATTTATAATGGCCGGCCCAAACTAAAATAAAAAAGAATCCCCTTTTTTTATATTCGTGTAAAAACTTTGGTCGTCCTTCATTGCTTTGAAAATTGCTGCTTCGTTCCTCTTGAGAAAATTAGGGCTTTTGTAAATTTGAAGACGCCAACTTCATTGATCGATCGAGTAGATGTTTTCGCGTTCCTTGCTTTGTCGATCAATCATCTCTTTGATTTGCACACAGTACCTTCAATTTGTTGAGTTCGATATGGATAAATCTGGTGTGTGATTTTCTTTTTTTACCCTCGTTGATATGCTTTGAAATCGATCGATCGTTAATGCCGATGATGATTGGGTTTTATTGGGTTGAAAATCCTAAATTAACGTTTGTATAATATTGTTTGAATTCTTCAATTACTTTAGCTTGGTCATTCGATTTAACCTGAATGTTGGTGATGTTTTCTGCCTCCTTCAATTCGTATATTTTCGTTTTCTTGATTATCACGGCTTGCGTTTGCTATGTTCATGTTATTATATATCTCGAATTTTCTTTAAGTCGGTTTCCTCTTTTACTCCTATGACTTCGGCATGGTTCACCATGATTTTCAAGCAATCAAGTGTGGTATTTGAATTTTTTTGATTAAATTGGACTTTTAAATGTTTATCTCGTTACTCTTTGTTCCTGTGACTTCTTCCTTGCTAGAAGCATTCGAGATAATATTTTGACTTGTTGAAAAACACTTTAAATAGTTCAAATTTGAATTCCTATGGCATTTGATCATCTGATTGATTTTTGTCTCGGCCTTGACTTTGTTATAATTGTTAAATGCTCTGTAGCATTTTCGACCTGATGCTTGATCACTGTTCATCCTGCCACTACTTATCAATACATGTATACATGTGTGTTTGTACATGTGTATATATATGTGTGTGTGTTTGTGATGCTCTATACTGATGTATGTAGTTTTTGTGTGATATTAGTCTAGGTTGCATTGCTTGCATATCCATAACTAGCTGTATCACCATATATGTACATACATACATGTATGTGTGTGTATGTGTGTTGTTGCAGTTTGGTTTGATATTGACTCTAATTGTTGCTTTGTACTTATAGTCTGTTGCTTGCCATTAGTTGTGATTTACATGAGTCTGATCTGTATTTGCATTGCTTCGAGTCATGTGTACTTGTGTCCAATGTGCTACTTGTTGTATGAACCTAAACTGATGTCACATGCTTGCTTTGTTTGTGGTCTGGTTGCACTTGATTTTAGTCTGGATTCAAATGAACCTTTGAGTTGCACTGTGGTTAATGGTCCATCTAGTTTCTTTAAGTCTGAATTCATTTTTTTCCTTGTTCTTTTGTCTGACCATATGTGTTTCTCTTGGACTCTTCACTCGGTTGAGTTCTCTGGTTTACCTGTACACTTTGTTGTTGCTTGATGGACTCTGGTAGCTACAGTATCATGTGGACTTATTCCTCGAGTTCATATTGTAACTGCTATTTGTCATATTGCTTCGAGGAAGTTCATTATTGAGTCTACATGTTTTTGTTCATTGGTCTGGTTTTATTTAAAGCTTTATGAAGTCATAACTATGCAGTTTGCACTTGTTTTATACATATCATTGTCTAGTATATGCTTTTGAATCTGGTTCCATTGTGCTTTGCACTTGAAATCTGTTCTGTGTCATCTTGTTGTCTGGTCTGGACATTTCATTACTCTGATGCATTATGGTCTGGTTCCATGTAAATTAATGTTACATTCCTTGTGTTCATGCTTGACTGCTTTTGTGTGCCTACACATGTATCAGTGCATGTAGTCCTTATGCACTTGTATTCTACGGAGTTTTGATTTTCATTCTGGTCTTGTTGCATTGTGTTCGATCTTGAGTCACTTCGAGTTAAACTTCCCAGTTGTAATGTTTTTGTGTATGCTGTTACATGAGCTTGTTCTTGTGCACTAGTTTGCACTGCAACTTTGTTGTACTGATATGGTGAGATTGTCTTTTGTCTTGTATCCGGTCTTGACCATTTGATCGTTGCATATTTCCTTGAGTCTGAGTTACATTGAGCTCTGTGTGAACTCTGGTTGACACTTGAGTTTGAATGGTTGAGTCGTTTTCATGTGTACTCACTGAATTTTTGGTCGAGGCTTGTTTTATGTTGGTTTTTGGATTCTAGTACTCGACAATTTTGTGATGTTTTTGTATTGCACCTGAATTCAACCTAGCTTTGCCTATGGTTTGACCTTGTGCTCATGTCGTGACTTTATTTGTGTTGCACTTGATTTGAACCTAGCTTTTGATTTGGTTTGACCTTATGCTCACATGTCCCTGTAATTTTATCAAGTGTAAATCGATGTGCATGACCTTGTGGCATGTACGGCGATACACTTTGCATGTCACGGGTTGTTTGTTTATAATTAATTCAAAAAAATATGATGATGAACAACCCAAATAACTGAGGCAAACAAAATTTTCAAAAAAACACATTTTATTTTACACGGCAAAAACGAACTATCTTTTTAGAAGTTTCAAGCAGACACACATATCAGACTCAAACCATTCAACATGGCAGATTGTTATGGGGTAAATAAGAAGAAGGGAAAGAAATAAAACAAACACAGAATCTCGCAGCGGAGTGACAAAATATAATAATCAAATAACAGTTCATGAAGCTGTTTACAAATAAATTTGATTATCCTTATAAATACAGAATCGGAATTACAGACAACAAGAATATATAAATAAATGCAGCGGAACACCATGATGTAGTGGAATAATTATAATATAATAATAGTACAAATCTTCATCGTCGTCCTCCAGAAATAAGGTCTTCAATCCTGAAATGCTCTAGCTGGCCCAAGCGAATTGAAAGGACAAACACTCGAGTCAGAACCAAAAGATCTTATGTAAGTTAAATCAACAGTAATAAATATGAGTGTAACGGCATTAGAGATGTTTACGGGATTTGACATCTCCTATCCAGTGTCTAACGTGGGTGGAATAAATTAAGATATGTTTGGGATTTACATCTCCTAAGGATCCGTTAGACTATCTACTATGTAGTACAATACACTATTATAACATGTCTACAGTAAAGTAAAAGTATTAAAATAGCATTAAGGCGTTATCCATATCCCCCTTAACATATTTTTATATATTTCCATAATTTATACAGTACCGTAATTCCTCCATAAACTGGAGGGCTATCAGAGAGGACCCCATAGATGTGGCACAAACCAAACTCGTAGAAGGCGCATTAGGGCATGTGAACATGGCACTCGAGGCAATGTCAAGGTAGATATACCAATTGCACTCCAAGACTGGTGGTAACGCATAAACGCTACTACCGTCCACCTCGGACACACTCCCATAATCAAAATCGAGGGGTGGCCACCAAATCAATCACAAAGTCAAAATACAGTATCGAAGAAATGTGTCCGATATGAGGAATGACCTCACTTGATCCAGTATAGCTCTTGTTTTAGTCACATCTAAGCTAACTCAACAGAGTCACGGTCATGTAAATACCTTATACAAATCTTTCGCTAAACCATCCTACTTCATTTCTGGTATCTCCGCCACATACACAATTGTTAAAGTGGTTTTCAATATTGGCAGAGAGTATGACAATATCCGATCCCGATGTCTTTAACAACCAATCGCTTATACACCGGATGGTTCTTTTACATTTTCAAAAATATTTGATAATTGATGTCAAAATATCATATTCAATTCAAGCCATATCACATTCGAAATTATATTCACTTCGAAATTATATTCACCCTTGAAATCATATCACATTTGAAATAATAGTTTTGAAGTTATATTTCCTTCCAAAAGTCATATTTCCAAAATAGGTTAAACTTCCATTTCAAAATTATATGTCATTTAAATCCTAACTTAGCTTATAATGTCATTTAACCATATTCACTTTAAAATCAAGGTTTTGAATATGAACATGTCTACTTTACTTAGTATGAACTTTAGAAAAATAGTTTAGATAGTTATAAACAGTTTAACAAAATTAAAAATAAATGTTAGAATAGTTAGAATACTCTAAAATATTTTAAAATAGATTAAAAACAGTTTTAAATTGGTTTAAGGTAGTTAAATAGATTTAAATTAGATTAAATAGCTTTAGAATAGATTAATTAGATTTAAAATAAATAAAAGATGGTTTAATTTGTTTAAAATAAATTAAATTGGTTTAAAGTAGGTTAAAATAATTTATATTATTAATATAGGTTAAAATAGTTTAGTAAGTTTGAAAATCTTAATAATTAGACATTTTAAAACAATGTATTTTTAAACAGTTTATTTTAGAACATAAATTTGGAATCTTTAGGAATTTAACTATTTGTTGTACTTTAACATATCTGGGCCATTTAAATTCCCAAATCAACAAAACCCAATTTCAAATCTTTCAATCAAATTCTAAATTAATTATTTAATTCCCACATCGATTTTAATCCATATTTGAAATATCAATTAAAATTACTCCAATTCAATACGTTTCAAAGTCATATTTCAAATAATTTTAATAACTCAATTCCGATAAATTTTAATTGTACTTCCAAATTCAACTTTAAATTTTCAATTTAATTCCTTCAAAAAATTCCTATAAATCAATTCCAGTTTCAACATTAAACTTGAATTTCTATAATAACTCAATGTATTTGAATCAAATTTTTATTTCAAAATAGAATTTAACTAAATTCAAAAATTAAAGATTTTGAATTCATTCAATTTAACCAATCTGGTGTTCGTATATATTTTTCTACCTTATGGTCAAGTGATATAGATATTTATCGTTCGAATCCGCAATCAATTTAAATTTAGAGATATATATCATTTCAATCTGCAATCTCGATATAATATTAAAAAATCACAAAATTTCTCGATTCCATCATTTCAACCCATATGATCCCTAAGCTATAGATCGTTTGGGTATATATCATGTCAACCCATAATGATTTTCCTAATAACAACTAAGGGGACTTGCAGAGTGATAACAATTTATAAGTCAACATAACATCCAATCATTCAATATCAACAATCAAACATCCATCAAAATTATCATCCAATTCAACCAACAAATTTCAACAATTAAAAGATTATCATTACTGGTAATTAACTTGGAAATTTAAATTCAAAATAAATTAAATGACAATTTGATTCAAAATAATTCAAATTAACTAGAATAGCAATTTAAATATACAAAACAGCCATACAAAATTCTCTAATCACATTATAAATTTAATTTAACTAACATAAGAAATTTTAAAAGTTGTGAGTGGGTTAACATACTCATCTTTGAATTTAAATCGAATTAAAATTCAAATTAAGGCCCAAATTGAACAGTCTCGGAATTCATCCTAACCAGCATCAAAATGTTTGGAATTTCGATACGATCTCAGTGGAACAAACCGCGCGTGAATTGAACCTCGTATGTGATAGTTATCAATATTAGAACAATTGAAATCAAATTTAAATTAAATAAAAAAACAAACAGTCACTCATAGCCATGTGCCTTCCTCCCGTGCGAACCCCAACGCGATTTTGTACCACCGTAGCCGCCACTCTAGAATGTCGTTGACCAAACATTACACACCTATGGCTAGATCGAACAACACCTTTGGCTCCCTTATCTCCGGCCACGCCTACGGCCATCTCGTGGCCGCCTCAGGCGAACCCAACCCCTTTCCGCTGCCGCCACTGCTGCCTTTGGTTGCAAATTCTGGCGAAGTCGAGGCTTACTAGTACAAATGAGTGATATCGATGGGTGTTGCTCATCGTCAGCTTTCCATTGCAACCTCCCGATCGTCGGTCAGGCGACGATCCGCCGTTGGATCGTCCAAAACCAAGAATGGACCGCCAAGGTTCATTCTCAATTTTGGCACAAATGGTGAATCCGATTGAAAATTGTACATCTAGGTTATGCTCATCAAGGCTTCAAATGGTATATAATTTGTTTAGAGCAGTTTCATTTTTGGATTTGGTTTTTGATTTGCAATTTGATTTTGGATTAAGGTTTTGTAATTGGATTTGGTTTTTCCATTGAGAAGGAGGAGTAGACAGATGAAAATTGTACATATTAGAAACTGAGTTGAGAAGTACTAGGGTTTATAATAAGCTATTTTATAGACTGATCAGAAATAGAAATGAATGGACAAGATTGATTTGAAAGTTGAACGATATATGACCCAAAAGCCCATTTCGTTTCCGAAGCGAAAATGGGTCATCCCATATATCAAAATAGATGTTTTCAATATTTTTAAACTCAATGGAATGGGTTTCAGGTCCTAGTTCCATCGTATGAAAAAGTTAGCTTAGAATCAGCTTCAAATTGATTTCAATTGATTCGATTTCTAGGCGTTTCGAGCCCGTATGATCAAACGACAAGTCCGATCGCTACGAAACATGAAATCCTACAATAATTCACCGTTATGATCCGATGAAAATGGTTTTGTCGAAATCCGAGTCAATGGCCAAAATTTCTATTTTCACGTTAATTAAATAAATTAATATTAAATTAATTAATTTTTTTTTAAATTCAATATTCATAAACTAACAAATTTCATCATTATTGATTACTTAGACATTTATAATAACTTAAAGCAAATTTACATATCAAATTCAGTGTCTAATATTTCACTAATTGTAACATTCAATTTCAACTGTAATTAAATCCAATTAATTGAATTCCAAAAAATTGTTTTAATTGATTTCAATTGCTGCTCTTATAACACAATTAATATTTGTTGATATCTTATTTCACTAATATGCTATAATTACCATCTTTTATTTGAATTAACTACTATATTTCAATTATGTTGAATTTTTGTCACTTATACACATTAGTCATAATTTAATATCCCAATTCATACGTCTATCTTGGTTTTATTCTTTTATTTAATCAACTATTCCCTTGTGAATAAAATTTACATTTCTATTCATTCTATTAAATTCCCTTCCCGCAGTTATTTTCTTAGCTCACGTCAATGTAACATTTATTTACATTATTTGTAATTGATTTATTTGAATTGGTAACAAATAACAACTACCACCATTTCTACACTCAATGACATTTGTAAGTTTATTAATTAACTATTATTACCCCACTACTATTATATATCACAATTAACTACACCTTATTTCATAAATTAATCAACATTTGAATTATCGGTTACTCTTTTAAATCCAATTATCCATTAATACATACATTACTACAATTTATTTACAGCATATACCAATATTAACTCTTAATCATTTTAATTAGTTGGAATTTCATTTAAAGCAATTATAAATTACCTTAGATTAATGCTATTACATTTCGTTTCAGTTATCTTTTTTTATTAACTCACAAATTTTATTCTTCCAACATTAAATCAAAATATCTTATTAAGTTAACAATTTATGGGTCGTTACATGGTTGAAGAACAAACATAAGTGAATAAGCGATATGTAGTGAGGTGCAAATGTAAATTGAAAATTATGATGTAATCGAAGTTGTATTGTAATTGAAATTGTGTATATATAATAAGAGCTCAAATTTGTACTATTCAAAATTGTAATGAAATATTTGTTGAATATAATATTTGTTTGAATTTACATTTTATGTTATTTATTTTATTCAGCAAATATTTACTTATGTGGAAAATAAAATAGTACATTAACAAATACATCTAATGAATATATGTGTGTGTGTGTGTGTTTATTATCATCAAACAAAAATCATATACTAGTATATTCAACAATCTCTCCTTTTGATGATATTACAAACATATATTTAAGATTTGAGTTTATTAAATGTTTGATCATTCAATTTGCTCTCCCTATTTGAATGCTTCCTCTCTACAACAAAGCTCCCCCTTAATATATGCATGAAAATAAATAAAAATATGCAAATGAATCTAGATGCAAATAGAAAATACAAAATAAAATATTTGACATTTATTTGCCAAAATCTTAACTTTTCTCTCCCCTTTTTGTTATCAGCAAAAGAGTAGTAGTGTAAGAAAAATAGAGGTAAAATGATAGATATTAATACAATATTAATACCCAATCGAGTATAAATATTAAATTTCAAAAAAATCAAATAAACATCATAAATACTTTGTTAGGAAATATTCCACTTTAGAATGAGAGGAATGATGTAAAACCATATAGTTGTGTCTATTTGTGGTATATTTATATCAGGAATTTGAATATCTACTAACCAGGCATAACCGTTAGGACTTTTAAATGAGATTAGTAGTATTCTCAATTTTTAAAAAAAAATTAAAAAAATGAATTCAAGCATCTTCTAACCACGCATAATCGTGAGGACTTTTAAAAAACTTTACTATTTAATAATCAATTTTGATATGTGTTCCATATATGCATAACCGTGAGGACTTTTAAATGAGCATGAAAGCATATAATCAAAAATACCAAGTAATTCACCCATGCATAACCGTGAGGACTTTTAAATGAGAGTGAATATTTTGGATGTTTTTATTGCTAAAATAAAATAAAATGAATAATGAATAATTTCCCATTTAAAATACCACATATTGACATACTATATTGGATCTTGATGAGTGATGGTTGTTAAAAATATGATAGAAATAGAGATGGTCGTGGAATTTTTACCCATCAAAAGTTATTATAAATCTTGTTTAAATTTTTAAGGAAATTTACTAAATATACTGTCTCAAGTTATAATATATGATTAAAATCAAAACTCATCACTTTTCCAATCACTATTTATCTTTTTGATAATCAATTGGAAGTCGGATTAGTTAATGTTTTCATTTAAGATCAATTTCAAAAATAATTATAAAATCAAATTTTCTAAAATGACTAATCTGAAACAAGGTCAACAAAAACTATTTTCTAGAAGGGGTTTTATAATAAAAATGTTTGCTATTTGAAAACTAGTTGAAATGAAAAATATGCAGATATTTTCTTCGAAAACGATGCAACTACTGAATATCTCAACATAAATCGCGTTCCACTAGTAATTTTTTTACTAACTAGGTTACAAGTGTAATCTGCATCCGAATTTTTCTTTAACTCAAGATTATCATTAGTTGGATGTTATAGACCAGACGGTGAAGTTGCAACAAATATCATAAAATCTTTTTACAAATGAAATTTTTTTGGATTTGAATTAAAACCATGCAGATAAACAGTGAACATAATGACAGGTCCAGAATAAACAAATATATCCACATGTATCATGAGTAATCATCAATTAATAAAACACCATCACTAGTCCAAAAAAATCTATATGAAATAATTCAAAGACTCTAGAGGTACATGTAGTGTTCTCAGCATAAAAAGATAATTGGCCAACAATTTTGCAAAAGTCAGAATCATTATCAACATTCATTATCACATAACTAGCTGATTTAATTTAGATTATGGTGTAGATTATCACAATTAATAAATCATTCAAGATAAATATACCGTTACCTATTTTACCTTTGTCGACAATTTTTTGGTGTTGCCCATTGTGACTCTGCCACCTTTGTACTAGGCTAAAGAACTTTGATTTGTCACCTGCTATGTGCTTGGAACAGCCAGAATCCAGGTAACACTGTTGTTGTTCCTTAGCCTGCCACCACACATACATGAGTAAAGATTTTTGTGAGCTATTTGTTTTTATAGGTCCATGGTTGTTAAAGGCAAAAGATTTTGAAAAATATGTTTGAGTAGACCCAAGAGAATTTATATTTGTTCCTTTTGGCACCCGGAATTGTTTGACTTTAAGGGATTTTATATTCATGCTTTTTGGAACCCAAATTGGTATGCTTTTCAATTTTTGGGTCTATACTAACAATTGTTTTGTGTGTGTCCGATTTTTCTACAAATTATGCACTCGGATTCGACTTATTTAATTTTGCTTTTAACACTTTCAGATTGATTATATCCAAGTCCTTGTTTGACGGTATTAATAGTTTGTTTCCCTAATAGCATATTTAACGATCTTTATCCTTTGGAAATCTTCGCGTAAAAACTTTGGCCATCCTTCGTTACTTTTAAAATGGCTGCTTAGTTTCTTTTGAGAAAATTTGGGCTTTTGCAAATTTGAAGACGCCGACTTCGTTGATCGATCGAGTTGATGTTTTCTCGTTCCTTGTTTTGGATTGATTGTCTCTTTGATTTGCATAAGGCTTCTTCAATTCATCGAGTTCGACATGGATAAATTTTGTATGTGATTTTCTATTTTTTACTCTCGTTGATATGCTTTGAACTCGATCGATCGATAATGCCGATGATGACTGGATTTTATAGGGTTGAAAACCCTAAATTAACGTTTGTATAATATTTTTTGAATTCTTCAGTTACTTTAGCTCGGTTGTTCGAGTTAACTTGAATGTTGGTGATGTTTTCTGACTTTTTCAGTTCGTATATTTTCTTTTGCTTGATTATCACGGCTTGCGTTTGCTATGTTCATGTTACTATATGTCTCGAATTTTTTTTGAGTCTATTTCTCTTTTGCTCCTATGACTTCGACATGGTTCACCATGATTTTCTAGCAATCAAGTGTGGTATTTGAATTTTTTAGATTAAACTGGACTTTGAAATGTATATCTCATTACTCTTTGTCCTGTGATTCTTCCTAACTGGCACCATTTGAGATAATATTTTGACTTGTTGAAAAACACATCGACTAGTTCAAATTTGAATTCCTGCGATATTCGATCATCTAATTGATTTTTATCTCGGCCTTGACTTTGTTATAATTGTTAAATTCTCTGTAGCATTTTCAACCTGATGTTTGATCACTGTTCATCTTGCCACTACATATCAATACATGTATACATGTGTGTTTACACATGTATATATGTATGTTTGTGATGCTCTATACTGATGTATGTAGTTGTTGTGTGATATTGGTTTGGGTTGCATTGGTTTCATACCCATAACTAGCTGTATCACCATATATGTACATACATACATATGTATGTGTGTGTATGCGTGTTGTTGCAGTTTGGTTTGATTTTGACTCTATTTGTTGCTTTGTACTTGTAATATGTAGCTTGCTATTGGTTGTGATTTACATGAGTCTGATCTGTGTTTACATTGCTTAGAGTCATGTGTACTTGTATCCAATGTGCTACTTGTTGTATAAACCGGAAATGATGTCACTTGCTTGCTTTGTTTGTGATCTGGTTGCACTTGATTTTAGTCTGAAATCAAATGAACCTTTGAGCTGCACTGTGGTTGATGGTCTGTCAAGTTTCTTTAAGTCTGAATTCATTTGTTTCCTTGTTCTTGTATCTGACCATATATGTTCTCTTGGGCTCTTCACTTGGTTGAGTTCTCTGGTTTACTTGTACACTTTGTTGTTACTTGATGTACTTTGGAAGGTGCAGTATCATGTGGTCTTATTCCTCGAGTTCATATTGTAACTGTTGTATGTCATATTGCTTCGAGGCAATTCATTATTGAGTCTACATGTTTATGTTCATTGGTCTGGTTTTATTTGAAGCTTCATGAAGTCACAACTGTGCGGTCTGAACTTGTTTCATATGTATCACTGTCTGGTATAGGCTTTTCAATCTAGGTCCATTGTGCTTTGCACTTGAAATCTGTTCTATGTCATCTTGAAGTCTGGTCTGGACATTTCATTACTCTGATGAATTGTGGTCTGGTTCCATGTAAATTAGTGTTGCATTCCTTGTGTTTGTGCTTGACTGCTTTTGTGTGCCTGCACATGTATCAGTGCATGTAGTCCTTATGCACTTGTATTCTCTAGAGTCTTGATATTGAGTCTAGTCTTGTTGCACTGTGTCTGGTCTTGTTGCATTGTATCTGATCCTGAGTTACTTCGAGTTAAACTTCCCAGTTGCAATGTTTTTGTGTATGATGTTTCATGAGCTTGTTGTGCACTTGTTTCCACTGTCAACTTTGTTGTACTGATATGGTGAGATTGTCTTTTGTCTTGTATTCAGTCTTGACCATTTGGTTATTGCACATTTCCTTGAGTCTGAGTTACATTGAGCTCTGTGTTGAATTCTAGTTGACACTTGAGTTTGAATGGTTGAGTCGTTTTTATGTGTACTCACTGAATTTTTGGTCGAGGCTTATTTTATGTTGATTTTTGGATAGTACTCGACAATTTTATGGTGCTTATGTATTGCACCTGAGTTGCACCAAGCTTTGCCTCGGGTTTAACCTTGTGCTCGTGTCGTGACTTTATTTGTATTGCACTTGAGTTAAACCTAGCTTTTGATTTAGTTTGACCTTGTGCTCACATTTCCTTATAATTTTATCAAGTGTATATCGGTGTGCACAACCTTGTAGCATGTACAGTGACACACTGTGCATGTCACAGCTTGTTCGCGTATGATGAATTCAAAATGAATATCATGAGGAACAACCCAAATAATTGAGGCAAACAACATTTTCAAAATACACATTTTATTTTACACTGCAAAAAATATTTTCTTTTCAATTTCACTTCGTCGGTGTTTATTTTGCAGATAATTCAGATGCTGGATACAAATTGGAGTATTGTTGAAGAAAAAATACGAGTGAATGAGTGATATGTAGTGAGATGCAAAAGTAAATTAAAAATTGTGATGTAATTGAAGTTGTATTGTAAATGAAATTGTGTATATATAGTGAGAGCTCAAATTTTACTATTCAAAATTGAAATAAAATATTTGTTTGAATAAATATTTGTTTGAATTTACATACTGTGTTATTTATTTTATTCAGTAAATATTTATTTAATTATGTGAAAAATAAAAACTTACATTAACAGATACATTTATATGAATATATATATATATATTTATGTTTATTTTCATCAAACAAAAATTATATACTAGCATATTCAACATTATATAGCCTAAATATTATTTTAAGGCATAAAAGAAGATTCCTTATAAGTATTTATGTATGAAACGGTGAGAAGATTATATATATATATGCACACATGTGTGTGTATGGGGAGTGACTGACTTGTGGCTAAGTCAGAGGATGCGAGGTCAATAGAGTTGCATGATGGAAGTTCGCCCTTCACTTTGAGGCTACCATCAGTTGTGTACACTTTTATTGATGTGGGATACCCTTATAATAAATATTTCAAATGACGCAAGATTGGTCCCAAATTATATAGAGGAAATCTGCTGAGCTAATCTGGCTACCAGTTCGTACGAATAGCAAACTAGTATGAGACGTCACTATGAGTATGAGCATAAGACAAAGGGCCTGTTTAGGGTTCTGAGGTATTAAGTGGTTGGACCCGCCTCTTTTCCTGAGACGAAGTATTAAATGGCCAAGGGGACACGTTAGATGGTATCTCTACAGGGGTCGGCTTTTGGAAATAGGTATTGAATTGTGAGGTCTTCCTTAATTAATTTACTAAATGACTGGATCTACCTATTCTCCACATGAAAGTTTTAAGTGGCCTATGAGATTTCATATGATGTCAACTAGATAGTACCTTCAAGGAGCACACCTTGTAAATAGGTCTTAAATGATAGGTTCTTCCTATAATACATAATGATTCTATGGATGTGATCTAATATAAATAAAGATTCAATCTCAAAGATCACTCCTTCTATAATACATAATGATGTATTGATAAGAAGTAATCGAACATTGTTAAACAAAGATGATTACTGCTGAGTGAACTTGAGTAAAAAAAACTCTGTAAGGTGTGTGCTTAGAGTATTACACAAGGTTAAAATTAATACCATCCAAAGAATAGTTTAAAAAACCATACAAGATAAAGGTTTTATAAGAAATCCCAACATATTCTAAGCCAAGGAGCTAGCAGATTGTGTGAGTCGAAATACTGCACCTAATAATTGTTTATGAGGGATTTTAGATGAATGCCACTAAAAATAGTTCAGGAACAATTGTCATTGGATGGTCTATTTATATTTTGAACGTAAGTTTTGTAAACTAAAACCAAATCAGTTTTATATATAAGGATATTCTTAAAATCGTAAACCTAGTCCATTACGTCGAGAAATAGATGTTGCTTTAAAATACAAACTTCATGGCGATGGAATTTCTTTGATAAATTATTGGTAGTGAAATGGATTTAGATACAATCCAAAGTTGAAGCTAAATACGTGAGATGAAATGATATTAACCAAACCTGAATAAATATAGCACATTAGAATGTCTAATATATTCTTGCACACTGAAGGGACACTATGAGTTTCTTATCAATATTGACAACAAATAATCCTTAGGTATCAATTAAACTATTAAAAATATGGACTATGATATGATACGATGCATAAATCCAAAGAGGATTTCAAGTAGCTATCATAATATAATTTTGATAGTCATACCCAAAGGAATGTGATCTATCGGTAGCAATTGTGTCATTAAGAGCAAGAGCAATGCAGTTGGAATTTAATAAGTAGCGTTGATATGAATATTCTTATAAATTTCAATTATCGAAATTAGCAAAATAGATTTGTTATTCAACGTGCTCAATTAATTTAAATTTACTCACAAAATTATCACTTAGTATGACTTTGTATTTTGGTATATTTGTGTCGAAATAAAAAACTCTAAATAATGATTTAGAGTAAACTGTTTACATATAATAACGATGTCTAGAAGTCAATGGGAGCAATATTAAGTTTGTGAGTTTTCGGATACGATTCGAGAACAGATACGAAAGTATCAATCCGAAAAGCATCTAATTTGAACAAATGTTTTGATAAAAATATCAAATAGTTTGAATATCAATCAAAATACAGAGGAAGATTGTGTTCATAAGAAAGGGCACTAAAAGGTCTTTGATATTTCTAAATTATAAGTAAAGAACACATTGTTGATTCTTTTTAATGATGTACTGATGTTAATATCGACCTTAATACTTGACATTTGGTTTCAAATTATGTCTTTTATAGCAAGTATAAATTATATTGGGAATGTCCCAAACGATATGCAAGACGCCTTATTAAAATGTTTAATACAGAACACGTGAGATAGATTCCTTATGCATTGGCTGTAAGAATTATTAAACATGTTATGTTGTCTACGATATTGCAATTTGTTTAGTATTTGATACATGGAGCAAATAACGAATCCAAATTGAAACTACTAAATGGTTGTTTGAAGTGTTCTCATGCATTTAGGAAATATTAGAGATTTGTTCACAAAAAGAACAAACTCCTTATGAAGGTGTGCTCAGACTCGAATTTTCATTAGTGATATTGAATATAATGTATCAATAAAAAATTCAAGTTTAGAATCTTTGAGTTGGAAGTGTTCCAAATGAAAGACTATAGCTGATTTAATGAAAAAGATTAAGTACGTCTGTAACGATCTCGGATTTTAACTAAGTTTAAATTGATAATTAATTTAATTTTTGAATAAATAATGGTGAAATAAACTGGTAATTAATATAAGATTCTAGTTAAATCATGAATTAATTAAGAATTAATCCAGATATTTGAATTTAAAATTATGAAATGGATTTTAAAAGTTAAATATATATATATATATATATATGAATGCAAAATGTAAAATAAACAAACAGGATAGTAAACATTTAAGTTAAACAAAATAAATATTTAAATTAGAAAAGAAAGAAATAAATAAACTCAAGTATGAAACAAAACCAAAGTATATATGTACATGAAGTACAAAAACAAACCTGGCAAAAGTAAATATGAATGTGTAGTAGTTATGAAGGCAAGTAAAATATATATGTATGCAGCCTGTAGAGTTAAAATGCAAGGCAAGAAAATACAAAATAAAACGATAAAATATCTATGTACAAATTGTACATGTAAAAGAAGATAGGTAAAAGCTTGCATAAGAAGATAGTACTAAATTTCAAATATGTAGATTAAAATATCTATAAACAAGACAAAGGGAATTAATGCCAAAATATCTTAGCACAATATATGTCATATCAGCCTCCTTAGCACACAAATATTTATCTCTCAGCCAATATCTGCATAGTTAATGAAACAGAAAAAAAATCTCTCTGGCTAATGTTGTACAAACAATATAATTAACCTGTACAAATATACAATCACCTGTAAACCCCTTCCTATATGTCAACTTCTTTTATCGACTTCTCATTTCAGTTTCGTCCATTATTCAAAGAGAATCTGAAGTAAGCTTTATCTTCAACTTAAAGAAAAAATTAATTTAAAACAACAACTCAACTACAACCAGAAATTCAAGAGAGAGGATTCAGCAAGCAAATTTCAAAACCTGTTTCAAATTGAAGGCTTTGTTCTTTCTCCTGGAAACAAGGTAAGTAACATATGTTTTTAAAATTTAAAAGTTTGAGTTTGCTGCATATATATATATGTGTGTGTGTGTGTGTGTGTGTGTGTGTGTGTGTCTATATATATATAGAGAGATTCTCTGAATATATATTGGAAACTGGAAGTATTTTGTGTACCAGTTATTGTTATGTATCTTTCTGCTCTAAGATTTTAAGATACCAGACTTTGATTCAAAATTCATTTTCATTTGATCTACTCGATGTTTGGACTTGAGATTAAAACAAGAATTGTTTGTTATAACATATACTTAAGATTAAAATTTTATTCAAGTCGAAACAACTTAGTATTATCTCTGGAAAATAAAAGAACAGAGCAAAACTTCAAATTAGTCAAATTTCGAATTTCTTAATTCTCGAATTCAGGTATGCAGATCGAATTCGTATGCTTAAACTTGATTTTTAAAGCTTAAATCATAATTTTTAGATCAAAGATAAAGGAGCGGTTTGGGTTCGTGTATGTTTCATTGTTCTGATGGTTTTTGGCGAACCACTGACTTGTAGTGGTCGAGATTTTGTCTGGTGATGGAGGGACGAACGGAGGGTCGAGGAAAAATGCAGTGGTGGTGGTCAGACGAACGTGGTGACGGCGGCAAGGAGTTTTTATTTCTAAACCTAAATTTTGAGGAGGTTGAAAGAATGATCATCGCGTCTCCTCTCATGCATCGAGTGGCACGTACTTCTGGGAGGTGATAGCTTGGGTGTAGTCGAAGCTATGGCCGGTGGTGATGGTTCTAAGGTGGTCGGAGTTTCGAGGAAGTGGCATTACAGGTTTGGGAGGAGTTACTGATTGTGTTTCCAGGTTTTGAATTGAGAGCTCGATTTTAACTCGAGCAACCGTGATGGATTTGGATGGTCGTGGTGATGTCAGGTGATGGTCGTCGACATGTTGAGGTCAGGATGGTGGTCGGAGAGGGCCAGAGCCATGATGCATGTGCACCGTGCCATTTAAATTTCCTGATGATCTATTATTTTGGTGCAGGGGTTTTGAACTCGGGATTTACTCGAGTTATTCGAGTAGTTTACTCGAAGTAAAGTAGGTTTTAACTCGAAGCAAACAAGAGTTGCCTCGGGTTAGTTTTGGTTTGTACAGGTTTTTGTAAACCTGTCTGCAAATTTAAATTTAAAACAAATTTAAATGAATTTAAATTTGCAAGCTAGATGTAAACAAAGTTTAAATCTAGTATGAAGTTTAGATTCAAATGAAACTTTGAATCTTAAAGTTTTTAAAAATGAAATTTGAATTTTAAATCAAGAATTTTAAATCAGGATTTAAATCAAAGGTTTAAAATAAATGTTTAAATTAGTGGATTCAAGTCTCTTTGAATCCAGATCTGGGAATTTGAATCAGATTTTAAATCTGAATGTTTTAAACAAGTTTAAATCAATAGCTTTTTAAAGTTATTTGTTTTCAAATAAAATTTGAATTGGATTTGATAAAGTTCTTTTATAAAAAGAATTTTCAATGAATAATTTGTTTTAACTTGAATTTGCAAGTTAAAATATAATATATTTTTAAAGCTTAAATTTTAAATAAAAATTTAAGTAATTTAGTTAGAGCTTTTATTATATAGGTTTATAAGTTGATTTTAAATTTGGTTAATATTGAAACATATAATCATTTTGAATCTTAGGTTCAAAATGAAATTTGAATCTAAATTTAAAAGTGTAATGTTTTAAATACACTTAAATATTAATGAAGTCATTAACATAGAAATGGACTACCCTAAAGATAATTAAGGTATTAAAATGATTTGATGAATAAGATAATTAAGGAATGACTTATTTATTTAATTTATAAATCAATGATTTAGATTAATTTATAATTAGAGATTAATTAGGAAAATAATTAAGGAATTGTTATTAGCTAATGAAGGTCATTAACTAAGATTATTTTAATATTTAATTAATATATTTAATTTTAACAATCAATTAGATTAATTAAATGATGATAATCAGTTATGAGATTGTGTAAGTGTAATTACTTTATGGTAAGTAATTAAAGGGTTAATTTCTAAAAATAATTAATTGAGGGGTTAATTAATTATGTAATTGGTTTAAAGGTTAATTTAATTAATACGATTAACTAAGAATAATTAATTAAGGTGTTTGATAAATTAATTTACATCAAACGATTTGTGATAAATTAATCAGGTTTGGATAATTAATTCATAAGTAGTCAATTTAATTGGGAATAAATTGAATTAATTAGGATTAAACAATTAATTAGTCCTGCTTATAAATGTTTATTGAATGCTTGATCTTACTTATGAATGATTGTATTGTATAAGATGCCTTGAATTGATTGTCCTATCTGATCTGTGATATTTTGTTCTGTGGATTGAGCTGTGTGTAATTTATTCATTTATTTGTGATACATTCGTTATTAATCTGTGATCTGTGAATGAACGATAAGCATTATAATTTAAACCGCTTATCAACTATATTTCTGTGTTTTGATCTGTGATAATGAAGTTGTTGCACTATTGTGTTAAACGCCGGGACCACACCACACACACACAAATATGGGTTTCACGAGTAAATCGATTGAGTCACGGATTTTTGGCAGCGGTTTTTTTCTATAAACAATTTGAATTGAAACGTTTGGAAATGGAATCGAGTTAAATGTGAAAAGCTTTTGAAATGAAATTTCAAAGATAAAATTTATTTTTGAATAACTTGATAAAGTTTTGAAGTTTAAATAATTTGATTTAAATTTGAATTCAAAATTTGAAATTGAATTCTATGATTTGAAACTAAGGATTAAAGACGTTATACAAGTTATATATGGGTTAAACCATTTTTAAAGGTATTGATTTGGGAATTTGAATTTAAATTCAAAGGCTTTAATTCATGCAAATATAATTGGATTCTTCCGAAACGAAAACTGTTTGTTTTCAAATAATTAAAGCTTTCATTTAACAAATGAACTTCCAATTTGTGTTAAAAGGGATTTCTAATTTGAAATGAAAAATGATTTCCAAGTTATGGAAAACGGTTTGAAAGCTATAAGTTAAATCTTTAATTTAAAGATCTAACGAGTTAATCTAATTGAAATGGAAATTGTTTTGAAATCTGTAAATGGATCTTTGTGAAACCGGGTGAACTTCGTGAAATAAATCTTTTTGTTTAAAGATTTGAAATGGTTAATTTGTTAAACCATTTGAAGAAAGGTTTTGGTTTTCTATGAAGTTGTGATTTAACTGAAATCCCATTTCCATATATTTTTAAATATTGCACTCATTATTCGGTTTAGACGGGGGACAACCTTGTGTCATATAACCCATTCTGAATAGTGATACGTCGTTATGGATAGCATTTGAAGACCGATGTTGAAGACCGGGTATTTGTAAGAACGATAGTATAACCTATCGATTGACTCTGCACTGAGTTGCTCCGGTATAGAGCTTCCCCTAAGTGATGGGAAGTCCGATCGGGATTGCAAATACTCGAATTTGCAAGGGGTTTTTCGAAAGAGCCTTCGGTTCTGTTCGAACCCTGAACAAACTTGTATGGTTGTATGTCTGACACTACACTTTGAGATATTAAACAGATTTCTTTCAAATACATATCTGTCGGTGGCGGAGAATTTATTCTCTTAGCTTAACACCTTTCTCTGAGATATACGAGCTCAGAGGTTATGTAGTTGAAGGTTATCGGCGTTATATTCCCAATTTGGTAGTGTGGCATGCTGAGTGCTGCTGTGTGTTGATGATCATTTGTTGATCATTTATGATCAGCGCATGGCTTTTGTATAAAGCGTAGCTTTGTGGACGAGACTGCATCGGGACCTCACAACCCGGAAATGGTCGAAACAGGAAAGATGCGGCAAGGTTATGAGGGTCGTGCCCTTTAGGGTGTCCCTTTTGGTAAAGGGTGGTATCATGGTATGGAGCCCAGATATTTACCTATGTGGTGGGCTTCAATCTCATTTTCTGTGTGGATGTTGCTTTGTGGTTTAGAGGCGCCTCCGATAAAGGTCCCAAAGGACCGGGGGGTGGCATGCTCGAGTAGTAGTTACCTAGTTACATAGGTAACCCGGCCTTGTGTTGGTAGAGATCCGGTTAGGTTCTCGGAACGTCTCGCCAGAGGCGTACCCATGGACAGTGGGAAGTTCCATAGCCCGACCATTTGTTGGGAAATCCAAACGAAACAATACGCGCCCTGTACGGTTTTAGTTGTATAACCTGCCATGGAATGTGGTGGTAACCTGCTATTGAACATGGTAGCTATAGTAGGCATAAGTGCAAAATGCCTATGCTGGCTAAGATTTATGTTATACTTTCGAAATGTTTTCTGCACTATGCACTAATAATAATATTAGAGATCATCATTTGTCAGGACTTTTTGGAGTAAGCTCCTTGGCTTGGACAGGACATTTAGTTCATGTCGCTATTCCCGGATCTAGGGAGAGTACGTAAGATGGAATAATTTCAGTTTTCCCGTATCAAGCATGTTTGACTATCATAAGGAGAAATCTCCTCCAATTCTGCGTTTGCATGGTGTGTGCGGTGGGAGGCCTTATGGTAGTTTCATTTTCTAAAAGGCATTGCGGATTTATTTCAAATTCTTTTGTTTGTTTTAAAGAATAAACTGCTTTTGTTACTCACACCATTCTCATGACTGACTCAGAGTTTATTGTTCCTTTCCTAAACTCTGAGTGCCCACAATTTTCCACACGGGCAGTCTAGAGTTGGGTTTTTCAGATAGTCAGGTTTAGTAGATTATCTGGAGTTAGTCCAGTCTTTGGATACGGACTGCACTTGCTTATCTAGGTGAAACGAGATGTTGGTTCGAGCTAGCTTTGGATTGGAGCATTGGATTTTGGGATGCATTCTTTTGGAGTTATTATCCCGCTATTGGTGTTATCTATTTCTTTCCGCTGCTATTTCTTGTATCTCTGATAGTATTAGTATCCATTGTATCATTCTGTTGTATAATTTTATGTCAGATGTTGGATTTATCGTTGTACCAGTGTCATATATATTGATGTTCCATTTCTTCCACTGTGTTGTACTTAATGGTGTTATAAGCTCCGGCGAACCAGATTCGGCGTTTGGATCTGCGGCATTTGAATATGAGTGTCGTATTCGGTGTCGATTTTCGAAGTTCGAGTCAGGGCCTCTACAACGTCGCCTTAAACAACGCCATAATAAATCAAAGTATATAAATATAAATGCACAAATTTATAACTGAGCTGTAAGGTAATTCCAAATGTTGAGAATCTCAAACATTGTTATATGATAACAATGTCATGGTATAGTCATAACAAAACTTAAAGCTCGTTGGAAGTCAAGAGACATACTCCAAATTGTTCCACATGATAAAGGTAGTTTATCAACGTCAGCGAGTTGTTTGACAGAGTAGTAAATTGAAACATAATAGTATACCCATTCATTGAGGGAATGACCCAATTGGCTTTGAGAAAACTAATTATAGAAGTTAGAATAAGACTCCATAATTGACCCTAAGTGCAAATGTGATATTGATAACATTAACAGTATGCCTTGGGGGCAATTATGTAATACGTCACATATATCTAACTCAGTAACCAATCTTTTTCGAAATAAAAGATGTTTTCTTTCTATTATATACTTGATATATTATGTTACATATTAATTAAATAATTTTATTAAAAGTATATTTAACAGAAAATCTATAAATGGCATGTTTTGTGATAATAGTTACGAAATGTTGAGTAATTTATCACAATGGAAATAATATACTATTTTAAATATTCTTAGTCAAGATGCATCGAGACTAGGTATCGCCATATATGTTGAGATTACAGTAACGTAACACTCTCCAAATGTTGGAAAGTGTATTACCCATGACTACTGGGGGTACCCAGTGATTACGTACTAATAGTTATCGGATAACTATGGAATGACTCACTTAATAGTTTTCTGTTGGTTAATATAACTAAATTTAAACAGAAAATATCAATGTGACTAATTTACGTTATTCTCTCGTCTAGAGAATACTATTGATCTTCAATGTGGAAGCTCCGCTTTAATTATAGTATAATCGTGGAATGGCATCCATTGTCGGACAACTTTGGGGTCAGGTGAAAACATTGGAAGTGAAACACTATTCAAGAGAGGATCCGTCTTCCTGGTTATATGAGGTTAGTACCACTGCGAAATGAAGTCAACTCAAAGTCAAAGTTTTTGGTCAGAGCATTTCAGTTAAGAACAATTGTTATTACTAAACCAAGGACTTTGTGTTAGTACTATAAGTTGGATATGAACAATACTTGAATTTTAACCATTACCAAATTCCATAAGTCAAAAGTAATATAGTTTTGATGAAAAGAAATTGTGTAAATTATCATCACTAAAAGGTACTGCTTAAGTGCTTGCGAAATTTAATTTTAGCAAAAAGACCTATAAGAAATGGGTTCAGAAAAATTATCACACCACTATCTAAGGTGACATGTGAATATTGATATTTGAATTATTGAATACTAATCGCTGACTGAATTCACACATTTGAGTTACATAACCGTATTTGTTATTCTCTTAAATCCATGGGATTCAATTAATTTGTAAAATGTTGTAAATTTATTAAATTTATTAATATTAATGAAATATTAATTATTGTTAATTTATTTGATGTCTTGAATGTTGTTGATAATATTTAAATGCATATATAAAACGTATATTTGCATATATCGATATACGGTATCAATATAATCTGAACAAGGTTTAAATAATAATAAAATTGCATACAAAAGAAATTATTTGGAAAATTTACGCATTGAGAATGTGCTTGGACCAGCCATATAATGGCGAGAGGAGGAATTGATTTGTTCAAGAGAATATAAAAAAAATTCTTCCTTTTCTTCCTCAATCATTCATGGCTGAAACTTCTTTTAAAAAAGTATCAAACAAGTTCAAATCAGCATTAAATTAAATTACAAAAATATGGTTCATCCTTCTCTTGCAACGTAGGATGCTGATTTAATTTGAAATCTAAGGAGAAGCCATAAATCTTTGTATGGTAAAGGGAAAATTTTATCGAGTAATTTTATAATTTATTCGTGATGTTTAAAATAAATCTTTCACATATATGTAAATTGGAGCCACTTATCAAAATCAATTTTAAGATTATTCTATGTATGATGATTGATTGTGGGTTATATTTGTGTATGGTTTCGAATGTTGATGATTTAATTAGATCTGAAATAATTAACTATTTTGGAATTATTTTGTTGAAACCTTTTATAGCTGCTTAATAATTTATCTAACCAAATAATTTGTCCTTTATTTCATTTGAGATCTGAAAAAAAATTCCTTTTGTTATCTTATTGGATGTTGTTGTTTACCTTCTTTATTATAATAAATTACTCTTGTGGTCACACTCATTCCTTTTTAATTATGGATCAAATTTTAATATATTGAATTATAAATTTATGTGTGTGTGTATCACATGCGTGTGTATAAATTAATCGAGTCTTCTTCATACCTTGAAATTTTAAACCAATGTTAAACTAAATTTCACATGGTTGATTTGTTTCCAATTACTTTAGTTCATGTTTCAATATTAAATTTCAATTCATAACATATATGTTTATATCTAAATACAAATTTATGTTTTAGATCCATCTATATCTCTAGGGTCAATAAATTAATTATATCTGAAATCTCATATGGTATTAAATTAGTTGTTCAATTGGTGATTGCAAAAAATAAAAAGTAAAATGGAATTCCACTACTTGATTATTTCACCTTTTCACTTAGATTTGATTAAATTTAATAGCAACATAAATTACCGTTCTGCCTTCAATCTTTTAATCTCCTATTGCATTAGTTGTCTCTTTATGTGAGTTACTTTCATACCTTTATATATATGTAAATGTAGAATATAAGTGGCAACAAAGATTACATATGTGCGTGTGTCTAAAGTGTATATATGTGGTACTCTCAATATGTGTATACAAACCATATACATATATTGTAGTATACTCAAATATATGTATGTACTTAGGCATTTATATTCTCGATATGCATGCGAGAATGTTACATGTATATGTAAGAGAGTGCGTATATTGAAAATGGGTTCCTTTGTTAATGACATAAAACATGGTACAATGCATATCACACTATTTCATGCCACTCAACTATTGTTGAGTCACTTAGTTACATGCATGAAAAACTAAAAAATCAAATTGTACGCTTAATCGATGGATTTATACCAGAAGCAGCATATGTTCTTGCAAATCCTTTGCAATCTTCTGATATGAGTAAACTAGGCCCAATAGAAAATTATTTTGATTCAAAATAGGTTGGTTTAACTTTTCCAACCTCACGTTTCTTAAACGGTTGCTCACATGACTTTCTTCCTCATGAAAACTACTCATTCATGTTTCCAAGCGGTTATAACTACCCTCGAGCAGTTTCATTGCCTTTCTCCAACACCACAACCGTCCGTCGTGGTCCTTAGTAGATCTGATTTTAGATTTGGCCATCGTGTTTCTTGCTTTGTTCCCGTTGCATTTCCAATTTGTTTTCAAGGAATACAACCCTTATCGATTTTTATCCACAGCGAGTTAAACCATAAAACCTCAATATCTGGATATGTATGTATGTATACACACACACATAAACACATGTTTATATTAGTTTATTTACGTTGTCAAATATTTGAATGTATGTCAATGCATTCCTAATAAAATATTTAATTGAAATGTTGACATTTTTGTTTAACAGATCATCAACCTAATCAGAGAGAGATGAAACGTTGTTCTCTCTCTCCAATTAATGTTGTTTATTTCCTTAATTGATTGAACAATATGAAAGAAGGAAACAAAAGGTTTCCATCTTAAAATTAATTCCATTAAGTAACTGCTACATACTTGGGTATATTTGATACACTTATTCATTTAATTTTATATCAATTTCAAACTCTTTCAAACTAATCAAACGATATAAAGAATTTTATTTAAAACACCTTTCAGATTGGATCTAATTAGACTTCATAGGTCCAGTAGACCAAAGAAGAATTTTTTGAAATTTACACTTTAACTCCAGTATGGGCCGGCCAGTTCTAACAGGTTTTAGCAATATTCATATTCATATATATACATATTTTTGTTTGTATACACACATGCACATATGCGCGCATGTGTGTATAGACACACACGAGATCTTTTGGCATGTTTAATGCATGTGAATACAAAAAACCATTATATGATGATATAAAATTATTAAATTTTAATTTTCTATACAGCTTGGACAAGTAAAAGTTGAAAATTATAAGGAAATATATTATGAACATTATGTTGAGATAAGAATTGGAACTTGCGATATTATCTATGTATCAAAATTCTCATTTTGAAATAGATGTTATTGTTGTTTGTAGTGGGATTTGAACTTCTGAAATTTTGTTTATATGCAAAGACATTTTTGGAACTTCACGGTTGGAGCAAAAGATTGTTACTATATTCCAATTAGTAATAAGGATATATAACAACGATCGGTCACGTCATATTTTTGTTACACCTCAAATCCCCTAATTTTAAATACATGTTTCAATTTAAATAAGTATATATTCTCTCTCTTATCACTTCATTTTGTTATTTAATTAGGAAATGTGGTTGAAATCAAGAGGATCCTCGCGTGTGCACACACATATATAATACACACATACACATACATACTTCATTTATTTGTCACTTCATTCTGTTATTTAAACCCTAACACATTCGGATTAATCACCTTCAATCAAATACAGATATCAAACGGGGGAAAAAAGTTATTTAAATAATTAGATGCGGCCCAAGGAGTACTCTGTTTAAAAAAGTTATTAAAATTAGATATACATATATTATCGACCCATTAAAATTAGATGCCCCCATATATACACATACTATAAGCCCAATGCCGATACATCCTCATCTAACGAGATAAAAACTCGACCCATATCTCTTTACATTTACCCCTTACCAAGCTTCCCCAAACATTTACAGTTAGATCAGCATCTTCTGGTTGATAAAAAAACTCAAGTAGGCAACTGAGATGAAGGATAAACCAGCTGCCTTAAAACAACGCATAAACCAATAGCGCAGGCCTAATCATTTTCTTCGGCTTATGTATTCATGCAAATTTGAGAGGAAAATCAGTTCATATTTACGGAATCTCGGTGTTGATAACTAGTTCTGTCTGCATTATTTTTTAATTTGAATAATGTGATATCCGTATCCACATAAAAAATCATTTTTGAATATCAGATATATATATATATATACGTCCACGAATACAGGCAAATAGAAATTTTTGGTTTGATGCAAGTTTTTTCCTAATCACATTGATTATTATGTCTAAAAAATCAACAAATATAATGATAATAAATAGTTTCGAACGATTAATATGTATTAAAAGTAAAACGACCCGCAAATCCATACCACTTAGAGTCGACACTATACTCCATCAATCAACTCAAGATGTATGGAAATACGAACCCTTTGAGTTAAAGAAGAAGAGGTAGAAGAAGAAAATAGAAAACAATATCAGAATCTTACCATCACAGCGGAATAAAATATAATAGATAATAACAGATCTTTACACAAAAGAAAACTATAACTGCTTTATATATATACATCATCAGAGTTCAACAACATCAATAACATATAACTGGACAGTCATATAAGATTATCCTCAAAACTGAATACACAGCGGAATAATAATCAGGTACGGAAGTACGTATCACCATCCAGCTCGTCTCCCGACCTCCACAGCATCCTTTCCTGTATCCTGTAATACTCGATATGACCCGAGAATTATAGTTAAATAACACCCGAGTCAGTCTGGAATACCAGTGTGAGAAAACCACACTCAATTGGATTATTAAAGTTTCAAAATCCTTTGAAAATCAAAAGCATCACGTAAGACCACGCCACAAATAAACATATCGAGTTTTTACCTTACGATAGCTGAAACATTTTTATCAAAATTCTTTGATATTATAATAGTGTCAATAGAAAGTAAAATAGAATCTAGCTGAAATGCTTGCATCCATATTTCATAAATAGTTGGGCACAATCAAAACCGTACAGGCGCGTAGGGAGAATGGATTTCCAACTAATGACTAGGCACAGGGGTACCACCTGTCACCGTACCTGGTCTAGATCAGCATACCGAGGATCACTCCCGACTCCCTGTAACACAAGACCGGGACTATCTCTTACTAGATAATCCCGAGTTAGATCACCCAATGGTTGGGATCAGCAACCGCACCACTAAGCCGAATAAAAAGGGAGATCTAGACAGGGATGACCTCACCCTAATGGGTGCGACCCACCTAGCCTTGCTGCATAACCCCTGATTTTCAATTATTCTTGGTTGGTGAGGCTCAAGGCTAAGCGTTACCTTTTTAGAACATATCTCTTAGAATGCTCATCGTCCATCTAACGATGTTCTGAAAGCATTCATCCATACAAGTCCGTCCCGGGTTCGAACGGAACCGAAGGCACTACTCCTACTACATCCATTTTGGAACATCCTCAGGATTAGTAGCGACTAGCCCTTGCACTTCACTGCTCCATCTTCGACTCCAAACTCTTGTTTTCCACACGAAAACATACAAACCGGATCGAAGTGGTTTTCAAGAAATAAATCCCGATCCCGGTCTCTTCGAAACGATTAGCGCATTGGCTAATGTTGATAGTCGGTTATTTAACTATCAATTAATATTCACAAACATCCATCAAACAATAAACAAACTACCAAATTATTTACTATCTTCGAAATATCTTCGCAAGATATATTTCCATTTTCAACCCTTTTGAAAACATTTTTCAAACCCCACTTTTCTCATGAAATAAATTTCCAAATATTTATTTCCACTGAAAACACCAAGCACAGAGCTTTAGATTTTAAAATAATTTAAAAACACTTTATTATAAAATATACTTTAAAATATTTAAATTGAAAACTACTTCAATACTTATTAAAAGTATATACTATAAGAATATTTGAAAATGAGGTTACTTTATAAAATATAAAACTTGATTTTCTCTTTTAAAACAAAATACCCAGTCACCTTTGAATAATTACTACGATAATAGATTTGAAAAATACTTACTTCAGATTTAAACATTTAGAAATAATAAATTTCTTAAAACATGCTTTTTAAAACAAAATTAAAGCTTTTAACTTATATTTAAAAATTTACTTTGAAAACATACTTGGCTATCCAGGGAAATACGCTCCTCTTCACATCCTTTAAAAATAAACCACTACCAGATGTAACATCCCTCCTTTTCACATGCTATAAATCGACACTCATGCTGATTCAAACCATACGGAAGGGCGGATTGTTATGGGGTAAATAAGAAAAACAGAGAAGAAATAAACAAAATAGAATCTCACCGCGGAAGGATAAAATATAATAATAAAATATACAGTTTATAAAACTGTTTACAAAACATTTGATTCTTCTTTATACAATTAAATATCAGAGTTCACATACCAATAATATCAATGCAGCGGAATAAAATGTTGTAGTGGAATTATATACTAGATAACAGTAATACAAATCTTCTTCTTCGTCCTCCAGAGCTAATAAATTCCCGTCATGAATTTATTCTTCCAAATATCCACTGATATATATTACTTCACTTTTATAAACCCAGTTTATAAATTCCATAGTCACATTCTCCTTTAAAATTCCAATTTCAAATACTTAAATCAATTTCCAAATATGATTTCCAATTTACTCCGTTTTGAAATAAATTCCTTCTTTATCTATTTCAATAAATTTAAAACCTGAATTTTTAAAATAAATTCTTTATTCCATTAAATAATATCACTCAAGTTTAAAATTCATTATTTCTCTGTTTATTTAAAATCCCTTTTTCATACTTGGAATTTGTTTATTAGGATTTTAAAATCACTTTATTCTTTTCCAATTTATTCTTAATTTTATTCAAACTTCTATAATTATTTTACTTAAAGATTTTCTCTTTTATTTTCCCTTTTTTAAAAAATCTAATTTCTATAGATTTTGATAACTTAATATACCGAAATATATTATTTTCAACCATAGCATCCAATATTCCAATTATCAATGAAATTCACCACAGAATATCAAATAATCATGATACAGGATTATTAGAACAATCTATAAAATTCTGAGGAATCCAGTTGGATCCCTCCAACCTGTTTCCCTACATCCATAGATGTTAGCAATAAAATACCAATTCCATTTCGAGGTGGAATACCGCGGTATATGGGTTTATAGAATATCATCCGCTATTATGCGGCGCATAAGGTCTCATCCGCTATATAATGCGAGAAATCAATATCTACAATATGTACTATATACTACTATATAATATATCACATCCAATTAATTCAATCATTCAACCAATTATTTAAATTTAACTATTTAAATTTAAATCAAACCTAGATGAGTGAGATTAACTCACCTTTGCTTTTTAATTTGCAGTCTGGTTCATCTTGACTTGTTTCTCCACAATTTTAGACCTTGTATGAACATTTATACGGTTTATTAATATTCGAGATAATCGAACAATTAATTTTTTTTAAGGAATTTAATTAGTTAACAATTTAATTGTAACTAAATAATTTTTCCCATTTAAAGAATCTTTTAGCAGCTAAAATAAATTAGCTAAGTTATTTGAACAGATTTACCAGCAAATCAATTATTTAAAATAAACCTGGAAAATCAAAATATGTACATACATTTACTTTATATATTTATTTTTTTAATGATTTTTTTTTTGGAATGCAGTTAAATTAAAACAGCATTGTTTTGAACCTTGCTGTAAATCAAAATCCTATCTATATATTTCTATTTTCACAAATATGTAAACAAAAATCTTTCATTAAA
The DNA here is from genome assembly GCA_030765085.1 of Allium cepa. Lineage (NCBI taxonomy): Eukaryota > Viridiplantae > Streptophyta > Magnoliopsida > Asparagales > Amaryllidaceae > Allium > Allium cepa. Next base: position 418,651,136 of record CM060945.1, read on the forward strand.
CCTTATATTCCAATTTTCTTTCACATACGAAACTTAAATATATATTATCAATTTAAAATTAACAGAAAAGCAGAATTCGAACCTCATTGTCGAGTCGACATCGAACGGAACCCTAGATTCGCCTTGCTTGTACCGCCGACATCGGTCTACCCTTGCGACTCCAATCACTGCCGCATCGATTGCCAAACAATCGAACTCCTCTGCTCTCACGAGACCACGCTGCCCACGGCCTCGACCCCCCTCCCCCACCCCCACCTCGCCATCAAACCCGAAACCCTAACCCAAATCGCCAATCTCCTGCCTACCCGCCTTAAAGATCTTCCGTGCTTCCCATCCATCTCAATCACCCTGCCTCGAGTGCGACACTCGTCCTCCATCATCGAGCACCAGCCCAAGCCACGGCGACAATGGCATGCTCGCGAATTGATTCGCGAGTACACGAAATCGATTCCATTTGATGAGAGGATAGCCTACTCGATAATTTCTCGAATTGTTCGGCCATTAATATATACTTTTTATGCTGGTCGATCTTAGAAAGTGGAGAAGGGGTTTGGTTCGATGATAATATTCTACCTGAGATCAGCCATACATTTCTTTTTGCCGAGATAAACGTTTCATCATTTTTTTACTTATTTTTATTTCTTCGAATACAAGGTGCTCGGTTGATCCACATTTATTCTAAAAGCGAACACGCGTTGAAAGCAGAAGTACACGTGTTAGAAGGGGTAGGCCACGTGTCCCAATGGCTTGCCAAAATTGATTCAAAAATTTAATATTTAAATTAAATTTCAAATTCAAATTGTCTCGAAAAATGCAAATTAAAATGTGGAACTCCTATCGAGGCGTGCTGCTAGGCGTTTATAACGTTAAACCCCTATTATAAACGCAATGGAAAAGGTTTCGAGTCCTAATTCGATTGTATAGAGAAGACGGCTTTTTAGACCCATTTATTATATAGAATTTACTATATAAACTTTAGCGCGTTATATATCCTACACTCACACAACAACTCCAAACATTACGAAAATTGAAATTCGATAATAATACAATATTACGGATCCAATGGAACTGGTTTCGTCGAATTCCAAGACTATGCCTCGGAAAGTTATTTTTAAATTCAATTTAAACGATATATTATTAAAACTGAACAAATCACCTTTAAATTAAATTTTAACCATTCTATTATCTTCAGTATCATCATTATAAATTTTACAAGCCCTTAAATTATTTTTAACAGGCTTAAAACCTCAGATTCAACATTTTACCCAACTTCAAATTATTAAATTCAATAATATAATTATCAAATAAATAGTGATATTTGAATTCAAGTTAAAAAATGACTTTTAAATATTTAAAATCAATTAAATATTCCGATTTCAAACATCCAAAAATTCCGGGTCGTCACATTCCTCCCCCTTAAAAGAATTTCGTCCCTGAAATTACTAGTTAAGAAGAATGGTCCAATGCCCGTTTACTTTTTTCCCAAAACCAAACAATTCAACATCCTACCAACTATCTTTTTATAGAAGACCCGTTATCATTCTTACTAACTTTCCAAACTCTCCCATAGTTTTCAAACAATACAATTTGGCTTAATCATTTAAATTTCAATTAAAAACCAAATTTTGAATTATCAAAATTTTCTCAATAATTTTCTAACTCCCTAAATTTTTGAAAAATTTCGCCAGCGTCTCCTTTGCGCGGCTAGCTCGGTACAACTACAAAATGCCTCACGGGCTCACAAATTCCAAAAGAAAACAAAACGCCAAGTGGCTAGATCAAAAACCCAATCAAATTTCATACAGAAATTTAAACACATACCTTTTTGTCGAGCAATTCAAATTTATCTTCAGAAATCCGAACCAATTTTCCTTTTCCTTTATAATACCTGTATATCCAATTTAACCATATCCAACTACAGATTCTAAAATCATTTTATACACTTCTTTACAAAAATTTAATTTTTGTTCATCCAAGCCCTTACGATGACCTATATCATTCGTACGCAATACCCAATCCAATCGCTTACTTGATCACACAATTTCATTTTCGAACTAGTACCGTCCACCCGACTTCCTAGTGCGGACTCAGACTCGATTTCTTGATCAAAAACCCTCATTCTCCTTGAATAGACATAACTATGATAGAATATTTCCAAAATCAATCAAAATCCATATCCATGGTTCGCCGTTGAAAATCGAGTGAAAAATCCTAACTCGGATCGATATAACTATCTCGAAATTCTGTGCTCGAATCTGGATCAAATTGCTATGCGAATAAAGTAATATACGTACATCCTACGTATTTATATTCATTGATTATCAGCTATATCAATCCTCTTTTTATTCACATTCATTTTGATTTCTATTCACATATCAACGCTTATCATTTCATATATTTTTATTAAATCTTCACTCAAATGTTTATTCAATATATTTTCCCGACGCCCATATTACTTAAGAAGTTCACCATTTCTTCTTAAGTTCAATATAAGTATTTTATATGCTTCTTATATTTATTTTCACTTAACCACTTTAGTTTATATCTACTTCTATTCAAATTGGTTCTTCCATTTCCATATGAATTCAATTTATCTTCAGCTCTGACTATTGAATTTTATCTTTCATTTATAACCGGTTCATATCATTATTTTAAATTAGTTTCATCCACTAATTTATTTCAATTTTCAATTTGAAATCGTTTTATAGCTAACAAAATTTTTCCAAAAAAAAATTCTAACTCCTAAAATTTCGGAAAAATTTGGCAGTCTCCTTTGTGCGGAGGAGCTTTTGCAATTTGACAAGAGATATAAATATATATACATCGACCCATATGGTCGGAAAAACAAAAACAGTTCATATTTCCTATTTTTATTGCGTAGGCATACCTTTATTTAGCATTTTTAAGCAAGCGGCTTATTACTTAGAAATTAGCACGACCAAAATCCTGCCAAACGGCCTTCAGGTGCCTGTACTAACTTAATTCAAACATGTAAGTATAAAATATTGGAAGTTTATCTACATTTCACTCATTTTCACTAGCTAGCACATGGAATAAGCAATGCATACTAACAATTCTTATAAGCAGTTTTTAAGATTTCGGCACTAATTCAAATAGCTTCCAATCAAATTTTATTTAGTTAGAATGGTTTATTATTCAATCGCTTATATTCAATTCCTTTGCAATCCAAACGAACCCAATTCATTTCAATTGATTATGTAATCAATTTTTATTAAAGTCTCTTCACATATTAACTTATCTACAAGCCATACACCTGCTTTTCCTTCCATTTCCAGAATTGTTTCATTCAAAGTCATTTTATTAAGCTTGGCACATTCAATACTTATAAATTAATAACCATTTCCCAAATTAATTTAACGCGGACTTTTATTTAATAGACTTTTACTTTTGCTCGAAGCCAAACTTCTATTATTTTTAAACTTAAGTTAATTTACTTTCTTCAAACTTTTTCAACTTCATAATTTAAGTTCACTACCATTTAATTTGATTCTCATCAAATTCAATTATTCCATTCTCTTTATCCATTTTAATTTTAATCCCATTCTCAGTTCGTTAAAATAATATCCAAGCACATATTTAACTCATTTATACTCGAAATGGATTTTATTTGCAATTCAAATCATTTTTATTATAATCCAATTCCATTTCATTTGACAACTTCGATTCATAATTAATCCACTTACAATATGCAATGAATATTATTTATACTCAAATTCTATTTCTATCATTTAATTCACAAACCAATTTTATTAACTCACAATTCAACTTTTATTTAACCAATTTAAAATTCCATTAACATACTCACTTAACCAATTTATTCAAATTAGTTCATTTCCTACTTTTAATTCAATATTTGATTTTTACCTTCTAAACCTAATTTCTTGAGTTCAACCTATTTTATAATTCCAGTTTTGAAAAAAAAAATCTGTTCATTTTCCAAAATACCAAATACATTTTATTTTGGCTTACTCCTTCCAATATCCAATTTCAGTTCATTTACTTACAATTATAAATTCATATGTTCATTCACAAATTTATTTTCAACCAATAAATTCTATTTTCAAACATTAATTATTTTTAGTCCGTTTGAACTAATTCTACACCTCATTTTACACAATTTCAAATCAAACATTATCCAATATTCAAATTTCATTTCTAGCTAATAAATTTTATTTCATTTACTTATTTCGTTTAGCCTACTTAGATTTATTTCCTCACATTCACTTTTTATTTAATTTGGTTTAGTTACATTCTAATTAAATTCAAATTTTAACTTTCTATGAGTTCTCCAATTTATTTATCTTCCGTTTGCTAACTTTTTTTTTTATAAGTTTCCAAACTTATTTACCATTCCATAATCACTTTAAATAAGCTTCCAGAGTTTCATCCAAATATTTCAAACCAACTCCAGAGTTTAAAACATTACTAAAATGTTCAAAACTCAATTTAAAAAAAAAGTATATCTAAATCAAACTATTCCTTTTCATTTTCAAAATCAAACCCAATTTCTCAAACAAACATTAATCCAAAACATCCAAGTAGCAATCCCCCTCTTGGAAACTCGAAAATGAACACCGAAGAAGTCGCAATCATCATCGGAACTATTTCCCAGTGACCGAAAAGAGTTCAATGCTTTTATCACTTTAAAATCCCTTCATTATATTTCACACTCTTCAGAGTTCAAATCCAATTCAAAAAATTTTCCCAAAATTCCAAATTCAAAATCCATCCAAAACATTACTCTGGAAATTTCATCACAATTCATTTCCAAATTCAAAGGAATTTAACTTTCCCAAATTTTCAAATTTCAAATCCTTTCAATTCATATTCAAAATTACTCTAGAATTTTATCTTATTATAAATCACATTTATAATTCACATTTCAAATTTCATTCTATTAATGAATTTATTTCCTTGTCCTTTGGTTATTACCTTAATTTCTTAATCTTTGATTATAACTTCAACTTCTATTTAATTTCCACTTAATAATGATAATAATTTAACATTATCATTCTCTAACATCCAAGCAACCATATACAATTATAATAATTTACAGAAAATTATTTCATTTATATAAAAAAATAATTTGGGTAAAATTATTTCATTTACCCTATTTTAAAACAATATTATGTCGGTTTATCTTGTTTAAGAGTTTAGAAACCCCTATCGATGACATGGCGTCCCACACATCGACCAGAATTCATAAACACTCAACCGATAAATCAACATAATATAAAAACAATTTTATACTCACTAACAAATACGCGCTTATGTCTATTAATACACTCAAGCTCATTCTAGAGTACTATGGACTCTATTTCTATTGAGTAATCCCCACCAGAGCCAAGGTTCTCGCTTAACCTTCAGCTCTGATACCAAGTGAAATGACCCGCAAATCCGTACCCTTTAGAGCCGACACTATACTCTATCAATCAACTCAAGATGTACGGAAATACGAACTATTTGAGTTAAAGAAGAAGAGGTAGAAGAAGAAAATAGAATACAATATCAGAATCTTACCATCGCAGCAGAATAAAATATAATAGATAATAACAGATCTTTACACAAAAGAAAACTATAGCTGTTTTATATATATACATCATCAGCATCAGAGTTCAACCACATCAATAACATACAACTGGACAGTCATATAAACTTATCCTCAAAACTGAATACACAGCGGAATAATAATCAAGTACGGAAGTACGTATCGCCATCCAGCTCATCTCCTAAGCTCCACTGCAACCTTTCCTGTAACCTATAATACTCGGTCTGACCTGAGCATTATAGTTAAATAACACCCGAGTCAGTCTGGAATACCAGCGTGAGAAAACCACATTCAACCGGATTATTAAAGTTTATAAGACCACGCCATAAATAAACATGTCGGGTTTTTACCTTACGATAGCTAAAACATTTTTATCAAAATTCTCTGATATTATAATAGTGTCTATAGAAAGTAAAATAGAATCTAGCTGAAATGCTTGCATCTCACGTTTTAGCAATAGTTGGGCACAATCAAAACCGTGCATGCGCGTAGGGAGAATGGATTTCCAACTAATGACTAGGCACTGGGGTACCACCTGTCACGGTACCTGGTCTAGATCAGCATACCGAGGATCACTCGCGACCCCCTTCAACACAAGACCGGGACTACCCCTTACTGGATAATCCCGAGTAAGATCACCCCGTGGTTGGGATCAGCAACCGCACCACTAAGCCGAATAAAAAGGGACATCTAGATAAGGATGACCTCGCCCTAATGGGTGCTACCCACCAAGCCTTGCTGCATAACCCCTGATTTTCAGTCATTCCTGGTTGATGAGGCTCGAGGCTAAGCGTTACCTTTTTAGAACATATCCCTTAGAATGCTCACCATCCACCTGACGCTATTATGAAAGCATTCATCCATACAAGTCCGTCCCGGGTTCAAACGGAACTGAAGGCACTACTCCTACTACATCCAATTTGGAATCATCCTCAGGATTAATAGCGACTAGCCCTTGCACTTCACTGCTCCATCTTCGACTCCAAACTCTTGTTTTCCACATGAAAGCATACAAACCAGATCGAAGTGGTTTTCGAAAAATAAATCGCGATCCCAGTCTCTTCGAAACGATCAGCGCATTGGCCAATATTGATAGTCGGTTATTTAACTATCAATTAATATTCACAAACATCCATCAAACAATAAATAATCTTCCAAATTATTTATTATCCTCAAAATATCTTCGCAAGATATATTTCCATTTTGAACCCTTTTAAAAACGTGAAAACCCCACTTTTCTCATGAAATAAATTTCCAAATATTTATTTCCACTAAAAACACCATGCACAAAGCTTTGGATTTTAAAATAATTTAAAAACACTTTATTATAAAATATACTTTAAAACATTTAAATTGAAAACTACTTCAACACTTATTAAAAATATATACTATAAGAATATTTGAAAATGAGGTTACTTTAAAAAATATAAAACTTGATTTTCTCTTTCAAAACAAAATACCCAGTCACCTTTAAATAATTACTATGATAATAGATTTGAAAAATACTTACTTCAGATTTAAACATTTAAAAATAATAAATTTCCTAAAACATGCTTTTTAAAACAAAATTAAAGCTTTTAACTTATATTTAAAAATTTACTTTGAAAACGTACTTGGCTATCCAGGGAATTACGCTCCTCTTCACATCCTTTAAAAATAAATCACTGTTTGTTTTTAAACAAATTTTCTCATTCCTTTAATAAATTCCCGGCGTGAATTTATTCTTCCAAATATCCACTAATATATTACTTCACTTTTATAAACCCAGTTTATAAATTTCTTAGTCACATTCTCCTTTAAAATTCCAATTTCAAATACTTAAATCAATTTCCAAATTTGATTTCCAATTTACTCTGTTTTGAAATAAATTCCTTCTTTATCTATTTCAACAAATTTAAAACTTGAATTTTTGAAGTAAATTCTTTATTCCTTTAAATAATATCACTCAAGTTTAAAATTCATCATTTCTCAGTTTATTCAAAATCCCTTTTTCATACTCGGAACTTGTTTATTAGGATTTTAAAATCACTTTATTCTTTTCCAACTCATTCTTAATTTTATTCAAACTTCTGTAATTATTTTATTTAAAGATTTTCTCTTTTATTTTCCCTTTTTTAAAAATCCAATTCAATAGATTTTGATAACTCGGTATACCGAAATATATTATTTTCAACCATAGCATCCAATATTCCAATTATCAATGAAATTCATCACAGAATATCAAATAATCATGATACAAGATTATTAGAACAATCTATAAAATTTTGAGGAATCCAGTTGGATCCCTCCAACCTGTTTCCCTACATCCACAGATGTTAGCACAATAAAATACCAATTCCACTTCGAGGTGCGATATCGTGGTATATGGGTTTAAAATATCATCCGCTATTATGCGGCACATAGGGTCTCATCCACTATATAATGCGAAAATCAATCACTCCCATATATACTATATACTACTATATAATATATCACATCCAATGAATTCAATCATTCAACCAATTATTTATATTTAACAATTTATATTTAAATCAAACCCAAATGAGTGAGATTAACTCACCTTTGCTTTTTAATTTGCAGTCTGATCCTTCTTGACTTGTTTCTCCATTATATTAGACCTTGTATGAACACTTATACGGTTTATTAATATTCGAGATAATCGAACAATTATTTTATTATAAGGAATTTAATTAGTTAATAATTTAATTCTAACGAAATAATTTTTCCCTTTTGAAGAATCTTTTAGCAGCTAAAATAAATTAGCTAAGTTATTTGAACAGATTTACCACCAAATCCATTATTCAAAATAAACCTAGCAAATCAAAATATGCATGTATATTTACTTTATATATTTATTTTTTTAATAAGATTTTTTTTTGAAATGCATAGTTAAATTAAAACAGCATTGTTTTGAACCTTGCTGTAAATCAAAATCCTATCAATATATTTCTATTTTCCCAAATCTGTAGAAAAATCCTTTCATTAAACCTTATATTCCAATTTTCTTTCACCTACAAAACTTATATATATATTATCAATTTAAAATTAACAGAAAAGCAGATGAACCTCACTGTCGAATCGACATCGAACGGGACCCTATATTCGCCTTGTTTGTACCGCCGACATCGGTCCACCCTTGCGACTCCAATCACTGCCGCATCGATGGCCAAAGAATCGAACTCCTCTGCCCTCACGAGACCACGCTGCCCACGACCTCGACCCCCCCTCGCCATCAAATCCGAAACCCTAACCAAAATCGCCAGTCTCCTGCCTACCCGCCTTCAAGATCTTCCGTGCTTCCCATCCATCTCGATCGCCCTGCCTCGAGTGCGACACTCTTCCTCCATCATCGAGCACCAGCCCAAGCCACGGCGATAATGGCATGCTCGCGAATTGATTCGCAAGTACACGAAATCGATTTGATTTGATGAGAGGATAGCCTACTCGACAATTTCTCGAATTGTTCGGCCATTATTTTATTATTTCTTTATGCTGGTTCGATTTTAGAAAGTGGCGAAGGGGTTTGGTTCGATGATAATATTCTTCCTGAGATCAGCCATGCATTTCTTTTTGCCGAGATAAATGTTTCATCTTTTTTTTACTTATTTTTATTTCTTCGAATACAAGGTGCTCGGTTGATCCACATTTATTCTAAAAACAAAAAGCGTGTTGAAAGCAGAAGTACATGTGTTAGAAGGGGTAGGCCACATGTCTCAAAGGCTTGCCAAAATTGATTCAAAAATTTAATATTTAAATTCAATTTCAAATTCAAATTATCTCTGTAAATGCAACTCAAAATGTTGAAATCCTACCGAGGCATGCCGCTAGGTGTTTATAATGTTAAACCCATATTCTGAATGCAATGGAAAAGTTTTCGAGTCCTAATTCGATTGTACGGAGAAGATAGCTTTTTAGACCCTGTTATTATATAGAATTTATGATATAAATTTCAGCGCGTTTATATATTATACGTTCACACAACAACTCCAAACATTATGAAAATTGAAATCCAATAATAATACAATATTACGGATCCAATGGAACTGGTTTTGTCGAATTCCGAGACTATGCCTCAGAAAGCTATTTTTAAATTCAATTTAAACGACATATTCTTAAAACTGAAAAAATCACCTTTAAATTAAATTTTAACCATTCTATTATCTTCAGTATCATCATTATAAATTTTACAAGCCCTTAAATTATTTTTAACAGTCTCAAAACCCCAGATTCAACATTTTGCCCAACTTCAAATTATTAAATTCAATAATTTAATTATCAAATAAATATTGGTATTTGAATTCAAGTTAAAAATTAACTTTTAAATATTTAAAATCAATTAAATATTCTGATTTCAAACATCCAAAAAAATTGGGTCGTCGCATTCCTCCCCCCTTAAAAGAATTTCGTCCCCGAAATTACTATTAGGAAGAATGGTCCAATACCTGTTCACTTTTTTCCAAAACCAAACATTTCAACATCCTACCAACTATCTTTTTAAAGAAGATCCATTACCACTATTACTGGCTTCCCAAACTCTCCCATAGTTTTCAAACAATACTATTTGGCTCAATCATTTAAATTTCAATTAAAAACCAAATTTTGAATTACCAAAATTTTCTAACTCTCTAAATTTCAAAAAAATTCGCCAGCGTCTCCTTTGCGCGGCTAGCTCGGTACAACTACAAAATGCCTCTAGGGCTCCCAAATTCCAAAACAAAACAAAAGGCCAAGTGGCCAGATCAAAAATCCAATCAAATTTCATACAGAAATTTAAACACATACCTTTTTGTCGAGCAATTCAAATTTATCTTCTGAAATCAAAACCAATTTTCCTTTTCCTTTATAATACCCGTATATCCAATTTAACCATATCAACTACAGATTCTAAAATCATTTTATGCACTTCTTTACAAAATTTTAATATTCCTTCATCCAAGCCCGTACGATGTACCTATATCATTCGTACGCAATACCCAATCCAATCGCTTACTCGATCACACAATTTCATTTCCGAACTAGTATCGTCCACCCGACTTCCTAATGCGGACTCAGATATGCTTTCTTGATTAGAAACCGTCACTCTCCTTGCATGGACATAACTATGATAGAGAATTTCCAGAATCAATCAAAATCCATATCCAGGTTTCGCCGTTGAAAATCGAGTGAAAAATCCTAACTCGGATCTATATAACTATCTCGAAATTCTGTGCTCGAATCTGGATCAAATTGCTATGCGAATAAAGTAATATACGTACATCCTACGTATTTATATTCATTGATTATCAGCTATATCAATCCTCTTTTTATTCACATTCATTTTGATTTCTATTCACTTATCAACGCTTATCATTTCATATACTTTTATTAAATCTTCACTCAAATGTTTATTCAATATATTTTCCCGACACCCATATTACTTAAGAAGTTCAACATTTCTTCTTAAGTTCAATATAAGTATTTTACATGCTTCTTATATTTATTTTCACTTCACCACTTTAGTTTATATCTACTTCTATTCAAATTGGTTCTTCCATTTCCATATGAATTCAATTTATCTTCAGCTCTGACTATTGAATTTTATCGTTCATTTATAACCGGTTCATATCATTATTTTAAATTAGTTTCATCCACTAATTTATTTCAATTACCAATTTGAAATCGTTTTATCCCTTACAAAATTTTCCCAAAAAAAATTTCTAACTCCTAAATTTTTGGCAGCGTCTCCTTTGTACGGAGGAGCTTCTGCAATTTGACAAGAGATATAAATATATATACATCGACCCACACGGTCATAAAAACAAAAACAGTTCATATTTCATATTTTTATTGCATAGGCATACCTTTATTTATCTAGATAGGGATGGCCTCACCCTAATGGATGCAACCCACCTAGCCTTGCTGCATAACCCCTAATTTTGAGTCACTCCTGGTTGATGAGGCTCGAGGCTAAGCGTCACCTTTCTAAAAACATATCCCTTAGAGTGCTCACCGTCCACCTGACGTTGTTCTGAAAGCATTCATCCATATAAGTCCGTCCTGGATTTGAACAGAACTGAAGGCACTACTCCTACTACATCCATTTTGGAATCATCCTCAGGATTAGTAGCAACTAGCCCTTGCACTTCACTGCTCCATCTTCGACTCCGAACTCTTTTTTTCCACACGAAAACGTACAAACCGGATCGAAGTGGTTTTCAGGAAATAAATCCCGGTCTCTTCGAAACGATCAGCGCGTTGGCCAATATTGATAGTCGGTTATTCAACTATAAATTATTATTCACAAACATCCATCAAACAATAAATAATCTCTCGAATTATTTATTATCTTCAAAATATCTTCGCAAGATATATTTCCATTTTCAACCCTTTTGAAAACAGTTTTCAAACCCCACTTTTCTCATGAAATAAAGTTTCAAATATTTATTTCCACTGGAAACACCAAGCACAAAGCTTTAGATTTTAAAATAATTTAAAAACACTTTATTACAAAATATACTTTAAAACATTTAAATTGAAAACTACTTCAATACTTATTAAAAATATGTACTATAAGAATATTTGAAAATGAGGTTACTTTATAAAATATATAACTAGATTTTCTCTTTTAAAACAAAATACCCAGTCACCTTTAAATAATGACTACGATAATAGATTTGAAAAATACTTACTTTAGAATTTAAACATTTAGAAATAATAAATTTCCTAAAACATGTTTTTAAAACAACATTACAGCTTTTAACTTATATTTAAAAATTTACTTTGAAAACGTACTTCGCTATCCGCGGAAATACGCTCCTCTTCACATCCTTTAAAAATAAATCATTATTTATTTTTAAACAAACTTTGCCGTTCCTTTAGTAAATTCCCATCATGAATTTATTCTTCCAAATATCCACTGATATATTACTTCACTTTTATAAACCCAGTTTATAAATTTCATAGTCACATTCTCCTTTAAAATTTCAATTTCAAATACTTAAATCAATTTCCAAATTTGATTTCCAATTTACTCCGTTTTGAAATAAATTCCTTCTTTATCTATTTCAATAAATTTAAAACTTGAATTTTTAAAATAAATTCTTTATTCCTTTAAATAATATCACTCGGTTTAAAATTCATTATTTCTCTGTTTATTCAAAATCCCTTTTTCATACTCGGAACTTGTTTATTAGGATTTTAAAATCACTTTATTCTTTTCTAATTCATTCTTAATTTATTCAAACTTCTATAATTATTTTACTTAAAAAAATTCTCTTTTATTTTCCCTTTTTTTTTAAAAATCCAATTCCATAGATTTTGATAACTCGTTATACCGAAATATATTATTTTCAACCAATGTATATGTAAGTGTGTACACACAATTACATATACACACACATAATAGATATAGTCACAATGCCCAGATGTGTACATGTGTACACATATGCACATGTTTATATTATTTCAATTATGGTGTCAAATATTTGAATGCATGTTGATGCATTCCTAATAAACTATTTATTTGAAGTATTGACTTTTTATTTCGTAAATCATCAATGTTATCAGAGAAAGAAATGAAAGTTTTTTCTCTCCAATTAATGATGTTTATTCCCTTAATTGATTGCATAAGTATTAGAGAAGGAAACAAAAGGTTTCGTTCTTAAAATTGATTTTATTAAGTAACTACTACGTACATATGTGTACTTGATTACAACCATTCATTTAATTTTATATCAAATTCAAACACTTTCAAACTAATCAAATAAATTAAAGGATTTTATTTAAAGCACCTTTCAAGATCTTAAATCTCTTTAGACTTCATAGGGCCGATAGATCCAAGAAGGAAATTTTTTAAATTTACCCTTTAACTCCGTTGCGGGCTGGCCCTACTGCAACATGGTATTAGAGATCAATAACCTATGCAGTCTAAATTAATCATGTTAGGGCTAACTAATTGATGTCCAATTAGTACAATTTCTAGAAAGGTAATTTCTAGGATTGGAATTGGGTAATAAGGTACCCCGTCCTACCTCATTGCCTAATTCGGCATAAAAGATGAAGTGAGTCCAAAGATTACCTCTAGTAGAAAATGCCCAATTTAAAATGGGCCTTGGGATAGTTTTTAAAAAAATTAAAGAATCAAAAGAAAAAAAATTAAATTTAAAAGTTAAATTTATAATATAAACATCTTTATTATAAAAGGTATAATACAACATAAGTTTCCAAAACGTTTAAAATATAATGATATTTTCTATTTGAAAGTATTTAAATAATAATTTTTAAACTTCAAATTTATTAATAATATTAATAAAATTAATTAATTAAATAGGTTAATTAATTAATACTAATATTCATGTATTATATATTGATATATGTTATGTTATTTTAAAATGTTTAAGATGACATAAGTATACATGTATGTATATAAAATAAAATTTTGAAATTGATATGATTTAATGAAATTCTTTAATTAAATAAATCAATTAAGATTTAATTAATTAAATAAAAAAACATATATATGTATATAAGATATATGTGTTATACTGTAAAATTGACAACATGCGTGTGTAGGGATACTATAAAGATTATATCACATACTATAAAGGTTATAGTAGATATGTCAAATGCAAAAGTTGTATTGGAATACCCATATAAAATTAAATAACCAGTTAATTAATTAATATAATATTATACATACGGCTATTATATAAGTAATATGAAATATAAAAGTTATATAATAATAAAACTTATATGGTATGAATGTATAAACTAAACGTGGTACATTAAAGAAACCCTAAATAGACTTAAGAAATAAATACGTACAAACAAACATACATACATACATCCATATATTGTGATTCTTGATGGTCCGACACTTGAATCACGAGGGTATTTCATAAGAAATACATTATTTCATAAGTCGATATCACTCGATATAATATATTGAAGATTATTAAAATTTAATATAAAGGTTAATGGATCACCTACACACTCTTTAGTTGTTGAGCTCTTTTCAAGCTACGGATGTTATATGTAGTACTATTGATATATTGAATAGATGAGGTAATATAATTGCAGTATTTGTTAAGCTTTTCTCAAGGTATGTGCATTGTACTTAGGTCATTGCAAAATGATAGGTCCAAGCGAGTAATTCCAGTTTACTTGTTGAGCTTTCCTCAAGGTAAAGGCGGGAATAGGATAAGAAACCATAGGTTAGGAGTTGCACGTGATATTACCGATAAGGAGTTATTCATCGTATGCAGGCCTATGATTTGTTAAGCTTACCTCAAGGTCAAAATCCCAACGCATACTAGTCCTAACACCCAATATTGAAGTCAAAAGACTCTATGTTTTGCTTAGGGTCTGGTGAAACAAAAAAGACTAATGGGAGCCTTATTAGAAATTGAAATGACAACATTCACCTTTATCATTTTGTAAAAATTTATGCTATAAAATGTTATAATAATCTACATTGATAAATTTATGCATTTAACACGATTAATAAAAAAAATATCCATTAAGACATATAAATGAACTAAATTGAAGATTGATAAACAGAAGTATAACATATACTTGCTGTTAAATGATTCTTGTGCAAATTTTCTATATCCATGCAAGTGCCTAATTTTACTACTATTTAATATGTTCGTAATTTGGTCACTTTAGTGTTTATTTTGTCGAGACTGTATATAACATTCTATGAGTTCCAAACTCAAAAACTATACAAGACTATGGGCATTTGATCCATACTCTGTAACATATAAGTGTTATATGGTTAATAGTCATAGTTTCATAATATACAATACTTCGATGAAATTAGTTCATTCAAAGCAAATAAATAAACAGTACTATAGGATCAAGTATTGAATTTGATTGACTGTAATAAAGATCATATTATATGTAATGTAACACAAGATCAATTCTACAATATGTGAGAAATGCAGATTAAGAATCTTAATGCTGGGATAAACACTAGAGGGAGGTGAATAGTGTTTTTAGAGAATTGTTAAATCTTTTTAGTTTTTGTTAATTTAAACACAAATGTGTGCAATATTCAGACACAGACAGAATCAAACACAAATGCAAATATAAAGTAAAAGCAGTAAAGGAAAAAACACACCTGATTTTATACTGGTTCGGAGTTACCCGACATCCAGTCCCGCACACAAGTATAGATTTCCTTTCAAAAACAATCTTTACAACTGCACCCTCGATTTCAAGGCAACGAGGTACACCCTCCAGAATCACAATCCTCTGGGTAGAGATACTTGATTTCCCGGGAAACAAGTTCACCCAATTGATTTCCAAGGCTACAATCACACCATATCTCGCTTGATTGATTTCCAAGGCTACAATCACACCTTTTCTTGCTAAGTTGATTACAAAAAGCCTATAACTCTAAATAGCACTGAGGACCTTGTTGAGATAGTGATAGAGAATCAAACTAGAGATAATCTAGTTAGATTCAATGTTGATTTTGGCAAAGTAATGGTAAGGTTTTGTATATAGAAATATGGAAGAAGAAGAAGAGGAGTGAAAAAACAAAAAAAAACGAATTAAAATTCGTTGAAACTAACCCCTATTTGTAGAAGAACAACAGCCATGTCCATTCATGAAGAGTTATGACGAATAGACACTTCTTTTGAAATTTAAATTTTGAACTCAACTGGCACCAGGTCGACATGGGGTACTTGAGTATGTCGACATCCCAAAGGGATTTTTGGTGTTTTGATTTTCTTTGAAAATAACCTTTATTTTATATTAAAACTATTTTAAACTTTATAAATATATTTGACTATAAATAAAATACATAAGTAAGTTTAAAGAATAATATATACAAAATTTTATTATAATTTTATATTTAAAATCTAAATATAAATATTTAAAAGTTAAATATATTATATTTAAAAGATTGTTTACAAACAAGGATAATTTGATTTTGAAATTAAAGATTATTTGAGGCTAAAAGTATTTGAAATCGGGATAGATGTTTTTGATGCTTTTAGAACGAAGGTTTTGAAATCATTTTGAAAACAAGATATAATTTTGAAAAATCATTTTGAATAAAAAGTTAGCGAATACAAAACAATGTTCCACTAGATTTTTCGTAGGTTCCATCCTACTTAGGGTTTCATCCCTTTAACAGGCACGAAGTGGATTCCATTCCACGAATAAATTGGATTTTAAGATGCCAGTGCTTTTCTAAGAGTTTTAACAAAATTTACAATTAAAAGCAAATTACTTGAAATCTTGAACTCTTGATAATCTTGATATTCTTGTTACTCATGAGTCTTCAATCTTGATATCTTGAATCTTTATACTGTACAGTCTTCATTCTTGGTACCTGCATGGTTAAATCCTGCATATACATATATATATATATCTAAACTTATACTGTTAGTATTTATATTTTATAATCTATTCTAAGGTTGTTGTCATCAAAACCATCATCTCACAGACTAACAATCTCCCATTTTTTGATGATGACAACCTTTGTTTATAAAATATTACTTCTATCCTAATAACTCCCCCTTAATCTATGCTTAACTACCCTATTTTATACTTCTCCCCTTTATCGTCAACAAAAAAACTAACTCTAAACTATACAATTCCAAACTATAGAACTCCTCCTAAATCTAATACTCTATGACATGTGATTATAATGATAGCGTTATCATAAATAATCAACATTTAGATCTAATAATAAACCTAATCCTAAACTACTAACTATTCTAAGTATATAATAACCATATAGTTATATGTATTAATAGAAAGAACACATATAAGAACACAATTTATTTATTAATCATATAGTTATATTTACATTTTTGTGGGAATGTAACAAGTAACATACAACAATGGTACAGAAAGAGAAGAAACTAATGTATGTTTTTGAACATAGGAGATCTATGAATCTAGCAGTTTGGATAGTGGAAACAGAAATTTCCACGTTGTTCGACAAGATTCCCATTCTTATCAAACCACACTTCTCCAACGCACACGACTTTGTCGTCATCCTCCACATGCGCTTCTTCCATGGGTTCTTCTTCTTCTTTGCTGGCCTCTTGTTCTTGATCTCCTTAAGAGTCTTCGTCAATCAAGATTGGTTTAGCATGATTGTCCATTAGAAATTTTTGCAAATTCCTATGGATTTTGCCTTGCCTCTCTTGTTCCTTGGCCATTCGAAGTTGCATTACTTAAATTTCAGTCATTAACTGAAGTGCATCCTTTAGAGAATCCTCCATTTTAGTCACACGAGCGAGAGTAGTACGTTGAAATGGACCAGACGTAGGAGAGGGGAACGAAAAGGTTGATTTTATGTTTGATTTGGAAGAGGAGGCCATTGATTACTTGATTTCAGAGAAAAGAACAGAGAGATAACAGAATGAATGAATAAAATTTCAAAAATATGAAGAATATATAACCAATTATTTGAATTTTGGTGGGAAAAATTAAAAACGTTGTATGTCGACATATGGTAGAGGGGTATGTCGACATGGTCCTTGAATTTTTTCCTATTTAATTTATTTTGAATTAATTTTTAATTATACTTTGTTTATTTATATTTTATATTTCAGTTATTGAACAAATACATAATTCTCTTCTTAATTTAGTAAATACAGATTCATTTAATGGTTTTGTTAAGATATCAGCAATTTGATTCTCAGAATTGATATAATCTAGAGTAGTGACTTCCTTATTTATATTATCTCTGAGAAAATGATGTCTTATATCAATATGTTTAGTTCGAGCATGTTGAGTAGTATTTTTGGATAAATTTATCGCACTAGTATTATCACAATAAATTGGTGATTTTGAAAATTTTAAACCATAATCTTTTAAAGTTTGTTGCATATATATTACTTGAGAACAAGCCAAAGCAGCAGAAATATATTCTTCTTCAATTGTTGATAAAGAAACTATGTTTTGCTTTTTACTAAACCGGGAAATCAGAGAATGCCCCAAAAAGTGACAAGTTCCACTTGTACTCTTTCGGTCTGATTTACATCCAGCATAATCAGCATCACAATAAGATATTAAGTAAAAGGAATCATTTTTAGGGTAAAATAACCATAATCATAGGTGTGTTTAACATATTTTATGATACGTTTTACGGTTTTTAAGTGGGTCTCTTTAGGTTGGGATTGATATCTTGCACAGAGACAAACACTATGCAAGATATCAGGCTACTGGCAGTAATATAGAGTAGTGATCCAATCATTCCTCTATATAACTTTTGATCTACAACTTTCGAGAGATCTTCTTTACTAAGGTACTTATTGGTTGCCATGGGAGTGGATTTTCCACTTGCAGTAGTCAGACCAAATTTATTAATTAGGTCTTTAGCATATTTTTATTGACTAATAAAGGTACCATTATCTAATTGTTTTATTTGCAATCCTAAAAAGAAATTTAATTCACCTATATGAATCATCTCAAACTCTTTTGTCATTATTTCAGAAAATTATTTATTCATTTCAAAATTAGTTGATCCAAAAATGATATCATCTACGTAAACTTGTACTAGTTGAATATCATTTTTATTTCTTTTAATAAAAAGAGTATTATCTACTTTACCAATTTCACAATTTGATTGTAATAAGTAATGTAACGACCCAGAATTTTTAATAATTTAAATTTGAATATTTAATTAATTTTAAATATTAATAAGTGAATTTATAAGTCAAATAAATTTTTATTTGAATTATTGGATTTAATTGTATAATTAAATCGATAATTTAATACGTTAAATTATGGAAATAATTGAAAATTGAGTTAAATATGATTGAAAATGATTTGTAAAATTTTATTTAATCATACTGGAGTTATAGAAATATTTTAGAACTTTTAAAATCGAATTAAAAGTTAATTTGTGAAAATTGAATATTTTAATATTTAATAATCGACTGTAAAATAGCCAATTTTTGAACAGTCTCAGAATTGAACGAAACCAGTCTCATCGGATCCGTAATGTGATATTATTGTAAGGTTTCAAATTTCAAGTCAATTGGATTTACCGTTTGTCCGGTACAAATTAAAACGCCTAGAAATCGGTTTAAATCGGTTTAATTCAAATTGAGCGTTTTCAGCCATAACTCGCACATACTTCCGAATTAGCTTCCGAAACCTGTTCCATTGTGTCCGGAACGCGGGGTAAACCTTAGAAACGCTGGTTACGGCGTCTAAATCGGAGTTCGGAATTTCCGGGGTGAATAGTGTCGAACGAAACTCTATAAATAGACCACCATCTTCATAAATTGATAAAAAAATCCTAAACCCTAATATCAAACTGCATAGCCGCCACCCCCTATATGAATGGCCAGTTTTTCTTCTTCTTCATCCCTCAATCTCTTCCAATCTATCAAGAATTAGCCAAGGTGTTCAACATGAAAGTCGAAGAGCACGGAGAGAGCTTCGATTCCATACGGTGATGATCGGAAACGGAGCAACGGAGAGGGAGCTAGGGGGGGCGTTCTCATCAGGTCACGCACGCAACCCTAGGCTATAGACATGGCCGAGCTTCACCTAGGGGGGGGTCGAGTGTAGAGGAGGTGCTAAGCTTCGCGATGGTGGTTGTTTGATGATGTATTGTCGAGTGTTGAAGGTGTAGATTGGAACCCTAATTAAAGTGATGGGTGCGGCCTCAAATTGGTGTTGCCTGTAGACGTGAAGCGTGTGATTGGGGAAGATGATAAGGGAGCCCTTGGATATGGGGTGAACGGCTATGATGAGAGAATGGTGAAAAATTTAAATGAATGTTGTAATTTAAGCTATTTAAATCGTGTAATCTTATAAAATGCATAACTTTTTCATACGAGGTCGAAAAAATGCAAACCCAGTTGCGTTGGAATCGTATGGACGAGCACTACGCGATGGAGTTGGTTTGGAGTCGTTTGGAGTTAGTGAGAATTTCGGGTAAAATTAAACGCGTGTTTAATTTTATTCGAAATTAAAGCTAAAACGGAATTTAAAACCAAGGTGAGAACTTCTCACTCAATCGAATAGATTTCGATTTTATTTTAAATAGTTAGATTTAAAATATTTGAATGCATGTTTGAATGATGACTGTAAATTATTGATTGTTAAAATAGACATTATGCGCCGTTAGTAAGCGGATGTTATTTAATAAAAACATATACCGCGAATATTTCATAAACAGTGAAATTGGTATTATATATAATATCAATATATATATATTGGCATATGTATATATTGCAGTTGTTGATTTCCCGCATTTTTTGTTTAGCGGATGAGACCCTATTACGCCGTTAGTAAGCGGATAATATTTATTAAGAACATGTACCGCGATAATTTCGTACTGGAGCGAAATTGGTATTGTGCTAATGTTTTTGGATGCAGGAAACAGGTTGGAGGGATCCAACTGGATTCCTCAACAGTTTTATTTGATTTTCAGATATTTTGATATTTGATGGATTATCATATCGATATATGATATTGTTGTAGTCGTGATTGACTATTTGATGTGTAGCATCATTGGACCCAGATTTTGGGATTTTAAAATGATTTTTAAAGTGATTTTGAAAATATACTATATTTTTGGAATTGATCCATTATAAATAAATAAACGTTATAATTTTTAAAGTTATAAAAATTATGGTTTTTGTGAAATATAGTTAAAAAGCTGATTTTTAGAAATACGATTAAAAGTCGATTTTTGAGAAATATGAACTAATGATTTTATAAAATAATTTAAATTGGATTTTTGAATATATGATAAAAGTTTAAATATAGGATTTATAAAATTTGATTATTTTATAAATCGAAATGATGAGATTATAAAGGAAATTTAAGACGTTTTAGAATAATAATATAAACTGATTTATATTAAGAGATTTATAAATGGATATTTATAAATTGAAATATAGACATTATAAAATGAGATTTTATAAGTGTTTGAATGAATTGAAAATGAATTTCATAATAGAATGAAATTTATAGAATTATAAACTGTGAAGTTATAAACGAAATTTATAAATAGTAAGATTTATAAATTTGGTGAAATTATTTGAAGAATAGATTTATTAAATAAATAAATCTTATAAGTTATAAGGTTTATAAATTGAAAAGTCTTTAAAAAGAACGATTTTGTAAAATAATCGTTTTATAAGCAATTGACTTATAATATGAACTTTTAGTTTATAATTGAGATATGAAATCAAATATGTTAATAAAGGAATGTATAAAAAAGGAAGTTTTTATAAATAAATAGAAAAGGAATTTATAAACGTTGTTTTATAAATTCGCAAAGGACTTATTTTGACAAGTTAATTGTTATAACTTAGAAATGGAGTTATATTCACATTTTTTTTAATAGTGAATAATCCTTTGAATTAAAATGAATAAAAGAATGAAATTGGTTAACGTAGTTTATTCACGTTTTTGAATAGTGAATAACACGTTAAAGAAATTGTTTAGAATGTGAATGTTTTAAATAGAATTAAAACAATCCAACGATGTTTTAAAAGGTATAGAGATTCGAAACCATAGATTTCAACATTTATTGTTGAAATAGATGTTTCGAGAAATAAAAAGAAATAGTGGACTATAACATTGTTGTTATAGTAAATGATTTCCGAATGGAAATGTTTTGGTTTAGTATTGGGATTTATATATCTATTTTAATTTCGAATCCCTATACTAGTGATTTTGGGTTGTAGTAACGATGTTTTACGCAACATTCGTTTTGGCCCAAATAAATATGTTAAGTGAATGATTTCCTTAAAGAAAGAAATATATACTTAATTCGGTTTAAGTATATTGAATATTTTCTAAGTGTTGAAAATAAAAGATTGTGAATTACTTATTTAATAAGTATGGAATTGTTTTCCAGTATAAAGTGAATAATTAGAATTTATCTTTTTGAAGATAAATTGAAATGGATAGTTGAAATTGTATATGCATGGATATTTTGAAATATAAATTCATTATGGAATCTATATGTGAAAGTGGAATTTGTTTGAAAATAAATATTGATTTATTTTTGAAGTGTTGAAATTATATATCTTATAAAGATATTTTGGGAAAATAAATAATTTGGAAAATTATTTGGAATCTGGTGATGTATGCATATCAATTGATAGTTCAATAACCGACTATCAGTTTTCCCTTTGAATGGGTATTAGATGTGAATTGATTGAATTTGAATGCACACTTATTTTTGAATAAGCGCTCACTATTCGGGTTAACCGGGAAAGGACCATGGGGTCGTATAACCCATTCCGAATATGTGATACGTCGTTGTGAATTGCATTTGAAGATCGGTGTTGAAGACCGGATATTTGCAAGAGCGATAGGATGACCTATCGATTGTTTCTGCACCGAGTCGCGCCGGTATAGAAACTCCATATGTGATGGTGAATCCGATCAGGATTGTGAATATCCGGATTGCAAGGACTTCTTTGTAAGTGCCTTCGGTTTTGTTCGATCCCGGAACAGACTTGTATGGATTGTATGTCTGACATTACAAGTTGAGATATAAAGCCGATTTCTTTCAAATATATTTCTGAGGTGGCGGAGGATTTATTCTTTTAGCTTAACACCCTTCTCTGAGACGTACGAGCTCAGAGGTTATATAGTTGAAGTTATCAGCGATATATTCCCAGTTTGGTAATGTGACATGCTGAGTGATGCTGAAATGATCATTGTGTTGATTATTGTGATAGGATCATTTATTTGATCGTCTATCTTAGTGATCATTGTGTTTGTTAATCATTTGTTGACCCAAAGCATGGCTTTAGTATAAAGTATGTTTTTGTGGACGTGAATTCATCGAGCCTCACATCCCGGAAATGGTCAAAACAGGAAAGATGCGGCAAGGTTATTAGGGGTTGCTGTAGCTCCCCTTAGGGTATGTGCATTTCCTTCTGGAAAGGGGTGGTATCATGGTATGGAGCCCAGATACTTACTCATGTTGAAAACACTCTATTTATTATGGTGTGATGTTGGATATCGAGCGCTCGGTTGAAAAGGTCCTAAAGGACCGGGAAATGGCGTGCTCGTGTCAGTAGTTACCCAGTTAGGGGTAACCCGGCCTTGTGTTGGCAGAGATCCGGTTTGGTTCTCGGGGATGTCTTTCCAGAGGCATTCTCATGTGGCAATGGGAAGTTCCTTGGCCTGACCATTTGTTGGAAATCCAAAGAAACAATACGAAACTTGTACGGTTTTAGTTGTAGAACCTGCCATTTAATATGGTAGCTATTAGTAGGCATAATATAATGGTACCTATGCTGGCTAAGATTTATATTCTACTTTCGAAAGGATTTGTTCTACACTATGCACTAGTAATAATATCAAACGTTATTTTAAATGCGTATCAAGCATCTTTGACTAACATAAGAAGAAATCTCCTCCAAGTCTGCGTTTGCATTGTGTGTGTGGTGGGAGGTCTTATGGTAGTCTCATTTTTAAAAGCATTGCGAATTGAATTTAAAAATATTCCTCTTTTTGATTTTAAAGATAAATAAACTATTTTGAGTTCTCACACCAGTCACATGACTGACTCGGAGTTTATTGTTTTCCTTCCTAAACTCTGGGTGCCCACAAATTTCCACACGGGCAGTTAAGAGTTAGGTTTATCAGGATATTCTGGATATTCTGGAGTTGCTGGAGGCAAGCTGGATGGCATGGCGTATTACTAGTATATAGTATTTCTTTTTCCGCTGCACTGTTTGATGTTGTTGATGTTGTACACTCTGATGATATGATGTAATGAAATGTAATGTAATAACTGATATAGTTCTTTGTTTAAAGATTATTCATTTATTATTATATGTTGTTCCGCTGCGAATTGTGAGATTCTGTTGTTGTTCTGTTGTTTTCTGTCCCGTCCTATTTTCTTCTGTTTTTTTTTCTTTTGCCTCTATTCTCTTTTTCTTCTATTTTTAAATTTTCTTCTCTATTTTCTTTCCTTTCTATTTTCTCTCTTCTCTCTTCTTTTTCTCTTCTAAAATTCTTTTTAAAACCCCTAACTATTCGGTTTTTCGGCAACGAAAATCCGTACTGTTACATTTGGTATCAGAGCTGATGGTTAAGCGACAACCATGGTTCTGTTGGGTATTACTCATTAGAGATAGAGTCAGTAGTACTCTAGAATGAGTTTGAGTGTAATAATAGCTATGAGAGCGTATTTGTTAGTGAATAAAATTGTTTTATATTGTGTTGACTTATCGGTTGATTGTTTATAGATTCCCGTCGATCTAGTCTAGCTAACTATCGTAGATAGGGGTTTCTAAACTCTTAAACAAGATAATTCGACACAGTATTGATTTTAAATTGGGTAAATGAAATAATTTTGCCTTGATTATATTTTTATATATGAAGGAATAATTTTTCTAAATTATTAAAGTGTATATAAGTTGATTGTTAGGTTGTTTGAATAATCTAAATTAAAGAATAATTGTATAAGCAAATGAATTATAAGAATTGAATTATAATTAAAGTAATTTACAATTGTGAATAAACTTATATACATAAAAGTGAAATTATATGAATATGAGTTGTAAATAAAAATGAATTTAAAGTTAAATGAAAATTTACTTTAGAATTGGAATCTGAATTTATTTACAAGTGGGAATTTAAGTTATGTAAAACTAAGTGATGTTTAAATGAAGTATAACTTAAGAGATATTGAATTAAGTTGATATTGGTATCGAAGTAAATAATCAAGTGGATTAAAATGGATATGAACTTAAGTTATGTAAATGAAATTCAACTTTTGTAATTGAATTGAATGAATGGCTTGAATGTTTAATCAATTGAATGTAAATTAAGTTGATAAGGAATAATTAATGAAAGTGTTAATTCATTAAAATCAAATGCTATTAGAAGTTGAATAAAATTGAATGAAAATGAATATAAGCAAAGGAAATTTGGTTATAATTAATATACTTTGGTTGCTATATGGATGTTGATTGATAGTATAAAATTCATTAAGTGTTAATGAAATTGAAAGCTATGAAATTGAATTCAAATTGGAAGTAAATAGATTTGAATAGAATTGAACGTGAATTGGATTTAATTAGTGAATGCAAACTAATTAAAAATTGAGAACGAATGTTGATAAAATCCAATGTTAATGAATCAAATATGATTTAAAGTGAAAACCCAAATTCATTGAATATGAATGAGAATATAAATGAATATTGATTGGTTATGGATGTAATTGGTTGATGGTTGAATATATGTTGTTTTACTACATGTGCTATGTGACATATATAGTTGTTATGGAGCTATATGTTGTATATTGAGATTATTTGCATATGTGCATGGTTCTCATGTTGTTTGTTGAGTTTAGTAGGTGCGGATCGCGTTTGCTTCGCATTTGGAGTTCGTTTTAGCGCTATATTAGCCGTATATGCTTGCTAATAAAATATAAGGTACATATCTCGGATTAAATATCGTACTTTTACACTTTTTTCCCTGCGGGATGCCTCATTACTTGATGAGATGTATATTTGTGATATATATACTGTCATTTTTTTTTCGGATCGAGCCGCGCAAAGGAGACTATGGCGAATTTTTCCGAAAATTTAAGGCGTTAGGAAAAATTTGAGAAAATTGGGAAAATTTTGAAAACTTTAACTTTGTTTTGGAATTGAAAGTTAAATGATATAGTTTGTTTTGAAAAGAATAACTAAGTATGATTTGAAAACTTAGTAAAGTTATTCTAAAAAGTTTAACTATGAATTTTGGAAAAATTAATAAATTCTATAACTTTTCTTACTTATAATTTCGAGGACGAAATTCTTTTAAGGGGGAAAGATTGTAACGACCCAGAATTTTTAATAATTTAAATTTGAATATTTAATTAATTTTAAATATTAATAAGTGAATTTATAAGTCAAATAAATTTTTATTTGAATTATTGGATTTAATTGGATAATTAAATCGATAATTTAATACGTTAAATTATGGAAATAATTGAAAATTGAGTTAAATATGATTGAAAATGATTTTTAAAATTTTATTTAATCATACTGGAGTTATAGAAATATTTTAGAACTTTTAAAATCGAATTAAAAGTTAATTTGTGAAAATTGAATATTTTAATATTTAATAATCGACTGTAAAATAGCCAATTTTTGAACAGTCTCAGAATTGAACGAAACCAGTCTCATCGGATCCGTAATGTGATATTATTGTAAGGTTTCAAATTTCAAGTCAATTGGATTTACCGTTTGTCCGGTACAAATTAAAACGCCTAGAAATCGGTTTAAATCGGTTTAATTCAAATTGAGCGTTTTCAGCCATAACTCGCACATACTTCCGAATTAGCTTCCGAAACCTGTTCCATTGTGTCCGGAACGCGGGGTAAACCTTAGAAACGCTGGTTACGGCGTCTAAATCGGAGTTCGGAATTTCCGGGGTGAATAGTGTCGAACGAAACTCTATAAATAGACCACCATCTTCATAAATTGATAAAAAAATCCTAAACCCTAATATCAAACTGCATAGCCGCCACCCCCTATATGAATGGCCAGTTTTTCTTCTTCTTCATCCCTCAATCTCTTCCAATCTATCAAGAATTAGCCAAGGTGTTCAACATGAAAGTCGAAGAGCACGGAGAGAGCTTCGATTCCATACGGTGATGATCGGAAACGGAGCAACGGAGAGGGAGCTAGGGGGGGGGCGTTCTCATCAGGTCACGCACGCAACCCTAGGCTATAGACATGGCCGAGCTTCACCTAGGGGGGGTCGAGTGTAGAGGAGGTGCTAAGCTTCGCGATGGTGGTTGTTTGATGATGTATTGTCGAGTGTTGAAGGTGTAGATTGGAACCCTAATTAAAGTGATGGGTGCGGCCTCAAATTGGTGTTGCCTGTAGACGTGAAGCGTGTGATTGGGGAAGATGATAAGGGAGCCCTTGGATATGGGGTGAACGGCTATGATGAGAGAATGGTGAAAAATTTAAATGAATGTTGTAATTTAAGCTATTTAAATCGTGTAATCTTATAAAATGCATAACTTTTTCATACGAGGTCGAAAAAATGCAAACCCAGTTGCGTTGGAATCGTATGGACGAGCACTACGCAATGGAGTTGGTTTGGAGTCGTTTGGAGTTAGTGAGAATTTCGGGTAAAATTAAACGCGCGTTTAATTTTATTCGAAATTAAAGCTAAAACGGAATTTAAAACCAAGGTGAGAACTTCTCACTCAATCGAATAGATTTCGATTTTATTTTAAATAGTTAGATTTAAAATATTTGAATGCATGTTTGAATGATGACTGTAAATTATTGATTGTTAAAATAGACATTATGCGCCGTTAGTAAGCGGATGTTATTTAATAAAAACATATACCGCGAATATTTCATAAACAGTGAAATTGGTATTATATATAATATCAATATATATATATTGGCATATGTATATATTGCAGTTGTTGATTTCCCGCATTTTTTGTTTAGCGGATGAGACCCTATTACGCCGTTAGTAAGCGGATAATATTTATTAAGAACATGTACCGCGATAATTTCGTACTGGAGCGAAATTGGTATTGTGCTAATGTTTTTGGATGCAGGAAACAGGTTGGAGGGATCCAACTGGATTCCTCAACAGTTTTATTTGATTTTCAGATATTTTGATATTTGATGGATTATCATATCGATATATGATATTGTTGTAGTCGTGATTGACTATTTGATGTGTAGCATCATTGGACCCAGATTTTGGGATTTTAAAATGATTTTTAAAGTGATTTTGAAAATATACTATATTTTTGGAATTGATCCATTATAAATAAATAAACGTTATAATTTTTAAAGTTATAAAAATTATGGTTTTTGTGAAATATAGTTAAAAAGCTGATTTTTAGAAATACGATTAAAAGTCGATTTTTGAGAAATATGAACTAATGATTTTATAAAATAATTTAAATTGGATTTTTGAATATATGATAAAAGTTTAAATATAGGATTTATAAAATTTGATTATTTTATAAATCGAAATGATGAGATTATAAAGGAAATTTAAGACGTTTTAGAATAATAATATAAACTGATTTATATTAAGAGATTTATAAATGGATATTTATAAATTGAAATATAGACATTATAAAATGAGATTTTATAAGTGTTTGAATGAATTGAAAATGAATTTCATAATAGAATGAAATTTATAGAATTATAAACTGTGAAGTTATAAACGAAATTTATAAATAGTAAGATTTATAAATTTGGTGAAATTATTTGAAGAATAGATTTATTAAATAAATAAATCTTATAAGTTATAAGGTTTATAAATTGAAAAGTCTTTAAAAAGAACGATTTTGTAAAATAATCGTTTTATAAGCAATTGACTTATAATATGAACTTTTAGTTTATAATTGAGATATGAAATCAAATATGTTAATAAAGGAATGTATAAAAAAGGAAGTTTTTATAAATAAATAGAAAAGGAATTTATAAACGTTGTTTTATAAATTCGCAAAGGACTTATTTTGACAAGTTAATTGTTATAACTTAGAAATGGAGTTATATTCACATTTTTTTTAATAGTGAATAATCCTTTGAATTAAAATGAATAAAAGAATGAAATTGGTTAACGTAGTTTATTCACGTTTTTGAATAGTGAATAACACGTTAAAGAAATTGTTTAGAATGTGAATGTTTTAAATAGAATTAAAACAATCCAACGATGTTTTAAAAGGTATAGAGATTCGAAACCATAGATTTCAACATTTATTGTTGAAATAGATGTTTCGAGAAATAAAAAGAAATAGTGGACTATAACATTGTTGTTATAGTAAATGATTTCCGAATGGAAATGTTTTGGTTTAGTATTGGGATTTATATATCTATTTTAATTTCGAATCCCTATACTAGTGATTTTGGGTTGTAGTAACGATGTTTTACGCAACATTCGTTTTGGCCCAAATAAATATGTTAAGTGAATGATTTCCTTAAAGAAAGAAATATATACTTAATTCGGTTTAAGTATATTGAATATTTTCTAAGTGTTGAAAATAAAAGATTGTGAATTACTTATTTAATAAGTATGGAATTGTTTTCCAGTATAAAGTGAATAATTAGAATTTATCTTTTTGAAGATAAATTGAAATGGATAGTTGAAATTGTATATGCATGGATATTTTGAAATATAAATTCATTATGGAATCTATATGTGAAAGTGGAATTTGTTTGAAAATAAATATTGATTTATTTTTGAAGTGTTGAAATTATATATCTTATAAAGATATTTTGGGAAAATAAATAATTTGGAAAATTATTTGGAATCTGGTGATGTATGCATATCAATTGATAGTTCAATAACCGACTATCAGTTTTCCCTTTGAATGGGTATTAGATGTGAATTGATTGAATTTGAATGCACACTTATTTTTGAATAAGCGCTCACTATTCGGGTTAACCGGGAAAGGACCATGGGGTCGTATAACCCATTCCGAATATGTGATACGTCGTTGTGAATTGCATTTGAAGATCGGTGTTGAAGACCGGATATTTGCAAGAGCGATAGGATGACCTATCGATTGTTTCTGCACCGAGTCGCGCCGGTATAGAAACTCCATATGTGATGGTGAATCCGATCAGGATTGTGAATATCCGGATTGCAAGGACTTCTTTGTAAGTGCCTTCGGTTTTGTTCGATCCCGGAACAGACTTGTATGGATTGTATGTCTGACATTACAAGTTGAGATATAAAGCCGATTTCTTTCAAATATATTTCTGAGGTGGCGGAGGATTTATTCTTTTAGCTTAACACCCTTCTCTGAGACGTACGAGCTCAGAGGTTATATAGTTGAAGTTATCAGCGATATATTCCCAGTTTGGTAATGTGACATGCTGAGTGATGCTGAAATGATCATTGTGTTGATTATTGTGATAGGATCATTTATTTGATCGTCTATCTTAGTGATCATTGTGTTTGTTAATCATTTGTTGACCCAAAGCATGGCTTTAGTATAAAGTATGTTTTTGTGGACGTGAATTCATCGAGCCTCACATCCCGGAAATGGTCAAAACAGGAAAGATGCGGCAAGGTTATTAGGGGTTGCTGTAGCTCCCCTTAGGGTATGTGCATTTCCTTCTGGAAAGGGGTGGTATCATGGTATGGAGCCCAGATACTTACTCATGTTGAAAACACTCTATTTATTATGGTGTGATGTTGGATATCGAGCGCTCGGTTGAAAAGGTCCTAAAGGACCGGGAAATGGCGTGCTCGTGTCAGTAGTTACCCAGTTAGGGGTAACCCGGCCTTGTGTTGGCAGAGATCCGGTTTGGTTCTCGGGGATGTCTTTCCAGAGGCATTCTCATGTGGCAATGGGAAGTTCCTTGGCCTGACCATTTGTTGGAAATCCAAAGAAACAATACGAAACTTGTACGGTTTTAGTTGTAGAACCTGCCATTTAATATGGTAGCTATTAGTAGGCATAATATAATGGTACCTATGCTGGCTAAGATTTATATTCTACTTTCGAAAGGATTTGTTCTACACTATGCACTAGTAATAATATCAAACGTTATTTTAAATGCGTATCAAGCATCTTTGACTAACATAAGAAGAAATCTCCTCCAAGTCTGCGTTTGCATTGTGTGTGTGGTGGGAGGTCTTATGGTAGTCTCATTTTTAAAAGCATTGCGAATTGAATTTAAAAATATTCCTCTTTTTGATTTTAAAGATAAATAAACTATTTTGAGTTCTCACACCAGTCACATGACTGACTCGGAGTTTATTGTTTTCCTTCCTAAACTCTGGGTGCCCACAAATTTCCACACGGGCAGTTAAGAGTTAGGTTTATCAGGATATTCTGGATATTCTGGAGTTGCTGGAGGCAAGCTGGATGGCATGGCGTATTACTAGTATATAGTATTTCTTTTTCCGCTGCACTGTTTGATGTTGTTGATGTTGTACACTCTGATGATATGATGTAATGAAATGTAATGTAATAACTGATATAGTTCTTTGTTTAAAGATTATTCATTTATTATTATATGTTGTTCCGCTGCGAATTGTGAGATTCTGTTGTTGTTCTGTTGTTTTCTGTCCCGTCCTATTTTCTTCTGTTTTTTTTTCTTTTGCCTCTATTCTCTTTTTCTTCTATTTTTAAATTTTCTTCTCTATTTTCTTTCCTTTCTATTTTCTCTCTTCTCTCTTCTTTTTCTCTTCTAAAATTCTTTTTAAAACCCCTAACTATTCGGTTTTTCGGCAACGAAAATCCGTACTGTTACAAGTAAGATCTTGGTCTATCATACCAGGCTCTAGGAGCTTGTTTTAGACCACATAAAGCTTTCTTAAGTTTGTAAACATGATTAGGCAATTTTTCATTTTCAAAAAGTGGTGGTTGTTCAACATATACTTCTTCTTTTACAAATCCATTTAAAAAGGCACTTTTAACATCCATTTGACATAATTTTAAATTATTTTGATTTGCGAAAGCAAGTAGAATCCTAATGGCTTCTAATCTTGCTACGGAGCAAAGGTTTCATCAAAATCTGTTCCTTCTTCTTGACAAAAAGCTTGAGCGACTAAACGTGCTTTATTTCTAACTACCTCTCCTTGTTCATTCATTTTATTTTTATAAACCCATTTAGTTCCAATTATAGTTTTATTTTCAGGTCTAGGAACAAGTTCTCAAACTTCATTTCTAGTAAATTGATTTAGTTCTTCTTGCGTAGCCAAAATCCATGAATCATCAGTTGATGCTTCTTTTGGATTTTTTGGTTCAATAGTTGATATAAAAGCTACATTACTCATTTGACTTAGTTAATTTCTAGTTTTAACTACAGATTGCATATCTCCTAGTATATTTTCATAGGATGATCTTTTGAAAGTTTGTCATTTTATTAGGATGATTAATTTCATTATTAGTTTCAGTTGACTCTTGGTTTTGAGTAACTAAATCATCTTCATCACTTGTATCTTCAAAAATTTTAAAATTTTCATCGAATGACACATGCATTGTGTCTTCGATGGTGTTAGTTCTTAAATTAAATACTCTGTACACTTTACTTCTATTAGAATATTCGATAAAGATACCTTCGTCGGATTTAGGGTCAAATTTATCTAAGTTATCTTTAGTATTCAAAATAAAACATTTACTTCCAAAAATTCTAAAATAGGATACTTCAGGTTTCTTTGAGTGAAGATGTT
The DNA here is from genome assembly GCA_030765085.1 of Allium cepa. Lineage (NCBI taxonomy): Eukaryota > Viridiplantae > Streptophyta > Magnoliopsida > Asparagales > Amaryllidaceae > Allium > Allium cepa. Next base: position 418,683,810 of record CM060945.1, read on the forward strand.
CATAAGAAGTCTTATTAGGTAAAGGTCTAATTCAAATTCTATTTAAAACATAACAGGCGGTAGCAACTGCTTCTGCCCCAAAATTCTTTGGTAATTTACTGTCTGAAAGCATAGTTCTCGCACACTCTTGAAATGTCCTATTTTTACGTTCTACTACTCCGTTTTGTTGTGGAGTTCTTGGAAATGAAAAATTGTGAGTTATTCCCTTTTTATTGCAGAATTCCTCAAACTTTTCATTTTCAAATTCACCACCATTATCGCTACGAATGGTTATAATTTTTAGAGAAAGTTGATTTTGAATCCTTTTTGTAAAGTTCTTAAAACATTTAAAAGTATCACTTTTATGTTTCAAAAATATTATCCATGTAAATCTAGAATAATCATCAACAATTACAAAAACATATTTACTATGATTTATTGACAGAATTTGAGATGGACCAAATAAATCAAGGTGAAGTAATTCAAGAGGTTTTGAAGTTGAAATCATATCTTTTAATTTAAAGGAACTTTTCTAAGTTTTCCTAATTGACATGCACCACATAGACTATCTATTTTAAAATTCATTTTAGGGAGACCTCTTACTAGATCATGTTTTGACAGTCTAGATAAGAGTTTGAAATTCAAATGCCCAAATCTCGTATGCCAAATCTAAGGGTCACTTATATTTGCCAAAAGACAAAAGTTATCATTTGAAACTTTCATACTAAGAATATAGATATTATTTTTCCTAACTCCCTCAAATATTATGGTTGAATTGTTATCCTCAATGTGACATTTATCTTTTTCAAATTTAATTTTATATCCTTTATCGCAGAGTTGACTTATACTTAGTAGATTATGTTTTAGATTTTTAACTAGCAAAACATTAGTAATAATAGGAGTTTCAGAGTTACCGACTTTGCTGATGCCAAGCACATATCCTTTTGAATTGTCTCCAAAGTTAACCAGTCATCCGTCTTTGTATATTATATCATTTAACATATCTGGATTGCCAGTCATGTGTCTAGAACATCCACTATTGAGTATCCATTTGTCCTTTCTGATTTGCACAATTTGTCCATTGTGTATTGATTCCTCAATAGCCATAAAGCATGATTTCTGCACATCAAACAATTTTGGTAGACAACTTGAATTTGAACATTGATTATATGTAGACCCAAAAGACATTGATGATCTGAATATTTCTAAACTAGTATTAACAAACATAGACATTTTAAAACTTTTTCAAAAATCAGATTATGAAACTTTGAAAACCTTGCTTTGATACCAAATGTGAGAAATGCGGATTAAGGATCTTAAGGGTAGGATAAACGCTAGAGAGGGGTGAATAATTGTAACATCCCGCCTTTTCGCACACTTTAAACCGACACACGTGCCAATTCAAACCATACGGAAGGGCAGATTGTTATGGGGTAAATAAGAAAAACAGAGAAGAAATAAAACAAAATAGAATCTCAGAGCGGAAGGATAAAATATAATAATAAATATACAGTTTACAAAACATTTGATTCTTCTTTATACAATAAATATCAGAGTTACACATACCAATACAATCAATACAGCGGAACAGTATGAGTGTGGTGCAATAATATAGGTAATAATAATACGGATTCTTCGTCTTCGTCGTCCAAAGCTAAAAGTCTTCGATCCTGAAACGCTCGGACTGACCCGAGCGAATTGAAAAGACAAAACACTCGAGTCAGAACTAAAAGATCTTATGTGAGTTAAATTAACAGAAATAAATATGAGTACAGCAACTCAAGAGATGCTCGGGATTTACATCTCCTAAGGGTCCGTTAAACTATTTACTATGTAGTATATTGCGCTAGTATAGTAGTGTCTATTTATAAAATAAACTTACTTTTTAATAGCGTTAAGGGGTTACCCATATAGCCCTTAACACAGAATAATGCCAATAGCCTATACAGTACCGTAATACCTCCTGATCGGGAAGCTACCAGAGGATACTCCATAGGTACGACACAAATAGAAACTCGTAGTAAAGGCTCGGTATGGTAGGTGACACGGCACAACTAGGCAATGCCAGGGTAGATATACCAATTGCTTACCCAGGCTGATGGAAACGCGTAGCCGCAGTTACCGCCCACCTCGAACAAACTCCCCCAAAATCAAAAATAAAAGTGGCCACTGAATCAATCCAAAGTCATAGTATAGTATCGAAGAGGAGTGTCCGATCAGAGGTATGACCTCATTGGCCTGGGAATCGCTCATGTTTTAGCCACCTTATGCCAACTCACGGGAGTCGGGTCTACGTATTTACCTTACAGGAATCGTCGCCACCAACCTACTTCATTCTGGAATCTCCACCGCGTACACGGTTAGTCAAAGTGGTTTTCGGTATCGACAGAGAGTATGTCCATATCCGATCCCGGTCTCTTTGCCAACCCATCGTTATTATAACACCGCGGTCATTTAAAAATAGTTTATACTTTGAAACCAGAATATATTTTCCATTTCAAAACTATGAATACGATATCAATTTAAAACCCAAACAATATGATATCATTTTATCTCAAATATAATTCTTTTCCAAAATCATACTGGTCTAAAATTTAAAATATCTTGAAACCAAACATTTGAATTATACTTTCAAAACATAATATTTCGAAATTCATACTTTTAAAACCATAACTTCTAAACTTGAATGGTTTGGATATTCAACGGTATATATAATAAATGGTTTAACTTTAAGATCTCTTCGTAAAGAAAAATAATTTCCATGGCTTTACAAATATATTTCTTTATTTAAAGTCTAAACCAAAATTCAAATATCACATTTAAGTTTCAAAACCACTTCAATTTCTATATATATATATATATATATATATTCATTTGGAGTATTAATATTTCAAAACTAAAGTTGGATTTTATTCTTTCAACAAATTAAATGTTCTATTATTTAGTTTTGAATATTCACATAAAATTCATAAATAAAACTCCAAATTCTAGTAATTAAATAATTTCTCAAATTTACTTTATACTAGAATATCCATTTTTAAGTTTATTTAGGAAAATTTCGGTTTATAAATATCATATCTTTAAAATTTCCAAACTTAACATATATTATAAATTATCAATCCCATTTGTAAAATTTTTATTCCATTTTATTTAACGGATTTATACACAGCTTAAATTCAAAAATTTAACTTCATATGTATATATATAAATGGAAGAATAATATTTATAAAATATCAAAATTAAATTTTTATAAATCGTATCACATCCAAACCATAGAAATCACTTTTAAAATAATTTATATATAGACCACGGTGCCTGTATATAATTTTCTATCCTATGGTCAAGTGATACGGATATTTATCATTTCAATCCGCAATTAAAAATAATAATAAAAATGCGGTTGTATATCATTTCAAACCACAATCCCAAATGAAATGAAAATGCATGATAACTTGCAGTTTAATGATATAAAATAAAACATCCATTCATCAACATCATCCATCAACCAAATCACAACCATCATCCCATAATCAATCAATATATATCTGGTAATATATAACAGGTAATAACTGGCAATTATATTCAAAATACTTTTAACAACTATTAAACTAACAGTTTATATTCAGTAATAAATTTTATAACTGTTTTCTAGTAGTTTATATGCAAATAAATAAATTCTAACTGTAAATAATTATGCAATAAATAAACTAAATTAACAGTTAAACTAAATAAATGCAAATTAACAGATATACTGAATAAAACATGCCAAATAGTCATAAATAAATTTCTACTCATATCTAAAATGAATTTAACAAACATAAAAACTTTTAGAAGTTGTGAGTGGGTTAAAACACTCACCTTTGGAATTTAAATCGAATTTAAATTCGATTTAAACCCAAAAATTTGACGGTCTCCAAATCTGCCCAAACCAGCGTCATCAGATCCAGAATTTAATTACGATCCTAACAAAAGAAATTTCGCGAGATACGGAGTCCGTATGTGAAAGTTATTCGATTTAAACTAATTGAAATCTAAAAAAATAAAAATAAAAAAAACAACAACTCACAATTCAATTGTGCATGCCACGTCACAAAACTTTCCCAGGCACGTGAAGAGAATGTCTCCATCTTCCCATACAGTGAAACGCGCACTACACCTCCCCAGCTGAACCCATGAACACGCACCATAGAAGAAGAAAAAAACGCGCTGCCACCAGGTTATACTCGAACGCGATCGTCCCTGGACCCACCACGCTCCGGTTGCGGACCTCCCCCATCGAACACGAGCACGCGATGACGACCGAAGCCCACAATTTCACAGCCGCCGGTTGAAAAAAACGAACCCTAATCGCGATTTCACGAAGATCTAGCCGTTGATTCGCGAAACAAAACACATAGATCGCCTCCCCTCCGTCCCCTCTCCAATACCCAGAAAGCAATTCTCGATCCGACGAAGTTTGTTACGGCGATGATGTAAGGCCGAGAATGATTTGAATTTTTCTGGACAAACGATAGCTCCAACCAAAAAACGGATATCACCACTGAATTACGCTCATCGAGAGCATTGACATATATTTTTTTGAGATTTTTAGGAGGACTTTGAATTTTCATTTGAATTTTGAATTGAAGTAGATCTCGGTTTTGCAACCATTGAGGAGGAGAAAGAGATGAAGAAAAATGAACGTACAGCCAAATGACAATAGAAAGGAGGCTAGGGTTTATCACAACATATTTATAGACAAATAGAAGAAGGCTAGGTGGGCACGAATTACGAACGTACTAAACGGAAGTTGGCCCAAAAAGCCCGTTCTGATCCCGGAACGAAATTTATTAAATCGATATATCCAAACAGGTAATTTAAAATATTTTGAACGCGATGGAAAAAGTTTCACGTCCAAATTTGATCGTATGAAGAAGTTATGCTGAAAACAAAATTTCCAAATTGATTTCAAATTGATTTTAATTAAATCGATTTCAAGGCGTTTCGCGTCCGTACGATCAAACGACAGGTCCGATCAATACGAAACTTGAAACCCTACAATAATTCACCGATACGGATCCGATGAAACTGGTTTCGTCGAAATCCGAGTCCGTGGCCAAAATGGCTATTTTTATATTCATTAAATAAATTAAAATAATTATCAAATCAAATTTTATATTTAACTTCTAATATTGACCAAATTTTATTGCTTATATATTTCTTAAACAATTTTAATGATTCAATGAGTTAAGTCGTGAATTAAAAGTTGATAAGTCCAAAATTTTGTTGATTCAATCATGAATTTCAACGTAAATTCAAATTTTGTTATATTCATAAATTATAAATTAACTTTTCAAAAGTTCCATTGAAATTCACTATTCATTCTTATTATTCAATCCATTATAGCTAAATGCATGAAATTAACATACATAAATATTTTCCAATTCCAACTTAAATTTTCAATTAACGTAAAAATAAACGTTTAATTTTTCTTAATTGCAATAACTCAATTACCTTAATTCTTTATATTCAAATAGATGAAAATCTTGATTTAAAATCTTTACACTAACCAGTAGTCGTATTATGAATGGAATTTACACTACCTGCAATATTTAATTTCCATCAGTTAAGATCTTACAATTTTGTTCCATAAATTTATTTGCACTAAATTAGCTACTACATTAATTCTTATTTATATAACATTAAGGTTCATTTAACTCTGATTGATTTCAAATTTGATTTCTTATTACAATTAATAGACTAAATAAACGGGCAACACACTAATATCGCCATCGTTTACTTTTAACTGCATTTATAAGTTAAAGTTTACAATGCAAGTTACTTACTTACATAATTTCAATGCGTAGTCCCATTCCATCTATTATGTATTACTTCATTGGTTCATATACTTTGAATTCATTCAATCACCACAAATTGAGTCAACTACTGCAATTGCTTTCGAATTATATTCTTATGAACTAAACGAATAAGTAACTTATACAATTTTAACCATAAAAATTTAATTAACTTTAAGTTTATTACTTTCAAGCAACTAATATGATTACCTATAGGACATTGACTTTTATTAAATTATCATTCATTTTAATTCCAATTCATTAAATAAATCCACAAATTGCCTTTGTTTTCTTATATTCCTATTTACCACTAAACTTCCTACTTAGTTATAGTTTATCAAAACATACATACCTAGGTAATCAAATTCTTGTCCTTTTTGTTATTACAATTAAATCGGGTATGCGCAAATAAATTGTTTATTAACTTATTCCTACGAATTTATTTACATACATTCAGTCCCCAAATTTTATAGAATTAAATTCAAATTACTTAACACTTAATCCATCAATTATATTCTATCCAAACATGCATTTAAATCTTTTTATTTTAAATAAATTTTATTCAATGTTGACATCCACTAGATAAATTTACCTTCAATTTATATAGTTGCAATTCAATTCAGTTATTATTTCATTAATACCATTTTAATCAACTAATTATAACTTATAACCACAAACACCAATTTACGTTATTTCAATCTATGCCATATAAACACTTAAATTGTTAACCTTAAATTTCAGTTACTATATCTAACCCCTACATTTTCTCAAATAAAATCATAAGACTTTTATTTCATTCTAAACTAAATTAGGAAACATATTAAATTAATTCATTTAATATCATCAAATTTAACGGGTCGTTACACTCTCCCCCACTCAAAACTTTTCGTCCCCGAAAAGGAAAAAAGGGAGAAGGAAGAATAAAACAGTACATCTTATTTCAAATATTAACTTATAAACAATAATTTACTAAATTAATTACCTTATATAAAATATACCTGTTTTAAAATCATTATATCCTTTTATACTTAAATAATTAAAGTTGGAAAACGTTTTTAACAAAATTCTAGGTCCAAAATTTACGGAAAATTTTGGCAGAGTCTCCTTTGTACGGAGAGGCTCGGGGAAAAATAAAATATCAAAATATAACAAATATATACATATATTATCCAAATATTATATTCCAACACGGGAAAATTTTATAAAATTGTGCTACAAAACGTAATCCGAAAACGTACCTATTTGTCGGGCAATTTTACGCTTATTATTATGAAACCAAAAGCAGTAGCAGTTGCTTCCATAACCTGTATTTCACTTATATAATCTAAAAAGTTAACTATTTATTTTAAAGTGAAATATTTAAATGGATTCAATCATTAATATCCAATCAATACAACAACCATCAATTTTAACAAACAGCACACACAACAAAACAAACAATCATTCAATCAAACAGATAATTAGTTGTTCGGGTTCAAAATCTGAAATTGTACGGAATGAAAAACAACTATCAAGTGCATCATTTACTCAATAGTCTTAGATGGAACAAAATAGATTATTTATTCATCCAACAACTTCAAATTTCCTTACCCGACCAACCATACATTAAACAATAACAATTTAACCAACAAATCAATTAACTCATTATAAAATTTCTTTATTTCACACATTAGCTGTTTGATTTCCTTTCTTTTATTCAAACCACATAGATTTTCTTTTTATTTATAATCTAAATTTATTTCTAACAACTTTTAAATTATATTTACTCATCAGTGGTTGTTTCCTTTATTTTTGCTTATTACTTGCAATTATTAATTTTTTTATTTATTCAGGTCAAGCAAGTTTCTTTTTATTTGTATTATATTTAATGCACTTCTCCATTTAAATCATTTATTCTATGCTTACATTTATATTATATTTAATTATAGTAATCCTTTTTAATTACCCTTAAATTCTTAACCCTATAACATTCATTCTTATAAGTAAAGGATTTTATTTATTCATTAACTATGGTTTGCAGTCATTTATTTATATTTCCTACTTTCCATAATATTAACCTAGTAGCATTTTAAATCATACTTAAGTTAATAACCCTACACATCAATCCTTATTTATTAAAGAATTTCATTTTATTTACTTAAGTTTTAAAATCCTCTATTAATAATACTTACCTTTAATTTTAGTAAAATTTCAATTATAACTTAAGTTTATACCATTAAATTTCTTATTTATAATAGCAATTCATTGAATACTTCATTATTTCCAAAATTTCTACTTGTATAATATTCTATTCCAATATCTTATTTAACATTTCAACTTTTCATATTTGGTAAGTTATATATGTTAAAGAAAATGCAATTTAACTTATACAAGTTTTATCTCAATTCTTTTAATTCATTCATTGTTCAATAAATCTTTATCTTTTCTTATAAGTTTAAATTTTAACTTCCTTTATACTTAGCATTTTTTTTCTCTTACCTAAATTAGAGGTTTTTCAATTCATTAATTACTTACTTTTTATTTCACTAAAATAATTTAAACCATTAATTAATGGAAATTTAAGAATTAAATACCGGGTCAAATTTCAAATTATTTTAATAGATAAATATATTCTTATAGCTTATATACCTCTAATTATATCTAAAACAATTAAAATTTTAGCAAATTTTCAAAAATAAACCTGCAGAAGAATTTACTACAGTGGTCTTTCCCCTTCGAAACTCGAAAATGAAAGTCGATGATGCGGCCGCCATCACCGAAATTATTTTCCAGCGACAGAGAGGAAAGTACTAAACTTATTTCTTCAAAGTCTTCTTTAAAACAATCTTTCAAGTTACATTGAAAAACTTATATCAGAAAATACTTCTAAAATATTATTATTATATTCCAATCATTTGAAAGAAGTTTCTAAAACCCCGGAATTTAAGTTCTAAAATCTCCAATTTGATTTATTATAGTTTCAACTTAGCTTTAATTATTATAATATTTTTATTACCTAGCACCCAAACTATAGCAACCAAATATATATATCTTTATAAAATATTTTTATATATAGAAAATATAATAGGCAAAATTATTTCATTCACCTATATTAAAACAAATATTATGTCGGTCTGTCCTATTAAGTGTTTAGGAATCCCTATTGATGTCATAGCGTCCCATGCATCAACCACAATTTATAAATACAAAACGGAACAGATTAACACAATATCAAAATCTTTTTATAACACTAACAAATACGCTCTCTCATATATATACACTCAGCGACTCCCATAGGGTATTACTACCCAATTAACAAGGGGTCAAACCCCACAAAGCCAAGGTTTATCGCTAAACCCAAGCTCTGATACCAACTGTAACATCCCGCCTTTTCGCACACTTTAAACCGACACTCTGCCAATTCAAACCATACGGAAGGGCGGATTGTTATGGGATAAATAAGAAAACAGAGAAGAAATAAAACAAAATAGAATCTCACGGTGGAAGGATAAAATATAATAATAAATATACAGTTTAAAAAACATTTGATTCTTCTTTATACAATAAATATCAGAGTTACACATACCAATACAATCAATACAGCGGAACAGTATGAGTGTGGTGCAATAATATAGGTAATAATAATACGGATTCTTCGTTTTCGTCCTCCAAAGCTAAAAGTCTTCGATCCTGAAACGCTCGGACTGACCTGAGCGAATTGAAAAGACAAAACACTCGAGTCAGAACTAAAAGATCTTATGTGCGTTAAATTAACAGAAATAAATATGAGTACAGTAACTCAAGAGATGCTCGGGATTTACATCTCCTAAGGGTCCGTTAAACTATTTACTATGTAGTATATTGCGCTAGTATAGTAGTGTCTATTTATAAAATAAACTTACTTTTTAATAGCGTTAAGGGGTTACCCATATAGCCCTTAACACAGAATAATGCCAATAGTCTATACAGTACCGTAATACCTCCTGATCGGGAAGCTACCAGAGGATACTCCATAGGTACGACACAAATAGAAACTCGTAGTAAAGGCTCGGTATGGTAGGTAACACGGCACAACTAGGCAATGCCAGGGTAGATATACCAATTGCTTACCCAGGCTGATGGAAACGCGTAGCCGCAGTTACCGCCCACCTCGAACAAACTCCCCCAAAATCAAAAATAAAAGTGGCCACTGAATCAATCCAAAGTCATAGTATAATATCGAAGAGGAGTGTCCGATCAGAGGTATGACCTCATTGGCCTGGGAATCGCTCCTGTTTTAGCCACCTTATGCCAACTCACGGGAGTCGGGTCCACGTATTTACCTTACAGGAATCGTCGCCACCAACCTACTTCATTCTGGAATCTCCACCGCGTACACGGTTAGTCAAAGTGGTTTTCGGTATCGACAGAGAGTATGTCCATATCCGATCCCGGTCTCTTTGCCAACCCATCGTTATTATAACACCGCGGTCATTTAAAAATAGTTTATACTTTGAAACCAGAATATATTTTCCATTTCAAAACTATGAATACGATATCAATTTAAAACCCAAACAATATGATATCATTTTATCTCAAATATAATTCTTTTCCAAAATCATACTGGTTTAAAATTTAAAATATCTTGAAACCAAACATTTGAATTATACTTTCAAAACATAATATTTCGAAATTCATACTTTTAAAACCATAACTTCTAAACTTGAATGGTTTGGATATTCAACGGTATATATAATAAATGGTTTAACTTTAAGATCTCTTCGTAAAGAAAAATAATTTCCATGGCTTTACAAATATATTTCTTTATTTAAAGTCTAAACCAAAATTCAAATATCACATTTAAGTTTCCAAACCACTTCAATTTCTATATATATATATATATATATATATATATATATATATATATATATATTCATTTGGAGTGTTAATATTTCAAAACTAAAGTTGGATTTTATTCTTTCAACAAATTAAATGTTCTATTATTTAGTTTTGAATATTCACATAAAATTCATAAATAAAACTCCAAATTCTAGTAATTAAATAATTTCTCAAATTTACTTTATACTAGAATATCCATTTTTAAGTTTATTTAGGAAAATTTCGGTTTATAAATATCATATCTTTAAAATTTCCAAACTTAACATATATTATAAATTATCAATCCCATTTCTAAAAATTTTATTCCATTTTATTTAACGGATTTATACACAGCTTAAATTCAAAAATTTAACTTCATATGTATATATATAAATGGAAGAATAATATTTATAAAATATCAAAATTAAATTTTTATAAATCGTATCACATCCAAACCATAGAAATCACTTTTAAAATAATTTATATATAGACCACGGTGCCTGTATATAATTTTCTATCCTATGGTCAAGTGATACGGATATTTATCATTTCAATCCGCAATTAAAAATAATAAAAAAAAATGCGGTTGTATATCATTTCAAACCACAATCCCAAATGAAATGAAAATGCATGATAACTTGCAGTTTAATGATATAAAATAAAACATCCATTCATCAACATCATCCATCAACCAAATCACAATCATCATCCCATAATCAATCAATATATATCTGGTAATATATAACAGGTAATAACTGGCAGTTATATTCAAAATACTTTTAACAACTATTAAACTAACAGTTTATATTCAGTAATAAATTTTATAACTGTTTTCTAGTAGTTTATATGCAAATAAATAAATTCTAACTGTAAATAATTATGCAATAAATAAACTAAATTAACAGTTAAACTAAATAAATGCAAATTAACAGATATACTGAATAAAACATGCCAAATAGTCATAAATAAATTTCTACTCATATCTAAAATGAATTTAACAAACATAAAAACTTTTAGAAGTTGTGAGTGGGTTAAAACACTCACCTTTGGAATTTAAATCTAATTTAAATTCGATTTAAACCCAAAAATTTGACGGTCTCCAAATCTGCCCAAACTAGCGTCATCAGATCCGGAATTTAATTACGATCCTAACAAAAGAAATTTCGCGAGATACGGAGCCCGTATGTGAAAGTTATTCGATTTAAACTAATTGAAATCTAAAAAAATAAAAAATAAAAAAAACAACAACTCACAATTCAATTGTGCATGCCACGTCACAAAACTTTCCCAGGCACGTGAAGAGAATGTCTCCATCTTCCCATACAGTGAAACGCGCACTACACCTCCCCAGCTGAACCCATGAACACGCACCATAGAAGAAGAAAAAAACGCGCTGCCACCAGGTTATACTCGAACGCGATCGTCCCTGGACCCACCACGCTCCGGTTGCGGACCTCCCCCATCGAACACGAGCACGCGATGACGACCGAAGCCCACAATTTCACAGCCGCCGGTTGAAAAAAACGAACCCTAATCGCGATTTCACGAAGATCTAGCCGTTGATTCGCGAAACAAAACACATAGATCGCCTCCCCTCCGTCCCCTCTCCAATACCCAGAAAGCAATTCTCGATCCGACGAAGTTTGTTACGGCGATGATGTAAGGCCGAGAATGATTTGAATTTTTCTGGACAAACGATAGCTCCAATCAAAAAACGGATATCACCACTGAATTACGTTCATCGAGAGCATTGACATATTTTTTTTTTTGAGATTTTTAGGAGGACTTTGAATTTTCATTTGAATTTTGAATTGAAGTAGATCTCGGTTTTGCAACCATTGAGGAGGAGAAAGAGATGAAGAAAAATGAACGTACAGTCAAATGACAATAGAAAGGAGGCTAGGGTTTATCACAACATATTTATAGACAAATAGAAGAAGGCTAGGTGGGCACGAATTACGAACGTGCTAAACGGAAGTTGGCCCAAAAAGCCCGTTCTGATCCCGGAACGAAATTTATTAAATCTATATATCCAAACAGGTAATTTAAAATATTTTGAACGCGATGGAAAAAGTTTCACATCCAAATTTGATCGTATGAAGAAGTTATGCTGAAAACAAAATTTCCAAATTGATTTCAAATTGATTTTAATTAAATCGATTTCAAGGCGTTTCGCGTCCGTATGATCAAACGACAGGTCCGATCAATACGAAACTTGAAACCCTACAATAATTCACCGATACGGATCCGATGAAACTGGTTTCGTCGAAATCCGAGTCCGTGGCCAAAATGGCTATTTTTATATTCATTAAATAAATTAAAATAATTATCAAATCAAATTTTATATTTAACTTCTAATATTGACCAAATTTTATTGCTTATATATTTCTTAAACAATTTTAATGATTTAATGAGTTAAGTCATGAATTAAAAGTTGATAAGTCCAAAATTTTGTTGATTCAATCATGAATTTCAACGTAAATTCAAATTTTGTTATATTCATAAATTATAAATTAACTTTTCAAAAGTTCCATTGAAATTCACTATTCATTCTTATTATTCAATCCATTATAGCTAAATGCATGAAATTAACATACATAAATATTTTCCAATTCCAACTTAAATTTTCAATTAACGTAAAAATAAACGTTTAATTTTTCTTAATTGCAATAACTCAATTACCTTAATTCTTTATATTCAAATAGATGAAAATCTTGATTTAAAATCTTTACACTAAGCAGTAGTCGTATTATGAATGGAATTTACACTACCTGCAATATTTAATTTCCATCAGTTAAGATCTTACAATTTTGTTCCATAAATTTATTTGCACTAAATTAGCTACTGCATTAATTCTTATTTATATAACATTAAGGTTCATTTAACTCTGATTGATTTCAAATTTGATTTCTCATTATAATTAATAGACTAAATAAACGGGAAACACACTAATATCGCCATCGTTTACTTTTAACTGCATTTATAAGTTAAAGTTTACAACGCAAGTTACTTACTTACATAATTTCAATGCGTAGTCCCATTCCATCTATTATGTATTACTTCATTGGTTCATATACTTTGAATTCATTCAATCACCACAAATTGAGTCAACTACTGCAATTGCTTTCGAATTATATTCTTATGAACTAAACGAATAAGTAACTTATACAATTTTAACCATAAAAAATTAATTAACTTTAAGTTTATTACTTTCAAGCAACTAATATGATCACCTATAGGACATTGACTTTTATTAACTTATCATTCATTTTAATTCCAATTCATTAAATAAATCCACAAATTGCCTTTGTTTTCTTATATTCCTATTTACCACTAAACTTCCTACTTAGTTATAGTTTATCAAAACATATATACCTAGGTAATCAAATTCTTGTCCTTTTTGTTATTACAATTAAATCGGGTATGCGCAAATAAATTGTTTATTAACTTATTCCTACGAATTTATTTACATACATTCAGTCCCCAAATTTTATAGAATTAAATTCAAATTACTTAACACTTAATCCATCAATTATATTCTATCCAAACATGCATTTAAATCTTTTTATTTTAAATAAATTTTATTCAATATTGACATCCACTAGATAAATTTACCTTCAATTTATATAGTTGAAATTCAATTCAGTTATTATTTCATCAATACCATTTTAATCAACTAATTATAACTTATAACCACAAACACCAATTTACGTTATTTCAATCTATGCCATATAAACACTTAAATTGTTAACCTTAAATTTCAGTTACTATATCTAACCCCTACATTTTCTCAAATAAAATCTTAAGACTTTTATTTCATTCTAAACTAAATTAGAAAACATATTAAATTAATTCATTTAATATCATCAAATTTAACGGGTCGTTACAATAATGTTTTTAGAGAATTGTTAAATCTTTTTAGTTTTTGTTAATTTAAACACAGATATGCAATATTCAAACACAGATATGATCACAGAATCAAACACAAATGCAAATATAAAGTAAAAGCAGTAAAGGAAAGAACAAACCGGATTTTATACTGGTTCGGAGTTACCCTACATCCAGTCCCGCACACAAGTAAAAATTTCCTTTCAAAAACAATCTTTATAATTACACCCTCGATTTCAAGGCAACGAGGTACACCCTCTAGAATCACAATCCTCTGGGTAGAGATACTTGATTTCCCAGACAACAAGTTCACCTAATTGATTTCCTAAGGCTACAATCACACCTTATCTTGCTTGATTGATTTCCAAAGCTAAAATCGCACCTTTTCTCGCTAAGTGGATTACAAAAGGCCTATAACTTTGAATAGCACTGAGGATCTTGTTGAGATAGAGATAGACAATCAAACCAGATATAATCTAGTTAGATTCAATGTTGATTTCGGCAGATTAATGGTAAGAATTTGTATATAGAAATATGGAAGAAGAAGAGGAGTGAAAAACCAGAAAAACTGAATTAAAATCCATTGAAACTAACCCCTATTTATAGAAGAACAACAGCCATGTCCATTCGTAAAGAGTTATGACGAATAGACACTTCTTTTGAAATTTAAATTTTGAACTCAACTGACACCATGTCGACATGGGGTACTTGAGTATGTCGACATCCCAAAGGGATTTTTGGTGTTTTGATTTTCTTTGAAAATAACCTTTATTTTAAATTAAAACTATTTTAAACTTTATAAATATACTTGACTATAATTAAAATACATAAGTAAGTAAAAAGAATGATATATACAAAATTTTATTATAATTTTATATTTAAAATCTAAGTATAAATATTTAAAGTTAAATATATTATATTTAAAAGATAGTTTAAAAACAAGGGTAATTTGATTTTGAAATTAAAGATTATTTTAAGGTTAAAAGTATTTGAAACCAGGATAGATGTTTTTGATGCTTTTAAAAGGAAGGTTTTGAAATCATTTTGAAAACAAGATATAATTTTGAAAAATCATTTTGAATAAAAAGTTAGCGGATACAAAACAATGTTCCACTAAATTTTTCGTAGGTTCCATCCTACTTAGGGTTTTATCCCTTTAACAGGCGCGAAGTGGATTCCATTCCACGAATAAATTGGATTTTAAGATGCCAGTGCTTTTCTACGAGTTTTAACAAAATTTACAATTAAAAGTAAATTACTTGGAATCTTGAACTCTTGATAATCTTGATATTCTTGTTACTCATGAGTCTTCAATCTTGATATCTTGAATCTTTATACTGTACAGTCTTCATTTTTGGTACCTGCATGGTTAAATCCTACATATACATATACATATATATATATATAAAACTTATACTGTTAGTATTTATATTTTATAATCTATTCTGAGGTTGTTGTCATCAAAACCATCATCCCACGGACTAACACAATATAGACCTAAGAACTCGGTCGTTGAAATATCACTTTGATCAGTTTACGTAAGGTGCATCATATTTGATGTCCTTAAATGTTAGGGATTATCAAATGCATTTTTGTAAATAGTTCGTTATGATGTTGTAGTAAGGGTATTCTTTTTAGTTGTTTAATCGTTTAAAAAGGAAAATGAATGTATAAGAGTAGATGTGATTCAAGGTACAGTTAGGATTATGAGTAAATGGTCACCTCTTGTAACACTCTATAAAATGAACCATAAATAAAGTAAATTAAATTATATATGATAAGGGTTAAATATGGAAATTTTGTAAAAGTTGAAATTTGGCTACGGAAGTTATTACAATGGTTCGTGGAGAAATTCTGATCTGTTTTAATATATAATATGCTGAAAACGGGGCTCAAGCAAAGAATTTATAAGCATTTGAATTTCAGATTTAAATTAATTTAGTTTGAATTCAAATTCAAATGAGAAATCAAATTTAGGGTTTAAATTTCAAAAATTAGCTTTGGGGCTATGTAAACATTTAATTAACGTTTAACGTCAAAATGTCAGTTAAGAAACCAAATAATTATGCAACGAAAAAATAAATGTTCCCAGAAATAAAGGAGTGATCGACCTATATAGGTCAACCAGTGGACTATAGCAGTCGATTGGTCACACATAGATAGTCAACCTCTTAGCAACGAACATTACCAGTTGCAGCTAGGGTTTGAAGCTATTTATTTTAGTTGTATACTTCGAATTTACCCATTTCATACTTACTTCCATCCTACGGTTCTGGTGCATTTCAACTCCTATTAATAGAACCCTATCCTCTCCATATTTATTCATATTATTTTTGAGAATACAATGAAATTCTTTCATTTCTATCTCTCTAATAAGATTCAGAAACTCCATAGAGAATTCGAGTAAGAATTCAACGTATTTCCTATTCTTTCTTCTTCCTCCAACCTATTCTTATTCTATTCTTCTCCAATTATCCTGAGTCTAATGAATATATATATATACCTCTTCCCTATTGTGTGTATATATTAAAAGAGAGATTCTGAAAGAGATCGAAAGGCTACAAATCAATTTGAGTGAAGCTAAGACTAATTTGTGAGAGGAAACCTTAGTATTTCTTTTAGCAATTTTTGGTGTAGTTCCTTTTGGATTTGAGTATGCCTTAGGGATTTTGGGATTCCGAAAATATGATAGATGAAATCCCAAAAATTCCTTTTTATTTCGATATGTCAATTCTACGCTGAGATTCCCAATTATTTATTAATTTGATGGAATTTATTTCGTTTATGCAATTTTTGATAATTTCATAGTCTATTTCACTTCTCCTTCTTCGTTGGGTCAAATTGTGGTTCTTCAATAAAATAAAGGGTTTAAATTACGAATTCCATTCATAATTCACACCACTTATTCTTATCTGTTTCTTCATAAAAGAGAGGAGTTGGCTAAAATACGGGGTTTAGATTGCAATTCATATTGTTTAAGATATTTCATTGAATTGGTGTAATGAATTAAGTTTCTATTTTATTTACAATTCTGTTATTGCAGTATTGGTTATGAATATTTATTCATTGCTTTGGGTATTAGAATCCCATAACATCTTGGGAATTTGAGAAAAAAGGAATTGTGATAATATTGGTTAGGGAATTGATAGTTAACACTAGTTTAGGGCGTAAAATCCATGCGTTTAAAAATTATTACGCGTGAATATTTATTTATCTCTATTTACGTAGTTAACATATAATTATTGTGTATATGGCATAGTTAATTGGACAGTTATTTACATTTACTTCCCCCTATTAGGAAGGCAAATGTAAATGATTGTGAGGCGAAAATAAGGGAAAACCTTATATAGCCTAAAATAATATTATTTTAAGGCATAAAAGAAGATTCCTTATAAGGCCTTATTTATGAAACACTGAGATGATTATATGTATGTGTGTGTGTGTGTGTGTATGGAGAGAGTAACTGATTTGTAGCTAAGTTAGAGGATGTGAGGTCAATATAGTTACATGACGGAAGTCCGCCCTTCACTTTGAGGCTACCAGCAATTGTGTACACTTTTATTAATGCAGGATATCCTTATGATAAATATTTCTAATGATGCAAGATTAGTCCTAAATTATATATAGGAAATCTACCGAGCTAATCTGGCTATCAGCTCGTATGGATAACAAACTAGTGTGAGACGTCACTATGTGTATGGGCCATAAGACGAAGGGCCTGCTTCGGGATTTTGAGGTATTAAGTGGTTGGACCCGCTTCTTTTCTCGAGACGAAGTATTAAATGGCCAAGGAGACGCATTAGATGGTATCTCTACAGGGGTTCGATTTCAAAAATGGTCTTAAATTATGAGGTCTTCCTTTATTAAGGCACTAAATGACCAGATCTACCTATTTTTCACATGGAAGTGTTAAGTGGCCTATGAGATTCCATATGATGTCAACTAGATAGTACCATTGAGGAGCACACCTTGAAAATAGGTCTTAAATGATAGGGTCTTCCTATAATACATAATGATTCTTAGGTATGTGATCCGATATAAATAAAGATTCAGTCTCAAAGATCACTCGTCTTATAACACATAATGATGTATTGATAAGAAGTAATCGAACTTTGTTAAACAAAGATGATTAATGCTGAGTGAACTTGAGTTAAATTTTTTCTATATGGTGTGTTTTTAAGAGTATTACACAAGGTTCAAATTAATATCATCCAAAGAATAGTTTAAAAAACCATACAAGATAAAAGTTTTATAAGAAATCCCAACATATTCTAGGTCAAGGAGCTGGCAGATTATGTGAGCTGCACCTAATAATTGTTTATGAGGGATTTTAGATGAAACCCCCTAAAAAAGAGTTCAGGAACGATTTTCATTGGATGGTCTATTTATATTTTGAACGTAAGTTTTGTAAACTAAAACCAAATCAGTTTTACATATAAGGATGTTCATAAAATGTTTATGAAAACCTGGTCCATTACGTTGAAAAGTAAATGTTGCTTTAAAACACCAACTTCGTAGCAAAGGAATTTTTTTGAGAAATTATTGGTAGTGAAATGTATTTGGATACAATCCAAAATTGAACATAACTACGTGGGATGAAATGATATTAACCAAACCTGAATAAATACAACACATTAGAATGTCTAATATATTATTGCACACTAAAGAGACACTATGAGTATCTTATTAATATTGATAATAGATAATCCTTGGTGTTATCCTGCTTTTTGGCAAAGCCGTGATACCAAAAGATTGGTCGATACAAAAGATAGTCCGTCTCAGAGATTGGTTGCACTTCGCTTCGCTATGGATATCGATGAATTTTGTCCGAGCCCGGATCAGGCTACGAATGGTAGAACAAGGCAAACAAAGTCATGGGAACCAGCGTTCCAAATTTCAGGTTAATCGGAGGTCGTATGAACGAGATATGATCGATGCAAGTTAGCCAAAGTATGTTGTTCGAACCCATCAAAAAGTTGAGGAGATGCTCATTTCGAATCCATAGGATTCGTATCCATCACTATCTATCAAGTTTGAATCCATCAGGCTTCATGTACTTCAAATCGATCACATTCGAATCGATCAGCGGGATATTGATTACTTCGAATCAATCGGTTCGAATCCATCAGATGGGCATCCCCTCAGCACGTTCGTATCCATGCTAGAGCACTGTTTCGTATCCATCGAGTCCAGAGCACTTCGAATCCATCACCATCAGTATACTCTACTTCGAATCGATCGGTCTCGTTCCCAAGCACTGCTTCGTATCGATCGTCTTCGCATCCATTAGATTCGAACCATGGACAATCACTCGTTCGTGTCCACCAAGTCAACTAGCTTGGATGACGTGTCATTCAACGATACAAACGAGGCAAAGATCATGGATGCGAAGCAGTCGACTCGAAGAAAAAATAGGATCGATGCGAGGAGTGCGCGCCACGTCACCAAAGAACCACGTGACAAGGTCGATTTGAAGGTATCGGTTCGAACCGATGGATTCGAACCAAGCAGCCAACCGAAACATATCAACTCGAATCGATCGTATCTCTCAAACCACGAGGCCAAATGCAATGAAATTTTCACAGTAGCTTCCATACAAGGTAAAGATTGTTCCTGCCAAGTTTCAGCTCGATTGGATCATTTTTTAATGGATTCGAAATCACTTCGTATCGATCTCAGATCGAGTCGAAACTTGGTGAGGTCGGTCGCGTGGGCCCACTCACGTGCCAGAAAAAGTCTCCTTAAGTTTGAGCGAGATCTAGGCCTCCTACGCCTATAAATAGCACCCTGAAGCCTTCAGAAAAGGGGATCTTCCGCCATTCAACGTCCAGACTCTGTCGGATTCAATTCCATACTTCATTATCACTGTTGTAATCAGATTTGAAAGCTATCAGCAATTGTAATCCGCTGTAATCGATTGGAATTATCAAGTGAATCAATAAAGACATAAGCTTCAGAGTGGACGTAGGCAAGATCGCCGAGCCACTATAAATCCTGTGTTTGTGATTGTTATTTGTGAATTATTGTGATTGTTATTGCTTAGATCTGAGTTCTATATTGATTGTTGCTGATTTGTGTTCGTAAACGGGTGCTTTCACGATATTGGGTGTTTGTGGTCAATTTTGACGCAAACACTTAGGTATAAATTAAACTATTAAAAATATTGACCATGATATGATACGATGCATAAATCCAAAGAGGATTCCATGTAGCTACCAAAATATAATTTTGATAGTCGTACCCGAAGGAATTTGATCTATCGGTAGCAATTATGTCTTTAAGAGCAAGATCAATGCAATTGGAATTTAATAAGTAGCGTTGATATGAATAGTCTTATAAATTTCAGTTATTGAAATTAGCATAATAGATTTGTTATTCAACATGCTCAATTAATTTGGATTTACTCACAAAATTATCACTTAGTATGACTTGGTATTTCGGTATATATGTATCGAAATAGAAAACTCTAAATAATGATTTAGAGTAAACTGTTTACATATAATAACGATGTCCTGAAGTCAGTGGGAGAGATATTAAGTTTGTGATTTTTCGGATATGATTCGAGAACAGATACGATCCAGAAAATCATCTAAATTGAACAAATGTTTTGATAAAAATATCAAATGTTTTGATTATCAATCAAAATGTAGAGGAAGTTTGTGTTCATAAGAAAGAGCATTAAAAAATCTTTGATATTTCTAAATTATAAGCAAACAATACATTGCTGATTTTTTTGATGATGTACTTATGTTAATATCGACCTTAATACTTGACATTTGATTTGCAAATTATGCCTTTTATAGCAAGTATAAATTATACTGGGAATGTTCCAAACGATATGCAAGGACACCTTAATAAATGTTTAGTACAGAACACGTGAGATAGATTCCTTATGCACTGGCAATAAAAATTATTATACATATATGGCAATTTGTTTACGTATTTGACACATGGAGCAAATAACGAATCCAAATTGAAACTACTAAATGGTTGTTTGAAGTGTTCTCATGTATTTAGGAAATATTAGAGATTCGTTTACAGAATAAACAAACTCCTTATGAAGGTGTGCCTAGACTCAAATTTTCACTGGTGATATTGAATATAATATATCAATAAAAAATCCAAGTCAAGAATCTTTGAGTTGTAAGTGTTCCAAATGAAAAACTATGGCTGATTTAATGAAAAAGACTAAGTACATCGCCTTAAACAATGTCACAATAAATCAAAGTATATAAATATAAATGCATAAATTTATAACTGAGCTACAAGATAATTCCAAATGTTGAGAATCTCAATAATATTATATGATAACAATGTCATGATATAGTCATAACAAAACTTAAAGCTTGCTGGAAGTCAATAGACATACTTCGAATTGTTCCACATGAAAAAGGTAGTTTATCAATTTCAACGAGTTGTTTGACAGAGTAGTAAATTGAAACATATTAGAATACCCGTTCATTGAGAGACTGACCCAATTGGCTTTGAGAAAACCGATTGGAGAAGTTACAATAAGATTCCATAATTGACTCTAAGTGCAAATGTGATATTGATAGCGTTAATAATATGCCTCGGGGGCAATTATGTAATACGTCACATATATCTAACTCAATAACCAATCTTTTTCAAAATAAAAGATATTTTCTTTCTATTATATACTTGAAATATTGTGTTATATATTAATTAATAAATTTTATTAAAAGTATATTAAACAGAAAATCCATAAATGGTATGTTTTGTGATAATAGTTACAAACTGTTGAGTAATTTATCACAATGAAAATAATATGCTATTTTAAATATTCTTAGTCAAGATGCATCGAGACTAGGTATCGACATATCTGTTGAGATTACAGAAACGTAACACTCTCCAAATGTTGGGCAGTGTATTACCCATGACTACTGGAGGTACCAAGTGGTTACGTATTAATGGTTATTGGATAACTATGAAATGACTCACTCAATAGTTTTATGTTGGTTAATATAACTAAGGTCAAATAGAAAATATCAATGTGACTAATTTACATTATTCTCTAGACTTGAGAATACTATTGATCTTCAACGTAGGAGCTCCGCTTTAATTATAGTTTAATCGTGGAGTGGCATCCGTTGTTGGACAACTTTGGGGTCAAGTGAAAACATTGAAAGTGAAACACTATTCAAGAGAGGATCTGTCTTCTTGGTTATATGAGGTTAGTATCACTGTCAAATGAAGTCAACTCAAAGCCAAAGTTTTTGGTCGGAGCATTTCAGTTAATAACAATTGTTATTATTAAACCAAGGACTTTGTGTTATGACAATAAGTTGGATATGAACAATATTGGAATTTTAACCAATGTCAGATTCCATAAGTCCAAAGTAATATTGTTTTGATGAAAAGAATTTGTGTAAATAATCATTACTAAAAGTTACAGCTTAAGTGCTTGTGAAATTTGATTTTAGTGAAAAGACTGTAAGAAATGGGTTTAGAAAAATTGTCACACCACTATCTAAGGTGACATGTGAACATTGATATTTGAATTATTGAATACCAATCGCTGACTGAATTCACACATCTGAGCCGCATAACCGTATTTGTTATTTCTCCTAAAACCATAGGATTTAATTAATTTGTAAAATGTTGCATTTTATTAAATTTATTAATATTTATGAAATATTAATTATTTTTAATTTATTTGATGTCTTAAATGTTATTGGTAATATTTAAATGCATATATAAAAGTTATATTTGCATATATCGATATATGGTATCAATATAATTTAAACAAGGTTTAAATAATAATAAAATTGCGTGCAAAAGAAGTTATTTGGTAAATTTGCGCATTGGGAATGTGCTTGGATCGGCCATATAGTGGTGAGAGGAGGATTTGATTTGTTTAAGAGAATATAAAAAAATTCTTCTGTTTCTTCTTTATTCATTCATGGCTGAAACTTCTTTTAAAAAAGTATCAAAACAAATTCAAGTCAGCATCAAATTAAAATAAAGAAAGATGGTTCATCCTTCTCTTGCAAGGTAGGATGCTAATTTAATTTGAAATCTAAGGAGAAGCCATAAATCTAAGTGTGGTAAAGGGAAAATTTTATTGAGTAATTTTATAATTTATTCATGATATTTAAAATAAATCTTCCACATATATGTAAATTGGAGCCGCTTACCAAAGTTAGTTTTAAGATTATTCTATGTATGGTGATTGATTGTGGGTTATATTTGTGTATGGTTTCAAATGTTAATGATTTAATTGGATCTGAAATAATTAACTATTATAGAATTATTTTGTTGAATCCTTTTATAGTTGCTTAATAATTCATCTAACCAAATAATTTGTCTTTTATTTCATTTGAGGTCTGGAAAAAAAAATTCCTTTTGTTATCTTATTGTATGTTGCTATATACCTTCTTTGTTATTATAAATTACTCTTGTAGTCACACTCGTTCCTTTTTAATTATGGATCAAATTTTAATAATTGAATTATAAATTTATGTGTATGTATGTGTATCACATGCATGTGTATAAATTAATCGAGTCTTCTTCATACCTTGAAATTGTAAACCAATGTTAAACTAAATTTCACTTGGTTGATTTGTTTCCAATTGCTTTAGTTCATGTTTCAATATTAAATTTTAGTTCATAACATATATGTTTATATCTAAATACAAACTTATGTTTTAGATCCAATTATATCTCTAGGGTCAATAAATTAATTATGTCTGAAACCTCACATGGTATTAAATTAATCGATCAATTGGTGATTGCAAAAAAGAAAAGTAAAGTATAATTCCACTACTTTTATTTCACTTTTTCACTTAGATTTGATTAAATTTAATAGCTATATAAATTACCTTTCCATCTTCAATCCTATAATCTCCTATTACATTAGTTGCCTCTTTATGTGAGTAACTTTCATACCTTTATATATATGTAAATGTAGAATATAAGTGGCAACAAAGATTACATGTGTGTGTCTAAAGTGTATATATGTGGTACTCTCAATATGTGTATAAAAACCATATATATGTATATATATACACATACACTTAGGCATTTATATTCTCGATATGCATGCGAGAATGTAACATGTACATGTAAGAGAGTGTGTGTATACATACACGACAAACAAAAAAATCAAAATCAAATGGTACGCTTAATTGATGGATTTATACCAGCAGTAGCATATGTTCTTGCAAATCCTTTGCAATCTTCCGATAAGAATAAACTATGCCTAATAGAAAATTATTTTGATTCAAAATAGGCACGTTTAAATTTTCCAACCTCACGTTTCTTAAACGGTTGCTCACAAGACTTTCTTCCTCATGAAAACTACTCATTCATGTTTCCAAGCGATTATAACTACCCTCGAGCAGTTTCATTGCCTTTCTCCAACGCCACAACCGTCCGGCGTGGTCCTTAGTAGATCTGATTTCAGATATAGCCATCGTGTTTCTCACTTTGTTCCCATTGCATTTTCAATTTGTTTTCAAGGGATACAACCTTTATCGATTTTATCAACAGCTAGTGAAACCATAAAACCTCAATATCTAGATACGTATGTATGTATACACACACGCACTCATACATGTTTATATTAGTTCATTTATTCTGTTAAATATTTGAATGTATGTCAATGCTTTCCTGATAAAATATTTAACTGAAATGTTGACATTTTTATTTAACAAATCATCAATCTAATTAGAGAGAGATGAAAGGTTTTTCTCTCTCTCCAATAAATTTTGTTTATTCCTTAATTGATTGCACAAATATGAAAGAAGGAAACCAAAGATTTCCATCTTAAAATTAATTCTGTAAAGTAACTTCTACATACTTGGGTGTATTTGATACACTCATTCATTTAATTTTATAGCAAACTCAAACTCTTTCATACTAATCAAACAATATAAAGAATTTTATTTAAAACACCTTTCGGATTGGATTTAATTAGACTTTTATATGCTCAGTAGATCCAAGAAGAATTTTTTTTGAAATTCACAATTTAACTCCACTACGGGCTGGCCAGTTCTAACATGTTTTAGCAATATTCGGATTCATATATGTACATATTTTTGTTTGTACAGACACATGCCCATATGCGCATGTGTGTGTATATGCACGCACAAGATTTTTTGGCACGTGTAATGCATGTGCATACAAAAAAACCCTTATGTGATGATATAAAATTATTAAATTTTTAATTTTCTATATAGCTTGGACAAGTAAAAGTTGAAAATTATAAGGAAATATATTATGAACATTATGTTGAGATCAGATTGGAACTTGCGACATTATCTATGTACCAAAATTCTCATTTTGAAATAGATGTTATTGTTGTTTGTAGTGGGATTCGAACTTCGGACCTTTTGTTTTTATACAAAGATATTTTCGGAACTTCACGGTTGGAGCAAAACTTATTATATTCCAATTAGTAATAAAGATATACGACAATGATCGGTTATATCACATTTCTGTTACACCTCAAATCTCCTGATTTCAAATACATATTTCAATTTAAATAATTATATATTCTCTCTCTTATCACTTTATTCTGTTATTTAATTCGAAAATGTGGTTGAAATCAAGAGGATCCTCGCGTGTGCACACACATGTATAATACACACACATACATATACATACTTCCTTTAATTTTTTCACTTCATTCAGTTATTTAAACCCCAACACATTCGGATTAATCACCTTCAATCAAATATAGGCATCAAACAAGGGGAAAAAGTTATTTAAATAATTAGATGCAGCCCAAGGAGTACTCTGTTTAAAAAAGTTACTAAAATTAGATACATATATTATCAGCCCATTAAAATTAGATGGTCCCCATATATACGTATACTATAAGCCCAATACCAATACATCTTCATCTAACGAGATAAAAACTCGGCCCATATCTCTCTACATTTAACCGTTGCTGAGCTTCCCCAAACATTTACCGTTAGATCAGCATCTTCTGGTTGATTAAAAAAACTCAAGTAGGCATCTGAGATAAAAGATAAACCAGCTGCCTTAAAACAACGCATAAATCGAATGCGCAGGCCTAATCATTTTCTTCGGCTAACTTTATCTCATGCAAAGTTTGAGAGGAAAATCAGTTCATATTTACGGAATCTCTGTGTTAATAACTAGTTCTTGCGTATACTTTTGAATTTGAATAATATCATATCCGTATCCGCATGAAAATTCATTTTTAAATATCGGATATATATACAGACCCGGCCTTAGGGGTAGGCCGGCTAGGCAGCCGCCTATGGCAATGGACGGTAGATGACAACGGCGAAGGTGGTGACGAATATGATTCTTTAAAAGTAATTAAAATTAAGTAATGTCTGTGTATAAATTAAACAATAATTGTGTTATGTCTTTAAGTGGTTTGCACATTGCTTAATGTGACAAATGATCAGAGTTTAATTCCTATTGCATTAATTGTTTTTAAATATCATTTTTTTCTAAATCGGTTAGGGCAATATTCTTGTTCGGGTTGGGTTGTATATATACGTTCACGAATACAGACGAATATTGTATGATAATAGGTAGTTTTGAACAATTAATATGTATTAAAAGTGTATAATATAAACTATAAACTTAATGTGTGTGTGTGTTTCATTTTACTAAATTACACATAAAATAAACTTATTTTCAACAAAAGTCAAAATGAATAATTTTCCGAGGTAGATATTTTTGTATTTGCATTCGCATTCGTTTTTTGAATAACGAATATTTATTCTTTTTTGACAAATGAAGTTTTATTTTTAGGCTGAATGACAAATGCTAGTTATATTTAGCATTATATTCAGTTTTACACTATACTAACTAGCATTGTATTTCAGTCAAAAAACTAAACTTGCTCTTCTTTAGTCTAAAGCTTTTTTACGTTTGTACTTGTGTCTATTCTACTGAAGATACAAATGGAACATATTTAATATCAAGTAACAAGGGTCCAAAGTAAAATGTACATTTAGTTTGTGCTTGGAAATTGGAATGCTATCATTTCTATTTTATTAGATGTCTATGTACAAAGAATAATTGTAAGTGACGGTTTAAATCAAATAATTCTTTAAGAGTTGTAAGTTCAAATTGGTTATTTTATTGATGTACTTTGCTGACTTGGATGAGAAGAAAGCAGCAGTCAAATTGCTGTTATGATATAATAATAATAATAAACATGTTCTCCTCGTGTGCTCTAACGCGTCATGCTGCGTATGAGATTCTGTATTCAAGTGCCCTTGATTTTGTAACCTTGATTTGGATTAAAATATGATATACTGTCTCTTTTTGAAGTTGCGTAGCATGAAAGCAATATACCACCGCTGTTTTCATCATAATTTGAAGATGACTTTTCTCGAAGAAGGAATTTGGCTAACGCAGAAAATGTATAAGCAGTTTACAGGCTAAACAGTTTACCACCAGGGCCGGCCCAAAGATGTTTGTTGCCCAAGGCGAACAAATGATTTTTCCATTCATTTTGTCCTAGTTTTTATCATGCTAAATGATTTATTTGTAGACACCCTAACTCTACCAAAATTTACAATTCCAACCGTTGATCTACTGACCGAAGAGCATGATATTTTTTTGCAATGAATGCTTTTTTGTTTTATTGGTTTATTTTCTAGAATCTAGTAGTTTGTAGTATCAACCACAAAATTGCGGTTTTTTAGTTCATAATTCGGAGTTAAAATTATGAAATGCACAATGGGATCTTTATATGGATTAATAAGTGCTTGCATTAACTAAGCAGTAGAAAATTTTCTAATGCACAGCAAATCTAAATAAATCAAATCTAAACAACTGCAAATAATGTATTCTTACCTACTCGAACTCCAGTAAAAAAAAAAAGTTCTAGCGTTAATCGACTGTGTAAATAAGGATGGTTTTCTTCACATGAATTTGAGTTCAACACATTATCAAATATATTGCAAATGACGGCATTGAAGTCAAATTCATGGTCTCATCGCAGTACCAAATATGGATAGATTGAAATTAATATGAGGACAGTTGCAAAGATTAACTGGAAAAATTCATTTTATTCAAATTTATTTGGTAATTCCCAAATTAATTGATAGTGGTTTTGTTTGGTCATGTGGTTGCACTGAAAATCAACAGAAAGGAAATCTTATAACACGAATGAAGATCTTAATTCAAATAAACAAACTCACAATTTTTTAGAAGTTTACTCAGCCACTCAAACCTTCAGCAATTATAAATCGATTAAAAACAGATGGTGCTCCTGACGCTAGATGATCTGGCGGCAAGGTGGAAGGTAGCGACACTAGAAAAAGATAATGTGATTGACGATGGAGGCATAGGACTGCAGGCGGTAAGAAAGAAACCTTGAAATTTAGTACAGGAAGAAAAATTTTGTTGCCCCAATCATGGTTGTTGCCCTAGGCCAATGTCTTGGTCGCCTAGCCCTAGGGCCGGCTCTGTTTACCACTACACCGAAAATACCAACGCTCAAATTTTGTAGCTATTCACTTATATTCTAATAAGTCACAACTCAACTTCAACTAAATTTTGCCCTGCCTCGTGGGTTCTCTCAGCCCACGGATTTGGTAGGCCGTCCTTTAGACCGACCCTGAATGTATCTTATATGTAGAATATCGTATGTGGTTTGCTTCCAATAGTGTTTATGACATGTTCCGAAGTCCAAACCAGATAAGGGTTCAATCGTGGCTAACTGCAAGTCGACGCTGACGACGATCGGAAACGCAATTGAGCCACAATCAAGCCGATAGAAATCCTAATACAATAGGTATAAGCTGAAAAATAACTCCTTATATGAATTAAACCTAGGGGTTGAGACTAAAAATATATGGCCTTTTTGGTTTGTTGGAACACTAAAAGAGGAGAAATGATATAACAAGAGTGGACGTGTATTTTTGCATTATAAATTCTTGGATTTTTTGTTATTTTGTTGAGTTATTTTTGTAATCTATCTTTTTTTCCCCATATACATGCATACGAGTTCATAGATAACATTCATCACGTCGACCAGTTGGAACATCGGAACCTACAACCTTGCAACATCACGGTTTAATCGACTATTGCATATGTCTGACAATGACAACTAGAATTAAACATTATAAGCTTAAGCAACTTTACTACAGCTAAATTAGAAGGACACTTACTCTTGCGGTTAATGAAGTTGAATCTTCAATCAAATTAAATTAATGCTTCCCCTTTTGAAGAACAAGACCTCATTCTTATACATAGTGGGTTTAGTCTAAATCTAATTACAAGAGTTCGTTAACCTTTAGCAAAGCAGAGTTACGTAGCTTCATCTAACAATTGATTGCAACTGCGGATGTGTAGTGGCAGAAAGTCTGAGAATTTATGACCACATAATTGCCAACTTTGGCATAAAAATCAAGCATTGCTAAACTAAATATAGCATGAACAAATGGTTAGTTTTTAATACTCTTTGTATTTGATTAATCACTAAATCCTAGGATTCAAAAAGATATTCCATATTGATTTAATTGATAAAAAATCAGAAGAAACTAAATAAATTAACGGAAATCATATCTGAATCCATAGTAGTTTGTGTAATTTGAAAATTGTAAATTCTTATTTATAATACTAACATTTTCAAATTTGGCTGGCCAACAAATTAGAATTTCATTAGGTATCTATGTATTAACATCATGACAATTAGATCCTTAGGCTTTTTAATTTCAATTCATAAACTTAATCACTTCAGTTAAACTTTACACTAAAATAATATAACAAGTTTTATTTTACTTGTGTGGCCCACGTGTTGAAATATTTCAACAATCCGTGTAACACTCCAACTCTATACTCGTACTATTCGAGAGTATTGCTAGGTAATACCGTCGGATAATACGAAGAATGATGTTATGTGGGGTACATACATGAATATTTTCTTGGGCTAATACTGGTACGTATTTAAACATCAAATAGATAATTCACTACTATTTACACAGTATCAACACAAAAATAAACACATGTGCCTTCAGGACAAAACAATACACAATATATAGCAAATAACAGAGAACACAGTCAGAATCACAACGATAATATATATAATACAAGATGTAAAAGGTATGTCCAACATTCAATACAAGGATATACATACATCAAACCATATAATTCTCAAACTAAATACAACAATACAATATACTAGCCTCCTCTATGCCCAAAAAACACATGAGCTGGTCTCATCATCCATTTACCTAAAATGTGTTGGACCAACATAGTATTATATAAATAGCATGCGGGTCAGACTATATTTAAAATGTGGATGACAAAACATCTCGTAATTATATGAAATGTATAATAGTAATATCATAAACAACATCAAAAACCTCAAAAATAACATCAACCTCAAACCATATGTAGGAAAAATGTCATCACCCATATAAATCAAGTCAAACAATAAGTGAGGAAATTAATATTGAATGGGTGAATCAACCGTACATAAGATCATCGTCAATGTATATAAGAAATAATTAAGTAAAATAGGGCAAACACCAAAGTACTCCAAAATAGATATAAATAGACATTTTCGGGACCGTCAACTCAAAAAAATGTAATAAGTAATCATTTGTGTACCCAATACACACACGCATATACATACATACATACATGCATATGGCGACGCACATCGATAAATGATATAGTGGGCGACACACGCCTATGGAAATATAAGAGGCAACACATGCCTGTGAAAATATAAGTAGCGACACACGCCTAAAAGAATACGGGGATTGATTATACAATGGACACAGTCTCATGTATAATTGCAGATCATCATCTTTGATAGAAGTATATGTCTATATATTACACACACCAGAACCAAACGGAAGACTAACAAACACATTTACTCCATGAGACTACACACGTGCTTGGCGAACACGACACACATGTTCTTCCAACACGGCTCCTACAGTCTTAGTTACCTCAACGGCCATCGTGACTCATATCCATTAATGTACTCGACCGCACGAGGACTCTATCACGATCCTACATGTGCCCCCTACATGGTAATAGATTTCTGGCCTAGGTGACACAAAGGGGTTATACATCACCAACACATGGTTCCACACACTACCGACACACAGCTATAAGAATAAGGTGTCACAGATCCGGGGCGTGATCGCTGGGACCAGGCCGCTAGGATAGATACTTGCCAATCTGGTTCACTCCCGCATCATAAAAGGAGTCAGACAATGATAGACAAATGCAGTAATAAGACATATATATATAATAGCCAACACACGCTATATACGCATGTCGACACACGGCCCTATACATATGCCGACACATGGCTATAAGTACAAAATATTACTCATCGTAGCTAGTATCATATCATACACAATGATTCCTCATATGAATGTGATTCACGAGCAAAGAATAACCGAATAAATATCACAACGATGTCCCATACCACCGCGTGCTACTAGTCCATTTATTCACTACTCATAAACTACACTCAATCTCCTCCATATTCTGTATAACGAGCCCAAAAACTAACCGGAGAAACATTATCGAATTCTCCATCCTAAACGGTACCATAACTGCACCTATTTTAACTCCTCGCCATACATAATTAAAATCATCATAAATAAAAATTATCAAAAATAGCAATGTCATGAAATCATATAAAGGATGTTATCACCGTACCATATTATAACCACCAATCAATTTATATCAATGGAGAATCACTCATTCCAACAAAATCAATATGGAAGGAATAAGAAATCATAAAAGTGTAGTAAAATTTTATTTAAACAAATATATAAAGTAAACATCTTATACTCTTAGTTTTACTTATTGATTATAGAATAATTTTAAAATAAGTAGAAAGTATTTCTTATTTTCAAAAACTATAATTTCTAAAAAATTGCTTAAAACTAATTGTAGCTTTCTTTTCAATAAATTAATAATTTTAAATAAAACTTTTCTTCAATCAATTTTATATTCTAGAACTAATAAAACTAGTGAAATATTTATATATTAAGTAATTTCACATCGTTTTTATAATAGCAAAAACGGAGATTTAACACTATAATTTATATACTTTCAAATCCTTATTTATATACGTATAAAACATTCGATCAATTTATTAATTAAATGTAATTTACAAAGATTACCATAATGAAATCCTATTTTAAAATAAATTTATAAACTTCAAAAATAAATATATAATATTGTACAAAATCTTCGCCTTATACTAAACAGATTAAAATTAAAACATTTTTCTTCTAAATTACACCATATTCAAATTCTCATATTATAAAAAGAGATTTTTATTTATTCAAAGCATATCCAAAATCATTTAATTATTTCAAAAAAATATACTATATTTTTCCAAGGTTTGAAAACTCTTTCAATAATATTTAAAAAACCTTTAAAATAAAACCATCTTTAAAATATTGTAATCATCAATATATTTTATAGAATAGCATTATATTTTATTTTACCTTTAAAACAATTCCAAACTTATAATATATTATAATATTAATTTTAAAAGGGTTTTTATAACCAAAAGAAAATTATATTTATATTTATAATTAAAATTATATGTTTTTAAATTTGAAAATAGCTAAATGGAATAAAATTTTGTAAAATATTATAAAATACTTTGAACAAAATTTCAAAACCTTTAAATAATTATTCAAAACTTTTCAAATAGAATTTTAAAATAAGAAAGTAAATAAAATCAAAATATATAAATTATGGAGTAGAATTACTCCAGGAATATTTATCTACCAATCAACACTATAAATTTATCGTGCGGCCCAAGTCGAGTTCCATCAAACTCCGACCATCTATAAAATAAACACGTATCGACATACTAATATATATAATTTAATTTGCAATCAAACAGAGATCCGTTTGTAAATTGACACTTCCAACCAACATAATCAACCAACATCCAAATAACCACCAATCCCAAACAAACAATCAAACCAATCGATTCAACCAAACAACTCGGATAATAAACGAGTATGTTCATAACTTGCATTGACATTAAAATATAGCTATGCATGTAAACCCATAGGAGTTGATGAATGCAACACCCAAAACCAAAGCTTTACTACCTCGACCATTGTTGCTCAAGAAAGAAAGTGTGCTTCTAGTCTATTTGCTACCCTAAATTGCCACCACCTATCACTCACGCGCAATCAACCCTAGACTACCAGCCTACCATCATGTCAATGTGCAACTCGCATTGCCCAAATCGCAACCACCAAATTCATGACCACCTCCTTCATTACGACATTACCTGATCGTGACCACACGACCCACCATCGTCGTCCCCAATTGCATCACAAACGCCCCTCCGCATCACGACTTCTCTTCGCTATGCGATCTCGACTTCTCAAACGTCGAGCGCCTTGAGTGCGATTCTTCTTCTTCTTTTCCCTGATGTGTTCATGATGTTTCTATAGGGTTAGGACTAGTGATTGAATTTGATAAAGGTATGGGCTGGTATGGAGGTGAAGAATAAAAAGAAAGAATATATGCTAAACTGGGTTTGGGTTTTGTTTAAATATAATTTATTTTCCTTTCTTATGTTATAGAAGTCTTTTTAATTTATTTGTAGGTTTATTTTAAATTTAACTTAAGTTACTCTTTGTTGTTTTGGTAATTACCCAATTTCATCAACTTTAATATTTATTTGTTTCTATTTAATTATTCGCTGTATTATTATAGAAATAAATTTATTTTCAACTATTTCAATCACATAAAAACTATTTTCACCTTTAAATATCTTATATTTACTGAGACATTCTATTCAGTTTCAATATATTATCTGAAAAGAATTAAATAATTTAATTCAATTTATTAAAAAATCTTTTATTAAATAAAATTTAATTAAGTTTTTAATTTTAGAGTACTAATTATCGAATTGTAAAATTTTTACTTTAATTAAATTCATCTATTTATATGACATAGAAAGCATGGTTGTTACAATCTCCGACTAGGCCACGTATGTAATAACATTATAAATGTGTTTTTTTCTTTATGAGCCCCAAAATTTGCTATTCATAACATAAGATGTATCTGAAACAATCTTGTTTATCAACTGTGTTAACAAAAGATCAAAGTGGCCTTTGTTAGTCTTATGTAACTAAACTCATGAACTGTCAGATATATCAATACAATCAAATGACATAGATCAATCACAGATGTGTGACATTGAAATTACATAACATATGATATATATATATATATATATGTCTATTCCCAACCGGTCCTGTTTTAGTGAGATTAAAACGTTCAATATTTGAACGACGTACAGTGCAAAGAAAACTTTATCTCTAATTAGAAGAAAAAAATGTCAAAATATATCCATAACTAAAATATAGAGCAATGTCATATGATCAGGCCAATATAAACCCCCATTGAACCAAAATGTCCTTACATGAAAGATAATTTGAGCAATATGCTCATCAAAGACCTTGTGTGATAAAAAATTTATAAGCGGATCCACTTGTGAGAAATGCAGATTACGGATCTTAAGGCAAGGATAAACACTAGAAGGGGTGAATAGTGTTTTAAGGAATTATTAAATCTTTTTGAGTTTTTGTTAATTTGAACACAAATGTATGCAATATTCAGACACAGATATGATCACAGAATCAAAAAACAGATGCAGAAATAAAGTAAAAGCAGTAAAGGAAAGAATACACCGGATTTTATACTGGTTCGGAGTTACCCTACATCCAATCCCGCACACAAGTACGGATTTCCTTTCAAAAGAAACTGTACAATTACACCCTCGATTTCAAGAAAACGATGTACACCCTCTAGATTCACAATCCTCTGGGTAGAGATACTTGATTTCACGGGCAACAAGTTCACCCAATCGATTTTCAAGGCTACAATCACACCTTTTCTCGCTTGATTGATTTCCAAGGCTACAATCACACCTTTTCTCGTTTAATTGATTACAAAGAAACCTATAACTCTGAATAGCACTAAGGATCTTGTTGAGATAGTGATAGAGAATCAAACCAGAGATAATCTAGTTAGATTCAATGTTGATTTCGGTAGAGTAATGGTAGGAATGTGTATAAAGAAATATGGAAGAAGAAGAGAAATGAAAACCAAAAAATATGATTGAAAATTCGTTGAAAACAACTCTTATTTATATAAGAACAACAACCATATCCATTCGTGAAGAGATATGACGAATAGACACTTCTTTTGAAATTTAAATTTTGAAATTAACTGACACTATGTCGACATGGGTATATTGAGTATGTCGACATCCCTAAGGAAATTTTGGTGGTTTGTTTTTCTCTGAAAATAACTTTTACTTTATATTAAAACTATTTTAAACTTTTATAAATATACTTGACTATAGTTGAAATACATAAATAAATATAGAGAATAATATATATATATAATTTTACTATAATTTTATATTTAGATCTAAATATTAAAAGTTAAATATATTATTATTAGAGATAGTTTTAAAACTAAGGATAATTTGATTTTGAAAATAAAGATTATTTTTAGGCTATAAGTGTTTAAAATCAGGATAGATTTTTGATTCTTTTTAAAAGGAAGGTTTTGAAATCATTTTGAAAACATGATAATTTTGTAAAATCATTTGAATAAAAAGTTAGCGGATACAAAACAATATTCCATTAGATTTTTCGTAGGTTCCATCCTACTTAGGGTTCCATCCCTTTAACGTGCTCGAAGTGGATTCCATTCTACGAATAAATTGGATTAGAGATCGTTTTAAAACTAAGGATGATTTGATTTTGAAAATAAAGATTATTTTGAGGCTAAAAGTATTTAAAATCAGGATAGATGTTTTTGATTCTTTTTAAAAGGAAGGTTTTGAAATCATTTTGAAAACAAGTTGTAAAATCATTTGAATAAAAAGTTAGCGGATGCAAAATAATGTTCCACTAGATTTTTCGTAGTTCCATCCTGCTTAGGGTTCCATCCCTTTAACGGGCTCGACGTGGATTCCATTCCACGAATAAATTGAATTTTAAGATGCTAGTGCTTTTCTAGGAGTTTTAACAAAATTCATAATTAAGTAAAAAATAAATTACTTGAAATCTAGAACTCTTGATAATCTTGATATTCTTGATACTAATGAGTCTTCAATCTTGATATCTTAAATCTCTATTCTGTACAGTCTTCACTCTTAGTACCTGCATGGTTAAATCCTGCATATACGTACATTTTTAAACTATAATGTTAGTATTTATATTTTATAATCCTATTCTAAGGTTGTTGTCATCAAAACCATCATCTCACGGACTAAAATCTCCCCCTTTTTGATGATGTCAACCTTTGTTTATAAAATATTACTTCTATCCTAATAACTTCCCCTTAATCTATGCCTAACTATCCTATTTTATATTTCCCCCCCTTTGTCATCAACAAAAAAACTAACTCTAAATATATAATTCCAAACTATATAACTCCCCCTAAATCTAATACTCTATGACATGTAATTATAATGATAATGTTATCATAAATAATCAACACTTAGATCTAAAACTAAAACTTAGTCCTAAACTACTAACTATCCTAACTAAGTATCCATATAATAGCACATATAAGGGCACAAATTATTCATTAATTATATAGTTATATTTACATTTTCGTGCGAAACGTAAGAAAAAACATACGACAATAGGGAAAAAGAGAAAAGAAACTAATGAATGTCTTTAAAAATGGGAGATCTATGAGCTGAACAATTTGGATAGTGGAAACAGAAATTTCCACGTTGTTCGACAAGATTTCCATTTTTTTCAAAGCACACTTCACCAACGCAAACTACTTTGTCGTCATCTTCCACGTGCTCTTCTTCCATCGGGACTTCTTCTTCTTCCTCGCTGGCCTCTCGTAATTGATCTTCTGAAGAGTCTTCATCAATCAAGATCGGGTTAGTGTAATTGTCCATTAGAAATTTTTGTAAATTCCTAATGATTTTACCTTGCCTATCTTGTTCTTTACCCATTCGAAGTTGCATCACTTGGATTTCAGTCATTAACTGAAGTGCATCCTTCAGAGAATCCTCCACTTTCGTCACATGAGCGAGCGTTGTTCATTGAAAACAGTCCAGAAGTAGGAGAAGGGAAAGAAAAGGCTGAATTTTTATTTGATTTGGAAGAGGAGGCCATTGATTATTTAATTTCAGAAGATAGAACAGAGAAATAACAGAAAGAATGAATAGAATTTCGAAAACAAGAAGAATATATAACCAATTATTTGAATTTTGGTGGGAAAATTTTCAGAAATAAAAAATCGTTGCATGTCGACATGGGGTACAAGGGGATGTCGACATGGTGCTTGAATTTTTTCTTTTTATTTATTTTGATCTAATTTTTAAGTATACTTTGTTATTTATTTATTTTTTTATATTTTAGTTATTGAACAAATACCAAATTCTCTTCTTAATTTAGTAAATATAGATTCATTTAAGAGTTTTGTTAATATATCAGCAATTTGATTCTCGGAATTAATATAATCTAGAGTAATTACTTCCTTATTTATATTATCTTTGAGAAAATGATGTTTTATATCAATATGTTTAGTTCGAGCATGTTAAGTAGTATTTTTGGATAAATTTATCGCACTAGTATTATCACAATAAATTGGTAATTTTGAGATATTTAAACCATAATCTTTTAAAGTTTGTTGCATATATATTACTTGAGAACAAGCCAAAGCAGCAGAAATATATTCTGCTTCAGTTGTTGATAAAGAAACTGTGTTTTGCTTTTTACTAAACCAGGAAATCAGAGAATGCCCCAATCTCTTATGCCAAATCCAAGGATCACTTGTATTTGCCAACAGACACTGATTATCATTTGAAACTTTCATACTAAGAATATAAATATTCTTTTTCCTAATTCCCTCAAATATTATGGTTGAATTATTATCTTCAATGCGACACTTATCTTTTTCAAATCTAATTTTATATCTTTTATCGCAGAGTTGACTTATACTTAGCAGATTATGTTTCAGATTCTTAACTAGCAAAACATTAGTAATAATAGGAGTTTCAGAGTTACCGACTTGGCTTATGCCAAACACATATCCTTTTAAATTGACTCGAAAGTTAACCAGTCCTCCGTCTTTTTATATTATATCATTCAATATATCTGGATTGCCAGTCATGTGTCTAGAACATCCACCATCGAGTATCCATTTGTTCCTTTTGATTTGCACAATTTGTCCATTGTGGATTGATTCCTCAACTCCCATAAGGCATTTTTTCTGCACAACAAACAATTTTGGTAGACAACTTGAATTTGAACATTGATTATATGCAGACTCATGAGGCAATGATGATATGAATATTTCTAAACTAGTATTAACAAACATAGCCATTTTAAAAACTTTTTCAAAAATCAGATTGTGAAACTTTGAAAACCTTGCTTTGATACCAAATGTGAGAAATGCGGATTATGGATCTTAAGGCTAGGATAAACACTATAGGGGGTGAATAGTGTTTTAAGGAATTATTTAATCTTTTTGAGTTTTTGTTAATTTGAACACAAATGTATGCAATATTCAGACATAGGTATGATCACAGAATCAAAAAACAGATGCAGAAATAAAGTAAAACCAGTAAAGAAAAGAACATATCGGATTTTATACTGGTTCGGAGTTATCCTACATCCAGTCCCACGCACAATTACGGATTTCCTTTCAAAAGCAATTGTACAATTATACCCTCGATTTCAAGGCAACGAGGTACACGCTACAGATTCATAATCCTCTAGGTAGAGATACTTGGTTTCACGGGCAACTAGTTCACCCAATTGATTTCCAAGGCTACAATCACACATTTTCTCGCTTGATTGATTTCCAAGGCTACAATCACACATTTTCTCGTTTAATTGATTACAAAGAAGCCTATAACCCTACATAGCACTGAGGATCTTGTTGAGATAGTGGTAGAGAATCAAACCAGAGATAATCTAGTTAGATTCAATGTTGATTTCGGCAGAGTAATGGTAGGAATGTGTATAAAGAAATATGGAAGAAGAAGAGAAATGAAAACCAGAAAATATGACTGAAAATTCATTGAAAACAACTCCTATTTATAGAGGAACAACGGCCATGTCCATTCGTAAAGAGATATGACGAATAGACACTTCTTTTGAAATTTAAATTTTGAAATTAACTGACACTATGTCGACATGGGTATATTGAGTATGTCGACATCCCAAAGGAAATTTTGATGGTTTGTTTTTCTTTGTAAATAACTTTTATCTTATATTAAAACTATTTTAAACTTTTATAAATATATTTGACTATAGTTGAAATACATAAATAAATATAGAGAATAATATATATATATATATATATATAATTTTACTATAATTTTATATTTACATCTAAATATTAAAAGTTAAATATATTATTATTAGAGATAATTTTAAAATTAAGGATAATTTGATTTTGAAAATAGAGATTATTTTGAGGCTAAAGGTATTTAAAATCAGGATAGATGTTTTTGATTCTTTTTAAAAGGAAGGTTTTGAAATCATTTTGAAAACAAGATAATTTTGTAAAATCATTTGAATAAAAAGTTAGCGGATACAAAACAATGTTCCACTAGATTTTTCGTAGGTTCCATCATAATTAGGGTTCCATCCCTTTAACGGACTCGAAGTGGATTCCATTCCACGAATAAATTGGATTTTAAGAAGCCAGAGCTTTTCTAGGAGTTTTAACAAAATTCCTAATTAATTAAAAATAAATTATTTGAAATCTTAAACTCTTGATAATCTTGATATTCTTGATACTCATGAGTCTTTAATCTTGATATCTTGAATGTTCATACTGTACAGTCTTCATTCTTGGTATCTGTATGGTTAAATCCTGCATATACGTATATTTCTAAACTATAATGTTAATGTTTTTATTTTATATTTCTATTCTAAGGTTGTTGTCATCAAAACCATCATCTCATGGACTAACACCACTATCATGGAATTTGCACAATATGCTCTATGGATAATGATTTATTTTGCACTCTCCTCTCATTAGAAAATAATACTATTATTTAGTATCATTATCAAATTTAATGGTCTTTCATTCCCTTTATATATATGTTGTAGTATTGTGATAAAATTTTGCATTTATTTTTTGGAAAATAATTCTCATACGAAAATGTTGCTGGATCTGGATACTGGAAAATCTCTGGTCGGGGAATATCAACATATTTATCAACTCCAAACATTGTTGGAATACCTACCGTCCAACCATAATCTCCTACCTGGGGGTTCTATGGAGCGTGATACACCTGAGTACTCTGTGTAAGGTCAGGCAAAATAGGGGGCAACACCACTACGTATTCCTGAGGGTCCAACAAAATCAACAGATGCAGCATGAAAAAATGTAGCCGTATGTAATGGACTGTAAAAGCGACGGCAGAAGGATGCATAATCTACATTCATGACAACGAAGTAATTTGCAGATCACCACTCTCCTGCATACTACTGTAATGCAGCACTATCATAAACCCTCAAAAAAGGTGTATTAAGATGTGGATCATCGGGAACGAAATCACCGTCTAAGGTCTTTCTCCAACTATGCTCACCGAGAAACCAGTAGCATCCTAGGCTGGCCGGTAATGAAACAAGTGGAAAATATCTCGTAGATAGGAAAGCAACATGCACTATAAGGGTCGGTCATAAAAGATGATCCATCACACGGATTCCAAACAACGTGCTCTCGTGTGGTTCGTAACTCAATCTGATTTCGAGCCATAGCAAAAATATAACGTGCCTCCACTCCTTGCGCCATTCTGCGGTTATCACGTATGTCCATGCTCTGACTCAAGAAAGAAAAAGGGTAATGTGGAGTCCAAAGTCGGATAAGTCATGTTACGGAAGTACTCATAGTACCAGTACTGTAAAACCTCCCAAAACCCTATAATGGACGAGGATCTACCCCTAAGTACAGAATGATGATCCAGGGAGCGATACAAATATGCTAATATAGGAGTCCCCAATCATATGCGACTGGACTATCAAACAACAACTCCACTGTAGTGGTTACATAACCGGCCGGTAGCGTGTTCGATGCATTTGTAAAGAATAGATTCCCCATCTATAGAATAAAAAGTCAAGATATCTTCAAGAAGTTATCAGAACTATGTAGATGTATCAATTCCATTATTGCTTGCCTAATGAATGAGTATCTAAGTTGCAGTCCAGATGACAGTCCTTCATGCAAATCAAAATGTGGAATAACACTAGATAAACGATGAAAATGCTGGCACTCCTCATCATAAGGTAAGGTCTCGCCCCTACCAATGCATATACCGGTCAACATAGTAAAGTCTAATGGTGTAATATTAAGCTCCCCAAAACTAAAGTGAAAGGTATGAGTGGTCTTCCACAAACATGCGGCTAAAGCACCGCAGAACTGAACATCCGAATATAATAAATTATCGATATCTATTATAGCAATTTAACATTATTTAAAGCCTAAATATCAGTAATAAAATAAACAGTAATTATGTAATTACGTACTCAGAAAATTTTCAAATCCTATCTGTCGCAACAAAGCACATATAGTGTCGTCAGCATCATAAGATCGTGTAATCCTATATAGTCATATCACGCTAATCCACGATCCATGGGTGCGCTCATGACGAGCCTAAATTAAAATATTTTGCATATTCAATTTTTATTGTACAATTTGAACTAATAAGAAATTTTTGAGGCAGATAACTTACAGAAGTATCAACACACGTGTAAACGTGTACTTCTTCATCTGGTAGTACATGGAAATTGACCAAATCTTTGTTCAAACCAAAATTTTGATCAATTTGGGGGTCCAAAACTACATCTACTATATTTCTCCCCATGCTTCTTCGTCTAACCACTGTGCTTCATAGCCCTTCATCGGATGTGGGCGGTGCGGGTGCGGGTGCGCTTCCTTTGGCAGGCGCGTTTTCCACTGACGGTGGAACATTTCCTATGCTACGACTGTCGCTGCCTCGGAGTCTCCAAAAAGCTTTTATCATTTTTATTTTATTTTTTGGAAATCGGATGATTGATAGAAGTAGAAGAAATGACAAGCGGAAGAAGAAGGGAGGAAGGAGAGAGCGGTGTGCGGAGAATTAAGCACAACCGGCTAACTTATAGCTGGTTGTGTTCTGTCCACTTAGCTGGCCTAAATTTGACCGGCTATGTAACGACCCTTTATTTTCTATAATTTAAAATGGTTAATTTAATAATATTTATATGATTAAATGTTGGAAGAAATAAAAATTTGGGATTTAATAATAAGAATATAATGAGAATAAAATGCAATGGTATTAATTTAAGTTAACTGATAACTACTTTAAATGAAATTCCAATTAATTGAAATGGTTAATGAGTTATAATTGGTAATAGATTGTAAATTAATTGTAATAATATGTGTGTTAATTGATAAATTGGATTTAAAGAGTAATTGATAATTTAAATGTGTATAAGTTAATGAAATAGTACGTAATTTATTGTAATTGATAAAAGTAGTGTTGTGGTGGTAGTTATGACATTTGTTTGTAAATAATAAACTTATAAATGTAATTAAAATTAAGTGGTGACAATTAGTATATGCTACCTATCTATTTAGTATGCTAAATTAAATTAGAAATCAATAGCAATTGA
Organism: Allium cepa; assembly: GCA_030765085.1. Taxonomy (NCBI): domain Eukaryota; kingdom Viridiplantae; phylum Streptophyta; class Magnoliopsida; order Asparagales; family Amaryllidaceae; genus Allium; species Allium cepa. Next base: position 418,726,966 of record CM060945.1, read on the forward strand.
ATATAATAAAATGTCACGTTGATGTAAATTAAGATGAAACTGAAAAATATTAATGTAATAAGATATAAACCAATGTTAATTATATATATAGAGTAATATTTGATTGAATAAAAAGATTGAAATCAAAATTAAATCAATTTATTAGAATTAAAAGTGTAATTAATTGGATTTAATTGCAGCTGAAATTGAACGCTGTATGAAGTGTAATATTTAACACTGAATTAATATGTAATTTTTTTTAAATTATCGTGAATGTTTAAGTAATCAAAAATGATGAAAATTTGTTAATTTATAAATACTGAATTAAAAAGCGATTAATAAATTTAATATTAATTTATTTAATTAATGTGAAAATAGCCATTTTGGCCACTGTCTCGGATTTCGACGAAACTAGTTTCATCAGATCCATAACAGTGAATTACTGTAAGATTTTAGGTTTCGTAGCGATCGGACTTGTCGTTTGATCGTACGGACTTGAAACGCGTAGAAATCGATTTAATTAAATTCAGTTGAAATCAATTTGAAATAAGTTGATTTTTAAGCTAACTTCTTCATACGATGGAAATAGAACTTGAAACCTGTTCCATTGATTTTAGAATTGCCAAAAATGTCTATTTTAACATATGGGGTGACACACTTTCGTTTCGAAGATAGAACGGGCTTTTTGGGGCGTTATCGTCAATTATATCTATTCGAATGTTCATTCTTTCTTATAAGGCCTCGGTTATATAAGTATTTTTTTACTCTCAAACCCTAGTAGTCATTTCTTATTCAGTACGTACTACTTCATTTGTTACTACTGCTTCTTTTCAATGGCAGAAACAAATACAATCTCGAACCCTAATCAAATTTCAAAATCAAATCGAAATCAAAACTCCTCAAAACCCTATCAAATTATATACCATTTCGAAGCTCTCGACGAGCGTAACCCAGATCTATAATTCATTTTTTCCATTGAATCACGTTTGTCCATAAATCGAGGTTGAACCGTGGCCGTTCATTTTAGGGTTTTGACGATCCAGCGGTGGATCGTCGTCCGATCGATGATCGGGAAATGGCATTGAGAAGAGCTCATCATGCAGGTTTGGGATCTGGTCATCGTTCATCTCATAGGGCCATGGTTTTGCCAGAATTTGGCCGTGAATGGGTGCGATGGCGGGGCGTCTGGGGACCACCAGAGGTGGCCACTCGGCCAGAGGAGGGGCGACGTGAAGAGGGGGTGACGGTGGTGGCCTCTAATCGGGGTGCAAGGCATGGTTTTGGTCGGTATTCGCGAGTTTAAGTCGATGACTGTCATGGTAGGGTCATGGTTAGGGTTGTGTGATGAAGTGACTTGTATTCCATTTATTTTATTTAATTAATTCAAACTTTAAAACCTTCCAACGATCATATCTTTTACGTACGAGGTCGGATTCACGCACAGTTTCTTCTACTGCGATTGTATCAAAATTCTGGATATTATGACACCGGTTTGGATAAATTCTAAGACTGTTTAGATTTTGGGCCTAAATTGGATTTCAATTCAATTTAAAATCAAAGGTGGGTGTTTTAACCCACTCACAACTACTAAATTATCTTATGTTTGTTAAATTATATTTATGATGTGATTAAAAATTAATTGATCGATGTTTGGTAGGTTTAAATTGTCATTCCAGTTAAATTTGAATTTTATTACATTTTATCATTGTTTAATTTAATATTAAATTTATTTGTCAATTTAATACCTATTTATAGTAATCAGTTATCCATTGTTGTTATTGGTTGATTGGATGATGATTGTGATGTATGTTTTATTATTAATATTGGATGAGTGGATGTTGTGTCTTTGTATTATTATTATTATAACACTGCAAGTTCCCTATGGCTTAAAACGATACATACCCGAACGATCTATAGATTAGGGAAAAATTGTTATGGATTGAAATGATAAACTCGAGCGATTTTATGGATTTTATTTAATTCAGGATTGCGGTTTGAAATGATATATAATCGTAAAATTTTAAATTGCGGATTAAAATGATAAATATCCGTATTACTTGACCATACGGTAGAAAATTATATACGGACACCAGATTGGTTAAATTAAATGATTTTTTAATTCTTTAAAATTTTAAATTCAGTTAACTAGCATTTTGAAATAGAAATCTATTTATATAAACTGAGTTATTTTCGATAGTCTAAGCATTAAAGCTGAAATTGGAATTGATTTAGTGAATTGTTCAATGGATTTCAATTGGAATTTCAAAGTTAAAGTGTCAAATAAAATGAATTTATCGGAATTGAGTTGTTGAAATGTTTAGATATAACTTTGAAATCTATTTTAAACTATTTTAATTAAATTAACTATTTTAATCAATTTAAACTATTTTAGTTTATTTTTATATACTATAACCTATTTAATCCAATTTAATATATTTTACCAATTTTTAAACTAATTAAATTTATTTAATCTATTTTAAATCCCTTTAATATAATTTAAATTTATTTAATTCATTTTAAATTTATTTAATCTATTTTAAATTTATTTAATCTAACTAAAATCTATTTAAGATAATTTAAAATCTATCTAATCTATTTCAAACCTATTTAAACCCTTTTAAAATCTAATTAAAGCAAATTTAAATCTATTTAAACTATTTTACTATTTAAACTATTTCAATCTATTTTAAAATAATTTTAAAACTATTAAAACTATTTATGACTACCTAAACTATTTTCACAAATTTCAGACTATATAAAGTAGAAGTATTTATATTTTAATTCTTGATGATGATATAACCTAATTTGGAATTTGGAATTGATACTTTTTTTGTAAAATGACATATTTGAGTAAATATGATTTTGAAGGTGGATATGATTTTGAAAGTGAATGTAATTTTGAAAGTGAATATGATTTGAAAATGATATGGTTTGAGAATATGATATTTTGATATCAATTGTGAATTGACTTTTTGAAATGTAAAAGAACCATCCGGTGTGAAATAAGCGTTTGCTTGTTAAAGAGACCGGGATCAGATATTGTCATACTCTCTTCCAATAATGGAAACCACTTTAACAACTGTGTACATGGTGGAGATTCCAGAATAAAGTATGATAGTTTGACGTACGATTCTGTATGAGGTATATACGTAGCCCTGACTCCTATGAGTATGCTTCATATGGCTAAAACAGGAGCTACGTCGACCCAAGTGAGTCATTCCTCCTATCGGGCAATTTTTCTTCGATATCATTTTATTACTTTGTGATTGATTTGGTGGCTACTTTTTGATTTGATTTGGAAATGTGTTTCGAGGTGGGGCGGCAGTAGCTGCTATGCGTAACTACCAGTCCGGATCCGCAAAACGGTAGTATCATACCCTGGGCATTGTCTCGCGTGCCTTGTCACATGCCCAATCGCTCTTTCGACGAGTTTGTTTTGTGTCGTACCTATGGAGTTCTTCCTAATAGCCCACCTGCAGGTGGAGTTTACAGTATCTATATAGAATATGGCATTATATAAAATGTGTTGGGTAACGCCTTAACAATATTTTAATACTTTACTGTAGGCATATCATAATAGCGTATTGTACTACATAGTAGATAGTTTAACGGATCCTTAGGTGATGTAAATTCCGAACAACTCTTAAGTTATTGTACTCACGTAGACACTGGATAGAAGATATCAAACCACGTAAACATCTCTGACGCCATTATACTCATATTTAATTACTGTTGATTTAACTTACATAAGATCTTTTAGTTTCGACTCGAGTGTTTTGTCCTTTCAATTCGCTCGGGTCAGCCTGAGCTTTTCAGTTTATCGAAGACTGTTTTCCGGAGGATGAAGATGAAAATTTGTACTATTATTATTTATTATATCATTCCACTGCATCATCTTGTTCCGCTGCATTTATTTATTATTTATTCTTGTTGTATGTAACTCTGATATGTATTATAAAAGTATAATTAATGTTATTTGTAAATAGCTTCATGAACTGTTTATTTGATTATTATATTTTGCCATTCCGCTGCGAGATTCTGTATTTGTTTTCTTTCTTTCTCTGTTTTTTTGCTTATTTACCCCATAACAACCCACCCTTCTTAATGATTTGAGTATGACATGAAAATAATTACTGTGGCTAGCTATTACTTAGGATCATGTAATATGGAATATAATAAAATCTAAATGTGGAAACATGATAATAGCAAAGTAAATGAAAATAAGTAAAATAAAACAAGCACACTAGGAATTTTTTTACTGGTTTGAACTTTCCGTTCTACGTTCAGTCCCAGACTCCTTCTGGAATTTCAACTAACACAACAACCCTCGCTTAACCCGAAGGAACAGGTCTATACAACCCTCGAACAGCCGAACAAGGGACCTAAGCAGCAGAACAGGATTTCGCCTCAACAACCGAAGAGGACTTCACACGCCTGAGCAGCAGAACATGACTTATACACAATAAAGTTTTCTTGACACTATGTGTTTTTTAATAACACGAATTTGTCAGTTATAGTACACTCTTCCTATAATCTTCTCCTTTATGATATATATATATATATATATATATATATATATATATGAATATGTGAAGAACAAGAAAGCAATAGAATGAATTTGTATGAAACTGAATGCACAAGAGTACTAGAATCAAAGAATATGAGTGTAGAGTAAGAATAGATTGAAATGATAATTAAAACTATGATTCTAATATGTTTATATAGTTTATAAATAGGTGCGTTTGTTTGTGAAGAGTTATGATGAAGAAATATGGTCATATCTATTGAAATGAAGGACGCGTCTCTTCACGATTGGAAGTGTCTATTTGAAAATATAGCCGTTGTAAGAATTCAGACGTCTGAAAATTAGAATTCAGACTTTTGAAATTGTAAACGTGCAAACCAGAAAGGAAATAGGTCATTTTTGAACAGGTTCAGACGTCTGAAATTTTTAATTCAGACGTCTGAATATTGTATGGAAATTTCAATTTTGATTACAGATTCAGACGTCTGACGGTCGATTCAGACGTCTGAAATGGTCGGCGTCTGAATTTGACTTGTAACAAAAAATTACCATAGCTAAAATGGTTAGAGTACTTGCTTTCTGAACTAGTGACCTGGTTTCGAGTCCCGCTCCATGTAATTTTTGAAAACTTGATTTTTCATTTAAAATATGAATGTATATGTATGTATACCATTTGGAGAAGATTTTAACATTTGTAAACTCTAGACACGACACTTTATGACTAATAAAACTTTCGTCTTGTCTTTATCGTGTATCTCTCTTCTTGTATCTCCATATACATACTTTTTTACTGTGTATCTTCATTTTGAATGTATTTGATTATTTCTTTTTGATGCACATGTACCTGCAAATTAGCTTAGAGATTCTTTGACATAATTGTATAGTTGTTGTCATTAAAATCCAAATTGAGGTTCTAACATTCTCTCCCTTTTTGATGATGATAACTATACAATTTAAAAAATATATTCATTGTATATAAAAAAAATATAAATATGTTTAAAGTTCCCCCTAAGTATAACATCTCCCCTAAGAATAATATCTCCCTCACTTAATATGCATATGAATTTCTCCCCTTTTGTCATTATCAAAAAGAATGAGAGAATATAATAAATATAGCGAGATAAACTCAATATTAATTATGGAGAAAAATAAAATAAATTTTACCATATTTGCTGAAGTCCATATTTCATTGCAAGCACGTAATTCTATTAAACGTATGGATCATTCTTTAAAATTCCAAAACCTATCATTTTCCTTTTGTTTCTCCGGGTACCTGCAATAAATTATAATCATTTTCGGTATCCACTTACTATGTTAGGGTCCGGGAGGTTAGGTCTTTGGAAACCATACCCATTTGGGTGTGGTTGAACGTTTATAAATATAATTTTCATTACAAATCACATTCTTATAATAGTTGCTAATATAAAGTTGTTTATCATGATTAATCTTATTAGCTGGAATCCATATCTTAATACTATTAGTCATTAGCTTAGTACTTGAAGAATAATTTCTATCATTTCTAAACAAAGTACTATTATGACTATAACTGGTTTTAAAACTATCTTGGTTACCTGTACCAGCACTAAAATTAGTATACAAGAATGCATATCTAGTCCTATTTTTACTTTTAGCTTTTTTATAGCCTAAACCGCTTTTATCATTGTGAGCTTTTGGATTCTTAACATGACCTAATCCCTTCTTATTTGAAGCAAGTTGAGAATTTTCAATAATCCTGGATAAATTTTCTCTCCCTTTATTAAAATTGAAAATATTTTTAGTAATGCTATCAAGCTTAGTTTTGAGAATAGTGTTCTCTAACTCAACAATTTTAATTTTTGTTTTTAACTCATGATTCTCAGAAGCTAGAGCATTATTCTTTTCATTTTGAGTTTCTATTTCTTGACTTAATAGAGCGAGTTGAGAATTGTCAAAGAGTGAATCTTGAATTTTCTCAAGTTCTTCTTCTAATATTTTCTTCTCGTCTTTAAGCATATCTCTTTTGAATTCTGCTTTCTTTTGATTTTCCAGAGCTTCCTAATATTTTCTTTTGAGACTCTTTAAAGTGTCTAGAAGTTCTGAATTTATTTCTATCATATCATCAAAAGTTAGATCACTAACCTCATTATCTTTTGCCATAAAGCATTTATTTGTTTGCTCCTTTGATTTTTCTTTATTGCTCTTCCTCTTCTTATTACCTTGACTAGATCCCTTTGTAGCCATTTATTTTAGGATGTTGTTACAATCTCTAGAATACCAGGCTCTGATACCAAATGAAAATAACTACTGTGGCTAGCTATTACTTAGGATCATGTAATATGGAATATAATAAAATCTAAATGTGGAAACAGATGATAATAGAAAAGTAAATGAAAATAAGTAAAATAAAACAAACACACCAGGAATTTTTTACTAGTTCGAACTTCCCGTTCTACGTTCAGTCCCAGACTCCTTCTGGAATTTCAACTAACACAGCAACCCTTACTTAACCCAGAGGAACACGTCTATACAACCTTTGAATAGCTGAACAAGGGACCTAAGCAGTACAACAGGATTTCGCCTCAACAACCGAAGAGGACTTCACACGCCTGAGCAGCAGAATAGGATTTATACACAATAAAGTTTTCTTGACACTATGTGTTCTTTAATAACACGAATTTGTCAGTTATAGTACACTCTTCCTATAATCTTCTCCTTTATGATATATATATATATATATATATATATATATATATATATTTGTGTGTGTGTGTGTGTGAAGAACAAGGAAGCTATAGAATGAATTTGTATGAAACTGAATGCACAAGAGTATTAGAATCAAAGAATATGAGTGTAGAGTAAGAATAGATTGAAATGATAATTAAAACTATGATTCTAATATGTTTATATAGATTACAAATAGGTGCGTTTGTTCGTGAAGAGTTATGATGAAGAAATATGGTCATATCTATTGAAATGAAGGACGCATCTCTTCACGATTGGAAGTGTCTATTTGAAAATATAGCCGTTGTAGGAATTCAGACATCTGAAAAATAGAATTTAGACTTTTGAAATTGTAAATGTGCAAACCAGAAAGGAAATAGGTCATTTTTGAACAGATTCAGACGTCCGAAATTTTCAATTCAGACGTCTGAATATTGTATGGAAATTTCAATTTTGATTACAGATTCAGACGTCTGAAATGGTCAATTCAGACATCTGAATTTGACTTGTAACAAAAAATTACCATAGCTCAAACGGTTAGAGCACTTGCTTTCTGAACTAGTGACCAAGGTTTGAGTCCCGCTCCATGCAATTTTTGAAAACTTGATTTTTCATTTAAAATATGAATGTATATGTGTGTATACCATTTAGAGAAGATTTTAACATTTGTAAACTCTAGACACGACACTTTATGACTAATAAAACTTTGTTTGTCACCTTCGTCTTGTGTCTGTCGTGTATATCTCTTCTTGTATCTCCATATACATACTTTTGTACCATGTATCTTCATTTTGAACGTATTTGATTTTTTTTTTTTGATGCACATGTACCTGCAAATTAGCTTAGAGATTCTTTAACATAATTGTATTGTTGTTGTCATTAAAATCCAATAATTGAGGTTCTAACATGACGTGTGTGGTTTATCATCGATTTAAACCGTTCAAAAGGCAGGTCGTTACAGTTGGTATCAGAGCTTTGGTTTAGCGATAACCTTATCTTTGTGGGGTTTGACTCATATTTAATAGGGTAGTAATACCTTAGAATGAGTCTTTGAGTGTATATATAAGAGAGCGTATCTGCCAGTGTTGCAAAGGGTTTTCGTATTGTGTTAATTTGTTCCGGTTTGTACTCATAAATTCTGGTCGGTGCATAGGACGCTATGACATCGATACGGATTTCTAAAAACTCAATAGGGAATACCAACACAATATTTGTTTTGAAATATAGGTAAATGAAATAATTTTTCCTATTATATATTTTTGTATATAAAATAATAAATTTTGTAAATGATATAGTTGGATGTAATATGTTTTTTTTAGGTAGAGAAATTTTATAAATATTGATTGAAAAATAAGATTTACGAATAAAGTAAATATAGATTGGAAGTTGAGAACTTAAGTTCTGCGATTTTTGAAATTTCTTTCAAAAGATTTTGGAATATAATACTAGTAGTATTTAAAAGTATTTTCTGATATAAATATTTCAAGATGATTTGAAAGAAATATTTTAAAAGAAATATTTTAAAGGGAATAAGTTTTGTACTTCCCTCTTTGTCGTTGGAAAATAATTTCGGTGATAAGTGCACGCATCATCGACGTTCATTTTCGAGTTTCAAAGTGGTAGATGGTTGTAGTAGTTTTACTACACCTTGTTTTGACAAACAAATCTAAATTTTTTATTTCTAAATATGATTTGATTTAAAGGCGATATGAATATATGTGTGTGTGTGTGTGTGTGTGTCGTTTAAAATGATTTGGTAAGATAACCCGGAGTTAGTTCTTAAACCTTCTGATAATTAGTAGTTTTCAGTTAATGTAATAAAATGAAACCTTAACTATTTTAATGTTTGGAACCTGCTACGATGTGAAATGATATATTAAATGTCAAGAGATTAATGGGATATAAAGAAATTGAAGGTTGTCATTTATAAATTAAGAAATTGGAAATAAGAATGTAACTATTGAATATTTTTTTAATTAAAATAAATGTGATAACTTGGGTAACTTCCTAGTGTATTCTGAAAACATGTATATATAACTTACCAAATTATTAAAAGTTGAAATGTTAATAAGAATATGTAATAGAATATTATACAAGTAAGCTTTAGTAAATGAAAGTGTTCAATGGAATTGCTTTTATAAATAAGAATTCTGATATTATAAATTGTTATAAACTTACGTTAATAGTTGAAATATTACTAATCAAATGTAATAGAAAAGCGAATAATGTAAGAAAAACGATTATAAACTTAAGTTAACATTTTAAGCTATTTATAATGGGATTGAATAGTAAAAGGTGAATACTATAAGTAAATAATTATAAACTTAAATTAGTACTGAAGCCATTTATAATTAGAGTGAATACTATATTAATTGAATGATTATAACTTTAGAAAATGTTAAATGATTTAGAAATGGAAATGCTATTAAACAACATTATATATGAAAGAAATGAACGTGGAAAAAGAAAATATCTATAAATTGTGAATTGAATTGTAAAGAAACTTACCTAATAATGTATAATCCAATAATTGAATAAAAATAACCTATTTAAGCAATGAATGTAAAGTAATAAAATGAAAAAAAATGACATTGTATGAATAAAGGAGAAATGAATTTTTGTAAGTAATAACGAATGTAAATTAATGAAAATAAACATTATGAATGAGAAAAGAAAAGCAAACGATGAAAAAAAGGATCAAACTAAATTGTAAATGCGAAGTAAACTAAAATAAAATGTATACAATACTTCAATAATGAATTCATTTATGAACCAAATAATTGAAATGGACGTAACTTATGTAAGTAAAGAATGTAAAATAATGAAATAAGCCTTATATGAATGAATGTAAATTAAAATTTTGTAAGTAATGAACGTGAATTAAAGAAAATCATGGTATGTGAAAAAAAATGAGCAATAAATGATGTGAAAAGGATAAATAGAGTAAACTTAAAAATGTGTTGGATTCTTTGTTTGTATTGGCTTATGGATTAGTTGAGAAATGATACTTCTATTTTATATAAAGATGTATAAACGATCTATAAGTTTTATCTACGACTGTTGAGTGTATGATTTTCTTCATATTTTATTTATCATTTTATATGATTAGAAGTTATAAACCCAAACAAACCATTTAAATTGGTTGCTATGGATGGATGATTGATTCCTTAGTTGAAATGATGTTGTACTGTTTGTTTGCAAATTATGATTGTAGTGTTGTAGTGTTTTGTTTGTTATTGATTGAAGCAACGCAAATTTTTCTCTTTTACATGATTATTAACCCTTTTGGATTATAGAAGTAAAATAAAGGTTTATGGTAGCAATTGCTACTGCTTTTGGTTTCATAAATTAAGTGTTGTTTGCCCGAAAAATAGGTACGTTCTCGGATTGCGGTTTTCTAGCGGCATTATACTGTTTCCCGTGGTTTAGGATATCTTATTTTGAAAATATGATATATATGGTTATTATTGATATTATTTTTTCTCCTAGATCTCTCGGTACAAAGGAGACTCTGCCGAAATTTTCGGTAAATTTTGGACATAGAAAATTTTGTGTAACATTTTTCAAACTTTTATTTGACTTGAATATAAAAGGATTTAATTATTATAATATGATATATTTTATTTAAATTATTTAATTATGTAAATTAATTATTTATAAATTTAATATTTTGAATAAGATATATTGATTACTTAATTCCTTCCTTTACCTTCTTTCCCCTTTTCGAGGACGAAAAGTTTTGAGTGGAGGAGAGTGTAACGATCTGTAATTTTCGATAATTAAAAATAGTTAATTTAATAAGATTTTTGTGAATAAATGCTGGAAGAAATAAAAATTTGGGATTTAATAATAAGAATATAACGAGAATAAAATGCAACAATATCAATTTAAATTAATTGATAACTACTTTAAATGAAATTCCAATTAATTGAAATGATTAATGAGCTATAATTGGTCATAGATTGTAAATTAATTATAATAATATGTGTATTAATTGATAAATTGGATTTAAGGAGTAATTGATAATTTAAATGTGTATAAATTAATGAAATAGTATGTAATTAATTGTAATTGATAAAAGTAGTGCTGTGGTGGTAGTTATGGCATTTGTTTGTAAATAATAAACATATAAATGTAACTAAAAGTAAATTGTGACAGTTATAGTATGTTACCTATCTATTTCACCTGCTAAATTAAATTAGGAATCAATTGCAATTGAATGTAATAAAGAGCTACGTTAATGTAAATTAAGATGAAATTGAAAAATATTAATATAATAAGATATAAACCATTGTTAACTATGTCTATAGAGTAATAATTGATTGAATAAAAAGACTGAAACTAAAATTAAATCAATTTATTGGAATTAAAAGTGTAACTAATCTAATTTAATTGCAGCTGAAATTAAACGCTGTAAGTAGTGTAATATTTAACATTGAATTGATATGTAAATTTATTTTAAATTATTGTAAATATATAAGTAACCAAAAATGATGAAAACTTGTTAGTTTATAAATATTGAATTAAAAATTGATTAATTAATTTAATATTAATTTATTTAATTAACATGAAAATAGTCATTCTGGCTACTGTCTCGGATTTCGATGAAACCAGTTTCATCGGATCCGTAACAGTGAATTATTGTAAGGTTTCAAGTTTCGTGGCGATCGGATTTGTCGTTTGATCGTACGAATTTGAAACACGTAAAAATCAATTTAATTAAATTCAATTGAAATCAATTTAAAATAAGTTGATTTTTAAGCTAACTTCTTCATACGATTGAATTATGACTTGAATCCAGCCCCATTGAGTTTAGAATTATCGAAAATATCTATTTTGATATATGGAGTGACCCACTTTCATTTCAGAGACAGAATGGGCTTTTCGGGGAGTTATCGTCATTTCTATCTATTTGGATGTTCATTCTTTCTTATTGGGCCTTGGTTATATAAATAGTTTTTCCTCTCAAACCCTAACAATAATTTATTATTCAGTACGTACAATTTCATTTGTTACTTTTCCTTCTTTTCAATAGCAGAAAGAAATTCAATCTCGAACCCTAATTCAATTTCAAAATAAAATCGAAATCAAAACTCCTCCAAACCCTATCAAATTGTATACCATTTCGAAGCTCTCAACGAGCGTAACCTAGATATGCAATTCGTTTTTCCATTGAATCACCGTTTTTCCAAAAATCGAGGTCGAAACTCGGCCGTTCATTTTTGGGTTTTGACGATCCAATGGTGGATCGTTATCCGACCGATGATCGAGAAGCGGTGTTGAGAAGAGCTCGTTGTGTAGGTCCGGGACCTAGTCGTCGTTCATCTCATAGGGCCGTGGTTTCGCTAGAATTTGGCCGTGAATGGGCGCGGTGGCGGGGCGTCTAGGAACCACCGGAGGTGGCCGCTCGGTCATAGGAGGGGCGACGTGAAGAGGGGGTGACGGTGACGTGTACTCCATTTATTTTATTTTATTTTATTAATTCAAACTTTAAAACCTTCTAACAATTATATCTTTTACGTACGAGGTCGGATTCACGCCCCATTTCTTCCGTTGTAATCGTATCGAAATTCCGGATATTCTGACACTAGTTTGGACAAATTATGAGATTGTTTGAATTTTGGGCCTAAATTGGATTTTAATTCGATTTAAAATCGAAGGTAAGTGTTTTAACCCACTCACAACTACTAAATTATCTTATGTTAGTTAAATTAAATTTTGATGTGATTAGAAATTAATTGATCGATGTTTGGTATGTTTAAATTGTCATTCCAGTTAAATTTGACTTTTATTGCATTTTATCATTATTTAATTTAATATTAAATTTATTTGTCAATTTAATATCTGTTTATAGTAATCAGTTATCTATTGATGTTTATTGGTTGATTGGATGATGATTGCGATGTATGTTTCATTGTTGATATTGGATGACTGGATGTTGTATCTTTATATTGTTATAAACACAGCAAGTTGCCTATGAGTTGAAATGATACACACCCGAACGATATATAAATTAGGGAAAAAAATTTATGGGTTGAAATGATAGACTCGAACGAATTTTATGGATTTTATTTAATTCGGGATTGCGGTTTGAAATGATATATAACCGTAAAATTTTAAACCGCGGATTGAAATGATAAATATCTGTATTACTTGACCATATGGTAGAAAATTATATATGGACACCGGATTGGTTAAATTAAATGATTTTTAGTTCTTTAATTTTTTTAATTCAGTTAACTGGCATTTTGAAATAGAAATCTATTTATGTAGACTGAGTTATTTTTGATAATCCAAGCATTAATGCTGGAATTGGAATTAATTTAATGAATTGCTCAAAGTATTTCAATTGGAATTTCGAAGTTGAAGTGTCAAATATAAATGAATTTATCGGAATTGAGTTATTGAAATGTTTGGAAATAATTTTGAAATTTATTTTAAACTAATTTAAAATATTTTAATTATATTAACTATTTTAATCAATTTAAACTATGGTTTGAAAATTATGCGACTAAAACAGAAGGCACGCCGGGCCAAGTGAGGTCATTCCTCCTATCGAGCACATTTCTTCGATACCATTCAATTACTTTGTGATTGATTTTGGTGGCCACCCTTGATTTGATTTGGGAGTGTATTCCGAGGTGGGCGGTAGTAGTTGATATGCGGTACTATCAGTCTGGATCCGCAAAACGGTAGTATCATACCATAGGCATTGCCCTGCGTGTCTTGTCACATGCCCTATCGCGCCTTCTACGAGTTTTTTTAGTGTCATACCTAACTACCTATGGAGTGCTCCCTGATAGGCTACCTACGGGTGGAGTTTACAGTATCTGTATAGAATACGTCATTATATAAAATGTGTTAATAGGGATATGAGTAATGCCTTAACGCTATTTTAATACTTTACTTTACGGTAGACATATTATAATAGTGCATTGTACTACATAGTAGATAGTTTAATGGATGCTTAGGAGATGTAAATTCCGAACATCTCTTAAGTTATTGTACTCACATAGATACTGGATACGAGATGTCAAACCCTGTAAATATCTCTGATGTTGTTACACTCATATTTAGTTACGGTTGATTTAACTTACATAAGAATTTTTAATTCTGACTCGAGTGTTTTGTTCTTTCAATTCACTCTGATTAGCCTGAGATTTTCAACTTATCGAAGACTGCTTTCTGAAGGATGAAGATAGAGATTTGTATTATTATTATTTATTATATTATTCCATTGCATCACGCTGTTCCGCTACATTTATTTATTATTTATTCTTATTATATGTAACTCTGATCTGTATTATAAAAGTATAATCAATGTTATTTGTAAACAACTTAATAAACTGTTTATTTCATTTTACGTTTTGTCATTCAGCTGCAAAATTCTGTATTTTGTTTTTTTTCTTTCTCAATTTTTTTTTCGTATTTATCCCATAACAATCCGTCATTCTGAATGGTTTGAGTCTGATATGTGCGGTTTATCGTCGATTTAAACCATTCAAAAAAACAGGTCGTTACAGGCTAAATGGATGGTGTGGATTGCAATCCACATCTTATCCCTTTACCCGGTCTTATTTTGGCCGGCTAAGGAGAACCACGCTACGTGTGCTTTTTTTCCGGTTTGGTTTGCTTTGATGTCGATTCCCTTGAATCATATGTGCATAATAATTTGGACATAAAATCATCTCAAACATAATAATAACACGGACCTACATGGAAGACAAGTCGGTAATATGTCTTGGTGATGGATCAAAGAAGAAGCAGGCAATTGTACACAAATGGAAAAACTACATATGCTTCCAAAGAAATCCTAGAAATAAGTATTTTGTGAAAAATGTGGTTAATTGAAATAAAGTTTTTTTTTGGGAGCATCATTTTAATTTTATTAGATATCAATATTTTCTATGTCAGCATACTTTAGAAAATTCTTTCATATTTCAAAAAAATATGTCTAATTCATGATGGTATTTGAATAATTTTATTAATTCACAACGGCATTGAATAGACGTCTTCTCGGCTGTTGGAGATTTGAAAATGAAAAATGTAAAAAAAATAAAAATCATAAATAAATAAAAAGTATAAAATGGTAAAAACAAGAAGTGACGTAAAGCAGATAATTCCTGAAAATGAAAAAATAGTCAACCAGATATGGAGGGCCAATTTAATGTACGACTTAATATTAGATTGGAAGCCTGTAGAGCACTACCAGAAACAGATAGTGCTTGTGTTTTCTTTTCAGTTAAACCGACCGAAGACGACAATTTTAAATGAATGGAATTTGGATCGTGACTTTTCGAGCATCAAACTAGATTTTAGAATTAAATGCACATGCTTAAAAGTCTACTAGTCGTAAATGTCACAAAGAAAGATTTAATTAATTGCATGAAACCGCCCCCCCATACAATATCTATTTATTATCGACAACAAAACCAAAGCAACTTGAAGTGGGCTGCTTTTATATATATATACATATGTATATATACATATGTGTATATACATATATATGTATATATATGTATATATATATGTAGAGGCATCTACTTTTGGCGGTGATGCGTTCATGACTAGGAAAAATGACGACTCAAAGAAGCGTGTACGCTTATGACTGTATCTTATCCTTTTAATTTTAATAGAGGCATTTGTAGAATGACTCCATTTTTGAGACAGAGTGTCCATTGCACGATAATATCACGGACAACGTGATAAATGCAACCAAATAAAATAAGATACATTTTTATGCTTGTGTAAAACAAAATTCGGAAAAATCATATTTTAAATTGAAAGGAAAAACCTAAGTTTTTTTCAACGAGATTAGGGCAAAATCATCGAGTACTGCCAAATTAACAGAGGCAGTTACATATTTTCTATCGTTAGAGGAGCAACAACTTTTAACACATGAAATTTTACGAAAATTGAATTTCATTTATAAATATCTTCAGTTTGTTTATTGAGAAATGCTAGTATCACTCTCCTATCTAAGAAAGAGTGTTGTTATACTTTTCTTTTTATTGGTGGTCATTAGTTGATCGCACGGTGCAATCATTGTTTTTCACATAATTGCTTTGTAGTATATATCGATTTCAATCCATGATAGGCAGGTATATTGATAAGGACGGTGTGGCTAGCATTTCTTTTGTTCATTTATTTATATACATTTGCTTGGCTAAGAACTATATTCAATGCTGAACCATAACATATGATCATATTTTATAGGAAACAAAAACATTATCAAGTAAGTAAACATTTTGTGCAAAACATTAGTACTTACAATGACCAAATTGATTGCTACGTTGTCTCTGTAAACGTACAAATGTGAAGTAGAATACAAGGAAAGAATTGGTTGCTTAAGAATGACTCGGTTATAATATTCATGTGAATTATTCTCCACACAAACTCATGCTTTCAAGATACCCATCAATGTGTTATCAGTGTTAGATTTAACTAATATTATTATTGATCATGATCAATTGCAAATCATGGTTTAGATTATATGATTATTCTTAGAAGGTTCTTAAATTCTGAGCTTGATTTAAAAATCACCTCGTCGGTAAAGATCAACGCATGGACTTGTTTAAATTTTCTTTATGCGGTTATTTTATATAGAATTTCTTTTATACTAAACTCGGCATAGATCATCTGCACAGCAAGTTTGTGTTATATGTCTACTTTTAGAGCATCTCTACGGATGGTATTCTCCAATAACAGGCTCTTACTAAAAAGGCTTTTCAATTTCACACATCTATTTAATAAATGGACAACTGACAATTAATATTTTATTTAATAAAAGATTTGTGGATGCTATTTTAATAGACATTTGATATCGCACAAGTTTAGTAAAAGATTTCATGAAGAGCAAGCCATGTTTCAAATTGATTAAGAACGAAATGTATTTGAAATAAAGTTTTGAGGAAAAAATTGGAGGAATGATTTTGTTTTTTGGATACATGGCTGACTGTGTAAAGTGTCTGTCTTTTTTTACACCAATAAATCGTATGAGTGACTTTTCAAAAATCACTCATTAACGCATTTTCAAAAGCAGTTCTTACGGTTTTATGTTTAAACGTAGTTGGCGGCTTTTGAAAAGTCACCAATTTTTTTTTTTTTTAAAAATTGACGTCATTTCAAATGACGGCACTACATTTTTATCAGATCAACGCCGAGCTGGCGAAAAGTGGCCTATGATTGTAATTTGTATACAAACAAGTCTAAATCCATAATAATTTTCAAATACTGGCCTAAATCGAAAAGAAAAAAAATTGATTTAGGCCACAATATGAAACTTATCGCGAATTTAGACATGTTTGTAAACAAATTACAAACATAGATCATTTTTGTTCAGCTCAACGTTGAGCTGGAAAATATGCACTGGTGACATTTAAATGTATATATAAACATAGTTGGCGGCTTTTGAAAAACCACTAACTACATTTTAACATAAAACCATGTAGGCGATTTTAGAAAAGACGCTAGTGAGTGATTTTTCAAAAGTCATGCATACAATTTACAGCTGTAAAATAAGACACCCCATTACTCTCCTCTCATTCTTAACTTTACAAACTCTAAACAAAAAAAATCAGCACCCTCTTTATTATCTTTTTCTGAAATCTCATTGTATTTGCATTAAATATATTAAAAACTTTCGTTTTAAAGATCTACTTCAAAAATAACAACCTGTGTAGAGTCCCCTAACAAAGGATGCACTAGACCCATCACAATCCTTTTTTATCAAGTTAGGATGCACCAGGTAACCATCACAATCCTTTTTTATCAAGTTACCATTTACGAAGCGTGGAAGCCCCAAACGGGAAATTCTCCCACTCCAACACCACTGAAGGAGTCGGACGCCAACGTTACTTCCCCCAACTTCCCTTCTTTTCTATCGTCTCTTCCTTTCATTCTCCCCTCTCTTCTCTACTCTTCCACTCTCTACTCTTCTCTTTCACTCTCTACTCTACTCTTCTATTCAATTTCACTGTCAATGGCTAATTCTGAAACGAATTCCGACTGTGAAAATATGCAGGATTTAGTCATTGCATCGGCGTATCTACGTAGATGAAGGATGAAATTAGGCGAATTCGTACGTCAAACTAAATCGGTTTACACAAGATGGACGATATATTAAATGAGCATCAGGAACGGTGTCAACCTAATTTTTGAATGAAAATATTATGTTTTTCGTGATAGGCTACAAACATGTGGTCTGATTTCAACGGAAACTAAAGCGGTATTTATTTCATTTTAATTAATTTGAATGCATTCGATTTTTTTTATTTTTTTTCATTTTCACTAAACATATATGATACAATAAAAAAATAGCTAATTAACAATAAATAAATAAATTTAAAATCATATTTAAAATAATCCGTTTAAATACTCCGTTTAAATACTCTGTTTGCGTCAACAAACTCGTTCTCCTTTCAACCAACTTCCCAACTCAAATACACCGCTCAGACCCCCTGCTTAAATGCCCCATTCGTTTCGTAACTAGTGGACCTTGAAAATTTGTAGTGCAGAGGATTCGATTCCTTTAGTTGGAATAGTAGTAAGCTTGTAGGATCAATAACTCCTTTTTTATCCATAATTTGTTTATATTTTGTTGATGCTATGGAGTGACAACAAAGAGACGAAGAAAAAAACACATATTTAAATAGAATATATATCTCAGATTCCTATTTCATAATGGAATTGTAAACGGATTCTTTTAGTCGCTAATTAAATAAATTAGGTCCCTACCTAACATCACATCCGATAATTATTAGCATTCGCCAACTCATTTATTTTTAATCTTTAAAACGTGATAACATTTTATAGATTAATTGACATTAAGGATCGATTTCACCATTAAATCACAAATTTAATAAATAAACTTTACAATGGTATTTATTGTTAAATTTTGAAAAATAAAATTTTACATAGCAATTTTTAACTGCATTTTAGTAATATGGTTAAAAATTATATTTTGAGTTTTTAACCGCATTAAAAAAATATAGTTAAAAACTGCATTTTATTACGCCAATTAAACGTAGTTTTTATGCATTTTATTTTACCAATGCTATTAAAAAACTGCATTATAATAATGCAATTTTTAACTGTATTTTAGAAACGCAATTAAAAACTGCAACGTTATGTTGCAATTTCTAACTGCATTTCTAAGATATAATTAAAAAAGCACCACTAAAATGCTTGCAACGTAGTTATAACCGCATCACTAAAACGCAGTTAAAAACCGCATGTCTTGGATGCAACAACAATGGCATGCAGTTTTAACTGCATTAATTGTTATAATGTTTTTAAAAATATGATTGTGTTTCGAAATTTGAAAAAAAACCGAGTTTTTAAAATTTTATTTTTACATATCCATAATAATTATCATTAGAAAGATAATAAAATTTATTATTTAACGGTGAAAACGGTTTGTTAATTCGATGTATCTGAAAAAAGTAGCTGGATTTTAAAGATTGATAATTAAGATGTAAATCTAAAATAAAAGTGTAAGAATAACAGCTACGTATAAAAGAAATTCATGAGCATGGACATAACGTACATAAATCACTGCGTAAGATGTTTTGTTCATTTTAATTAAAAATATGGACTTGTCGTACAAAGCCTCTTAAGTTCAAACATTTGGATGAAATTAAAGGATAAAGGTTTGAAAGGCTAAATATATAATTCCTCAAATATTTAATAAAAACATGAGTGTATACATAAATACAAATATGTGCATGTGGGTACGCGTAGAACCGCTTGTTTGTATATCCATTTTTAGGGGCTGGTTTCATTTTAGTATATCTGTTTCTCTCTTATCACTTCATACTGCTAATTAAATAAAAACTCATAGCCGAAAAATGCATGCTAAAGGATGTTAATTATCCATACGATGGATGACGATTTACTCGTGATGGCTAGGGACAACAAGGGGTAATGTTTTTGTATATGTTTGGAACATTTATAGAAAACTCACTATGTGTCTTTTATTAGTTAAATATACACGCCAAATTGAAGATCTTCGTGTAATGAACAGGATTTTTATAGAAGTGTATTGAATGGATAACTCGTTTTAACAAGTTAAAAGGAGCTAAATTGAGCGAAGAGTAATTTTAAGTGTCGAAGTCGAATTTTGAAGATGAGGGGGTTAGAACTCAAAACCAGTTTACTTGTGTTTGGAATGTTTTTACGTTTGTGAAAGATATATAACTTGAACGAATCGAAGAATGGAAGAAAAAAGACGGGTTGAGAAGGGAGGGACAAACTTGTAATTAAAAGAGATCGATGCCTATATAGATCCAGTTTCTAAAATTAGGCCATTACGTTTTTTTTTCTTCTTCATCATCCTCTTCCCTCATGACCTAGGTCATATTACTCTCTTTATTACTTCTTCATTTTGTCACCAGAAATCACACAAAAATACCCAAAAAATACCTATAAGGTGGATCTCCCTAGAATGAAAGAGTTTGTTTTGAATTTCTGAAAGAGGATTTCAAGAATTAACTTCAAGCAAATTTGGCGGAGTTATACTAGATTGAGTGAGTGGGAATGATTCTCAAATTTATATGATTTTATTTATACTTATGCTTTCTTATTTGCTTACCGTGAGTGTTTTGCTCCTATTTGAATGATGAGTATTTAATTATTTGATTGAATGCTTAGTAGAGTGAATGAATATTGAATTGAAATAATGTACTTAAATCATTAATTAAATAAATAAACTAGCTCAAATGGAATTGAGATAACATCGTATCTAGTATAATTTGAGAATAATTGTTGTTAGTTTGTGGTTATATCATATGGATGGTTGAGGATGTCATATCTTATGATTTGCAAAGATTTGAGTTTTGATGATCCATCGAATTATCTTCTGGTGGCAATTGTTGATCGGTAGACCATTGGTCCCATGAACTCGAACACGAGATGTAATGAATGAAGTTAAATAGTTTTAATGAGTAAAAAAAAGTTTAATCGAGTTAAGAGTAATTTTGGACATATAATTTGAATTTTGAATGTGACAGAATTAAAACCCTAAAGTTGTTTCAGTTTGTTTGGAATATCTTTATGTTTAAAAAAACATATAGGACTTGAAGGAATTGGAGAATGAAAGAAAAGAGACAAGTCAAGATGGTGATGTACGAACTTGTAATCAAAAGGGAGATATATGCCTATATAGATTCAATTTTTGAAATTGGGCCATCACTTTTTCCTTTCCATTCGTCTTCCTCTTATTCCTCCCTCAAGCCCTAGCTCATCTTCCTCTCTTTATAGATACTTCATTCCTTTACTAAATCACACAAAAATTCAAGTGAGAGTGTCCTCTACAATACCCAGAAGCAGATTAAAGAGTTAATTTTGTAATTTCAGAAAATGGAATGTCGAGAATTGAATTAAAGAAAATTTAGGAGATTTCTTCTAGCTTAGATAGGTGGGAATGATCTAGTATCTTATATATTTTCTTTATGCTTTATGCTTATTTAATTTATTTGTTGGCTTAGGGCTTAGCCACAAGTGCTTTGCTCCTAGTTGAATGATGAGTAGTTGATTGTTTGATTGAAAGTATGTTGAGTAGATTGAATGAATGTTGGAACTTAAGTCATTAACTGAATAAATGAACTAGCTCGAATGGACGATAGATTATATTGCTCTTAGTGTTGTTTGAGTATGTTGTTAGTTTATGGTTGTATCATATGGATAATTGAGCACTTCAAAATCGTATGATTTGCGAAATGTTTGATTCTAAGGCAATTCATCAAATTTCATTCCAGTGGAATTTTTCCCATGTCGGTACGTTAGTGGAATGAACTCGAATGCAAGATGTAGTGGGTGGGTGCAAGATCACAATCCTGTGAATCATGACAATAAGATAAGGAAGGCTGAGGCAATGGTCAAGCATAGTAGAGTTCTAGGCTGAATTCTTATGGAAATTTTACCCCATCTAAGTTCAGGTTGGATCCCTTAAGATGATGAGTTGACTAATTGGGAGGTATCATTCGATTGATCAAAGGAGAGTGTATAAGGTTTTATAACCAAGAGAAAATTAGCTAAAATTAGCCTAGAATAGTCAACTAGTCGACCTTAAACAGCCGATTGTAACTGAGGTCAGTCGACTGGTCAACCTTAGATTGTTTTGAGGTAGAAAAAATTGGCTAAACAAGTTAGTCGACTAACCATTTTTGTTTAGTCGACCGATCGGTTGTGTGTTGGGGAATTCAAGGTTTCTCTGTGTTTTCTGTTCCTGTGGGATTCCGATGACTCAAACAAGGCTCGTGGGGTTTGGTGTGACTATAAAGTGATGTTTTGGAGTTCTTCCACATAGAAGTACATATGGTTTGAGGTCAAGGCCATAGGCATGTACTATGATGTATGACGATCGGGAGGCCAAAAAAGTGCAATCGGGATGTGGTATTTGTTTGGATATTCATATGATCTATGTGGGACACGACTAAATGATTATGCTCGGCGTAACTTCTATACTGTTTCAGTATAACTTTAGTATCTGGTCATCACGATATTATAAATACGTAGATCGAGGTTGGGTATAATACTGTGCTACTAATGCCCAAGGTTTATAGTTATAACTTAAGCATTGTTATTTTTTTCCATTGAGACTGTCTGAAATTTACCATGCCTTTCATCGAGTGTGATAGTCGGAGAGAGAAGAGGATGATCATCTATATTTATAATCACCATCAACTGGTGATAGTCACTTATTTTTCTTTAACGTATAATAGTTCGATGGAAAAATATTATGTCTTATTGATATCAGTTTCAAATATATTGATGGGTATAATATGACATTACCTTAGAGTTACAATGGTGGTGGGTAAGAAATGTTGTTAACTTAAAATTATGCTTTGGGTACGATATGACATCATCTAAGAGTTATGGTTTTTGGGATGATATGGCTTTACCTCGGAGTTATGGTTTTTGGTATGGCATGGCATTACCTTGGAGTTATGGTTTTTTATACAATACAACATTACCTTGGAGCTTTGGCTCATTGTCATGTGCACGTTGGGTTGTTGTATGCCTTTGTATGATATTATCGATAGCTATATTATCAATATTGTTCATTTTGCTAACTTTTTGAATGTAGAAGAAGAGCGGGTCTAGGTACGATATGGAGTTACTTTAGAGCTTTTTCTTATTTATTATATGTAAAATTGATACACATATGTTGGATATTCCAGGGTACCACGTAGTATATTTTTCATGTCATACTAGTGTATCAGATAACATTAGTATTAATTTTTTTTGAGAATGATTGTTTTTAGTTTATGGTTGTATCACATGGATCGTCGAGCACTTTATACTTACTTGATTTGGAAATGTTTGAGTTCTAATAATTCATTGAATTGCCTTTTAGTGAAATACGTTGCATGGTGAACCAATGGTGACATGAACTTGAACACAAGATGTAGTGGAGGGGTACAAGATTGCAATGCCATGACCCATGACACCAGCACGAGGATAGTCGAGGAAATTATCGAGCGTAGTAGAGAGGTGGGATGAATTCCCTTCCATCACCCTATCAAGGTTCAGGTTGGCTCCCCTACAAGCAAAGAGTTGACTAAATGGGGTTGTCACTAAAATCAAGGGTTATTCTATAACTTATAGAAAAATAAGCCAAAGTTGGCATAAAGCAATCGATTAGTCAGCATCAACCCATCAACAGTCAATGAGATCAATCGACTGGTAGACCCTGACCAGTCGACTGTTGGCTATAGCCACAATTTGGCTATAATGAGTCAGTCAACAAACCAATTTGTTTGATTGATCAGTTATGTATTAGGGAATTAGGGTTTCTTTAGGCTTTGCCATTCGGGCAGGACTTCGATGACTCGTGCGAGGCTCGTGGGGCCTGATGTGGCCACATAGTGAAATTTTGGAGTTCTTCGGCGTAGGAGCACATATGGCTTAGGTCGAGACCTTGGGCATATATTATGATGTATAACGATCAAAAGGTGATCAAAAGTGCGATCCAGAAGTGATTTATGGATTGGGATATTTAGACGACCTTTATAGTAAATGATTTTGAGGATGTGCTCGGCGTGATTTTCATGCGTTTTCAGTATTATGTATGACTTCATATCTAGTCGTAGGAAATCAAAGACACAAAGAATTGGTTTGAGTATGACACGATGTTACCTGCACCTTAGGCTTATTGCTATGGCTTGTTAATTATTTCTTTCTTGATCGTTGAGGAGCGTCCACGGCTTTCACCAAGTGTTATAGTCGAAGATTGATTAGGATGCTCATTTGTAGTGGTAAACTCCATGAAGTGGTGATATCCACTTTTTTTTTTCTAACGTATAGTAGTTCGATAGAAAGACATTATGACTTATTAGTAGATGAGTACGATATGTCGTTACCTCAGAATTATGGTTCTGAGCTACCTTAGGGTCCCGGTTTTGGATATGATATAGTGCGTCCTAAAAGTTATGGTTTTGGGTTTGATATGACCTTACATTAGAGTTATGGTTTCAAGTACGATAAACTGTTACCTTAGAGCTTGTGCTTATTATTATATGCACGTGGGGTTGCGTATGCCTTTGTATGTTATTCTCAACAGTTGTATTAGCACTACTATTCATTATGCTAACTTGTTTATCGCAAGGAAAAGAGTAGGACTAGATACGGTATGTCATTATTCTAGAGCTCTTGGTCATCTATTATATGCACATTTGATTTATATATGTTGGATATTTCAGGCTTCCATTTAGCACATTATTCATGTACTAGTGTATCAAATACCATGTTTAGTAGTGATATTTCCTTTTCACCGGATTTTATGTCCATTCTCTCTATATTTTCCAATTATCTATTCCTTGAGTAGGTATGGATTAGAGATTCAAGGAGACATTGCTAGTTGGAGCTCGATATAGAGTCATAGGCTTGTAGCTATATATTGCTATGATTATTTATCCAATATTTTTTATACGAACATGTCAGACTTTATCTTGTATATAAGACATATTATTTGTGATGTTATAGCATTTAAACTCCGTATGTTATTATTATTATTTTTCTCTTTATATGTGAGTTCTATCCCAATATGTGATTGGTATGCATTATTTTTTCATTTTACCACCCTTAAGGGTTGTCATTTTTACTAGTTGGGAATCCGAGTGCCGTCGTGCATGGATTTTTAGGTATTATGAATGACTGGTCTTTACATTTAGCATTAGAGCTTAGTTTACCTAGTAAGAAACTTGGACAATGTTGAGAGAGCATATTTGTATATTCTTACTATATAGCTACTTAAGCATGCATCATTTGTCCTATGTATTTCGATGCTCTAAAGGAGGTTGCTAATATATACTTCTTACAAAGAAGCAACTATGAGATGACATATAAGGGGAATGATAAGTGGAAATAATGCGAATGTAGGCAATGAAGCTGAGATGCTCGCTTGGTTTCGACAATAGCTATGGCATGGGCTACCCCTCAAATGAGGGCGGTTCCAGATATTTTGGTAAGGGATATGGGTAGTACAGCCACATTTTTGCCCATGCCACTAACGGCGGACTTCTTGAGGATATGCCAAGGATTCATGGTAGAAAGTCTTTTAGGATACAAATCCTTTTGCAGGGACTCCTTCTTGGATCAAATATACTGATCATATATTTATCAACATGGAACTTAATGGTGTAATGAGTTATAGGTTTGCTTCATGGAATTTCTATAGGGAGGCTTCTTAGTGGGAAGTAACAGTTATAGAGCTAGAGGAGAAGGAAATCATATGGGATGATACCAAGCACCGATTTGAGATTTAATTCATTTTAGAGGCCGAGAGAGGAAGTAAACAAGAGAATTTCATAAAATTTTGCCAAAGGAATATCTCCTTGTGGCATTATGGGAGCAATTTTAGTGCTCCCGCAAATTTCGGGATAGATCTTATTAGCACTCCATTAAAGAAATCTTCTAACTTCGCTTGGGCTATAACCCCGATTCTTAAAAGCCAAGTTAATGATCAAATGGCAATTAGAGTGGCTTTTTAGAATCTTGTAGAGACTTCCTTTCTCTATGGGGGGTCTAAAAGAGTTTTTGAGATAGTGGGGAATGTTGAAGTGAAACCGAAATTCCAAATTGAAGTGCAAGGGGCAAGGGGGAGCAATGAGAAACAACAGCGGGCTTAATCATATGCATGAGATGCAACCTCAAAGGGCATATTGCCAAGAATTGTATGGTAGATCTCACAAAGAGCAAGTGTTTTAATTGTGATTAGTTAAGCACTATAAAAGGAAGTGTCTAATTAATTTTTAAAAGAGGTCCGGTAAAGGTCTATCCTACTAGAGAGGCTCTAAGCTCAAATAGACCTACGACTCAAGAGAAACAGAAGAACTTCGCTTTGGCGGGTTTGATTTCCATTTACCAAACATCTATCAGAGTTCTTTTTGATAAGTGGGCTTCACATTGTTTCATATCTAGCCATTCAGTTGATAGCTTGCATTCGGTTCTAGAATTTGTTTGCAAACCCCTTGTTGTGTGAAATCCCGTTAGGATTCAATGTGTTTAGCTGAAATATCCCATTGAAGAAAAAAGATTCTGAGTTCTCTTGAGGTTCTTTGCCCTTAGGTTTTCGGTGTATGATCTTATCTTAGGTTAGGATTGGATGAGCAATCATAGGATAGTGCTTAATTGTAATGGCGATGGTTTATATGAGGCATTGGCAAAGTACGAGGGCTCTGCATGCATTGATAGCATGAGAGCTCCATTATGAGTACTGTTTAGGCCGATATGTTTGATATTTTGTTGATATCTCTAGAACTAAAGTGTTAATTTTGTAATTTTTGAAAGAGAGATTTCAACAGTTAACTTCAAGCAAATTTGGGAGATTACACTAGCTTGGGTGAGTGGGAACGATTCACTATCTTATCTAATTTCCTTTATGCTTTGTGCATTTTATTTGCTTGGTTGGGTTATGGCTTAGCAATTGGTGCTTTGCCCTAGTTGAATGATGAGTATCTGATTGTTTGATTGTGAGCATGTTGAGTTGATTGAATGAATATTGGAAGTCATTAATTGAATAAATGAACTAGCATGAATGGATTCGATAATTGATAACATTATGTGTTATGGTTGTATCATATAGATAGTTGAGCATTTCTTACTTGTATAGTTTGCAAACTGTTTGAGTTCTAGGAATATTCATTGCCTTCTAGTGGCATTCGTCCGAAGGTGGACCGTTAGTGCCATGAACTCGATCAGTCGACTCTTCACTTATACGGGAGTCAATCTATACCTGGATAGAGTGAAATTCCCATAAGAGAATTCATCCCCTACTATGCTTGACCATCACATCATTTTTTCTCATGCCAATGTCATGCTTCATATCATTATGACTTTTCGCTTTCCCACTACCAAAATGGGCCTGGCATATTCGATGAGTCGGCATTAACTAGTCATTATTAACGAAGTCGATCAATTGGTTGACCTTGACCAATCACTTTGATAATGATATAAAAAATTGGCTACAACGAGTTAGCCGGCTGACCATTTTGGTTCGGTTGACCAATCAAATACGTGTTGTGGAAATCGGGGTTTCTCCATATTTTGGTGTTCGGGTGGGACTCCGGTGACTCGAACGAGGCTCATAGGGTCCAATATGACTACATAGTAATGTTTTGGAGTTTGTTGATAGAGAAGCGCATGTGACTTGATATCGAGACTTGAGGAGCATAATACAATGTATGGTGAGTGGGAGATGGTCAAAAGTGTGATTGGGTCATGAGTCATAGGTCAAGATATTCAGATGACCTATGTAGGAGATGAACAAGTGGTAATGCTTAGCTTGAATTCTAGGGTAGGGTATGATACAACGCTACCCACACCTAAGGCTTTTACCTTCAACTAAAGTGGTTTTATTTTTTCCATCAAGACTACTATGGACCGGTCACGACTCTCACCGAGTGTGATCGTTGGAGAGAGATGTAAATCGTCTATATTGTTTATCGCCATAGAGTGGTTAAAACTACTTTGTTTTCTTTAATGTATAGTAGTTCGATGAAAAGGCATTATGGTTCATTGGTATGTCTAACTCAAAAAAATTTCATAAGTAAGAAGATAGGATAATCAAGGTATCTTAACTTAATCCACTTTGGTATGACCTGGCTTGGACCTAGGCCATCTTACCGCAATCTACTCGAAATTAGAAATAGACCAGTAACTCTCCATTGGCCGACATCCTAGTTGGACCCCTTTCATCCCATCCTCTCCATTGCACTTCAGTTTGGCCTCCGGTCATTGCAAATCGACGCAACGACAATGGCCAACTCATTAAGCAAAGCAAGGCATCTGAACTACACGGCTATCCCTTGTCGTCATGCCCCTTCTTATACCAACTGGCTTCCTTACAGCCCATCAACTAGAGTATCACCGTAGCCATCCATCGATCAATGCGTCTCTAAATCGCCAAAGGCACGGCCTATCGCTAACCCATCTTTGATTCAGCCCTTGCAGGCAACCCTGTAGTAGGTTCCATATTATGATGAGCAATGTAGCCAGACCAGCCCAGCTTCGCCTTCTCCTTCAGCACTACTATTGGCAGTTCCCCACCTCTTTTCATATCCTTGGGAAAAGGGCGACTTGCCTAGTCTGCTTTTCCATATCAGTTGGGGGCATGCCCAACAAAAAAGTGGAACCAAGTGTGTCCAATTCTGACACACAAGTTGTGCAACATGCTTCTACTGTGCATGAAAATTACCTAAACAGTAAGAGATGGTCATGTATCTTACAGTGCTTTTTCTATTGATGTTGACCTCAACCGTTTATTCCCTTCACTTTCCAGTTGTCCCTCATCAAACCCATTTAATCAGATCTACAACACAACGCCTTTCTAGCTGATTTTATAACATCATCCCAACCATCCCACCATCATCTTCGACCACTATTAATACCCCATGCATGGCAACTTCGTGGAGGTTGGTCGCCATCCTTCAAGGGTGGACTACCCAAAGGTTGGTTACAACCCGCAAAGGGTCGACTATTCAAAGATTGATCACTACCTACTAAAGGTTGACTATTCAAAGGATCCATCGGCCACTCACGATCCTGCATCCTCAACTTAGCATCAAGCAGCAGATTCTCACGGAAGCTCATCATTCGCAGTTCTAAGCTTAACGAGCACTCAAGTTTAGTAGCAACATTAGTCTTGAGCTATCCCTAATATCTTGTTTTATTTCTTATAATTCATTTTAATAGTAAGATAGTCATATAATAAAAGGAATTCATAGTGAACATAGGTAGCTTTATCGAACCTCTATATATTTGGTTTTGGCTACCCATTGAATGCTCATTTTAGCTCTTAAACTGGTTATCAAGTGACCTTAGCTTTTCATGGTGCAATTTCAAAGTTGAAAAAAAATACAGTCTGGCGCTAGAAAGAGGGCCCGAACCTTTAGCCTTGTAGTTAGTAGCCTTATATATGAGCATTATTTACACTTGGTATCCTACATCAAGTATGAATTATGGCAACTACGACTGCGATCACACTTGACCCTCGATCACCAATTAAAGGACCCCTCAACTTTCTTTGTTCTACCTCATGCCATGCATAATCACAATGTATACCTACTTTCGTACTTACCGTACTGATGACGTTGACTAAATTATAACAGTCGTACGTATATGTGCTGCCCAAGGATTGTGCCAACTGGTTGGAAAAGCTTCCCGCACCCTAGCTCCCATAGGGTGCAAGCTATGGCAAACCATGAGCATATGGAATGAGCATTCCACCACTTTCCATGCATTCCTTTACGAGTTTCCCTGATCGATTAGTCTCATAGCTGGACCTGGGGGCATGACGACCTTTATCAGTGATCTTCATCTCTGCCTTGGTTCTCATCGAAAAATCCCTAAAACTTGGCACTCCTAATAATATCCGAGACAGTCCCCACATGCCAATGAGTGAATCCCTTCTTTGTCTTGGCCTCAAACGTTCCTGAGAGTGATCAGATGCCCATCTACATGTCTATAGGAATCCGAGATCAATGACCAATGATTTTCTTAAGGTTTCTTACAAGCTCACAAACTTCTGTAAAGAGAGCATCGAAGTGTTCAAAGCCTACATCATTCCGCACTACTGCCATTGTTATCCAATAAGGATGAATTTTCATGTGCTCATTACCTTGTTTGAGGACCGCTACCCTTCGCTACCCAGAAATGCATGAGTCGTCGCTTCCCTTTCAACCGAAAGGCTATCCATGAGGTTGAATTACCAAGCATTCATTTTCTTATCGGGGAATGCCTAGACTATCCAATGAGGATGTGTTTTTATGTGCTTATTTTCGTGTTTAGCGACTTCCGTCCAGGACCTCAGGAGTCATCATTCCCATCCTAGCCAACATGCTATTCACAAGGATGAATAATCGAACATGTATTCCCTTGTTAGGAATGTGCAAGCTATCCAACAAGGATGAGTTTTCATGTGCTCGTTACCTTGTTTGGGGACTGCCGCCAAAGACCACATGAGTCTTCGCTCCTGCTTGATCGACAGGCTTTCCACGAGAATGAATTATCAAGCATTTATTTCATTTTTATGGAATGCTTAGGTTATCCAATGAGGATGTGTTTCATGTGCTCATTACCATGTTGGGGGACTACTGCCCTTCGCCATCGAGGACCACATGAGCCGTCAGCCCCTCCTGACAGGCGGGCTTCATTCATTTCCTTATCGAGGAATGTCCAGTTATCCAATGAGGATGAGTTTTCATGTGCCCATTGCCTTGATTGGGGATCGCCTCCCATCGCCTTCCTAGACCGCATGAGCCATAGCTCCCCACCAGACTATTATGCTATCCATAAGGATGAATTGTAGAGCATTTATTTCCTTATCGAGGAATGCCTAGGCTATTCAACAATGATGATTTTCATGTGTCATTACCTTGTTTGGGGACCGCTGCCCTTTATTGTCCACAACCGCATGAGCCATCACTCCCCTCCTAGTCGGTAGTCTATCCACAAGGATGAATTACCGAACATTCTTTCCTTATTGAGGAATGCCTAGGCTATCTAACGAGGATGATTTTTCATGTTCTCATTACCTTATTATGTGGCCATCGTCCAAGACTACACGTGTCATCACTCCCGTTCCTGCCCGGCAGCTATTCATGAGGATGAATTACTAAGAATATATTTCCTTAGCAGGAAATGCCATGATATCTAGAAAAATTGAATCACTATGCATTTGTTCCTTTGTTTATGGACTTCTCTCTGCTCTAAGAGTTTGGGTGATATGTCTCTTCTTTATGCATTGGGGTGCATTAATGATTGGGTATGTGGCCATAGAAGTCCGTACCCTTCGTCCATGATGTCACTTATCCTACTAATAATATTTGACATTATTATTTGGACCAATGCAGTTACCCCAAGTGATGCCAAAGTCCGACATCCATAGTGTACCTATATAAAAATAATCCAGGTCAACCTCCACTTGCATCATGTCACCTAGAGGAACTTTCAGGCCGCTTAGTGCTTAAGTTTGAACTAGGTACACTACCATCAAAGAACGCATAGATAAGTTCACTTTTAATAACTTCTATCTATTAAGTTCTTGCGAACGATGGCACGAACCCCCCGTGTCACCATTATACATGAGTGCTCGAGCCAGCCATACACACCTTGTGAAGCCAGGCCCTATAGTCCTCTAAGCAACAAGCAT
Organism: Allium cepa; assembly: GCA_030765085.1. NCBI lineage: Eukaryota > Viridiplantae > Streptophyta > Magnoliopsida > Asparagales > Amaryllidaceae > Allium > Allium cepa. Next base: position 418,758,822 of record CM060945.1, read on the forward strand.
CTTGTCATGTTAAAGAACCCTTGAGCCCCATGCTTTTCAGTCTGAGCGGGACCCGTTCACCCTAGTGCAGATGAATGCTTGTTACCCAAGAGAACCCATGGGAAAGCCTACGCTCCCACTCAGTTCTAGTGCCACCTTTCACTCGATGCCCGAAAGGCACTTGGCTTAGCGGGCACTTGGCTCAGCAGGAGCTCGGCTCATATAAACAAACAATCGAGCTCAGCCTATCGCATGACAATATTGCTACATAGAATGCTTTAAATAGAGTTTTTCTGAAAATAGTATAGGAACACCTTAGGCAGTGCGTCATAGGAGAATTTCCAAGCCCCATAATGCTTAGTTTGAACTAGGACTGCCCATTGGCAAAGCAGCATTATGAGACTCTATAGTCACATACCAGCCTCAGCACCTAATAAGCACGTGGCTGACACGATCAATGTTCTTTTTCGAGTCCCTCAACCTTCTCGGGTAGAAAACCAAAGAAATTTGGTCATACCAATGAAAAAGACGGTTAGATATTCAGATATGCTACCGTGCAAGTCAAAAGCAAGAACAAACTACTACAGCTAGTTTATCAAACAACAAGTTACAACAAAGAATCTGGTTTATTTAGTTCAATAGTGTGCGAGGGCACAATGCTTTCCTTGCCAGGCCTATATTAGTTTTCAATTGCTAACTAGTTGAAAAGAAGAATAAGAATGGGAAGAAGCAATATGCCAACATCTCCTCCGAATTAGGCTACTGGCACTCTTGTCACCACCCAGAAATCGCCTAATAGAGGAAACGACCAAGAACTTGTCAAAGAAGGAGTGTGATACCACCATAAATGACTTATACGTTGAATCTCACTAGAGATCATAAAAGGCTCTTAGGAAGTTTCGCTAAGGAGCAGACCAAGTCCTTAACCATGACATCCCAATCAGTGGCACTAGCCCATATCCTTCCACCGGGTGCAGAAGTATCCAAACCGACCTAAAGTCGGGAAAAGAGGAGCATGAAAGAAAGGAAGCGCCCTAGCCCCATCCAGATCAATACATCAAGATCGAAGTTTTATCAATGTCAGGACTTTTTCCAGGGGACCATGGTCTTGACCAAATGCAAGGTCCATCTCAAGTAGCTGAAATCCAAGAGCATCAAGCTGAACTGGCACCGATAAACAAAGTCTGACATTCAAGAAGGCTACTCCTTTCTAAAATTCTAAATCCAACAAAATTCCAGACAAGTTTGATAAAAAGCCAAATGCTCAAGAGCAATAGGACAAGAAGAGAAAGGTAAAGTAATCTGTTTTTACTAAGAGGAAACCATGTGGAGTTCAAATATACAAAAACAATTACGTCGCCAAAGCTATATGGGTCTGAAGTGGAAGTGGAAGGGCATATTTATATGCCTCCCCCTTCAAATTGCAACCATTTTAATTGAAAAGGCGAGAGAAATCTCGAATGCTCAAAGATGATAAGTGTTGTGTCACACCATGCATGTGGGTGAAAAGATACCTTTCTGTCACATCTCTAGAAGCACAACTATCATGAATAATGGCACCAATTCATCTGCATAGTGCACTAATTGCATAGTATAACCTCAATAGACGGAGCCCTCAAGATTTTACAAGCCCGTGGTGGCTTATAGGCATAGTCTTGGTGGGCAAAATGTTAATTAAATTTTTTGTAAGTAAGAAGATAGGCTAATAAAGGTTTCTTGCTTAACCTGCTTCGGTCCAGGATGGCTTGGACCTAGACCAACCTACCGTGAGAATAAGAAACATATTAGCAAGTCTTCGTTGACCATCATCCAAGTTGGACCCCTATTAGCCTTTCCTCTCTATGGAACTTTAGGTCATCCCTTCGACTAGTGCACCTTGAAGCAATGATAACAGCCAACTCATTAAGCAAAGTAAGATAGTTCATCTACTTGGCCCAACCCCCGTCTTCCTAGCCCCTCTTATAACCAGCTGGCTCCCAGAAAATTATCTACTTGAGCACCTCCTTCAGCCTTCCATCGATCAACGTGTCTTTAAGATTACATTAGGCACGGTCTATCGCCAACCCAACTCTGATGTAGCCACTTGCACGCAACCCCATAATTGGTTCTTCGTATCATCAGAGGAATGTAACCAAACCTATCAGGCTCGGCTTAGTCCTTTAGCACTACCCTTGAAAGTTCCCCACCCATTTTCATACCATTTGGAAAAGGCTAGCCTGCTTGGTGTTAGGAACTGGAGATAGTGGTTTTGACGACAACAACCTTTGTAACTTATTTTATTATAACTTATATACTAACACTAATGTCTAGATATATATGAATGTTATTATGTCGGATATATATAAGGCAGGTACTGATTATTGAAGACTGTACAGTATAAAGATCAAGAATGAAGAAATCAAGTTTGAAGACTCATGAGTATCAAGATCAAAATTTCAAGATATGTGTCTAGTTTTTATTAAAACTTCATAATATCATGGAAATCTTCATTTCGAATTTCATTTGGGATGGAACCCATTTCTAATTTCTTAGTGGCCTACAAACCCACGACAAGTAGCTTACAAACCTACGGCAAGTGGCTTATAAACTCACGAACATCCTAGTTTTGTACAAGTTCTCGAGTCCTGATATGATGAGATATTCTATAGGAAGAAGCTTGCAAAACTACTTCAAAATGATTTTTCAAAATGATTTTCTACATTGCTTTTCAAAATATTTTAGCCTTAAAATTATCTTTTCAAATGATTTTCAAAAAGATGTTTAGCCTTAAAATATTATTTGTTTTTGTTTTAGAATAAACTCTTGTTTTAAACTAAATTTCCAAAACAAATTTTACAATTGTTTTTTACATAGGGATGTCGACATCATGGGATACCCCATGTTGACATGGTGGCCGTTGAATTCAAAAGTTTCAATTTTCGAAAGAAGTGTCTATTCGTTTAGATCTCTTCGCGAATGGTTATGACCGTTGGTGCTTTATAAACAGCCTTCGTATGCGAATTTTTTAACCAACTAATTTCTTATTTTCTTCACTTTTCTTCTCCATAAATCTATATTCTATAATTTTCATATTTCTAAGAGTGCTGAAATTATGCCGAATTCTTAAGTGAATCAAATTAGAATCTCATTCTTGTTTGATTCTCTATCCTCTCTCGAAGATCAAAGTGCTATTCAGAGTTATAGGATCAATTTGTAATCAAAAGTTTATCGAGTCTCTCTATAAGGTGTGGTTGTGCCTGGAAATCAATTGGGTAATCTTGTGGCCCTTAAATCAAGAGAGTTTGACTCGGACTCATGAGATAGGAGGGTACCTCAAGGCCTTTAGAAATTGAGGAATGTAAGCTCGATATTGGTATAATAAAAATATGTATGAGGTGGTTTGCCTTGGTACATGACTGGGTGTAGGGTAACCCCGAACCAGTATAAAATCTGGTGTGTTCTTTCCTTTTGCTGCTTTTTATTTACTTTCTGCATCTATGTTTGATTCTATAATTGTTCTGTGATTAAGTTTTGAATTTATTTTTGTCATAATTGTTAAGTAAGTTCATATAAGTCTTAGAATCCATTAAACACTATTCACCCCCCTCTAATGTTAAATTAGCCTTAAGACCCTTAATCTGCTTTCCCTTTCAATTGGCATCGAAGCATAGGTTTTCATAGTTTTCATAATCTGAAACTTGAAAAGTTAAAAATGACATTTTTAGGAAATTTTGTTAATACTAGTTTGAATTGCATTTCATCGAAGTGTCATAAGTCTGCATATAGTTTTTATGAAAAATCAAGTTATCTACCGAATTAGTTTATTATATAGGAACAGACATGTTACATGACTTTTGAAGAATCAACAACCAATGGACAAACTGTGCAAATTGAGAAAGATAAATGGATACTTGATAGTGGCTATTTAAGGCATATGACTAGAAATCCGGAGATACTTAATGACATTATATATCAAGATGGTGGATTGGTCAACTTTGGAGATAACTCAAAAGGATATGTGACTGGGCAATGTCGGTAATTCTAAAACTCCTCTTATTTCTGATATTTTGCTAGTTAGGAATTTAAAACATAATTTGCTTAGTATAAGTCAACTATGTGATAAATGATTTAAAATTAAATTTGGAAAAGATAAGTGTCTCATCGAAGATATTAAGTCAAATATTATCTTTGAAGGAATTAGGAAGAAAAACATTTACGTCCTTAGTATGAAAGTTTCAAATGATAAATTATGTCTTTTGGCTAATACAAGTGACCTTTGGATTTGGCATAAAAGATTCGGTCATTTAAATTTCAAACTATTATCTAGGTTATCAAAACTTGATTTAGTTGGAGGTCTTCTCAAGTTAAACTTTAAAGTAGATAATATATGTGATGCTTACCAATTAGGAAAACTTAAGAAAAGTTCATTATATTAAAAGATATGATTTCAACTTCTAAACCTCTAGAATTACTTCATTTAGATTTATTTGTTCCATCTCAAGTTCAATCAATTAATCACAACAAATATGTTTTTGTAATTGTAGATGATTATTCTAGATATACTTGGACAATTTTTCTTAAACTTAAAAGTGATACTTTTGAATTATTTAAAAATTTTGCTAAAAGAATTCAAAATCAACTTGCTTTAAAAATAAAAACTATTCGTAGTGATCATGGTGGAGAATTTGAAAATGAAAATTTTGAGAATTTCTCTAATAAAAAAGGAATTACTCATAATTTCTCTTTTCCAAGAACTCCACAACAAAACACATTGGTAGAACGTAAGAATAGAACGATTCAAGAGTATGCTAAAACAATGCTTTCTGATAGTAACCTACCTAAAAACTTTTGGACTGAAGCAGTCGCTAAAGCTTGTTATATATTAAATATGATTTTAATTAGACCATTAACTAATAAAACACCATATGAATTACTTTACAATAAGAAACCCATAGTAGCTTATTTTAAAGTTTTTGGTAGTTAGTGTTTTATTCTTAATACAAAAGATAATTTAGATAAATTTGAACCTAATCCGACAAAAGTATCTTCATCTGATATTCTTATAGAAGTAAAGAATTTCGAGTTTATAATTTAAGAACTAACACTATTGAAGAAACAATGCATGTATCGTTTGATGAAAATTTTAAAGATACCATACAAATAGAAGATGAAGACGATTTTGTAACTTTAAAAAATGAACTTAATGAAGCTAATTGTGAAACCATTCAACCTAATAAAAAAAATTAGGCTATTAAAAGATCATTCTATAGAAAATATACTAGGAAATATTGAATCTATATTTAAAACAAGAAATCAACTACATAGCATGAGTAATGTAGCTTTTATATCAACTATTGAACCTAAAAATCCAAAGGAAGCATCATCCGATGATTCATGGATTCTTGCTATGCAAGAAGAACTGAATCAGTTCACCAGAAATGATGTTTGGGAACTTGTTCCTAGACTTGATGATAAAAGTAAAATTGGAACAAAATGGGTTTATAAAAATAAAATGAATGAACTTGATGAGGTCGTGAGAAATAAAGCTCATTTAGTCGCGCAAGGTTATTGTCAAGAAGAAGGAATTGATTATGACGAAACCTTTGCACCCTTAGCAAGATTAGAAGCTATCAAGATTCCACTTGCTTTCACAAACTACAATAATTTTAAGTATATCAAATGGATGTTAAAAGTGCTTTTCTAAATGGTTTTGATAAAGAAGATGTTTATGTTAAACAACCTTCACTTTTTGAAGACAATAAATTTCAAAATCATGTATATAAATTAAAGAATGCTTTATATGTTCTGAAAAAATCGATAAAATAGATCTTATTTACTACAATTTGGTTTTGAAATCGATAAAATAGATATAACTTTTTTATTAAAATAAACAAAAATGATATTCAACTAGTACAAATATATGCAGATGATATAATATATGGATCAACTAGTAACATAATGAATAAAGAATTTTCAGATATAATGACTAAAGAATTTGAAATGAGTAATATGGGAGAACTAAATTTCTTCTTAGGACTTCAAATCAAACAATTAGATAAAGGAATTTTCATTCGTCAAGAAAAATATGCTAAGGATTTAATTAATAAATTTGGATTGACTACTTCTGTTGGGAAACCAACTCCAATGACAACTAATGTAGCTTTAAGTAAAGAAGATAAATCAAAAGATGTTGATAAAAATTATATAGGGGAATGATTGGTTCGCTGCTTTATATAACACCAAGTCGTCTTGACATCATGCATAGTGTCCGTCTTTGTGCAAGATACCAATCTCAACCTAAAGAAACTCACTTAAAAGCTGTTAAAAGAATTTTAAGATATATAAAACATACTTTTGATTATGGTTTATTTTACCCTAAAAATGATGTATTTGATTTAATTTCATATTGTGATGCTGATTACGCTGGTTGTAAATCAGCTTGAAAAAGTACAAATGGAACTTGTCACTTTCTAGGACATTATCTGGTTTCCTGGTTTAGTAAGAAGCAAAATACTGTACCTTTGTCAACAACTGGTGCAGAATGTATATCTGCTGCTTTGGCTTGTTCTCAAGTTATATATATGCAACAAACTTTAAAAGATTTTGGATTAACCATAACTAAATCACCAATTTTTTGCGATAATACTAGTGTAATAAATCTATCTAAGAATCTCAACATGCTAGAACAAAACATATTGATATTAGACATTATTTACTTGAGATAATATAAGTAAAGAAGTCATAACTCTTTAATATATTAATATTGAAAAACAAATTGCTGATATATTAGACAAACCATTAAATGAACAAAACTTTACAAATTTAGAAGAGAATTAGGTATATGTTCATTAACTGAAATATAAATTATAAATAATACAAGTATAATTAATAATTAATATAAATAAAATTTTCTCAAATATTACACTAGGCATTTCGACATGACCCATCCCCCTATGTCGGCGTACTAGCCGTGATTTTCAAATTTAAATTTTCCTCTAAAATTAGTTATTAAGTTATATATTTATATTTTTCGACTTTTACTCATTTTCTCTGTTCTATTCTCTGTAATGAGCTTCTGAAATAGTATGTTAATGATTTCCATTTCTAATAACGAACCTTCTTCACCTGCTTCTCCTCATTCTAGTCCTTTTCAATGATCCACACATGTACGATTCATCAAATTGCAAGAGAAGATGAAAGACTTACTTCAAATGATGATAGAGATTCAAGTGAGTCAACTGCGAATGGCTAGAGAACAAGATAGGCATGGAAAGATTCTTAGGAATACAAAAATTCTTATGGATAATCATGCCAATCCCATTGTTATGGAAGAATCATCACAAGCCATGGATTCTGAAGAAGAGCCTCTAGAAGAAGCAGCAAGAGGATCAAGAAGAAGAACATCCTCTGCCGAATCCGGATTTTCATATGAACGAAGAAGATGACGTGATTTGCTTTAGAGAGGCCTTTTTGACGCTAATGGGAACTTGGTTGAACAACGTGGAAACTTTTGTCTCCACTATCCAAATTGTTCGGTCTATAAATCACCAATAGTTAAGGGTCCTCGTTAAGCGTTTTTCATTTTCACTTTCATGATTGTATATTAGTTTGTTAATTTGTATATAAATGTTATCTTAAGGTTCTTCTAAAAACAATCTTCGATGTATAGAAACATGAATTCCAGTTAGGATGCTATATTATTTTTATGTCATATTTTATCTCATTTTCTATCAAGTTCAAGGTTTTTAGCTTAATTTTTGTTGATGACAAAGGGGGAGAAATTATATAAAATAATAAGCTTGGAGTAAGGGGGAGTTGTTGGTGTAAGGAGGAGTTATTATACGATCGAAGTGGTAAGTTTACTTTATTAGGTTATCTTCATCAAAAAGGTGGGGATTGTTAGGAACAAGAGATAGTGATTTTGATGACAACAACCTTTGTAACATTTTTTATTATAACTTATATACTAACACTATTGTCTAGATATATATGAATGTTATTATGTAGGATATATATAAGGCAGGTACTGATTATTGAAGACTGTACAGTATAAAGATCAAGAATAAAGAAATCAAGTTTGAAGACTCATGAGTATCAAGATCAAGATTTCAAGATACGTGTCTAGTTTTTGTTAAAACTTCATAATAGCATGGAAATCTTCATTCCAAATTTCATTTGGGATGGAACCCATTTCTACCTTCTTAGTGGCTTAAAACCCCACGACAAGTAGCTTACAAACTTACGATAAGTGGCTTACAAACTCACGAATATCCTGGTTTTGTATAAGTTCTCGAGTCCTGATATGATGAGATATTCTATAGGAAGAAGCTACTATTTCAAAATGGTTTTTTAAATGATTTTCAAAACTGCTTTTCAAAATATTTTAGCCTTTAAATTATCTTTTCAAATGATTTTCAAAAAGATGTTTTAGCCTTAAAATATTTTTTTTTAAAATAAACTCTTGTGTTAAACTTCATTACCAAAACAAATTTTATAACTATTTTTTACATAGGGATGTCGACATCATGGGATACCCCATGTCGACATGGTGGCCGTTGAATTCAAAAGTTTCAATTTTCAAAAGAAGTGTCCATTCGTTAAAATCTCTTCACGAATGGTTATGACCGTTGGTGCTTTATAAATAGCCTTCACTAATGAATTTTTTAACCAACTAATTTCTTATTTTCTTCACTTCTTCTTCTCCATAAATCTATATTCTATAATTTCTTATTTCTAAGATCATGCCGAAATTCTGCTGAATTCTTAAGTGAATAAAATTAGAATCTCATTCTTGTTTGATTCCCTGTCCTCTCTCGAAGATAAAAGTGCTATTTAGAGTTATAGGATCGATTTGCAATTAAAAGTTTATCGAGTCTCTCTAAAAGGTGTGGTTGTGCCTGGAAATTAATTGGGTAATCTTGTGGCCCGTAAATCAAGAGAGTTTGCCCCAGACTCGTGAGACAGGAGGGTATCTCAAGGCCTTTAGAAATTAAGGAATGTAATCTCGACATTGGTATAATAAAAATCTGTATGAGGTGGTTTGCCTTGGTAGAGGACTGGATGTAGGGTAACTCCGAACCAGTATAAAATCCGATGTGTTCTTTCCTTTTACTGCTTTTTATCTACTTTCTGCATCTGTGTTTGATTCTATAATTGTTCTGTGACTAAGTTCTGCGTTTGTTTGTGTCATAATTGTTAATTTAGTTCATATAAGTCTTAGAATCCATTAGACACTGTTCACCCCACCTCTAGTATTAAATTAGCCTTAATATCCTTAATCCTCTATCCCTTTCACTTGGTCCACATCAGCATGCATGGAAGGTCGATAAATAAGTATGACCAAGTGTGTCCTCTTCTAACATAGAATATGTTGTGCAACATGTTGCCATTGTGCACAAACATTACTTGAACAGTAAGAGCAAGACATGTATGGTTTTTCCTGTTGATGTTGACTCAGTTATTGCTTTCCCTCACTTCGCTAGTTGTCCCTCATCAAACCTGTTTAATTAGATCAATGGCACAATGCCTTTCTAGCCAGTTTTACAGCATCATCTTAGCCATTCCAACATCATTTTCAACCACTATATACCATATGCAAGGAACCTTCAAGGAGGTTGGTCGCCACCCATCAAGAATCGACCATTTAAAGGTTTGTCACCACCCGCTAAGGATTGACTATTCAAAGAATGGTCACCACCTATCAAGGTTGATTTTTACATAGGATACATCAGACACTCACGATTCTCGCTCCTCGACTTAGCATCAAGTAGTAGATTCTCATAGCAGCTCATTGTTTGCATTTCAAAGCTTAACAAGCTCTTGCGATTAATAGAAATGTTAGTCTTGAGTCACCCTTATATCTTATTGTATCCCTCTTAATTCCTTGCGATTGTAAGATTACCGTATGATAGAAGAAATTCATAGTAGATGTAGGCAGCTTTGCTGACTATATCTGGTGTCATTTACCCATTAAATGTTCATTTTAGCTCTTAAACTATACGATTACCAAGTGGCCTATGCTTTTCATAGTGTGATTTCAAGGTTGACAAAAAATACATTCGATGGTATCCGTTTTAAAATGGTTGATGGGTATGATAGACATTATCTCATAGTTACTTTTTGGGTACAAGATTGTGTTATCTTTGAGTTATCATTTCTGGTACGATATGGCGTTACCTTAGAGTTATGATTTTGTGAACGATATGGCCTCGCTGTTATGGTTTTTGGTACAATGAAACGTTACACTAGAGATTTGGTTTGTTTTCATTGAAATGTGAGGTTACATATGTCTTTGTATGATATTCTCTATGGTTATATTAGTAGTGTTATTCATTATGCTAACTTATTGGATGCAGGAAAAGAGCAAGACTAGGTACAATATAGATTTACTTTAGACTCTTGCTTGTTTATTACATGTACATTTGATTTATATAAATTGGAATTCTAGGGTACCACTTAGTATATTTTTCATCCTGTATTAGTGTATCAAATATCATGTCTAGTAGTGATGCTTCCTTTTCGCTAAACTATATGTATAACGCTCTCTATGTTTTCCTTTTATCATTTCCTTAAGTAGGTATTGATTGGAGATTCAATGGGACATTGTTAGTTGGAGTAGGATGTAGGGTCATAACTATATTTTGCTATGATTATCAATAATATTTTGTATATGATCATGTTAGACTTTATTTTGTATATGAGACATATTATTTTACGGTATTGTATCATATGGACACCATATATTTGTGGTATTGTGTATTATGGTGATGGATCTTATTGTTCACACTAATATAATATTGGTAGTCTTGCATATGTATATGATATTCTATTTTTTTCCTTTCGCGTGAGCTCTTTAAGAACGTATGAATGATATGCTCTATTCATTTGTAATGACCAATACTTTACATATTGAAGGATCGTAAAATATTAATATTATTTTTATATTGGGTTGTATGATTTTATAACTATGGAAAATGTCAACTAGTGACATTTTTTATCCTTATAATTTTTGTCGAACGATTTTGACCATGAAAATTTTGTAAGGCATATAACTTTTGATAGAAGCCGAATTGGGGTCTAAAATCACTTTCGTTTGTTCGGGACAATGGTTTCTTTTTCCAAACAATGGTCATAATACGAGATCAGATTTACCATTTAGAGGACATGGACTTTTTGAAGTTTCGATTGATTATAGATAGATTAGTTGGTAATTAGTAGATTTGTGGCTAAGCCCAATGGCATAGTTCAGGATTGGAGCTAAGTGGAGACTAATGGGACCTTCACTAATCATTACACATTTTCTAAAAATAGTTAGAGAATCGCCGTTAATCTTTTTCGAGCCAAAAAGTTACATTAAACTTGCTTTAATTAGTCAGATTTTGTTATTAAGAAAATTTTAATTTTGGAGATTTATCGTTTGGAGCATCTTAGATTCCAAGCCAATACTACTCATCTTGAGATTTATGCTTCTTTCGGTTGCTTTGAATTTAAGCGAGTAGTTAGAACCTCTCACTTACTAGTAAGTCTATAAATGTCTCAAAATGATGTTTAAATTGGTTTTTGAACTTTAAAAATGTGTTCTAAATCATATTTAAACACTCGTATCATTTATAAAATTTATATTATTTCAAGTGAAATTGGAATCCAAATATGTTCATGTGTTTTTTTGACTACCCTATCTCTTTTACTCTTAGATCTAGGCTATGACTCGATGTATATGTATGTTTACTTTATGTGGACGAATTATATACATTGAATGCTTGTTTGTTTGGTTGAATATTTCTATCGAACAATGATTTAGGAATAGGGGAAGTCATGTTATAAGCTAACCTCGAACTGAGAAATGTTCGTCAATTTGGATGTGATGACATGAGGTAACAAGCAAGGTCACATAAAGCCACATTTCAAGGTGACTGGAGTTTGTTTGTCCAAGATATAGGCAAGGGAAGTTGGATTGGCTATGGCGTAAAGTGTTAGATCGGTAGACTTTTACTTTGAGTTTTAGAGGCATACTACGGGTCTTGGAGGGGGATGTTTCCTGTCAACTTGGGGAAAAAGGAAGCTTGGATCAGGGTCAAAGAACTTAGCCAAATATTTAGCAAAGAATAAGACTCGAATACCGAGTCATGCTAAACTTGGGTATCAAGTTTGAAGATGACGAGTTGCGAAGTTGTGGAATTTTGAAGCTGGCTTTTTTCATGCACATGGAAGGTTAGAGGTAATTTAAAGATGAATTTATGCGAAGTGGAATGCCCAAGTCGACCCAAACACTTACAAAAATTTGGCTATGTATAGCTAGTCAAAACTCGAGTACCAAGTCATGCTTAATTTGAGTATTGAGTTGTAAATCTGTACAAGTTCGACTTGGTAATGGGAAGTGATGGCTTCAATAATGGGATAGTTGTACTTTGATATTTAGAGCATAGGGCTTTGGGCTTGACCTAGGGATCACTAAAAGATATCTTTGGAACAATGTCGGTATTTTATGACTAATGATGATTGTTAAGAGCTATCCCGAACTTAGTAACTCAACAATGGGAGTTGTAAGATGATCCAAAGGATGAGATCTAGGATGTCCTCTATTTAGATATGATGCGTGCAAAGGGATCTTTGATAATTGGAGGCTTTTATGTGCTTATAAAGTAAGGAAATTTAAGGACGTGATCAGTGTTTATTAACGTTAGGGCCTGATCTTCACATGTCCTAGAGTCCATTGATGTTAGGACCTCGAAAGTTCATGGCACAGAATCCGTTGATCTTAGGATCTGTTTTACCCTAGACTATTAAATGATCAGTCTAGTTCCTAGCCTATTGAGTGGCTTGGATTCGAGTACCGGGAAACTGGGATGTTGAATAGTTTCTGGCGATGATGGGTCATACAAGTTGTCGATTGACCAACACATTGAGTGCATGATGTGAGGATGGATGATGGATGCTATGTTTTCTTTACATGTTAGGGATGTCACATGATGTATATATCATTGATATAGATATTTAGACACCCATTTGTACTTTGAGGCATAGTATACCCATGACAATTATGATGTAGAGTAGCATATAACATATTTTATATGCTAACACTTTGATGTAGGAACATGTTCGATATGATTCTCCATACCATTTGCCCAACTATATTAACTTTATAGCATTTTGAGAATTTTTACCTCTCATACCAGACTGTTATTTTATTCGAATTTTATTCTTTGCTCATTATTAAATGGGTACTTTTAAATGAATAAACAAGATACCACGTGTATGCAACACATGAAGCCGTGTAGATGGATGAGCAGGAGGCGATACTTTCGCGTATTTATACTTTGGCTTACTATTACTTATTCCAACTTGCAATACTAAGGAGCCTGGACAATGTTTACTTATTTTATTTCGAGAGCTTATCTACTGAGTTTATTTTTAATTGTATAAAATTTATAACTTATGTTGTATACAATTTGGATTTATGCGCTTTGATTTTTGTAGTTCATTCAGTTATTACCATCTCGCTTGTTTTATAAACTATAATGACTATTATATTTTATTCAATGTGCTATGAGATATTCGATAGGTTATGTGGTTGTTTTACCTTCTTTACACCCTTAGCTATCATTCTACATCGGATGGGCACCATTGTAGCATACTGTACATGTACCTTGGGTGTCAAAGATTAGAGCGGTTTTCATATTTGATATCAGAGTTTAGGTTGCATGGTTAACCTAAGTTGATACCGGGATCCACCAGAGATAGATTATGAGTTATCACTCTAAGATGAATCAGGGGTGTATGAGAAGCATACTTGTTATATACTTTGGTTTCCAAAACTATATAGTAGTTGTATATATATGTAGTATAATGTCGGACTTCACACACAAGTACTACTTATGCAAAATTCCTTAAAGAGAGATTGATCATCCTTATTACAGATTGAAGGATGAGCTCTCACATAAAGGAAAGCTGTAAGAAACTCTATTTATGGAGTTGAAGAGGAAGGGCTGGCTCAGGAGCTATTAATCTCGACTTGTAGACAATATTCAATACCATGATGAGGAACATGATACAAAATACTCTGGCGGCTCCTCTTGATGTTGTTGTTGGTATATTGCTTTGGTTCATGTGCCTAAAATCGATTCCGCTAAGTTGAATAAGGATTTATCCAGTTTAGGTGGAAAACTGTCCTAAGGAAAGGAACCTATAAATGATATGCAGTATTGGCTAGATACATGCGAAAGAGTTTTTGATGATCTGAAATCAGATGATGCTATGAGAAGGTGACTTTTGACAGCTCCAAGGGCTAGCTATGAACTGGTGGAACGTTGTAAATGTTGCTACTCCCAAGAACTAGTTCATTTAGGACCAGTTCAAAGCCAGATTTGAGGAGAAGTTGTACTGATGGAATAAAATTTGATTTTGTTCCACAAGTTTGTGGATCTAAAGTAGGGAGACTTGTCAGTCTTCTAGTACACTGCTTAGTTTGATGCTTTATCAAAGTACAAGATGTCCTTAGTGGACACTCCACTGAAGAAAAACAAGAAGTTTATCATTAGATTGAATGATTACTTATGGGAGAGACTTATGCATCATATTAACGAGACATTTGAGATGATAGTTGAGAAGGCCTTGAGACATAAGAGCCTTTATCCGAAGCCAAAGATTGTTCCTAAAGACAGGCCAAAGCCCCAAGCGGCCGAGAAGGCATAGGAGGTGGAAAAACAGGAATAAGAAGAAGCGGATTTAGAAGAAAGTTAGCAAAAAAAGAGAAAAACTACCTCAACATGCTAAAACTATAGGGAGATAAGGATACTTTAGTAGAGACCGCAAGGTTGAAGAGAAGAAGTGCTTTAATTAACACAAGCTTAGGCATATTCAGAAGAACTTTCTAGATCCACAAAAGTAGAAATAGATCGTGAAATATATGCTCTCAATGCCGTCCCAACTTCTTCGAGTGCTCCATCGATGAAAGAGAAGGGAAATGGCGTTGTTCTTTGAGGTATGCTTTCTATTTATGATGTTCCTATATATGCTATGTTTAATACCGGGTATTCATATTCCTTTATATCTAGTGACTTGTTGGATAGATTTGGATTTAAACCCAAGATTGTCGATTGACCTTTGATTAAGGCAAACCTTGTTGGAGGCTATACTAGCCTGTATATGGTTTGTCATGGTTTGGTTTTATCAAGTCATGGATGTTCTTTTGCTTATTATTGTTTTATTTTGGGTTTTGTGGGGTTTGGCATTATTTTGGGTATGGACTGGCTTCAGGGATAGAGAGTAGTGGTGGATTGTGAGAGGTCATTGGTGATGATAGGTATAGATGATGGATGGAAGGTAGTGTAAGGCTGCCTACAAGATGGCGAGATAATGATTATCTTTCTATATTTGCTCGATATTCCACATAATGAGTCATCAACAGTGCCTATGGTTTAGGAGTATCCAAACATATTTGAGGAGGTGACTAGACTTCTTCGTCACAGAGAGATGAAGTTCTATATTGATTTGGTTAAGGGTTCTAGACCATTAGTGATGCCTTTGAGAAGGACATGCCTAGGGAGCAAAGAATGCTGCAGATACAAGTGAATGACCTATTGAGAAAGGGGTTCATTTGCAGGAATATTTATGAGTGGGGAGTGCCTGTAGTATTTTCCATGAAGGTAGACGAATCTCTTAGATTATGTGTCGGTTACCGTGAGCTAAATAAGGTGATGAAGAAAAAAAGTATCCACTCCCACGTATTGATGATTTATTTGATTAGCTTCGTAGTGCTAGAGTGTTTTATTAGTTGGATCTTGCAAAAGGATTTCACCAACTGAGAGTGGTGAGGAAGAGTGTACCGATTACAACGTTTCATATGCCATTTGGTTTGTATATGTAACATCCCGTATTTGAAGGCCAAAAGCTAAGCGCAAAAAATGCTGCAGTCATCTATAGTATTAAGTTCGGTGAAAAAATTACGGCAATGCCTATTATATCCATAATATCAAAGACACTTGAATATGAAACAAAATCACAAATTTCAAAATCAACAACATTTACGATTACATTTCCAAAACATGTTCCATATTCGAAATTACATAATCCCGTAATCGTTTCCTAAGTAAAATCAACTATATTTATTACATAAATATGCCAAGAGCGCCATATGACGATGCCCCATTGGTCGACCAGAGTCAATGTAGTCATATATGACCAAATACAACAAATCGAAATAAAAGAAAGGCAGCGATTCCTAAATAGCTATCCATCAGCCACCCGCTTGTCTACGGTAGCTTTATTCGCTAACCTACTAAAACTTGTAAACCTCAACCCTCATCCTTCTCAAATCAATTTTGAGCACCCATGAGTTTGAGGGGAAAATCGAAACTTCGAGTCAGACATAAAGCCTGATGTGAATAATACTGTATGTCTCATTTACTTAATGTTAAGTGAGACCACATCATTTAGCAAAACGGTTATCTCCTCACTAACATCCTTTTAAAACATATCTTTTGCGAATCTTTATCCTGCAACTAAAACTGGTCAAAACTGTAAAGCATTATTATATAAATATACATATCAGGTAACAAATGGACTATCAGTTTGAAAAATATAGTTTTGTTTGGCTAATTACTAACCTTTAGCTGACTCGAGCCTACCAAACAACACAAACAAATTAATCTAACATCTGTTAGATGCTTCTTTTCTGGACTATTTGTCCTAAATTATCTATTAAATAATTCTCTTCCGGATGATCTATCCTTAACTTAACTCCTCTTAGGGTCACCTAATCCTAAGGGTTTGCGGGCTCACCGGTAACCAATCTGTATATAAATATATATTCCCTTCTATGTGTAATCATAATTTTAGTCTCAGCTATGACATAGCTGTGACGACCCGCCCTTCTACTACAAGAAAGATGCATCATCATAAGAAAGAAAGGGATAGAAATAGAAAAGAAAGAGAAAGAAAGAACAACAACATCAGAATCTCACAGCAGAACGGACAAAATATAATATATCACATAAATATTTCATAGTTTTTACATATATCAGAGTTATACAATATCAATACATACGTCAATCATACATACATCTATCACTATCACTACATACATCAGAAGTACAATACACATCAACTAACACAGTGGAACTAGATAGATAGCTACATACGTCTGGAATCTCCTGCTCCAAGCTCTCCAGAAATCAAAGTCCAAAACCTATCACTTGGCTACTCATAAAAATTTGAGTACCCAAGAGTTTATGAAAAACAAAATATAAACTCCGGGTCAGACATGGGTCAAAACCGTAGGGTCTCGTAGGGAAAATGGATTTCCAACAATGGCAGGGCTACTGGGGTACCGCCCGTCACAGTACGGGGCCTAGATCACCTTACCAAGGATCACTCCCGACCCCCTACCACACAAGGCTGGAACCATTCTTACCGAACAGTCCCGAACAAGATAAACGCGCGGTTGTAGGTAGCAACCGCCCACACAGCTGAAATAAAAAGGGACATCTAGACAGGGGAAATATCTTGTCCTGCTTGGGCATGACCCACCTAACCTTGCTGCATCTCCCCTGTTTTAGCCATTCCCGGTTGATGAGGCTTGAGGCTGCGATTACCTTTATTGAACATATTTCATAGAATGCTCATCGTCCTCCTGACGATGTGCTGAAAGCATTCAATCCATACAAGTTCGTTCCGGGTACGAACGAAACCGAAGGCATTATCTCATCACACTCGTTTTGGAATCACCCTCAGAGTCAACGACGATAACCCTTGCATTCTGAAAGCACCATCTCGATCTTCATTTCAGGATTCACGACCTAACGTTTAAATTGGATCGATGTGGTTTTCGGAGAATCAAATTTGATTCTTCCGATCCCGGTCTCATCGAATCCAAACGCCACTTTAAGGGCCAAGTTGTCTAATTAACTTAAACAGTTTAAATAATTTAAATTCAACAATTGAATTAACATAGCATTTATCATAGATAAAACATATACAAGCATCATAGATATAACATAACATATCACAGAGCATCACAGAGTATCATCAAATAAATATCACAAGCAGATATTCAACATAACAATCCATAACCAATCATCTTTAAGTCTTATTTGTAATTAGTTCAATTTAGAATTAATTACCCGAGAGTTAACCACTTAACTCTGTTAAATTAATTATTAATAACAAATAATTACCTATTTCATTTCAAATTGTTTAATTAATGATTTCTTAATTAATCATTTAGTCTTAATTACATACTTATTTTATTTCAAACTATCAATTACCTAATTATTTATTAACTCAGTTATTTACTTTAATTAACCATTTAATTAATAATCCTAATTATTAATCAACTTAATTACCCATTTATTAACTGCTAATTACTTCCTTAACCCTTTATTTATTCTTAATTAAATTACTCGATTAATTAACTATTAATCATTCATAAATTAACTTAAGTAGTTAATTACAAATTTATCAATTATTTATAATCCATGACTAATTGCAATTTAAGAGTAATTGTTCTTAATTTCTTTCTAAACTAATTTATATATATATTAAATGTTCAACTTAATTAAACATTTAAAAGTCTTCTCTTAAATTTTGAAAACCAATTATAAAATTAACTCCAAACTTAATTATTAGATAACCTTATATGTAATGTAATTAATTACTTAATTTGTTACCATAATTCATATATTAACTTAATTAACTAATTTAAACTTCTTAATTACAAATTAATTAAATAAGAGTCAAGAATCTTTTCTTATTAACTTTAAAACTAAACACTTGTTAACTAAAAATGTTTAAATGTTAATTAAATCTAATCACGTATCTTTAATTAACTACTAAATTAAGATATTCATTTAAGTTGAAAACATTTTTAACAATAAACTTTATTTTTACTTTGAACTAATTCAGTTTAGTAAACCAAGTTTTGTTACGCTTAAGCTCTTAAACAACACCCGAGACAAATCTTGCTATGCACGAGTAAAACCCCGGGTTTCCCACTCAATCTTCCCGAGTACTCCTTCCTCGTTCTTTTGTTTTGAAAACTTAAGTTTTGAAACCTGTATACTTATCTCACGAACTCGAAGTAACCCTCGTGCAAAACCCCTCTGTGCTCGAGTTCCATCTCGAGTCTCCCTCTCGATACAACCACCTGACATCAACGCCTACACCGTGCACGTGCACAAGGCGTTGACGACCCACTAGCGACTGGTGAATCCTCCAACAAGTCGCAATTGGCCTCGGCATCGACCACGCATCCACGAACGAGTCGACCACATCACCATTAAAAATCGAGCATAGTCGATGAACTCGAACCCATCACCGATCACCAAAAACCGATACGTAAACCCACTGCCGACCGCCTGACGCCCAACAACTCCGGTCACACCTCCGCCACCCCCCAAACTTCCTTCTCTTCTAATCGTGTGCCACTCGACGCTTGGTGGAGGTCGCGGTGAGCACGTGTTCGAACGCCAGCAAAAATTAGGTTACCGAGAAGAAAATGAACGCCGCCTCTGCCACAAAGGTCGTGACCACCCCCACATATTTTCTCACCACCCCAGTAGGCTCGTCTACCTCCTCGCACAACCCGACTACCACCAGTTCCATCGATCACCTGAATTCGATCAAATTTCCTCAAATGAACATCTCCAAACTGCTCACAAATCTCACCACTAAAAATCACTAAATTCGTCTTAAAAATCATCATTTTGTATAAGGATTCAAACTAGGTACTTGAATCAGTGTTTATTTAAATTCGAAAATTTCAAAATTTTAAGTATCCTCTGTAAAAATTTCATCTTTCCTCCTGTACACGTTTTTACCTCATGAAACTATTTTTAGATCAAAGTCCTTACCTAAATACAATTTTTTACTTTAAACATCAAAGCTTGAAAGTGAATAGAAATAGAGGGATCAAATTTTCTTTTTTTTGTTTCGCAAGATGGTTCATCCCAAACCCTGAATAGAGAAGAATCTTGTCTCTGTATTTGTCAAACAATTTACATTTATAGAGATAAAGAGGTAATCCAAACCATATTGAAAAAAAATATCTACTGATCATATTTTAATGTGAATTTAATATTAAGTTTACTCACTTGAATCTAAATTAACAGAGCACACTTGGGTTGAGAAGGAGTCTTGTTTCCAGATGATCACAGCCTGATATTATGCTTCCAGACTTCAACTTCCTTAGTTTAAATTTTAATCTTATGAACGAAATGAGATAGGGATGTGATATATATAAAAGAGTATACGGCTGACGACATGATGCAAGATTTTTTTATGTACTAGAAATATAATTTTCTCTTTTGTTTACCAGAGATTTTTTTCTTACATTGTAGGCTGAAAAGATTTGTTTGTGGCTTCATTAATTGATTTTGTCTTGTTTTATTATCACACTTGTACTTATAATATTTTTGTCTCTTAAAATTTTCAGCCTGATTAGTTTGGTGAGTATGTTCATTCAAAGCTTGTCTTATTAAAGAAGCTTGTTCATATTTATATATTTTAGTTATTTTTTTAGTGCAGCCTGACTTTGATTTTTGGTGAGTACAACTATATATATATAACTTTGTTCATTTCATATTACATTGCTAAGTGTTTATTCTTTTACTTAATTGCTTACTTTCATATTTTATTTATAAACTTATTCATTTGGCTATTATTTTTATTTTTATTTTGTATTTTAGCCTTCAACATTTAAATTATATTTCATAAGTTTACTTACTTATATTTATATCTGATATTCTAACTATCAAATTTTAAATTACATTCATATGTTTGACTTACATTTAATATTTATATTCTATTAATAAACTTTGGTTTTATGTTGAACATTATCATTCGCATCAATATATATGTTAATAAGACAAAGTATTGTAATTCAATCATATAAGATAAATTTTATTTTAATTGAATAAGAATAATTTTTTTCTAAATATTATTGAGATTTATTTCAAATTTCCAAATAAATCTCCTATTTAAAGTGCAATTTATATAAGTAAATGGCAATATTTCCAAAATCAAAATAATTTTCATATGGTCAATTTACATTTTATTTAAATTCGATTAAACATTTATTAACATAAACGGGGCCAAAAATCCAGGGTCGTTACATTCCTCCCCCCTTAAAAGAATTTCGTCCCAGAAATCTAAAATAAAGATAATCTAAAAGCTGTTATGCCAATCATAAATATCATTTACATATTAACAAACAACTAATTAAACAGTCTATTCTAACAAACAACACTAGTTATCCGAACACAAATCCGGATAAACTTCCCTAAAATTATCGAGAGTTTGTTTCTCGATGATCAACAATCCAAACTAGATTCCTGACCACAGTTAAATTTGATTCAACTTCCTAATTCCTGAATTACTAGTTTAACAACTAATGATGAATCATGAGCAAATTCCTTAATGGAATATATGGAATATAGAATAAATTCCAGACATCCATTCTAGCAATTAAATACTGAAATCTACAGTATCAATTCTTCCCCAAATTTGTTTGCTCTTTACAGAATTTTAATATTTATTCGATCAAGCCCGTACGATGAACTTATATCATTCGTACGCAATATCAAATTCGATCGCTCGCTCGATCACACAATTTCACTTCCGAACTTGTATCGTCCACCCGACTTCCTAGTACGGACACAAAACTAGTTTTCTTGATCAGAACTGTCATTCTCCTTGCATAGTCACAACTATGATAGAGAATTCCCAAAATCAATCAAAATCCAAATCCATGATTCGTCATCGAAAATCGAGTGAAAAATGCTAACTCGGATTGCTATATAACTATCTCGAAATTCTATGCTCGAATCTGAATCATATTGTTATGCGAATAAAATAATATACGTACTTACTACGTATTCATATCCATTGATTATCAACCATATCAATTTCTTTTATTCACATTATTCTGATTTCTATTCACTTAGAAATTTTCTGATTATCAAATTTACTTAATAATCTCACCATTCATTTCTTAAGTTTAATATAAACATTATATATATACTCTTATATTATTACTCTACCACTTAACCTTTATATCCTCTTATATCTACTTATTTAAATCTGAATTTCCAATTTGAATTTCTAATTCCATGTGAATTCAATTTATCTTGACTCTGAATATTTAATTTTATTGGCTATCTTCCATTTATATCTGATTTTTATCATTAGTTTTAAATTAGTTTCATCCACTAGTTTATTTCAATTCCTAATTTGAAATTGTTTTGTTGCTAAATTTTTAAATTAAAATTGTTTTCAAAATTTTGAAAAGTTACGGCAGAGTCTCCATTACATATTTTCATAAGCACATATGTAAGGTTTCAATCCTTATCACAATTAATTCCAATCAATTCTCAAATCATTTCCTACGGCTAAAGTGATTTATAACTTACCTGCTTATATGTATATAACCCATTTGAGTAAAACAAACTCATATTCAAGATCATCCTATTTCTCTTCTAATAATTCATAAAATTTATCTAATTTCATTTACTTCAAACAACCCATTTTCCATATGCAGTTTGACAATACTATTGTGAATAAACAATCACTTAAGTTTTATAACAATTTTAGATTGATTTCAACTCAATTTACACTTGACTCCACCACAATTAATTTATTCACAATCCTTTCATTGCATTTTTTTCATTTTTAAAAAGTTTGATTCCAAACCATTTTATTAAACTCGACAACCAATATTTTAAATAATCATCTCACAATTTACTTAAGTCATTTATCTTCTTCAAACTGTTCCGCCTAACAATTTAGGTTTATTCTATTCCACCAATTCCCATTCAAATCTTTGATTTGATTTTCCTTTAATCAAATCCCAATTATTTACTCATTAGTTTATTCTTTAATCCATTCTTAAATTTACATGAACAATTTATTATTGAGTTTATAATAAAGTCATTTAATTTATGCTTGAGTTAGATTTGTTTACAACTCACACCAATTTTAACTCAATTCATTACTTACTTATTTTTTTAAGAATTTTATTCTATGCAATATATTTATAGCTCGATTGAATTCATTTAAATTCAGTTTTATTCCAACTCAATTTCAGTTAAATTTAGCTACTTACCATTCTTTAAATTTGTTTCTCAATATATGAGCTCAAAACCTATTTATCTACTTAACAGCTTATATTACTCATTTAGTCATTTCATCTTATAACCACAATTTCAGATTTTATATATATATATATATATATATATATATATAGCACTTACTGTCTTAAGGTATAAATTTCCACCTCACAATTACAATCATTTTACCTTCAAATTTTATATCCAACTATGTTCATTTTGAACTACAATTCCATTTTACTTATCTCAGGTTGAACTCCAATATGTTTCCTTATTTTCATTTACTTAAGTTAAATTTTAATTCCGGAATTAAAATTCCCAATTTCATCTTATTAATTTCAACTTTACTTTATAAGTTCAACAGTTAATTCATTTAAACTTTTCACGTTATCTAAATAGAATTTCTTAGAATTCAATTGCCCGGTTTTCATTTCCAAAACCATTTTAAAAGGATAACTACACATACCCACTGGGTATATTAAATCAAATTTCCAAACTCCAAACACTTGTTTTTTACCAAAACGAATTTTCTCTTTTTAATTTTTTTTTAAAACAACTCGTATACCCAACAACCCCAAACAATATCATGACCAACTATCCTGGTAGCAATTCATCACTTAAGAAACTCGAAAATGAATACTGATGATGTGGCCATCATCATTAGGATTATTTTCCAGCGACTGAAGTGAGTTCAGTGCTTCCTTATTTTCACAAATTCTTCCCAAAATAATTCCCATTCAACAATATTTTCCAAAAAAATACTCCATTATTGCCTTCAAATCTTTGGAAAAACATTTCAAACATTCCCAAGATTTTAAATTCCCAAATCCTTTGTTTAAATTCATTTAAACACCTTTTAAATTTCCGGGACTTAAAATTCAGCTTTAAATTAAATTTTAGTTGTTACCCTTTTTATTTAAAATCATACATAGACAATTTTATTTGGTTATAAACCACTCAAATTTTAAATTTTTATTCAATTATAGTATTAACAACCCATCATCCAAACATATATAATAATTTCAGAAAAATATTTCTTTTATATCAAAATATAATTTTGGGTAAAATTATTTCATTTACCTTACTTTTAAAAACAATACTGTGTCGGTCTATCTTGTTAAGAGTTTAGGAATCCCTATCGATGAAATGGCGTC
The DNA here is from genome assembly GCA_030765085.1 of Allium cepa. NCBI lineage: Eukaryota > Viridiplantae > Streptophyta > Magnoliopsida > Asparagales > Amaryllidaceae > Allium > Allium cepa. Next base: position 418,783,033 of record CM060945.1, read on the forward strand.
ACACACATCGACCAGAATCCATAAACACTCAACAGATACATCAACACAATATAAAAACAATTTTATATTCACTAACAAATACGCGCTCATATCTATTAATACACTCATACTCATTTTAGAGTTCTACAAACTCTATTTTATGAGTAATTCCTACCAGAGCCAAGGTTATCACCAACCTATGCTCTGATACCAAATGTGACGACCTGCCCTTCTACTACCAGAAAGACGCATCATCATAAAGAAAGAAAGGGATAGAAATAGAAAAGAAAGGGAAAGAAAGAACAACAACAACAGAATCTCACAGCGGAACGGACAAAATATAATATATCACATAAATATTTCATAGTTTTTACATATATCAGAGTTATACAATATCAATACATATGTCAATCATACATACATCTATCACTATCACTACATACATCAGAAGTACAATACACATCAACTAACACAACGGAACTAGATAGATAGCTACATACGTCTGGAATCTCCTGCTCCAAGCTCTCCAGAAATCAAAGTCCAAAACCTATCACTTGGCTACTCATAAAAATTTGAGTACCCAAGAGTTTATGAAAAACAAAATATAAACTCCGGGTCAGACATGGGTCTGGTATGAGTAAACGGTTTAAATTGTTTAACTTTGAAAAACATTTGAAAATAAATGTATCACGTAAGACTCCCCACTAATAAATACGGGTAAGTTTTTACCTTACGCTAACAAAAACATTTCATAGGAAATCCAATGATATTATAATAGTGTCAAGGGTTTTCAAGTAAATAGAAAATAGCCGAAATTGTTATATTCCTTAAATTCCAGCTACTAGCCACAAAAGTGGGTAATACAAATCAAAAGCGTAGGGTCTCGTAGGGAAAATGGATTTCCAACAATGGCAGGGCTACCGGGCTACCGCCCGTCACAGTACGGGGCCTTGATCACCGTACCGAGGATCACTCCCGACCCCCTACAACACAAGGCCGGAACCATTCCTTACTGAACAGTCCCGAACAAGATAAACCCCGCGGTTGTAGCTAGCAACCGCCCACACAGCCGAAATAAAAAGGGACATCTAGACAGGGGAAATACCTTGTCCTGCTTGGGCATGACCCACCTAACCTTGCTGCATCTCCCCTGTTTTAGCCATTCCCGGTTAACGAGGCTTGAGGCTGCGATTACCTTTATTGAACATATTTCTTAAAATGCTCATCGTCCGCCAGGCGATGTGCTGAAAGCATTCAATCCATACAAGTTCGTTCCGGGTACGAACGAAACCGAAGGCATTATCTCATCACACTCATTTTGGAATCACCCTCAGAGTCAACGACGATAACCCTTGCATTCTGAAAGCACCATCTCGATCTTCATTTCAGGATTCATGACCTAACGTTTAAATTGGATCGATATGGTTTTCGGAGAATCAAATTTGATTCTTCCGATCCCGGTCTCATCGAATCCAAACGCCATTTTAAGGGCCAAGTTGTCTAATTAACTTAAACAGTTTAAATAATTTAAATTCAACAATTGAATTAACATAGCATTTATCACAGATAAAACATATACAAGCATCATAGATATAACATAACATATCACAGAGCATCACAGAATATCATCAAATAAATATCACAAGCAGATATTCAACATAACAATCCATAAGCAGTCATCTTTAAGTCTTATTTGTAATTAGTTCAATTTAGAATTAATTACCGGAGAGTTAACCACATAACTCTGTTAAATTAATTATTAATTAACAAATAATTACCTATTTCATTTCAAATTGTTTAATTAATGATTTCTTAATTAATCATTTAGTCTTAATTACATACTTATTTTATTTCAAACTATCAATTACCTATTATTTCTTAACTCGGTTATTTACTTTAATTAACCATTTAATTAATAATCTTAATTATTAATCAACTTAATTACCCATTTATTAACTGCTAATTACTTCCTTAACCCTTTATTTATTCTAAATTAAATTACTCGATTAATAAACTATTAATCATTCATAAATTAACTTAAGTAGTTAATTACAAATTTATCAATTATTTATAATCTATGACTAATTGCAATTTAAGAGTAATTGTTCTTAATTTCTTTCTAAACTAATTTATATATATTAAACGTTCAACTTAATTAAACATTTAAAAGTCTTCTCTTAAATTTTGAAAACCAATTATAATATTAACTCCAAACTTAATTATTAGATAACCTTATATTTAATGTAATTAATTACTTAATTTGTTACCATAATTCATATATTAACTTAATTAACTAATTTAAACTTCTTAATTACAAATTAATTAAATAAGAGTCAAGAATCTTTTCTTATTAACTTTAAAACTAAACACTTATTAACTAAAAATGTTTAAATGTTAATTAAATCTAATCACATATCTTTAATTAACTACTAAATTAAGATATTCATTTAAGTTGAAAACATTTTTAACAATAAACTTTATTTTTACTTTTAACTAATTCAGTTTAGTAAACCAAGTTTTGTTACGCTTAAGCTCTTAAACAACACCCGAGACAAATCTTGCTATGAACGAGTAAAACCCCGGGTTTCCCACTCAATCTTCCCGAGTACTCCTTCCTCGTACTTTTGTTTTGAAAACTTAAGTTTTGAAACATGTATACTTATCTCACGAACTCGAAGTAACCCTCGCGCAAAACCCCTTTGTGATCGAGTTCCATCTCGAGTCTCCCTCTTGATACAACCACCTGACATCAACGCCTACACCGTGCACGTGCACAAGGCGTTGACGACCCACTGGCGACTGGTGAATCCTCCAACAAGTCGCAATTGGCCTCGGCATCGATCACGCATCCACGAACGAGTTGACCACATCACCATTAAAAATCGAGCACAGCTCGATGAACTCGAACCCATCACCGATCACCAAAAACCGGTATGTAAACCCACTGCCGATCGCCTGACGCCCAACAACTCCGGTCACACCTTCGCCAACCCCCAAACTTCCTTCTCTTCTAATCGTGTGCCACTCGACGCTTGGTGGAGGTCGCGGTGAGCACGTGTTCGAACGCCAGCAAAAATTAGGTTATCGAGAAGAAAATGAACGTCGCCTCTGCCACAAAGGTCGTGACCACCCCCACATATTTTTCTCACCACCCTAGTAGGCTCGTCTACCTCCTCGCACAACCCGACTACCACCAGTTCCATCGATCACCTGAATTCGATCAAATTTCCTCAAATGAACATCTCCAATCTGCTCACAAATCTCACCACTAAAAATCACCAAATTCGTCTTAAAAATCATCATTTTGTATAAGGATTCAAACTAGGTACTTGAATCAGTGTTTATTTAGATTTGAAAATTTCAAAATTTTAAGTATCCTCTGTAAAAATTTCATCTTTCCTCCTGTACACATTTTTACCTCATGAAACTATTTTTAGATCAAAGTCCTTACCTAAATACAACTTTTTACTTTAAACATCAAAGCTTGAAAGTGAATAGAAATAGAGGGATCGAATTTTCTTTTTTTTGTTTTACATGATGGTTCATCCCAAACCCTGAATAGAGAAGAATCTTGTCTCTGTATTTATCAAACAATTTACATTTATAGAGAGAAAGAGGTAATCCAAACCATATTTTAAAAAAATATCTACTGATCATATTTTAACGTAAATTTAATATTAAGTTTACTTACTTGAATCTAAATTAACAGAGCACACTTGGGTTGAGAAGGACAGTCTTGTTTCCAGATGATCACAGCTTGATATTATGCTTCCAGACTTCAACTTCCTTAGTTTAAATTTTAATCTTATGAACGAAATGAGATAGGGATGTGATATATATAAAAGAGTATACGGCTGAAGACATGATGCAAGATTTTTTTATGTACTAGAAATATAATTTTCTCTTTTGTTTACCAGAGATTTTTTTCTTACATTGTAGGCTGAAAAGATTTGTTTGTGGCTTCATTAATTGATTTTGTCTTGTTTTATTATCACACTTGTACTTATAATATTTTTGTCTCTTAAAATTTTCAGCCTGATTAGTTTGGTGAGTATGTTCATTCAAAGCTTGTCTTATTAAAGAAGCTTGTTCATATTTATATATTTTAGTTATTTTTTTAGTGCAGCCTGACTTTGATTTTTGGTGAGTATAACTATACATATATAACTTTGTTCATTTCATATTACATTGCTAAGTGTTTATTCTTTTACTTAATTGCTTATTTCATATTTTATTTATAAATTTATTCATTTGGCTATTATTTTTAATTTTATTTTGTATTTTAGCCTTCAACATTTAAATTATATTTCATAAGTTTACTTACTTATATTTATATCTTATATTCTAACTATCAATTTTTAAATTACATTCATATGTTTGACTTACATTTAATATTTATATTCTATTAATAAACTTTGGTTTTATGTTGAACATTATCATTCGCATCAATATATATGTTAATAAGACAAAGTATTGTAATTCAATCATATAAGATAAATTTTATTTTAATTGAATAAGAATAATTTTTTTCTAAATATTATTGAGATTTATTTCAAATTTCCAAATAAATCTCCTATTTAAAGTGCAATTTATATAAGTAAATGGCAATATTTCCAAAATCAAAATAATTTTCATATGGTCAATTTACATTTTATTTAAATTCGATTAAACATTTATTAACATAAACGGGGCCAAAAATCCAGGGTCGTTATAATAGCTCTACACACTGTAATTTTGCACTAAATTAGCTGGGGCTAATAGTTAATGCATAGGGCGCAACCTTGTATCGGTCCCATCTGGTATTCTAATATCTGAGTCATGTCACTAATGGTTAACTACATTTTAAATTTTCCTTGAAAACCTTTTCTTCTCAAATTGATTTAAACCTTTAAATTAAACTTAAACAAGGGAAATACATATACTCTACGTTTTACTCAAAATCACTTTGCCATGTTATATATATTTTACTCGAACCTTTTGTAACGATTCAGAATTTGACCACCTTAAAATATACCATTTAAAGTGATTTTAAATATAAAACAGATAAGGTTATATGATTCAAATAATATTAAACAGGATTTGGAAAGAGAAGTATACACAAAAATAGTAACATTTGCTATATCGGTAAAAGTGATAAAATACTGATATCAGAAAAGTAAGTTTCAATGGTTAAATAAATTATTTTAATTTATTTAAGAGTGTTTATATTTTTAAATAACATTATAGAATCCAGTTTACATAAATAAATAGTTTCACTAAATGTCAAAATGTGACCATAAAACATTTTATCGAAAATCAACGTTTTGTCGATTAAAAGTTGTCGCAACGTTGTCTCACCTTTATTTTCTTGTATAGAAACATATATTCAAATAATATAAGTGTTAATTAATTCATTAATCAAGTTTATTTTTACCAAACATACTTACAAAATTCTAGTATATAATTAAGAAAAAATAAGCACAAAAACTCAAACATGTCATTTCAAAGTAAAAAGTAAACATCAAATCAAACTAAACATAATTGTTATATTCTTTACTTAATACTTAAGTGAAAATGACATAAAGTAATGATTTGAAATGTAATGTTAAGTGTTCAAAAAATAAGGTCGCTTAAAAAGTAAGTAAAGGGTATTTTGGTCTTTTTACAAAATATTATTTTAATCCAAAACTTTTTCTATAAATTAACATCCACTTTCTCATTTTTTCCACTTCTTCTTCTTCTTCCTTTTTCAAGCTTTTCTCCACTTCTCTAATGGCTTCTTCTCTTCCATTTTCTTACTAACTTTCTCAAAAGCATATCAAATATACTCCAAACACCACCAAACTTTGCAGAGATCTTAGAATACCATTCAAACATGGTTTAGCATCTAAGAAGTGAAGAAATGATGGAGGAAGGGGAGGATCAAGGTATGGATTAATCTATGGAGGAGGAGGAGAAAGTTCAAGGAGCTCCAGAGCGAGAAAAAGAGAAGGAAGTGCTGTTAGAATCAAAAGGAAAGTCTACGAAAAAGATTGCCGAAGTTAAGATCATTTAGTGAAGTGTTGAATGATATGAATGTTGGTAGGAAGTTAAAGGTGAGTACTCATATTTACTATTAATCCATAAATTATTTCAAGTATAATGTTTTGAAAGTTTAAATATGTTGAATAAATGTTTGATAACTTGGTTGCAAATTGGTTAATTATATGATTGTTTATGTGGTTGATCACTTATTTGATAAATGATTAGTAATTAAACATAGTTAATTAAATGAGAATTAAATCCATGTAAATACGTGTATGAAAGTTATTTAGCCTTTAATGATTTTAAATAATCTAAAAAGGTTAGAAATGATATTATGATAATATAATATTATAAAGTGAAATGAAATGGAATATGAGTTTGAAATATAGAAATATTGTTTAAAATGAGTTTAAAATGATTTAGAATTTTTTTATAAAGTGTTTCCAAGAAGTTTTAAAAGAAATTGAAAAACAAATCAAAACTATGCGCATCGCGTAAGGGTAATTCGCGATTTTGCGCCATAAAAGTTAAATGTGTGTACAAAGTGAAATATAGCTTGAAATTCTCCAAGATAAGAATTTTCTGGTCTATTATATGCATAGTTTTTCAATGAAGAAAGAAAATCAAACTTTCATGAAGTGTATTTCAAAATATATCCAAAACAATTTTCTAAAAACATCATGGTTTTACAGTTCAGAATCCAAAATAGGATTTCTTTAAAAATAATATTTTTAAATGATTAAAAATATGAAATAAATTTGATAAATCTATTAAAATGGTTAAACGAGATTTGGAATGGAAAATATGAATTTTCAAATATTAAAAAGTTGTTTAAATCAAATAAGCTTATATAGCATTTTCCGCAGCACTTTTATATGTGAATTCTATAACCTTTTAAATATGAGTTTTAAACTTAATGATTATTTCCTAAATCTTTTAAAGGAATAATTAAGTGTTGTAAAGATGATTTGGAAGTTTTAATAGGAGTTTGAATAAATGGTTAAGAGGAATTGTATATACCATTTAAACAAAAAGTGAAGAATATTGAATGTAATAATAAACCGAGTATGCGGAAACGACTAGTACATTTATCTCGCCTGTGAGATCTGGGAAGATAAAGCAAATTGTTTAACCAAGCTTAAAGATGGAGCAACCGGTGCCCTGAACTTACCTGGCCTATGTTTTCTCTTTTTAGGCGAGGGGTCGAATATATCAAAAGTAAAGCCTGGATGCTCTAAAAGATCATATTTAAGTTTTTCCAAAACAAATGAAAAGAAACAAATTCCGAGAATGTTAATTAACCACTTAAATTTTTTTTATCTATGATTAGTATGAAGGAATTTGGATCAGATTTGGGTGATTCCTATTCGAATAATAGGGATCGAATTTAGTGATTCCTATCCGAAAACACCTTCAAACTAGCTTTCGAAATAAAACATACTGAAGACAAAGATCATTGAAGAAAAAGATCTTCATGATGTAAGGTTACTTGCCATTAGTCCCTTGAGGTGAAATTTACCATATTTAAGGTGGCAATAGTACTCTGTTACGAAAATCTTCGATTTGCAAGTATATGATTTGAAGTTAAGAAAGAAATCTTTGATTAAGATTTAAAAGAATGATTTAGAAAAGTTTTCCCAAGTAAAAGAGAAAATGATTTGGAATTATTCTAAGATTTAAGAAAGGTTTAAATAAACCAAATGATTTGATAAACGAGGCTTAATGATTCCATATATTTTGAAAAGAAAATGGTACAAATTGAAAAGAATATATCTAAAAAGATATATGATTTAAATAAAAGACGAACTAATTGATTGATGATTGATATCCACATATGAACTTAACAACTTTTAAAGCAATGATTGGCTTCGAAGGAATCAGAATCGGTTTTATACGATTCCTATCCGAAAACCACTTCAAACCAATGTATACATTCGAAAGTGAAGACATGTTGAAGATGATGATTATTGAAAATCGTGGATTTTCATAGCGTGAGGACTGCTTGTTGAACATGCTCTGGGTAGGTCATATTATAGAGTTAGTTGTAGCAGCGGTATCCTCGTTGTGGAGATTTTTTTGGATTCCATGGACTACTCGCTACTACTGGTAGTAGGAGAGTGCCTTCGGTTTCGTTCAGTCCCAGAATGAACTTATACGGACGAATGTCTGACATTGCATTTCTAAGACACAACTTTTGACTTTTACAAATGTACATCTGCTTGGTGGCGGAGAAGGCAACTTCTCTTAGCTTAACACCCTTCTATGAGACATACGAGCTCAGAGGTTGTATCCTTGTGGGAGTCAAATAGTGATCAAAGGAATTGCAGTGTAGCATTCAAAACGGAACTTGTTATGATCAAAGCGTCGTTTTGTATGAATAGCGTGGCTTTAAAGAAATTGATCATAGCCTCACGAGCGTCACACCCTGGTTATGGTGGGCTTCTATGTGGTCAGATGTATGCTTGCATTTCGAGTAGTAATGATTTGGGTTATTAGATGTTTTGAGCCCTAGGTACCAGATAGTCTGGGCCTCATGGCAGGGATGCGCGAAGTCCGAGTCCTTAGATGTTATTTGCAGATTGTATCCTCTTTTAGCCATTTGTGTTGCTGTATAACGACATCTGAGTCTTGAACGTAAGCCATGGATACAGATTGATATTTCCACTAGTTTCCAATCATGTTGGAAATCCAATCCCAATATGAGATTTACGGTTTTGATTGTATTCCCAAAATAGCTGTAATGACTTGCAAACATTTCAGCTACCTCTTTTGGTATTATATATTCCGTTCGGTATATTCCGTTGACCTAGTCCGGATATGTTACCGTGGACTTAGTCCAGATATTGATACCTTATTTGAACAAGTTTATTCGAAAAGTGTTTTCAAAAAATGTCATTAAAAATTATATCAAGTGTATTTTGGTATAAAGTGCTTTGGTTATCATAAGGTAAAAACCCGTCCGTATTTATGTACGGTCGTGGTCTTATGAGATACTCTTCTTTTCAATGGTTTCAATAATATAGTCAATTTAGATTTCGAGTATCTCATGCTGGTTTACCGAGCCTGATCCAGATATAAAAAAATACTGGGGTCAGATCCGAGTAGTTTTATGTTTAGTTGAAGATGGTTGGAGATTCCAAAGGAGACCTGCAGATCTTCATCATCATATGGACGTACTCTATTATCTGCTACATCTATTGCATTTGTTTTGTTGTTTGTCAGCATTTGTAAGGCAGGTGTTATAACTGTCCAAGCTGAATCTAGGTTTGACTCTGATATTGTATTTAAAGTTTTCCGCTGTAACGATTATTATTAAAATAATTTATGTTATTCCATTCGTGTGAGATTCTGTTCTGTCTTTATTTTTCTTTCTACCATTAATGATCCGTCTTCTTGTGCAATTTAAGTTGGACATGTGTGATTTATTGTCGATTCTAAGGATACAGGAAAATGGGCCATTACACCTTTGTTGATGACACATTTAAACCAGCGGAAGTACCCCTTTCGAAACCATTGAAAGTACACCTTTCAAAACCATTGAAAGTACCCCTTTCGAAACCGAGTTAAACCCTTTTTTCTAACTTTGGCCAAAAGGCCAAAACAAACCCTTTCGAAACCTTTATCATAAACCTTTCGAAAGCTTTAAAACCTTAGACATCCCATCTTTAAAACACTCAAAAACTGCCTTTCGAAAACCTTGGAAAACCTTCCCTTTCAGACCATGCGAAACAATTGGGGAACCACCCCTTCGAAACCTTTATACAAAACCTTTCGAAAGCATAAAAACATAAAACCTTTCGATAACATTTGGATTCATCTTAAACCATGTAGAAAGCACCTTTCGAAACCAATTAAAACCATCTTCATCGAAACCATTTGGGTTATACTTCAATAGAGGAAAAGGTTCATTAAAACCATTTAAGTTGAAAGCACTATTTCGAAAGTCATTCCTAGGCAAAAAAGTGATGGTGTCGAAACTAACCCTTTGAAAGCATTGGAGAAGTAGCAAGTTTTAAAAAGCAAAGTAACTCTTTCAAAACCATCGGCTTTGAAAGGTAAAAAACGATAGGTAGGGGTTTCTACCCTTCGAAAGCTTTTACTTAAAACCAAAAGGAACAATCCATTCCAAACGATTCCTTTAAAACCATTTGACCTGGTCGAAAGCCAACCAAGTCGAAGGCACTTCCTTCGAAAGCAAAGCTGGCGCATTTTCACTTTAAAACAAAAACACATTTCGACCCTATTAGAACCTATGGTTTTGACCCAGTTGCTTCCGCCTTTATCCAATTCAATATATTCCAAATAATTGATACTATGTGCATTGGTTTCGATAGCATTAGTGGCGGAGGAATCCGGTCGAAAGAAGGGCGCCAAAGGAGGCGAAACCATAACAGTTAAAAGCTAACATTTAAAATAGAGCTTTTCCACTACCCACCCTTGTTTGTCAAAATTTAGTTGGTCGTTGATTACTTTATTTCTAAAAGTACCGCCAAAATACATGAGTAAACTATTCCATTTATTTGCAAAATGCCAGTACTCCTTTTATAAATATATAAAACATTTAACTCCCATACCTTAAATAATTTTATATATCCACGAAAACACTTAGGAAAATTCTAGAGAATTCCAAAAAATCAATTTTAATATGTTTTCTAACATATATTAGTTTCAATCCCAAATTATTAATTATTTAACCGTAAATAATTCTATATCCAAATAATCATTTTATTCACTAGAAAATTCATATAAAATACACATAAATCCAGAAAATTTTGAAAATTGAAACCCTTCTCTAAAATATCATTTCCGGGCTAAAAATAAATTTGCAAGGCATTTGGATGTCATTTAATAGGTTTTTCACCTTAAAACTTATCATTAATCTATACGAACAAGCATAAATTATCAACAAGTATATATAATCATTCCATCATTCAAAAACATGGAAAAACATTGCAAATAAGTTCGAATTCATCTTAAATTCAAAAACAAGGAGAAATATGAGACGTAGTAATTATTCGCCTTAGCTTTTGAGATTAAGGAGTTTGAAATTTGAATGGATTTGATTTGATTAAGCTTATTCCTTAGCTTTTCGTTATCTTTTTCCTCTTGCTCTTGCTAATGGTGGCCGACCACTACACTTGGTTTTAATTTTGAAAAATGAGAATGAACGTGTATGGGATACATGACCAAGGGTCTAGGGTACAAGAAGAACTTGTTTCCTATTTTACCCCTCCTCTATTTCATTTTAACTCTTCTTTAGTCTATTGGTTACGTGGCATGACTACCCCATAATTTAAATCAAATCTCAATCCCCTAATCAATACATTATTTATTTAATTTAGCTAATTAAATATCCTAAATAGTGTTACCAAAAATATGGGGTGTTACACTCTCCCTTCTTTAAAGAATTTCGTCCTCCAAATTATGATAAGGTACACAACAAATCAATCAAAAAGGTAAAACATACCATCAAACAAATCAGGATAAGTGTCTCTAATCATACTCTCAATCTTCCAAGGATAGTCCTTGTCAACATCGTTCCACTGGACTTCAACTAATCCAACTATCTTGGCTTTAAGCCTCTTCTCATCTCTCGCAACAATACGAACCATCTTTCTCACTACAGTCAAGTTCGGTTCTACTACTAAGTCATCTAGCACAGTCGGTGCAATAGTAGTCTTCGGGTCTCTAACACACTTTCAACAATAAGAAACATGGAAAACATCATGGACTCCTTCCAAAATGCTAGTAACTCAACCCTATACGCGTATTTCCCGATATTCTCAATAATAGGAAAAGGTCCAACGAATCTAAGTGCTAACTTTTATGATTTCCCAAATCTGATTACACCCTTCATTGGCGATATTTTGACGAAAACCTAATCTCCAACCGATAATTTTTAATCTTTCGATCTTTTAACTACATAAAACTTTTGCCTAGGCTGAGCTTCCTTCATCCTCACTCGAATCAACTCAGTCTTTTCTGCAGCTTCTCTAACTAAATCTGGACCAAGAACCAACCTATCCCCAATTTCCAACCAACAAATGAGAGAATTTCATGGCCTTCCGTACAAAGCTTCAAACAGTGCCATCCCAAACTAGTCTGATAACTATTGTTATACGAAAACTGGCCTAAATGCCAATGGTATTCCCATGATACCTCAGAATCCAATACACAAGCTCGTATCAAGTCCTCTAAGACTTTGTTAACTCTTTCTGTTTGTCCATCTATCTGCGGATGGTAAGCGATACTCATCTTAAGCTTGGTTTCCAAAATTTCCTATAGACTCTTCTAGAACTCACTAATGAATAAGGAATATTTATCACTTACTATACTATTAGTAATTTCGTGTAGTTAACTACATTCTTCATAAACAACTTCACTAAAACAAATGCTGTTATGGTTGACTTAGCTGAAATGAAATAGGAACTCTTGGTCAATCTGTTCACTATGACCCATATACTTTCATTTCCTCTATTAGACCTTGATAACCCATCAATGAAAATCCATAGAAATAGAATCCTATTTCCATACCGGAATGTCCAAGGGCTGAAGCAACCCACTCGGCTTCTGATGTTTGGCTTTTACCTATTGGAAGTTCAAACATTGTTTTACCCGTAAGTCAACATCCCTCTTCACACCTTTCCAGAAGAAACTTCTCTTCATATCCTGATACATCTTAGTTCCTCCTCAATGAATAGTGAACTTCGAACAATAACTTTCCTCTAAAATTCTTTCCTTATGTTTCCTACACTCGGAACACATAACCTTCCTTTCTTTCTCAACCACCCCTTTCGGTCAAGACTGAAATTCTTTAAGTCATCGCTTTCGGTTCCATTTCTTAACTTCCTTATCTGTTCAGCAAATACTGGATCCTATTCCTTTTTAGAAGCAATCTGCTCAATCATCCCTGGTCGAACTTCCAAACAGGATAACATTATGGTTTCTCTGCTAGACTCAGCCTCAGATCTCCACTGCCCTCTGCAAACTAATAGTGCTTCTAAATATTTCCACTCAGCAATCATTTCCAACACTGCATTCTAATGCTTCCTACTAAGTGCATCTGCAACATTGTTGCCATTTCCTGGTGTGCATTCAAGTCCAAAATCATATGCGGTTACAAACTCTAATCATCTCCGCTGTCTCATATTCAGGTCTTTCTGAGAGAATAAATACTTTAAAGAATTATGATCTATATATAACTCAAACCTCTCTCCCAAAAGGTAATGTCTCCACACCTTCAACACAAAAATCACTACAGCCAATTCCAAGTTTGGCGTTCGATATTTGACCTCATGCGGTCTAAGTTGTCTTGAAGCATATGCAATCACTTTACCTATCTGCATCAATACAGCTCCTAAGTCGGTTCCACACGCATCTAAATATGCTACCAAATCTAGATTTTCCCTTCACGAACAACCAACACAGGTGCATGGGTCAATAAGTGTTTAAAGCTCTGAAATGCTTCCTTGCACTTATCGGTTCACACAAACTTCGCATTCTTTCGTGTTAGCTTGGTCATCGATGTTGCTGTCTGTGGAAAATCCTTAATGAATTTCCGATAATAACCAGCTAACCCAAGGAAACTCTTTATCTTAGTAACTATCTCGGGTCTCTTTCAATTATTCACTGCTTCAATCTTGGTCGAATCTATTTACTACACTTTCTCTGAGACTACGTGGCCAAGAAAATTCACTTCCTTCTTCCTGAAATGACACTTTGTAAACTTCGCCTTCTATTGATGTTGCCTCAACGTCTTAAGCACAATGAACTTCATGCTCCTTCTCATCCTTAAAGTATATCAAGATATCATCTATGAAAACAAACGTGAATCTATCCATGCTCTCTCAGAAAACTCGGTTCATCAAATCCACAAAGAATGCTGGCACACTAGTTAGTCTGAATGGCATAATTAACCATTTGTATGATCCATATCTGGACCTAAACGCCATCGAAGGTATATCATCCTCTGCTACTCTAGGTTGATGGAAACCTATTGCCAAATCGAATTGAGAAAATACCTCGGCTCCACTTAACTGATTGAACAAATCTTCAATTCTTGGCAATGGATATCAATTCTTTTTCATCCTCTCATTCAACTTATGACAATCGATATATAGCCTCAACAATCTGTCTGACTTCTTAGTAAACACTATGGCTGCATACCAAGGGGAACTACTCAGCCTGATAATGTTCTTGCCATCAAAATCTATCACTGCAGCTTGAAATCCCTCAACTCTATAGGTGCCATCATGCTTGGTGGCTTAATCACTGGTTCTGCTCTAGGAACCAAATCTATCCAAAACTCAATGGCTTATTTCGGTGGCAATCCAACTACATGCTCAAAAACATCCACGAATTCTCTAACCGCGAAAATCCAATTCAGCTCATCTTTCAACTCCACAACACCCAATAAATCATTCACCTCACCGTTAGGGCTTTCTATAGTATAAATAATCCTATCACTATAATCATGGTATCTGAGTGATATTTTTGTATCATGGAAAAATATCCTAGCATCGTACTTATTTAGCCAATCCATACCATGAATAATTCCGAACACCATAAAGTCAAACACATGAAAATTGTAAACAAAAGTATGACCTAACAAGTCAAACTTGAACCGGTCACATCTGAACCCTAGAGTTTCATAACCTCCTATTGAATTTACAACCTCTATGGAAGTAACTAAATATATGGGTTCAATGTTAAGCATATCTACCAAACAGCGAGTTATAAAAGTATGCGATGCACCAGTATCAAACAGAACGCTAATAGATATACCATGAATCTGAAGGATACCTTCTAAAACTGTTTTTCCTTTCTCCTGAGCCGTGGGATTCAAAGCAGCGGGCTCCGATGCAAATACCTTGCCCCTTCCATCCTTAACGGGCACTTTGCACTAATTCTTATAAAACCAATCTGATCACAATTGAAGCATTTGATGCACTTCTTCTTGATCACTTCCTTTGCTTTCATATCTGATATTCATTAGCGAAATGTCCTTTCTTATCGCACTTAAAGCAGACAATCTTAGACTTTTCTTTCTTCACTGCTCCACCTTTCTAAGCACCCTTCTTAGGAAAGAACTTCCTTTTCTGACCCGGTCCTACTTGGACTTCCTTTGACCTAATCTTCTCTAGAGAATCAAGCATCTCCTCATATCTTAAGGCCATCTCCACTACAACATTAGAAGGATCTCTAATATAAGGTAATGTATCCCTTGCTAACTCATGCTTCAACCCCCTAATAAACTTCTCCTTTCTCTTCATTATAGTATTCACCGTAGCATACCCATATCTTATCAACTCTTCGAACCTTCTAGCATACATATCTATATTCAAACCTCATGAGATACAAAAGAATAACCTAATAGAGATAGGAGACTAGAGATAAATCATATACTTACATATAGGAAATACAAGTACATTACCATTGGTTATCTCATACCCCGACCTTACACTAATTCTTTAGGATTAGGTTTTCAAAAATCATTCTTAGTTTAAAGGTTTTCATAAACCTATGCTTTGATACCAAGTTGTAACATCCTGCATCTGGAGGCCAAAAGCTAAGCGATATAGATGCTGTGGTCATCTATAGTATTATTTCTAGTGGCAAAGATATGGTAACGCTAGTGGAATCCATAATATCATAGATATTTGAAAATGAAATAAAATCATAGGTTTTAAAAAAACAACATTTCTGATTGCATTTCCAAAACATATTCGATATTCAAAATTACATAATCCCATAATCGTTTCCTAGGTAAAGATCAACTATAATTATTACATAAATATGCCAAGAGCGACATATGATGATACTCCCTTGGTTAACTGGAGTCAATATAATCATATTTGACTTAATACAATACAACAGAATAAAAGCAAGACGGTGATATCTAAATAGCCATCCGTCAGCCACCTGCTCATCTTTAGAAGCTTTATTTGTCAACCTACTAAAACATGTAAACCTTAACCCTCAGCCTACTCAAATTAATTTTGAGCACCTGAGACTTTAAGGGGAAAACAGAAACTTCAAGTCAAACATAAAGCTTGGTGTGAATAATACTATACATCTCGGTTATTTAATGTTAAGTAAGACCATGCCGCTTAGCGGAGCGGGTTTCCTCTCACTAACATCCTTTTAAAACATATCTTTTGCGTATCTTTATCTTGCAACCAAAACTAGCCAAAACTATAAAGCATTGCTATGTAAACATATATATCAGGTAACAAATGGACTATCTGCCTGAACAATGTAGTTTTGTTTGGCTAATTATTAACCTTTGGATGACTCGGGGCTACCGGACAACATAAACAAAATTAATCTAACATATGTTAGATACTTCTTTTCTGGAATGTATGTCCTTAACTACCTATTAAATACTTCTCTTATGGATGATCTTCCCTTAACTCCTTCCAAGGTCACCTGATCCAAATGGTTTTGCAGGCTCACCAATAACCTATATGTATACAAATATATATTCCATTCTATGCGTAATCATATTTTCAATCTCACCTATGACAAAGCCTTACAAACTGGAATTTTGGATTAAATTAGCAAGGACTAATAGCTAAATATAGGGCGCGACCATATACCAGTCCCATATGGTATTCTAATATCCAAGTCATTTCACTTAGTAACTACCCTTTAAATTTTTCTTGAAAACATTTCCTTCTCAAATTAATTTGAACCTTTAAATCAAACTTAAATAAGGAAAATACGTATACTCTATGCTTTACTAAAAATCACCTTGCCATGTTATATATACTTTACTCTAAACCTTGTTGTTGAGACATTTAAACCTTTGAACGTACCCCCTTCGAAACCATTAAGAGTACCCCTTTCAAAACCAAGTGAAACCCTTTTTTCTATTCTAGGCCGAAAGGCCAAAATAAACCCTTTCAAAATCTTTATCATTAACCTTTCGAAATATTTTAAACCATATACATCTCTTCTTTAAAACACTCTAAAACAGCCTTTTGAAAACCTTGGAAAAACTTTCCTTTTAGACCTTCCGAAACCATTGGGGAACAAACCCATTGAAATCTTCATATAAACCTTTCAAAAGCATAAAAACAACAAACCTTTTAATAATATATGGGCTCGTCTTAAAACATTTCGAAAACACCTTTCGAAACCAATTAAAACCATCTTCTTCGAAACCATTTGGTTTATACTTCAATAGATAAAAAGGGTCATTAAAACCATTTAAGTCGAAAGAGCTCTTTCGAAATCTATTCCCAAGCAAAGAAGTGATGGTTTCGATACCAACATTTCGAACGCATCGGAAAAGTGGCCAAATTTTTAAAAAGCAAAGTAACCTTTTCGAAACCATCAGCTTCGAAAGGTAAAAAGCGGAAGCTAAGAGATTCGACCCCTTCGAAAGAATTTACATAAAACCAAAAGGCACAATCCATTCATAACCATTCCTTTAAAACTATTTGACCCGGTCAAAAGCCAATCAAGTCGAAAGCACTTCCTTCAAAAGCAAAGTTGGCGCATTTACACTTTAAAACAAAAGCACGTTTCGACCTTTTCGGAATCTACGGTCTTAACCCAATTGCTTCTGCCTTTGTCCAATTCATTATGTACCAAATCACTGATACTATGTGCATTGGTTTTGATAGCATTGGTGGTGGAGGTACCCGGTCGAATGCCGTGTGCCGAAGGAGGCGAAACATGAATAGTTAAAAGCTGACATTTAAAATAGTTCTTTTCCACTACCAAGCATTTTTTATCAAAATTTGAGTGGTTGTTGGTTACATTATTTCTAAAAGTACTGTTGAAATACATGAGTAAACTATTCAGCTTATTTGCAAAATGCCCCTTTTTCTTTTTATAAGTATATAAAACATTTAAGTCCCAAGGCCTTAAATAATTTTATATATCCATAAAAATACATAGGAAAATTCTATAAAAATTCTAGAAAATCTCTTTTAATATTTTTCTAACATATATTAATTTCAGACCCAAACTGTTAATTATTTAATTATTTAACCGTAAATAATTTTATACCATAATAATCATTTTCTTCCCTAGAAAATTCATATAAAATCCACATAAGTTCAAAAAATTATGAAAATTAAAACACATCTCTAAAATATCATTTCTAGTCTAGATATAAATTCATAAGGCATTTGGATGTCATGTAATAGTGTTTTCACCTTAAAACATTTCATAAAATCTATATGAACAACCATAAATCATCAACAAGTATATATAATCATTCCATCATTCAAAAATATGGCAAAACATTGCAAATAAGTTCGGATTCATCTTAAAATCGGAAAAAAGAGAAATTTGAGTCATTATTCACCTTAGATTTTGAGATCAAGGAGTTTGATATTAGAATGGATTTGATTTGTTTAAGCTTCTTTCTTAACTTTTCTTTATCTTTTTCCTCTTGCTCTTGCTAATGGTGGTAGGACTATACACTTGGTTTTAATTTTGAAAAATGAGAATGAACTTGTATGGGATATACAGTCACGGGTTTAATGACCTCTTTCCTATTTTACCCCGCCTCCATTTAATTTTAACTCTTCTTTAGCCTATTGGTTACATGGCACGGCTAACCCTTGATTAAAATAAAATCTCAATCCCCTTGTCAACACATTATTTTATTTATCTAATTAAATATCCTAAATAATGTTACCAAAAATATGGGGTGTTACAGTATAAGTGGTTGGTCAAGCCATTCAGGCTAACCAATGTGTCTATAGACTTTATGGATCTCATGAGCAGTGTCTTCCAGAATCAGTTGATTAAGTTCGTTCTTGTGTTCGTAGATGATATTCTGGTCTTCCCATAGATAGAAGAGGAAATAAGATACATTTGAGGATTGTACTTAATGTGTTGAGAAAATATCGACCAAAGGCAAAGATTTTGAAGTGTCACTTCTGGAGTAGGGAAGTACAATTTTTTAGCCGCATTGTTTCTGAGCAGGCCATTGTCATAGATACTGCAAAAGTTGAAGCCTACAAGATTGATACTGACCTATATTAGATACAGATGTAAGAAATTTCTTAGGATTAGCGGGATATTATAAACAATTCAACTAGGACTTTTTTAAGGAGTAGCACTGTTGACTCATTTAACGAAAAAAATAAGACTTTTCGAGGATGTGAGGTGCGAGCATGCATTCATGAGTCTGGAAGAGAGTTAGACGAGTGAACCAGTGTTTACCTTTTCGAGTAGGAATGAAGAGATGACGGCATACACCGATGCTCCGGTTACTGAATTGGGCATGGTACTGATGTAGAAGGGTAAAGTTTTTGCATATCTTATTTGACAAACCAAGGCCACATGAGAGAAAATACCCAACCCATGACTTGGAGTAAGCAGTGACCATGTTTGCGCTAAAGATTTGGAGGCATTATCTTCTAGAAGAGATGTTCGAGTTGTTCATCCACCATAAACCATCTAAGTGCCTCATTCCATAGAAGAATCTTAACATTTTCCAGCAATGATGATTAGATATCCAAGCCTCCTATGACTTTGACATTTCGAATACATCAGGAAAAGGAAATATAGCTGTTGATGCATTGAGTTGGAGACATACTGACTTGGGAGCTATGTTCCTAGAGTGGATGCAGTTAGAGTATATCGTTGTTTTTTATTTTCGATCGAGTTGTGAACTAGGTCTGGAGATGTTGGCAAGCATGACTATCAAACTTACTATGATTGAGCAGATCAGTAGTAGTTAGAGATGAAATGCCAAAGTAGTTTATTGCTAAGAATTAAAGTGGAGTAGATCTGAAGAGATAAGGCAGCATAAGCTTGACCGAGATGGCTAGCTCTGCAAGGATAGTAGATTGTTTGTACCTGACATTAATGGGTTGAGAGATGAGATATTATGAGTGTGCCATCATCCAAGATCGACCATACATCCCAGAGGCAATATAATGTATAGGGATATGAAGTAGAAATTCTATTTGGAAAGGATGAAGAAGGATGTTGGGATATTCGTCTCGAAGTGTATGTACTGCTGGTTAGTGAAGGCAGAACAGAAGAAGCCTAGTGGTTTGATGCAAATATTAGAAGTTCCCAAGTGGAAGTGGGAACAAGTGTCAAATCCTCAAGTGTATCGTTGGACATGATATGAAGATGCATAGGAGGAAAACATTGGAGTTAGTGAAGGTTCAGTGGAGTGTTGTATATGAGAGACTGAGAAGAGCATGAGGACTGCTTATCTGGAGCTCTTTATTTGGTGAGACTTTCTACATTTTGCATTTTATTTCCCTTTTTGATATCGTGAAGCATAGGTTAGTTTGATATCATACATGCTAAAATAGGCATAGATGTGTAACGACTTGGTATTTCGAACCATTCAAATTGACAAATCATCCACTCATGTCAAACTCGAATTGCTCAAAACAACAAATTATTAATTTATATTTGCCAAAAATTAGTATATACAGTAAATAAATCAATCACGGAATCACAGACACAGAGTAATATAACAGTAAGCAGCGGAATAGATAAATAGTAATCCATGAAGCTACAATACAAACATCAGAGTTTAAAACAAAATACAACATGAATCTCAAATGCAGGTCTCAAATATAAGAGTAACTGACATGACTAAACAGAAATAACTGGAAAAAACTGAAAGTGTAACGACCCAACTTCCAAAACACCAGAAAGTCACATTGCTAATAAGAAAGAAAGGGATAGAAAAGGGAAAGAAAGAGAAGAAAGAAGAAACAACACAACAGAATCTTAACAGCAAAATGAATAAATTATATAAATACCATAAAATATTACATAGTTTACAGTCACTATCAGAGTACACAGATAATACAACACATACTAGACAGTTATAAACACCTGCCTAGTATTTACAACATAATACAACTCAGAGACAACACAGAACACACAGCGGAATTACTATATATCTAACGCAGAAGCCTTCTGCTCCATTTCTCCTCCAATACTCGTCAAAGCTAACCTGATTCCCTTGGCTGCTCGTAAAAATTTGAGTACCCAAGAGTTTATGAAAAACAAAAATATACTCCGGGTCAGACATGGGTCTGGTGTGAGTAACAGGTTAAAGTTTCTTAACTTTCAAAAACCATTTGAGAAGAAAGGTATCACGTAAGACTTCCCACACATTAATATGGAAAAGTTTTTACCTTACGCTAACCAAATATTTGATAGGAAATCCAGTGATGTTATAATAGGTCTAGGGTTTTCAAGTAAATATGAAATAGCCGAAATTGTTACATTTATTAAATTCCAGCTATTAGCCACAAAAGTGGGTAATACAACCAAAACCGTTGGCACTTATTGGATTTTGGATTCCATACAATGTCAGGGCTACTGGGGTACCGCCCATCGTAGTACGTGGCCTAGATCAACGTACCGAGGAGTACGCCCGCTCACCTGCAACACAAGGCCGAACCCATTCCTTACTGAACAGTTCCGAATAAGACAACCTCGCAGTTGGTGCGCATATCCAACCGCCCACACAGCCGAATAAAAAGGGACTTCTAGACAGGGGAAAATCTTGCTCTCCAGTGGGAGCTACCCACGAAGCCTTGCTGCATCTCCCCTGTTTTAGCCATTCCCGGTTGATGAGGCTTGAGGCTACGATTACCTTTAGAGAACACATTATCTTAGAATGCACATCGCCCACCTGATGATGTTCTGAAAGCATTCAATCCATACAAGTTCGTTCCGGGTTCGAACGAAACCGAAGGCATTATCTCGTTACACTCATTTTGGAATCACCCTCAGAGTTAACGACGATAACCCTTGCACTCTGAATCTCCATCTTGAGCCTATAAGGACTATTAGTCAGTATAACTCTGGGGGTGATTCCATGATGAGTTTGACGGTTGTTATATTCTTTTTCTTAATTTGTTTGTCTTCAGATTTTTAGAAGAAGAAAAGGAGATGAGGGAAGAAAAAGTTTTATATAAACTAAAATTATTCAAAAAACAAAATTTTTGAAATCATCTTGAAATCCACTTCTCAAATCAAAACTGGAGCTAATGTAAAAAAAGATTTAAAATTCACAAGATTAAGAAAAAAGGGGCAAGCCACCAGATCCATTAAGCAAAGCAAAAGGAAGTTTTCCAGTTTTTAAAAGCACATGTTTTTTTCAAATGCATTGCTCTACCCATCAGGTTAAGGTGAGTAACTTCTCTATTTTCTTCAAGTTTAAATTTATAAATAAGTTGCATGATTAAGTCTCTGTGATAAAATGTGTTGAATCCATATTTGAATGCAATATCCTGTGACTATAATATGTTTGTGATTTCCAAAGGTACTCTCTGTTTTTATATAGATCATATGTTCAGGTTTTATTTTAAAATCAAAATCTATAGATTTGTTCCTTTGATTCAACTTAGATTAAATCAAACTTATTTGTTTATGATAAGCTTTAGTTTAAGATTTTAGTTAAGTTAGAATAACTTGTAAACATCTTTGTAAACCAGAATTTGATTAATCAAGTTTAAATATGTGAAAATTTATATTGAATAAATTGTAAATTCAGTATTAAGAATTAAATCCCAAGATCAAAACTTGATTTAGAACAAAAAAATTAGGATTTTTAGTGGAGGGGGTATGGTACTGTGCTGTATTGAACTGTAGAGGGAATTTTTTTGAAATTTTGGGGGATCTGGGCAAATGTAATGGTCGGGATTCTTCTGGTAGGTGGAGGAGCAATCCTTGATGATTGGAAAAATGTGTAGAGTTGTTGCAAATCAACATGGGGGCTGTAGTGGTGATTTTCTTCCTGAAGCCCTAGTTGAGTTAGGTAATTTAGTTATGGTCAGATCTACATTAAGAGATGGTCGAGTTGAATGAGATTTTGGGGGATGATAGTAGGCTGATGGATTAACTCGTGGCCGGAGTCGCTGCCATTCCGGTGGTCAGAAGGTGGAGAAGGAGGTGAGTTACAGGTTTGGAGGTGAAACCTGATTCTGCAGTTCCAGGTTTTGTGAAGGCTTATCGAATTCGATTTTAGGTTGCGGAGGGAAGAAATGATGGTAGAGGTTGATTGTGGGGTTGGTCGTTGATGATTGGAGGTCACCGGAGAAGGATGGTGATGGCCGGAGGCACGGTGCACGTGCACCATGCATTTTTGGTCTGTGTTTTCTTTTCTAGGTACTGCAGTGTTTTGAACTCGAGTAACACTCGAGTGTTAGCTATGTTTTGGTCGAAGAATTTGGCCTGATGACTCGAAGCAGTTATAAGGTTGGCTCGGGTAATTTGAATATTACAGTTTTTTGAAAAACTGTCTGTAGTCTTTGAATTTAAATCAAAATTTAAATAAATTTCAAAGTAGTTATGATAAGATTTAAATAAGTTTAAATCAGCAGTATGAGTTATAGTTCCAAATAGTTTGAAATCTTATAAGTTTTTTTAAAAATTTTGAAAGGGGATTCCAGTTTTTTTTAAAAAAAAGAAAACCTTGCTGTTTTCTGAAATTTAAATTTTATTTTAAATCCGAAGCTAATTTTAAACTAGCAGTTTGAATTTAAATTTAAGTCTAGTTTTCTTAACGGTTTTGAATCTTCAGTTTCTTTTTAAAATGGAATTTGAATTTTGAATAAAGAGTTTTAGAATCATGGTTTAAATCAAAAGTTTAATGCAAGTTTAAATTCAAATAATTTTAAATAAGGAGTGGTTAAAATATTTTGAATTTAAAAATCTGGATATTTGAATAAGTTTTAAAAATTGAATGTTTTCAAACAAGTTTAAACTTAAATTGTTTATTAGAAGTAAATTTGTTTTCAAACAAATATTTTAAATTTGATTAACCTTTTTGAATGAAGTCATTATAAAAGGTTTACAAAAGAAAGTTAAGCGGTTTTTTTAACTTGAATCTGGAATTTATAGGGTAATGTAATTTAAACATAATTTTAAATTAAATTAAGCAAATTGGTTAAGGCTTATCCTATACAAGTTTTAAATTATGTGTAATAAATGTTATTTACATTTATTTTAAAAAAATAACATAAATGGAATTTAAATTGGTTAATGCTTAAATAAATATCATTTTGAATTTTAGATTTAAAATGAAATTTGAATTTAAATTTTAAAATGAAATGTTCTATGTACACTTTAATATTAATAAATTATAAATAAGGAATGGATTTTCTTAGAAGTGATTAAGATGTTAAAATAATTTAATAAATAAGATAACGAAAGAATGACTTATTTATTTTATAATTAATAATTTGGATTAATTTAATTTGTGATTAATTAAGTAGCAATTAAAGAAAAGTAATTAATGAATTAATAATAGTTAATGATGGTCATTAACTAAGGTTTATTTAGTAATTAAATAATATAATTAAGTTTTAATTAGATTAATTAATCAAAATAAATTATGAAATTTATTCAAGTTAATTTGTTAAATAAAAGTAATTAAGACATTAATTATTTAATGTAATTAGTGGGGTTTATTGAGATTGATTTAGATTAATTAATTAAGTTTAATTAATTTTAAACATTGGATTTGATAATAATTACTTTATGTAATTAATGGAATTACTCAGTGAAGTAATTAAAGGTAATTACTGGATGTAATTAGTGGATAATGATGGGATTGTGAAATAATTTAGATTAAAATATTTTGTATAATTAATCAAGAGATTAATTCAGAAATTAATTAAGGAATAATTAATTGGATAAAGTGATTAAGGGCAGTTAATTAATCAAAGGTGATTAATAATTATGGTTTAAGTGAGATTAATTACCGAAGGTAATTAATATAATTGAGTAATTAATTAAATATAATTATGGATCATTAATTAATATAATTAATGAAGTAATTAAGATCAATTAATTAAGATTAATTAATCATTAATAAGTAATTAAGGGTAATTAATTAATTTTAATTAATTAAGGTTAAATGTAATTAATTGTAGTTAATTAATTAATGAAGTAATTAAAGGTTAATTACTGTATTTGATTTAGGATGATTAATGTAGTGAAATTAATTGAAGTATAATTAATCAGGATTGATTAATTAAGATGATAAATTAGAGGTTAACTAATTAATTAATTTGTAATTAATTAATGATGATGTAAGCAAGATTATATTGTGTAAGTAATTAATTTAATTCATTTTAAATTAATTAGAGATGATATAATTAATTTAATTCATTTTAAATTATTTATAGATAGTATGATTATAAGTCATTGCTTATAGATGGTTGATATTGGTTACCTTGAATGGTTTGAAGCTCAGTTATGAGATTAGAATGTTGAGTGATATGGATGCATTGGTTGCATTGCGATGATGATATGGATATCTTTTGATAGTGATAATGTGAATTATATTTGGTGATGATTATCTGTTGTGGATCTTTGCATTATCTATCTGTGTGTATATAGATAATATAATTGAATTGTTTTAAACTCTAAAACAACTTGGACCTAAAAGACACGCTTTGGATTTCGATGAGACCGGGATCGGGTTTCCATATTTGGATATTCGAAAACCACATCGATCTAAATTAACGATAGGTCGTGAATCCTATGCGAAGAGTGAAGACTCGAGGTGTAAGGACTATTAGTCAGTATAACTCTAGTGGTGATTCCGTGATGAGTTTTACGGAAATAGTACTTATAGGCTCGAGATGGAGATTCAGAGTGCAAGGGTTATCGTCGTTAACTCTGAGGGTGATTCCAAAACGAGTGTAACGAGATAATGCCTTCGGTTTCATTCGAACCCGGAACGAACTTGTATCGATTGAATGCTTTCAGAACATCGTCAGGTGGACAATGAGCATTCTAAGATAATGTGTTCTCTAAAGATAATCGTAGCCTCAAGCCTCATCAACCGGGAATGGCTAAAACAGGGGAGGTGCAGCAAGGCTTCGTGGGTAGCTCCCACTGGAGAGCAAGATTTCCCCTTATCTAGAAGTCCCTTTTTATTCGGCTGTGTGGGAGGTTGGATATGCGCACCAACTGCGGGGTTGTCTTGTTCGGAACTGTTCGGTAAGGTATGGGTCCGGCCTTGTGTTGCAGTGGAGCGGGCGTACTCCTCGGTACGTTGATCTAGGCCACGTACTATGACGGGCGGTGCCCAGTAGCCCTGCCATTGTATGGAATCCAAAATCCAATAAGTGCCAACGGTTTTGGTTGTATTACCCACTTTTGTGGCTAGTAGCTGGAATTTAATAAATGTAACAATTTCGGCTATTTCATATTTATTTGAAAACCCTAGACCAATTATAATATCACTGGATTTCCTATCAAATGTTTTGCTAGCGTAAGGTAAAAACTTTTCCATGTTTATGTGTGGTAAGTCTTACGTGATACCTTTCTTTTCAAAAGGTTTTTGAAAGTTAAGCAACTTTAACCTGTTACTCACACCAGACCCATGTCTGACCCGGAGTTTTTTTTTTCTTTTTCATAAACTCTTAGGTACTCAAATTTTTACGAGTAGCCAAGGGAATCAGGTTAGCTTTGACGAGTATTGGAGGAGAAATGGAGCAGGAGGCTTCTGCGTTAGATATATAGTAATTCCGCTGCGTGTTCTGTGTTGTCTCTGAGTTGTATTATGTTGTAAATACTAGGCAGGTGTTTATAACCGTCTAGTATGTGTTGTATTATCTGTGTACTCTGATAGTGATTGTAAACTATGTAATATTTTATGGTATTTATATAATTTATTTGTTCCGCTGTTTAGATTCTGTTGTGTTGTTTCTTCTTTCTTCTCTTTCTTTCTCTTTTCTATCCCTTTCTTTCTTATTAGCGATGCGACTTTCTGGTGTTTTGGAAGTTGGGTCGTTACAGTGGTATAAGAGCATTAGGTTGAGTGAATACCTAGGCTCTGGAGTGGTGTCTATCTTGAGAAGGCGTATTTGTAATTTTATATATATTCATATATATTTATATATATATTTATCTATTTTCTGCCTATCTGTTGGGTTACCTGTTCGGGTCGTCACATAAAGCTGACTAGATATAAGATAAATCTTAAACCAAAGCTCCAAACTCCGAAGGTGAGTCTCAATGCTGTGTCACTCAGTCTGACCCGAGCACAAAGCAAAATACAAAACATTCGAGTCTGGAATAACATTCTTATATCAGTAAATTCAACTCAAGTGAAGGTAAACTGAAATGCAAATAACTTAAAGGATGTTTGGGATTTCCATGATCTAAGGATCCGTTAAACTATCTACCATGTAGTAATATATGCTATTATAATAAGTCTATTAGTAAAGTAAAGTATTAAAATAGCGTTAAGGCATTACCTATATCCCCCTTAACACATTTTATATAATGACGTAGTCTATGCGATGATGTAAAATCCATCAAGCAGGTGGGCTATCAGGGAGCTGTAACATGTCCAATTTCTCGACGCCCGAAAGTCGGCATCAATACGTCCACTGTATTGAATAACGAACAGTTGAATGCCGGAAAAACCGAACCGTTAGGATTTAAAGAAGAAAAAGATAGAAGAAGAACAGAAACAATAACAGAATCTCACATTTCGCAGTGGAACAAATATAATAGATAAATGAATAATCTTTAAAACAACATCTGTATCAGTTTATTACATTACATTACATCACATTACATTATCAGAGTGTACAACAACAAACAACAGAAAGAAATATTACATATATAAGTGATACGCCTCGCCATCCAGCTCCAACTCCTGATTTCCGCAGCAACTTCTTGACTTTGTTCCCGAATAATGATAACCTGACTCTAGGCTGTCCGTGTGGAAAATTGTGGGCACCTAGAATTTAGAAAGGGAACAATAAACTCCAGGTCAGTCGTGGGACTAGTGTGAGATTTTAAAAAAAGTTATTTTCACAAAGAAAATAAAAAGGAATCCGCTATGCTTTTGGAAAATGAAACTACCATAAGGCCTCTCGGCACACACAATGCAATCGCACACTTGGGGGAGATTTCTCATTATGATAGTCAAATATGCTTGATATGCAAAATCCTTTGATATTATTATTATTAGTGCATAGTGGAGAAAATATTTTGAAAGTATAATATTAATCTTAGCCAGCATAGGTGCCATTATATTATGCCTGC
Organism: Allium cepa; assembly: GCA_030765085.1. NCBI lineage: Eukaryota > Viridiplantae > Streptophyta > Magnoliopsida > Asparagales > Amaryllidaceae > Allium > Allium cepa. The sequence goes on from CM060945.1 coordinate 418,811,035, forward strand.
TATAGCTACCTCCTGAGGAGGCAGGTTATACAGTTGCAATCGTAAAGGGCTCGTATTGTTTCTTTGGATTTCCAACAAATAGTCAGGCTAAGGAACTTCCTACTGCCACATGGGTATGCCTCTAGAGGGACGTCCCGAGAACCTATCCGAATCTCTGCCAACACAAGGCCGGGTTACCTCTGTAACTAGGTAACTACTACTCGAGTATGCCATCCCCCAGTCCTTTGGGACCTTCATTCGAGGATCCTCTACACCAACAACCACAAAGAAAAGTATTTGCAGTAACCACAAAGGTTAAATATCAGGGCTCCATACCTGACACCATCCTTTTCTAGAAGAAAATGACATAACCTAAAGGGCGTGACCCTCATAACCTTGCCGCATCTTTCCTGTTTCGACCATTTCTGGGGTGTGAGGTCCGATGAGGTCTCGACCACAAAGTCACACTTTTCACAAAGTCATGCTTTGATCAACCAATGATCAGCAGCACTTCGTATGTCACGTTACCAAATTGCGAATGTATCACTAGTAACAATCAACTACATAACCTTTGAGCTCGTACGTCTCAGAGAAGGGTGTTAAGCTAAGAGAATAAATTCTCTGGCACCAACATAAATGTATTTGATAGAAACCAGCTTTACATTTCAATGTGTAATGTCAGACACACATCCATACAAGTCCATTTCGGGATCGAACGGAACCGAAGGCACTTCAAAGAAGCCCTTGCAAATCCGGATATTCATTAATCACGTCCGGAATCCCCATCACAAAGGTGATAAAATCTCTATACCGGAGCAATCCAGTGCAGAGACATTCAACAGGTAATCCTTTCGCTTTTGAAAATACCCGGTCTTCAACACCGTCTTCGAATACAATCCCATTTCATCCTATCATTATTCGGAATGGATTTTATGACACAAAGTCCTCTCGCGGCAAATCCAAATAACGAGCGCTTATTTTAAAAATAAGTGTTACATTCAGATTTCAACAAATCACAAAAATTTCCACTTTGATCTTTTATATAAATGATCTATCACAAATCACAAAGGTTCGACGTGGTTTTCAAATATCCATTTGGAATCCGACCCTTGGTCGCATCGAAATTCAAATGCCGTTTAAAAAAGCCAATATTGATAGTCGGTTATTTAACCATCAATCAACATTCACAACAATTGCCGGATTTAAATAAATTTCCCAAATTATTTATTTTTCAAAATATTTTCGCAAGATATATTTCACACTTCAACCATTTGAAAACAAATTTCAAATTACTTTCCACATTTCAATACTTTGAAAACAAATTTCAAATCATTTTCCACATTTCAATACTTTGAAAACAAATTTCAAATCATTTTCCTTACGCGGAATGCATTTCCAATATTTATTCATTTCCACTGAAAATCCGCCGAGTTCAAATACTTCAAAATAATTTAATTTACTTACCCAAACATATATACTTGGATATATTTAAAATAAAAACTATTTTATAACCCTTTATCTAAAGCATTAGTTGTGAAGATATTATGTTAAAATTTCATATAAAAATTCAAGTCCAAACTAATTTTAAAATAAAAATCAGTAAATAGGATATAACTATTTAAATATCCATTTTCTAAAACAAATATTAATTAAAACTTTAAATAATCACTTCTACAATAAATTAAAATAAATCTTTACTTTAAGGATTGTCAGAATAACTTAAGTAAATATTTTCTCCAAAATAATCTTTCCTTAAAACCATCTTCACAACTTCAATTTCATATCTATAGATTATATTGAAAACACACTCGGCTTACCAGGGAAAGTACACCTTCCATTCTAAAATAGTTCATTCAAACCAGTTTATAAATCCTTCTGGATTTACTTTAAATTTACGTTCCAAATCCGTAAATTCCTTTCACACTTTTAAAAATAAAACAATATTTATTTTTAAAACAAATTTCTCTTTCTTTTATAAAATTCCCGTTGTGAATTTTAAATTTTCAAATAACCACAGATATACAATTTTCTAATCAATCCCCAAATGTTCACTTGTAACACCAAATCCATTTTCAGAATTGGTTTCCCAATTTTTTTTAACATCAAGTCAATTTTAGATCGATTTCCCAAGTACTTATTATTTTTACCAAATCAATCCCAATTTGATTTTCTAATTTATTTTCAAAACACCAAATCAAATTTCAAATTGATTCTCAAATTTATTTCAAACACCAAATTTATTATCTTTTGAAACAAACTCTTTCTTTTAAATTTATTCAATTTTCTAAAATTAATTTACTATAAATTTTCTGCTAAATTTCAAAAATCAAATTTTATTTATTTTTGGTATCCTACGATACCAAAAACATATTTGGCTAAATTAATGCCTTCAATAATTTTGATCATCAATATAATCATCCATAAATTATCAATCAATCACATCACACATATGAAATAATATTCATACAAATTTGAGGAATCCAGTTGGATCCCTCCAACCTGTTTCCCTGCATCCATAGACGTTAGCACAACAATTAAATACCGATTCCACTTCGAGGTGGAATATCGCGGTATATGGGATTTTATAAAATATCATCCGCTATTATGCGGCGCAATAGGGTCTCATCCGCTATATAATGCGGGAAATCAACAACTCCAAATACATATATAATACCAATTTCACTTCAAGGTGGAATATCGCGGTATATGAGTTTAATATAATAACCTCCGCTATTATGCGACGTGTAGGGTCTAAAGTAATATAACTGATAATAAATTAATCATCCAAGCACACAATCAACAATTAAATTTAACTATCACAGTTCAATCATCAATCAATAACTGAAATATTTAATTATCAAAATTTGAGTGAGAAGATCTCACCTTTGCTCTTTTATTTGCAATCCATTTTCCAACTTATTTCCATTCCGACTTGATCCTCTATGTTTTTAGACCTTGTATAAACAATTATATAATTTTATTAATATTCGGATAAATCAAACAATTAAATTCTCATTTGGTAATTTAATTAATCAGTAATTTGTCTTAAACTAATAGTTTTAATTTTAAACTAACCTTCTTTTATATAATCTTCTTAGTAACTATTTTTTTTTTAGAAAAGTTAACTAAACAATTTATTACCTTTAATAAATTATTATTTCTAACATAACTTAATAAATTAAAATATATGCATTTTGGAAATACGTATCTTTATAAAAAAAATAGTTTATATTTAAAATTCTCTGAAAAATAAAATCTATATTGCTATTAAAATCCTATCTCTAAGTCTTATATTTTTATTTCTAATCTATATGTATTTATACTTACTATAAAATGAATTTTCTGCATAATTCTTCATTTATATTTTTCCTGTAACATATATATTACCGTTATATTTTCTTTTTCTTTTTATTTAAATTGTATATATATAGATATATATACACATATGTTGAAATTCAAAAACAAATAAAAAAAATACCTTACTGCACCTCGTCATTGCTCCTCCAAACCATAGCTCGAATGCAACGTCGCCACAAGATCTCGCGTGTGCGGCTCCCACCAACGATGCTCATATCGAACGAACACCCCTACATGCTTTGCCGTGGTTGGTCATTGTGATTCCACTCGCGACCCATCGAAATCGCTAACGCGAATTTGGTATACCCTCGCGCGCGCTCTCGAACGGCCCTTCAGGCTGCGGCTTCCATCGATCGCCTCTATCCCGTAGCCGCCACCTCATTGCGATTCGATGATGCTTCTTGCTTTCCCTATTCGCGAAGTACGCCGATTGATAATCTCCCCGTTCGCTCGCACGAGCGCACGCATGCGCTTCCTTTTTTTCCGTGAATGAATTATAAAGGAGGAAGGAAGAGGAGTACATTGGCCATTGATTTTATTTAATTTGAACCGAAATGATAAATGAAGAAGCTCGGCCATTCTTTTAAGCAAAAGGGGTTGCGTGCTTTGAACGATAGATATTAGCTTTCAAGGGAAGAGAACGAGATGATTTCCCCTAATTTCTTTTCATATTTTTTTATTTAAGACACGTGTTGCAAGATGGACACGTGCTTGAAGAGGTAACAACGTGTTGAATTCAGTAATATCCTTTTTTCTTTCTTGACTAAATAAAATATCAAACAAATTTGAATTTGAATTTAAACGACTTGAAATCGAACCGAAAATTTCGATTTCCTATCGATGCATTTTGAGCTGGCAGGGTTAAATGACAACTCCGATCGCTACGAAAATTGAAATCCGATAATAATACAATATTACGGATCCAATAGAACTGATTTCGTTGAATTCCGAGAATGTGCCTTTGAAGACTATTTTTAAATATCAATTTAAACAATATATTTTCAAAACTGATTAAATCGCTTTCAAATTCAATTCTGAAGCTTCCACTATCTTCAGCATTATCAATATAAATTATCTAAGCCATCAAATTACTTTTAACAGGCTTAAAATTGAAGATTTTAAATTTTTATCCAACATTAATAAATTAAATCCAATAATTTAAATTGCAAATTTCATAGTTATATTTGAAATTCAAGTTAAACCAACTTCCAAATATTTAAAACCAATTAAATATTCCATTCCAAATGTTAAAAATTTCCGGGTCGTCACATCCTTCCCCCCTTAAAAGAATTTCGTCTCGAAATTACAAGTTAAGAATAATGATCCTCAACCCGTTTATTTATTTATTTTTCTTTTTTTCCAAAACTAAATAGTTTTATCAACTTGCCAAAACGAATCTTTTATTAAAGACTCATTATCGTTTCAACTAATTTTTCAACTTCAATTATAAGTTCCAAACAACATTGATTTCTTTAACAATTCAAATTCAAATTTTAAACTTTCAAAATTTTCGAACTCCTTAAATTTTCGAAAATTTCGCCAGCGTCTCCTTTGCGCGGACGAATACAAAATGGCAGCACATGCCCCCAGATTCAAAAAGAAAACAAAACGCCAAGTGGCTAGACAAGAAAATCTTCAAATTTCACACTGAAATTTAAATACATACATTTTTGTCGAGCAATTTCAAATTACCTTCAGAAATCAAAACCAATTTTCCTTTTTCTTTATAATACCTGTATATCTTACTTAGCAATAATATCCATTCATAGCCTTTAAAATCATTTTATGCATTTTCTTACAGAAGTTTTCATATCTACTTCTATTCAATTAGTTTTCCCATTACCATATTAATTTCGACTTATCTTCAACTCTGAATATTGAATTTTTATCTTTCAATTACAACTGATTCATATCATTATTTTAAATTAGCTTCATTCACTAATTTACTTCAATTTCCAATTTGAAATCGTTTGTCGCTGACGAATTTATTTTTTCCTATCTTCCAAAATTTTCGAAAAATTTTGGCAGAGACCCCTTTGTACGGAGGAGCTTTCGCAATTTGACAAAAGATATAAATATATATACATCGAGCCATCCGGTCGAAAAAAAACAAAAACAGTTCATATTTCCTATTTTTATTGCGTAGGCGTACCTTATTTAGCATTTTTAAGAAAGCGGCTTATTTAATTAGCATTTTGCGCAATCAAATCCAGCCCGACAACTTCCTCGAACCTGTACTTTCTCAACTAAAACATGTCAGTGTCATATATATGAAGTTTAACAACATTTCACTTCTTTGCTATAGTTAAATACATGTATTCTAAAAGCAATGCAAACTAAACACTTTATGTAAGCAATTTATATAGTTTTAATGCTAATTCAACTGTTCTCAATTAATTCATATACCATTTCATTCAATTTGAAGGGTTTACAACCCACTTGCTTACATTCAATTCGTTTTTAATTTTAAACAAACCCATATTATTCCAATTATTAAGAATTCAATTTTATTCACCTCTGTTGATATATTTACTTTCGTTTACAATTATTAAATTTCGATTCATTTCAAATCATATTCAATTTCGCCATTCCTTTAATCAGTTTTATTTACTAACTTTGTTTCAATATTTCACTTACTAATTTTATTTCAATACTTTGCTTTACAAATTAAATTAAATTCCAATTCCAGTTCTATTTACTTACAAATTCGAAATGAATTTCAACATTCAATTCACTTTCATGTACTTGCAATTGCAAATTTATTAATACGTTCAGAAATTTATTTCCATAATTCAAACTCAATTCTAATTCATTTGTCTTAACCCCAAATTTATTTTCAACTTAATAAATTTTATTTAAGAAATCATTATACTTAGTCTCCTTAGACTTTTCTTTAAATTCACTTCATTTAATTGATTCACTTATACTTATTTTAGTCTAACTCCATCCTTTAGGTTAAATTCGTTCTATCAATGTCAAATTGTATAAGTTATCAACTCATTTACTAATCCCATAAATATTTAAAATAGGATTCCAGAGTCTTTTCAACATTTCATAAATCATTTTTTTTGAAATCAATTCAAATTATCCCTTTTAAATTTCTCAAACCAAATCAGTTTTCCAAACAACCTCAAATTTTAAATAATTTGGCAGCAATCCCTCTTTTGGAAACCCGAAAATGAACATCGATGATGCTGCAGTCATTACCGAAGTTATTTTCCAGCGACCTAAAAGAGTTTAGAGCTTTTATCTCTTCATAAACCTTTTTCCAAACCCTTGAAAACTATTTCCAATCCCAAAAGGAATTTTAATTCCCAAACTTCCCGAATTTCAATTATTTTCAAGAACATTTCCAAATATTTCTCAGGAATTCTATTTCAAATTATAAATCACATTTACAATTTATATTTACAAATCCCATTTAGATTTTTATTTTCTTAGCTTTTGGTTTTGATTTCAATTCCTCATACAATGATGATGATAATTTAATATTATCGCTTCCTAGCAACCAAGCAACCATATACTATAATAATTCATAGAAATTTATTCCTTTTATATACGAAAATAGTTTGGGTAAAATTATTTAATTCACCCTATTTTAAAACGATATCGTGTCGAATTTGTTTTGTACAAGTGTCACTACGCCATAAATGGCCTTCTGCAACATAAAAAAAATGTTGGCTCAGGCCCGAAAAATGTTGCCATAGGTCTATGGCAACACTTTTAGGGTGATGCAATTTTTGCCGTTGCCTTAGACATCAAAGGCAATATTTGGACTATCTAAGGCAACATAAGTAATATTGTTGCAATAGAACCCTATTTGGGTCTATGGCAACAGCCATAGGTATCTGTAGCAACATTCCAAAAATGTTGTTATAGATATTAACTTTCTGAAGTTGTGGGGCCCACATCTTGTGGGGCCCATAACCCAACTGGTTCCATCCCTATGGCTACACCTTGAATGACTATTGCAACATTATTTTAAGCAACATTTATAACCCGGTGGCAACACTATTATGAAGCAACTGCAACACTATTCTGAAGCTACTACAACACTATTCTGAAGCTACTGCAATACTATACTGAAGAGACACTAAGAGCACATAGAACAGTACAATATCACATAGAACACTTGCATAATACACAGTACAATATCACATAAAACACTTGCATAATACACAGCATAATACACAGTACATAAAACAATTCATACAGCAGTACACAATCACAATTCATGTCAGTTACCCCAAAGTCAGACTATCAGTCTCACTGGACATGATTGTGGAAGTTAGATCCTCTACATTGATGTTATCTAAAATTTACCCTTAGGAGCTTCTTTATGACATAACAGCACCGCTCCTGATGTTCCTCTTCTTAATAAGCTTTTGCGTTCTGTCGCTCATCCACTCAGATAAGTCCAGCCAACCAAACAATAATGCAACTCAATCAAACAATGTCACCTGCTGTTACAAATAATAATGAAATTCTTTAACGAACAATAATTCTAGTGGAAAATCTTGACTAAATTTATCACCAAGTGCGTCAATTAAGCAAATATGCAATCAAGACACTCTTATTCCAACATTTATTGAGACAACATATAGCAAAAGAAGTTTTAGAAATGTATTGGAGTTGAAGCATTTATAAATTATAGATGTTATTTCTAATTCTGTATTTAAAACCCAAGTTGAAGCATTTATTAATTAAAAAAATTCTATGAAGTATAATACTTCAAAGACCAAATTGGATTGCTTACTGAAATAATCAGGTATATAACATAAAGGAAATTACTTGCAGAAAATAACTAAATAATATTATAATTACCTTTGCGTGATGAGAATTTAGGTAACCTTTGCGCCATCAAAGCATGAGCCGGAGTCCCACACGTAGGGTGAAGCAACACATCCACCCCAGTAAAGGCGCTTAACCAAAGTCCACAATCTTCAGATTACCTATGATGTTGATAAGGCAAGAGTTAAATAGCATAAAATTTAGGAATCTTCCCAATTTTATGCTATTGAACTATGCCTCATCAATATCATTTAGACCTTATACCATAGTGACAACATCTATGATTGATGTAAACGCACCTGTGTTAAAACTTATAATTCAGATTTTACCAAATTGGGATTATTTGTTGTAAACACACCTGTGTTAACATCTATATTCATTCACCAAAAATATCATAGGTTCAGTCTCCACAGTCCAAGCCACTTAAGCACAACAAACACGCAATAGAAAAAAACATATTTTTTATTACTCAACTGTATAGTGAACTGAATAGCAATGTAAAGATTTTTGATGTTAGTATACATATTTTTTAACAATAGTGCAATTGTACAATAGTGATATAATAAAAACTAAGATGGGTTTTATAACAAGTTTTCAAACAAAATAGTGTGTTAGAACTATTTTTTATCATCTTAACAAGTGTTTTGAGAAATAAATCAAATAGCAGTAGATAAAACTTTATCATTCAATTCATCAGTTATCTTTACTTTTAGTGGAAATATTTGACGGAAAACAACAGAGTATTCATACTTGTAAACTAGTCCTTCATTTTTGACAATGTTACACATGCAACCTTCTTTTGTTACAGTATCAGCTACAGTGGACAAATGATTCATGGCCAAAGATATGGGTTTCAAAAACACAGCCGGCCTACAAAAGCACCAAGCAGTAGCACATGGTAATCCCAAATTTAAAACCATGATAGTAATCAACAAATTTGATTTTCATAAACATTAAAATAAGCTTACATCAAATGGTCCCTAAGGTTTGGTCCCTAAGGTTTAAATCATGTTCGCTGCTTACATCATCTTATTTAAATCATGTTCGCTGCTTTAAGTTAAATGGTCCCTAAGGTTTGTATTTTGATATAGAAATACAACCATTTAATAGTACTATGATTGACGTCTTCATTCTCAGACTCCATAACATATGCCTATAGAGGACTATCATTAAGGGTTTTAAATAGTGATATTAACCATTGCGTATTTAAATTCTTTGGACAACAGTTATCAATTTTTTCCTCTATATATCAACAATAAATTGGTCTCATTTGTTTATTATCACAAACATATACTGTGCATAAGATTAGTACATGAAATCAGGCAAGGTACAAACTGTGAATATTATTCAATCACAATGAAATCATTAAATAACATTTAAATTCTTTCTTTTGAAATAATATCTGAATTACTTAATCATTAACTCACAATTCAGCACCTTATAGCAAATAAAATTAAAAGGAGAAATAGGAACAGCAAAAGTAGGGAATGAAAATACCTTAGAGAAGTTAGTACGATTTCTAGGCAAAATCGAATCGCGATTCTTCGTTCCCAATTCGAGCTTCCAGACATCATGTTTCTGTTCGAAATTCCTTCCAGGAAAAATCGATTTCGTGCTTTGAATTCGTGAAACCCAGCTTGCAATCGAATCAGTTGAGGAGGAGACTACATCGAGTGGTGAAGGAAAGTGTCTGACTTGCGGTTGCGGTGGAGGGTGATTTGCGAAGGAGGATGACTTGCGGTGGTGCACTGGAGCGAGCCGGAGCTTGGATCGAAGCGAAATCGGGAACCCCTAAATCGAAGCCCTAACCGAAATCGACAGAGAAGAATGAAAATAAAAAGTTATTTGCGGAGACTTTTTTCTTCGCGGCTCTAAAAGATCAAGGAGTGGTGTTCGGATTGATGAGGTGCCACGTTCTCCAACGTAGGATTTGCCTTGGTAGATTGACGCAGATCGGTGCGAAAGATATGCAAAGGTCTGCTATAGCAACACTATAAAAAAATGTTGCATCAATTACACTTGTTCAGCTAGAGCAACACATTTTTATGGCTAAGGCAACATCAAAAATTCAACGTTGCAGTAGGACCAAAATTTTATAGCTATCGCAACATTTTACCTGGTAACACCTTGCAAAAATGTTGCAGAAGGCCATCTATGGCGTAGTGTGTTTAGAGATCCCTATAAATAACGTTAATTACTCGTATTGACCAGAATCCATATACCACTCAACAAACCAATCATCACAATATAAAACAATTTTATATTCACTAACAAATACACGCTCATATCTATTACTACACTCAAACTCATTCTAGAGTACTGCTGACTCTATCTCTAATGGGTAACACCCAATAGAGCCAAGGTTATCGCTTAACCAAATGCTCTGATACCACAATGTAACATGTCCTATTTCTCGACGCCCGAAAGTCAACATCAATACGTCCACTGTATTGAATACCGAACAATCGAATGCCGGAAAAACCGAACCGTTAGGATTTAAAGAAGAAGAAGACAGAAGAAGAACAGAAACAATAACAGAATCTCACATTTCGCAGCGGAACAAATATAATAGATAAATGAATAATCTTTAAAACAACATCTATATCAGCTTATTACATTACATCACATTACATTATCAGAGTGTACAACAACAAACAGCAGAAAGAAATATTACATATATAGGTGATACGCCTCGCCATCCAGCTCCAACTCCTGATTTCCACAGCAACTTCTTGACTTTGCTCTCGAATAATGATAACCTGACTCTAGGCTGTCCGTGTGGAAAATTGTGGGCACCCAGAGTTTAGAAAGGGAACAATAAACTCCAGGTCAGTCGTGGGACTGGTGTGAGATCTTAAAAATAGTTATTTTCACAAAGAAAATAAAAAGGAATCCGCTATGCTTTTGGAAAATGAAACTATCATAAGGCCTCCCAGCACACACACAATGCAATCGCACACTTGGAGAGATTTCTCCTCATGATAGTCAAATATGCTTGACACGCAAAATCCTTTGATATTATTATTATTATTAGTGCATAGTGGAGAAAACATTTTGAAAGTATAATATTAATCTTGGCCAGCATAGGTACCATTATATTATGCTTGCTATAGCTACCTCTTGAGGAGGTAGGTTATACAGTTACAATCGTAAAGGGCTCGTATTGTTTCTTTGGATTTCCAATAAATGGTCAGGCTAAGGAACTTCCTACTGCCTCATGGGTACGCCTCTGTTGGGACGTCCCGAGAACCTACCCGGATCTCTGCCAACACATGGCCGGGTTACCTCTGTAACTAAGTAACTACTACTCGAGTATGCCATCCCCCGGTCCTTTGTGACCTTTATCCGAGGATCCTTTACACCAACAACCACAGAAAAAAGATTTACAGTAACCACATAGGTTAAATATCAGGGCTCCATACCTGACACCACCCCTTTCCAGAAGGAAATGACATACCCTAAAGTGCGCGACCCTCATAACCTTGCCGCATCTTTCCTGTTTCGACCATTTCCGAGGTGTGAGGTCCGATGAGGTCTCGACTGCAAAGCTACACTTTTCACAAAGTCAAGTTTTGATCAACAAATGATCAGCAGCACTTTGTATGTCACGTAACCAAATTGCGAATGTATCACTAGTAAAAATCAACTACATAACCTCTGAGCTCGTACGTCTCAGAGAAGGGTATTAAGCTAAGAGAATAAATTCTCCGCCACCAACAAAAATATATTTGATAGAAACCAGCTTTACATTTCAAAGTATAACGTCAGACACACATCCATACAAGTCTGTTTCGGGATCGAACGGAACCGAAGGCACTTCAAAGAAGCCATTGCAAATTCGGATATTCACTAATCACGTCCGGAATCCCCATCACAAAGGTGATAAAAATCTCTATACCGGAGCAACCCGGTGCAAAGACATTCGCTATGTAATCCTTTCGCTTTCAAAAATACCCGGTCTTCAACACCGTCTTCAAATACAATCCCATTTCATCGTATTGTTATTCGAAATGGGTTTTATGACACAAAGTCCTCTCCCGGCTAATCCGAATATCGAGCGCTTATTTTAAAAATAAGTATTACATTCAGATTTCAACAAATCACAACAATTTCCATTTTGATCTTTTAAATAAAAGATCTATCACAAATCGTAAAGGTTCGATGTGGTTTCGAATATCCATTTGGAATCCGACCCCCGGTCGCATCGAAATTCAAATGCCATTTAAGAAGGCCAATATTAATAGTCGGTTATTTAACCATCAATCGACATTCACAACAATTGCCGGATTTAAATAAATTTCCCAAATTGTTTATTTTTCAAAATATTTCCGCAAGATATATTTCACACTTCAACCATTTGAAAACAAATTTCAAATTACTTTCCACATTTCAACACTTTGAAAACAAATTTTCAATTATTTTCCATATTTCAATACTTTGAAAAAAAATTTCAAATCATTTTCCTTACGCGGAATGCATTTCCAATATTTATTCATTTCCACTGAAAATCTGCCGAGTTCAAATACTTCAAAATAATTTAATTTACTTACCCAAACATATATACTTGGATATATTTAAAATAAAAACTATTTTAAAACCTTTTATCTAAAGCATTAGTTGTGAAGATATTATGTTAAAATTTCATATAAAAATTCAAGTCCAAACTAATTTTAAAATAAAAATCTGTAGATAGGGTATAACTATTTAAATATCCATTTTCTAAAAAAAATATGAATTAAAACTTTAAATAATCACTTCTATAATAAATTAAAATAAATCTTTACTTTAAAGATTCTCAAAATAACTTAAGTAAATATTTTCTCCAAAATAATCTTTCCTTAAAACCATCTTCACAACTTCAATTTCATATCTATTGATTATATTGAAAACATGCTCAGCTTTCCAGGGAAAGTACACCTTCCATTCTAAAATGGTTCATTCAAATCAATTTATAAATCCTTCTGGATTTACTTTAAATTTATGTTCCAAATCCGTAAATTCCTTTCACACTTTTAAAAATAAAACAATATTTATTTTTAAAACAAATTTCTCTTTCTTTTATAAAATTCCCATTGTGAATTTTATATTTTCAAATATCCACAGATATAAAGTTTTCAAATCAATCCCCAAATGTTCACTAACAACACCAAATCCATTTTCAGAATTGGTTTCCCAAATTTTTTTAACATCAAGTCAATTTTAAATCGATTTCCCAAGTACTTATTGTTTTTACCAAATCAATACCAATTTGATTCTCTAATTTATTTTCAAAACACCAAATCAAATTTCAAATTGATTGTCAAATTTGTTTCAAACACCAAATTTATTATCTTTAGAACCAAACTCTTTCTTTTAAATTTATTCAATTTTCTAAAATTAATTTACTATATATTTTATACTAAATTTCAAAAATCAAATTTTATTTATTTGTGGTATCCTACGATACCAAAAACATATTTGGCTAAATTATAGCCTTCAAAATTTCGATCATCAATATAATCATCCACAAATTATCAATCAATCACATCACACATATGAAATAATATTCATGCAAATTTGAGGAATCCAGTTGGATCTCTCCAACCTGTTTTCCTGCATCCATAGACGTTAGCACAACAATTAAATACCAATTCCACTTCGAGGTGGAATATCACGGTATATGGGATTTTATAAAATGTCATCCGCTATTATGCGGCGAAATAGGATCTCATCCGCTATATAATGCGGGAAATCAACAACTCCAAATACATATATAATACCAATTCCACTTCAAGGTGGAATTTCACTATATATGGGTTTAATATAATAACCTCCGTTATTATGCGGCGCGTAGGGTCTAAAATAATATAACTGATAATAAATTAATCATCCAAGCACACAATCAACAATTAAATTTAACTATCACAGTTCAATCATCAATCAATAACTGAAATTTTCAATTATAAAACTTTGAGTGAGAAGATCTCACCTTTGCCCTTTTATTTGCAATCCATTTTCCAACTTATTTCCATTCCGACTTGATCCTCTATGTTTTTAGACCTTGTATAAACAATTATATAATTTTATCAATATTCAGATAAATCAAACAATTAAATTCTCATTTGGTAATTTAATTAACCAATAATTTGTCTTAAACTAATATTTTTAATTTTATACTAACCTTCTTTTAAATAATCTTCTTAGTAACTAAATTTTTTTTAGATAAGTTAACTAAACAATTTATTACCTTTAATAAATTATTATTTTTAACATAACTTAATAAATTAAAATATATGCATTTGGGAAATACGTATCTTTATAAAAAAATAGTTTATATTTCAAATTCTTTAAATAATAAAATCTATATTGCTATTAAAATCCTATCTCTAAGTCTTATATTTTTATTTCTAATCTATATGTATTTATACTTATTGTAAAACGAATTTTTTGCATAATTCTTCATTTATATTTTTCTGTAACATATATATTACCGTTATATTTTCCTTTTCTTTAAAATGTATATATATAGATATACATACACATGTGTTGAAATTCAAAAACAAAGAAAAAATTACCTTACTGCACCTCGTCGCTGCTCCTCCAAACCCTAGCTCGAATGCAACGTCGCCAAAAGATCTCGCGCGTGCGGCCCCCCCAACGATGCTCAGATCGAAATCGAAGGCCCCTACATGCTTTGCCGTGGTTGGTCATCGCGATTCCACTAGCGACCCATCGAAATCGCTGACACGAATTTGATATACCCTCGCGCGCGCTCTCGAACGGCCCTTCAGGCTGCGGCTTCCATCGATCGCCTCTATCCTGTAGCCGCCACCTCATCGCGATTCAATGATGCTGCTTGCTTCCCCTATTCGCGAAGTTCGCCGATTGATATCTCCCAGTTCGCTCGCGCGAGCGCACACGTGCGCTTCCTTTTTTCCGTGAATGAATTATAAAGGAGGAAGGAAGAAGAGTACATCGGCTATTGATTTTATTTAATTTGAATGGAAATGATAAACGAAGAAGCTCGACCATTCTTTTAAGCAAAAGGGGTTGCGTGCTTTGAACAATAGATATTAGCTTTCAGGGGAAGAGAACGAGATGATTTCGCCTTATTTCTTTACATATTTTTTTTTAATTTAAGACGCGTGTTGCAAGATGGACACATGCTTGAAGGGGTAACAACGTGTTGAATTCAGTAATATTCTTTTTTTCTTTCTTGACTGAATAAAATATCAAACAAATTTAAATTTGAATTTCAACGACTTGAAATCGAACCGAAAATCTCGATTTCCTATCGATGCATTTTGAGCTGCCAGGGTTAAATGACAACTCCGATTGCTACGAAAATTGAAATCCTATAATAATACAATATTACAGATCCAACAGAACGGATTTCATTGAATTTCGAGACTGTGCCTCGGAAGACTGTTTTTAAATATCAATTTAAACAATATATTTTCAAAACTGATTAAATCGCTTTCAAATTCAATTCTGAAGCTTCCATTATCTTCAGTATTATCAGTATAAATTATCTAAGCCATCAAATTACTTTTAACAGGCTTAAATTTAAAGATTTTTAATTTTTATCCAACATTAATAAATTAAATCCAATAATTTAAATTGCAAATTTCATAGTTATATTTGAAATTCAAGCTAAACCAACTTTCAACTATTTAAAACCAATCATATATTCCATTCCACATGTTAAAAATTTCCGGGTCGTCATAGGACCACTCCATTGGTATGACACAAATCAAACTCATAGAAGGAATGAAAAGGCATGTGACAGGGCACGCAAGGAAATGCCTAGGATAGGATACTACCGTTTTGCAGATCCGGACTGGTGGTAACACATAGCAGCTACTACCGCCTACCTCGACACACACTCCTAAATCAAAAGTGCACCCAACCAAATCACAAAGTAATACAATGGTATCGAAGAAATATGCCCGATCGAAGGAATGAACTCACTTGTCCCGGCATAGCTCCTGTTTTAGCCACATCAAGCTGACTCACGGGAGTCAGGGCTGCGTTAATACCTCATATAGAACCGTCGCCAAAACATCCTACTTCGTTTTGGAATCACCACCACCTATATAGTTGTTAAAGTGGTTTTCGGTATTGATAGAGAGTATGACAATATCCGATCTCGGTCTCTTTAACCACCAAACGCTTATTTCACACCGTGGTTGTTTTAGAAAAAATCACTTTTATAAACATTTCAAATAGTTCATACTTTGTTTCAAAATATCCTATTAATTTCAAAATTAGATGACTTTCGAAATCATATTCACCTTTAAAATCATATCACTTTAAGTCATATTCAATTTGAAATCAAATTTATTTAATTTATATTCATTTCGAAATCAAATCACTTTAAATCTTATTCATTTCCGAAATCATTATATCAAAATATTCGCATTTAAATCCATTAAATCTAAATCATAACAGTTCCAACCTAACAGTTTTAAAATATTGAAAAAAGTTTATATATATTGAAATAGTTATAAATTAAAAGGACAAACCTTGAAAACAATTTAGACTGAAGGACATGTAGTTTTATTTTTAGGCTGAAGGATAAATATTAGTTATATTTAACATTATATTCAACTTTTACACTATACAAAATGCTAGTTATAACTAGCATTATATTCCATTTTACACTATACGAAATGCTAATTATAACTAGCATTGTCCTTTAGTCAAAAAATAAACTTGTTGTCCTTCAGCCTAAAAAATTTTCTAAGTTTGTCCTTATGTCTATTTTCTCGTAATAATAAACTATAATACTATAAAACTGATTTTTGATTATTTATTATAACTAGTAATTATAAATTATTGATTGATAATCATTAATTATAATAAATTATAAATAATGACATATGTTAACTGTTGTTTATAGTTACTGATATTGCATTTACTTTGATTAAAATAATTTGCAGTTGCCTTGGTTAAGAAAGAACCATTGCAACTAACAGTATTTGCTTCGGTTCCTACGGAACCGATGCAAATAACACTATTTGTTTTGGATGTAAGGACAATAGAAGCAAGTTGCACTATTTGCTTCGGTTCCTATGGAACAGATGCAAATAACAATATTTGCATCGGTTGTTAGCACAACCGAAGCAAATGTGTTGGTGCTACATGCATATTTTGTACTGGTGCTACTATATTGACTTTATACTATTTTGAGATTTTTCTACCACTTAAACCAGACGGTTGTATGACTTGGGATTTTATGCTTTGCCACCTATCATCTTGAGCACACTTAAATGAGTAGACTAGGTAGCACGTGTAGGCAACATGTGGAGCAGTGTAGATGGACAGGCATGAGATGATGCTTTCTTATAGTTATACTTTAGCTTAATGTTGTTTATTCTGCCAACTGACACTATAGAGCCCTAACAGTGTGGGTTTATTTTATTTAGAGATAATTTATCTAATGTGTTTATTTTCAGTTGTGCAAACTCTATCACTTATGTTTTATGACTGTATAGTTCATACCCTCGGATTTTTGCGGTTTATTCAATGATTACCATCTCGCCTGTTATATACATATGTAATGATTATTATAATTTATTCGTGCGCTATGAGATATTCGATAGGTTGTGTGGTTATTTTACCTTCTTTACACTCATGGCTATCTCCTGTGTCAGTCAGGATATATTGTGGTGCACTATATAGGTATGTTGGGTATAGGAGATGTAGGGCAGTTTTCACATTATTTTTCTTTATCACACTTATGAGTTAAATTTTTTTCTGCTTAGGAATCTAGGTGTCGTTGTGCATGAATTTTTGGGTATTACTAGTGACGGATCATTACACACCCCACCTTAGATATTATTATATTAAAAAAAGAATTTAGAGGCCAAGCCCTACTTTAAAATAGATAGCTGTATCTTGAAAATGTTTTATCATGAGTTAAAATCTAATTAATTCATTGTATGTAAATTCATATATTTGAATTATATTTTGTATATATTTAAAAGTGTACTTTAAATAAATAAAATTATTAACATTATGGTTGAATATCTATTATCATATATTTTTTCATTATATATAATATGCATTATATCTGAAATCACATATAACTGATTATATCATCTATTTTATGACATATAAATTAACATATGATACGTATCATATATATATGTTATTTGATTATAAATCCCAATAATCCTATACATATATACTTAAATATAATATTCCCTTTAAGAACTATAGTACTCGACATTTATGTTTCCTTTAAACACTATTATATTGTTATATATGGACTTATAATGTTCATAATGTTAATGCATCATATTATTCAATGAAATAAAACTAATAAATTAATTTTAGTACACAACAAAATTCATTATATCAAAAATAATATTAAATATGATTTTATGTAATCAAATAATGATGCTCCCTTCTCCACCGGTACCCAAAATAAGAACATCCTGCATAGTAATTGTACCCTAATTGATAGAGGAATAGACATGAATAAGCCAAAGCAAATCGATGACCTGTCATATATGTCATATTATAAATATAAATTTATACAAAACTTAGATGTAAAACAAGCGAGGCAGCAACATGATCAAGTGAGCCAAACTAATCATCACTAGAGTGTAGTACATTTCATAAGTTCGTACATCATAAAACATATATAAGTCGGTACATTATAAGTACATAATATAATACATAATGTAAACTTAGGTTATACATATATACTCAAATAAGTAGTAGCTCCATATAATAGTAATAAGAGAAAATCGTAAGCCTCCATTTTGTCCACATACAACTCTTTGTGGATCACTATATATAACTCTCAACCAACCCATAAAGTGTATTCGAGAGTTATAAGAAACATAAATAGAAGTAACCTACGGTTAGATAGAGGTCTGGTACGAGTGATCTTTAACCTTAAAATATTAGATATAACTTGATATGTTGTAAAGTAAGAGCAATACATTATGGAAAGTCATACCTTATCTTCTCCTACATCTAACAAGTTATCACATATAGAATATATTTTCTAAACTAACATAACTAAGGAGGATTTTCCATTATGTCTCAATATATGCTAGGCTGTTGGGGTATTAGACAATATAATACCTATCATAAGAAAAGACAACCATAATTACCATCAATCAAACTCTTATCATACCCATATTGGCTCACGGATGTGATTTCTCTCCTCGAACCTTATAAGTCTCATGCATGAAAAAGACCCTATTAATGAAAATGTTTGAAGTGTTTCTAGCAGCTGCTGCATGAAATTGTCCTAGTAATGGTTAGGTCAGTCCTACTAATGACACACTCAGATGTGCCACTAGTGATCGCTCCTGGTAAACATATTTATAATGTAAATGGTCTCCCTATTATTCCCGTCATTAAGCTCATACATCGGCTACTCTCCTAACATGGATAGTAATAGTAGAACTTACATGTTGTTCACCATGATAATTCCTCCTTGGCCAGGACCTGCATACCAAAGAAAACTCAGCTTCTAATAGTAGCGAGCTTCCCATTTCTCAACATTAGTATGGATCGGTATTGAACCATCGTGGATTAGTACAAGTTGATCACTTTAGAAAAATATCTCATCACCAACCCTTATGGACCTATCTCTCCCCCTTGCATCCAATCGTAGGCTAGTAATGGGTTGACAGTAATAGTTCATGGGTAGGTAGCAATCCATACACTTACCTGATTCTTCTTTCCATAGTTTCCTATAGTCTATCCCCTTACTCCAAATGTCCATACCAAGAATTCCGTGAATTCATATGGTTCGACAACAATGATATGGATCGACACTAATCCACCACCTAAGGAAATTTTCACTATATTTTCCTTCTTCATTTTCTAGTGTCGATCCAGCTATAATAACCCTCCATTATGATCCCTAAGATTCAAGCCTAATACCATACATTAGTAATCGTGTGTCGATACTTCAATATTTGAGTGCAAAATCATCTGGGTAGAAGTAAAATAATAGAACTATAAACAATAAAATTATGCTTACATCAGATTAAAGAAGTTTAATATAGCATACCCAAAATAGATAGTATATATATCCACTCCCAAAATATAGTTCTTAGAGCTGCAAATATAACTAAATAAGTATCATCATCAGCTATTAATAGGTATAATAATCAATTTTCATAATGCTGATATGTATACAAATGCAACGGAAATAATAAGTAGCATATGAATCCAAAGCCTCTTGCTTATCACTAGTAAGCTCTAGAAGATCAATCCTAGTCATGTACTCTCAGCCACTCAAATGAATATATTAAAGTCTAATGGAAGATATAAACTTTGAGTCAAATATAAGTTCGATGTAAGAAACTACAGTAATATTCCCATACTTATTAAAATACATTATAATACCACGTTGTTGAACCACAAAATGGCTTTTCCCCCCAAATTCACCAACCCACTAAATTTTAAGTAAAAAAATGTCCATCAAAAATGTTTATGATTCATTACACACAGACACACTATAACACCGCTTAAAATAAAATGATAACTAACAAGTAATTATTAAAGCCCAAAAATAGAATTTTTGTAAACTTTAAAGTTTAGCTATGAAACTTATATTATTGGGATCTAAAAGCAATTTTATGATCAATTGTCATGTATAAATTTTTATAATCAAAACTCAAACAGAAAAGTTATTAACGTTCAAAGTTTTCAAATAAAAAATGATTCAAAACAATTAAGGAAGTAAATGTTAATAGTTTAACATTAAAATGGGCATTAAGTAAAAATGTTTACATTAAAGGAAATCGATGTGGTAAATCAAATTAAATCAGAATTAAAAAGGAATTAAAGGTGTCAGCCTTAGTCAGTGATCATATGTTTAATTATACTGTGCTATTCCGTTGTGAAATTATATCGATAGTGCTCTGATATGAATTTATTATTTGCAGGATACCAACCACCAATGATCCATACTTTGACAGACTTGGGTTTTTGATTTAGCAAAAATTCAAACCCATTGGGGAGTGTGTTGTTACATTTTAAATCGGAGCTTAGGTTAGTCGACCTTAAGAATTAGGATACGTCAAGTAAACATGCTTGTATTTTTACCAATATTTATGTATATATCTTGCCAAACTCTACAATTTCGACTATGGAAGTCCATATGCTAAAAAGATGGATAATGTGAGTATGAGTTAGAACAATAGATCAAGTTGAAGATATGCTCTTATCCCGACGACCCCATAGGAAATATGTTGTATTGGAAGGCGTTGACCTACAAAGAGTTTGAATGCGACATATGGAAGGTCCCTGAAGTTGGATAGTAGTTGACTCACTTGTAGAGCACATATTGCTTTATGGTTGTAGATCCTCCAGGATTGCCAATTGATAATGTATAGTAGGTGCAGATAAATGGGAATGTAAGAATATATATGTCGCAAATATCTGAAACTAAGAATTAAATAAGTTCCCAAAGTAAGGTACGTGGTAACCATTCCAGGATGATAGTAAGATTTTTTAATATATTCTGAAGAAAGATTGGTCAGGAAGTAAGGAGAAAAGAAGAAAAGTCCGAAAGCAGGTACAAATAAAAATTCACTCTGAATCCGACCCTATATGAAAGAATTTAATATAGAAGTTGAGAAAATATATAATAATATATTTGAAATGATTTTCGAAGGAATTATTTAAAGGTAGAAAAACCCTGTTTTTTTACAAAGTATGCAATTATTGAATTTTTGAAAAATAGTAAAATATCTACGTTTTATTTAAATAAAAGTTCTAGTAGAAACTCAAATTATTTAAATCAATTTTTTAGCAAATGGATATTTATAAAAAGCTGTTTGGTTGAAAATAAGTTATAAAGTGTACAAAGCTCATTGATTTTTGAAATAATAATTGTTAAATTATAAAGTTCTTTTTATAAAAACAAAGCAGTAGGCGAATGCACTGCAATATTCTATAAAGAAGACTGTAAATTGAGAGAAAAGTTGTATAAAGCGGAGCCATTTAAATAAGAGTAATTTAGGCAAAAGAAATAGTAGTAAAATTATGAAATATGAATAGAGACAATGTTAGAAAGTCATATAAAATAATGTTGGTAATTAGAAACAACATAGGAAATTGAAAGGAAGAAAATGGATAGTTTCCACAAATATGTGCAATATCACATGATTTTTTGTAGGAGTACCCTTTATATGCTATTAGATTCTCTACTAAGGTCGAAAGTGGAAGCAGCATGAGTATTAGGAGAAAAAATTATAATACGACAGAAGTTGTCATTGTCTACTCCAGTTGTTAAAAAAGTTATAAAAGATATTTTAGAAACACTGTAAAGTGCATTTTTGAAAAAAATAGTTTGGTATAATGATTCGGTTTTGAAGACAAAACTTAATAGATGGTTTGAATTAAAAATCCCATTTTTTTAAGAAGTAGAATTCTTACTATGTAAACGTTTTGGAGGAAAAGTTGATTTAAAGGAAAAAGGGAAGACACTTTAAAAAAAATTAAATCGCTAACAATTTCTCTTGGACTTGATGAATACACTTAATTCAAAAACCCCTAAATTATAGTTTAAAAAGTTAGGATGCTAAGTTATTTTTGATGTTAATAGAAAGTTTCTAAGTGTAACGATCCCGGATTTTTACTGAATTTAAATTGCTAATTAATTCAATTTTTGAATAAAATTTGTGAAAATAATTGGTAAATTTATTTGTGTTTTTCCAAATTCAAATAAAATATGTTATTAATAAAGAGATAGTTTCTTTTATGAATTATTTTAATTTAATAATGAGTTATTTTTACTCAATGTTAATAATGTAATGTCTTTACAAATGGATTTTCAGTATAAATATAAATGGTTATTTCAAATATATATATATATATATGTGTGTGGATTTTGAAACAAAAGCTATGGTTTGAAAATATAAAGTAAAGTCTTCCAAATTTATTCAAAATAACAATAAATCTTATAAATATTACCATAAGTATGAAAATAATTCCAAGTAAAAAGAAGTATTTGATAGTTTAAGTTTAAAAATAAAAGAAAGATAAAATAAGTATATATTATTAAATTAGATATACATAAGATAAATTGTATAGTTTTATACAATATAAAATAAATATATGTGTAGGTAAATTAACTAAAATCTAACCACATATTAAAAATAGAAATTTATTTGTATCCTAAAATAATAAGGCAAAGCAAAAGAAAAGAAAGTAATACATTCAAATATGTACAAGCAAATAAAGATAGGTATAAACAAGAACAAAGTAAAAGATGAAATATCTAGGTACAAAGAAATAAAGAAATATAAACATGAGTATGGAGGCTTCTCAAACAAGCCAAGTTTAATTAATGTCAAATCTTTAGCACACAAAAGAAAGATGTTTCAGCCACCAAGCAAAATATAAGTATGTGCACTTGTAAAATAAAGAAACATAAAGTACTTAGTAAATAATGCAAGGATCTTTAGCCACCAAAACATATCTCATCAGCCACCAAGTAGGAAAAAAATCTCTGAGCATAATAAAAAAAATCTTGTACCTGATACTGTACAAAATAACAACACTGAGTAAACTTCTTTTATATATATCAGCTTCTTCATTTCAATTTCGTCAAGCAAAAGCTGTGTAAAATCTGAAGTGAATACCATCTGAACTTAAACAAAATCTTAACTTAAAACATCATACAACAACAAAAGCAAGAAGATTTGGAGGAAGATCAAAGCAAAATAATTTCCAGTTTTAAAAGTTCAAGCTGTTTCAAATAAAAGCAACTCTGTTCATTTTGGAATCACGGTGAGTAACACATTTTTCTTAAATTTTAAAAGTATAAATCTATTGTTTATATATACATATCTCTATGAATAAGCTTGGTTATATCTGCATGGATCCTTTGAACATATATAAAAGCTGGAAGTGTTTTATACAGGCTATGGTTTGTACATGTTCTTTGCTCTAAGATTCTAAACACAAAATTTTGACTCAAAAATCATTTCTTCACAATCTACTTGATGTTTGGACTTAGTGTTGAAACAAATGTTACTTGGTTGATCTTGAACTAAGTTTTAAAAATATATTTAAGTTAAAACAACATGTTGAAGTCTTTGGGAAGCAAGAAATTCGAATACAACTTCCAATAAGTCAAAATTTAAACTTTTTAAATTTTGAATTCAGGTATAAAATCTGAATTCGTATGCTATAATATGATTTTTAAAGCAAGAATTACAATTTTTAGATCACGAATCAAAGAGCAGTTTGGGTTTGAGCGTATTGGGCATTTTGGGTAGCCGTGGGTGATCTCGTTGATTGAAGGAGTCGAGTTTCCTCCTGGAGGTGGAGGAGAGACCAGGGGTGCACGGAAAAATGGTGCGGTGGTGGTCAGACCAAGGGGTGGCGGCGACGAAGGTTTAGAATTTTTAAACCTAGTTTCTACGCAGTTTTATGTTGACCTCGTTCGTCGCCTAGGGATGATCGAGAGTTGCCTGATTGTGGGAGATGGTAGAGGGAATATGGATGAAGGCTTGGCCGGAGGTCCAGTTTTTCTGGTGATCGGAATGAGGTGATCGAGGTGATTTCTAGGTTTGTAGGGGTGAGGTCTTTTCATTTTCCAGGTTTCGAATTTTTCTGCTCGATCTCGAATTTGAGACGACGATGGAGTTCATGTGATCGAGAGTTGATCTATGAGCCATCGTCGACTTGTTCGACGTTCCGGCGTCGGCTGGAGGAGATGGACGGTGACGTACACGTCAAGGTTTTAAATATCGGATTTCGGTCATGTTTCGTCCCGGAATTTTTACACAAGCTATCTTGTATCGGGAGAGATCTCGTACGAGATGAGTACGTATCGGGTGTACATCTCGGATTGACATCTCGGGTCTTATAATGCATCTCGGGAATATCTTGGATGTACTTATGTGTTTAAAATTGATGTGTCAAAAATTTATTTAACGATTATAACTTTCTTAGTAAAAATAAAAATGGTAACATACTTGATTTACGTGGAAAAAGAAATATTTTTAGAAGAGTATAGCTTGATTAGCTTAATTGATTTGGTAATGATTGAATAATATCCTTTTATTTGAACGTAATAAAAAAGTGAAACCTTTAGCTATGACTCATTAAGATAAAAAGTAAAGAATATGTTTAAGAAGTTGGTAAATTATAATTGGATTGAGTAGTTTATTTTGAATCAATATGAAAATAAAAATTATTATGAAAAATAAGAAAAATGCATAACTTCGGGTGAGATCTCGGATTGAGATTTTGATCCATATATCGGGTGAGATTTGAATATCTCGGATGAGATGAGTGTCTAGGGAGATATGGAGGAGATTTGATGTCTCGTCTCGTTTAAGTGTGAAAATGAGATCTCGAGTGAGATCTCGGGCGAGATATAGGAGATTTAAAACCATGGTACACGTGCACTGTGCACTAAATTTCTGGTGATCTGGGTATTTAGTTTGTGTGCAAGGTGAACTCGCGTGTTTGTCTCGAGCAACTCGCGTTTTTACTCGAAGTAACTGGGTATTGGACTCGAAGCATTTCAGCGTGTTCTCGGGTTGATTTCTTGCTACAGGTTTTTACTGAAACCTGTTACACAGTTTTTAAATTTTAAAAATTAAAATAAAAGCTTAGTTTAAATAAATAGCAGAGTTTAAATTGAAGTTAGATTGAATCTCAGTTTTAAAAAAAGGTATTTATTTAAATTATGTTGACTACTTTAAAATGTTTAAGTAGTTTGAAATGAAAAAGATTTCCAAATTTGGAAACGGTTTGAAAGCTATAAGTTAAATCTTTAATTTAAAGATTTAATGAATTAATCCAATTTAAATGGGAATTGTTTTGAAACCCGTAAATGGATCTTTGTGAAACTGTGTGAACTTTGTGAAATAAATCTTTTTGTTTAAAAGATTTGAAATGGTAATCTATTTAACCATTTGAAGAAAAGTTTTGGATTTTATAAGTTGTGGCTTAAATGAAATCCATTATCCATATGTTTTTAAATATTGCGCTCATTATTCGGTTTAGCCGGGAGAGGACCTTGTGTCATATAACCCATTCCGAATAATGACACGTCGTTATGGATAGCATTTGAAGACTGGTGGTGAAGACCGGGTATTTGTGTGAATGATAGGATGACCTATCGATTGTCTTTGCACCGAGTAGATACGGTATAGAGATTCCCTAAGTGATGGGAAGTCCGATCGGGATTGTGAATACCCGGTTTTGCAAGGGATTCTTACGAAGTGCCTTCGGTTCTGTTCGAACCCGGGACAGACTTGTATGGTTGTATGTCTGACACTACACTTTGAGGTATAAAGCAGATTTCTTTCAAATACATATCTGTTGGTGATGGATAATTTATTCTCTTAGCTTAACACCCTTCTCTGAGATGTACGAGCTCAGAGGTTATGTAGTTGAAGGTTATCAGCAATATACTCCCAATTTGGTAGTGTAACATGATGAGTGCTGCTGTGTGTTAATGATCATTTGCTGATCATTTGTGATCAAAGCATGGCTTTTGTATAAAGCGTAGCTTTGTGGACGAGACTGCATCAGGACCTCACAACCCAGAAATGGTCGAAACAGGAAAGATGCGGCAAGGTTATGAGGGTCGCGCCCTTTAGGTTGTGTCATTCCCTTCTGGTAAAGGGTGGTATCATGGTATGGATCCCAGATATTTACCTGTGTGGTGGGCTTCAATCTCATTTCTGTGTGGTTGTTGCTTTGTGGTTTAGAGGCGCCTCGGATAAAGGTCCCAAAGGATCAGGGGGTGGCATGCTCGAGAAGTAGTTACCTAGTTACAGAGGTAACCCGACCTTGTGTTGGCAGAGATCCGGTTAGGTTCTCGGGATGTCCCGCCAGAGGCGATCCCATGGACAGTGGGAAGTTCCTTAGCCCGACCATTTGTTGGAAATCCAAACGAAACAATACACGCCATGTATGGTTTTAGTTGTATAGCCTGCCATGGAATGTGGTGGTAACCTGCTATTGAACATGGTAGCTATAGTAGGCATAAGTGCGAAATGTCTATGCTCGCTAAGATTTATATTATACATTCGAAATGTTTTCCACTGTGCACCTATAATAATAATATTGAAAAGAAATTTTCTCGTATCAAGCATATTTGACTATCATAAGGAGAAATCTCCTCCAATTCTGCGTTTGCATGGTGTGTGCGATGGGAGGCCTTATGGTAGTTTCATTTTCTAAAAAGCATTACAGATTTCAAACTTAAATTCTGTTATTTGTTTTAAAGATAAACTGTTTTGTTACTCACACCAGTCCCATGACTGACTCAGAGTTTATTGTTCCTTTCCTAAACTCTGGGTGCCCACTATTTTTCCACACGGGCAGTCTAGAGTTGGGTTTTCCAGATAGTCAGATTAGTAGATTATCTGGAGTTAGCCCAGTCTTTGGATCCGGACGAGACTTGCTTATCTGGGTGTCACGTGATGTTGGTTCGAGCTAGCTTTGGATTGGAGCATTGGATTTAGGGATGCATTCTTTCCGCTATGTGTTATATCTCTAATAGTATTGATTATCTGTTGTATCATATTATATCAGATATTGTATCTGTCATTGTATCAATGTCTTATATATTGATATTCTTTTCTTCCACTGTGTTATATTTAATGGTGTTATAAGCTCCGGCGCACCAGATTCGACGTTTGGATCTGTGGTATTTGAATATGAGTGTCGTATTCAGTGCCGATTTTCGAAGGTCGAGTCAGGATCGCTACATTTGGTATCAGAGCTGAGGGTTAAAACTTTAGCTAAGGAGTATAACACATTGAGTAACTCGTTAGAGATAGGGTGAAGTATACCCTAGAATGAGTGTATCCCTAAGATATCCGTTCGAGTGCCTCAGTAAATTCTCTTACTATTCACTGATAGTGAGTATGAGTGCAAGAAGAGAATGAGATAGGGGACAGGGAATACCACTATTAATGGTTAATATCCTGTAACAGTGGAAACAATCTTTTCTCTATCAATCTCTTTTGTTCAACATCTCTTTTTGATTCTTCGATGGTTCCTAGTAGATCCAGGAAGAAGATTTGATATATTTTCATGGGACATAAACTCCAAATAGGCCATAATTGTTTGTTTGGATGAATTGGTTGCATTGATTGCTATGGTTAATAGGTATACTTCAGTTCTAAACTAAAAGTTTTTGAAATTGTTTCTATATATCTGTCTATTTTGGGTCCGGATATGTTCTACGAATGGTTAGTTATTCCTTCGAACTAACCAGTGCGCTGCATATTTCGTAGATCTGGTGACCCAAGTATCCTGTGTAGTATTGAGTGAGTTTGTTCTCATATCTATTGTCGATATTCTGATTTGGTAAGCCAAATACAGAATATATATCCAGTTTGACCTGGAAAACTATTTTTCTATCTTTGTGCATCTATCTTTGTTGTTTTCGTGCCTGCGAATTTCGGGGATACAATTTCTTTAAGGGGGGATCTGTAACGATCCCGGATTTTTGCTGTATTTAAATTGCTAATTAATTTAATTTTTGAATAAAATTCGAGAAAATAATTGGTAAATTGATTTGAGTTTTTCCAAATTCAAAAAAAAAATGTTATTAATAAAGAGATAGTTTCTTTTATAAATTATTTTAATTTAATAATGAATTATTTTTACTCAATGTTTATAATGTAATGTCTTTACAAATGGATTTTTAGTATAAATAGAAATGGTTATTTCAAATTTATATATATATATATATGTGTGTGTGTGGATTTTGAAACAAAAGCTATGGTTTGAAAATTTAAAGTATAGTCTTTCAAATTTATTTAAAATAACAATAAATCTTATAAATATTACCATAAGTATGAAAATAATAATAAGTAAAAAGAAGTATTTGATAGTTTAAGTTTAAAAATAAAAGAAAGATAAAATAAGTATATATGATTAAATTAGATATACATAAGATAAATTGTATAGTTTTATACAATATAAAATAAATATATGTGTAGGCAAGTTAACTAAAATCTAACAACATACTAAAAATAGAAATTTATTTGTATCGTAAAATAATAAGGCAAAGCAAAAGAAAAGAAAGTAATACATTCAAATATGTACAAGCAAATAAAGATAGGTATAAACAAGAGCAAAGTAAAAAATGAAATATCTAGGTACAAACAAATAAAGAAATATAAACATGAGTATGGAGGCTTCTCAAACAAGCCAAGTTTAATTAATGTCAAATCTTTAGCATACAAAACAAAGATGTTTCAGCCACCAAGCAAAATATAAGTTTGTGCACTTGTAAAATAAAGAAATATAAAGTACTTAGTAAATAATGCAAGGATCTTTAGCCACCGAAACATATCTCATCAGCCACCAAGTAGGAAAAAAATCTTTGAGCATAATAAAAAAAATCTTGTACCTGATATTGTACAAAATAACAACACTGAGTAAACTTCTTTTATATATATCAGCTTCTTCTTTTCAATTTCGTCAAGCAAAAGCTGTGTAAAATCTGAAGTGAATACCATCTGAACTTAAACAAAATCTCAACTTAAAACATCATACAACAACAAAAGCAAGAAGATTAGGAGGAAGATCAAAGTAACATAATTTCCAGTTTTAAAAGTTCAAGCTGTTTCAAATAAAAGCAACTCTGTTCATTTTGGAATCACGGTGAGTAACACATTTTTCTTAAATTTTAAAAGTATAAATCTATTGTTTATATATTCATATCTCTGTGAATAAGCATGGTTATATCCACATGGATCCTTTGAACATATTTAAAAGCTGCAAGTGTTTTATATAGGCTATGGTTTGTACATGTTCTTTGCTCTAAGATTCTAAACACAAAATTTTGACTCAAAAATCATTGCTACTTGATGTTTGGACTTAGTGTTGAAACAAATGTTACTTGGTTGATCTTGAACTAAGTTTTAAAAATATATTTAAGTTAAAACAACCTGTTGAAGTCTGTGGGAAGCAAGAAATTCAAATACAACTTCCAATAAGTCAAAAATTAAACTTTTTAAATTTCGAATTCAGGTATGCAATCTGAATTCGTATGCTATAGTATGATTTTAAAGCAAGAATTATAATTTTTAGATCACGAATCAAAGAGCAGTTTGGGTTTGAGCGTATTGGGCATTTTAGGTCGCCATGGGTGATCTCATTAATTGGAGGAGTCGAGTTTCCTCCTGGAGGTGGAGGAGTGACCAGGAGTTCATGGAAAAATGGTGCGGTAGTGGTCAGACCTCGAGGGCGGCGGCGGCGGTGAAGGTTTAAAATTTTTAAACCTAGTTTCAGCGCAGTTTTATGTTGACCTCGTTCGTCGCGTAGGGATGATGGAGTGTTGCGTGATTGTAGGAGATGGTAGAGGGAGTATGGATGAAAGCTTGGCCGGAGATCCAGTTTTCTGGTGGTCGGAATGAGGTGATCGAGGTGATTTCTAGGTTTGTAGGGGTGAGTTCATTTTCTGGGTTTTGAATTTTTTTGCTCGATCTCAAATTTGAGACGACGATGGAGTTCAGGTGATCGAGAGTTGATCTATGAGCGATCGTCGACTTGTTCGACGTTCCGGCGTCGGCTGGAGGAGATGGACGGTGACGTACACGTGCACCGTGCACTAAATTTCTGGTGATCTGGGTATTTAGTTTGTGTGTAGGGTGAACTCGCGTGTTTTTCTCGAGCAACTCGCGTTTTTACTCGAAGTAACTAGGTATTGGACTCGAAGCATTTCAGTGTGTTCTCGGGTTGATTGCTAGCTACAGGTTTATTCTGAAACCTGTTGCACAGCTTTTAAATTTTAAAAATTAAAATAAAAGCTCAGTTTAAATAAATAGCAGAGTTTAAATTGAAGTTGGATTGAATCTCAGTTTTAAAAAAAGTTTTTATTTAAATTGTGTTGACTACTTTAAAATGTTTAAGTAGTTTGAATTTTAAAGTGAGGTTTCAATTGTAAGTGAAATTTGAAATCAAAAGTTTAAATTTGAATTCAAATATAAAGTTGAATCTTAGTTTTTAAAACAAAAGAAGTTTTTAAATTCAATTTGGTTTAAATAGTTTGAATGCTAATGTGAAAATTTTAAATTGATTTGAATTTAAAAGTAAAATATAAAGGTAAATTGTTTAAGTGATTTGTTAATGATAACTTGATTCATTAATAAGAAAAATGTTTCTATCTTTAAAATAAATAAAGATTAATGATTTGTAATGATTAAATAAATTAAAATGGATAATTAATGATTTGGATAAATTAATAATTAAGAGTTTAAAATTTGTTAATTAAGGTTTTAACTAATTAATTTGGGATAAATAAATTGGTAATTAAGAATCATTAAAATGATTTAAATTTTTAATCAATGATTAGCAATTAATTTATCAAGTAATTAAGAATTAATTAAGTTACAATTCACACTTAATTAAATAATTAAGGATTAATTAATGAGTTATTAATGGTTAATCAATTCTATATAATAATGATTAATGTAAGTAAATTACCTTAGCAAAGTAATTAAAGATTTTTTTTTGAAGGTCATTAACTAAGACTCTTCAAATAATTAATTAATGCAATTAATTTTAACAATTAATTAGATTAATTAATTAATGATAATCATTTATGAAATTGTGTAAGTGTAATTACTTTATGGTATGTAATTAAAGGATTAATTTTTTTAAAATAATTAATCAAAGGGTTAATTAATAATGTAATTGTTTTAAAGGTTAATTTAATTAATATGATTAATTAAGAATAATTTAATTAATTAAAGTGTTTGATAAATTAATTTATATCAAATGATTTATAATTAATTAATCAAGATTGGATAATTAATTCATAAGTAATTAATTTAATTGGAAATAAATAGAAATAATTAGGATTAAGCAATTAATTAATCCTGTTTATAAATGATTATTGAATGCTTGACCTTACTTATGAATGATTGTATTGTATGAGATGCCTTGAATTGATTGTCCTATCTGATCTGTGATATTTTGTTCTGTGAATTGAGCTGTGTATTTTATTCATTTAATTATGATACATTTGTATATTATCTGTGAATCTGTGAATGAATGATAAGCATTATAATTTATACCGCTTATCAACTATATTTCTGTGCTTTGAACTGTGATGATGATGTTGTTGCACTATTGTGTTAAACCCCTGGACCACACCATACGCACACAAATATGGATTTCACGAGAAAATCGATTAAGTCATAGATTTTTGAAATGATTTCAGAATAGACAATTTGAATTCAAATGGTTTGGAAATGGAATCGGGTTAAATGTGAAAAGCTTTTGAAACGAAATTTCAAAGATAAATTTTATTTTTAAATAACTTAATTAAGATTGAAGTTTAAATAATTTGATTTAAATTTTAATTCAAAACTTGAAATTGAATTCTATGATTTGAAACTAAGGATTAAAGATGTTATACTAGTTATATATGGGTTAAACCATTTCAAATGTATTAATTTGGGAATTTGAATTTAAATTCAAAGGCTTTAACTCGTGCAAATATAATTGAACTTTTCTGAAATGAGAACTGTTTGTTTGCGAATAATAAAAGTTTTCACATAAGAAATGAACTTCCAAATTGTGTTAAAAGGATTTCAAGTTTGAAATGAAAAAGATTTCCAAGTTTGGAAACGGTTTGAAAGCTATAAGTTAAATCTTTAATTTAAAGATTTAATGAATTAATCCAATTTGAATGGGAATTGTTTTGAAACCCGTAAATGGATCTTTGTGAAACTGTGTGAACTTTGTGAAATAAATCTTTTTGTTTAAAAGATTTGAAATGGTAATCTGTTTAACCATTCGTAGAAAAGTTTTGGATTTTATAAGTTGTGACTTAACTGAAATCCATTATCCATATGTTTTTAAATATTGCGCTCATTATTCGGTTTAGCCGGGAGAGGAATTTGTGTCATATAACCCATTCCGAATAATGACACATCGTTATGGGTAGAATTTGAAGACCAGTGGTGAAGACCGGGTATTTGTGTGAACGATAGGATTACCTATCGATTGTCTCTGCACCGAGTAGCTACGGTATAGAGATTCCCTAAGTGATGGGAAGTCTGATCGGGATTGTGAATACCCAAATTTGCAAGGGCTTCTTATGAAGTGCATTCGGTTCTATTCGAACCCGGGACAGACTTGTATGGTTGTATGTCTGACACTACGCTTTGAGGTATAAAGCAGATTTCTTTCAAATACATATGTGTTGGTGGTGGAGAATTTATTCTCTTAGCTTAACACCCTTCTCTGAGACGTATGAGCTCAGAGGTTATGTAGTTGAAGGTTATCAGGAATATACTCCCAATTTGGTAGTGTGGCATGCTGAGTGCTGCTGTGTGTTAATGATCATTTGTGATCAAAGCATGGCTTTTGTATAAAGCGTAGCTTTGTGGACGAGACTGCGTCAGGACCTCACAACTCGAAAATGGTCGAAACAGGAAAGATGCGACAAGGTTATGAGGGTCGCGCCCTTTAGGTTGTGTCATTCCCTTCTGGTAAAGGATGGTATCATGGTATGGAGCCCAGATATTTACCTTCGTGGTGGGCTTCAATCTCATTTCTGTGTGGTTGTTTCTTTGTGGTTTAGAGGCGCCTCGGATAAAGGTCCCAAAGGACCGGGGGTGGCATGCTCGAGAAGTAGTTACCTAGTTACAGAGGTAACCCGGCCTTGTGTTGGCAGAGATCCGGTTAGGTTCTCGGGACGTCCCGCCAGAGGAGATCCCATGGACAGTGGGAAGTTCCTTAGCCCGACCATTTGTTGGAAATCCAAACGAAATAATACGCGCCCTATGCGGTTTTAGTTGTATAACCTGCCATGAAATGTGGTGGTAACCTGCTATTGAACATGGTAGCTATAGTAGGCATAAGTGCGAAATGTCTATGCTGGCTAAGATTTATATTATACTTTCGAAATGTTTTCCGCTATGCACCTATAATAATAATATTGAAAAGAAATTTTCTCGTATCAAGCATATTTGACTATCATAAGGAGAAATCTCCTCCAATTCTGCGTTTGCATGGTGTGTGCGGTGGGAGGCCTTATGGTAGTTTCATTTTCTAAAAAGCATTACGGATTTCAAACTTAATTTCTGTTGTAGGTTTTAAAGATAAACTGTTTTGTTACTCACACCAGTCACATGACAGACTTGGAGTTTATTGTTCCTTTTCTAAACTATGGGTGCCCACTATTTTTCCACACGGGCAGTCTAGATTTGGGTTTTTCAGATAGTCAGACTAGTAGATTATCTGGAGTTAGTCCACTCTTTGGATCCGGACGAGACTTGCTTATCTGGGTGTCACGTGATGTTGGTTCGAGCTAGCTTTGGATTGGAGCATTAGATTTTGGGATGCATTCTTTCCGCTGCTGGTGTTATCTATTCTTTTCCGCTGTGTGTTGTATCTCTAATAGTATTGATTATCTGTTGTATCATTCTGTTGTATCATATTATATCAGATATTGTATCTGTCATTGTATCAATGTCTTATATATTGATATTCTTTTCTTCTACTGTGTTGTACTTAATGGTCTTATAAGCCCCGGCGCACCAGATTCGACGTTTGGATCTGCGGCATTTGAATATGAGTGTCGTATTCGGTGCCGATTTTCGAAGGTCGATTCAGGATCGCTACACTAAGTTAGTACTTTTAAAGGCAACTTTTTGGGATTAAATACTTCATAACCGTGAAGTTTTATTTTCAGAACAAGTGGCGAAAACCAAACCAAAATTTTAATATGGAGTAGAAAGGTGTTTTTCTAAGTAAGACGGGTAAAAGTTAAGTCTATGAATAAATTAGCGATGAATGCTTATAGAGTAGCAGTAGCGGACCCAATTGGATACAAAGAATATTAGTTTGAGCTTTGGAATGTTTCATTAAACATGAGTGAAGACTGTGAAGAAGAATCCATAAGGAAATGAGAAATGATATCTAGTATATTTTTGTGAGTTTTAGTGTATATCCGCATGAAAGATTAAATATGAGGTAAGTTTATACTAAGACTGCAGAATACTATCAAATCTTTGGACTAATAAAATATGGTAGTATAACTTGTTGTGATAATAAAAGTAATGAATGGATCTTATTTATTAGAAGCCAAAAATAAAAGTTAAGATATGTGGGTTACAACAGATTGACATGTTAGAAGGGTCTATTTAATTTAAGTAAGGTGATAGGGTCGCAACTTCATTAATGTTAATTGATGTTGAAGTGCAGCTTCTAGCAATTTTTTTAGGTCGGTTAGGTTGTAAGCATTA
The DNA here is from genome assembly GCA_030765085.1 of Allium cepa. Lineage (NCBI taxonomy): Eukaryota > Viridiplantae > Streptophyta > Magnoliopsida > Asparagales > Amaryllidaceae > Allium > Allium cepa. The sequence goes on from CM060945.1 coordinate 418,846,365, forward strand.
GTTGTCTATGCATGCATAAAAACTCATGATATGTTAATGGGAAATGTTCCTTATTATTTGTTTTCTGTGGACCGCAACATTTATTGAAAATAGTAAAATAATTTTTTTTTATAGAAGAACCTTAACTAATGCAAAATAAGTAAACTGAAGATTGGAAGTTTATAAAATAATTAAAGGCAGTTAACAATCATGGAGGTTAACACATTGACTAAATTTGACGGCATAGGATGTCGCTTAGTTTGTTTTGAAAAGATAAAAACAAATATTTTATAAAAAGTTTGTTCAAAAATCTTTGATTTTGATAAAAAATTGTTTTTGTAAAAGTTTTGAAACAAAGAAAGTTTTATTTTTAAATTTTCTAATATTTTCTAAAATTTAGTTGAAAAAGATTTTGAACGAAAAAGTAGGGAATTTTTTATTTTTGAGATGTTGCATGCTTAACATAGGGAGAAAGTCAATAGGTTAGCAAGTATGAATTTTACTGTGCAGTAAAAGCAACAGTAAAGTAAAAGGTATTTGTGATAAGGAAAAAAGCTGTTTTAGCCTTACGCATTCTTTTTCCATACCTTGTCGATGGGTGAGCTAAACTTATTTTACTGTAACTCTATTTTAAAATTTTAAAAGTAAATTTCCTCATAAGAACCGTACTTAGAAAAGTTGAAAAGGAATTACGGGCAAAAGAGAGGTTCCAGGATACAAGGGAAGAGAACACAAGAGAATGACGGAAATATATAATTCTTCATCTAAACCCATTTTCGACTTAAGAATATAGGTTAGATAACTGAATTTCGCAAAATTTTGGATGTTAGAGATGGTGTGCGAGAATTTTGGATGGTAGGGATTGGATGTAAAATTTGTTGAACTGTACTTCTATTGATTGAAGTGTGGAAAAATTTGGTTGCGAAAACAATGAATTTATTCTCAAAAATTGCCTACATATAGAACTGCCAGTATATATAGGTTGTTTGCACCATATTTTCAATTTTTTTTGAAAGGCAATTATGTAGGAAGCGCCAATTAAGTATTATTTAGCATACATATCATACATATTGTGATATACCATGCGTTTATGGCCGCAAAATTTGTCACTCCCTAATTGATTAGATAGCTTAGATTGGTTGCATGCTATGTTACATGATTAAGTCTTTTAGGAATCTCGGGAACAAATTTCTTTAAGGAGGAGAATGTAACACCCAAGAAAATAAAAAGAGAATTAATTAATAAGTATTAAAGCTCAAAAATAATTTTATGTAAACCTCATAATTTGAGTATGAAACTTACAACGTTGAGTTCATGATGATTTTCTAGTCAATTTACGTATACAAATTTTTATGATTAGAATTCAAACGGAAAAGTAATTAACTTTTGAAGTTTTTAGATCAGAAATAATTCAACATGAATTAAGAGTTAATAACTTAACGTTAAAATGCACACTAGATAAAAATGTTAACATTAAAGGAAATAGATGTGGTAAATCAAATTAAATCAGCATTGGAAAGGTATCAAATAAGAATATATTAGGGTGAAGGTAGTGAATAGTAATGTTTAAAAATAAAGGAGGCAATAAATACCATCAACTTAGTATTTAAGCAATCGTTAAATATTAACGTATAAAGTTCGACTAAATTAATTTAATTAAGTAAGTGTGGAAGAAAATAAATAAATTGAACATAGAAGAAAATAAATATTGTAATTAAAGGTAAACTAATACTTCATCCCTAAATAACGTTAAAATTATAGTTAACGTTAGTAATAAAATTGGTCATAGAAGCGAACAAAAAGGATGAAAATAAAACTTAACAAATGCAGCGATCTAACGATGTCATAATAGGCCCAGCCGATTGCTAGCGGTCAACCCATGTGGGGTATTGCGATCGACCAATGGGTGTTATGGCCGCAAGAGTGAACCTAGGTGTAACAGTATAGATTTGATAATTAAAATCTAACGGATATAATTGATTTGTGCGTCTATAAATGCTGGCTTAATCCCTCAGTTTTCTTCTTTTGTTTTCTTAATCAAAGTGTGAAGCCGTTCCATTTTATTTTCCCTAAAAATTCTAAGATATATAGAAATTATAAATTAGTATATTATATTTAGATGTGTGTGTGGAGAAAAATGGAAAATAGAATAAAAGATTTGACTTATTTTTCCTAATTATATATATACTAATAATCTTTCTAAAATGATATATATATATGTATACTAATTTATTTATAAAATAAAATATTTTATGATGAAAACAATTTAAAAAGATGTTATATTACATAAGCCACTGTTTATTTTAAGCAAAATATTTAGCCAATTTTCTACAGCATACAAATATATAGATATACTTGTATATATATATATATATGTATATATATTTAAAATTGCTTTAAAAATACTTTAATATTAGAACATTACGTTAAATATTACTTAAATATACTTATTTTATAATTTATTTAAAATCTATAAAAGTGTTTTTTTAATATAAAGCCTTTTACTTTAAAAATTCAAAAATAATCATTAAAAACATATTTACGCTTTGATAATGTTCCAATAATAAATACACTTATAGTGTTTATTTAAAATAAAAAGAAGCCTCTAGGATGTCTTTCAAAGTTAACCTTGAAAATCACCAAACACAAGGCAAAGCATTTTCAAAATGCATCTATCACGACCATTTCATTTCCAATTTTCACAATTTCCATCCCTATTTCTATAAGTTCCCAAACCAATTCCTCTACATCAAACATAGCAAAACTTGTGTAGGGAATAAGCCGATATATATATATTTTCCCAATATAATCATAATTTAACATATGTCAAATACAAGGTACTTCAAAGTGTGTTCATAGCGATTATTTTGCTTCAACCTTTTACAGCCACTATCAAGCATATAAGCAGCAAGTCTCGACCATACATTGTATTTTAGAGGGTTATAAAAGATTGTATACTACATATAATATTGTCACTTTCATTTAATCGCAAGGGGGTCCAAAAGAAATAACTTGCATTATTATTTAATTTAATTTATATTTTAGCACAACCAACATTATACATAACATATATAAATTAAATGGTGAGTTACCTCACCCAAGCCCATGCCTAACCAAGATGTATAAAATCTCGCTATGAGTGCAATGACGAAGATGACGTCTCGACTAGATTCGTATGCAAAAGTTATTGATTTTATAAGAATTATGAATTATTTTAAATAATTAATTACTTAAATGACGCACTAAATACCTTATTATCCCCTAATTCTTCTTTTTGCCAAATTTTGCTTCTCCCTGTACACATATAAACATGCACACACCTGCTACCACTCATGGCCTCCTCCTCTAACTCGAGCAACACTCTATGAAACTCTGAACGGCCGACTCGTTGCTTTGCATCCCACCTAAAATTTCTGAGCTCAACACCCTAATGCAATTTAGATCCTAGAATCCGCTTGCCATTGTTGCAATGTCATCCCACCACCTGGTTGATCGATGTGAAATGGTTAGTGCGAAAGGTGTTATTCGACAAGAGAAAAATAACTATTCTCTCCGTTTCACCCAGCGCCCCTCCAATAACCGCCTAGACCTAACCCTAGCCATGGCCTCCAAACATCATGTTCATCCTTTTTTCCTAGCTATACTTGGGCCGACTGAACAAGTTTGACTTGACTGTCATCAAGTCCAATAGCCTAAAATGTTGATCGTAGGGACCAGAGATCAGGAATATATGATAATATGAAGCAGCGATAAAACGAAACCAAAAAATTCTTACTACGAAGAATTCCGAGCTACATTCCACTTATATACTCATTTAAATTTTACGGTGCGAAATAGCGAACTATCTTTACGCGAAGCACTTTGTTTTGACTCGATTATTAATTTTCATTTAAAGCCTATTGAGATAAGTTCAAATGATTGTAAAGCAACTATAAAACATTTCTAATCATATTCAAGTGGTTTAATGATTCCATATTTACATTTATAACTTAATTCGAAAGGTGATTTACTTGAGTAATATTAACATGTATTTAACATGACTTTTAAACAATCATAATAACAATCAATACTTGATGAACAATGTGTAAACAAGCATCCATGGCAATCATTTCACATCATCACACACATGGACGTGCATGCGCGCGCGTGCGCGCACACACACACACATATAATAAAATAGAGTTTTTCACCTTGGAATAAAAGGATTAATTAGAAAATGAATCATCCTTTCGAACTCAAATCGAATTTCATAAGCACCCAACCCGAAGCTCCTATGAGCTCGACCTTGTTTGTAAAAGGGGTAAGGGTTCACGGCCTTGGCTCATGAGGGTGCTAGGCTCGGCTAGAGTGGTTGGTCGTTGGTTTGAAGAGAAAGTGGAAGCTTTTGGGCGAGTTTTAAAGTGCTATATGTGTCCATATAAATATAAACACTATATACATTTAGATATAATTTGCTACAATTATCATTATATATTTTTAATGGAAACCATTAAAATGTGGAGGAACTTTTAGAAGAATGAAGAAGAAGATGAATGAATGAAGTGGAGAAGTGAAGTGGTATTTATAGGAACATGGAAGAGTGTAAAAATCTCCTCCTTACATCACCACACATCATCACGCCACCTCCTCCTCCTATCACCATGCACTAGTCACATGCCCCCAAGGTAAGGTCGTGGTTACATCATGAAGGGGCAAGACCATGTGCCTCTTTGATTTGACATTTGATGGTGATAATATGTGATAATTAGTTTAGATTCTCTCTCCATCACCACATGCTCCACCTCCTTTCATCATTACCTTATACATGGCTACCTCCTTCCACCACCACCTTGGCTAAACCATGTCCCCTCCATCACTTCCTAACTCGGCCGAGTTACATCAGGCCATGTTCTTTTATAGATGTGATTTTTGATGGTAAGGGTTGGTTTCTTAAGTGAGAAGAAGCCGTTTATTATATCTTATAAGTTTATATATTTAGTATATATGTGTATATGTGTGTGTATTAGTGTTCATGTATGTAACGACCCGTATTTCTCCATAATTGAAATATTGAGTTTAATAAGATTTTGGAATTTAATATGGGAAGAAAATGAAATTTATGATTTATGAATGAGTAAACTAACTGGAATGAAATTAAATAATGTTAATTTAAGGGAATAGATGACTATTTGAATGTAACCTCAATCAATTAGAATAATTGCAAAGTTAAATTAGTTAGAAATCGTAACTAGGGAAGTAAAGTAAATGTTATATTAAATGGTGAGATAGTATGTAATTAATTGAAATTGAATATAATCAATGCGATGCAAGTAGTTATAACATTTATTTTTAGATAATAAACTTATAAATTTGATCAAATTAAGTAAAAGGTAACAATTGTTATTTATCAACTATTTATTTAATCTGTTGAAATTAAATTTGAAATCACTTGTAATTAATCCAATTAAATATGACAAATAATATGAATTAAGATGATAATTATAGAATATTAATGTAATGAGATGTAAACCAATGTTAATTATATCCGCAAAATAATAGTTGGGTGAATAATAAGATATAAATCAAAATAATTGAATTCATTTAAAATTAAAATATAACCAATTGGATTTTGTAATCGAACGCTATAAATTCTGCAATACTTAATATAGAATTGACACGGAAATGTGTATTAAATGATTTTAAATATCTAGTAAATAAAAAATGATGGAAATTGTTAACTATTAAATTCGAAGTTGAAAAGTGATTTAATCAATTTAATAAAAATTTATTTAATTAACGTGGAAATAGCCATTTTGGCCACTGTCTTGGATTTCGATGAAACCAGTTTCATCATACCCGTAACAGTAAATTATTGTAAGATTTTAAGTTTTGTAACAACCCGCATATTTATCGATTTTATATTTAAATATCTTATTTAAATATTTTATCATTAGTCAGATTTTAGTCCGAAAAGCTACTTTTTGCATATGGTCGAATTGGGACTCGAGACCACTCCCATTGAGTTCAAAATGACGTTTGCGACCTTTTTGAGTATGAGCTTCGATATGTTTGGAGAAAGTTGATTTTTGCTACTTTTTACTTAGGGCTTTGGTTTGGGCTGAGCCCATTAACCCCACTTAACTCAGTTCCAACCCTCTCCTCTTCATTCACTTCTTTTCTATTTTCCTAATACTCAAGCTTTTATGTTAATGGAGAGTGGAGGTGGAAATTAAAACTCCAAGCCCTAGTTCCTCTTGCTAGCTCAAGTTCTTGCTCCAAAATCTGTGAGAACCCATTGATAAGCTTCCTCTTCATCTTCTCCAACTCATTCCCTCTTTGATTTCAGAAATTTCCTAAACCTAATTTAGGAAATGTTTCTCCTTTAAGCTTAGATTCAAGCTTGTTGAGTTGGAATTGAAGAGTGCTTGTTCTTGCCATTGCTTCATAGCATCTTCTTCATTTGTTTGGGTTCAAAGGTGAGATTTTTATCTCACATCTATGACTATAATTATCTTTGGTTGTTGGGTATGAATTCCTAACACTTCTTCATGTGCATTTGCTCTTGTTTTGGATTGGTTTTGTGAATACTCCAATTTTTGGGTTTTTAAGTCAAATTTGTGTGAAATCCTTTTATGGATGTTTGATCATGCTTTTGGTGATGCACCAAGGAGCATATAGGGCCGGGTTGCCGATTGGCATAAACCCTTAGAGCCAATGTTCGTCCGGTTGCATTTTGGAAGAGTTTGCTCTTCATTTGAATAAGGCTGAAAAACATCCAGGCATGATTCAGTCGACTGAAAACTCTGTTCAGTCGGCTGAACCTGAAACCCGAGAGTTTCCAGGCATGATTCAGTCGACTGAAAAACTCTGCACAGTCGACTGAAACTGGAAACAGAAAGTTTCCTGAACCTGGAAAATTTCCAGGCACAGGGTCAGTCGACTGAAAACTCTGTTCAGTCGACTGAACCTGCTGTTTGAGTCCAATTTGCCTTTTTGGATTGAAATTCCAATTTAAATCGATTCGTGATAATCCTATTTGTTGTTATCATCTATTATGACTTTGATGACCCTTTTTTTAGGGATTTTTGAATATCCATTTCGATGGATCCTTTATCGATTTTTTTGGATTTTATTCACGTCTTCGTATGTGATCTTTGTGATTGATTGTTTCTACAATCCCCCTTGTGCTTTGTCACTTTAAAAATATAAAGGTTTTCTATACTAGTAGTAAATATCAAAACTCTTTCCTCAAACGATTTCAATACTATTTTAATACCAAATTCGTTTATAAAACCGTTTTCCAATCTATTAGTATATACAAACCTTTACCTCACTCGTATGAGAAATCTAATTAAACGACTTAGTAAAACAAGTGGTATGAAACGCTTGCGTTCACTTTGTTGGTTAATTCTTGGACTTGTTCGATTGAAACTCTTGTGACAATTTTCTAGTGGAGATCTACAATTTGTTCGTAAATATTTAAGTTAAGCTAGTGGTTATGGGACATGATGCTAAGCTCATATATTTACTAGCTTACTGTAATCGACACTTCTCGATGATCGTGACGATCATTTTTGTGATTTAGACTAGCAATGTGCGATGTCTCTTTGTCTGCGTGGGAGACTAAACCCCGTTCGTGTGTCAAATTTGTGGGGTAGCAACCCACGGTCTTCGGACCATTCGTGTGTGAGGTCTTCGGACCATTCCTGTGTCAAATTAATGGCTAGCTACCATGAGATAGCTTCTCGTTCATGTGTTACAGCTGTTGGTGAGTTTTCATGCTCCCGTTCATGTGATAGGCCTCCCCTCTTATTTTGTGAAATTTCTGGATTTCGTGTGTCGAATTCTGGAATTTATACTTCACCTATTTTTGTGATTTCTATTGATATGATTTATCAATTCTTGTGCATTGGTGAATTCGTGTGTCATTAACTTGTTGTGAATACAAGTTTTGGGTATGATACCCTTTTTGGATCTTTGAGAAGATTCTTTGATATTGATTAATCGTTTGTTGATTATCATTTACATACTTATAGTAGTATGCCGTTATGGATATTATACGTCTATGCCATATCTTATATGTCATTTATTGTGGCTTGGTGAATGAAATTAGGAGTATGACATTCCTTTTTATCTTGAGTAGATTATCGTGATATTGATTAATCTCTTGTTGATTATCAATTACTTATATATATCACAGATTGGCATTGTGATTATTATGTGTTTAGTCGTATCTCCTATTCTATGTCATGTTATCTGATATTTATAGTTAGACTGATCCGTTTATTATTTTCTTATTAAATAATACTCGGGTCAGACCGAGATGTTACAGGTGCTTCTGCTTGACTTCTCATCCGGGATTAACTCCTTGACTTTTGGGTTAACTACTTAGATTATTAGTTAGTTTGTTGTATACATTTGAGATATAGACTCCTTAATGTATACTTATTCTTTTGTGTAGTTCATGTAACTATTCTTTTGTGACATTGTGGATCTCTTTAGACCACTACTCTGATGAACACTTTCATGTGTTATATTCATATCTATTTCCGCCTTAGTGATATGAATTGTCTGTGACTGATTTATGTTATGTTTACTTCTATATTTGTTTTCGAAGATATTATAGCCACTGTGTAGTAGCTTTGAGTTTGTGTTGGCATGTCGGATTTCCACTTGAAAAGAATTGCATGTTATACTATCTGACATATCGATGCTCGCACAAAGCAATTACACGGATGGTCGCTCCCCAACAGCCTTATTCTCCGTGCTAGTTGACAGCACTACTCCGTAGTGTTCTTGGCTAGCGTGGGTATAGAGGTGGGGCGTCACAGCTTGGTATCAGAGCCAAACTTCGGAACAATGTAGAATAATTTAACAAGGATCATCGTCCTAAGTCCATCTTAGGAGTCGTGCTTTAGGATTTTATTCGGGTCTTCGTACCGATTCATCCTATTTTCTTTATGATTCCTTGTTTTATCAATCAAGTTTGATTGAAATTTATTCTGAGAATAACTTTTTCCTCTTCTTTCTTTCTTTCTTAAATAAAAGAAATGGTTAGACCTGGCCGTCCCAGCGCCGGTCAATCTAGTGCTACTCCCCAGGATGGAGTATTTATGTTTGCCCAGCAGCTTCTAGATCTTGTTAAGAACGCTCAAGCAGCCTGACCCAATCCAGAGCCTACTCATCCTAGATCCGGTTTTGCACGCTTGTGCAGAGACTACGCCGATTTGGGTGGAAGGCCATTCATGGGATCCGAGAGTGTTATAGAAATTCAAGCTTGGCTCAAATCATGCGATCGCATCTTTTCTCGCATGAACCTTATTGATCTACATCGAGTCCAAGTGGCTTCTAGCATGCTCCAAGAAAGAGCGTTAGATTGGTATGAGCTCCTAATTTCTGAAATCGATGAAGCGGATCTCACTTGGGAGCGATTCCGGGAAAGATTCGAATCAAAATTTGTGCCGGAGGCTAAAAAAGTAACTTTAGCCCGGCGTTTCATAGACCTTGTTGAAGGTGAATCTTCTGTGACAGACTATGTCGCATCCTTCGAATCTCTGTCCAAATACGGGGTTGAGTACATTAATACCCCATTGAAGAAAAATCAGAGATTTGTCTATGGCTTGAATAAGAATCTTAAGAAGCCATTACTCCTGAAACTTGAGGTTTCATTTGATCAGCTTATTGATATCGCTCTTCGTCTTGAAGAGGCCGATAATGAAGGCGATGTTGAAGTTGTGCGTGCCCAACGGAACTTCGACAATAACTTGAAGAGGCCTATCAAATTCATAGGTCCCGATTCTAATAAGAAAGGGAAGCAACAAACTCTGCTAGCAAAAGTTCCTACCTCTAGTCGTGGACGATGCTATAATTGTGGTTCCACAGACCACCGTGTAAGGGAGTGCCCGAAACCCCTCTTTTGCCATTATTGCAAAGGTTCGGGTCATCTTTTATCTTCGTGTTCTAAGCTTCCAAACAAGTGAGAAGGAAAGCTGCAGGCCCCTGGCAACTCTTCTCTTGGTCAAGGTATTTTCATTCAATCCTTGATGGCATTGTTTTAATTCGTGAGCTTTCTATTTGAGTTCTTTTTGATATGGGTTCCATCACACTATTTTATATCAAAAGAACTTGTTGATTCTTTTTCTTTGAAAATATTTTGGGCCTGTTGACTTCTTTGAGGATTGTGAATCCGGATGGTAGATCCGCAACACTCAATTTGCTTTTTTATTGATGTCGAAATTATTTTATGAGACTTTTCTTTCCGAGCCAATATTTTTACTTAGGCTTCGGAATTGATTTTTTTTTTTGAAAGGATCGGCTTAATCATTGTGAAGCCCATATCCTATTTTTCGAGTGGACTATTCATCTTTGACATTTTCAATCTGTTAAGCAGATTTCTATTTTTCCTTTGTGATTTTGATTCCAATTTGATGGCATCATTTTATTCCTTAAAACCCGCATGATAAGGAAAGTATTATTTCTCTCAATCATATCGTTTGAAAAATTATCTGGTATTTTTGAGCTTGTCTTAGGATCATCACCTAAGCAATATCTTTTGTGTGGTGCTAAGGTCTTTTCAGTTTGACCTTACCACCGGTTTTCATTTGCTACGAGTTGGGGAGGTTAGCATTCCACTTACGCACTCCGCACTCGTTATGATTCTATGAATGAATTATTTTGTCATTCAGTTTGTCCAGCTTATTTCATCCATTTTATAGATCGAATATTCTATGAATATCTCGATGACTCCATTCTTGTATTTATTGATTTTGGATGAGAAAAGCAATTTAAAAATTTTGAAAATCTTTTTCATAAGATTTATTTATAAGTACAATTTGATTTTTGTTCTTAAAATGAACAAAGAATATTCTTAAAAGTTTTTAGAAACATGTTTATCCTATAGAATACGATTTTGTGATTGTATTGCCCATTTAGTGTGTTAAGAATTTTGGTCGATGCGCTTGATCAACGTTATCGATAGGAATTTCCTAAACGCTTTGATGAGACAATCAGACACAGTATATTAACTTGAAAATAGTAAATTTTTCTAGAAAGATTATTACATAATGATAAATGTAATTTTGAAAGTTTTAACTTTTCAGGAAAGAAGATTATTTAAAAGAAATTCTTTCTTTTTAATACTCTTATTCTTGTGATTCCTGAAGGGGAACCAAGACTTTGCTATTTGTACCGATACTAGTCGTATTGGTTTGGAATGCCATTCTCTTGCAAAGGAGAACGTGCTGTCCCTTGTGCTTCTAAATCATTATAGCTTCTCGAGACTAGATAGCCACTTATGATCTAGTGCTCTCGGCTAATGTTTTTGCTTTTGGAATTTGGCATCATCATATTTGGATGAGAAATTTGTTCTCTATCTCGATCATAAATCTTTGGAATATTTATGTTCTCTTAAGGAACTGCTTGTTGACTCGAGTTGCTAGCTTCCTATGATCTTGATATTCTTTTTATTCCCGAAGGGGAAATCGTGTTGCCAATGCGTTTAGTCGTAAGCAACAAGGGGTTGTTTCTTTGTTGATGACCGAATGGAATTATCTTTTCATCAAGTTCATCGGACGTTTTGGTATACTTCGTTTTATTGAGTTTCATCTCATTTCTTTTATGGACTAGCGTCCGATGTCCTTTTATTGTGCTCGGATCATTGGACGTACCGTTTTTGTACTGCGTCGGTGTTCCGAATTGTTTGATTCATTGGATGTACTGTTTGTACTACATCAATGATTTTGCTATTTGATGCATTGGATGTACCGTTTGTACTACATCAATGTCTTTGCTTTTGATTCATTGGATGTACCGTTTGTACTACATCAATGATTTTTCTATTTGATACATTGGATGTACCGTTTGTACTACATCAATGTCTTTGATTCATTGGATGTACCGTTTGTACTACATCAATGACTTTGCTGTTTGATTCATTGGACGTACCGTTTGTACTACATCAATGTCTTCGCTTTTTGATTCATTGAACGTACCGTTTGTACTACATCAATGTCTTTGCTTTTGGATTCATTGGATGTACCGTTGTACTACATCAATGTCTTTGCTTTTGATTCATTGGATGTACCGTTTGTACTACATCAATGATTTTGCTATTTGATACATTGAATGTACCGTTTGTACTACATCAATGTCTTTGATTCATTGGATGTACCGTTTGTACTACATCAATGACTTTGCTGTTTGATTCATTGGATGTACCGTTTGTACTACATCAATGTCTTCGCTTTTTGATTCATTGGATGTACCGTTTGTACTACATCAACGTCTTTGCTTTTGGATTCATTGGATGTACCGTTGTACTACATCAATGTCTTTGCTTTTGATTCATTGGATGTACCGTTTGTACTACACCAATGATTTTGCTATTTGATACATTGGATGTACCGTTTGCACTACATCAATGTCTTTGCTTTTGATTCATTGGATGTACCGTTTGTACTACATCAATGTCTTCGCTTTTTGATTCATTGGATGTACCGTTTGTACTACATCAATGTCTTTACTTTTGGATTCATTGGATGTACCGTTGTACTACATCAATGTCTTTGCTTTTGATTCATTGGATGTACCGTTTGTACTACATCAATGATTTTGCTATTTGATACATTGGATGTACCGTTGTACTACATCAATGTCTTTGCTTTTGATTCATTGGATGTACCGTTTGTACTACATCAATGATTTTGCTATTTGATACATTGGATGTACCATTTGCACTACATCAATGTCTTTGCTTTTGATTCATTGGGTGTACCGTTTGTACTACATCAATGTTTTTGCTATTTGATTCATTGGATGTACCGTATATACTACATCAATGTCTTTGCTTTGGTTCATTGGGCGTACCATTTTTGTACTACGCTGATGTCCCAAATTATTTGAGTTCCTAGTTTCTCAGGCGTACCGTTTTTGTACTACGCCATTGCACTGGCTCAATTTTCTGCTATTCTTGATGTTCCCCACGTCTTTTATCTACGGAAATGCCTTATGGATTCCGGTTTTTATTCTTGAGCCCGGTGTTATTGAGGGATTGAAGTTTCACCAAATTTGACTTTTGAGCAACATTCTATTCGCATCGTCGCTTTGGAGGTTGAGCGCCTTCGATATAAAGATATTCTTTTTGATAATAGTTTAATGGTTCTCAAATCCTATGGATTGCTCTTGGGAATCCAGAGAATTCATCGAGTGATCATGTTCGTGCTAACTCTTTCGTGCTCTTTATGGTGAACTTCCTATTTCAAATTTTCTTTTGTGTTGATATGCTTCTATAGTTGTCACTTCTTATTTTCTTCTTAAGTATTGCGAGGATGCAATTTCTTTAAGGAGGGGAGTCTGTAACAACCCGCATATTTATCGATTTTATATTTAAATATCTTATTTAAATATTTTATCGTTAGTCGGATTTTAGTCCGAAAAGCTACTTTTTGCATATGGTCGAATTGGGACTCGAGACCACCCCCATTGAGTTCAAAATGACGTTTGCGACCTTTTTGAGTATAAGCTTCGATATTTTTGGAGAAAGTTGATTTTTGCTACTTTTTACTTAGGGCTTTGGTTTGGGCTGAGCCCATTAACCCCACTTAACTCAGTTCCAACCCTCTCCTCTTCATTCACTTCTTTTCTATTTTCCTAATACTCAAGCTTTTATGTTAATGGAGAGTGGAGGTGGAAATTAAAACTCCAAGCCCTAGTTCCTCTTGCTAGCTCAAGTTCTTGCTCCAAAATCTGTGAGGACCCATTGGTAAGCTTCCTCTTCATCTTCTCCAACTCATTCCCTCTTTGATTTCAGAAATTTCCTAAACCTAATTTAGGAAATGTTTCTCCTTTAAGCTTAGATTCAAGCTTGTTGAGTTGGAATTGAAGAGTTCTTGTTCTTGCCATTGCTTCATAGCATCTTCTTCATTCGTTTGGGTTCAAAGGTGAGATTTTTATCTCACATCTATGACTATAATTATCTTTGGTTGTTGGGTATGAATTCCTAACACTTCTTCATGTGCATTTGCTCTTGTTTTGGATTGGTTTTGTGAATACTCCAATTTTTGGGTTTTTAAGTCAAATTTGTGTGAAATCCTTTTATGGATGTTTGATCATGCTTTTGGTGATGCATCAAGGAGCATATAGGGCCGGGTTGCCGATTGGCATAAACCCTTAGAGCCAATGTTCGTCCGGTTGCATTTTGGAAGAGTTTGCTCGTCATTTGAATAAGGTTGAAAAACAACCCAGGCATGATTCAGTCGACTGAACCTGAAACCCGAGAGTTTCCAGGCATGATTCAGTCGACTGAAAAACTCCACACAGTCGACTGAAACTGGAAACAGAAAGTTTTCTGAACCTAGAAAATTTCCAGGCACAGGCTCAGTCGACTAAAAACTCTGTTCAGTCGACTGAACCTGCTGTTTGAGTCCAATTTGCCTTTTTGGATTGAAATTCCAATTTAAATCGATTCGTGATAATCCTATTTGTTGTTATCATCTATTATGACTTTGATGACTCTTTTTTTTTTAGGGATTTTTGAATATCCATTTCGATGGATCCTTTATCGATTTCTTTGGATTTTATTCACGTCTTCGTATGTGATCTTTGTGATTGATTGTTTCTACAATCCCCCTTGTGCTTTGTCACTTTAAAAATACAAAGGTTTTCTATACTAGTAGTAAATATCAAAACTCTTTCCTCAAACGATTTCAATACTATTTTAATACCAAATTCGTTTATAAAACCGTTTTCCAATCTATTAGTATATACAAACCTTTACCTCACTCGTATGAGAAATCTAATTAAACGACTTAGTAAAACAAGTGGTATGAAACGACTGCGTTCACTTTGTTGGTTAATTCTTGGACTTGTTCGATTGAAACTCTTGTGACAATTTTCTAGTGGAGATCTACAATTTGTTCGTAAATATTTAAGTTATGCTAGTGGTTATGGGACATGATGCTAAGCTCATATATTTACTAGCTTACTGTAATCGACACTTCTCGATGATCGTGACGATCATTTTTGTGATTTAGACTAGCAATGTGCGATGTCTCTTTGTCTGCGTGG
This sequence comes from Allium cepa, assembly GCA_030765085.1. Lineage (NCBI taxonomy): Eukaryota > Viridiplantae > Streptophyta > Magnoliopsida > Asparagales > Amaryllidaceae > Allium > Allium cepa. Next base: position 418,861,386 of record CM060945.1, read on the forward strand.
GAGACTAAACCCCGTTCGTGTGTCAAATTTGTGGGGTAGCAACCCACGGTCTTCGGACCATTCGTGTGTGAGGTCTTCGGACCATTCGTGTGTCAAATTAATGGCTAGCTACCATGAGATAGCTTCTCGTTCATGTGTTACAGCTGTTGGTGAGTTTTCTTGCTCCCGTTCATGTGATAGGCCTCCCCCCTTATTTTGTGAAATTTCTGGATTTCGTGTGTCGAATTCTGGAATTTATGCTTCACCTATTTTTGTGATTTCTATTGATATGATTTATCAATTCTTGTGCATTGGTGAATTCGTGTGTCATTAACTTGTTGTGAATACAAGTTTTGGGTATGATACCCTTTTTGGATCTTTGAGAAGATTCTTTGATATTGATTAATCGTTTGTTGATTATCATTTACATACTTATAGTAGTATGCCGTTATGGATATTATACGTCTATGCCATATCTTATATGTCATTTATTGTGGCTTGGTGAATGAAATTAGGAGTATGACATTCCTTTTTATCTTGAGTAGATTATCGTGATATTGATTAATCTCTTGTTGATTATCAATTACTTATATATATCACAGCTTGGCATTGTGATTATTATGTGTTTAGTCGTATCTCCTATTCTATGTCATGTTATCTGATATTTATAGTTAGATTGATCCGTTTATTATTTTCTTATTAAATAATACTCGGGTCAGACCGAGATGTTACAGGTGCTTCTGCTTGACTTCTCATTCGGGATTAACTCCTTGACTTTTGGGTTAACTACTTAGATTAGTAGTTATTTTGTTGTATACATTTGAGATATAGACTCCTTAATGTATACTTATTCTTTTGTGTAGTTCATGTAACTATTCTTTTGTGACATTGTGGATCTCTTTAGACCACTACTCTGATGAACACTTTTATGTGTTATATTCATATCTATTTCCGCCTTAGTGATATGAATTGTCTGTGACTGATTTATGTTATGTTTACTTCTATATTTTTTTCCGAAGATATTATAGCCACTGTGTAGTAGCTTTGAGTTTGTGTCGGCATGTCGGATTTCCACTTGAAAAGAATTTCATGCTATACTATCTGACATATCGATGCTCGCACAAAGCAATTACACGGATGGTCGCTCCTCAACAGCCTTATTCTCCATGCTAGTTGACAGCACTACTCCGTAGTGTTCTTGGCTAGCGTGGGTATAGAGGTGGGGCGTCACAAGTTTCATGATGATCGAACTTGTCGTTTGATCGTGCGGGCTCGAAAAGCGTAGAAATCGGTTTAATGAATTCAGCTTAAATTAAGCTGATTTTCAAAGCAATGTTCTTCATACAATGGAATTAGGACTTGAAACCTATTCCATCGAATTTAAAAATATCGAAACATCTATTTTGAGGACGGACTTAATGGAAGAAACCTATTTTCAATTCCAAAAACCCTATTTCAATTTAAAATTCAAATCGAAAATCAAACTCCTTGAAACTTTGTCGAATTATATTTCGTTGGAAAGCTCTCGATGAGTGTAATCCACTACAGTTATTTGTTTTTCAATTGGATGCTTCATTGATTAGAAATCATCGATGAACCTCTGCCGTTAAAATTAGGATTTCACGATCCAATGGTGGATCTTCATTTGATCGACGATCATGAAGCGGCATTGGGAAGAGGAGGTTGAGCAGGTCACGTGGTGGTGTTCGCTGGTGTATGGTGGTTGGAATTGGCCTAGAACGGCGAATGTTTGTGGGCGGTGGTGTGATGGCCAGAGGCCATCGGAGGTTGTCGCAACACCAAGGCTGTGTGCGGCCGGAGATGTGGGGAACAACGGATGTGTTCGATCTGGATGATGGTGCATGATGGAGGCGCGGTGGTTCGATGATCGTGGCGGCTGTTTGTGAGTCGCGTGGGTTTTGTGTTGATCGAGATGGATATCGCGTACGCGCATCTAGGGTTTCGAATGGTAGCAGGTGTCATGTATTATTTGTTTTAATTATTTTTAATTTAAAATTTTAAAAATTTCAATAACCTAACCTGAATAACTTTTGCATACGAGGTCGAATTCAAGTGCGGTCTTCCCCACTGCAATCGTATTGAAATTCTAAACATTATGGAGCCAGTTTGGTTGAATCCCGAGGCCATTCAAATTTTGGGCTATAATTGGATTTTAAATTGATTTGAAATCAAAGGTAAGTGTTTTAACCCATTCACAACTACTAAATTAACTTATGTTAGTTAAATTAAATTTATTATGCGATTAAAAATTGATTTATTGTTGTTTGATATACTTAAATTGACATTCCATTTAAATTTGACTTTTATTGAATTTATTCGCCATTTAATTTAATTTTGAATTTTTTAACTGTCAATTAAATACCTGTTGATGATAATCAATCAATTGTTGTTGTTTATTGGTTAATTGAATGGTGATTGTGATGGATGTTTAACTATTTATACTAGATGACTTGATGTTATGTTATATATCACACTGCAAGTTCCCTTAGTTTATTTTTAGTAAATCACTATGGGTCGAAATGATACATATCCGAAGGATCTATAGATTAGGGAAAAATCGTTATTGGTCGAAATGTTAGATTCGAGCGATTTTATGGATTTTGATTTTTTACTCGAGATTGCAGGTTGAAACGATATATAACCATAAATTTTTGATTATTGCGGGTTGAAATGATATATAACCGTAAATTTTAAATTATTGCGAGTTGAAATGATATATGTCTATATCACTTGACCATAATGTTGAAAATTATATACGAACATCGGGTTGGTTAAATTAACTGATTTTTTTAATCCTTAAATTTTTGAATTTAGTTAATGATATTTTGAAAAAAAAAAGTAACTTATATAAACTAAATTATTTTCAAAATCTAAGTTTTAAAATGTTAAAATGGAAATTTTATTTAAAGGAATTGTTAAAGGAATTTGAATTGAAATTTCAAAGTTGAATAAAGAAATATAAATGAAATTTATCGAAATTAAATTATTGAAATGTTTGAATAATTAAACTTTGAAATCTAGGAATTTAAAGTGCTTTAAAATTATAGTTCAAACATGAATTTGAAATCGATATAAATTGAAATTATTTTGGGAATTTGTATTGAAAGAAAATTTAGCTATGTTAAAATCAAGATAAGGTCCAGAATTGTTGAAATGAAAGAAAAAGTTTAATTTGCTATTAATTTCAAATTAATTATTTTAATGTAAACTATCTAAAGATATATTATTTTAAATTTAGATTTATTAAGCTTTCAAACTTTTCCCTATATAAAACATTTCCAATAATCAAACTATTTTATATTAAAAAAATTAAAACTTTAACTATTTTAATCTATTTTGAACAAATTTAAACTATTTTAACTATTTAAAAATATTTTAATCTATTTTAAACTAATTTAAACATTTAAACTATTTTAACTATTTGAAACTATTTTAATCTATTTTAATCTATTTTAAACCATTCAAGCATTTTATAGTATTTTAACTATTTTAAACTATTTTAAAAGTACTAAAACTATTTATGACTATCTAAACTATTTTTTAAATTTCAGACTATGTAAAGTTAAAATGTTTATATTTAAATCCTTGATTTAAAAACGAATATGGTTAAATGATGTTATAACCAACTTTGGAATTTGAAATGATATTTTCTAGTGAATGACATATTTTGGGTCAATATGATGATTCTGAAATGAGAATTTAACCTATTTGTGAATATGATATCGAAAGTGAATATGACTTCGAAAGTGATGTGGTTATGAGAATATGATATTTTATATTCAATTATGGATTGATTTTTGAAAATTTAAAAGAACCATCTAGTGTGAAATAAGCATTTGGTTGTTAAAGAGACCGTGATCGGATATTGTCATACTATCTGCCGATTCCTAAAACCTCTTTAGCAACAGTGCACGTGTTGGAGATTCTAGACTAATGTAGGATAGTTTGGCGAACGATTCTGTATGAGGTATTATCATAGCGCTGACTCCCTCGAGTCAGCTTGATGTGACTAAAACAGGAGTCACGCTGGGCCAAGTGCGATCGTACCTCCGATCGAACATGCTTCTTCGAAACCATATTTATTACTTTGTGATTAATTTGGTGGCCACCGATTGATTTGATTATGTGAGTGTGTTTCGAGGTGGGCGGTAGTGCCTGCTATGAGCTACCACTAGTTTGGATCCGCAAAACGGTAGTATCCTAACCTGAGCACTGTTGTAACGACCCTAGTTTTAACAATATATTTAACTGGATTTTTTTTTTAAATTTTGAATACTTGAATTTGGAAATAAAATTTTAATATTTGGAACACGTCTATTTAAACATAGCAAATGGTAAATTTTCAATTAATAATATGGAAGAATATTTTATGGTGTAATTTTATTTCAATTCAAATTAGTTAAAAATTGATGATGGTAAAATATTTTTCAAAATCTGAATATTTTTGAATAATAAATTTGTAAATCATCCTGTGAGTGAGACGTCATTTTTCTTTTTCCCAACTTTTGACTGCTATTGCCCCATTTATCTTATTTTCGAAAAATAGCAGCATTTTTTCAGTACCGATTATCAACTTTTGATAGGATGATCTTACCACTGATATCTATATACCGTTTTAATCGTCGCGTCGTGATGAACTCTGCGGTATATCCAATTCTATGTTTTGAAGTTAGGTATACATTGGAATATGTGAATTAGTGATCCTTATCGGTACCATTTGAGATTTTTGAATTCTGTGTCTGTTCGTTCATCCTCAGTGTAAATATCTATGGTCGTTAGGTTTTTGATATTCCCTGAAGTAAATAAATGACTTTCCCATTCTACCGTATTTTTTTGAAGTATTGTTTTTTTCCATCCTGGTTCGTTTCATTCCATGGTTACTTCATATTATAAAGTTTAGCCACTGTTCATTTTTTCTCTCTTCATATTATTTTTACCTGAAGCCTTGTTTCTCGTCCCTATGCTTGGACATCCAACACCGCCTTCACACGTGAACAAGCAGCCAAGCCCCACCAACGCCCCTCCGACCACCACCCTTGCCTCATAACTCCATCATCCATGCCGTGTTCACCTCTTCCCACCGGCTATTCCTCCATCTCCAAGGCGATAGCCTTCACCAAATGCCATGGCCGAGCTATTTTACTCAGAGAAACCGATCACTTCATTGCCTTTCTCCCATGCAACTCCAGCCGTGCCTCGTCCCTCCAGAGCAGCCTCCACCTTTCTTCCATCTCCAGCATTCAGCAGAAGCCACCCGACCCCACCTAGCGTGGTCGGCCTTTCAACCGTCTTTTGCTTTGATGTGCAATACCTTCTCTTTTCTATTATTATATATATATATATATTCGTATATTAGTTGATATACAAGTATACAAGAGTTTACTCAAGATCTATATCGTCTGATTTTGTTCATGTATTAATATATATAGGTATATAGATAAGTATTGGGTTTTTAAAATAATATAATGTGTTACAGTATGTTACATATATTTTGGTTACTAAATCCTAATTTTATATATGGCATATGCTTATATTGATGTTTTTGAAATATATATATATATATATATATATATTTGTATAAAGGTTTATATGTTTGTTAATACTTTGAGAAGGATGTGTAGTGTACAGTTTTCGCTGTGTGAGTGTGTTACCTTTTACGCACAAATATATATATATATATGTATGTATGTATGTATGTATGTATGTATGTATGTGTGTGTGTGTGTGTGAATAATATGTCTGTGACGTGTTTAAAGCTTTGAAATTTTTATTGTTTATATATATATTCGTTGTTATATACATATGAGCTGCTTGGATATTAACGTATAAGCTATAACAGTTTTGTTCATGTTTTAAGCGTTATATATATTTTATATCATAATTTGGTTTGGTTTTTAACTTGCTTTTTATACCAATGTTCATGTTATAAAAATTACAGTTTTATTTTTCAATGCTTAGTTTGTTTATAATTTATGTTGACAGGCTAATGAGTGGAAAATATAGTGTTTGTAAAAGTTTATATATATATATATATATATATATGTATGTATATATATAGATTTTTAGAATATATATGCTAGTTTCACAGTTGTAGATATGTTCCTATACATTTGTTTATATATTATATGTATATATATATATATTGTTGATTCCAAAGTATTATACGTAGGTAAGTCAAATATATATATTTACATATATTAGTTTATATATAAGTAATGATATGGTTGAGTATATATAAGTAATTATTTCAACATATATTATGTATATTGATATATATTTGACTTCAATATATATGAGTTAATTTAAAACAATGATTTTGTATTATTTTATTACTTGTCTTAAATTAAATTATTGAGAAAAAGAATATATATATATATATAATGTATATATTTTCAGTTTATATCAAAACCGATTTGATTTATATTCATCGATTCCTGTTATCAGCTTTGATTGTTGAATTCGTGCCAATCCTGCTTTGCTTTGAAATTCTTGCGTGGATTCGTAACTCATTTCAATGTCAAATCTCTCAAGCCTCGAAAGGTGATAAATCACTCATGATTAACGTTCCTGTATCCATTAAATTTGATTTCAATTGAAACGACAATTGAAATATGTTGTTATTAGTTATTTACATTGCTATATTTGTGCTAGCTGTTCACCTGTGACATCTGACACCATTATTTGTTATTTATATCGATGATATGTGCCTGTTGTTATATTATTATTTCTGTTATCACTTTGCAAGTTCCCTGTTAGTATAGAATTCCCTATGGGTTGAAATGACACATACCCGAACGATATGTAGAATAGGAGAAAATCGTTACGGGTTGAAATGGTAAACCAAAGCGATTTTCATTGAATTGAATTTGGGATTGCAGGTTGAAATAATATATACCCGTATATATTTAAATTATGGATTGAAATGATAAATATCTGTATCACTTGACCACAAGATAGAAAATTATATACATACACGTTGGTCTATATATATATTGAAATGATTTATATGGTTTTTGGAAAGAAATACATGGTTTAATAATTATTTATTTTAAGATATTATATATTAATGTATTTTATAAAGTTTTAAATTCATGATTTTTAAAATTATAAGTTAGTTTAAAATTATAAATTTTAAGAATTTATTTATAATTTTACTATTTTAAAATAAATAAATAGATTTAATATATAAATAAATGTAACATGTTTAGGTATTTATTTGAAATTTTATTTTTAGAATAGATTTCTATAATAATTTTCATGAGTTAAGGTTGGGAAGATTAAATTTGAATTTATTTGAAATTGTGTTTATATAAGGATTCTATTTAATCAATTTGTAACTTATTGAGTTTAACATTTTTAAAGGATATGATTTTATAACTTGATTTTGGTTTAAAGTGATTAATGAATTTTTCAAGTTTAAATAAATTGAAGGAAATATTTAGTTTATATGTAATTTGGGGTTTTATTTAAATTATATTGGATTTATTAAGTGAATATTCCAAACTAAATAATAGTAAAGTGAATTTGAAATATAAATGGGATTACAAAATTTAATTTTGAAAATGTGGAACATTTAAAGCTTTGAAATATATTGTAATTGAAATGGTTTATTTTGTAGTCCAAATCTGTATTTGAAATCGATATAATTATAACGGTTTATTGAGAAATTGAATTGAAATGTATGAATTGCGATTGAATTTAACTTGAATTTTTGAATTTGAGTTGATTTGAATCGATTTGTGAAATTTGTGGAAGCTATTTTATTAAATTAAATATTTTTAAATTATATTTATACTATTTGTATATTTTACTTTATAAATTATTTTAACACAAATCACTTTAATGTAAACTATTTTTAAAATATAAACTATTTTTAAAATATAAACTATTTTAACTTATAACCATTTTTATATAAACTATTTATTTTATAAACTATTTATTTTATAAACTATTTTATTATTAATATCTAAACTGTTCAAGTGGGAAGTTATGTTTCAAATTGTTACAAATTCCAAAATGCTATAATTTCTAAGTTTTACCATCTCTAAATAGTTATAACTTTGAAAGTGATATGATTTTGGAAGTGGATATATTTGGAGTGAAACTTTACATCGTATTGATATGCTTTTGCAATGGATACGATATTTTGGTTGCGAAGTATAAATTATTTTGGAATGACCATGGTGTTATAATGACGTCTAGTTGTTAATAGCATATATTTCTACATTATAGATAGTTCCACGGATTCTTAGAGGATGGGTATCCCAAACATCCTCTAAGTTACCTGTATTTCAGTTGATATTTCACTTGAGTTAGATTTATTGATATAAGAATGTTAATCTCGACTCGAGTGTTTTGTGTTTTGCTTTATGCTCGGGTCAGACTGAGTATCACAGCATTTGAGACTCACCTTTGGATTTGGAGCTTCGATTGGAGATCCATCTATCTATCCATCCAGTTCCAGTCATTCAGTTGACTCCACTAGTATATACAGATTTTGTATTGATTATTGTATTCGAGATTTCTATTCTATTCCGATTAATTTTGTTATATATATATAGTAGCTTCATGAACTATTATTCATTTGTTTCCACTGTTAATTTTATATTACTCTGTGTCTGTGATTCTATGATTGATTTATTTACTGTATATGTTTATTATTTGCCAAATTTAAACTAATAATCTTGTATCTTGAGCAATTCAAGTCCCACATGTGTGGATGCGCATGGTTGAAAATACCGGGTTATTACATGTGGTATCAGAGCTTTGGTTTTAGGCAAAAAATTTAGCGTATGGTGTAAAAATAACTACAGAAGCGCTTTTGTTCTGGCTTGAATCTCTTCCTCTTTGATTCGGATCTCCTTTGAATTCCGGGACCCCCCTTTTATTCTAGAATCCATCTTTATCTCCCTATTCGTGTTTTCTTGATTCCGTAGCATCTCATAACTCCACTAAATTATTTGTAAAGGGGTGAAACTCCTTTACAATAAGCATTGATTCGCCGGAGATTTCTATATCCTTTGTTTAGATGCTGCTATCTTTTACTATGCCTGAATTCTATCTCTTGCGATCGAATGACGATTTGCCTCAGAATTCTGCATCGATCTTATTCTCGAAGTAACGGTTGACCTGGTTAAGGTCACCCATAATTAATATAAGGCTATCCATCTTCCTCGTTTGCAATTTAATCATCATATCTTCCTACCGAGTCTGTTTCGTGATTTGAGTTCTCTTCGATTAGGACTCCTCTAATTTTGAATATCGTGTGGCTTTTCATACCGTGAAATTGATTTTTGAAATTTTTTGATTCTTGTATAAGATGGACTTTATACAAGTACAAGTGAATTTGAAACTGTTAATTTTGGAAGGTATTCGATCTGAAGAGGTAAATCTTATATATAGCGGAATTTATATAAGAATGATTGATATATTTGAGATTTTTGATCTTGAAAGTACTTTATTTAAAAATGAAATCTTATATATAATTGACTTTATATAAGTATGATATTTGAAATTGATTTGAAAGGGTACTATATGATACATATGTTCGAAGTAAAGATATGGAAAGTGCCTTCTGCTTGATATCATCTTTGTGGCCACATTTTGGATTCATTCTATCGATATTATTCTCTCTTATTTGGGTTTTCCGGATATGATACTCGAGTAACTTCGAATTCCATGGCATTACCCATGGTCTTACGAACTTGACTGCATAGCATAATTCGCAAGGCCGTGACGGCTTATAGATACAGATGTTTCCTGGGGGATCCAGGCGTAACCATTGTGTATCTGCGATCTATGGTCGTTTTATTAGCGTAATCCGCAAGGCAGAGATTGCTTTAAGCGTACGGATGTTTCCTGGAGGATCTAGGGGTAACCATCGTGTATCCACGGTCTATGGGATTTTGGTTATCATGGCGAAATTCGTAAGGCAGTGATTGCTTAAAAGGTACGGATGTTTCTTGGGGGACCCAGGCGTAACCATTGTGTATCGGCAATCCATGATTCGATTCGATTCGGTTGATTTTTTGGATTGTACTCTCCATATCGGTTTGGAAGATTTTTGGAGTATTTTTCACTGGGTATTGAAATAGGTCGACTAAGTACTTGGAGAATTCTAGCTTTGTGCCTGATCAATGCATGGCCAAAGTTTGCAAGAACGAGGATAAACCTGTTAAGACATCGAGTTATAAAAGTATTTTATAAAGGATATTTTGATCATTTTTCTTTCTAAATAATTTTAAATGTTTAAAATATTGTTTATTTATTACTACATGGTTTAATAGTAAATTATTAGTGTTGTAAATATTTTAGAAGCTATTAATTAAATATAACGTATTTAAAGAAAATGATTATTATTTATTAATAACGTGTGAAAAGTATCTTGAGTTGAATTAATAAATTTATGAATTATGGATTTAATGTTTTCAGTAGCTTCTTTGTAAATATAAGTAATGATGCAAATAATTGTTTTCAAATAGTTTATATATATTTATAAAGGTGTTATTTAAAAATATAAATGGTATTTATAAAGGAAGTAATAAATTTTACAAATGAGTTTTGAAAAGTATTAAAGTATTAAAGATAATTGATTTGCAAATAAAGTTTTCAAATGAATATTTCACGTAAAATTTGTATAAGTTTCTTTAAATATATAATTTAAAAGATATTATATAAATGGAAATATTTTGATTTGCGAAGTTTATTTATAGTATATACTTGACAAATAAATTTGAATCTCTATTTTGGAAGTATAGTTTGGAATATTTGCTTGTTTTCGAAGTACTATAGTAAATTTATTGGTTTATTTACTGTTTGAGATTTTGTATTAAACCATAATAAATGTTTTTCCATGATTTGAATATTCATTTTTAAACAAGTGTGCAAAATTAGTTATGAAGATATGAAATTTTATACTTTGATCTAGAAATTTAATGTAAGATTTGAAGTATATTACTAGTTATAGTTTATTAATCTTGAGTTTATACTTATTCTAAATATATATATATATATAATAATAATAATAATAATAATAACGTGTCTAATAACTTATCGGATTTAAGGAACTTTATTTTAAAGCTTATTATAATGTTTTGATATATATTTCTAACATTGTTTTAGACTTTTAAAAAATCTTTGCATAATGCTATAAGGATGTTTTAAATATATCTTATATTTTACTAAGTTAATGAGGTTAAACATTTTAAGTGAATTTTTACCATACTGAAATATTTCTTTTCTCTTCAAGGGAGAATACCAAAAACTTAAATTTTTATTCAATTACTGAATTAGGTTATAAACTTAAGTAAGGCAATAGAAGCTTGGGTAATATTTTATGAAATGATTCATTTATGACTTAAATCCTTAATGGAAAAACAAATTATTTAAGTGATTGATCTTTATATACATAAATGAATAGAAATCAATTTACAACTAAATGAAATTTTAAGGATCTGAATTAACAGTTTTAACTAACAAATTTGAATCGAATGACTATTTATGGATATATTAAATGGGTTTGACCAAAATTGTAACGACCCAGAATTTTTAATAATTTAAATTTGAATATTTAATTTATTTTAAATATTTATAAGTGAATTTTTAAGTCAAATAAATTTTTATTTGAATTTTTGGATTTAATTGGATAATTAAATTAATAATTTAATACGTTAAATTATGGAAATAATTAAAAATTGAGTTAAATATGATTGAAAATAATTTGGAAAATTTTATTTAATCATACTGGAGTTATAGAAATATTTTAGAACTTTTAAAATCGAATTAAAAGTTAATTTGTGAAAATTGAATATTTTAATATTTAATAATCGACTGTAAAATAGTCAATTTTTGAACAGTCTCAGAATTGAACGAAACCAGTTTCATTGGATCCGTAATAGTTAGTTATTACCGGATTTCAATTTTCGTGTCAATCGGAGCTATCGTTTGATCGTGGCAGCTCGAAACGCATCGAATTATTTTTAATTTAAATTTGGCGAGTCAAAATAGCCATTTTTCAAAAAGTCTCGGATTTCGACGAAACCAGTTTCATCGGATCCGTAATGTGATATTATTGTAAGATTTCAAATTTCAAGTCAATTGGATTTACCGTTTGTCCGGTACAAATTAAAACGCCTAGAAATCGGTTTAAATCGGTTTAATTCAAATTGAACGTTTTCAGCCATAACTCGCACATACTTCCGAATTAGCTTCCGAAACCTGTTCCATTGTGTCCGGAACGCGGGATAAACCCTAGGTACGCTGGTTACGGCGTCTAAATCGGAGTTCGGAATTTCCGGGATGAATAGTGTTTACGCTTGGTTTTCTATAAATACACCACACACACAAATAAAAAAAAAAAAAAAACAAAACCCTAGCCCATAACTACAGCCGCCACTTTTGAATGGAGGGCCAGAAATTCGCAACTTTCATTCATCAATCTCTCCAAATCCATTCACATTCACGCGAAGTGTTCAACACGAAGATTGAAGAGCATGGAGAGAGCTTTAATTCCATACGGTGATGATGGATTTTGGTGCAACGGAGGGAGAGTGATGTGTGGCCGTTCTCTACAGGTTTGGCACGACTTCCAAGGCCAGAGGGCAGGCCGAGCTACAGGTCCTTGGGGCCGAGTGTAGTGGAGAGGTGGGGCTTCGCAACGACGCATCCTGATCGAGATATCGTCGAGTGTGGAGAGAGCATTTATCAACCCTAATTTATCATGATGGGTTCGGCCTCATTTTCTATGGCCTGTAGCTTGAACGAGAGTGGAAGATGAAACAAAGGACGGTGGAGATGGCTTGGAGCAAGATCTGAGGGCCTGGATTGCTTTAGGTTATAAATTAGTTAGTTATGTGTGATTTAAGTTATTAAAAACGTGTACAATCTTGTAAAATGCATAACTTTTTCATACGAGGTCGAAAAAATGCAAATCCAGTTGCGTTGGAATCGTATGGACGAGCACTACGCGATGGAGTTGGGTTGGAGTCGTTTGGAGTTAGTGAGAATTTCGGGTAAAATTAAACGCGCGTTTAATTTTATTCGAAATAAAAGCTTAAACGGAATTTAAAACCAAGGTGAGAATTTCTCACTCAATCGAATAGATTTCGATTTTATTTTAAATAGTTAGATTTAAAATATTTGAATGCATGTTTGAATGATGACTGTAAATTATTGTTTGTTAAAATAGACATTATACGCCGTTAGTAAGCGGATGTTATTTAGTAAAAACATATACCGCGAATATTTCATAAACAGTGAAATTGGTATTATATATAATATCAATATATATATATTGGCATATGTATATATTGCAGTTGTTGATTTCCCGTATTTTTTTGTTTAGCGGATGAGACCCTATTACGCCGTTATTAAGCGGATAATATTTAATAAGAACATGTACCGCGATAATTTCGTACTGGAGCGAAATTGGTATTGTGCTAATGTTTTTGGATGCAGGAAAACAGGTTGGAGGGATCCAACTGGATTCCTCAACAGTATTTATTTTATTTCAGATATTTTGATATTTGATGGATTATCATATCGATATATGATATCGTTGTTAGTCGTGATTGACTATTTGGTGTGTAGCATCATTGGACCCAGATTTTGGATTTTAAAATGGTTTTAAAGTGATTTTTGAAAATATACTATATTTTTGGAATTGATCCATTATAAATAAATAAACGTTATAATTTTTTAAGTTATAAAAATTATGGTTTTTGTGAAATATAGTTAAAAAGCTGATTTTTAGAAATACGATTAAAAGTCGATTTTTGAGAAATATGAACCAATGATTTTATAAAATAGTTTAAACTGGATTTTTGAGTTATTATTAAAAGTTTGAATATAAGATTTATAAAATTTGATTATTTTATAAATCAAGAGAACGGTGAAATTTTAAAGGAATTTAAAGACGTTTAAAAGAATAATATAAATTAATTTATATTAAGAGATTTATAAATGGATATTTATAAATTGAATTATGGACATTATAAAACGAGTTTTTATAAGTGTTTGAATGTAGTGAAAATGAATTTCCTAAATGAATGAAATTTATGAAATTATAAACTGTGAAGTTATAAATGAAATTTTATAAGCAATAGGTTTATAAAATTTATAAAGTTATCGAAAGAATGAATTTTGGATAAATAAACAATCTTATAAGTTAAGATTAATAATTTGGGAAGTTAAATGAACGATTTTGTAAAATAATCGTTTTATAAGTAATTAACTTATAATATGAACTTGTAGTTTATAATTGAGTTATAAACTGGAATAGGTTAATAAAGGAATTTATAAAAAGGAAGTTTTTATAAATAAATAGAAACGGAATTTATAAACGTTGTTTTATAAATCCGCAAATGACTTATTTTGATAAGTTAATTGTTATAACTTAGAGATAGAGTTATATTCACATTTTGAACAGTGAATAATCCTTTAAGTTAAAGTGAATAGAAATGATGAAATTTGTTAAGGTAGTATATTCACGTTTTCGAATAGTGAATAATACGTTAAAGAAATTGTTTTAGATATGATGTTTTAAACAGAATTAAAACGATCTAACGATGTTTTAAATGTGTTGAGATTCGAAACCATAGATTTCAACATTTATTGTTGAAATAGATGTTTCGAGAAATGAAAGGAAATGGTGGACTATAACACTGTTGTTATAGTAAATGATTTCCGAAAGGAAATGTTTTTTTGATTAGTATTGGGATTTATATATCTATTTTAAATTCGAATCCCTATACTAGTGATTTTGGGTTGTCGTAACGATGTTTTACGTAACATTCGTTTTGGCCCAAGTAAATATGTTAAGTGAATGATTTCCTTAAAGAATGAAATATATACTTAATTCGATTTAAGTATATTGAATATTTTCTAAGTGTTGAAAATAAATGATAGTGAATTACTTATGAGTAAATAAGTATGGAAATGTTTTCCAATGTGAAGTGAATATAGAGAATTTATCCTTTTGAAGATAAATTGAAAATGAATAATTGAAATCGTATATGCACGAATATTTTGAAATATAAATTCATTATGGAATTTATATGTGAAAAGTGAAATTGGTTAAAAATAAATATTGATTTATTTTTGAAGTGTTGAAATTTTATATCTTGTAAAGATATTTTGGAAAATAAATAATTTGGAAAATTATTTGGAATCTGGTGATGTATGCATATCCAGTGATAGTTCAATAACCGACTATCAATATTTCCCTTTGAATGGGTATTTGATGTGAATTGATTGAATTTGAATGCACACTTATTTTTGAATAAGCGCTCACTATTCGGGTTAACCGGGAAAGGACCATGGGGTCGTATAACCCACTCCGAATATGTGATACGTCGTTGTGAATCGCATTTGAAGATCGGTGTTGAAGACCGGTATTTGCGAGAGTGATAGGATGAACTATCGTTTGACTCTGCACCGAGTAGCTACGGTATTGAGTTCTCCATATGTGATGGTGAATCCGATCAGGATCGTGAATATCCGGATTGCAAGGACTTCTTTGTAAGTGCCTTCGGTTCTGTTCGAGCCCGGAACAGACTTGTATGGATTGTATGTCTGACATTACAATTTGAGATATAAAGCCGATTTCTTTCAAATATATTTCTGTTGGTGGTGGAGAATTTATTCTTTGCTTAACACCCTTCTTTGAGACGTACGAGCTCAAAGGTTATATAGTTGAAGTTATCAACGATATATTCCCAGTTTGGTAATGTGACATGCTGAGTGATGCTGAAATGATCATTGTGTTGATTATTGTGATAGGATCATTTATTTGATCGTCTATCTTAGTGATCATTGTGTTGATCATTTGTTGACCCAAAGCATGGCTTTTGTATAAAGTATGTTTTTGTGGACGTGACTTCGTCGAGCCTCACACCCCGTGAATGGTCAAAACAGGAAAGAAGCAGCAAGGTTATGAGGGGTAGCACCCTTTAGGATGTGTCCATTTCCTTCTGGAAAAGGGTAGTATCATGGTATGGAGCCCAGATACTTACTCATGTTGAAAACACTTTGTTATGATTGTGTGAATTGATTAGAGAGCGCTCTCGGAAAAAGGTCCCAAAGGACCGGGGGATGGCATATTCGGTCAGTTGTTACTCAGTTAGGAGTAACCCGGCCTTGTGTTGGTTGAGATCCGGTTTGGTTCTCGGGGATGTCCATCCAGAGGCATTCTCAGTGGCAATGGGAAGTTCCTTGGCCTGACCATTTGTTGGAAATCCAAAGAAACAATACGAGACTTGTACGGTTTTAGTTGTATAACCTGCCATGGAATGTGGCGGTAACCTGCTATTGAACATGGTTAGCTATAGTAGGCATACGATAATGGTCGTATGTTGGCTAAGATTTATATTCTACTTTCGAAATGAATTTGTTATACACTATGCACTAATAATAATATCAAATGTTATTTTAAATGCGTATCAAGCATCTTTGACTATCATAAGGAGAAATCTCCTCCGATTCTGCGTTTGCATGTGTGTGTGTGCGGGAGGCCTTATGGTAGTCTCATTTTTAAAAGCATTGCGAATTGATTTAAAAATATCTCTCTATTTTGATTTTAAAGTTAAATAAACTGTTTTGAGTTCTCACACCAGTCACATGACTGACTTGGAGTTTATTGTTTTCCTTCCTAAACTCTGGGTGCCCACCAATTTCCACACGGGCAGTTAAGAGTTAGGTTTATCAGGATATTCTGGATATTCTGGAGTTGCTGGAGGCAAGCCGGATGGCATGGCGTATTACTAGTTTATATAGTATTTCTTTTTCCGCTGCACTGTTTGTTGTTGTATGATGTTGTACACTCTGATGATATGATGTAATGAAATGAAATGTAATGTAATAACTGATATAGTTCTTTGTTTAAAGATTATTCATTTATTATTATATGTTGTTCCGCTGCGAATTGTGAGATTCTGTTGTTGTTCTGTTGTTTTCTTTTGTCCGTTTTATTTTAAAATGCTTCTATCTTCTATTTTCAAATTTCCTATTTTCTTTTCCCTATCAAAATTTTCTATCTTCTCTTCTTTCTTCTTTCTTTTTCTTAATTCTTTTTAAAACCCATAACATCTCGGTTTTTCGGCCTTTGATTTCTCGACAGTCGATAAAGTGAGTGTCGATGTTGAATTTTCGGAGAACGAAAATCTCGTTTGTTACATTTGGTATCAGAGCTGATGGTTAAGCGACAACCATGGTTCTGTAGGGTATTACTCATTAGAGATAGAGTCAGCAGTACTCTAGAATGAGTTGAGTGTAATAATAGCTATGAGAGCGTATTTGTTAGTGAATATAAAATTGTTTTATATTGTGATGATTGGTTTATTGAGTGGTATATGAACTTTCGTCAGCACAGCCTCGAAACTGAGCCGAAGGGGTTTCTAAACACTTGAATAAAACAATTCGACACAGTATTGATTTTTAAATTAGGTAAATGAAATAATTTTGCCTTGATTATATTTTATATATAAAGGAATAATTTTTCAGAATTATTAAAGTGTATATAAGTTGATTGTTAGGTTGTTTGAATAATCTAAATAAAAGAATAATTGTATAAGCAAATAAATTATGAGAATGGAAGTATAATTAAAGTGATTTACAATTGTAAAATAAACATATATATATATATATATATATATATATATATATATATATATAAGAAGTGAAACTATATGAATATATTTATGAATATGAGTTATAAATAAGAAATGAATTTAAAGTTAAATGGAAGTATAACTTAAGAATTGTTGAATAAAGTTGATATTGATATCAAACTAAATTAATGAAGTTAAGTAATAAATATGAACTTGAGTTATATAATAGAATTCAACTTTGTGATTAAATGTTAAAACAATTGAATGTAATTTAAGTTGATAAGGAATAATTAATGAAAGTATTAATTCATTGAAACCTAATGTTATTGAAAGTTGAATAATTGAATGAAAAATCAATTTAATAAAACCAATTGGAAAGTAGAGATATTAAACCAAAATGAATGTAAGTGAAGCAAAGAAATTTGGTTGTAATTGATATACATTGGTTGTTATATGATTGCTAGTTGATTGTATATAATTCATTAAGTATAAATGAAATTGAAAGCTAATGTAATTGGATTCAAATTAGAAGTAAATAAATTTGAATAGAATTGAATGCGAATTAGATTTAATTAGTAAATGAAAACTAATTGAATTGAGAATGAATGTTAGTAAATCCAATGTAAACAAATCAAATGTGATTAAGTTGAAAACCAATTCATTAAATATCAATAAGAATATGAATGAATATTATTGGTTATGGATGTTAGTTGGATGTAGTTGGTTGATGGTTGAATGTATATTGCTACTGTTGCATTTGCTATGTGACATATATAGTTATTATGTTGCTATATGTTGTATATTGATACTGTGCTTTATATACATGATTCTCATGTTGTTTGTTGAGTTTAGTAGGTGCGGATCGCGTTGCTTCGCATTTGGAGTTCGCTTTAGCGCTATATTAGCTGTATATGCTTGCTAATAAAATATAAGGTACATATCTCGGATTAAATATCGTACTTTTACACTTTTTTCCCTGCGGGATGCCTCATTACTTGATGAGATGTATATTTGTGATATATATATACTGTCATTTTTTTTTCGGATCGAGCCGCGCAAAGGAGACATGGCGAATTTTTCCGGAAATTTAAGGCGTTAGAAAATTTTTGAGAAAATTGGGAAAATTTTGGAAAACTTTAACTTTGTTTTAGAGTTGAAAGTTAAATGATATAGTTTGTTTTTGAAAACATAACTAAGTATGAGTTGGAAACTTAGTAAAGATTTATAAGAAGTTTAATTATGAATTTTGGGAAAATTAATAGATTCTGTAATTTTCTTACTTGTAATTTCGAGGACGAAATTCTTTTAAGGGGGAAAGATTGTAACGACCCAGAATTTTTAATAATTTAAATTTGAATATTTAATTTATTTTAAATATTTATAAGTGAATTTTTAAGTCAAATAAATTTTTATTTGAATTTTTGGATTTAATTGGATAATTAAATTAATAATTTAATACGTTAAATTATGGAAATAATTAAAAATTGAGTTAAATATGATTGAAAATAATTTGGAAAATTTTATTTAATCATACTGGAGTTATAGAAATATTTTAGAACTTTTAAAATCGAATTAAAAGTTAATTTGTGAAAATTGAATATTTTAATATTTAATAATCGACTGTAAAATAGTCAATTTTTGAACAGTCTCAGAATTGAACGAAACCAGTTTCTTTGGATCCGTAATAGTTAGTTATTACCGGATTTCAATTTTCGTGTCAATCGGAGCTATCGTTTGATCGTGGCAGCTCGAAACGCATCGAATTATTTTTAATTTAAATTTGGCGAGTCAAAATAGCCATTTTTCAAAAAGTCTCGGATTTCGACGAAACCAGTTTCATCGGATCCGTAATGTGATATTATTGTAAGATTTCAAATTTCAAGTCAATTGGATTTACCGTTTGTCCGGTACAAATTAAAACGCCTAGAAATCGGTTTAAATCGGTTTAATTCAAATTGAACGTTTTCAGCCATAACTCGCACATACTTCCGAATTAGCTTCCGAAACCTGTTCCATTGTGTCCGGAACGCGGGATAAACCCTAGGTATGCTGGTTACGACGTCTAAATCGGAGTTCGGAATTTCCGGGATGAATAGTGTTTACGCTTGGTTTTCTATAAATACACCACACACACAAATAAAAAAATAAAATAAAAACAAAACCCTAGCCCATAACTACAGCCGCCACTTTTGAATGGAGGGCCAGAAATTCGCAACTTTCATTCATCAATCTCTCCAAATCCATTCACATTCACGCGAAGTGTTCAACACGAAGATTGAAGAGCATGGAGAGAGCTTTAATTCCATACGGTGATGATGGATTTTGGTGCAACGGAGGGAGAGTGATGTGTGGCCGTTCTCTACAGGTTTGGCACGACTTCCAAGGCCAGAGGGCAGGCCGAGCTACAGGTCCTTGGGGCCGAGTGTAGTGGAGAGGTGGGGCTTCGCAACGGCGCATCCTGATCGAGATATCGTCGAGTGTGGAGAGAGCATTTATCAACCCTAATTTATCATGATGGGTTCGGCCTCATTTTCTATGGCCTGTAGCTTGAACGAGAGTGGAAGATGAAACAAAGGACGGTGGAGATGGCTTGGAGCAAGATCTGAGGGCCTGGATTGCTTTAGGTTATAAATTAGTTAGTTATGTGTGATTTAAGTTATTAAAAACGTGTACAATCTTGTAAAATGCATAACTTTTTCATACGAGGTCGAAAAAATGCAAATCCAGTTGCGTTGGAATCGTATGGACGAGCACTACGCGATGGAGTTGGTTTGGAGTCGTTTGGAGTTAGTGAGAATTTCGGGTAAAATTAAACGCGCGTTTAATTTTATTCGAAATAAAAGCTTAAACGGAATTTAAAACCAAGGTGAGAATTTCTCACTCAATCGAATAGATTTCGATTTTATTTTAAATAGTTAGATTTAAAATATTTGAATGCATGTTTGAATGATGACTGTAAATTATTGTTTGTTAAAATAGACATTATACGCCGTTAGTAAGCGGATGTTATTTAGTAAAAACATATACCGCGAATATTTCATAAACAGTGAAATTGGTATTATATATAATATCAATATATATATATTGGCATATGTATATATTGCAGTTGTTGATTTCCCGCATTTTTTTGTTTAGCGGATGAGACCCTATTACGCCGTTATTAAGCGGATAATATTTAATAAGAACATGTACCGCGATAATTTCGTACTGGAGCGAAATTGGTATTGTGCTAATGTTTTTGGATGCAGGAAAACAGGTTGGAGGGATCCAACTGGATTCCTCAACAGTATTTATTTTATTTCAGATATTTTGATATTTGATGGATTATCATATCGATATATGATATCGTTGTTAGTCGTGATTGACTATTTGGTGTGTAGCATCATTGGACCCAGATTTTGGATTTTAAAATGGTTTTAAAGTGATTTTTGAAAATATACTATATTTTTGGAATTGATCCATTATAAATAAATAAACGTTATAATTTTTTAAGTTATAAAAATTATGGTTTTTGTGAAATATAGTTAAAAGGCTGATTTTTAGAAATACGATTAAAAGTCGATTTTTGAGAAATATGAACCAATGATTTTATAAAATAGTTTAAACTGGATTTTTGAGTTATTATTAAAAGTTTGAATATAAGATTTATAAAATTTGATTATTTTATAAATCAAGAGAACGGTGAAATTTTAAAGGAATTTAAAGACGTTTAAAAGAATAATATAAATTAATTTATATTAAGAGATTTATAAATGGATATTTATAAATTGAATTATGGACATTATAAAACGAGTTTTTATAAGTGTTTGAATGTAGTGAAAATGAATTTCCTAAATGAATGAAATTTATGAAATTATAAACTGTGAAGTTATAAATGAAATTTTATAAGCAATAGGTTTATAAAATTTATAAAGTTATCGAAAGAATGAATTTTGGATAAATAAACAATCTTATAAGTTAAGATTAATAATTTGGGAAGTTAAATGAACGATTTTGTAAAATAATCGTTTTATAAGTAATTAACTTATAATATGAACTTGTAGTTTATAATTGAGTTATAAACTGGAATAGGTTAATAAAGGAATTTATAAAAAGGAAGTTTTTATAAATAAATAGAAACGGAATTTATAAACGTTGTTTTATAAATCCGCAAATGACTTATTTTGATAAGTTAATTGTTATAACTTAGAGATAGAGTTATATTCACATTTTGAACAGTGAATAATCCTTTAAGTTAAAGTGAATAGAAATGATGAAATTTGTTAAGGTAGTATATTCACGTTTTCGAATAGTGAATAATACGTTAAAGAAATTGTTTTAGATATGATGTTTTAAACAGAATTAAAACGATCTAACGATGTTTTAAATGTGTTGAGATTCGAAACCATAGATTTCAACATTTATTGTTGAAATAGATGTTTCGAGAAATGAAAGGAAATGGTGGACTATAACACTGTTGTTATAGTAAATGATTTCCGAAAGGAAATGTTTTTTTGATTAGTATTGGGATTTATATATCTATTTTAAATTCGAATCCCTATACTAGTGATTTTGGGTTGTCGTAACGATGTTTTACGTAACATTCGTTTTGGCCCAAGTAAATATGTTAAGTGAATGATTTCCTTAAAGAATGAAATATATACTTAATTCGATTTAAGTATATTGAATATTTTCTAAGTGTTGAAAATAAATGATAGTGAATTACTTATGAGTAAATAAGTATGGAAATGTTTTCCAATGTGAAGTGAATATAGAGAATTTATCCTTTTGAAGATAAATTGAAAATGAATAATTGAAATCGTATATGCACGAATATTTTGAAATATAAATTCATTATGGAATTTATATGTGAAAAGTGAAATTGGTTAAAAATAAATATTGATTTATTTTTGAAGTGTTGAAATTTTATATCTTGTAAAGATATTTTGGAAAATAAATAATTTGGAAAATTATTTGGAATCTGGTGATGTATGCATATCCAGTGATAGTTCAATAACCGACTATCAATATTTCCCTTTGAATGGGTATTTGATGTGAATTGATTGAATTTGAATGCACACTTATTTTTGAATAAGCGCTCACTATTCGGGTTAACCGGGAAAGGACCATGGGGTCGTATAACCCACTCCGAATATGTGATACGTCGTTGTGAATCGCATTTGAAGATCGGTGTTGAAGACCGGTATTTGCGAGAGTGATAGGATGAACTATCGTTTGACTCTGCACCGAGTAGCTACGGTATTGAGTTCTCCATATGTGATGGTGAATCCGATCAGGATCGTGAATATCCGGATTGCAAGGACTTCTTTGTAAGTGCCTTCGGTTCTGTTCGAGCCCGGAACAGACTTGTATGGATTGTATGTCTGACATTACAATTTGAGATATAAAGCCGATTTCTTTCAAATATATTTCTGTTGGTGGTGGAGAATTTATTCTTTGCTTAACACCCTTCTTTGAGACGTACGAGCTCAAAGGTTATATAGTTGAAGTTATCAGCGATATATTCCCAGTTTGGTAATGTGACATGCTGAGTGATGCTGAAATGATCATTGTGTTGATTATTGTGATAGGATCATTTATTTGATCGTCTATCTTAGTGATCATTGTGTTGATCATTTGTTGACCCAAAGCATGGCTTTTGTATAAAGTATGTTTTTGTGGACGTGACTTCGTCGAGCCTCACACCCCGTGAATGGTCAAAACAGGAAAGAAGCAGCAAGGTTATGAGGGGTAGCACCCTTTAGGATGTGTCCATTTCCTTCTGGAAAAGGGTAGTATCATGGTATGGAGCCCAGATACTTACTCATGTTGAAAACACTTTGTTATGATTGTGTGAATTGATTAGAGAGCGCTCTCGGAAAAAGGTCCCAAAGGACTGGGGGATGGCATATTCGGTCAGTTGTTACTCAGTTAGGAGTAACCCGGCCTTGTGTTGGTTGAGATCCGGTTTGGTTCTCGGGGATGTCCATCCAGAGGCATTCTCAGTGGCAATGGGAAGTTCCTTGGCCTGACCATTTGTTGGAAATCCAAAGAAACAATACGAGACTTGTACGGTTTTAGTTGTATAACCTGCCATGGAATGTGGCGGTAACCTGCTATTGAACATGGTTAGCTATAGTAGGCATACGATAATGGTCGTATGTTGGCTAAGATTTATATTCTACTTTCGAAATGAATTTGTTATACACTATGCACTAATAATAATATCAAATGTTATTTTAAATGCGTATCAAGCATCTTTGACTATCATAAGGAGAAATCTCCTCCGATTCTGCGTTTGCATGTGTGTGTGTGCGGGAGGCCTTATGGTAGTCTCATTTTTAAAAGCATTGCGAATTGATTTAAAAATATCTCTCTATTTTGATTTTAAAGTTAAATAAACTGTTTTGAGTTCTCACACCAGTCACATGACTGACTTGGAGTTTATTGTTTTCCTTCCTAAACTCTGGGTGCCCACCAATTTCCACACGGGCAGTTAAGAGTTAGGTTTATCAGGATATTCTGGATATTCTGGAGTTGCTGGAGGCAAGCCGGATGGCATGGCGTATTACTAGTTTATATAGTATTTCTTTTTCCGCTGCACTGTTTGTTGTTGTATGATGTTGTACACTCTGATGATATGATGTAATGAAATGAAATGTAATGTAATAACTGATATAGTTCTTTGTTTAAAGATTATTCATTTATTATTATATGTTGTTCCGCTGCGAATTGTGAGATTCTGTTGTTGTTCTGTTGTTTTCTTTTGTCCGTTTTATTTTAAAATGCTTCTATCTTCTATTTTCAAATTTCCTATTTTCTTTTCCCTATCAAAATTTTCTATCTTCTCTTCTTTCTTCTTTCTTTTTCTTAATTCTTTTTAAAACCCATAACATCTCGGTTTTTCGGCCTTTGATTTCTCGACAGTCGATAAAGTGAGTGTCGATGTTGAATTTTCGGAGAACGAAAATCTCGTTTGTTACAAAAATATGGAATATTAATTAATTTAAATTGAAATTTATATAGTTTTAAATTAATTTTTTATCCCTGTCTTTCAATCTATTTTTCTTTCTGGTTGTTTTTATTCTACTACCTTCTTCCTTTTCGGGGGCGAAAAGTTTTGAGTGGGGGAGAGTGTAACGATCTGTAAATTTTAATAGATTTAATGATATATTTAACCGGAGTTTTGTGAAATTTTAAATACTCGAATTTGGAAATAAAAATTTAATAATTAGAATACGTCTATTCAAAAATAGCAAATGGCAAATTTTCAATTAATAATATGGAGGTTTATTTTATGGTACAATTTTGTTTCAATTCAAATCAGTTAAAAATTGATGATAATAAAATATCTTTCAAAATCTGAATATTTTTAGATAATAAATTTGTAAATCATCTTCTGAGTGGCATCATCTTTTGTTTTTCCCAAATTTGGACTACTATTGACCCGTTTATCTTATTTTCGGCAGACTAGCAGCATTTTTTGGTACCGATTATCGACTTTTCATAGGATGATCATACCACTGATATTTGCATACCGTTTTGATCATCGCGTCGTGCTTCTCTCTGTGGTATATTCAATTCTATGTTTTGAAGTCAGGCATGTAGCGGAATCTGTGAATTAGTTATCCTTATCAGTATCATATGAGCTATCTGAATTCTTGTGTCTGCTTGTTTATCCTTGGTGTAAATATCTATGATCACTATCTTTTTGATATTCCCTGAATTAAATTAATGACTTTTCCATTCTACTATAAATTTTTTGAAGTGTTGTTTCGTTTCCAATTCCGATTTGTTTCATTCCATGGTTACTTCATATTATAAAGTTTTGCCACTATTCATTTTTTCTCTCTTCATATTATTTCTACCTGAAGCCTTGTTTCTCGTCCCTATGCTTGTTCACCCAACACCACCTTCACACATGAACAAGCAGCTAAGTCCCACCAACTCCCCGTCGGCCACCACCCTTGCCTCACAACTCCATCATCCAGACCGTGTTCATCTCTTCCCACCGGCTGTTCCTCCATTTCCAAGGCAACATCCTTCACCAAATACCATGGCCGAGCTATTTTACTCGAAGAAACCGATCACTCCATTGCCTTGCTCCCACGCAACTCCAGCAGTGCTCCGTCTCTCCAGAGCATCCACCACCTTTCTTCCATCGCCAGCGTTCAGCGTAAGCCACCCGACCACGCCTAGCGTGCTTGGTCTTTCAGCTGTCTATTGCTGTGATGTGCAATACCTTCTCTTTTCTCTTATTATACATACATATATATATATATATATCCATATATTAGTTGATATACAAGTATACATGAGTTTATTCAAGATCTATATTGTTTGATTTTGTTCATGTATGAATATATATAAGTATGTAGATAAGTATTGGGTTTTAAAAATAATATAATGTGTTACAGTATGTTACATATATTTTGGTTACTAAATCCTAGTTTTATATATGGCATATGCTTATATTGATGTTTTTGAAATAAATATATATATTTATATATTTGTATAAACGTTGATATGTTTGTTAATACTTTGAGAAGTATGTGTAGTGTACAGTTTTCGCTGTGTGAGTATGTTTCCTTTTACGCACACACACCGATATATATATATATACACACAGATATATATATATATATATGTATGTATTCGTTGTTATATACATGAGCTTCTTGGATGTTAACGCATAAGCTATAACAGTTTTGTTCATGTTTTAAGTGTTATATATATTTTATATCATAATTTGGTTCGGTTTTTAACTTGCTGTATATACAAATGTTCATGTTATAAAAGTTACAGTTTTATTTTTCAAAGCTTAGTTTGTTTATAATTTATGTTGACAGGCTTATGAGCGGAAAATGTAGTGTTTGTAAAAGTTTATATACATATATATATTGATTATTAGAATATATTTATGCTAGTTTCACAGTTGTAGATATGTTCCTATACATTTGTTTATATATTATTATATATATTGTTGATTCCAAAGTATTTTACGTAGGTATGTCAAATATATAGATTTATGTATATTAGTTTTATATATAAGTAATGATACAGCTGAGTATATATAAGTAATTATTTCAATGTATATTATGTATATTGATATATATTTGACTTCAAAATATGTGAGTTAATTTAAAACAATTATTTTGTATTATTTTAATATTTGTCATAAATTAAATTATCGCGAAGAAATATATACATATATATAAAATAATAATAATGTATATATTGTCAGTTTATACCAAAACTGATTTGATTTGTTTTCATCGATTCCTGTTATCGGCTTTGATTGTTGAATTCGTGCCAATCCTGCTTCGCTTTGAAATTCTTGCTTGGATTCATAACTCATTTCAGTGTCAAATCTCTCAAGCCTCGAAAGTTGAGCAATCACTCACGATTAACGTTCCTGTATCTATTAAATTTGATTTCAATTGAAAAGGCAATTGAAATATGCTGCTGTTAGTTATTTACATTGCTATATATATGCTATCTGTTCACCTATGACATCACACCATTATCCGTTATTTATACTGATAATGTATTCCTTTTTTTATATTATTATCATATCTGTTATCACCCTGCAAATTCCCCATTAGTATAGAATTCCCTATGGATTGAAATGATACATACCCGAACGATCTATAGAATAAGAGAAAATCGTTACGGGTTAAAATAATAAACCGAAGCGATTTTCATTGAATCGAATTTGGGATTGCGGGTTGAAATAATGTATACCCATATATATTTAAATTACGGATTGAAATGATAAAAATCCACATCACTTGACCATAGGATAGAAAATTATATACAGACACGTTGGTCAATATATATATATTGAAATGGTTTCTATGGTTTTTGGAAAGATATACACGGTTTAATAAATATTGATTTTAAGATATTATATATTAATGCATTTTATAAAGTTTTAAATTCTTGATTTTTAAAATTATATGGTTTGAAAATTTTAAAATTATAAGTTAGTTTGAAATTATAAATTTTAAGAATTTACTTATAATTTTACTATTTAAAATATATAAATAGATTTAATATATAAATAAATATAATATGTTTAAGTATTTATTTGAAATTTTATTTTTATAATAGATTTCTATAATGATTTTTATAAGTTAAGGTTGGGGTGCTAAATTTGAATTTACTTAAAATTGTGTTTAATTAAGGATTTTATTTAATCGATTTGGAACTTATTGAGTTTGACATTTTTTAAAGGATATGATTTTTTAACTTGATTTTAGTTTAAAGTGATTAATGAATATTTCAAGTTTAAATGAATTGAAGAAAATATTTAGTTTATTTATAATTTGGGGTTTTATTTAAATGATATTGGATTTATTAAGTGAATATTCCAAACTAAATTATAGTAAAGTGAATTTGAGATATAAATGAGATTATAAAATTTAATTTTGAAAATGTGGAACATTTAAAGCTTTGAAATATATTTAAATTGAAATGGTTTATTTTGTGGTTCAAATATGTATTCGAAATCAATATAATTATGAATGAGTTATTGGGAAATTGAATTGAAATGTATGAATTGTGATTGAATTCAACTTGAATTTTTGAATTTGAGTTGATTTGAATCGATTTGTGAAATTTGAGGAAGCTATTTTACAATATTAATTATTTTTAAATTATATTTATACTATTTGTATATTTTACTTTATAAACTATTTTAGCATAAATCACTTTAATATAAACTATTTTTAAAATATAAACTATTTTAACTTATAACCATTTTTATATAAACTATTTATTTTATAAACTGTTTTATTATTAATATCTAAACTGTTCAAGTGGGAAATTATGTTTCACAGTGTTACAATTTCCAAAGTGTTATAATTTCTAAGTTTTATAATCTCTAAAGTGTTATAACTTTGAAAATGCTATGATTTTGGAAATGGAAATATTTGGAGTGAAAATTTACATCGTATTGATATTCTTTTACAATGGATAAGATATTTCGGTTGTGAAGTATAAATTATTTTGGAATGACCACGGTGTTATAATAACGTTTGGTTGTTAATAGCGTATATTTCTACATTGTAGGCAGTTCCATGGATCCTTAGAGGATGGGTATCCCAAACATCCTTTAAGTTACCTGTATTTCAGTTGATATTTTACTTGAGTTGGATTTATTGATATTAGAATGTTAATCCTGACTTGAGTGTTTTGTGTTTTACTTTACGCTCGGGTTAGACTGAGTGTCACAACATTTAAGACCCACCTTTGAAATTGGATCTTCGATTAGATATCCACTATCTATCTAGCTTTCAATCATTCAGTTGACTCCAATGATATATTCAGATTTTGTATTGATTGTTGTATTTGAGATTTCTGATGTATTTTGTTTAATTTTGTTATACATATATATATAGTAGCTTCATGAGCTACTGTCAATTTGTTTCCATTGCTTATTTCATATTACTCTGTTTCTGTGATTCTCTGATTTATTTATTTACTGTATATGCTGATTTTTTGCCAAATTTAAATTAACAATCTGGTATCTTGAGCAATTCAAGTCCGACATGTGCGGATGTGTAATGACCCACTATTTTGCACCATTCAAATTCGACAATAAAACCAAAATATATCAAAACTTGAATAGTTCAAAACAATCGATTGTAACAAAATTTGGAGCAAATAAAACCGATCACAGACACGAAATATTAGAATACTCGCAGTGGGAATAAAAATAACCATAGTGGTTCATGAAGCCACTACAAACTCAGTCTCAAACAAGTACATAATACAACGTCTGAAAAACAAAAACACTTCTGAAACAAATACCGTAGAAATCCAAAATACATAAGTCCCTTATACAAAATCTAAAATAGAATGGCTGAACTAAAATAGATAAACTAGATAAGCAGATAAACTCCAGAAATCTCTAGCTTCCAGAAGATTGAATCGAGCTGTGATACTCAGGCTTACCCGAGCGTATGAAATAAACACAAACACTCGAGTCAGGACATACATACTAATATAATGTAAATCAACTCAAGTGAACTGTAAAATAAATGTACAAGTAACTTAAAGGATGCTTGGGACCGCCTATCCTCTAAGGATCCATTAAACTATTTATTATGTAGTAATAATAAAGTAAACTTACTTTAAAATAGCGTTAATGCTTTACATTTTTCGTCTTAACACATATATAGTGCCCATAGTTTATACAGTACCGTAATACCTCCTGATCGGGAGGCTACCAGAGGATACTCCATAGGTACGACGCAAAACCAAAATCGTACAAGGCGCGCTAGGGTAGGTTACACGACACAACTAGGCAATGCCAGGTTAGATATACCAATTACACTTCCGGACCGGTAGAACGTGTAGCAGCTACTACCGCCCACCTCAACCACACTTCCAAAACCAAAGATGCGCACCTATCAATCACAAAGTAATAGAATGACATACAAAGAAGTGAGTCCGATAAGAGGAGCGACCTGATCAGCCTGTAGATTGCTCCTGTTTTAGCCACCTTATGCCAACTCACGGGAGTCGGGTCCACGTAAATACCACAATAGAACGTCACCCCCATCCTACTTCATTCTGGAATCTCCACCGCGTACGCGATTGTCAAAGGGCTTTTCGGTATCGACAGAGAGTATGCCCATATCTAATTCCGGTCTATTTGCCAACCAATCGTTATTTTAACCCGTGGTTATAAATTTCAAAAATGGTTTATATTTCACTTTAAAACATATTCATTTAAACCATTTAAATTCATATCAAATAATATTCATTTCAAAGTTGTAACATTTCTAAGTTCATTTATTCAATTATAAAATTTTCAAAACATTGTAAATTTCAGCTATAACAGCACTTATCAAAAGTTACGGTAGATATAGTAATATTTCAAAAACAGTCAAATTCAAAACAGCAGCACTTATAAAGTGCTACGATAGGTATTTAGTTATTTCAAAACAGCAAAAATGGCAGCACTTACAATGTGCTATAGTCGGTATTAGTAATTTAAAACAATTCAGTTTCATTTCAGCAACAACAGCACTTACCAAGTGCTACAGTAGCTATTTAGTTATTCAAACCAGTTTACTTTCAGCAACAACAGCACTTACAAAGTGCTACAATAGCTATTTAGTTATTTCAGAGTATAGTTTAGTTTCAGCGACAACAACACTTACATAGTGCTGCAGTAGCTCTTAATTGTTCCAGAACTTAGTTTGTTTTCAGAAATGATAGCAATTAACAAATGCTGTCTTAAAACCACAACATTTCTGAAGTACTACCAATACTAATTCCAGATTTAATATAAAATTTCAGAAACATTAAAACTTCAATTTTAGCCATTTTAACTTATGAAAATAATATTTTTCGCTTCAAAAATATTTATTTGGATATCATTTAACTTATGATTTAATAAAATAAATCTTTAATAAATAAATATCCAATTCAAACAATAATTCACTTATTAAGTCAAAAGTAAACTATTTTCTCAACCTTTTTTTTTCAATCAACTTAATACTCAATTTTAAAATACCCATTTCAGAAATAAAACTAAATTTTCATTCATTTACTTAACTTAAAATTTTCCATTTAAAGCTAAATTTCCCATTTCCAAGTTAAGACATATTTTTAAAAGTACACCTTTCCATTTAATCCTTTATACTTTTTAACTTGTAGAAAAATCACTATAAATTCATTTAAATTATTTAAATCCAATTTATGTTAAAATGTCATATTTTTACATTTAAAATGGGGGAATTAATTCAAAGGACAAAAATTTCTATATTTTTTGCCCCAAGGACACGACCTCAATATTTTACCACAAGGACAAACATTCTTCTAAAAATTATTCACAAGGACAAACATTTTCCAAAATTATTCATAAGGACAACAAAACTGATACCGAGCTAAAAACTAATACCAAAAAACCGCTACCGATAACTACAAACTGATACCTAAAAACTGCTATCAATAACTAAAAACTGATACCTACAGAAAGTTGTCCTTCAGGATAAAATATTGAAGGTCTGTCCTTGAGGCTAAAAAGCTGTGAAATTTTGTCCTTGACAATAATTTCCTGTTTAAAATACTTATAAATTTCGAAAAATATATATAATTAACCATGGGTTTGTATAATATTTTTCTAACCTAGGTCAAGTGATACGGATAATATATCATTTCAATCCGTAATTTAAAAAGAAAAATCCGGGTTCTAAGTTTCAATCCCGCAATCCCAAGTAAATCAAATACAATAAAAATCACTAGAGCCTATCATTTCAGCCCATAATGATTTTTCCTTATTCTATAGTCTGTTTGGGTATGTATCATTTCAACCCATAGTGATAAGGGAACTTGCAGTCTGATATAGAAAATAAAATAACAGTATACCATGTAATATTATAACAGATGATGTAACATGTATAAAATCAGGTTATACATCATATAAACAGATTAGATGCATATATGAACATATCAACATAGCAAATTCATTACTACATATCCACTTGTCATCGTTTCACAAATATACAAGTACAGAATGTGTAGAGTGAATAACTCACCTTTTGAAGCTAGAGATTATGAAGTAAAAGCACACAACAAACACAGAAAGGCACGACAAGCACGCACTAGATTCGAGAAGAATTAACACCAAAAATCAAATCTTGTAATCAAATAGATAAAACAAATATAAGTATATGGCTTAACACAAACAAGATATGAATTCAACAATGTAAAACATGAATCAATATGAAACAAAACTTGGTTTAAATCACAAGTGGGCTCGGCTACATCATCTATAGGCTTGTCCATCACCATATTTTACTCGGCCATGTTGTGTTAAAGGTAACTAGGCTTGGTTATGGGGTTAAAAGGCATGGCTATGGTATGAAATATGAAGGGGATGGCAAGCAAAAGTCAAGTTGAGGCAAAGGCAAAGGGTGTTGACCTTTAGGCTCGACCTATGGCTCGGCTTTGGGTCAAGTCAGATCTAGATCATGGCTAGGAGATGGAGATGGTCATGGCCATGGCAAGGTGGTGGAGTTTGTGTTGTGGCCGATGCTAAAGGGAGAGGTTTAGAAGAAGTAGTGGAGATAGGCTAGGGTTTCAAGGCAGTTTTATGATGGATTGGATCTAGGGTTTCATGGCAAGGCTTGGTGATGATGGTGGGGAGTTGTTGGCCGTGGAAGATGGTGGTGGGGAGGGGATGTAGTCGGCAATAGCAAGGTGTGGCCGAGCAAAACAATAGAAACCAAAAGGAAAAAGAAAAGAGAAAAGAGAAGAGAAAGCGGAGGCCATTGAAAACTTACTCTGTATTTTCTCTCTGGATGCAAATGAAAATGAGATGTGAGAAAATGTTTTTTGCACGTGAATTTACACAAGTAAGAGGCGGCTAGGGTTTGGAAATACACGGCCAAAAATAATGAACGGCTAGGAAGTAATAAAGAGGGTAGGCAAGTAAAAGGGCAAGAGTTAAAACAATGTGACATATGTAAAATTCAATAAATAAAATAAAGTCTATACAAAACAAAATAGAGAAATAAAATAAAGATATGGATATAGGAAAAATATAAATTAAAATACAGAAATTAATTGCGTGTAAAACGCTGTATTTTATCCAATTTTAAAAGTATAAATCGTAATTTACCGAATTGAAAAGCAGAATGGATAGCAGAATTATATCCAGCTTCAAATAAAAATATTAGAATTTATAAATTTAAATTTTAAAGTATTCAAATAAAATTCAAAGTTTGACCTAAATATAAAAGTTTCGAAAATTTCTTATTTTATTCTGTTTTGAAGATAACTTACAAACACATCCAAAATTACACTGGAAAAGTTCCAAAATTCAAAAGTTAATGATTAATATCAAAGTTTTCAAATAAATTAAATTTAAAATATGTAAAAAAAATTTGATTGTTATAGGATGTGAATGGTTGAAAATACCGGGCCGTTACAATTGCCTCACGTGCCTTGTCACTTGCCTTATCGCACCCATTATGTGTTTGGTTTGTGTCATACCTATGGAGTGCTACCTGATAGCTCACCAGTTTACGGTGGAGTTTACCGCAATGTATAGACTACGACATTTATATATAATGTGTTAAGGGGGTATGAGTAACGCCTTAATGCTATTTTAGTACTTTACTTTAATGTAGACATATAATAGCCTGTTGTACTATGTATGTAGATAGTTTAACGGATCCTTAGGAGATGGAATCCTGAACATCTCTTAAGTTATTACATGCACGTCAGACACTGGATAAGAGATGTAAAATCCCGTAAACATCTCTGAAGTCATCACACTCGTATTTGTTTACTGTTGATTTAACTTACATAAGGTCTTTTAGTTCTGGTTCGAGTGTTTTGTCTTTTGATTGCGCTTGGGTCAGTCCGAGCTTTTCAGTGTGTTGAAGACCTTATTTTTGGAGGATGAAGACGAAGATTTAGTACTATTATTATTTATTATATTTATCTCATTCATCGTGTTGTTTCGCTGCATTATATATTTATCATGTTGTATGCAACTCTGATTTATATTGTAAAAGTGTAATCAAATGTTATTTGTAAAATAGTTTCATGAACTGTTATTTGATTGTTATATTTTTTCATTCTGCTATGGCATTCTATGTTTGTTTTATTTTATTCTCTTCTATTTCTTACTTACCTCATAACATTCCTCCCTTTTGAATGCCTTGGGTTCGACTGCGTGTTTTATTGTCAATTTAAACCATCCAAAAAGGTGGGTTGTTACATTTGGTATCAGTGCTTTGGTTCAGCGATAACCTTAGCTTTGTGGGGTTTGACTCGTTAGAGATAAGGTAGTAGTACCCTAAAATGGGTTTTTTGAGTGTATATATATGAGAGGGCGTATTTGTTAGTGTTATAAAATATTTTTATATTGTGTTAATTTGTTGTATTTAGTAGTTATAAATTATGGTCGGTATATAGGTCGCTATTGCATCGATAGGGATTTCTAAATACTTAATAGGGCAGACCGACACAATATTGCTTTTAAAATATAGGTAAGTGAAATAATTTTACCTAGAATTATATTTTGTATATAAAAGAATAATATTTACAAATAATATAGTTGGATGTGATATGTTGTTTCTTATGTAGCGGAATTTTTAAATATTAAATTGTAAAATAGGACCTACCAGTAAAGTAAATAAGAATTGGAAATTTAAGAACTTAAGTTCCGAGGTTTGAAATTTGTTTTCAAAAGATTTTGGAATACAATGTTAATTTTATTTGGAATTAATTTCGGATAGAAATATTTTCAATGTGATTTGAAAGAAAGTTTTAAACTTTTTTTAAAAGGAAATAAGTTCTGTACTCCCCTCTCTACCGCTTAAAATCAATTTCGGTGATGTGTGCACACATCATCGACGTCCATTTTCGAATTTCAAATGGGAAGACTGCTGTAGTAGTTTTAGTGCACATTTATTTTAATAAAAAAAAATCTAAACTTTAATTTCTAAGATATGATTGATATATAAAAGATATGAGTATCTATATTGTTTTAAACGATTTGAAATGAACCTGACATTTGTTTCTTAAATTTCCATAAATTAGGGATTTCAATTATTTTAATGAATGAAATCTTGACTATATTAATAACTGGAAACTACTGAAATGAGAAATCTAAGAAATAGAAGGTAAGTAATTAATAAACTATATAAGAAACTGGAAATTTATAACTTGCAAATCAAAGGGAAGGAAAATTTAGAAGATGTAATTATTGAAATTTTATTAATTAAAACGAATAAGATAAACTTGTGTAACATTCAATTACATTCTTAAAACATATATAACTTACCAGAATTGTTTAAAAGTTGTAATGTTAAATAAGAATATGTAATAAAATATTATATAAGTAAAATTTAAGTAATGAAAGTGTTCAATGGAATTATGCTTATAAATGAAGAATTAAGTCGTATAAGAATATGGTAAGCTTAAGTTAATGCTTGAAGATAATTATAATTAATATGTGTAGTAAAAGCGAACACTATATTAAGTAAATGATTATACTTTAGAAAATGTTGAAGTGATTTAGAAATAGATTTAGTATTCAATAATGCTGTACATGAAGGAAATAAATATGAAAGGAAAAGAACAAAATGATTTTTTTTTTTGAAATTACAAGTATGAGTTGATTCACCAATGAATATTGACATTAAATGGAAATCAAAGTAAATAATAAATGCTAATTAAATTTGCAAAGAGGCTTACATAATATTTTAAGAATTGATTATGGATGATCTAAATAATTTAATGGAAATAACTCATGTAAGTAAAAGAATGTAAATGAATGGAAAAAAAGACATAATATGAATAAATGAAAATAAATAAAAAGTAAACAATGATGTGGGAGGAAATTAATAAGAATAAACTTAAATGATATTTGAAATTCTTGGTTGTTTTGGTTTATGAGATGTTTGGGAAAGGATACTTCTAACTGTATAAAGATGTAAAATTAATCTATTAAGTAACTGTCTAAGGCTGTTGAGCATAGGGTACACTTGATAGTTTATTTGTCATCTTGTACGATTAAAAGTTTCCAAACATTAACAAACCATTTGTTTTGGTTGCTATGGATGTACGATTGATTTATTGGTGCATATAATGGTTGTATTATTATATTTGCATTTGTTATGTGTTGATTTGTTTTGTTACTAATTGGAAACAACTAATATGTTGCCTTTTTACATAATCCTAACTCATTTGGACTATATAAGTGAAATATGGGTTTATGAAAGCAATAGCTACCGCTTTTGGTTTCATAAATAAAGCGTTGTTTGCCCGACAAATAGGTACGTTTTTGGATTATGGTTTTATAGAGATATTTTATTGTTCTTCTAGTGGTTTTGGATAATTTATTAGAAATACGATATATATATATATATATATGGAAAGTCTATTTAGACATAAAATGGAGATGCAGTCGGTGACACAAAGAATCTCCACTATTGGATTGCCCCCTGAATTCCACCCTATCCATAAAGACAAAAAAATCCAATGGTCTGGATCTTTTATGTCACCATTTTGTGTTCAAATAGCCGGCCCCATATATATATATATATATATATATATATATATATATGTATGTATGTATGTATGTATGTATGTATATGTGTGTGTGTGTGTGTTATTATTATTTTTTCGTACCTTCCCGTACAAAGGATACTCTACCGAAATTTTCCATGAATTTTTTACTTAGAAATATTTTGTGAAGGGTGAAATATTTTTGAACTTTTATTGAACTTTTATATGAAGATTTAATTATTTATAAATTGATATATCTTATTTAAAATACTTAATTATGTAAACTTATTGTTTATAAATTGAATACTTTGAATAAAATATATTAATTTCTTAATTCCTTCCTTTCCTTTACAAGGACGAATGGTTTTGAGTGGGGAAGAGTGTAACGATCCGTATTTCTCTTATAATTGACATATTGAACTTAATATGATTTTGGAATTTAATACTGGAAGAAAATTAAATTTATGATTTATGAATGAGTGAACTAACTAGAATGAAATTTAATAAAGTTAATTTAAGGGAATCGATGACTATTTGAATGTAGTCTCAATCAATTAGAATAATTGCAATAAATTAGCAAGAAATCGTAAATAAGCAAGTAAAGTAAATGTTATATTAAATGGTGAGATAGCATGTAATTAACTGAAATTCAATATAATCAGTATTGTGCAAGTAGTCATAACATTTGTTTGTAGATAATGAACTTATAAATGTGATCAAATTAAGTAAAATGTACAATTGTCGTTTATCACTTATTTATTTAATCAGTTGAAATTAAATTGGAAATCAATTGCAATTAATCCAATTAAATATGGCAGTTAATATGAAGTAAGACGATAATTATAAAATATTAATGTAATGAGATGTAAACCAATGACGATTATATCTGTAATATGATAGTTGAGTGAATAATAAGATATAAATAAAATAAAAGAATTTATTTGAAATTAAAATATAATCAATTAGATTTTTATTATAGTTGTAATTGAGCGCTATAAGTTGTGCAATACTTAATATTGAATTGACATAGAAATGTGTTTTAAAAGACTTTAAATTTCAAGTAAATCAAAAATGATGGAAATCTTTAACAATTAAATTTGAAGTTGAAAAGTGACCTAATCAATTTAATAAAAATTTATTTAATTAATGTGGAAAATATCCATTTTGGTCACTGTCCGGCTATAAGACAATATCCGATTCCGGTCTCTTTAACAATCAATCGTTATTATAACCCACGGATATGTATTTCAAATAATTTACACTTTCAAGACCAAAATATCATACTCATTTCAAAACAATATCACAATTGTATCATTTCCATTTCAAAAATAATTCAATATTATATCATTCAAATAAAACCCAAATTTTCAAATCATTGAATATTTCTTTAAATTTATTAAACTTGAAATATTCCTTTAAATTATCATAACATTTTGGAAATGTTACCTTAAGGAATCATAGCATTTTTGGAATGTACTACTTTCCACTTTACATTGTATATAATCAAAGTATTGATAAGCTAAAAATTTTAACATGTCAATTTATCATAGCCTTATAGTTAGATAAACTTTCTTACTTTAATATACAATTTAAACCGAAATTCTTATGTTAAGTTAAAAGCACCTTATTAACTTACATTATTATTGCAATAAAGAAATTTTATTATTTTAATCATTTAAAGTATTCCATTCACATAAATTAAAACTTTCTTATCAAATGTACGTTATCAACTTACACTTTATTATTACAGTAAGTAACATTTATCATTTTAATCAATTTAAAATACACCATTACATTGATTAAAATCTACGTGTCAAATGTACGTTTTAAATTTTTATTCCTATTACAATAATGAACATTTATTAATTAAATCAATACCACACTACTTAAAACTTTACATGTTTCTTTCTTAATTAAAACTTTACATGTTCATGCATTAATTAAAACTTTCATGTTCTCTCATTAATTAGGACTTTACACGTTTCTTTCATTAATTAAAAACTTATACGTTTCTTTCATAAATTAAAACCTATACGTTTCTTTCATAAATTAAAACCTATACGTTTCTTTCATAAATTAAAACCTATACGTTTCTGATTTATATTACCATTTCACAAATTTAACTAAACATCCAGTTTATTTAATTAATTTAACATCTTTAGTTAAAACTCAAATTTCACATTTTCAAGTCAAGTTATATTTTAAAATTTCATTTTCAACAGTCATTTATTCAACCACTTAAATTTATAGAAAATCAATAATTCTTTAATAAATCACTTAAATTCAAATATAAATCAATTTATCATATTTACCATTTTCCAAATAAAATTAAAGTCCATTTTATTCATGTATCTTAAATATCATTTTTAGTTAAAATTCCAAATTTCAAACGTAAGTTATATTTCAAAATCCAGTTAATCCATTCATAAATTACATTTTTAACACATAGAAAAATCATAATTTATTTATTTTAAAAACTTTCAAAATCTATTTAAATCAAATTTCATAATTTTATATTTTTAAAATACTTAAAATATTCAAAGCACTTTATAGAATAACCACGGGTCTGTATATAGTTTTCTATCCTAGGTAAGTGATACGGATATGTATCATTTCAATCCGCAGTTTAAAAGGTAAAAATCCGGGTTCTATCATTTCAAACCCGCAATCCCAAGTTTAAATAAATAAATAAAATAACTCAGGCCTATCATTTCAGCCCATAATGATTTTTATCCTAACAGGGAACTTGCAGTGTGATCATATACAGAAATAATATAAACAATGTCAATACCACAATATACAGTCATGTATCAGATGTCAGGTGAAATTAACAGTTTTAACATGGTAATAACATGGTAATAACACGGCATAGCATATCATATGATCATCATTAACTTGCATAAAATTTTTACATTACTAAACACTTGTCATCAATCCACTTTTCATAAGTATATATGTCAGAGTGAGAAAGACTCACCTTTTTCAAAGCTAGAGACCAAAACAACATACAAGCACGACTCCAAAGGCACGACAAGCACAAGTTCACGACTTTTGATTTGAGTTGAAAGATAGCCAAGATATGATTTTGTATCAACAACCCAAAACAAAACAAACCA
This sequence comes from Allium cepa, assembly GCA_030765085.1. Lineage (NCBI taxonomy): Eukaryota > Viridiplantae > Streptophyta > Magnoliopsida > Asparagales > Amaryllidaceae > Allium > Allium cepa. The sequence goes on from CM060945.1 coordinate 418,901,122, forward strand.
GACACTATATAAACATTCAACATAAAATAACATTGAAACAATTTTGAAATACAAAGCGAAATGAACAAGATAGATTGGACCTTGCTTCAACCACTTCAATGATTGGCCTAAGGGACACTTATGCTTGGCTATGATGATGCTTTGGCTCAGGTATGATATCATATAGGTCAGGTTTAACATCATATAGGCAAGGCAACAAATGGAGATGAAGGGAATGAGGCAACAATGGTCAAAAACACTGCTTTTAGGCATGTAGGTTGCAATTTGAAGGGTTTGGCCACCATAGATGGCTCTGCCATGGTCATGGTTGGTGGAGTAGATGGCGTTGGAGGCATGGAAGAGATGTAGGAGTTTGTGGCCGCGGCTATGGAGAAGAGGCCGATCCAAACTTAGAAGAGAAACAAGGCAAAATTGCATAGAAAAGTAGAAAGAAGAGAGGGATTTACCTAATTTTTTTTCTTCAAGGTGGAGGCCATGATATTTAGGATTTTGGGGCTTCAAAAATTCGTGAATGACAAGTGGAAGTCGGCTGCAAAGGATGGGGAAAGGAATGGCTAAGATGAATTGATGTATTAATGACAGAAGAAACTGCAAAAGAAACGGATAAAACGTTTTTCCGTTTCTTAGCTCTTAACCCTTTCAAATTTCTCATATATATCTATATACATCCAAATAACTGAAAATAATTAAAATCTCAGTTAAAATTCGAAAATATAACAGATAAACAAAATATTAAAAATTAAATATTAATTAGATATGATTAAATAAGAAAAATAGCACAGAAAAATGAAACTAGACTTAAGAATTAGAAATAACTTCAATACACTTTGGAAAAATTTACTTTAATTTAAATACATGTAAAATGAATAAAATAAAGTAAAACACAGCAAATAAAAGTGAGTGCATAAAATAAATAAATTTTAATTATATATAATTAAAATAAGAAAATGGCTTAAAATTGTAGACTAGGCTTTAAAATTAGAAATAAATCCAAATGAACTTTAGAAAATCTTCATGGACTTGTAAAATATTTATAACAAATAAAATAACAAAAAAATAAAAGTGCATTCACAAAAAAAAAATTTATTAAATATAATTTATATGAAGAAAATGGCAGAAAATTAGAAAACAACCTTTAAAAATAGGAAATAAATACACTAAATTTTGGAAAATTCTATTATCATTTAAAAATATTTAAAAGTCAAAATATACATAATAAAACATATTATCACATATTAAAATAAAATATAACCAAGAAGAAGTAATTTATACAATTTAAAATAGTCATTGTTAAATAACCCTATATACGCACAATATTGTAAAGGGTATAACTTTCACAATTTACATCCAATTTCAACGAAACGAAAAGTGGTGTTCTTAGAATTTTATGTACTTTCATAATAAAAGAAAAAAATATTAAATTTTTAAACTTTTAAAATTTTAAGTTGAAAGTCACAGTTTGACTATTTTGACCAAAATCAACATTTCAGGCAAATATTTCAACTTACACAAGTTTGGGATTATGACTCATAAAAATCAAGATTATATTTAAATAATAAATTTAATCATTTCAAATAAGTAAAAATAAAAGTTTTTTTTAAACCAAAATTTTACAATAAAATAATTAAAATATACAATAAAATAATTACAAAATATAGGGTTGTTACACTCTCCCTCACTCAAAACTTTTCGTCCCCGAAAAGGAATGAGGTATGAGAAAGCACAGTAAAAGATAGAGTGAAATAAGATTAGGACAAGATGACAAGGAGAATGAAATTATACATGCTGGCTATTGTTATAGGTAAGTTTTACAAGGTGGAGCTGATCTTTCCAAGATTCTCCAAAATTAAGAACACAAGCACGAAAAAGGTGGATTCAAAATGATTACCAAAAATCTATCAAAGATTATAGAAAGATTCCTATACCAATCTATAGCAAGATAAGGAGGAGGATAACAAAAAAAAATAGTTTGGAAAACAAAATAAGGAAATAGATTTGAAAGCATGGAAATTTCAACTTAAATAGAGAATAAATCTTTACACAAGTTAAATAAATCTTAACTATCTCAAATTTCATTATCTTATTATCCAATCATCATAAATTAACAAATTTAAAAACCATGGGTTTGAAAAATAATCATTTATTACACTCACAATGTATTTAATAAATTTAATTCTTCTTTATTCCTAAATAAAACTAAATTTATTCCTCTCACTATATTTATCACTTATGTTAAACATACTTACACTTAATATAACTGCTTTCTTTTATTCTTAGTTCTTTTAATATTATTTTGTTATAAGTTATTCAATTTCCCTTTATTATATTTACCTCTGTTAATCATTTTATAATTAAAATTTAAGTGTATAACATTTATTATAACCACTCAAATTTTATTTATAAAATCTTTTTATATTGTATATTACCCAATTACATTGTTAACTTCTGAAATTAAGGTAAGTTATACTGGAATGAAATTGTGTCATACAAATAAAACTTTCCAATTCAATTATCTCAAGTTTAATCATTTATCCAAGTTTTTTTGATTTTCTTTTTATAATTGAAATTATTGTTAAAAATAAAATTTAAGAATTAAATTTCCGATTTCTTCAAACCATTTAGAGATAAGTAATAATATATATATACTATGTCAAATCAAATTTCAATAATATATCTATATATATTATAAATTAAGTCATATTTTAGAAATTCTAATCAATTTAATTTTCCAAAACAAAGCTGTAGCAAGACTACAGAACAGTCTCTTCACTTCGAAACTCGAAAATGAACGTCGATGATGCTGTAGTCATCACCGAAGTTATTTTCCAGCGACAAAGAGAAGAGTACTAATTTTAAACTTAAAATTCTTTGGAAACAAATTTCTATTTCAAATATTTTAAATATTATATCCCTTTAAACTTTTAAACAAAAGGTTTGGAACCATCAAAAATAAAATCCTCAAATTTCTTTTTCTAAATTCATTTAAGTTCCCATATAAATTTATAAACAATTATTTATAAATTCATTTATAGAACAATAAATGATAAATCAAGTATTATCATTTCAAATTATCAATTTGAATCATTTTATTAAGTTCCATAAATATATATCAAAATTTTATTTCATTAACCAAAACAAAATTTAAAATAATATCGTGTCAGTTTGTTCTGTCAAAGTGTTTTAGAAATCCTTTCGATAGCGTTGATCAGACGAATTGATCGGAAACCCAAATCAACGTCAACAACTCCAACAACACAATATGAAAAAAAATATAGATCGATAAATACAATTCAAAATGTTTGAAAATATGTTGGAAACAAAAGACAAGATGATTAAATACAGAGTAGGGAGATGAATAAGCTAAAATAAATCACGGGCAACCTTAATCGGGTCAACCGTGACTTAAAATATAAGATCGAAGTGGATTTTCTGGGGCAAATCTACGTTTGATCTCAAGAGTTAGAGTTTAGGATAATAGGAGATACTAGCATCTAAACCGAGGATATAAAATCTTTGGTGAATCGATGCTGTTGTAATGGAGTTTCACCCCTCTTACAAGAAAATTTTTGAGATTGGCGGGACCGCCAATTCACTATAAAGATCATTCGAAGTGGAGTTGTGGGATACTCCAGAATCAAATGAAGATGAATAGCGGCGAATAAGAATGGACTTTGGAACCGCAGGTAACGTTCCAAAATTCAAAGGAATCGAGTCAAAAGGGAAGAGATTCAAACTCGAATGAAAGTGATTCTGTAAATACATTCACTCTATATGCTGAGTTTTGCCTAGAGCTACCAAAGCTCTGATACCAACTGTAACAACCTCGTATTTTCAACCATTCGCATCCATTATAAGTGTATAGGTAGACACTCATGCCGGAATTGAATTGCTCAAAATACCGCGTTGTAAATAAAAATTTGGCAAATCTCAGGGTATACAGTAAATAAAAATCACAGATCACAGACACAGAGTAGTAATAATGCAGCGGAAGTAAAAGAGGAGATAGTAGTTCATGAAGCTACTATATAAAATATAAGATACAACAGAAGAGTAACAGGATACATCAGGTACAAATCAGACACATCACTTAACCACTGGATACTGAAACAAAATAGATGGCTGGATCTTCAAGGAAAGCTCCAATGCCGAAGGTGAATCTTGAATGCTAACTCAATCAATCTGACCCGAGCGTAAAGCAAAACACAAAACCCTCGAGTCCGGACATAAATACTTATAAACTGTAAATCAACTCAAGTGAACAGTAACAAAATGCATCAGTAACTTAAAGGATGCTTGGGACCGCCCATCCTCTAAGGATCCGTTAAACTATTTACTATGTAGTAGTATACGCTATATACGGTAGTGTCTAATCAGTAAAGTATAATCATATAGAAAATAGCTTTAAGGGGATGGTGAACCTTAACGCGGTCGGATCTTTAAAACCAAAATCGTAGTGGGCTCGATATAAGGATATGACACGGCACGCAAGGAAATGCCAGGGTGGATACACCGTTTGCACTCCTGGACCGGTGGTGACGGCAAGCCAGCAGCTTCCGCCCACCTCGAACAATACCCCCGAATCAAAGTGGCTCCACCGAATCGAATCACAACAGTAATAGAATAGTTTCCGATGGAGCATGCTCGATGAAAGGGTGCGACCCTTTGTGTAGCTCGATATAGCTCCTATTTTAGTCATATATGCCAACTCACGGGAGTTGGGTCCACGTAATATACCTCGAGAACGTCGCCACCATCCTACTTCATTCTGGAATCTCCACCGCGTACACAGTTGTTAAAGTGGTTTTCGGTATTGTCCAGCTATAAGACAATATCCGATCCCGGTCTCTTTAACAGCCAATCGTTATTATAACCCATGGATATTTATTTCAAATAATTTATACTTTCAAGACCAAAATATCATACTCATTTCAAAACAATATCACAATTGTATCATTTCCATTTCAAAAATAATTCAATATTATATCATTCAAATAAAACCCAAATTTTCAAATCATTGAATATTTCTTTAAATTTATTAAACTTGAAATATTCCTTTAAATTATCATAGCATTTTGGAAATGTTACCTTAAGGAATCATAGCATTTTTGGAATGTACTACTTTCCACTTTACATTGTATATAATCAAAGTATTGATAAGCTTAAAATTTTAACATGTCAATTTATCATAGCCTTATAGTTAGATAAACTTTCTTACTGTAATATACAATTTAAACCGAAATTCTTATGTTAAGTTAAAAGCACCTTATTAACTTACATTATTATTACAATAAAGAAACTTTATTATTTTAATCATTTAAAGTATGCCATTCACATAAATTAAAACTTGCTTATCAAATGTACGTTATCAACTTACATTTTATTATTATAGTAAGTAACATTTATCATTTTAATCAATTTAAAATACACCATTACATTGATTAAAATCTACGTGTCAAATTTACGTTTTAATTTTTTTATTCCTATTAAAATAATGAACATTTATTAATTAAATCAATACCACACTACATAAAACTTTACATGTTTCTTTCTTAATTAAAACTTTACATGTTCTCTCATTATTTAGGACTTTACACGTTTCTTTCATTAATTTAAAACTTATACGTTTCTTTCATTAATTAAAACTTATACCTTTCTTTCATAAATTAAAACCTATACGTTTCTTTCATAAATTAAAACCTATACGTTTCTTTCATAAATTAAAACCTATACGTTTCTGATTTATATTACCATTTCACAAATTTAACTAAACTTCTAGTTTATTTAATTAATTTAACATCTTTAGTTAAAACTCAAATTTCACATTTTCAAGTCAGGTTATATTTTAAAATTTCATTTTCAACAGTCATTTATTCAACCACTTAAATTTATAGAAAATCAATAATTCTTTAATAAATCACTTAAATTCAAATATAAATCAATTTATCATATTTACCATTTTCCAAATAAAATTAAAGTCCATTTTATTCATGTAACTTAAATATCATGTTTAGTCAAAATTCCAAATTTCAAACATAAGTTATATTTCAAAATCCACTTAATCCATTCATAAATTACATTTTTAACACATAGAAAAATCATAATTTATTTATTTTAAAACCTTTCAAAATCTATTTAAATCAAATTTCATAATTTTATATTTTTAAAATACTTAAAATATTCAAAGCACTTTATAGAATAACCACGGGTCTGTATATAGTTTTCTATCCTAGGTCAAGTGATACGGATATGTATCATTTCAATCCGCAGTTTAAAAGGTAAAAATCCGGGTTCCATCATTTCAAACCCGCAATCCCAAGTTTAAATAAATAAACAAAATAACTCAGGCCTATCATTTCAGCCCATAATGATTTTTATCCTAACAGGGAACTTGCAGTGTGATCATATACAGAAATAATATAAACAATGTCAATATCATAATATACAGTCATGTATCAGATGTCAGGTGAAAATTAACAGTTTTAACATGGTAATAACATGGTAATAACACGACAAAGCATATTATATGATCATCATTAACTTGCATAAACATTTTACATTACTAAACACTTGTCATCAATCCACTTTTCATAAGTATATATGTCAGAGTGAGAAAGACTCACCTTTTTCAAAGCTAGAGACCAAAACAACATACAAGCACGACTCCAAAGGCACGACAAGCACAATTGCACGACTTTTGATTTGAGTTGAAAGATAGCCAAGATATGATTTTGTATCAACAACCCAAAACAAAACAAACCAGACAGTATATAAACATTCAACATAAAATAACATTGAAACAATTTTGAAATACAAAGCGAAATGAACAAGATAGATTGGACCTTGCTTCAACCACTTCAATGCTTGGCCTAAGGGACACTTATGCTTGGCTATGATGATGCTTTGGCTCAAGTATGATATCATATAGGTCAAGTTTAACATCATATAGGCAAGGCAACAAGTGGAGATGAAGGGAATGAGGCAACAATGGTCAAAAACACTGTTTTTAGGCATGTAGGTTGCAATTTGAAGGGTTTGGCCACCATAAATGGCTCTGCCATGGTCATGGTTGGTGGAGTAGATGGTGTTGGAGGCGTGGAAGAGATATAGGAGTTTGTGCCAGCGGCTATGGAGAAGAGGCAGATCCAAACTTAGAAGAGAAAAAAGGCAAAATTGCATAGAAAAGTAAGAAAAGTAGAAAGAAGAGAGGGATTTACCTAATTTTTTTTCTTCAAGGTGGAGGCCATGATTTTTAGGATTTTGGGGCTTCAAAAATTCGTGAATGACAAGAGGAAGTCGGCTGCAAAGAATGGGGAAAGGAATGGCTAAGATGAATTGATGTATTAATGACAGAAGAAACTGCAAAAGAAACGGATAAAACGTTTTTCCGTTTCTTAGCTCTTAACCCTTTCAAATTTCTCATATATATCTATATACATCCAAATAACTGAAAATAATTAAAATCTCAGTTAAAATTCGAAAATATAACAGATAAACAAAATATTAAAAATTAAATATTAATTAGATATGATTAAATAAGAAAAATATCACAGAAAAATGAAACTAGACTTAAGAATTAGAAATAACTTCAATACACTTTGGAAAAATTTACTTTAATTTAAATACATGTAAAATGAATAAATAAAGTAAAACACAGCAAATAAAAGTGAGTGCATAAAATAAATAAATAAATTTTAATTATATGTAATTAAAATAAGAAAATGGCTTAAAATTGTAGACTAGGCTTTAAAATTAGAAATAAATCCAAATGAACTTTAGAAAATCTTCATGGACTTGTAAAATATTTATAACAAATAAAATAACAAAAAATAAAAGTGAATTCACAAAAAAAAAAAATTATTAAATATAATTTATATGAAGAAAATGGCAGAAAATTAGAAAACAACCTTTAAAAATAGGAAATAAATACAGTAAATTTTGGAAAAATTCTATTATCATTTAAAAATATTTAAAAGTCAAAATATACATAATAAAACATATTATCACATATTAAAATAAAATATAACCAAGAAGAAGTAATTTATACAATTTAAAATAGTCATTGTTAAATAACCCTATATACGCACAATATTGTAAAGGGTATAACTTTCACAATTTACATCCAATTTCAACGAAACGAAAAGTGGTGTTCTTAGAATTTTATGTACTTTCATAATAAAAGAAAAAAAATTAAAATTTTAAAATTTTAAAATTTTAAGTTGAAAGTCACAGTTTGACTATTTTGACCAAAATCAGCATTTCAGGCAAATATTTCAACTTACACAAGTTTGGGATTATAACTCATAAAAATCAAGATTATATTTAAATAATAAATTTAATCATTTCAAATAAGTAAAAATAAAAGTTTTTTTTTAAACCAAAATTTTACATTAAAATAATTAAAATATACAATAAAATAATTACAAAATATAGGGTTGTTATAATCTCGGATTTTGATGAAACTTGTTTCATCAGATCCGTAGTAGTAAATTATCATAAGATTTCAAGTTTCATAATGATCAAACTTTTCATTTGGTCGTGCAGGCTCGAAACACGTAGAAATCAATTTAATGAATTTAGTTTAAATTAAGCTGATTTTAAAAGCTAAGTTCTTCATACAATGGGATTGAGACTTGAAACCTATTCCATCGAATTTCAAAATGTAAAAAACATCTATTTTGATATATGGGATGACCCTTTTTCGTTTTGAAAGCGGAACAGGATGTTCGGGTCGATATTGTCGTTTCGAACCAAATTGATATGTTCATTCTTTCTTATTAGGCCTTATTTATGTAAATAGAAATTTTTAACCCTTGCAGCCTTTCTATTTTTTATTCCTATACATAAAAATTTGTCTGTTTATTCCTATCTCTTCTCCCAATGGTAGAAACTTATATTCAATTCAGAAAACCCTATTTCAATTTCAGATTCAAATCAAAAATTAAACTCCTCAAAAATTTATCAAATTATATATCGTTGGATAGATCTCGATGAGCGTAATCCGCTATAATAATTCGATTTCAATTGGATACATCGTTTGACATAAAATCTTTGATGAACCTCGACTGTTGAAATTTGGTTTTCTCGATCCAACGGTGGATCTTCATCCGATTGACGACCGCGAAGCGGCGTTGGGAAGAGGAGGTCGAGCAGCACACGTGGTGGTGTTCGTTGGTCGTATGGTAGTTGGAATTCGCCTGGAACGGCGAATACATATAGGCGGCGGTGCGATAGCCAGAGCTACCGGAGGTGGTCGCATCACCATGGCTGCGTGCGGCCAGAAGCGTTGGGAGCAACGGAGTTGTTCGATCTGGATGATGGCGCGTGGTGGAGGCGCAGTGGGTCAATGATCGTGGGGCTGCTTGTAAGTCGCATGTGTTCTGTGTTGATCGAGATGGGTATCCTATACGCGCATCTACGGTTTTGAACGATAGCAGGTGATGTGGTATTATTTGTTTTAATTATTTTTAATTTAAAATTTTAAAAATTTCGATGATCTAATGTGAATAACTTTTGCATACGAGCACAGATTCACGTGTGGTTTTCTCCGCTACGATCATATTGAAATTTTGAACATTATGGAGCTATTTTGGTCGAATTCTAAGAACGTTCAAATTTTGGGCTTTAATTGGATTTTAAATCGATTTGAAATCCGAGGTGAGTGTTTTAACCCACTCACAACTATTAAATTATCTTATGTTAGTTAAATTAAATTTGTTATGCGATCAAAAATTGATTGATTGTTGTTTGGTATATTTAAATTAACATTCCAGTTAAATCTGCCTTTATTGAACTTAATCGCCATTTAATTTAATGTTGAATATTTTAATTAGCAATTACTTACCTATTGATGATAATCTGTTAATTGTTATTTTTATTGGTTGATCGAATGGTGTTTGTGATGGATGTTTAACTATTGCTATTGGATGATTGGATGTTATATTATATATCACGCTTCAAGTTCCCTTAGTTTATTGTTAGCAAATCACCATGGGTTGAAATGATACATACTCGAATGACCTATAGATTAGGGAAAAATCGTTATGGGTCGAAATGATAAACTCGAGCAATTTTATGGATTTTGAATTTTTACTCGGAATTGCTGGTTGAAATGATAGTTACCCGTAAATTTTAAATTGTTGCGGGTTGAAATGATATATCCGTATCACTTGACCATAGGATAGAAAATTATATACGGACACCAAGTTGGTTAAATTAAATGATTTTTTTAAATCCTTAAAATTTTGAATTCGGTTAAATGATATTTTGAAATAAAATTTGACTTATATAAACTGAATTACTTTTAAAACTAAGCTTTGAAATGTTAAAATGTAAATTTGTTAAAGGAATTGTTAAAGGAATTTAAATTGAAATGTCAAAGTTGAATTTTGAATTATAAATGAAATTTATTGAAATTGAGTTATGAAATGTTTGAATATTTAAACATTGAAATCTAGGAATTTAAAGTGCTTTATAATTGTAGTTCAAACATGAATTTGAAATCGATATAAATTGAAATCATTTTGGGAATTTGTATTGGAAGAAAATTTAGTTTTATTGAAATATGGATATGGTCAAGATTAGTGGAAATGAAAGAAATAGTTTAATTTCATATTAATTTCAAATTAATTATTTTAATGTAAACTATTTAAAGATATATTATTTTAAATTCAGATTTATTTAATTTTCAAACTATTTACTATATAAACCATTTCTAATAATCAGACTATTTTATATTAAATTGTAACTATTTTTATCTATTTTAAACTAATTTAAACCTTTTAAACTATTTTCACTATTTTAACCTTTTAAAATTATTTTAATCTATTTTAAGCTAATTTAAACCATTTAAACTATTCTAACTATTTGGAACTATTTTAATTATTTTAAACTATTTTAAACCATTTAAACCATTTTAAAGTATTTTAGCTACTTTAAACTATTTTAAATTTATTTAAAGTATTTATGACTATCTAAACTATTTTCTAAATTTCAGATTATGCGAAGTTGAAGTTTTTATATTCAAATCCTTGATTTAAAAGCAAATATGGTTTAATGAGGTTAACCTATGTTGGAATTTGAAATGATATTTTCTAGTGAAATGACATATTTTGGGTCAATATGATGATTTTGAAATGAGAATTTAACCTATTTGGGAATATGATTTTGAAATTGAATATGATTTCGAAAGTGATATGCTTTTGAGAATATGATATTTTGATATCAATTATGGATTGATCTTTGGAGATGTAAAAAAACCATCCGGTGTGCAATAAGCGTTTGGTTTGTTAAAGAGATCGAGATCAGATATTGTTATACTCTCTATTAATACAGAAAACCGCTTTAACAACTGTGCATGTGGTGGAGATTCCAGAATGAAGTAGGATGGTTTGGCGAACGATTTTGTATAAGGTATTATCCTAGCCCAAACTCCCTCGAGCCAGCTTGATGTGAATAAAACAGGGGCCACGCTAGGCCAAGCGAGGTCGCACTTTCGATCGGACATGCTTCTTCAAAACTGTATACATTACTTTGTGTTTGATTTAGTGGCGGCCTCCTCGATTTGATTATGGGAGTGTGTTTCAAGGGGGGAGGTAGTAGATACTATGCGTTACCACCAGTCCGGATCCGCCAAATGGTAGTATCCTACCTTGGGCATTGCCTCACGTGCCTTGCCACGTGCCTTATCGCAATTATAACGAGTTTGGTTTGTGTTGTGCCTATGGAGTGCACCATGATAGCCCACCAGTTTACGGTGGAGTTTACCGTACTGTATAGACTACGACATTTATATATAATGTGTTAAGTGGGATATGGATAACGCCTTAACAGTATCTTAGTACTTTACTTTACTGTAGACATATTATAATAGCGTACTGTACTATGTATGTAGATAGTTTAACGGATCCTTAGGAGATGGAATCCCAAACATCTCTTAAGTAATTAAACACACGTCAGACACTGGATTGGAGATGTAAAGTCCTATAAACATCTCTGAAGCTGACATACTCATATTTATTTACTGTTGATTTAACTTACATAAGTTCTTTTAGTTTTGACTCGTAGTCTTTTCTATACGCTCGGGTCGCTCAGATATTTTTAGTGCATTGAAGACCTTATTTTTGGAGGACGAAGACAAAGATTTAGTACGATTATTATTTATTATATTTATCCCATGCATCATGTTGTTCCATGGCATTAATATTTATTCTTGTTGTATGTAACTCTGATCTGTATTGTAAAAGTGTTATCGAATATTATTTGTAAAACAACTCGTGAACTGTTATTTGCTTATTATATTTTGTTATTCCGCTATAAGATTCTGTGTTTGTTCTATTTCTTTCTCCTCTTTTTCTGATTTACCCGTAATAATCCTCCTTTGTGAATGGCTTGAGTTTGACATGTGTGGTTTATTGTCAATTCATACTGTCCAAAAAGATGGATCGTTAAAATGTACATGCACACATGGTTTCTTAGATGGGTATATGTATGTGTTCATTTGGAAGTCACATATAATTCACAACGTTCTACAGGTTCTATACATTGAATCATCATGGATTTCAATTTTTAGTCATATTTTTACTTCTTATTCAATATACATATATTTGTAAAAAAAAAGATTGATAATAGTATTTCTATCATTATTTTTAAGTAAAGAGATTTTAAATTTGATTTAAATACCATTATTTAGTCATTTAAAATAAAATTTTAAATTCAATCATATTTTTTATAATCGATGAATTTATGGGTCTTCACAGACTCCCATCCTTAAAAGAATTCCATCCTTGAAATTGTAGATGAGAAGAAGACAACTGTAGAGAAATAATATATACGATGAAATTTATACAAGATATGATAGGTGACTACACCACAGGTGATGAGTACACTACATCGATACAACATATACAATCTATTCATCCATCCATCCTTAACTTAGGACATGCTTTCTTCATTCTATCCCCTGTTTCCCATGTACAATTATTAGCATCACCACTCCATTATATTTTAACTAACCACAAAATCTTTCTCCTTATTCATTTCTTGTCACGATCCACGTCTCAATTGGATTGTCTGATAATGATTAAATTTGGTTCTACTTCCACGACTTCTTAGGAAGCTGTTTCTATGACTTGGTCTGGATCATACACATACTTACGTAAATGAGATACGTGGAGAACATTATGCATGCCGGAGAATCTCTCCGGTACTTCTCAATAGGCTAATGGGCCAATTCACTTAAGAATAGGAAAAGGTCCAATATATCGAGGGGCCAGCTTACCAGTTCTTCTAAATCATACCACTCCCTTCATTGGAGAGATCTTCAGAAATACCGAGTCTCAAACTGAGAATTCCAATATCTACAACTTCGATCGGCGTAACCCTTCCACCTACTTTGAACCTCCTTTAGCTTCTTTCTGATCATATCTACTTTCTCTTGGGCTTCTAAAATCATGTCGGGGCTAAGTACCAACTGATCTATGGTTTCGATCTAACATGCTGAAGACTGCATGGGCGACCACACAAGGCTTAATAAGGTGTCATATTTATGCTAGCCTGATAGCTGTTATTGTAAGCGAATCCACTAAATGAAGGTAGCTTTCCCCAGAACCTCTAAAGTCTAATACACATACTATTAAAAGATCCTTCAATAACTTGTTGATACTCTCTGTTTGCCCATTAGTTTGGAGATGATATGCGGTTCTTATAGCCAACTTCATTCCCAAAGCTGCCTACGAGGGACGTCAGAAGTGACTGGTAAAAATTAGGTCTTGATCGCTTATAATGCTGGTACGAACTCCATATAGTCTGACTATTTCCCTTATATATACAAGCGTAATGGCATGTGCTTTGCGCGTGAACTATTTTTCTACAAATTATATATATTTAATCATAAATTTATGTTGAAATAATGTGTAGATAGTTTTAGTTTATATTTTGAAGTTGCATCATACGATTTTTTTATAGGTTTAATTTTGTTGCTATTATTAGTTAAGAAATAATGAATTTGTAAACCGAAATTATTTGTTAGATCCTATATTTGAGTGACATGGTTTGATTTGGTAATGTTTAAAGAGGAGTTTTTGAATTGGTGAAAAAAGGTTTATCTGTTAGACACTATTTTTACATGATATTAAAATTTGATTTAGTAACATTTCTATAGAGCATTTTGAATGGGCAAAGTAAGTTTATTTGTTAGATTCTATTTTTAAGCGATAACGAGATTTTATTAATATTTATAGGGGCATTTTTAGTAGTTCACAATGACACCAAAAAAGTGTGACACCAAAGATATTACCACTATTATTAATGATATATATGTATATGTGTGTGTGTGTGTCAGCCAAGATTGCGGCTATTCATGTGGGTCTTTCTGGGATGAAGTGTGAGCTTTTAGTTAATCATTCTATGGTAACTCAGATGCCTTCATTCCCTTTCCTTGATCGAGGCAAGCCATCGAATAAGTCAATGGATATCTGGTCTTATTTTCACTTTTGAATCTCAAGTGGTTGGAGTAGTCCAACAATCTTTTATTGGTCACTCTTTACCTGTTGACAATTTGCATGTCTACTGACATGGATGGAAATGTCTCCCATATACCCTCCCACTAGAAAGTCTTCTTCATGTCTCTATACATCTTAGTAACTCCAGGATGTATTACGAGTGAAGAATTGTGACATTTTGTTAAAGCTTCATATCGAATCCCCTCGACATTGGGAACATATAACCTTCCATTCATCCTTAAAATTCCTTACTCATCCACTTTGAATCCTAATCATCTTCCTTGTATTTCATTCTCCTTCACTTCCTTGGCTATTCTTACAAGAATTGATTCCTTGAGCTGATTCTCCTTAATGCGACAATTCAATGCTAGATGCGCAACTAAATAAGCTGTAGTAGCATGCTTTCTGCTTAGCGCACCTGCCATAACAATGGCTTTTTACGGTGTACATAGAATATCCAAATCATTTGATGTGAGGAATTCTGACCAATATTATTTCCTCATATTTAAATCCTTGGTTTGTGATCCATGAAGAAATCAAACTTTTCGCCTAGAAATAATGTCTCCACATTTTTAGTGCAAACATCATGGCCAATAACTCCAAGTTGTGTATCACATAATTTCTTTCACGAATATTTAGTTGATGCCTTTCGTGTTTTTCTTTAGTCTTCGAGTATATGAGAATATAATCAATAAATACTAACATGAATTTTTCAAGTACATCTCTAAATACTCCGTTTATAATGACAGGAAATTAGCAGGTGCGTTGGTGAGCCCGAATGGCATAACTGACCATTCATAGAAATTATGTGGCCCTTGGAATGTAGTAAAGGGAATGCAATCTTCTACGGTTTTTAACTGGTGGAATCCCGTAGCTAGGTCCATCTTTGAGAATACTTAATCACCATGTACTTGATTAAAAAAGTCGTCTATGCAAGGTAGAGGATACTTGTCTTAATCGTTTGCTTATTTTGATCTGTGTAGTCCACACAAAGTCTAAGGGAACCATCTGACTTTGCCATAAAAACTACACTTATGCCTCAACTTTGGCGACTTGGTCTAATTAGCCCTTTCTTTTACAATTCATCACTTTGTTTTTCCAACTCAACATTTTCCTTGGAGCCATTGTAACGACCCGTAAATTCTAATGATTTTTATACCGTAATTAATTGAATTTTCGTGAAATTTTAAATATTTGAATTTGGAAATAAAATTTTAATATTTGAAATACATCTATTTAAACATAGAAAATTGTAAATTTTAGATTAACAATATGGAATTTTATTTTATTGTGTAATTTTATTCAATTTCAAATCAGTTAAAATTGATAATAATAAAATGTTTTCCAAACCTGAATATTTTTACACAATAAATTTGCAAATCTTCTGATTGAGACGTCATATTTCATTTCGCCCAATTTAGACTGCTATTGGTCCCTTTATCTTATTTCTGGTAAATTAACAGCATTTTTCGGTACCGATTATTGACTTTTGATAGGATGATTGTACCACTGGTATATGTATACGGTTTTGATCATCTTATCGTGCTGGTCTCTGCGGTATATTCGTATGTGTGATTTGGGGTATGGTACATGGCGAAAACCGTGAACAGATAACCATATCGCTACTTAATTCGTGCCTTTTGGAGTTCCTATTTCCTTTTGTTTTTCTATCACGATAATCAAAAGACACCAGCCATTATTATTCCCTAAATTAAATTCTTGACTTTTGTAATTCCCATTGTTATATTTCATATGTCGGTTATTCTACCTTTCTTCATCCTCCACTCTTTATAAAAGAAAAAAGTAAACGTAGAAAAGAAAAAAAAGTGGATATAAACTTTATATCAGAAAGAAAATTTCTCATTCCCTATTCTTTAACATTCAGCCTCTGACCATTCAGCCATCAAGCGTCCCACCACTTCCACTCCCCTCCAAGCATTCCTCCACCCCCCAGTTGAACACCTCCCAAATCCGCACGCAAGGGTTGCCGCCTCATGCCGTGTCCATTGCCTTGGGCAGCAGCCCGCCGTCACTCCTCCCTTCCCGATGTCAGCAACCACCCCGCAAGCACCGCGACAACCACCGAGACACCTAGCCTACCGCTGCCTTCCACCCGTGATAACCTGCGCCGCCGCCAATCGACGCTGTAAGCCTAGATCTCTTCCTTCTGGCTGAGCCTATCCACTCTCCACCACTTCCCACTTCCGTTGCTTGTTGCCAGATTCACTAGCCCAAGCTACCTTTATTACTGAAGCTTCATACCCATCCCTTGACTGCGCGCATATACTAGTTGAGGAAATAGGTATATATGCCGCCAACATATATTTGTTTTCATACTTGAATCGATATTTATTATTTTGAATTATATTTGATTACAGTATATATATATGTCTATAAAAATATTTCATTACAAAATCGGCTAATTATGTATGTTAATTAGATGTATATGTATATGCAAGTTATATGTACGATATTTTGTATATAAAATTTTCATATGTTATTATATATGAATTATATAATATGTTGTGTATATAATTTTTTCTAAGATGTTAGTGTGTATATATATATATAATATAGTGTATCCTAAAGGAAGTTATTTATATAGGTAAGTAGATAGTTTATATATGATTTGGTGTTATATATATATAAAGTTTTTATGTAAGTCATAAAATCTATTAGTTCATACCTATAAATCATTATGTCTGTTAGCTATATAAGTTTTCTTTATATGCGCTACTGTATATTGACAACAATATATATAAATTGGTTTTAAATATAAAGCGACGATTTTATTTTAATATGTGCTTAAATCTAAACAATGATTTTTGAAATATATATATAGAGATTTCATCTAACATGTGTAAAAATGTAAACTACGATTTATATATATATATATATATAGTTTATATATAAGTTCACTTATCAAATTGATCTTCATCAATCCAGTTCATCGTGCCCCGCTTTTGTCTCATCACTGTCCAAAATTGGTCGCAGCAGATTTTTGCTTTGCTCCTATCAGAATCCATGTCCATGCATCACATTCTTGTTATATCTCTAGCCTCGAAAGGTGAGCAATCACTCACGATTAATGTTTTTATATTTACTAAATTTGGTTTCAACTGAAACGACAATTGAAATATGCTACTGTTAGTTATTTACATTACTATATATATATGCTATTATCTGTATCTGTTCACTTGTGACATCTGACACCATTATCTGTTATTTGTATTGTTGATATATGCATGTTATATTATTATCATATCTGTTGTCACTCTACAAGTTCCCTATTAGTATAGAATTTCCTATAGGTTGAAATGATACATACCAGAACGATCTTGTAGAATAGGAGAAAATTGTTATGGTTTGAAATGATAAACCAATGCGATTTTAAGTGAATTGATTTGTTATTACTTGTTGAAATGATATATACCCGTATATATATTAAAATTGCGGAGTGAAATGATAAATATCCACATCACTTGACCCTAGGATAGAAAATTGTATAGAGACATCGTTAGCCTATTTATATATATATTTTGAAATGTATTCCAAGAGTCTTAAAAAGGAAATATCTATAGTTTATTTAAATATTGATTTTTAGATATTATATACATATAAACGTATTTATATAAAAGTTTAAAATTTTTGATTTTTTAAAAATCATATGTTTGAAAATTTTAAAATTTTAAGTTAGTTTTGAAATTATAAATTTTAAGAGTTTACTTATAATTTTACAACTTAAAATATATAAATTAGTTTTAATCTAAAATAGGTTTAATAATAAGCTTTAATTTAATAAAGTTTGATTTAATTAATATATAATATGTTTAAGTATTTATTTAAAATTATATTCTTAAATAGATGTATGTAATGATTTTAATAAGTCAAGGTTGGGAAGATATGTTTGAATTTATTTGAAATTGTATTTTTACCAAGAATTTTATTTAATTAAATCGATTAGAAATTTATTGAATTTGAGATTTTAAAGGATATGATTTTATAACTTGATTTGGTTTAAGGTGATTTAATAAATATTTCAAGTTTAAATAAATTGAAGGAAATATTTAGTTTATTTGTAATTTGAGGTCTTATTTAAATGATATTAGATTTTTTAAGTGAATATTTTTAAACTAAATAATAATGAAGTTAAATTAAGATATATATGAAATTATCAAATTTAGTTTTGAAAATGTTGAACATTTAAAGCTTTGAAGTATACTGAAATTGAAATGATTTATTTTGTGGTTCAAATCTAAACTTGTAATCGATATAATTTGAAATGGTTTATTGAGAAACTGAATTGAGTTGAAATTGATGAATTGGAATTAAATTAAATATGAATTTGGGATTTTGAGCTGGTTTGAATCGATGTGAAATAGAGGAAGCTATTTTATATTATGGGGTACTTTTAAATTATACTTAAAACTATTTTTATAATTTATTTTACAAATTTTATTAATATGAACTATTTTAATATAAATCATTTTAATATAAACTATGTCAATATAAATTATTTTAACACTGATTATTTTAATATAAACTATTTAACTTTTAACAATTTATATAAACTATTTTATTTTATAAACTATTTTATTATATATGCTATTATTAATATCTAAACTGTTTAAAGGAAAGTGTTATGATTTCAAAGTTATGATTTTCAAAGTATTAGGATTTCCAAAATGTTATAATTTCTAAGCTTTATAATTTCGAAAGTGTAATCACTTTGAAAGTACTACAATTTTGGAAATGAAATATATTTGAAGTGAAAATGATATAGTATTGATATGGTTTTGAAAAGGAAGTGATATTTTGGTTTTAAAGTATAAACTATTTGGAAATTACCGCGGTTTTATAATAATATTTGGTTGTTAAAGAGACAGGGATCGAATATTGTCGTACTCTCTGCCATGAAAACAACTTTAACAATCATGTACACGCTGGAGATTCCAGAATGAAGTAGGATGGTGGCGACGATCTTATATGAGGTATATACATGGACCAGACTCCCATAAGTTAGTACAGGGTGGCTAAAACAGGAGTAATTGACGGGCCAAATGAGGTAGTTTTTTCGATTGGACACACTCCATATTATACCATTCTATTACTTTGTAATTGATTGGGTGAACCTTCAGATTTTTATGGAGTGAGGCTCGAGGTGGGCGATTGCTGCGGCTCTGCGTTACCACTAGCCCGGAAGTGTAATTGGTATATCTACCCTGGCATTGCCTAGTTGTGCCGTGTCACCTACCTTATCGAGACCATTACGAGTTTGTTTGTGTCATACCAATGGAGTGCCTTCTGGTAGCCTCCCGGTCAGGAGGTATTACGGTGTCTATAAAATGTGTTAAGGGGGATATGGGTAATGCAATTGTGACAACCCAGATTTTTCAATGATTAATTCGATATTTAAATGGTTTTAAATATAGAAATTAAATTATAAATTGGTTTTGAATATGGAAAACTTGGATTTATCTATTCAGAATGTAGATACAACAATTTGTTGGATAATATAATTATTCAATTCAATAATTGAAGACTGAGTAAAATATTTAATCTTGAATTTCGAGCCTGTTAAAAATATTTTGAAGGCATGTTAAATTTATATTAATAATACTGAAAGTAATAGATGGGGTAAATTGAATTTAACAGTAGTTTGTTCAATTTTAAAAATATATCGTTTAAATTGACATTTAAAAATAGCCTTCCAAGGCATAGTCTTATATTTCGATGAAAACAGTTCCATTGGATCCGTAATATTATATTATTATCGGATTTCAATTTTCGTAGTGTTTGGAGTTGTTGCGTGAGCGTACGACATACCGCTGAATCTATATTGGAAATTTAATATAATGTCTGAGTCCATAAGGGCTATCTTCTCCATATGATCGAATAGGACTCGAAACCTTTTCCATCGCATTCGAAATAGGGGTATAACATTATAAGCACCAAGCAGCACACCTCGATAGGAGTTCGCGATTTTAGGCAACGTAAATCGAGACAAATTGAATTTAAATAAAAAAAAATATTTATTCATTTAAGTCAATAGATGAGATTCCTTTCCATCAGCTATCCTATTCCTGAGCAAGCCGACTAACCCCTCTCTGCTTAATCACGTACGCTTTGTCTTCCCTCAGAAGCTAAAATCAAATCAAAAGCCGCCTATTGTCTGAATCAAAGCTGACAACTCCCTTCATTAAATCACGTATCCTCCTTCCTCCCCTTCATTCCCAATTCCAAATCGAGAAGCCAAAACAAAGAAATAATAATGGCCGAAGCCGTTTTTTTCGAAATTGAATCCTATCCCCCTTCAATGAATCGCGACCCATCTTCCTCTTCATCCCCGTTCACAATTGTGGCCAAGCTCGTTCGAAGAACGATTATATCCTGACATCATCGCGCCCACACTCACGTGGAGAGCTTTGGGGATTCATGGTTGTCGCACGCGCACTCGGGAAGACTCGCGGCGGAAGGCATCGACGTGTGGGCTTGGCACGCGCGAGGGTTTGGGTCGCGATGATTTTGGGCATGGGGTCGTAGTGATGTGGAGCTAGGGTTGAGGTGTCGAACAATTTGATTTCGATTCGATTAGAGCCAGTGGAAGGAGGAAGAGGGCGAGGCCAGCGCATGAAGGGAGGTTCCAGCTGTGGGCTTGGAGGCGAGTTCGTCAGGGTGGTCGCGATGCTTGGTACGGCGAGGCAGCGAGTATGTCAGGTGCTCGAACATAGAGGCAGTGACCGTGTTCGATCGGTTCGGTCTGCGTTGTGGTAATTAACTAATGCTTTAAATCCGTACAGATAACTATATAGTTTAAGTCAAATACTTTTTAATTTAAAAAATATATATACATACATGTATAGATTGAATAGAGATAACATACATACACATCTAGGTCAGTAAATTAGAAAAAGGGAAATTTTTATTGACATTAAGGAGAAAACTATATTTTAAGTAGTTTTAAAATTTTATAGTTAATTATTGTTTTTATTTTACAGATAAGAATAATAATATTTTACAGTTAGAGATATACACGAGACAATTGTGTTTTAATTTAATATACAAAGGTTTGAAGGATTTTTATTTTATTTTATTAGAATTTAAATGTATATAGATAAGGTTTTGGAAAAAAATATAATAAGGATCTTTTATGTTTGAGGAGTTTATAAAATGAGATACAGATTATTTTGTTAGCGTATACTAGTTTCAAAAAAAAGAAAAAAAATGTACCTTTTAAATTTACCAATTTATCAATGTATTAAGAAAATAATTTGTTTAACTAATTTATCAATTATTTTAGTTACTAAAAGATTTTAAAAAAAGAATTAGTTTAAAACTAATTAATAGTTAAATTAAATAAATAAATTGTTTGACTAATTCAAATATTAATAAATTATATAATGATTGTACAAGGCCTGAATCATGAAGAAAACAAAATGGTTGATTTGGACTGCAAATTAAAAACAAAGGTGAGTTAATCTCACTCTTCTAGATTGCTATTTAAATTTAAATGGTTAAATTTAATAATTGGTTGAATGATTGAATTGATTTAATGTGCTATATTATATATAGTAGTATATAGTATATATTGGAGTGATTGATTTCCCGCATTATATAGCAGATGAGACCTATGTGCCGCATGATAGCGGATGATATCATATAATCCCATATACCGCGATATTCCACCTCGAAGTGGAATTGTTATTTTATTGTGCTAACATCTGTGGATGCGGGGAAACAGGTTGGAGGGATCCAACTGGATTCCTTAAAATTATTTAGATTATTTAATATTCTGTGTTACGATTATGTGATATTCTGTGGTGAATTATATTGATAATTAGATTATTGGATACTACAGTTTGATTGAATATTTCGGTACACTGAGTCATCAAAATATATATAGAACTGGATTTTTGAAAGAAGTATAAGAGTAAATTTTTAAGCGAAATAATTATAGAGAATTTGAATAAAAATAAGAATGAATTGGAAAGGAATAAAAGTGATTTTTAAATCCTAATAAATTCCGGGTATGAAAAAGGGATTTTGGATAAACAGAGAAATAATGAATTTTAAACTTAAGTGATGTTATAAAGAATTTATTTCAAAATTCAAGGTTTGAATTTATTTAAAAGGATAAAGAAGGAATTTGGGGAAATCTGAAATTGGTGTTTTTAGTTAAAAGATTTTAAATCATAATTAAGGAATAAGAATCTGAAGTCAATGGGTTTTGAAGTAAATGAGTAAGTAAAGGAATTTATTTCAAAATGGAGTAAATAGGAAATCAATTTGGAAATTGATTTAAGTGTTTGAAATTGGAAATTTAAAGGAGAATGTGACTATGAAAGTTATAAACTGGGTTTATAAAAGTGAAATAATATATCAGTGGATATTTGGAAGAATAAATTCACGGTGGGAATTTATTAAAGGAATGGGTAAATTTGTTTAAAAATTAATAGTGATTTACTTTTAAAAGATGTGGAAGGGAAGCGTATTTCCCTGAATAGCCAAGTACGTTTCAATAAGTGTAAGTAAAAAGTTTTAAGTTGGTTAAAAAGTATGTTTACAAAACTTATTATTTCTAAATGTTTAAATTCTAAAGTAAGTATTTCCTTTTAATCTATTATAGTAGTAATTATTTAAAGGTGGCTTGGTATTATATTTTAGAAGTTAGATATTTAGTTTTATATTGTACAAAGTAGTTTTATTTTAAATATTCTTAAAGTATATATTTCGAATAAGTATTAGAGTAATTCTTAATTTAAATTTTTTAAAGGATATTTTATAACAGAGTGTTTTAAATTATTTTAAAAATCTAAAGTTTTTGTGCTTGGTGTTCTCTGTGGAAATAAATATTTGGGAATTTATTTCATGAGAAAAGTGTGGTTTGAAAACCATTTTCAAAAGGGTTGAAAATGGAAGCATATCTTGCGAGGATATTTTGAGGTTAATAAATAATTCAGGAGAAATTATTTATGTTTGATGGATGTTTATGAATGTTAATTGATAGTTAAATAACCGATTATCAATATTGGACAATGCGCTGATCGTTTCGAAGAGACCGGGATCAGGATTAATGTCTCGGAAACCACTTCGATCCGGTTTGTACGTTTTCGTGGAAAAACAGGTTCGGAATCGAAGATGGAGCAGTGAAGTGGAAGGTCTAGTCGCTACTAATCCTGAGGTTGATTCCCAAATGGATGTAATAGGAGTAGTGCCTTCGGTTCCGTTCGAACCCGGGACGGATTGTATAATGCTTTCAGAACATCGTCAGGTGGACGATGGGCATTCTAAGTGAAACGTTCTTAAAGGTAATGCTTAGCCTCGAGCCTCATCAACCGGGAATGATTGAAAATCAGGGAATATGCAGCATGGCTAAGTGGGTAGCACCTATTAGGGTGAGGTCATCCCTGTCTAGATGTCCCTTCTATTCGGACTAGTGGTGCGGTTGCTGATCCCAACAGTGGGGTGATCTTACTCGGGATTATCCAGTAAGGGGTAGTCCCGGTCTTGTGTTGCAGGGGATTGGGAGTAATCCTCGGTACGGTGATCTAGGCCACGTACTGTGAAAGGTGGTACCATAATGCCTAGTCATTAGTTGGAAATCCACTCTCCCTAGTGCCTTTTACCGTTTTGTTTGTATTACTCACTTTGTGGCAAGTATTCTGGAATTTAATAAATGTAACAATTTTGGCTATTTGAATAAGTATTTGTAAATAGACCCAATTATAATATCAGAGGATTTTAATAAAAAGTGTTTTAGCTATCGTAAGGTAAAAACCCGACATGTTTATTTGTGGCATGGACTTACGAGATGCTTTTGATTTTCAAAGGATATTGAAACTTTAATAATCCAATTAGGTGTGATTTCTGACGCTGGTATTCCAGACTGACTCGGGTGTTATTTAACTATAATGCTCGAGTCAGACCGAGTATTATAGGATACAGGAAAGGATGCTGTGGAGCTTAGGAGACGAGCTGGATGGCGATACGTACTTCCGTAATTGTGTTAAATATTCCGCTGTTTATTCAGATTGTGAGGACAGGTTATGATTACTGTCCAGTTGTGTGTCATGTATACACTGATGATGTAATGTATAAACAGATTTTTTTTCGTGTAAAGATCATTTATTACGTATTATATTTTATTCCACTGCGATGGTTAGATTCTGATGTTTTGTTCTATTTTCTTCATCTACATCTTCTTCTTTAACCAAATGGTTCGTATTTCCGTTCATCTTGAGTTGATTGATGGAGAATAGTGTCAACTCAAGGGGTACAGGTTTGCGGGCTGTTACAGTGGTATCAGAGCAGAAAGGTTAAGCGAGAACCTTGGCTCTGGTGGGGAATTACTCATTGGAAATGGAGTCAGTAGTACTCTAGAATGAGTTTGAGCATATTACTAGATATGGGTGCGTATTTGTTAGTGAATATAAATTGTTTTAATATTATGTTGACTTATTGGTTGAGTGGAATATGAATTCTGATCGGGTAAGTTGGCCGCTATTCAAGAAGAGTTTATAAACAACTGACACGATAAATTGACACAGTATTGTTTTACATGGGGCGAATGAAATAATTTTACCCAAAATATGTTTTGATATAAAAGAACTATTTCCTTAAATTGTTATATAACTTGAGTGTTTGGATGATAACAAATAAGAATTATCAAATTAGTATGACTTGTACAATCAAATGGAAAAAAATTGTATGAGCATAAATTATACAAATGGATTATCGTTAAAACTGGATACAAATTAAAAATTGATGATTTAAATCTCGGGAATTTTGGAAATGCTTTCCGAAGTGTTTTGAAAGGAAAATAGTAATATTAATTTGGAGATATTTTTGAAAGAAAATGGTTTTAAATAGGTTTTGTAGACGTCATAGCACCGAAATCGCTTCGGTCACTGGGAAATAATTTCGATGATGATCGCGACATCATCGGTGTTCATTTTCGAGTTTCTAAGTGATGGATTGCTGTCGTGGTCATTGTTTTAGAATATTTTGGGGAAAAACAAAGTTTGTTTTTGAAATTTCAAAGGAAATTTGTTGGGGATAAAAACCAGGATTGGTTTAAAAATTTGAGAAGTGTGATTTTGAGATATTGGAGATTTCAAAATAATTTGAAACCAAAAGCCGGGTGTTTAAAATCCTGAATCCTTATCTGAATTAAAAATCCTGATGAGATAGGTTATAAGCTTATAAATTGAGATGATTTTTTTTAAATAAGGAAGGAAAATAAGAGATGTGAATGTTGTAATCAAAATTTAAAAGTGAACAAAAAGAAGAGAGTTAAACTAAATTTAACTTGGATAATGGTGAAAGAATTAAATTGTTAAAAGTTTAATTTATTTCGGCTTGAATGGAAAATTTAATGGATGATTGGAAGAAATAATCAATAAATCTTGAATGTGATTGGAATGGGAAAATAAAATTAAATTTGGATTGAAAATCAAAATTAATTAGAATTAAATTAACTTAAGAAAAATTAATAATAATGAGTGGGATTTGAAGTAAGTTGAAAAGAATTGAAATGAAATAAAAGTGAATTGTGTGGGATGATATTAGATGGAATTAAGTCCTTGCTTAGTCAAACTCAAAAGAACGGTATGTAGCTAGATTTAACTGGAGTTGAATTAAATAAAATTGAATTGAAATAAATTCAGTTGAGTTATAGATAATATTGAATGGAATAAAATTCTTACTTAAATAAATAAGCGTAAACTAAGTAAGTATTGAATTGGGACAAATAAGCTTTGGAAGCTTATAAAAGAATTGGAAAGCATTGAAATAAAAATATAATCCCTAGTTAAAAGTAAAGTGAAAATGTGATTGACTGTAAATGGATGGAGAAGTATGAATATTAATAAGTGAGTAGCTTATAAAAATGTAAAAAGAGAATAAATTGGCCAAAATAAAAGTGTTGGAATTTTGGAAAATGAAAGAAAATCCAAACTGGAATTATGAAGAAAAAAATTGAACTCAGGAAAATTTAATGAAGTGATTTTTGTAATAAAGTCGAATATTGATTTAACAGTTGGAAGTAAGCTAATTAGCTAAATAAATTATTTGATAGAGTATGTTAATAAAATTTAACTCGGTTAAATAAAATGAATTATAAGTTAATAATGAAGTTTCGAAATAAACTCGAATTATAAATAGAATTCAACTTGGATTGATAATGAATTAAAATAAGTGGAGATGTTGTAAAAATAAAATGGAATTGGATTATAATCGAAATGATTTGAGTTGCAAATAAAATTCAATTCGAGTATAAATGAGTTAAATATGTGCTTGGATATTATTTTATTAAATTGAGAATGTGAATTAAAATTAAAGTGGATGGGCTAACTGAATTAAACAGAATTTGATTAGATAAGAATCAAATTAAATAGAAGTGAACTTAAATTTGAAGTTGGAATAAATTGAAGTAAATTAACTTAAGTTAAGAATAATGAGAAGCCCGACTTCGAGTAGGAAGGGTAGACCATTAAATAAAAGCTTGGGTTGAATTAATTTGGGAATGGTTAGTAGTGTACAAGCATGGAATGTGTCGAGCTAAATAAAATGGTTGTGATTGAATTAAAATGGAAGGAATTAAATATAAATTGAGTTGGAATCAATTTAAAATGGTTACAAGCATGAGTAATTATTTATTCACATGAACATAGTCGAATTGCGTAGAAATAAATTGTCGTTTGACAAAAACGAGATTTAATAAAATTCTATGAATTGGTCGAAGTGAAATAAAATTGATTTTGAAATCAATTGAGTTGAATATGAGCTTGTTTGGATTAAGAATAAATTGAATGTAAGAAATTGAAGTGTAAACCATTAAAATTGAATGAGATGACATATGAATTGGTTGAAAGCAATTGAATTAGTTTTGAAATCATATAAATTGCTCATGGAAAGTGTTTGGTGCATGTTGCTTATGAAATGCATGTGTTTAGCTATTGAAAATAGGTGAAATGTTAATAAATTTTGTATATTTAGTACTTACGTGTTGAATTGAGTAAGTACAGGTACCGGGAAGCCGTTTGGCTTGATTTGGACGTGTTAATTGCTAAAATAATAAGCCGCTCGCATAAAAATTGTAAATAAAGGTACGCCTACGTAATAAAAATAGGAAATATGAACTGTTTTGTTTTTTCGACCATGTGGGTCAATGTATATTTACTTATATCTTTTGTCAAATTGCGAAAGCTCCTCCGTACAAAGGAGACTCTCCAAAATTTTGGGAGTTAGAAAATTTTTGGGAAAATTTTTGTTAGCGGCAAAACGATTTCAAATTGGAGTTGAATAAGGAATTTTGGAAATGGAAGTTGGAACTAATTGTTAGTTCGAACTAAAGGATTAGAAAAGTGATTATGGGATTTTCACTAAGTATGTTTTAGTAAGTAGTGGGGTTGGGACATTCTTCTGCCTTAGTAATTTCGAGGATGAAATTCTTATAAGGGGGGAGGAATTTGACGACCTGGATTTTACAATGTTTAATTCAGGATATTTAAATGGTTTTAAATATAGAAATTAAATTATAAATTGGTTTTGGATATGGAAAACTTGGATTTATCTATTCAGAAATGTAGATACAGCAATTTGTTGGATAATATAATTATTCAATTCAATAATTGAAGATTGAGTAAAATATTTAATCTTGAGTTTCGAGCCTGTTAAAAATATTTTAAAGGCTTGTAAAATTTATATTGATAATACTGAAAGTAATAGATGGGGTAAAATTGAATTTAACAGTAGTTTGTTCAATTTTAAAAATATATTGTTTAAATTGACATTTAAAAATAGCCTTCCGAGGCATAGTCTCGGATTTCGACGAAAACAGTTCCATTGGATCCAAAATATTATATTATTATCGGATTTCAGTTTTCGTAGTGTTTGGAGTTGTTATGTGAGCGTACTACATATAAACGCGCTGAATCTATATTGAAAATTTAATATAATGACTGAGTCCATAAGGGCTATCTTCTCCATACGATCGAATTAGGGCTCGAAACTTTCTCCATCACGTTCGGAATAGAGGTATAACATTATAAATGCCTAGCAGCACTCCAAGATAGAAGTTCGCGATTTTAGGCAACATAAATCGAGACAACTTGAAATTAAATAAAAAATATATATATTTTTATATATTTAAGTCAATAGCTGAGATTCCTTTCCACCAGCCATCCTATTCCTGAGCAAGCCGACCTACCCCTCTCTGCTTAATCACGTACTCTTTGTCTTCCCTCAGAAGGTAAAATCAA
Organism: Allium cepa; assembly: GCA_030765085.1. Lineage (NCBI taxonomy): Eukaryota > Viridiplantae > Streptophyta > Magnoliopsida > Asparagales > Amaryllidaceae > Allium > Allium cepa. Next base: position 418,929,881 of record CM060945.1, read on the forward strand.
ATCAAAAGCCGCTTATTGTCTGAATCAAAGCCGACAACTCCCTTCGTTAAATCACGTATCCTCCTTCCTGCCGTTCATTCCCAATTCCAAATCGAGAAGCCAAAACAAAGAAATAATAATGGCCGAAGCCCTTTTTTCGAAATCGAATCCTATCCTCCTTCAATGAATCGCGAGCCGTTTTCCTCTTCATCCCCGTTCACAATTGTGGCTGAGCTCGTTCGAAGAACGATTATATCCTGACATCATCGTGCGCTCACGCTCGAATGGAGAGCTTTGGGGATTCATGGTTGTCGCGTGCGCACTCGGTAAGACTCGCGGCGGAATGCGTCGACTTGTGGGCTTGGCATGCATGCGGGTTTGGCTCGCGACGATTTTGGGCATGGGGTCGCAGTGATGTCGAGCTAGGGTTGGGGTGTCGAGCGATTTGATTTTGATTCGACTTGAGCGAGTGGAAGGAGGCAGAAGGCGAGGCCGACGCATGAAGGGAGGTTGCAGCTGTAGGCTTGAAGGCGAGTTCATCAGGGTGGTCGCGATGCTTGGTACGGCGAGGCAGGGAGTGTGTCAGGTGCTCGAACGTAGAGGCAGTGACCGTGTTCGATCGTTTCGATCTACGTTGAGGTAATTGACTAATGCTTTAAATCAGTACAGATAACTAATAGTTTAAGTCAAATACTTTTTAATTTAAAAAATATATATACATACGTGTATAGATTGAATAGAGATAACATATTTACACATCTAGGTCAGTAAATTAGAAAAAGGGAAATTTTTATTGACAGTAAGGAGAAAACTATATTTTAAGCAGTTTTAAAATTTTACAGTTAATTTTTTATTTATTTTACAGATAGGAATAATAATACTTTACAGTTAGAGATATATACGAAACAATTGTGTTTTAATTTAATATACATAGGTTTGAAGGATTTTTATTTTATTTTATTAGAATTTAAATGTATATAGATAAGGATCTGGAAAAAAATATATAATAGGGATCTTTTATGTTTGAGGAGTTTATAAAATCACTGCATCGTGAAGAAAACAAGCTGGTTGGTTTGGACTGCAAATTAAAAACAAAGGTGAGTTAATCTCACTCTTCTGGATTGCTATTTAAATTTAAATGGTTAAATTTAATAATTGGTTGAATGATTGAATTGATTTGATGTGCTATATTACATATAATAATATATTGTGTATATATTAGAGTTCCCGCATTATATAGCGGATGAGACCCTATGCGCCGCATAATAGCGGATGATATCATATAATCCCATATACCGCGATATTCCACCTCGAAGTGGAATTGGTATTTTATTGTGCCAACATCTGTGGATGCAGGGAAACAGGTTGGAGGGATCCAACTGGATTCCTCAAAATTATTTAGATTGTTTAATATTCTTTGTTATGATTATGTGATATTATATGGTGAATTATATTGATAATTAAATTATTGGATACTACGGTTTGATTGAATATTTCGGGTGCACTGAGTCATCAAAATATATATAGAGTGGGATTTTTGAAAGAAATATAAGAGTAAATTTTTAAATGAAATAATTATAGAGAATTTGAATAAAAATAAGAATGAATGGAAAGGAATAAAAGTGATTTTTAAATCCTAATAAATTCCGGGTATGAAAAAGGGATTTTGAATAAACAGAGAAATATGAATTTTAAACTTAAGTGATGTTATAAAGAATTTATTTTAAAATTCAAGGTTTGAATTTATTTAAATGGTTAAAGATGGAATTTAGGGAAATTTGAAATTGGTGTTTTCAGTTAAAAGATTTTAAATCATAATTAAGGAATGCAAATCTGAAGTCAATGAGTTTTGAAATAAATGAGTAAGTAAAGGAATTTATTTCAAAATGGAGTAAATTGGAAATCAATTTGGAAATTGATTTAAGTGTTTGAAATTGGAAATTTAAAGGAGAATGTGACTACGAAATTTATTAACTGGGTTTATAAAAGTGAAGTAATATATCAGTAGACATGGAAGAATAAATTCACGGTGGGAATTTATTAAAGGAATGGGTAAATTTGTTTAAAATTAAATAGTGATTAATTTTTAAAAGATGCGGAAGGGAAGTGTATTTCCCAGAATAGCCAAGTATGTTTCAAACAAATTTTAAGTGTAAGTAAAAAGTTTTAAGTTGTTTAAAAAGTATGTTTCGAAAACTTATTATTTCTAAATGTTTAAATTCTAGAGTAAGTATTTTCTTTTAATCTATTATAGCAGTAATTATTTAAAGGTGGCTTGGTATTATGTTTTAAAAGTTAGAAATTCAGTTTTATATTGTACAAAGTAGTTTTATTTTAAATATTCTTAAAGTATATATTTTGAATAAGTATTAAATTAATTCTTAATTTAAACGTTTTAAAGGATATTTTATGATAAAGTGTTTTAAATTATTTTAAAAATCTAAAGTTTTTGTGCTAGGTGTCCTCAGCGGAAATAAATATTTGGGAATTTATTTCCTGAGAAAAGTGCGGTTTGAAAACTGTTTTCAAAAGGGTTGAAAATGGAAATATATATTGCGAGGATATTTTGAGGTAAATAAATAATTCAGGAGAAATTATTTATAGGTTGATGGATGTTTGTGAATGTTAGTTGATAGTTAAATAACCGACTATCAATATTGGACAATGTGCTGATCGTTTCGAAGAGACCGTGATCGGGATTAATTTCTCGAAAACCACTTCGATCCGGTTTGTACGTTTTCATGGAAAAAGGGTTCGGAGTCGAAGATGGTGCAGTGAAGTGCAAGGGCTAGTCGCTACTAATCCTAAGGATGATTCCAAAATGGATGTAGTAGGAGTAGTGCCTTTGGTTCCGTTCGAACCCAGGACGGACTTGTATGGATGAATGCTTTCAGAACATCATTAGGTGGATGATGAGCATTCTAAGTGAAACGTTCTAAAAGGTAACGCTTAGCCTCGAGCCTCATCAATCGGGAATGACTGAAAATTAGGGGATATGCAGCAAGGCTAAGTGGGTAGCACCCATTAGGGTGAGGTCATCCCTGTCTAGACGTCCCTTTTATTTGGCTTAGTGGTGCGGTTACTGATCCCAACCGTGGGGTGATCTTATTCGGGATTATCCAGTAAGGGGCAGTCCCGGTCTTGTGTTGCAGGGGATTGGGAGTAATCCTCGGTACGGTGATCTAGGCCACGTACTGTGATAGGTGGTACCCCAGTGCCTAGTCATTAGTTGAAAATCCATTCTCCCTACGTGCCTTTTACGGTTTTGTTTGTATTACCCACTTTGTGGCTAGTATGATGGAATTTAATAAATGTAACAATATCGGCTATTTGAATAAGTATTTGTAAGTAGACCCTATTATAATATCAGAGGATTTTAATAAAAAGCGTTTTAGCTATCGTAAGGTAAAAAACCGACATGTTTATTTGTGGCGTGGTCTTACGAGATGCTTTTGATTTTAAAGGATTTTGAAACTTTAATAATCCAATTGGGTGTGATTTCTCACGTTGGTATTCCAGACTGACTCGGATGTTATTTAACTATAATGCTCGGGTCAGACCGAGTATTATATGATACATGAAAGGATGCTGTGGAGCTCAGGAGACGAGCTGGATGGCGATACGTACTTCCATAACTGTGTTAAATATTCCGTTGTGTATTCCGATTGTGAGGACCCGTTATGATTACTGTCCAGTTGTGTGTTATGTATACTCTAATGATGTAATGTATAAACAAATTTGTTTTTGGGTAAAGATCATTTATTATCTATTATATTTTATTCCGCTGCGATGGTTAGATTCTGATGTTTTGTTCTATTTTCTTCTTCTACCTCTTCTTCCTTAACCAAATGGTTCGTATTTCCGTTCATCTTGAGTTGATTGATGGAGAATAGTGTCGACTCAAGGGGTATGGGTTTGCGGGCTGTTACAGCATTAGTGCTATTTTGATAGTTTATACTATAGACATTATTATAATAGCGTTACTACATAGTAGATAATTCCGCGGATCCTTAGAGGATGGTTATCCCAAATATCCTTTGATTTACTTGTATTTCAGTTGATATTTCACTTGAGTTGGACTTATTGATATAAGAATGTTAATCCCGACTCGAATGTTTGTGTTTTTACTTTACGCTCGGGTCAGAATAAGCGTCACAACATTTGAGACTCACCTTTGGAGTTGGAGCTTCGCTTGAAGATCCATCTACATCTATTCAACTTTGAGTTATTCATTTGACTCCGGTTATGTATTCAGATTTTGTATTTGACTATTTTATTGAGACATCTGTGTATTCGAGACTTTCATTGTATCTTGTTTAACTCTGATATATATATAGTAGCTTCATGAACTACTATTCATTTTTTCCGCTGCATATTGTTATATTACTCTGTGTCCGTGATTCTGTGATTTATTTATTTACCGTATATACTGAATTTTCCAAATATAAATTAACAATTTGTTATTTTGAGCAATTCAAGTCCGACATGCGCGGATACAAAAAGTTGAAAATATCGGGCTGTTGTAGTCGGTACCAGAGCTCTAGTTTTAGGCAAAACTTAGCATATAAAGTAAATTTAATTACAGAATCGCTTTCGTTCGAGCTTGAATATCTTCCTCTTTGATCTGGATTTCTTTCGAACTTTGGAACTCTCTCATTCGTTCTGAAATCCATTCTTGTCTCTCCCTACTCATGTTTTCCTGATTCTGGAGTATCCCATAACTCCATTTCGAATGATCTCTATTATAAATCAGCGGTCTCGCCAATCTCTGTATGAATTGTAAAAGGATGAAACTCCTTTACCTCAAGTATTGATTCACTGGAGATTTCTGTATCCTTTGGTTTGGATGCTACTATTTCTTGCTATGCCTTCCGAATTCTTTATTAATCTTATTTTTAAAGTCTCGGTCGAATAACTATCCACCTTTTCTCTTTTACTATTCAATTGTCTTATTTTTGGTTCCATCTTATGTTCGAATTTGAATTCTTCTTGATTAGTGTTCCTCTAAATTTGAATCTCAATCTTTGTTTTGACATCTATTGTTGTATAATTGAGTGAGGAAGTATATTTATAATCAATATAAAAATATTTTATATATTGTGTGGTTTGAGTTGTTAATGTTGATTTGGGGTTTCGATCGAATCGTCTGATGAATGCTAACGATAGGGATTACAAAATACTCGAATAGAGCAAACTGACAAAACATTATTTAAAATTTGGTAAATGAAATAAAATCTGTATGATTATATATTATATATATAAGTAAAGTTTTCTGAAATTTAATAAGTTAATTAAATTGGTTGTTAGAAATGATAATATTTGATTATCATTTATTGTTCTATATATGAAATTTTTAAACATGGTTTATACATTAATTTGGAATTTAAATGAATTTAAATTGGGAATTTAAGAATTTAATTTTCGGTGATATAAAACTTTGGTTTTGAAATTTTAAAGTGTATATTATTTAAAGTATTTTCAAATATAAATCGTTTCCAAAGAGTTTTTTTAAGTTTTAAATCGGTACTCTTCTCTTTTGTCACTGGAAAATAATTTCGGTGATGACAGCCGCATCATTGACATTCATTTTTGAGTTTCAGAGTGGAGAGACCATTCTGTAGCTTTGCAACACTTTTATTTTAGAAAATAAATCGATTTGAATTTCTAAGTAGGATTTGATATATAATATAAATGGGTATATTCTTTAGATTTGATTTGATAAAGAATATATATTTATGCATTTATCTCCAAGTGGTTTGAATTGAAATCGGAAATTTAACTCTTGAATTCTTGAATAAATATTTAAAACTTGAAATAATTGAATTTGGAATTTTTTTACTTGTATAATCCCAATTACATTCCAACCTATATAATGTGCCTAAATGATTTAGAAGTTGAATATGTAATGGAATAATAAGATAATGATTAAATGGGATAAATAAAGTAATAATAAATATGGAATACATTGAATTTCAATTATAGAATATAAATTAATTTAAATTGAAACTTATATGGTTTGAACTAATCGTGTTATTTTATACAAATCTGTTTTTCTTCCTAGCTGTTTCTATTCTCCCACCTCGTTCCTTTTCGGGGACGAAAAGTTTTGAGTGGGGGAGAGTGTGACGACCCGTAAATTTTAATGGTTTTAATATTGCAATTAACCGAATTTTTATGAAATTTTAAATATTTGAATTTGGAAATAAGACTTTAATATTTGAAATACATCTATTTTAAACATAGAAAATGGTAAATTTTCTGTTAATTATACGAAAGTTTATTTTATTGTGTAATTTTATTCAATTCAAATCAGTTAAAAATTGATAACAATAAAATGTTTTCCAAACCTGAATATTTTTACACAATAAATTTGTAAATCATCTTCTGAGTGATTCGTCATATTTCGTTTCGCCGAATTGGACTGCTATTGCTCTGCTTATCTTATTTCTGGCAAATTAGCAGCATTTTTCGTTACCGATTATCGACTTTTGATAGGATGATCGTACCACAGATATCTGTATACCGTTTTGATCGTCTCGTCGTGTTGGACTCTGCAGTAATTTATATGTGTCTATCGGGGTCCGATACGCGGTGAAAACTGTAAAACAGATATCCATATCGGTACTTAACTTGTTCGGTTTGGAGTTCCTATTTCCTTTTGTTTTTCTATCTCGATAATCAAAGGACACCAACCATTATTATTCCCTAAATTAAATTCTTGACTTTTGTAATTCTCATTGTTATAGATTATATGCCGGTTCATTCTACCTCTCTTCATCCTCCCCTCTTAATAAAAGAAAAAAATAAATCCAGAAAAGAAAAAAAGAGGATATAAACGTTATACCAGAAAGCAAATTTCTCATCCCTTGTTCTTTAGCCTGTGGCCTCTGACCCTTCAGCTATCAAGCATCCTGCCACTTTCACTCCCCTCCAAGAAGTTAGCCACCACCCTGACGAACACCTCTCATAGCCGCAGGCAAGTGCTACCGCCTCATGCCTTGTCCATCGCCTTAGGCAGCAGCCCTTCATCACTTCTCCATTCCTGACGTTAGCAACCACCCCGCAAGCACCACGACAACCACCGAGACCCCTAGCCTCCCCTTGCCGCTGGCCTGCACCCGTGATAACCTGCGCCGCCGCCAACCGACGCTGCAAGCTAGGATCTCTTCCTTCCGACCGAGCCTATCAACCCTTCACCACTTCCGTCGCCTGTTGCCAGATACACCAGCCCAAGCTTCCTTTACAATCGAAGATTCATACCAATCCCTTGACTGCATGTATGTACTTGTTGAGGAAATAGGTATATATATGCCGCCTTCATATATTTGCTTTCATACTTGAATCAATATTTAATATTCTAAATTATATTTGATTACATCATATATATGTCTACAAAAATATTGCATTATAAAAGAGGCTAATTATATATGTTAATTAGATGGATGTGTATATGCAAGCTATATATACGATATTTTGTACATAAAATTTTCGTATGTTAGTATATATGAATTATATAATATGTTGTGTATATAGATTTTTCCAAGATGTCAGTATATATATTTATAATATAGTGTATTGTAAAGGAAATTATTTATATATGTAAGTAGATAGTTTATATATGATCTGGTTATATATATTTATAAAGTTTTTATGTAAGTTATAAAATCTATTACTTCATATCTATAAGTCAGTATGTCTGTTAGTTATATAAGTTTTATTTATATGTGTTACTGTATATTGACAGCAGTATATATAAGTTGGGTTTAAATATAAAGCGATGATTTTATTTTAATATGTGCTTAAATTTAAACAATGATTTTTTAAAGATATATAGGATTTAATCTAACATGTGTCAAAATATAAACTATGATATATATATATATAGTTTATATATAAGTTCAATTATCAAATTGATTTCATCAATCCAGTTCATCGTGCTCTGCTTTTGTCTCGTCGGTGACCAGAATTGGTCGTAGCAGATTTTTGCTTTCCTCATATCCGAATCTATATCCATGTCCATGCATCACATTCTTGTTAAATGTCTTGCCTTATAAGGTAAGAAATCACTCATGATTAACGTTATTATATTTATTAATTTTGATTTCAATTAAAACAATAACTGAAATATGCTGCTGTTAGTTATTTACATTATTATATACATGCTATAATATGTATCGGTTCACCTGTGACATGTGACACCATTATCTGTTATTTATATTGATGATATATGCATATCGTATTATTATCATATCTGTTATCACTCTGCAAGTTCCATGTTAGTGTAGAATTCCCTATGGGTTGAAATGATACATACCCGAACGATCTTGTAGAATAGGAGCAAACCGTTATCAGTTGAAATGACAAACCCAAGTGATTTTCAGCGAATTGAATTTGGGATTGCGGGTTGAAATGATACATACTCGTATATATATTTAAATTGCGGAGTGAAATGATAAATATCTGTATCACTTTACCCTAGGATAGAAAACTACATACAGACACCATTTGTCTGTATATATATTGAAATGATTTCCAAGAGTTTTAAAACGGAAATATCTATATTTAAATATTGATTTTAAGATATTATATACATATAAATGTATTTTTATAAAAGTTTAAATCTTTTGATTTTTTTAAATTATATGTTTGAAAATTTTAACATTTAAGTTAGTTTTGAAATTATAACTTTTAAGAATTTGCTTATAATTTTACTACTCTAAAATATACAAATTAGTTTTCATATAAAATAGGTTTAATAATAAGCATTAATTAAATAAAGTTTGATTTAATTAATATATAATATGTTTAAGTATTTATTTAAAATTATATTCTTAAATAGATTTTTATAATGATTTTTATAAGTTAAGGTTGGGAAGATATATTTTAAACTGTATTTTTATCAAGAATTTTATTTAATTAAATCGATTTGAAATTTATTGAATTTAGATTTCAAAGGATATGATTTTATAACTTAATTTGGTTTAAGGCGATTTAATGAATATTTAAAGCTTAAATAAACTGAAGAAATACTTAGTTTATTTGTAATTTGAGGTCTTACTTAAATGATATTGGATTTATTAAGTGAATATTTCAAAACTAAATAATAGTTAAGTTAAATTAAGATATATATGAAATTATCAGATTTAGTTTTGAAAATGTTGAATATTTAAAGCTTTGAAGTATATTGAAATTGAAATGGTTTATTTTTGGTTCAAATCTACACTTGAAGTCGATATAATTTGAAATGTTTTATTGAGAAACTGAATTGAGTTGAAATTGATGAATTGAGATTGAATTAAATTTGAATTTTGGATTTTGAGCTGGTTCGAATCGGTTTGTGAAATTGAGGAAGCTATTTTATTTTATAAGGGATTTTTAAATTATCTTTAAATCTATTTTTACAATTTACTTTATAAATTATGTTAATATAAACTATTTTAATATAAATCAATTTAATATAAACTATGTCAGCATAAATTATTTCAAAACTAATTATTTTAATATAAACTATTTTAACTTATAACTATTTATATGAACTATTTTATTTTATAAATTATTTTATTATATATACTATTAATGATATCTAAACTATTTCAAGGAAATGTTATGATTTCAAATTATGATTTTCAAAGTATTAGGATTTCTAAAATGTTATAATTTCTAAGCTTTATAATTTCGAAAGTGTTATAACTTTAAAAGTACTATGATTTTGGAAATGAAATATATTTGAAGTGAAAATGATATAATATTGATATGGTTTTGAAATGGAAATGATATTTTGGTTTTGATGTATAAACTATTTTGAAATGACCGCGGTGTTATAATAACGTTTGGCTGTTAAAGAGACCGGGATTAGATATTGTCATACTCTCTGCCAATACCGAAAACCACTTTAACAATCATGTATGCGGTGGAGATTCTGGAATGAAATAAGATGGCGGCGGCGATCTCATATGAGGTATGTGCGTGGACCTAACTTCTGTGAGTTAACATAAGGTGGCTAAAACAGGAGCAATTGACGGGCCAAGTGAGGTAGCTCCTCCGATCGGACACACTCCATCGTTTACCATTCTATTACTTTGTGATTAATTGGGTACACCTTTGGATTTTTCGTGAGTGTGGCTCGAGGTAGGCGATTTCTACGGCTCTGCATTACCACCGGCACGGAAGTGTAATTGGTATATCTGCCTTGGAATTGCCTAGTTTTGCAGTGTCACCTACCATAACGAGATCACTGCGAGTTTGTTTTGTGTCGTACCTATAGAGTGACCTCTGGTAGCCTCCTTATCAAGAAGTATTACGGTATCGTATAGACTATGGCACTATAAAATGTGTTAAGGGGGATACGTGTAACACCTTAATACTATTTTAATAGTTTACTTTACTACAGACATTATTATAATAGTGTATATTACTACATAGTAGATAGTTCCACGGATCCATAGAGGATGGTTATCCCAAACATCCTTTAAGTTTCTTGAATGTCAGTTGATATTTCACTTGAGTTGGATTTATTGATATAAGAATGTTAATCCTGACTCAAGTGTTTAGTGTTTTACTTTACGCTCGGGTCAGACTAAGTGTCACAGAATTTGAATCCACCTTTTGAGTTGGAGCTTCGTTTGGAGATCCATCTACATCTATTCAGCTTTCAGTTATTCAGTTGACACCAGTTATGTATTCAGATTTTGTATTTGACTATTTTATTGAGACTTTTGTGTATTCGAGACTTCTATTGTATCTTGTTTAACTTTGATATATATATATATATATAGTAGCTTCATGAACTACTATTCATTTGTTTCCGCTGATTATTGTTATATTACTCCGTGTCTGTGATTCTATGATTTATTTATTTATCGTATATGCTAAGTTTTTCAAATATAAATTAACAATTTGTTATTTCGAGCAATTCAAGTCCAATATGCGCAGATGCGAACGGTTGAAAATATCGGGCTGTTATAATTGGTATCATAGCTCTAGTTTTAGGCAAAACTTAGCATATAGAGTAAATTTAATTACAGAATCACTTTCATTCGAGCTTGAATATCCTCCACTTTGATCCGGATTTCTTTCAAACTTTGGAACTCTCTCATTCGTTCAGAAATCCATTCTTGTCTCTCCCTATTCGTGTTTTCCTGATTTTGGAGGATCTCATAACTCCACTTCGAATGATCTCTATAATAAATCGACGGTCTCGCCAATCTCTGTATGAATTGTAAAGGGTTGAAACCCCTTTACATCGAGCATTGATTCACTGGAGATTTCCGTATCCTCGGTTTAGATGCTGCTATTTCTTGCTATGTCTGAATTCTATCTTTTATGATCATATGTTGATTTGCCTTAGAATTCTATATCAATCTTATTATTAAGTCTCAGTTGACTCGGTTAGGGTCACCTACGATTAATATTAGTCTATCCATCTTTTCTCTTTTACCATTCAATTATCTTATTTTTGGTTCGAGCTTATCTTCGAATTTGAATTCTTCTTGATTAGAGTTCCTCTAAATTTGTATCTCTATCTTTGTTTTGACATCTATTCTTGTATAATCGAGTGAGGGAGTATATTAATAATCAATATAAAAATATTTTGTACATTGTGTTGTTTGAGTTATTAATATTGATTTGGGGTTTCAGTCGATTCGTCTGATCAACGCTATCGATAGGGATTACAAAATACTCGAACAGAGCAAACTGACACCATATTATTTAAAAATTTGGTAAATGGAATAAAATTCGTATGAATATATTATATATATAAGTAAAAATTTCTAAAATTTAATAAGTTAATTAAATTAATTGTTAGAAACGATAATATTCGATCATCATTTATTGTTCTATAAATGAAATTTTTAAACATGATTTATAAATTGATTTGATATTTAAGTGAATTTAAATTGAAAATTTGGGAATTTAATTTCTAGTAATATCAAACATTGGTTTTAAAATTTTAAAGTGCATATTATCTAAAGTATTTTCGAATATAACTCATTTCCAAAGTTTTTTTTAAAAGTTTTAAATCAGTTTTTCTTCTCTTTTGTCGCTGAATTTTTTTTGAAACTTTTGTTTTGACATCTATTCTTTTGCAATCTAGAATAGCTCTATAATTGGATAGCCAATTCACTGGGATTAAAATATCAATCACAATGAAATCATGGATGAATAGGTTGCAAAACAATAGTTCGGTTTAGTAGGAAACTCTTACATTTTCATAGGACATATGGAATTGGTCATACCATCTATAGGATTAGATACGCGGAGAGGGGTTTCTACTATTTTATTGGTAAGTTTTAATTTGTCGACTAATTTCTTTGGAATAAAACCATGGAAAGCTCAAGTATCAAATAAACTTTTACTAAAATATCATTAACGCATATATTACCTTCTAGGACTCCCTTGCCCTTTACGTCTTCAACAATCGAAGGCTCGCCTTTTATAGCATAGATCTTAATTTGTTCTCCCTTCTTCATCAATGGACCTAGCTGATGACAATGATAACAAAGACTCTTACGAAATATAGGAGAAATTTTTTCCTTCCTCTGCATCTTGGGAGTCCTACAGTATTTTGAGAGATGTCCTTTTTTGTGGCAATTGAAACAAACAATATCCTTATAACGATTCTCTTGGGACCCTCCACCATTCTTTCCCTGCAACAACTTCTTCCTCTTGTTCTGATTGTTGCTACTTCCTTATACTACCGCCAAATTTCTTGTGTCCTATGCTTCATGCCAGAAACTTATATCTAATAAGTCCATGAAGGTTCCTTTCACATGGCTAGTCATCCATTCCTGATATTTCTCTTTAGTTCCTGGAATAAATATTTCTTTCTTCTTAAAGGGAATGTCTATTAGTCCCGGCTTAAAACAAGATAACTCAATGAAACTCCTCTATAGACATATCTTCTTGTCTTAAGTCTATGAAATTTCTGTAAAGATCGAATTTTTCTACTGCAGATATATATTGCTCCTCGAATACTTTCTTCAGTCTAGCCCATGAGAAGTTGTCTTTAGGTTCATTCAAAGTAATGGATTCCCACCATAAAAGAGCTCCTCTCTACACTTACTAGGAAGCCAAGAATCTCTTTTTCTCATCCACCACATTCACTCCTTTGAATATCCTCTCACAAGAGTGGAGCCATGCTTGTACTTCAATAATAGACTCGGTTCCTTAGAATATTTCCCTACCAAGTTAGTATAGTTCATGCAAAGAGTAGCAAAATTTGTTTGAGGCTGTACTGGAATTTAATTCTTCCATAACTACAACATTATGACCATTAGTGTTTGTCGTGCTACTGCTTCCCATTCCTTGTCCTCTATGATTTCTCATTTCTTAATATTTAAATATAGTAAAGAGATAATTTAGAACATATAGACAAGCTTATCTTAGGGAATGAGTATTAAGCTTTTAAACGATATTGGATGGATTTATTTTGATAGATATGCTCTCTCATTGATTCAACTCATTCAAGGGTGTTACTAACACTATCTCTAATGTGTTGACCCCATCAAGGCTTAGGTACTCGCTAACCTAAGTGTTATCTCGCTTTTTGCAAAACCGTGATACCAAAAGATCAATCGAAAACAAAAGATAGCTCACCTCAAAGATTGGTTATACATTGCTTCGCTATGGATATCGATGAATTTTGTCCGAGTCCAGATTGAGCTACAATTGATAGGACATGACAAGCAAAGCCATAGAAGTTATCATCTCAAATTTCAAGTCAATCCAAGTTCATATGCTCATGTTATGATCGATTCAATCTAGAGGAAACGACCCAGCTTTCGTATCCATCGCTATGGTTGATTTCGTATCCATCATCAAACTCTGGTTCGAATCGATCACGTTCGTATCGATCAGGTTCTAGCAACTTCGTATCCATCGAAGTGCCGCAGTTCGTATCGATCAAGTTTGAATCCATCGAAGTGCCTCAGTTCGACTCGATCTCATTCGAGTCCATCGGCTCCTCCTTATTCGAATCCATTAGTATCTCCCTACTTCGCATCCATCGGCAGATAACCTACTTCGTATTGGTCAACTCCCGTGAGTTCGTATCGATCAGGATTGGCCGTGTTCGAATCCACCGCGTTCGTATCGATGGACTTCGTACCCATCAGCAGATGATGCGCTTCGTAACGATCGACCGGTATCTGCTTCGCATCCATCATAGAAGACTCTATTCGAATCCATCTAAACGTGGCAATTCGCATCCATCGGCTTCACCTCGGTCGTGTTCGACTCCATCAGGGAGCCTACATTCGACTCGATCTCATTCGAGTCCCTCGGCAGAATATTTGTTTCGTATCGATTGGCCAGATATTGTTTCGTATCCATCAGGCAAGGTATAATTTGCATCCATGGTCGAACCTATATTCGAGACCACCGTCTTCGTATCGAGCAGAAGTATGATTGCATCGCGTCCATCTATCTCGAATCCATCAAGCCACTGCTCTTCGTATCCATCAGACGACCTTTCTCCGTATCCATTAAAGGCTTTCGTTTGAACCCATGACCAATGGTTCGTTTGTATCCATAAGGACAAGTGGACCTGGTTTAACGCAGCAGCCTTCGATTCAAATGGGGAAAGATAAATGGAGACGATGCGGCCAAACCGGTGAAAAAGGTGGATCAATCCGAGATGCACGCGCTACGTCACCTCAGAAACACGTGCAGCCATCGATTCGAAGGGATGAACACGAAGCCGTGGAGTCGAATGAAACAGCCACTCGAGAATACTCATTTCGTATCGACGATATCTGGAGATCTACCAATCCAAATGCAATGAAATGTTCATAGGAGATTGCACACGAGACAAGGAACGTTCACACCAAATTTCAGCTCGATTGGACATCATCTCGATCGATACGAAATGATTTCGTATCGATCACAGATCGACTCGAAACTTTCTGGAATTGGTCGTGTGGGCCCCCTCACGTGCCAGAGCGAATCTCCCGATGTTTGAGCGAAGTTTCAGCCTCCTACGCCTTTAAATAGAGCCCTAGAGCCTACAGAAAAAGGATCTTTTAACTCTCAAGCGCCCAGACTCTGCCAGATCAAGATCTCCATCATTATACTACTGTTGAATTCGAATTTCCAGTTGTAACTTGCTGTTGATTGCTGTAATCACTTGTAATGATTGAAAGAGAATCAATAAAACTGCAAAAAACTTCATAGTGGACGTAGACAACACGCCGAACCACTCTAAATTGCTTGTCTGTGCATTTACTTTCCTGTTCATTGGAGTCTTTGTTAGATAATCCTCATTTTCAATTTATATTCTTCATTATTATCTCTTCAAAAACATTCGAAGAGTGTTGTGACCAATTTTGGTGCAAACACTAAGCTCCGATAATAGCTGTGATGACCCGCCTTTTCAACCTTTGAAGGTCGACACTAATACATCCATGATATTCACATGCCACAAATTAAAGTGCCGAAAAAGTAGATAATCATAGGTTTATAAGAAATAAAGGTAGAAAATAGAATAATAATAGAATCTCACATCGTATTAAACAATATATCTATACAGGTGGAAAGTACATATAATCAATCTTAGTGATTCATTGGAGTTACGAAAAGTACTAACCCAGCCTAAGATATTCGTTACTGCATATCCTTGTATAGTCTAGTAGATATAAAATACATGATACATGATACAACGGAAAGTTGAAAATAGATAACTATTGAAAAAGGACCCTTTAGTCTTCATATTGCAGGCTCCTTCCAAAATGCTCCAAGCTACCTGACACTTGAATGCCCAAAAAATAGGGTAGCCAGAGTTTAAGGGAAAAGAAAAATAAACTTCGGATCAGTCATGAGACTAGTGTGAGAAACTCAAAATATGGATGTTTGAAAACAAAAGGGTATCCCAAAATACAATGACGTACATAGACAAGGAACAAGTTTTTATCATATGATAACCAAAATCTTTGATATGTAAATTTTTGAAATTTTATTTTTAGTAGCATTCTTTTGAAAACATTTTCAAATAAACTTATAAATCCCAGATGAAATGCTTGCAACTTACATTTCGGTATTTGCGCAACTAAGTCCGCACGACACTTATTGGGTATTGGATTTCCAACTAAATAGAAAGGTAAGAGACTACCTCCTATACAGTGCAATTCTAGAGGAATGCACCCGAGGCCCCTATGTTAGTCCTCAAGCAAATTAAGACCAGCATATGTGAAAATTACATGAATAGCATCAAGAATTACATTATCCGGATGTTACCGACCCATTTGGAAACTCGAGCATATATCACATAATTTAAACCCAACATTATAGCTGGTATAAATTTTATAAATCAATAAGGTGATTTCATAACCTGATTGGTTGCAAGCTACTTACCCTTAAAGCATCCTTTGTTTCATAATTCCCAAGGTATGAGACTTGAGGTAACGATTACCTTTTTAGCATAGCACGTCTTCCACTTTAAATGCCACTTTGCCATTTCACAATCATACAACATATATCTACAAATATATAACTCGTGAGCTCGTACATCTCAAGAAAGGGTGTTAAGCTAAGAGGAGTTGCCTTCTTCGCCACCAAATGGATGATAATTTCATAGCGATAAATTAATGTGATTCAAAAATGAAACGTTAGACATTCATCCATAATAGTTGTCCAGGAACAGGACAAATCGAAGGCACTTTCTTGTTATATCCTATCAAGAATTATCCATAGCATTAGTAGCAAATAGTCCTCATGTTTCAAAGGTTTCCAGAATGAAGAGACCACTGCTATTTATTTATCTCAGGAGTTACCCAGAGATTATCAACAAGCAGTCCTTCCGAAATGAAGATCCTTTATCTTTTAAAATCATGGTTATAAATATATCCACTTCACGTTCGAATACATAAATTAGTTCAAAGTGGTTTTCAAACAGAGATTACCCAGATCCGACTCTGGTTTCGACGGACCAATCATCGATAAAAATATGTTAAGTGGGTGGATAATAAATACTCCATTTATTTGTCTTCCTTTTACCCAAAGATATCTTATAGAGATTTTTATCTTTCTGAAAATCATTTCTTCTTGGTATATATGGAATTCATTAAACCTCGTTATGAAAATTTACTAAAGCATTTTCATAAATTATTTAAAATACATTATTAAGTAAAGTTGGATCAAATAGAAATTGTAATACTTTTATTCAATTTTAGTTTTTGTATTCAATAGGTACTATGGGCAGAATAATCATGAAATCAACTTTTAAATTCCATGAATAGTACGAGTTTCCTCATTGGAATTTAACATCATGTATAAGAAAATTATTTCTATGCGATTTAAGTTGTTTAAATTTGAAAAGTGTAATCTTGGATACTTAACTCTTTTCCTACATTTCGATCTTATCTATCTCAGCTAGGTGGGCAAGGTACTAGTTGCTCCCAAACATCTCCATAGTTTAGATCACACAAATAGAAAAATCAAGTGTACCCGTCGGCTTATTAGAGCCAAGACTTAATCATTTGCTTATAACAACTTTATTTCAATTTATTTATTTAAACTTCTTTAAGTAAATTATAAACCTTTAGATAAAACCTTTGGTTCATTTTTAAAACACTTACTTATTAGAAAATATTTATAAAACTTTGGAAAAGAATTGGGAAGTTTGAAATCATATTTTTAGAAGTTATTGAAAAAGTGCTTCGAAAGATGTTTTAAAACTATATTGATTAAAACGACATTTTTATAATTTAGAAATTTATATATATAACTCAAATCTCTTTTAAAACATTTTTAATGACTTGTAAAATTTATTTTATAATTCGAAACCTTTAAAATATCCATTTTAAATTATTTTTAGACTTTGGTCATTAAACTGGAAAACCATGATATTTTTGAAATTTGTTTTGGACTTATTTGAAAATCTATAAGATGAAAACTTAATTTACTTTCTTTAATTGCAAAATATGGATATGATAGTCGATAAAATTCTTACTACGATGAATTCCGAGCTATATTACACTTTATATACTCATCTGAATTATACGGCACGAAATCATGAACTACAGTTACGCGACACGCCTAATTTTGACTTGATTGTTAATTTTCATTTAAACCTCACTGAGACAAACAATTATTTATAAAACATTTCTAATCATTTTCATGGGGTTTACTGATTCCATATTTACTTTTATAACTTGATTTAGAAAGTGATTTCCTTGTGTAATATCTACGTATATTTAACGTGGCTAATTAAACAACCATAATAACAATAAATATTTGATGAACAATATAAAAACAAAAACCATGGCAATCATTTCAAATCATCACACACGCACCATATATATAAAATAAAATAGAGTTTCTCACCTTGGAATAAGACGATTAACTAGATAATGGATTATCTTTTCTAACTCGAATCGAAGCTCACGAACACTCGTCCTGAAGCTCCTATAGGGCTTGGCCTTACTTGTGAAAGGGGTAGGGGTTCACGGCCTTTATATATGAGGGTCGTAAGCTCGGGTAGAGTGGTTGGCTGTGGGTTTTAAGAGAAAGAGGAAGGGTTTGGGTGAGTTTTGAAGTGCTATATTTAAATATATACACTATATAAATTTAGATATAATTTGCTATAATTGTTTTTATATTTTTTCTTAAACAGAAGCCATTAAAACATGGTGGAAGCTTTTAGAAAACTGAAGGGGAAGATTAATGAATGAAGTGAAGAAGTGAAGTGGTATTTATAGGCAAACGGAAGAGTGTAAACATCTCCACCTCACATCACCACACATCATTACGCCGTCACCTCCTCCCATCACAAGGCCCCAACCACCTCCCCCTAGGTACTGCCGTGGTTACATCATGGAGGGGCAAAGCTATGTGCCTCTTTGATTTGACATTTAATCGTGATAATATGTGATAATTAGTTTAGATTCCCACTCCACTACCATATGCTCTACCTCCTTTCATCATTACTTTATGCATGGCTACCTCCTTCCACCACCACTTTAGCTTGGCCATGTCCCTTCCATCTCTTCCTAGATCGTCCAAATCACATCAATCCATTCTCTTTCGTTAATGTGATTTTTAATGGTAAGGGTTTGTTGCTTAAATGAGAAGGAATTGTTTATAATATCTTATATATTCAGTATATGTGTATATATTTTTATATATAATTGTTCATGTACATGTTCATATGGTTTCTTGGGTGGGTATATGTATGTGTTCATTTGGATTTCACATATAATTCATAATGTTCTACAACTTCTACACATTGAATCATTATGAATTTCGATTTCGATTTCTGGTCATATTTTCATATCTTATTTAACATATATACATAAATATATATACATACATACATACACATATATACATACATGCACATATATATCTGTAAACAAAGTTTGAAAATAATATTCTATTAATATTTTTAAATAAAGAGCTTTTAATTTTGATTTGAAAGTCGTTATTTAGTCATTTAAACTAAATTTTGAAATATTCAATCATATCTTTTGTAAGTGAAAAATTTACGGGTCATTACAAAAACGGAAAGAGTAAATAAAGTATTGGAGAATTTTTTACGAGCTTGTATGCTTGAATTTGGATGATTGTGGGAAACCATCTATACTTAGTCGAATTCCCTGTAATAACAGTTATCATGCTAGTATAGGGATGACACCTTTTGAAGCGTTGTTTGGAAAACCATGCAAATCTCTAGTATTTGGTTGGAGATTGGTGGTAGATTAATTTTTGGTTCGGATATGGTAAGAGAGGCCGTAGAAAAGATTGAGTCGATTGAACTACCATAAAAGTAGCTCAGTCTAGGAAGAAAAGTTACGTAGACCAAAGATGGAAAGACATGGAGTTCTCAGTTGGGGATCACGTTTTCATCAATATATCATTTATGAAAGATGTAATAAGATTTGGAAAGTCAGGGAAATTAGCACCTAGGTTTGTTGGACCATTTCTTATTATGGATAGAATCAGGAAACTCACTTATAGGATAGAGTTACCAAGCAGTTTGGCAGATGTCCACAATGAATTCATGTTTCTCATTTAAGGAAGTGTGTTCGATATCCAGAACTACTATTGCTCCGACTACATTAGAAGACTTAGTAGTGGAATCAGACATGACGAATAGCAGATAACTAGTTCCTATTATGGCTAAGGACGAGGAAAAGATGAGAAAAATGACAATCAGATTGGTAAAAGCCTGGTGGAGTGATGATGAGAAAGACTATACTTAGGAGACAGAAGACATGATTAGAGATACTAATCCTAACTTGATTGGTGGTATGGATTATGAATATTGTTGTGTACCTTATCGTAATTTTAAGTATGAAATTCTTTGAGGGGAGCTTAACATCCCTAATTTTGATTAACATTATTTAGGATATTTAACTAGATAAATAAAACAAAATAATGTAGAATGATAAGGAGATTGAGATTTGGTGAGCATACAGGGCCGAGCCTTAAGTAGTGAACTAATGGAATTAATTAGAACATTAAAATAACGAGGATATGCTAAGGTCAAAATAGGAATAAGTTATAATTTCTAATACATATCCTTACACTCCTTCACCCTTATTCACTGCGTTTACACAAACAAAACAAAAGAGTAAGGCGATCATAGCTAAGAGGTTCAAGAGAGGAAAATCTTAGGGAATCAAGACCATAGGTTAAGGGAATAATATCAAGTGCAAATCTCGACCTGCTTAAACCATCCAAATTGAATGATAATTATGCATCTCATGTTTAAATTGCTATTTTTTGTTTTCAGTATAAATCTGAATGTTTTGATGTTATTATGTCATGTTTTAAAGGATTGAATGATTATACCCTTATTGATGAATATTTGGATTTATTTATGAAATTAGTTAATAATTTTAAGTATAAAAACCTATCATATTGTACCTAAATGACTTGAAATTTTGAAAAGATGTTAGAAAAATTATTTTAGAAGTGGTTTTAAATTTCATAGTTTTCCAAAGAAGTTAGAATTTATTATGAATTTTGTAAGCGAAGAAAATGGATTACTTCATGTTTTAATTATAAAAATAATTTTATTATTTTTGATTCAAATTTTTTTATATGTTAAAAGATATGATAAATTGGATTTATTATTATTTTTGAGGATTTTTCCTAGTTTTTTACGAAAGCTCATAAAAATTATTAAGCTAAAAGGGCTAAATTATTATATTAAGATATTAATATAAGGTTAAAGGTGTGAAAATGTTTTGGAAATGATAAACCTGATTTAAATCAATTTTTTGATAAATTTTTTGATTTAGAAATTTGTTATCCAATATTATTTTGATAAATAAAAGGAGTTAGTGAAAAGAAATTACTTTTAATATTCAGATATCAGTTTTCTGGTTATGTACGACAATGCTATACCGAGGTCATAGTTGTCAAAGTCCATATTGCTGCTTTTATATGTCATCCACCTTAATGAATACATAGGATATCATCCTAGATTATATGTAATGGATTCACGAGGGTTGGAGTCAAAGTCGGCAAGGATACTCCCGACGCCATGGTCTTCGAAGTAAATGTTGCCGCCTATTTTACTTATAAGTTTCGACACTGCCTATTTCTATAATGTCGCCAATCCTAATGCTTTCAAAGTTACCTACAACGGCAATAATGATGCCACATATATTGGTAATGACTCCAAAAGGCAATGAATCCACGTATTTTACCTTCGGCTATATAATGCCACGTTTTATCAACTTCGGCTTTATCCTTTGCTGCATGCTTAAAAGAAGGCAATGATGTCATGTTTTATCACTTTGACTTCATAGATGCCAACCTTAATCTTTGTGGCCTGTTTTCAAAAGAGTCTTTAATATCATCTATTATCACTTTGGCCCTAATGATGCCACTTATTTTTTTAAGGCCTTGATGTCGAGACTCCTTAATGTAGCCATTATCTTCTAAGTTTTTATAATATGCTATGCAAAGTAGCTCACTTCAATTAGAGACTCCTAATAAAAGATTTTAACATGTTTTGAGGGGCGAAGACCCTCGTCGACAATATTTTTGCTACGTTTTATCAATACAAAGGCTTTATATTGTTTTGGCTCTATAACTTATAGTTTTGAAAGGCGATGACCTCAAGTGATTTCAAACTTCATCAATTTTTTCTATAGAAGCATATATTATGGCGTATATAAATTGGATAAAGTAAAGGGCTATATTTTTCCATGTTTTAAAAGTATGATTTCAAGGTGTAACAACCCGCTATTTCGAACCATTCAAATCAACTATAAAACCACACATGTCAGACATAAATCTTTAAAAACAACAGATTGTTAATTAAATTAGGATAAATAAAATCAATCACAAAATCACAGACATAGAATAACAGAATGTCTCACAACTAAATAAACAAAACATAGTAGTTCATGAAGCTACTAAATACATAGTCTCAAAGCAAATACACAATATCAAATTCTGAAAGAAAATATAATTGGAAGTCCAAATGCATAAATCCACTAACACATTAGAAAATGACTCAATGGGAAATAAGTGAAATAAGAAATCGTAAATAGATAGCTAAATCTTCAGCAGATCTCTAGCTCCAAAAGATGAATCCAAGGCTGTGATACTTAGGTTGACCCGAGCATAAAGTAAAACAAAAAACTCAAGTCGGTACAAACATACTTATACAAGTAAATCAACTCAAGTGAAATATTAAATAAAATTCATTAGTAACTTAAAGGTTGTTTGCGATTCCCATCCCTTAAGGATCCTTTAAACTATTTATATGTAGTAATATACATTATATATGTAGTGTCTATAAGTAAAGTATAACATTGAAAATAGTGTTAAGGCGTCACCCATATCCCCCTTAACACATTTTTATATGCATTGTAGTATATATAGTACTGTAAACTCCTCCGATACTGGGGGGATATCAGGGAGCACTCTATAGATGCGACAAAAACCAAAATCGTAGTGGGATCAATAAGGATAATATGACAAGGCATGCAAGACAATGCCCATGGTAAGATTCTACCATTTTGCAAAACCAGGCTGGTGGTAACACATAGCCGTAGCTACCACCCACCTCGAACAGCACTCCCATAATCAAAGGTGGCTACCAATCCATTACAAAAGTAAGCGATATGGTATCAACGAAGCGTGTTCGAGCAGAGGAGCGACCTCACTTGACCTGGTTATGGCTCCTATTTTAGTAATATAATTATGACCCGAAGGTCAAGGCTACGTTTCTTACCTCATTCCAGTAGCTTTCGCCAAACCATCCTACTTCATTCTAGATTCTCCACCACGTGCACAGTTGTTAAAGTGGTTTCGGAATTGGCATAGAGTATGACAATATCCGACCTCGGTCTATTTGACAACCATTCGCTTATTTAACACCGTGGTCATTTTATAAAACATTTTTAATAATAAATCTTAAATTACAATTTGAATCAATGCTAAATATTTAACTTCAATTATATGTTTAGATTTGAAACAGTTCCTAATAATTCATATTAGATTAAATTTTTACATTTCAAAATTTTATCCTTTGGAAATCAAATAAACCACAATTTAAGTAGAATCTCATTTAAATTTTAATCCTTTAAACCAGATTAAATTACAACTTTATCTCTACCTAACTTCTTACATTTTATTTTTTAAAGTTACAATAAAAATCAATATTTATTATATTAGATTTTAAATAAATCTCTTAAAATATATTAAATGTTCTATTAAATTAAATTTAAACTATTTAAATTACATATTTAAAACTACACAAAATTATAAGTAAAAATCTTAAACTTACATTTAAAACCATAAATTGACTTATGATTTGAAACTTTAAAACATACAAAATAAATTATTTTCCAAATATGAATTTTATATAAAATCATTAAATTAAATTTAAAAATCAAACATACCTTAAAATTTGGAACATAATTTAAAACCAACTGGTGTTCATATATAATTTTCTACCTTATGGTCAAGTAATTGGATATGTATCATTTCATTCCAAAACAGTTAAATTTTTTGGGTATATATCATTTCAACCCGTATCCCAAATCAATAATTTCTAAATCAATAAAATCACTCGGGTATGTATCATTTCAACCCATAACGATATTGCCTAATTTATACGATCATTCGGGTACATATCATTTTAACTCATAGTGAGTTTTCTTACAGCAAACTAAGGGAACTTGCAGTGTAATAATAACATATATAATAAACATAACATTAGTCACATAACAAATTACATAGCATAGCAAAATCCATTTTTCATGTGTAATACATAGCATATCGATTGATCACTTTATCATAATAAAATATATAGTGTTAACCATCACATCTTAACATTCAAACGACAATTTAGGTGATATTAATTCACGTATAACAAGTGTGTAAGTCATGAGTGATTTCTCATCTTTCGTGGTTAAGCGAAGGTGACGACTACAGCGAACAAACAAGAACAAGCATGACTACAACACGATCTCAAGCTAGCAAATCCACAAGCTCAAAATCAAGCTTCGAAATTTTAAAACAACATTTCTTTTTTTCCTTTTTTTTAAAAAAGAGGAGAGGATAGGCAAAATGGCTTGGCCTAGGCTTGCTTTGGGCTCGGCCTAGCTAGGGCTCGGCTAGGGTTGGTGGCGCACGACCTTGGGTGTGTGGGTGGGTTTGTCTACGACCTTGGGTGTATGTGTACGGCCGAGGCAAGGAGGGTGTGGGTGTAGAGGATGGTGTGTGGAGTAAGGGGAGGGTGGTTCGGCTAGGGGATGGATGGGGTTGGCTACGAGGTGGGGTTCGACCTAGGGGTGGTTGGCAGTGGGTGATGAGGACAACGGCGGCAAAAGGGGCAAGGAGAGGAGAGAGGAGAGAGAACTAGGGGAAAGAGTGCTCAGGTTTAGGCTTAGGAAGGAGGAAGAAAATGCAAGATGGTTACTGTAAAAAAAATTCAGGCTGAAAGAAATGAAAAGAGGATGAGGAAGGAGAACTAGAAAGAAAGAAAAAAAACTACATGCTCTTTTCCAACACAAACATATATTGGAAAAAGGATACGTGGCCTTTTAGGTGCCTCTTAGAATTCTAGCATAACAAACACAAGCCAAACAACCCTAGATCCAATATACAAAAGCACAAGTGGAAATGAACATAAATACGATGTCCGTATTCTCGCATTTTTACACTATAAATTGCAGATTAAAAACTACAGAATTCGAATTTTAACGAAACGAAAAGCGGAGACCATCTTAGAATTTAGTCTAGAATTAGAAAAAGGAATAAATTTAAAATTTAAAACTTTTTAACTTTCAACAAAAAGTCAAACTTTGTCCAAAATTTGAAATTTTACAAAAATTTCCCTTTTTATTGGATTTGGAAAAATGTATTACTCAACGTCCCAAAATCGTTATTTAAATTCAAATTTTAAATTTTAACTTAAATTAAAATAATACGTAATTTAAAATAGTTCAAATTTGAGAGTCATTACACTCTCTTCGCACACAAGTTTTCGTTCCTCAAAAGGAACGAGACACAGGAATAGAAACAAAAGGAAGATTAGATAGATACAAATAGTACGTAGAACTAACAACTCCAGATTCAAAGCATGCATGCTCTCCTCCGTCCCCTAGGTATAATCTTGATCATCAATACTCCATTGCACCTTGACCAGGTTGATTGACTTCCTCCTCGACTGCTTCGTAGGTTGATCAAAAAATACAAAGCGGCTTGATCTCGATGGTGAGGTTCAGCACAACATCCAAATTCTCAAGTAAAGGAGGCTAAACAATCAAAGATGGATCATGAAGATGCTTGCAAAGATGTGAAACATGGAACACATTATGCACCCAGACAACTTCTCAGGAAATTCCACTTGAAAATCTAAAGGACCAACTCTCTCTAATAAATGGAAAGGACCAACGAATTTAGGAGCAAGCTTCCCTTTTTGTCCAAAGCGAATAATATTCTTTAATGGTGAGATCTTCAGAAAAACCTGAATGCCCACTGAAAATTGCAAACTCCTCCTTCGCCTATCAGCGTACTTCTTCTGCCTACCCTAAGCATTCCACATCTTCCTCCTAATCTCCTCAACCTTCTTAGAAGAATCCAAAATCATATTAGGACCAAGAACCAAACCATTACCGGATTCAATCCAGCAAGATGAAGATTACGAAATCATCCATTCAAAGCAGCGAATGAGACATCTTGATACTTGCCTAAATTCAAAAGATAGAGATTAAATTGATTTATGCCTGTGGTAACCTTAAATTAAAATTAAGATTATACCTGATAGCGGTTATTATAAGTGAATTCAACGAGATAGAGATTATCTTCCTAAGATCCTCCATAATTAAGGACACAGGCACGAAGAAGATCATCCAGGATCTGATTTACTCTTTCCATCTGAGCGTTGGTCTTCGGATGGTAAGCTGTGCTAAGATTCAACCGAGTACCCAAAGCTTCTTGAAATGCCCTCCAAAAGTTACTAGTAAAGATGGGATCTCTGTCACAAACTATACTGATTAGAACACCATAAAGTCAAACAATCTCGCTCATACGAATCGTAGCAAAACTCGAAGCAGTGCGGTTAGACCTGACCGGAATGAAATGATCCAACTTGGCCAGTCCATCAGCATCACCCATATACTCTCATTATCTCTTCTAGTCCTCGTTAATCCATCAACAATATCCATAAAAACCTGTTCCCACTTCCAATTGGGTTTCTTAAGGGGTTACAATAATCCAGCGGTCTTCTGGTGATCGGCTTTAACCTTTTGACAAGTTGCACATCAACTAACATAAAGGAAGATATCACGCTTCATATCACTCCTCCAGTAAAACTTCTTCATATTATGGTACATCTTCGTCACACCGGGATGAATAAAGAGTCTAGACCGATGATTTTCCCGAAGTAATTCTTGCCTTAATCCATCAACATTCGAAACACAAATTCGATTTTTAATCCTCAAAATTCCTTTATTACCAATTTGTGCTCCTATTCCATCCTGGTTACTACTTTCCCTATTATGAACATTCGCCTTAATAAGCCTTAACATCTCGTCTTCATCTTGCTTAGCAACAATACGATCCATAAGGGTGGAAGAAATAACAAGTTGGCATAACATCGCCTTCTTTCGACTCAAGGCATCGGCCAATACATTAGCTTTCCTGGGATTATAGTTGATGTCAAGGTCATAAGCAGCTAGAAACTCAAGCCATCTAACTTGCCTCTAGTTCAAATCCTTTTGGGTGAAAATATACTTCAACGACCGGTGATTCGTAATGCAACGACTCAGAATTATAGTTATTTGAAATAAGAATATTTAATTGATTTTAAATATTTAAAAGTTAATTTTGTAGATTTAATAACTTGAATTTCAATTAAAATGATTTATTGGATAATTTAATTACTAAGAACTAATAATTAAAATTGTTTAAATAATTGACCTTCGATTTCTATTTGGATAAAAATGATTGAAAGGCTTCTTAAATTTCTATTAATAAGAATGAGGATAATAATTTTTTTTAATTGTATTTAAAAGTGATTTACTCGATTTTGAAAATAACTCGTTTTAATTCACAAGTGAAAATAGCCTTCCGGGTAATATCTCAGATTTCGACGAAACTAGTGTCATTGGGTCCGTAATAACGAATTATATTACGCTGTTGAATTTCATGGCAATTTGACGAATCGTTTGGTTATGGGAGATCGAAACGCGTTGAAATTCATATCGAAAATTTAATACAATAATGGGGTTCAAAAGGCTATTTTCTGCATACGATCGAATTAAGGCTCGAGACTAGTTCTACTGCATTCGAAATAGGGGTATAATATATAGAAAACCAGGCAGCATGCCTCAATAGGAGTTTGGGCTTTTAAGTTACTATAAACGAGATATTTTGAAATTAAATAATATTACAAAATTTCAAAATCAACCACTATTACACCCAGCCACCCTAAACTCATACACGGTGCTGCCCTACACATCTGGTTTACGCCGCTCTTACAAGTTTAAAGTCACTTATCTGCCCCTTCTTCCTCTTCCAAACGAAACCAGTTCGAACACAAAAAAAATTATATCTCACAACGTACTCAATATAAAAAAATAAAACGAACTTTAAAATTCTTCTTTCAACGAGAGCTTCAACCTGAGATGTTTATTGTAGGATGCAGTAGTGTTTTTCATGGATTTGGCAGGGGGCAGTGATTCTAAGGTTTGAATTTTTGGGTGATTGGTCCATTGATTTGAGAAATGGAGCTCGAATTCATGTTCGTGTGGTAATTTAGCACTTGGGGGTGGAAAAAGGGGGTCGGGGCGAGTTATGGTGAAGTGCGACCTCTATACGGTCGCGTTTGAGGAGGAGCAGGTTGTTTCCTCGGGAAGCATATGGTCAGGCAATCAAGGGGTCGAATTGGAGTGGTTCGAGGAGAGAAGCATGTTGGCGAACATGGTTCATCCAACGAAGGTCCGTAGTTCGCATCGGTAGAAAATCATGCACGATAATTATGGGTTTGTTGTGACCGTGCACGTTTGTTTGAAAGAAGAAGAAGAAGTTAGTGGAAGGGTAGAGTTGTAATTAAGGTGGAGATTCTATTAGTTTATTTTAATTAATTCAAAAAGATTTCAATAACTCCTAAAATTCATAACTCCTTCATACGAGGTCCGATCGAGACAAAACTTTAAGTATTACACTCACAATGAAGAAAGCTTCGCATTGAAAGACTGTTGAAATTTGGGCTAAAATCGGACGTTTGGTTGTGGTTCTAAATCGGAATGCCTCGGCGACAACAGAAGATTTCGATGAGTTAGTCTCACATTTTTTGGATAAATAGTATGGTATATAGTTGATAAAAATAGTTGAATGATTGTTGGATGAATTATTATATTTATTAGTTGATTTATATATATATATATATATATATATATGTGTGTGTGTGTGTGTGTGTATGTATGTATATATATATATATTCCAGCCTACTGAAGCGGATGAGACCCTATTACATTCCCGTGTAAGAATGGATGACCCTTTGTATACGAATCCTGCCTCGAAGCAGTTGAGTTTATTTTATGATTATATATAACATTTGTGATGCAGGAAAAACAGGTTTGAGCGATCCAATGGGATTCTTCGCTATTATTGAATTATATTGTATCAATACTATTTCCTTTATAAGGATTATTGATTGATAAATATGATTGTGGATGTCATGGTTACAACATTGCTATATGTTTGGAAATAAATCCCAATAGTTAAGAAAAATCAATATCAATATTGGTTAAGTGGTGGGCGGCTATTGGCATCAAATTAGTATTTTGAAAATATTATAAATTGCCGATTAAGTCGGAATTGGTTTTTAAGACAAGAAACGATTTTAAATCCTTAGAAATATCTTGTTTAAAGGTTATATAATTAAATATATTAATATTGATTTTATGTCAATCAATTATATTAATATTGTTTTTAAAGTTATATAATCATATTAATATAATTTTAAAGTTATTTAATTATTTTACTAATGTTTAAAAGCTATTTTTTTATAGTTGATATGTTTTAAGAATTTATAAAAAAAAGTTGATAAACAGAAAGATTTATTATTTTAGAATAATTATGGTTTGAAATTAATAATAAGGGTTATTAATGAGTTCTTAAAATAAATTAATATTATTTATATAATGGTAAGATTAATTATTATTATTATTCCTTAAACAATATTTTGGAATGATTAATTATTATTTTAGGATATTTAAAGTTAATGATTTCCATTTATTTATAATGTTCATTGTTAATAATTATTATCATATATTAATGTTTTGAGGTAAATGTTTCAAATTATTTATAAATGTTTTTGAGACCCCAAAATGGAGTTAAAAGACTTAGATTTTATGAAGGAGTTATAAAATGGTTCTAAAAATTAGGGAAGGGTTATTTGCAAGGTGAAAGAGTTCATAAATGGTTAGATATTTCTAAACAAAATTTTAGAAGCGGGGTTATAGATTTATAAAAGAAGTTTATAAATGTTATATTGGTTCATTAATAGCTATAAATGATTTTAAAATGTGCAAGAAATTTATAAGTGACTGAATTCTTGGTAAAGAAATTATTAATGTTTTTTCAAAGATTTTTAAATGGTTATAAACGATCTTGGAGAATTGCAAGGGGAATTATAAAAGATTTGAGAATCGAATAAAAGGAAAACCATTCTAAATTTTGTGGATATGCTTATACCGTCGAAAAGAGTATATGGCTATTTCTAAGTATGAAAATATAGGAATTTGCAAGTATATCCTTTAAAGGTGTTTATATACAGGTAATTTATGAAGTAATTGTATGTATAAAGACTTATTAAAGGGGGCTAGTGATTTCTTATGTACCGAGTCAATGTTGATTTTCCAAATGAAATAAAATACTGATTGAATGTTTATTATTCGATGGTTAAATAACCGACTATCAAAAATAGGCTCAATGTAACTTTGGAAATATCTTCGAGAAACACGTTAGTTATATGGCACAGTCATCTATGATGACGCTGTACTGTGCGTATTAATCTCGTTTCGTTCTTCTAAGACGATGATAAGGAAATCCGTCCACTAATGGTTAGAAGGCGATCTCAGATCTTATCTTTGTCTGTTCAATTTCTAGAGAATCGAGGTTTAGTTTGCTGGAGATTATCGAACGTTGTTTCGAAGGGACCGGGATCAGATATGTTACTCGAAAACCACTTTGATCCAACGAATGCATTTCGAAGTGAAGACATCATGAAGAGCATGGAATAGAAGATAGAGATGTAAAGTGCAAGGGCTAATCACAACTAATCTTGAGAGTGATTCCAAAATGGATGTAGTAGGAATAGTGCTTCGGTTTCGTTCAGACCCATAACGGACTTGTATGGATGAATGCTATCAGCACATTGTCATTGGAGGGCAATAAACATTCTAAATGTGAATTTTTTTGAAAGGTAATTGTAACGACCCAGAATTTCAGTCATTTGAAATTCATAAATTTAATTAATTTTAAATATGAACAAGTTAATTTTATAAGCTGAATATATTTTATTTCGAATGTTTGGATTTAATTGGATAATTAAATTGTTAATTTAATATTTGAAATTACAGAAATAATTGATATTTGGATTTAATGTGAATAAAAATGTTGTATAAAGTTGAATAAAATCATATTGGAATTAGAATGATGTTATAGAACTTTTAAAATCAAATTAAAAGTTAAATTCTAGAAATTGAATATTTTAATATTTAATTGATGTGTAAAAATAGTCATTTTTCAAACAGTCTCGAATTTTGTCAAAACCTGTTTCATTGGATCTATAATGTTAAATTATTGTAAGATTTCTAATTTCGTGTCAATTAGATTTAAGGTTTGTCCGGGGCAAGCTAAAACATGTAGAAATCTATTTAAGTGAATTTTAAATTTAAATAGTCGATTTGAAAACGTATCTTCCAAATACGATCGAATTGGCTTCCGATATATATTCCATTGCATTCGAAATGGGGGTAAAACCTTATAAACGCCAGGCGGCACGTTTGATTTTGAGTTCGAAAATTTTGGTGATGAATAGTGTGCGTTAATTTTCTATAAATGGACCTCAATTCTTCATTTTTGCAAAACCCTAAATTTTCTAGGTTACAGCCGCCACCTAAATACGAAATCTTCTAACTTTCTTCCCTCAAAATCTCTCAATCCGTGAACATCTACGAAAATTTATCAACTAGCAAATTGTAGAGCACGTTGCTAACTACAAATCCAACGGTGATGATCAGAATCAATGCAACAGTCTGGTAGCAATTTGAGTTCGAACGAGTGGCGTTTGTGCTCGAATTCCAAAGCAAGGAGAGGGTCGAGCTCGAAGCGGCTCTGGCCAGTAGGAATGCATGCGAAGGGCAATCGAACTATGGTGGTTGATCGACGTCTAGTCGAGCGAAGAGTTGGCGAAAATTTGATGAAAATGGCGGCACAAGGGTTTCGTTACGCTATGATAACCTGGAGAGGAAGAAGCTTGCGCGCATGGCCACAATCTTCTGTTTTGAAATCAATGGCGAGATGCAATTGAGGTTTAAAAATAAATAAAATTTGTGAAATTAGTTATATTAAAATTCGTATAAACTTTAAAAACCCATAACCTTTTCATACGAGGTCCGTTTCGCACGAAACGAATTGTGTTGGAACCGTATTAACGAACACTACGCGATGGATCAGATTTGGAGTTGATTGGAGCTAGTGTGAATTTTGGGTAAAATTAAACGGTCGTTTAATATTATTCGGAATAAAACGCCGCAACTGCTATTAATCGCAATGTGAGTACAACTCACTCTTTCTGACTCACTAATATTTTTATATAAGTGAGAAATAATTTATTATATTATGATTGATGATTGTTTGGATGATATATGATATATTGATTGGTATTTGGATATATACCTCCCTATTGGAGCAGATGAGACCCTATACGTTCCCGTGTATGAGCGGATGATCCTTTGTACGCGCGTCTGCCTCGAAGCAGACATTATACGCGTATTCTAATATGTTCATTTGTTGCAGGTAACAGGTTGGAGGGATCCAACTGGATTCTTCAACAGTATTGATTTATTTACAGATATTGTTATATATTCTATTATCATATGATATATGATATTTGGATGCCGTGATTGATGTATTTGCTGTTGTTGCAGCATTAGGCCTATTTTGGAGTTTTAAAAATGTTAAAATGGTGATTTTGAAATTTAAAAAGGATTTTTAAAGTGATTTTGGAAATTGATGTTTTGTTAATTTTAAAGTGTTAAAGGAATTGATTTATTTTAAATTAATAAATAAATATTATAATTTTTCTGTTATAAAAATTATGATTTTTGGAAAATATAATTGAAATATGATTTTTGAAATATGGAAATTACTACTTTTGAATAGTTTAAATTGGGATTTTTGACTTATTATAAATGGAAGATGTATAAAATTGATATTTTATAAATTAAAATATTGGAATTATAAAACGAATTTTATAAGTGTTAAGATGAAGTTATAAATGGATTTTACAAATGAATAAGATTTATAATTGTGAAGTTATAAAATGAATGGGTTTTGTAAATAAATGATTTATAAGTGGATTAACTTATAAATTGGATTTTTATATATAATTGATTTATAAATGGAATTCGTAAATAAAAAGAATTTATAACTTGAAGTTTTTATAAAATATAAATGGAGTTTATAAACATCATTTTATAAATTCAAAATCAATTGAATTTGATAAGTAAATATGAAAGCTTATTAAAGGAGATATATTCTCGATTTTGGACAGTGGATAATCCTTTAATTAAATATGTAGAAGTCTTGAATTTAGTTAGATATTTATATTCACGATTTTGGACAGTGAATAATTTATTAAAGAAATAGTTTGGAAAGTGATATTTTTAAATGGAGTTAAATGATTTAAAGATGTTTTAAAATGTGTTGAGTACCGAATACATAGATTTCAACATTCATTATTGAAATAGACGTTTTCAAAAATTATAAGGAAATGATGGACTATAACACTGTTGTTATAGTAAATGATTTTCGAAAGGAAATGTTTTTGTATAGTATTGGGGTTTATATATCTATCTTATTTCGAATCCCTATACTATTGATTTTGAGTTGTCATAACGATGTTTTACATAACATTCCTTTTGACCCAATAAATGTGTTTAAAGAGAATGTTTTCCTTGAAGAATAAAATATATACCTAATCGTGATTTAAGTATATGTAATATTTTCTAAGTGTTGAAAATAAATTGAATTGTGAATTACTTATTATTAAATAAGTATTTGGAAATGTTTTCCAATATGAAGTGAAATGTTTTGAGATTATATCATTTTAAAGATAAATTGAAGTGAATATTTGGCAATGATTTAATAAAAAGAAAAGATTAATAAAAAAGGCCTAGTGATTGTTATGGTGCTGAATATTTGTTTGTTTATTTTGATAGTTAAATAACTGACTATCGAAATTGGCCAAATTTTAGTTCCTTAACTTGATGTGGGAACTATTTAGTCGTACACTTAGTACGTAGCCTTCTGTGTAGGCTTGATTATCGTTTGTGTTGAGGATGTTGATTCGTATAGTGAGGAGTATTACTCCAATCTATCGAGCTTCCTTCTTGGCCCGAAGGATAGCAAGTTGAAAGTTGAAAACGTGATAAGTCTATGAGACTTAGTTTCTATGTGAGGTTGAGAAACGCTTTTGCATTGTTGGTGCGAAGAGACCGGGATCGGTTTATCCGAAAACCACTTCGGACCAACGTATATGCGATGATTGTGCAGGTTGCTTGTGATGATATTGATATTTAGGATTTTCATAGTGGGGACTGCTTGTTGATCGTTTGGGGTTAAAATCCCAATATACATCCAGTAGCAGTGGTCTCTTCATTATGAAATATCCAATGCAAGGATTATTCGCTACTAATCCTAGGGATTTACCGACAGGATGTGATAGGAAAGTACCTTCGGTTTGTCCTATTCCTGGACAACTTGTATGGATGTTTATCTGACATTGCATTTCTACAGATTACGTACATTGGTTTTTACAAACGTACATCGGTTTTTACAAACGTACATCAGTGGTGGCGGAGAAGGCAACTTCTCTTAGCTTAACACCCTCCTTGAGACGTATGAGCTTAAGGGTTGTATTTTTGTGGAAGGTAATTAGTAGTCAAAAGGAAATGGCCATGTGGCGTTCTAAGTGATGTGATTGTGCTTTGTGAAAGGTAATTGTAACCTCTAGCCTTATCAACCGGAAATGACCAAAACAGGTTTAGATGCTGCAAGGCTAAGTGGGTCATTCTCAAGTAGGATATGATCATCCTCTTCTAGATATATCTTTGCACGCTATGATGTCGTGTATCTGATTATATGGTTTGTATGCTATGAGGGCCCTCGGTAAAGGTCGGTAACGACCGGAGGATGACATATTCGGTACCATCTAGTTATAGAGGTGGGCGGGTCTTGTGTTGGTAGAGGGCAGATGTTCTGTGCCTCGGGACATCCATCTAGAGGTGTACCCCTTCGGAAGGTAGTCCCTTCACCTGGTCATTTGTATGAAAATCCAAACTCCACTACATGCTTGCCATTTTGATTGTATTATCCAATTGAGCTATATGCTGGAATTTAATCAATGTAACAATTTAGGCTATGATTAATATTATTTGTATACAGTAGACACTACTATAATATAACATGAGATTTGATACGATATGTTTTAGTTATCGTAAGGTAAAAACATGTCCGTGTTTATGTGTGGACTTGTCTGACGAGATACTTTTGTTTTGAAAACTAAGGAAAAGTTTGGTAATTTAATAAATTCAGTTGAGTGTGTTTCTCGCGCTGGTTTACCCAGACTGATCCGGGCGTTCTTCCCTTTCAATGCTCGGGTCAGACCGAGTATATTTACAGGTTTAGATTGGTGCTTTTGGAGCTTTAGTAGGAGAGCCGAAGATCTTCATTTACGTATACGCGTATCTGTTTTGATTATTGATTATCCGCTGTGCTTTGTTTGTTGTTGTATATTATCAGCATTTGTGAGGACAGGTTATCATTACTATTCAGGCTGATAACAATTGATTGATTGTTAAACTCTGATTGATGTGTATATATATACAGTTTCTGTTTTGTAAAGATCATTGATACGATATTATATATTTTCCGCTGCGATGTGAGATTTTGTATTGTTCTGTTGGTTCTATCTTCTCTCTTTCTTCTCTTCTCTTCTTCTCTCTTCTTTTCTTCCTCTTGACTTTCCGTCAGTTTGTGCTTTTTGGGTCGGACCTGTGTGGTTTATTGTCTGAGGGTACGGATTTGCGGTTCGTCACACGTGGTATCAGAGCTTAGATTTTGTATATTCCTAAGCTTTGATTTGTACTCAGTATAGATAGGGACAGTAGCACCCTAGATTGAGTTGAGTGTGTTATATATATGAGCGCGTATTTATTAGTGAATATAAAATATTTTATATTGTGTTTGCTTATCCGTTGAGCTGTTTGTGAATTATGGTCGGTATGTGGGACGCCATGCTATCGATAGGGATTTCCAACCACTTAAACGAGGAAAGTCGACATAGTATCACTTTAAATTGGGTAAATGAAATAATTTTACCTCGATTATATTTTGTATGTAAAGGTTTAATTTTCAGAAATCATTAAAGTGTGTATAAACTTATTGTTTTGTTGTTTGAAAATGTAAAAATATAAATAAATTAATAAAAGTTGTTTGAATAATCTAAATAAAAGCAACAATTGTAAAAGAATGAAATTATATAAGCAAATGAATTATAAATATGGAATTATAATTAAAATGATTTGCAATTGTGAAATAATCTTATATATAAGAAATGAAACTAAGGAAACTATATGAATATATTTATGAATATGGGTTATAAATAAAAATGGATTTAGACTTATTATTTGGAAATTTGAATCCCGTTTTATTTTGAAAGTTGTTTTTCAAAGTTAAAGATGTTATACTATTATAAATCTAAGTAAGATAAATAAATTTGGAATGATCTTATATAGTAAAGTGAAATAGTGAAATTATATAAGTAAAAGATTTGTAAATGTGATTTATAAATAGAAAGAATTTTTTAAAAAGAATATAAAAAGTAATGAATTCACTACTGTTAGTGGAAATAATAAGGGTGATGACTGCAGCTATCATTTTCGAGTTTCTATGTGATAGATTTGCTACCAAAGTAAATTGAAATTTAAGTTTTGTTATGATAAACAAATTTGATTTAAAATCCAAGTTGAAATTGATAAATATATGTCAAACAAGTTTTGGACTTATAATATGAAGTAAGAATTAACTTTAGTAAAGTTGAAAGGAATTTGAGTTAGTAAGTGAATTATATAATTTGAAATTTAACTGAAGGAAAGTTAAATAAATTGAATTGGGTTAGGTAAGTTTTTGGAGTGGAAATTTAAACTTAGATAGTAAAGCGATAATATAGCCATGATTTGAGATTATAAAAATGTGAATGGAATTATACTTAGGTAAATGTTTATGGAAGTTGAAACTTAAGTTAAGTGAAACCAAGTGATGTTTATAAAATGAAAAATAGCTGAAGTAATTTTGAATAAAGTTGATTTTTAGTATCGATGTAAATTAATAAAGTTAAGTGATGAATGTGAACTTGAGTTATATAAATGAAATTCAACTTTAGTGGTAAAATGCTATTATAGTGAATACTAGAATTCAATCTAAATTGAATATGAAACCAGTTGAGTGTTAAACCAAATAGAATGTAAAGTAAAGAAAATTAAATAAATTTGGTAATATTGGATATACTTTGGTTGTTAACTTGTTATTTGTTGATTGAATAGAAATTCACATGAAATGGAATTAATGAAATTGGACTAAAGTAATCGAATACAAATTGCTAGTAAGTGGAAGTAAATAGAATTGAATTTTATTTGATTTGAATTGGAAGTGAACAAATTGGAATATGAATTAGTGAATGTAAACTAACTTGAATTTGGATAATGAATGTTAGTAAATCCAATGTTAATGAATCAAATGTGATTAAAATTGAAAACCAATTCAATGACTGTTAATGAGAAAATGAGTTTATATTGATTTGGTTATGGAGTTGTTGGATGTTAGTTGGATGATAGTTGTTTGATGGTTGAATTTGTTGCTTTTGATTGCATTTGCTATTTTGACATGTATAGTTGTTGGTATGTGTTTTATATTGATATTATTTTCATATATACATGTTTCTCATTGTTGGTTGAGTGTTTAGTAGGTGCGGATGGCACTTGCTTCGCATTTGGAGCTCGCTTTTTGCGCTATATTAGCCGTATATGCTCGCTAATAATATATAAGGTACATATCTCGGATTACATATCGTACTTTTACACATTTTTCCCTTCGGGATGCCTCATCCTTGATGATGAGATGTATATTTGTGATGTATACATTGTTATCTTTTTCTAGATCGAACCGCGCAATGGAGACGCTGGCGAATTTTTTTGAAAATTTTAGGCGTTAGGAAAATTTTGGGAAATTTTAGAATAATTTTTTATAAGTGAAATTTGGATTTTGAGTTGAAAGTTAAACGATATTAGTTGGTTTTGAAAAGATAACTATAAGTGGATTTGGAAACTTAGAAAGGTTTTATAAGAAACTTAACTAGATGATTTTGGGAAAGTTAAACACTTAGAGATTTGGTAAATCTAGTTTGAACTATTTGTTTTGAAAAGTTAATGGATTTTGTAACTTTTTCTTACTTGGTAATTTCGAGGGCGAAATTCTTTTAAGTAGGGGAGAATGTAACGACCCAGAATTTCAGTCGTTTGAAATTCGTAAATTTAATTAATTTTAAATATGCACAAGTTAATTTTATAAGCTGAATAGATTTTATTTCAAATGTTTGGATTTAATTGGATAATTAAATTGTTAATTTAATATTTGAAATTACAGAAATAATTGATATTTGGATATAATGTGAATAAAAATGTTGTATAAAGTTGAATTAAATCATATTGGAATTAGAATGACGTTATAGAACTTTTAAAATCGAATTAAAAGTTAAATTCTAGAAATTGAATATTTTAATATTTAATTGACGTGTAAAAATAGTCATTTTTCAAACAGTCTCGAATTTCGACGAAAATAGTTTCATTGGATCCGTAATGTTAAATCATTGTAAGATTTTAAATTTCGTGTCAATCGGATTTATAGTTTGTCTGGGGCAAGCTAAAACGCGTAGAAATCTATTTAAGTGAATTTTAAATTTAAATAGTCGATTTGAAAACCCATCTTCCAAATACGATCGAATTGGCTTCCGATATATATTTCATTGCCTTCGGAATGAGGGTAAAACCTTATAAACGCCAGGCGGCACGTTTG
This sequence comes from Allium cepa, assembly GCA_030765085.1. NCBI lineage: Eukaryota > Viridiplantae > Streptophyta > Magnoliopsida > Asparagales > Amaryllidaceae > Allium > Allium cepa. The sequence goes on from CM060945.1 coordinate 418,968,689, forward strand.
ATTTCGAGTTCGAAAATTTTGGCGATGAATAGTGCGCGTTAATTTTCTATAAAAGGACCTCAATTCTTCATTTTTGCAAAACCCTAAATTTTCTAGGTTACAGCCGCCACCTAAATATTAATGGCCGAAATCTTCTAACTTTCTTCCCTCAAAATTTCTTAATCCGTAAACATCTACGAAAATTTATCAACTAGCAAATTGTAGAGCACGTTGCGAACTACGAATCCAACGGTGATGATCAGAATCAATGCAACGGATTGATAGCAATTTGAGTTCGAACGAGTGGCGTTTGTGCTCGAATTCCAAACAAGGAGAGGGGCGAGCTCGAAGCGACTCTGGCCAGTGGGAGTGCGCGCCAAGGCAATCGAACTATGGTGGTTGATCGACGTCTAGTCGAGCGAAGATTTGGCGAAAATTTGATGAAAATGGCGGCAAATGGGATTCGTTACGCAATGATAACCTAGAGAGGAAGAAGCTTGCATGCACGGCCACGATCTTCTATTTTGAAATCAACGACCAGATGCAATTGAGGTTTAAAAATAAATAAAATTTGTGAAATTAGTTATATTAAAATTCGTATAAACTTTAAAAAGCTATAACTTTTTCATACGAGGTCTGTTTCGCACGAAACAAATTGCGTTGGAACCGTATTAACGAACACTACGCGATGGAGCTAGTTTGGAGTTGACTAGAGCTAGTGTGAATTTTGAGTAAAATTAAACGGTCGTTTAATTTTATTCGGAATAAAACGCTGCAACTGCTATTGGACGCAATGTGAGTACAACTCACTCTTTCTGACTCACTGATAATTTTATATAAGTGAGAAATAATTTATTATATGATGGTTGATGATTGTTTGGATGATATATGATATATTGATTGATATTTGGATATATACATGCCTATTGGAGTAGATGAGACCTTATACGTTCCCATGTATGAGCGGATGACCCTTTATACGCGCGTCTGCCTCGAAGCGGACATTGTACACATATTCTAATATGTATATTTGTTGCAGGTGACAGGTTGGAGGGATCCAACTGGATTCTTCAGCAGTATTGATTTATTTACAGATATTGTTATATATTCTGTTATCATATGATATATCATATTTTGGATGTCGTGATTGATGTATTTAGTGTTGTTGCAACATTGGGCCTTTTTTGGAGTTTTAAAAATGTTAAAGAGGTGATTTCGAAATTTAAAAAGGATTTTTAGAGTTATTTTGGAAATCGATGTTTTGTTAATTTTAAAGTGTTAAAGGAATTGATTTATTTTAGATAAATAAACATTATAATTTTTATGTTATAAAAATTATGATTTTTGGAAAATATAATTGAAACATGATTTTTGAAATATGGAAATAACTAATTTTTGAATAGTTTAAATTGGGATTTTTGACTTATTATAAATGGAAGATGTATAAAATTGATATTTTATAAATTAAAATATTGGAATTATAAAATGAATTTTATAAGTGTTAAAATGAAGTTATAAATGGATTTTAAAAATGAATAAGATTTAGAATTGTGAAGTTATAAAATGATGGGTTTTTTGAATAAATGATTTATAAGTAAATTAACTTATAAATTAGATTTTTGGTATATAATTGAGTTATAAATGGAATGGGTAAATAAAAAAGAATTTATAAGTTGAAATTTTTATAAAATATAAATGGAGTTTATAAACATTGTTTTATAAATTCGAAATCAATTGAATTTGATAAGTAAATATGGAAGCTTATTAAAGGAGATATGTTCACGATTTTGGACAGTGGATAATCTTTTAATTAAATATGTAGAAGTGTTGAATTTGGTTAGAGATTTATATTCACGATTTTGGACAGTGAATAATATATTAAAGAAATGGTTTGGAAAGTGATATTTTTAAATGGAGTTAAATGATTAAAAGATGTTTTAAAATGTGTTGAGTACCAAATACATAGATTTCAACATTCATTGTTGAAATAGACATTTTCGAAAAGTATAAGGAAATGATGGACTATAACACTATTGTTATAGTAAATGATTTTCAAAAGGAAATGTTTTTGTATAGTATTGGGGTTTATATATCTATCTGATTTCGAATCCCTATATTATTGATTTTCGGTTGTCGTAACGATGTTTTACATAACATTCGTTTTGACCCAATAAATGTGTTTAAAGAGAATGTTTTCCTTACAGAATAAAATATATACTTAATCGTGATTTAAGTATATGTAATATTTTCTGAGTGTTGAAAATAATTGAATTGTGAATTACTTATTATTAAATAAGTATTTTGAAAATTTTCCAATATGGAGTGAAATGTTTTGAGATTATATCATTTTAAAGATAAATTGAAGTGAATATTTGGCAATGATTTAATAAAAAGAAAAGATTAATAAAAATAGCCTAGTGATTGTTATGGTGTTGAATATTTGTTTGTTTGTTTTGATAGTTAAATAACCGACTATCGAAATTGGCCAAATTTTAGTTCCTCAACTTGATGTGGGAACTATTTAGTCATACACTTAGTACGTAGCCTTCTGTGTATGCTTGATTATCGTTTGTGCTGAGGATGTTGATTCGTATAGTGCGGAGTATTACTCCAATCTATCGAGCTTCCTTCTTGGCCCGAAAGATAGCAAGTTGAAAGTTGGAAACGTGATAAGTCTATGAGACTTAGTTTCTATGTGAGGTTGAGATACACTTTTGCGTTGTTGGTGCGAAGAGACCGGGATCGGTTTATCCGAAAACCACTTCGGACTAACGTATATGCGATGATTGTGCAACTTGCTTGTGATGATATTGATATTCTGGATTTTCATAGTGGGTGACTGCTTGTTGATCGTTTGGGGTTAAAATCCCAATATACATCCAGTAGCAGCGGTCTCTTCATTATGAAATATCTAGTGCAAGGACTATTCGCTACTCATCCTAGGGATTTCCCGATAGGATGTGGTAGGAAAGTACCTTCGGTTTATCCTGTTCCTGAACAACTTGTATGGATGTTTGTCTGACATTGCATTTCTATAGATTACGTACATTGGTTTTTACAAATGTACATTAGTGGTGGTAGAGAAGGCAACTTCTCTTAGCTTAACACCCTCCTTGAGACATATGAGCTTAAGGGTTGTATTTTTGTGGAAGGCAATTAATAGTCAAAAGGAAATGGCCGTATTGCATTCTAAGTGATGTGATTGTGCTTTGTGAAAGGTAATCGTTACCTCTAGCCTCATCAACCCGAAATGACCAAAACAGGGTTGGATGCGGCAAGGCTACGTGGGTTATTCCCAAGTAGGATATGATCATCCTCTTTTAGATATATCTTTGCACGCTATGATGTCGTGTATCCGATTATGTGGTTTGTATGCTATGAGGGCCCTTAGTAAAGGTCGGTAACGATCGCTGGATGACATATTCGGTACCATCTAGTTATAGAGGTGGGCAGGTCTTGTGTCGGTAGAGGGCAGATGTTCTGTGCCTCGGGACATCCATCTAGAGGTGTACCCCTTCGGAAGGTAGTCCCTTCACCTGGTCATTTATATGCAAATCCAAACTCCACTACGTGCTTGTCATTTTGATTGTATTACCCAGTTGGGCCATATGCTAGAATTTAATCAATGTAACAATTTTGGCTATGATTAATATTATTTGTATATAGTAGACACTACTATAATATAACATGAGATTTGATATGATATGTTTTAGTTATCGTAAGGTAAAAACATGTCCGTGTTTATGTGTGGACTTGTCTTACGAGATACTTTTGTTTTGAAAACTAAGAAAAGTTTGGTAATTTAATAAATTCAGTTGAGTGTGTTTCTCACGCTGGTTTACCAGACGGATTCGGGTGTTCTTCCCATTCAATGCTCGGGTCAGACCTAGTATATTTACAGGTTTAGATTGATGCTTTTGGAGCTTTAGTAGGAGAGCTGAAGATCTTCATTTACGTATATGCGTATCTATTTTGATTATTGATTATCCGCTATGCTTTGTTTGTTGTTGTATATTATCAGCATTAGTGGGGACATGTTATTATAACTATTTAGGCTGATAACTATCGATTGATTGTTGAACTCTGCTTGATGTGTATATATATACAGTTTCTGTTTTGTAAAGATCATTGATATGATATTATATATTTTCCGCTGCGATGTGAGTTTCTGTATTGTTCTGTTGGTTCTATCTTCTCTCTTTCTTCTCTTCTCTTCTTCTCTCTTCTTTTCTTTCTCTTGACTTTCCATCAGTTTGTGCTTTTTAGGTCGGACATGTGTGGTTTATTGTTGATTAAGAGCATACGGATTTGCGGGTCATCACAGTAATCATATCCTCAAGCCTCATCTACCAGGAATGACTGAAAATCAAGGGAGATGTAGCAAAGCTAAGTGAGTTGCACCCATTAGGGTATGTTGTCACCCTTCTAAACACATCTACATATTTATAGATTGGTTGTGCATGAAATCTCAAATAAAAAGGGTTGCAAGGCAACCGGGGTGATGACATATTCGGTCCTATCCAGTCAAGGGTAGACTGGTCTTGTGTTAGCAGAGGATCTAGGCGAAGTCCTCAGTACATTTTCTAGACGTGTACTGTGATAGGTGGTACCCCAGTGCCTGATCATTGTATGGAATAAATTCTCCAATAAGCGTCGCATGGTTTTGATTGTGCCCGACTATGTTGAAATTTGAGATGCAAGCAATTCAGCTATGTTAATATTTTACTTTGAACCCTTAGACATTATTATAATATCATTGGATTTTCTATAAAAGTGTTTTGGTTATCGTAAGATAAAACCCGTCCGGGTTTATATGCGGCGTGGTCTTGCGAGATACTTTTGATTTCAAAGATTCTCTTATAACTTTAAATCCAATTGGGTGTGTTTTCTCAGGCTGGTTTTCCAAACTGACTCGGGTGTTATTTTGTTATAATGCTCGTGTTAGACCGAGTATATTATAGATTAGTTTGGATGCTTGAAGCTTCAAGAGATCAGTTGGAGTCCTAGAGACGTATTCACGCAGATTGTTATTTTTTCACAATATTAATTTGTGTGTTATCAGCAATTGTGAGGACGGATTATTATAACTGTTCAGGCTGAAATAGGTTAGTATACTCTGATTATTGTTTGTATATATACATATTACAGCTTTTCTTTTGTGTAAACCTGTGATATACTATATATTATTCGTTCTGCCGTGAGATTCTATGTTGTTTAGTTTTCTTCTTATCTTCTTTCTTCTTCTTTTCCTCAACAATTGGGTTTTCGACATTCGATTGCTCGGCATGTGATACTATGGATGTATTAGTGTTGATTTTCAAGGGTTGAAAATCCGGTTTATTACACGTAAAGAGCTCAAACTTAGTTTCCAAAAGATGATGCCTCCATAACTTCAAAGCAAATACTACGGTAAACAATTCCAAATTATGAGCTGCATAATTCGCTTTGTAGATCTTCAACTAACGACTGGCATAAGCAATAACCTTCCCATTATGCATCAAGATATCCTCCAAACCTTCACGACAAGCATCAGTGTATACTGTTAATCCCTTACTTCCATTTGGAACGGTAAGAGCGGGAGTAGAAGTTAGGTTGCGTTTTAATTCATTGAAGGCAGCTTCACACTTATTATTCCAAACAAACTGGAAATCTTACCAGTCAAAGCAGTGAGAGGTGCAACAATCAAAGCAAAATTCTATATAAACCTCCAATAATGACCAGAAAAGCCTAAGAAGCTACGAATATTTGAAGGATTCTTTGGTTTTTCCCAATCTTGAGATGGAATAGGGAATTAAAATTACAAAAAAAGATAAGATAATTAAGTTGCAAAGAAGAGTGAGGATAGACTTACATTGATCGCAGTGATCTTAACTGGATCAACTGAAACTCCATTTTCATAAACAATATGTCCAAGAAATCGGACTTCATCTTTCCAGAAATGGCATTTTGAGAATTTATCTTTTAATTGATGACTCCTTTGGGTTTCAAGAATAAAATCCAAATGAGATTCATGCTGCTTCTCTGACTTAGAAAAGACAAGAATATCATCAACGAAAAACTAGAACAAGCTTGTTAAAAACATCACAAAGGACATGATACAAAAGGTCGATGAAGAATGCTAGAGCATTAGTTAAGCCAAAGGGCATAACTAACCATTCATAGAAACCATTCACGGTTTGGAAAATAGTAGATTGCTTTCCTCGGCCACTCTAAGCTGGTGGAAACAGGTGGCAAGATCAAGCCGAGAGAATCCATGGAGCTGATCGAACATATCATTGATGCAAGACATAAGATATCTGTTCTTTATAGTAAGTTTATTCTGCTTCCTATAATTAAGACACATCCTCAAAGAACCATCTAGCTTGGTGATAAAGACCACTGTTGCTCCCTATTCTGAATGATTCTGCCTAATCAAATCCTTGTAAATTAAGTCTTCAATCTGCTTCTTCAATTCCACTTTCTCCTTAGGTGCCATCCTACGAGGAGAAGAACTATATGCCGAGCTCCAAGAATAAGATAAGTGCATAATTCGTTTTCCCGCTAAGGAGGTAAAGAAGTGATTTCACCAAATACGTAGGGAAAGAGTTGGACAACTGGAGTAGAATCAAGATCACTAGGATGAGAGTCAAGAGAAAAAATAAAACTGCCAGCATAATCCTAAGGCATACGACATTCAATCACCAAAGGATTACCCTTATCATTAACAAAAGAAACACTTCGGGCTTTGCAAAAGATAACAGCTTCATATCTCATCAGTTAGTCACCTCCAAGCAAAATGTCAAAAGCATCAAAAACAATAACATAGAAATTGCCAATAAACAATGCCTCTTGTAAATGAGTGTCGCCCCTTTACAAATCCTACTAAGGTCCGCGGGACCACCAATAGGATTAGGCACACATAAGGATTCAGTTGCATATTCGGGTTTAAGAATGTGTTTAAAATGTTATAAAGATCTATAGAGATGAAACTATGAGATGCATCGATGTCAAATAAAACATGAAGAGGATGAAACTACAAAGTAAAGGTACCCTAAAGCGTACCCTAAGTATCATCATCGGTGGGAGTAGAAGAGGTAGCTGTGAAGATTCCAGATTCCTTGCCCTTCTTCTAAGTGGGAAAGTTCTTCTTGAAGTGGATAGGCTACAACAAATATGGCATAAATCATGCCTAGTCGTCTAAACTGGCAGGATAGAAGATCCGACTGAACTGGGACAGCTGTTGGCATAGTGTCCCTTCTGATCACAATAGAAGCAAGTAATAGAAGATAGATCAATAGGTTTCCTCTGGTACAAAGATCCTAAACCTTGTGTCTTATGCCAATTCTTCTTCTGCTGATGGAAGTTGGACTTCCTCTTCTTGGAGCTGCTAGAAGATGGCTTGATGTAGGTGCACGAACAATAGTTGCTTCCTTAGAACTGTGGTTCTCATATCGAATATCCATATCCATCAATCTAGTAAAAGGGCTATGCACACAAGCAACCAAATGATCATAATACTTCGGGCAAGCTCCAGTTACAAACTTCTTACTCTTCTTAAGCATGGTATCAATCAAGTTAGGGCCAAACTTATACAGTTCATTGAACTTCCCTTCGTACTTAGAAAATGTCATATTCCCCTACTTAAGGTCCATAAATTCTCAGTATAACTAAGGCTTCCCGACTTCGGACATCCACTTAGCTACAAAAGCATCCCTGAAATATGGTATTCAAGACTTTAGTTAGATTCCAAAGTGATAACTTAACCAAACTTAAACTCAGCTCAAAATTTATACCTAAATTGCTATCACGATATTCATCTCAATAACGTGGGCTATAATAGACTCCCACCAATCCTGGGAAACCTTCTGCAACTGCCAAGCGGCTAACCGATGCTTCTGAGCGTCGGTGATCTTAAGACCTGTGAAAATCCTCTCTAAACTCCTCAACCACTGCTGAGCCTCAATGATACTCTCTACTCCAGTAAACTTGGTACCACCAAGCTGAGTGAACTGCTTACGGTGAGTGGTGAATTTGACTGGTGCAATGGCTTCTGGATCTAGGCCAATTCCTCAACCCCTACCTTTGACATTCCTATGATTCATCCTGAAAATTCTAGAATAGAATTTTAGGACAAGGTTACAGATTCACACTTAATGAAAATGATAATCAAAGAATTCTAAACAACAAGATGGTTTCGAAAGGAAGGAAATTCTAGGAAAAGGATTAAATTTTAAAACTAATTTTTATATCCGAAAGTCCTTTAAAACAATTTAAAACCATTTTATACTTTTCAAAATATTCTCTCTCAAGAATGATTCTGAGACCGATTCTACTCATTCTAGGGTAACGCTACCCTATCTCTAATGAGTTTTTACGTCGTAGGCTAAGGTTTGCCTAAAATAAAAGCTCTGATACCAACTATATCGACCGGCTATTTCGAACCATTCAAATCGATAATAAAACAACACATGTAAGACTTGAATCGTTTAAAACAACATATTGTTAATTCAATTGGGGTAAACAAAATCAATCATAGAATTACAAACATAGAACAACAGAATATCTCCCAACAGAATAAATAAAACATAGTAGTTCATGAAGCTACCAAATACATAGTCTTAAATCAAATACATAATACTAGAGTCTGAAAGAAAATACAACTGGAAATCCAAATACATAAGTCCACTAATACATAAGAAAATGACTTAAAGGGAAACAAATGAAATAGAAATGGTAGATAGATAGCTAAATCTTCAACAGATCTCTAGCTCTAAAAGATGAATCCAAGGCTGTGATACTCAGGCTAACGTGAGCATAAACTAAAACAAAACACTTGAGTCAGGACTAACATAATTATATAAGTAAATCAACTCAAGTAAAATGTTCAATAAAATGCATCAGTAACTTAAAGGATGTTTGGGATTCCCATCCCTTTAGGATCCGTTAAACTATTCATATGTAGCAATATACGCTACATATGTAGTGTCTATCAGTAATAATATTGAAAACAACATTAAGGCATTACCCATATCCCACTTAACACATTTTTATAGGCATCGTAGTATATAGAGTACTGTAAGCTCCACCGATCCTAGTGGGCTATCAGGGAGCACTCCATAGGTACGACACAAACCAAAATCATTGTGGGCTTGATAAGGATAATATGACAAGGCACGTGAGGCAATGCCCAAGGTAGGATTCTACCATTTTGCGGAACCAGACTGGTGGTAACGCATAGCCGCAGTTACCACCACCTCGAAAAACACTCCCACAGTCAAAGTGGCCACCAATCCATCACAAAAGTAAGAGATATGATTTTGAAGAAGCGTGTTCGATCGAAGGAGGAACCTCACTTGGCCTGGTTATGGCTCCTATTTTAGTCATATCATTATGATCCGAAGGTCAAGGCTGCGTTTTCTTACCTCATTCCAATAGTGTTCGCCAAACCATCCTACTTAATTCTTGATTCTCCACCACGTGCACAGTCGTTAAAGTGGTTTTAGAATTGGCAGAGAGTATGACAATATCCGACCCTGGTCTCTTTAACAACCAAATGCTTATTTCGCAATGTGGTCATTTTATAAAACATTTTTAATAATAAATCTTAAATTACAATTTAAATCAATACTAAAATATTTAACTTCAATTATATGTTAGATTTGAAACATTTCTTAATAATTCATATCAAATTAAAAAAATTTACATTTCAAAATTTTATCCTTTGGAAATCAAATAAACAACAACTTAAGTATAATTCATTTAAATTTAGATCCTTTAAATCAGATTAAATTACAACTTTATCTATATCTAACTTCTTACATTTTAATTATTAAACTTATTATAGAAATCGATATTTATTATATTAAATTGAATTTTAAATAAGTCTCTTACAACTATATTAAATATTTTATTAAATTAAAATTTAAAACATTTAAATTATATATTTGAAACTAAATAAAATTATAAGTAAAATCTTAAATTTACATTTAAAACCATATGTTGACTTATAATTTGAAACTTTAAAACATACAAAATAAATTATTTTCCAAATATGAATTTTAAATAAAATCATTAAATTAAATTTAAAAATCAAATTTATAAATCAAAGATACCTCAAAATTTAGAAAATAATTTAAAACCGACCAACGGTGTCCGTATATAATTTTCTACCATTTGGTCAAGTTATAAGATATGTATCATATCAACCCAAAATAGTTACATTTTTCGGGTATATATCATTTCAACCCATATCCTAAATCAATAAGTTCCAAATCAATAAAACCACTCTGGAATGTATCATTTCAACCTATAAATATTTTCCCTATTTTATTAGATCGTTCGTGTATGTCTCATTTCAACCCATAGTGATTTTTCTAACAACGAACTAAGGGAGCATGTAGTGTGATAACAACATCTCTACTACTAATAATGAAAATTAGTTTAAGTAATTTACTCGGTGTCTTTTTGAAATTCCAAAAATGCCCTTACTTTTCGATTATATGTTTGCACTCAAACAAAATACCAATGTATACAATAATACACACAGCTCGTGTGCAAAACATGGACCCATACTAGTATATAAGTCACATATCAAATCACATAGCATAACAAAATCCATTTTTCATGTGCAATACATAGCATATCGAATGATCACTTTATCATAACAAATATATAGTGTTAACTAACACATAAAATTCCAATGATAATTCAAGTGATATTAATTCACTTAAAACAAATATGTAAGCCGTGAGTGATTTCTCACCTTTCGTGGTTAAGAGAAGGTGACGACTACAACGAACAGACACGAACAAGCATGACTACAACAGGATCTCAAGGTAGCAAATCCACAAGCCCAAAATCAAGCTTTGAAATTTTGAAACAAAAATTCTATATTTTTCCTTTTTTCTAAAATGAGGAGAGGAAAATGCAAAATGGCTCGGCCTAGGTTTGCTTTATGCTCGGCCTAGCTAGGCGTCGCCTAGGGTTGGTGGCGCCCGGCCTTGGGTGTGTGGATGTGTGTGTGTATGGCCTTGTGGATGTGTGCGTGTACGACCGAGCCAGGTAGGGTGTGGGTGTGGAGGAGGGTGTGTGGAACAAAGGGAAGGTGGTTCGGCTAAGGGATGGATAGGCTCGACTTGGCCTATAAGTGGTTGGTCGTAGGTGATGGGGACGGCGGCGGCAAGGGGAGTAAGGAGAGGAGAGAGGACATAGAGCTAGGGGAATGAGGGCTAGGTTTAGGCTTAGGAAGGAGGAAGAAGATGGAGGATTGTTACTGTAAAAAAAAAAATTAGGCTGAAAGAAATGGGAAGAGGATGGGGAATGAGAAGCCAGAAAGAAAGAAAAAACTACGTACTCTTTCCCAACAGAAACATCTGTTGGAGAAAGGATACATGGCCTTTTAGGTGTCTTTTAGGATTCCAGCCTAATAAACAAAAGCCCAACAATCCAAGATCCAATATACAAAAATATAGTAGAAATACACACAAATCCGACGTCCATATTCACACATTTTTACACTGTAAATTGCAAATTAAAAGCTACAGAAGTCGAATTAATGGAATGAAAAGTGGAGACCATCTTAGAATTCAGTCTAGAATTAGGAAAAAAGAATAAATTTACAATTTTAAACTTTTTAATTTTCAACAAAAAGTCAAACTTTTGACTTAGTTTCACCAAAATTTGAAATTTCACAAAGTTTTCCTTTTTATTGAATTTGGAAAAATATATTACTCAACTTCCCAAAATCGTTATTTAGATTCAAATTTGAAATTTTAACTTAAATTCAAATAATTCTTAATTTAAAATAGTTCAAATTTGAGAGTCATTACACAAGTTTTCGATCGACTATAAAGATGTATGTTTTCAAGGAATTGAAAAGAGTATTTTGCCTAGAATTTTACTAAGGATACGTTCTTTGTTCAAACGAAAGGAGTAAATGAAAGGGGCAAAGGAAAGGGGCTGGGAAAGGGGTAAGTTCGCGAAAGTGAAATGCGTTCTTCTTACGAAAGAGGCAACGTGAAAGGGGCAAAATTATTATTTACATTATTATTTTATTTGTGTTATTATTTTTAAATAAAATAGATATATACCAAATAAAGAATACAAAATATCGAATACATAGTTCAGATTTCAAAATGTAGAATACAAAATACGAAATACAAAGCAGAATCTACAAATACAAACTACAAATTGAAGAATGCGTAATAAAAATACAGATAATTATTAATGTAACCTAACATCAACTAGTTCATTTTGTATGGTATCTCGAACTAATGCCATAGCGGTTGTTATAGCACTTTGAACTTGTTCATAATCATTATTTCCATGGTTTCGAATGCTATAATACTCTTCCAGATATTCTTCGAGCACCAGACCCAAATTATCGTCATATGGCACAAAATCAGGATCTCTGGCGTTGTACCTTCATATGAAAATGTGAATAGCCATTGTAGCAGTGACATTTGTACCTGAACATTATATGGGTATGTTGGAATGTTACGTAAGATTGCAAATTTTTTCTTCCAAACTCCAAAAGTGCTTTCGACTTCCATACACAAACTCGAATGGTAATAGCTGAAAACTTCATTTTTCGACTTTGGTTCATTCTATGTATCATTGTAATTTGGAATATGGTATCTTAAACAGCGATAAGGAGGTAAATATCCTTCCATTAGTGGATACCTTGAATCCACTAAACAATTGTCCACTTAGCGGATATGGAAAATTCAAACTTGGAGTATTTACAACTTCACGAAAGATTTTAGCATCATAGGCAGTTCCTTCCCACCCTGCCCTTATGAACGTAAATGTTAAGTCAAAAGCGCATGTAGCCATTATATTCTGTGTAGGAACACCTTTACGTGTATACCATCAATAGTTCCAATACAATTTCTAAAGAATGGGTAATATCGTGGCGATGAACTGATTTGTTCGGGAATTCTATTAAATTGAGGATCTATCGGCCTAATAATATCCACATACATTCACAAAACAAAATACAAAACTTTATGAAAATAACGGCTAACCATGTTAAGTGATCATTGAAATCTTTCTGCAACCTGCCATATAGGAATAGCCAAAGTGATTGCACATAGAAAGACGACTACCATTTCTCTAACTATAACGTGCATCGCTGGCTGCAAACCATAACTTTCCAACCGCTCACACGGAGACATAAAACAAAACCTCTTTATTCGTAAATTTTGTTGACACCGTTTTACATGGCCAGTAAGCATATCATTAACCCAACAAATATCGCCAACTTCAAAATCGTGTATCTGGCTCGTACGAGGTCCGCGTGTGGCATAATATAGTCTAAGAAACTGGATATCTTGCAAATCTACAAAATCAGAATCATCACTTTATTCATTAGGATCTACCATTAAGGATGAAGAAAGTAGGAGAGAAGAGAGAAGAATATGATGATGAAGAAGAGGATGATAGTAGGGAATATATAGGAGAGCTAGTTCAGGTGAGCTATTGTGGGGAGTCGTTCGCATCCACATTGCGTCGGACGCGTCAAAGGCAAATGACTCCCCAAGAAGGTTCACCCGAACGGGGAAAACTAGTGGGTCTAGCGTTCGTTGCGTCCGACGTGTACGACACAGACGCCAACTTTACTTAGCCATTTAAACAAAAGAACGGTACCTAAAAAGATTAGTGTTCCTATCCCTTATAGATAAATGGTGATAGGATGAATTAACTTAAAGATTAGAAAACCAGATGAGACTGACGTATGGTAGCACCCTATACTTTAGCTGTTAGCCCCTAGTGATAAAAGTTTGAAATTCCAGTGATGAGTAAGACTAAAAGTAGGTTTATACCTATAAAGAATATACAAAGATGAGATAGGTTATTGGTGAGCCTGCAAAACCATTAGGATCAGAGTGACCCAAGGAATAGTAAGTTTCAAACTTACCATCCATTTGTCCTCTAACATTATGTTTGGAAATTTGATATATCTGATAGGCCCAAGTCAGGCAAAGTTTTTTAGTTACCCTAAGAAAACTACGATGTTGGGACAGATAGTCCATTGATTCAGACAGGTTGGTCATGAATACCCATGGTGCATGCATGTGTAGTATTGTTTAAATATTGTCTATTATAACCAGTTTGATTGTAGGAATTTGATTAGCAAATGATATATTTTAAAAGGGATATTAGTGAGGGAAAAATCCATTTCACTCAGTGGCGTGATCTCACTAGATATCCATAAATCGAGATGGTATATTATTATTCACAGCTAGGCTTTTGCCTGATCCAATGTTTATGTTATCCCCTTAAACTCTGGGTGCTCAAAAATTTGATTTGAGTAGGTCGGGAGTAAGGTTTTACAGGTTAAGTAGGTTTTGGATGAAAAAAGCTTCTGAAGACATGCAGAAGACAAAGCTAGCTACGTAGGATTCTATCTATTACCATTATCCATTGTGTTATTTAAGTTATTATATGTATGTATTGACAGTAGTTGTATCTATCTATTTAGTAACTCTGATCTACTAAGGGGCATCATCGTATGTCATTCTTGGAGTATTTTGTAATAATTATATTAACCTGGGCAACATTTGGGGTTATGTAATGAATATGAAATATCTTTGAAATGAAATGAAAAAAGTTTTTTTGAAATTGTGTTTAAGAGAATTTCGTATTCATCTACTTTGATATTATTGATACGATAAACATTACCGCATTTTGTCACCTAAAATTAATATTATGGATGACTGCAGTATCTAAAGTGCTTAGTTTTAGGTCTCAAAATATAGGATGTTACATCACACTTCATGTCCCATGAGAAAACTAAATTCTTCTTAGTGAGGCAGGTCAGAGGGGCAGAGATCTTCGAGAAGTCCTTAATGAACTTGCTATAGTGGATCACCAAATCAAGGAAACTCCTCACTTCCATGGCATTCTTTGGCACATGCCAATCCTAAATTGCACCAACTTTAAAAGGATTAACCGCTAACCCATTTTCCAAGACAATGCATCCCAAAAAGCGTACCTTTTCTGCCAAAAGTGACACCTACAAAACATTACCTTCAATTTATGCTCATAGAGTGTATTGCGCACATCTTCTAAATGCAATGCATGCTCCACCTTGCTTTTTGAATAGAGTAATACGTCTTCCTTGAATATTACAATGAACTAATTAAGCAATCCTCTAAAAATTTGACTCATTGAATCAGAGAAGTACGCGTGCGCATCAATCTATCCAAAGGGGATGGCTAACCACTCATATAATCCGTCAGCTATACGAAAAGCAGTCTTCTGAATACCACCTTAGCTATATGCAACTGGTGTAATCTGGTAGCCAAATCAGGCTATGAGAACACCTTCGCTCCAAACTACCGATCAAGGAG
This sequence comes from Allium cepa, assembly GCA_030765085.1. NCBI lineage: Eukaryota > Viridiplantae > Streptophyta > Magnoliopsida > Asparagales > Amaryllidaceae > Allium > Allium cepa. Next base: position 418,984,000 of record CM060945.1, read on the forward strand.
ATCATCTGTCCACGACAATGGGAAATGACTCTTCATTGTTAACTAATTCAACTTTCGATAATCGATGGAAAACCTCACAGAATAATCCGCCTTGGTGGAAAAGAAGACAATTGCTCCTGTTCTAAATACTCTTTTGAAAGAATCCCTTCTCTAACAGCTCATTCACATGCTTATTTAACTCGCGTCTCTCTATTGGAGCCATGTGCCTCAATGGTAAAGCAACGGGTTTAGTGTTCTCTAAAGTATCAATTCGGTACTCACTCCTACTCTGGGATGGAAAACCAGTAACCTCGACAAAGACATCTAGGTAATTCTAACTTCAAGCATTAAATATAACTCGTTATGTGATAGATCAAATAAATATAGATAACTCAACATAATTTAACCTTTGGGATCATAATAAACCTCTAGAGTGCGTTGACACAAGTACTAAACCTAACAACCTTCCTATCACAATCCAGGATAGCCCCATACATCATCATCCATTCCATGTCCAAAATCAACCCAAACCCGAAAAATCTTAAGAAAATGCATCGCAATCAAACGGTCCCCTAAAATGAACAGTTTTAAACCCCTACATATCATAAACAAACAAGCTGCTCATCCAATAGGGTTTGATACAACCACATGGTCTGTAACTATGCTAGTGTCCAAGTGTAACTCATCTACATGTTTAATCGAAATAAAGGAGTGTGATACTCTTGTGTCAAATAAAGCATGAATGGATAACCACATAGAGTTAACACACCTTCAATCATGACCTTCTTCCCCTTATCCTCAATTAGAGGCATACTCAAACTGGGAACTACGTCCAATTTGTAGGTTGGAACCACCTAAGTAGATGAACACTAAGGTGCTAGACACACCCGCCTTATGTGTACGTATTGGTTGCAATTGTAACACTTAATCTTCGAACAATCTGCCTTGCACTCATTCATGAAATTTCCCTTTTTCCATACTTCCTACACTGCATATCTTGCTTCTTAATGTTTCCTTTGGGTCTTATTCCTCCCTTGCATCGATTCTACTATGGTGCCTTTTCTCCAGATTTGTTGGGTTGTTCCTTCGCTTCCTCTTTTGAGATGGAATCTAGCAAGGCCATCTCCACCAGACCCTCATACGGTGCATCCATAGGAATATGACTAAGAGCCAAACTTGAATAGGTTGATCTAAGCCTTTAGCAAATTTCAAAGCCTTCTTATGTGGGGTATTGATTAACTCCATCCCGAATCTAACCCACTCGTTGAGCTAATTGACTACTCTTTCATTGACATGTCTCCTTGCTTCATATGAATAAACGTCTCTAACTGCACTTCCCCTTCAGCTCTAGATAGAAACCAAATCTGAGAACATCTTCTGAACTCCACCCCAAGTAATTTCTCCCTCATCAATGTCAACAACTACTATATCCCACAAATTTAAGGCGTACCCCAATACATGCCTTGTGGCAAGCTATCTCCTCATATCATCCCTCTAATCCATCAAATCAAAAATCCTTTCGCATTAACGAATTCATGTCCTCAAATCTACATATGACTCCATCCCTAAGTACGACTTCCCTCTAAAGTTTGAAAAATCCTTCCACTACTTAGCAAAATCGTTGGAAGGTGGGTAGGCATGCACTACACCTAGCACTCGCTCTGCTGTCCCTTTATTAGGATTTAGCTCGTCTTGTCCCTGTGCCTAAAGTTACTAGCAGAATCAAATAAGGACGTTCATGCTTGGAATCTCAACCATTGCCTGAGCTTGAACCAGCTAGATCACTCATCTTTTATATATGATTTAGGAATTTATTAGAAACTTTCCACCAATAGTATAAGCAAGAGTATTATATAAAATCTTTGGAAAACTTTTTGAAACCTTTTATATATATATATATATACACACACTTTGGAAGCCTGTTTGGGAAACGTTTTGAAAAAAAATTGGAAAACATGCTTTACGAAAGAATTTTCAAGTACGTTCCCTTAATACTCCCCTATTCCCTAAGGAATTCTAAACCTAAGCTCTGATACCAACTATGACAAACCGATACCACCCATCACGCCGATCCAAAGCCTAAGGCGACTTTCTAACTTACATCATTGCTGTGAAATACTAGCTATCGTGGTTTTTAAATCATTACAGGGACTAAAGATATACATGTATGATCTAAAACATTCTACAGTTTCAAACCCACAACGAAAGGCAAAATCATATAAATATAGTAAATAGACATTTAGATCTCAAAACACAGTCTCGAAAAACAATACATAGTCAAATCCAAAGTACACAAATATTTGATACATAGTCTGATAAATAATAAGTATTGAATAAGATAGATATTTACATGGAGAGTAATATAAAGTAACAAGCAACTCCAATGATGAGCTCGCCTCTCCACTTGCTAATCATGGGCCTAACACCTTCTTCCTTGTCCTATTGTAGTGGGGAAAAAGAAAGGAAAAGGGGGCGAGTTAGACAAAAGTCCGTTGAATGAGTACATTATTAATATATGGTGATCGTATGCTGTTGACTTTAATAATACTCTATGTGACTTAGAGTTTTCTACAAGTGTCCGTGAATTACTAGATTTCATTACTTAAGCGATTATAACTTAACACGCACCTACAGTAAAAGCTTGTGCAAGCTCATCTGAGGATCGAACAACTAATCCAACATAGGACTATCCTATAATTTTCTCTATGGGATTACATTTCTCACATTATGACTGCGCGTTATAATTTCGCATAGGTTCCCCAACAATTTACATATGGGACTAAGTTTTTCACAACTATAACTACATGTCCCCTAGCAATTCATTGAGGGAGGGGGGTCAAACTATCGACTTGCTAAAGTATCTCATCTTTTGCATCCACGTCCACCTCTCAATGGTAGTATACGCCACATATTGCACATGCTAGGATCCAACAACAACACAATATCACGTCACGTCATCCATGAATACCAAGGACCTCCCATCGTCCTGGTCCGCATACCTCATTAGGCATCAGTGCTACGCATCCACTATAGAACCTCCAATGAGTTACATTTGCTGTATAATTTCCCCCAGTCGAATATGGACTCCTGTTGGATAAATAGCATTTACCTAGTCCCGCAACGTCCTAAGGTTGCCTCATAGGGAACTAGTTTTCCTAATCCTAATATCCATGTATATATAATATATACACACTACTAACTAATTTATTTATAACAGTGGCCTTAGGCCAAGGTTTAGATTGCATTCTGGGAACACCAACCAGTCAATCACTTCAAATAGCACAGTCGACTAGTCATCGCCGATTGGGTTTTTAATTAGCGATTTTAATTTGTTTTGGTTTTCTAATTATTAATTATTGATATTTATCACCAAATTTCCACTATAGTAGCTTATAATTTCACCTTAGAGCAATTACAACAAACCAAAATTTTCAGTTATTCAAATTCAATTTATAGATTTACAGAAAAGTTGTTCAATCCAGGTTTCCTATTAGCATCAATATTAACGAGTTATATTAACAGATTACAACAATTTTTACTTGATTAGAAAAGATTTTTAATCTAGATCAATTCCTATTTAATAGGTTAACTTTAGTTTAGTTTTTCATTCAACATCTGATCCAAACAATATGATTTCAAGTTAGTTTCTAACAACCTAATGGTATATTAAAATTAACTACATATCAACCATCTTATTAGAAATATATCCACTCAACTTCGATGTAAGCTTTTGCCTTAAATCCCATTCAAAAATCTCCCCCAGTTTGTTAGCTCTTCGCTTAAATTTTCGTGGTGTTACAATGCTGATCACATATGTGCATTCATTAACTGATAGCTTTTACCATACGTAAACATGATTATCGATGAAAAAAATTCGATCAAATTATTGACTATATTCTTGTTCATTTATTTATGTAAAGTATTTGTAAATTAATTTTGTCAATATTTATCTCTTTTAATTACATATGCAAAAATTTATATAAAACTCAGGTTGTTGCACCTCCTCCTATGCCACTATTTCAATCTGCGTCTACGCTCCAAAACCACATCAATTAGCTATAGACTTCAAGCTAGCCTATTGAGATTCTACATGATCTAAACTCCATTCACTTGTGTAAAGTACCTCTCAATCTGGTCCACTCCATACAATCTCAAAAGTCCTCCATCCATAGAACCAACTTTACTCAAATCTCTCAAATCTTGTGTAATTGTCCATTTAGAGATTCATGCAATCTCAACATACAACAACATAAAACAATCATAACATATTATTAAAGCAATTCAACATACATCTACACTACACAAATAAGCTTATATTATTCAAACACAAGTTTATAATCATCTTAAATCATTAGAACATCATTTAATACGCATTTTCAAATTTGGCCAAAAATAAAAAAAGGGCTTCCAAGTTGAAAAGTGGATCCGAACTAGTTTTAAAACATATATTACAATATGTGTGAGTAAGAGGATATAAACTGCCGACCAAATGATGATTAAATCACTAAACAAGCTCCAAACCAATGCAAATCTGACATGGAAACCAAAAATAATGAAATTTCTCTCAAAAATGTGATGTCGATCTCTAATGATGTTTTCGATCTCTTAGTCTGCTAATTTCTCTTTGAATAGTAAGGTTTTACACCATTTTAGATGAGGAAATGTTAATGGATGTTTAGGTACATTTTCAAATCAAAAATAAAGTGATATGATACCTTCTCAATCCTTAGTTGACCTTAAATCTCAATACTAACAAATATGCCGAAGTTATGGATTATTAGCCATAACTGAAAATCTACCTAAATTTATTTATTTTGGGTAAGAAATTAAAACTATCATAACTTTCAAATGCTTTGGCAAAATAACTAATATGACCTGGATGGGAAACCTTTAATTCTTTCATTTGAAATAAGAATCAATCCAAATTCAGCTAATATCATTAGTTACCGTCTCTTCAAGATTTTGGTCCTAAGAATATGCACATATAAGCTAAAATCCAAAATATCAAATTATGTTATTTTCTGAAGTTTTAATTCTATATGTAAGTCATATTTTATGTGTATAAATATACGTAGAAGTATGGGTCATTACAATCTTACCATTTTTAAGAATTTTGTCCTCGAAATTCCATCGTCAAGTAATTACATAGGCAAAATATCCAAGCAATAAAGCATGCATAACATGAAAGCATGTCTATACAATCATTCTATTATGCAGAAAATATTGATGAATAAATTAAATAAAGGAAAAACTTATCAAATGATGAGCTTCAAATGTGAGACCTCATTTCCTCCTCAATCTCCAAGTACTATCACTATCACTCAGTTCATTGAACCTAAAAAAAATTATAGTCTTTCTCTTGAGCTATTTCATACTCCATTCGACTATATGAATAAGCCTAGAGGTTGCGCCACTTCAAGTCCCACTTCCAAATCACCTAGTTGACCCAGTCCAACTATCATGCTGGAGTCATGCATAGATTTCATAAGATGTAAAATATAGAAGATATTGTGCGTACCTGCCATCTTCGGGGGTAAGTTAACTCTATATGTAAGGTTCTCAGTCTTATATTGTGTCGGAAATAGCCATTCGAATCTCATGGAAAAATTTCCCTTATTACTAAATCAAAATACATTTCTTAATGGAGAAATTTGGACAAACACCATGTCATTAACATAGAGCTCTAAAACATGGCATCTCTTATCAGTGTAGCTACTTAGTTTTTCGTGTGTGCCTTTCATTCGTTTTTGAATGATCCACATCTTCTTAGAAGTTTCTCTTACTATATTAGGCCAGGTATCGACTTCTCCCCTATTTCCGACCACCAAGTATCCTCTAGTGCTATAGTAATGCTTGACAAATAGCTATTATTGTATGCGAATTCTACTTAATGTAAATGATCATGCTATAAGCCTCCAAAGTTCACTTTGCAAGCTCGTAAGATATCATTAAATATAAAATTCATTCTTTCTATTTGACCATTTGTTTATTGATGATAAGCTATTTTCAAATTCAACTCTACCCCTAATGTCGCATATAACCTTCTCCAAAATCCACTCACGGATAAAGGGTCTCGATCCCTCATAATGCTCTTCGATGCTCCATGGAATCATACTACCAAATGAGCATATAATTCAGCTTGTTTTGTCCTTTTTTATTAAACTTTAAAAGTAGGGAATAGGCACTCTTCATTAGTATATCGATGATAACCCAAATGCTTTCATAAGGTCCTCTTGTCCTTGACAATCAATCGATCAAATCCATTGCCTTCTCCCACTTCAATTGTGGAACTTTAAAGATTGTAGTAAACCACTCTGTTTCTTTTGTTCATCTTTGATTAGTTGAAAATTCATATACATAAGATGAATGTTGACATCCCTTACATGCATTCCTAAAAGAATGTCTACATAATATCTTTTTATATTTTATTGCCTTCGGGATGAACCAAATACTCTTAATAATGGCACTCCGTTAGCACCACTCTAAGCCCATCCACATCGAGTACATATAACTTCCCTTCTTTACGGAGCCAACAATCTCGATCTACTTTATATCACCTCCTCTCGTTGGACTCTACTCTTGCTTTTAACTAAGTAATGATCCTTATTGTCCTTCCATCGCGCTTTTGACTAGTGTTGATCCACTTTATAAGAGTTAGTCTACTTATAAAGTTGTCTAGCTTTTCAACTTCAAGTTCTCACTTATGCTAGAAATCATATCATGTTATACACTCCAATTGGGTCCATTCTAGAAACATAGCAACTAAAATGGCATATCTTTGACTCAATACATCTCTGACTGCATTTCACTTACTAGTCATATAGGAAACATCCAAGTCATAGGAGAAAGAACTCTAACTGTCTCCTTTGACCTCAGTTTATGTCCATCCATGAAAAGGGTAATTCAATGAGTTATGATCGGTAAATAATTGAAAATTTTATCCTACCAAGTTTTGCCTCCATGTCTTTAGTGAAAAGACTAAAGCGGATAATTCCAAACCGTAGGTTGAATATCTCTTCTTATGGGGTTTCAATTTCTTACTCGCGAAAGTTACAAATTTAACTCTTTACATCCATACTGCCCAAGACCTATATCATATGCATCTTTGTATATATTCAACTCCCAATTCCATCTTGGATAATTATAACGGATGCACTCATCAACTTTACATTTAGGCTAACATACATATCATGTCACCTTATTTCCCAAGAAAAAGTTTGATTCTTCTTCGTCTAATGGATCGATGTTGTAGCTACATTAGAGAAGTCATCAATGAACCACCTATAATAACGTAATAATCCAAGACACTTCACATATCCACTACATTCCTAGGTATTTACTTTAGCCGGATCAAGGGCAACCACTAAATTGAAAATCCATGACTAGAGAACCTTAATTTTCTTCTATAGAAGTGACATTTTTATAACTTAGCCTTCAACCAATGCTTCCTCAGTGTCATAAGCACCACTCTAAAGTTTGTGATATTTGAAAACATGGTTCATAAGATCGATGAAGTATGTTATTGCATTGGTCATTCCAAACGAATTAACCAATTACTCATAAAATTGTAATGGCTTATAGAACGTGATAATCTATGAAACATTAATTTCTACTCTCAGTTAGTGGAAGCCTATCCCTAAATCAAACTTGAAAAACACCCTCATATAGTGGAGTTGGTCGAAAAAGTCATCCATAGAAGAATGATGATACCTGGCCTTTCTTATCACCTTATTTTACTCACGGTAGTGTGCATAAAGTATGAAATTTCCATCCGTCTTTGTAGCGAATATTAAAGGTGCTCCATATTCAAGAGGACTCTTCTGAATTAATTCATTCTTTAACAAATAGTTTACTTACGTCTCAAGCTCTCATTGCACTTTGGTCATCTAAAGACCCATCATCTATAATACCATAAAATCCAGGCATAAATCATTCAATTCCCAAGTATAAAATATGATGACTCTTAGGGTGGGAAAAGAAAAAAAATAGAGCATCTATCCCTTATTCGCATGAAATCCCTTATTCGCATGAAATCCACATCGGAAGGACAAAATATAATGAAATATATATATATATATATATATATATATATATATATATATATATATGAACAAGACTATAAATATTATAACAATACGAAGACAATGGTATCCATCATCATAATACATAACACTTAAAAAAATGGAGTTCAAATGATATGACATCCCAAAACAATTTATCTCATATAATATATAAAGTCTAATATCACCATATACAAAATACCAAATAAATGGTCATAGAAATATAAAAGCTATGCATCCATGAACTTGCTCCAGCTAGTAGTGTCCCCAAGTCCCTGGTCCGTACTCACTCAATAAATAAATAAAAAGGGAAAATAAAGGGTCAGACATAAAAGCTGGTGAAAGGGAAACGTCACTAATAAATATAATATCCAATACACTAATATGACATGAATAATATACATGTGGCTCCATGGAATTTCACCTATATGCATGCTAAGTATACATAAAATAAACGAGGAAGGGCTCTAGAGTAGCCAAATCGTATGTAGCCTGGCTTTTCTCCTTCATCCAACAAGTTAGCACAACGAATAATAATGCTAACGCAACTATCGAACATGTCATAAAAAGGAACATGTAAACTCATGCGCACAAAAAACAAGCCAAAGATCTAAGCTAACACTATTTTGTATGCATACCCAAAATATTGACTAACGTGTATCGTACTTCAATCCCGTCTCTAGGATAACGTCTTAACGTACCCAGCTATGTATTTGACACTAATACCGACGAATCTACACTTTTCCAACAAATTGCTATACGTTGGAGAAAACAAAATTGTCATCACCGCCTAATGGCGATTACTTGTAACTTCCATAGGATAGGATGAGAAATGACCAATGCGATGTTCTCTCCTCGCCTACCTGCATCCACAAATGGTAGAAGATAGCCAAAATATCATACACAAATGGAGTAAAGATTATATGTACATATTCAATAGGGTCCAAGGGCCTCACATTCCATATATCTACGCGTTATATGTTCTTTTCCTATTTTCTTACACATCTTATTAAGTATAAAATGTGTCGATATAGTTTTCGCAAGATCACTACAAACCTATTAGTTTTTCCTAACCAACAAGAAACATATTAGGCTGACTCATACATAATCCGTATGATACCATGGCTTTTGTTCCACTAAGGATACCAGGATATCCTTATAGAAAGGAAATATATAGTGCGCATACCCACTTGATCCCCCGATGCATACACAAATTTTAGCCTTGAGTTTGCAATGACCTAAACATTAGGATCGTTGACCTTAGTAATCAAGGAGCTTAATCAGCAATAGTGAGAAGTGCTACCCCGACACGAAACCTACAATACTTAACCTAGTTTGCTAAACGTCGAGCAATTCACTCTCTTATGGCTTTTTTGAACACCCAACACATTTAGACCTTCTAAATCTTTTAGATGAAATTTTACTCTCATATCATTGCGAAACATTTCCTTCAAATTCCCAAAATTTCATGGGATTCTAAAATCCAAAAAGGGAATAAATTCATAACCAAAACTGCAATAACAGGCTTGAAAATAAAAAGGAACATGATTTATTACACCAATTCAATGGAATATCCTAAACAATGAGAATTGCAATCTAAACCCCATATTCTATTCAACTCCGCTTTTATAAAGAAATAGATAAGAATAATTAGTGTAAATTACGAATAGAATCGTAATCTAAACCCTTTATTTTATTGAAGAATCATAATCATCACCGAAAGAAGAATGAGAAGTGGAATAAATTGAGAACTACAAAGGCCACTTTGTTAGATGTACGATAACTCCTGAATTCAAAGTGTGACAGCTTCTGAATTAAAAGTGCAATATGCTTAAGTTTACACCAACGATAGCCTTGTAAATCTAAAGATGCAACAAATTATGCATGTAATAACCTTAGATTTTCAATAGTTATACATGTTATAGCTTATTACCGCGAGAACCCTAGAAGTACCGTTGCAACACATGTAATAACTTATATTTTGGATGGCTTAAAAATGTGATATAGAAAGGGATTGATGCATGTGATAGCTATCAGCTAGGAATGCAACAGTAATGACACTAAACACATTATGCATGTACATGGAATATTGAAAAGAGTGTTAAATTAAAATGAAATAATTTCTTTGAAAATCTAATAGACTGAGCTTAGGAAAGTTAAAGAAAGATAAGTGGTATCATTTATTATAGAAAAGATAAAATTATTTTATCTAAAGAATTCAACAATTCTGATCTAAGCTCAGAATTGATAATGGTAAGGCTAAAAAAGCAACCCATAATGTTAAAATTTTAACACCAAGGTATTATGATGGTGTAACGCCTAAGGGTCAAACTGCAAAGTTAAACACAACTAGAATTGTAGAAATGCCGATGTAAAGATTGAGAGGCAATTAGTTGACCATTTATAATGACATTAGATAAGGCCTAAGTGGCATTCCATTGTCAAAGCATGTCATCATATCCGTAAGCGTAAGTTTAAAGCCTAAATGGAAACCCAATATCTTAACTCGACATTGTATTCGAGGCACCGCTATATGGCCTTATTTGGAAACTAATTGTCTATTTGCGACAACATTCAAGAATGTTGGTGTATGGCTTGTGTGGCAACATAAATATCTACTCATGATATTATGCTAAACTGATGATAGAAGGACTCAGTGGAAACCTAAATGTCAAACTCGACGTTAGTCAGGAATAATGATCTAAGTCCTTAGAAGCAACCCAAAATAACAGATTATAAAGCTTAATGGCTATGTAATTATTGACACCAAAAATGGGCATTAATACCCAATAGAATCTCGTAGAGATCAGATGATGAATGAAATTAAAACATAGCAGAAAAAGTAAATGAACACACAGATTTTTATAGTGGTATGGCAATCTCGGCCTATGTCCACTTCATATTTTTAATGATCTTGCACTTGATTATTTTTAAAAGAATGTTTGGATCACTTGGGATCCATTAATATAAGGATGAAGAAATAATAATGGCAAAAACTAGGCAGTAGATAGAAGGATCCTCATTATCGCTACTATCCTCATTATGGAGAATGGCTGTTGTATTTATATGTGAAGATGTGCATGGATTGGGTTGAAATTTTACAAAAAGAGTCTCTAGATCCGTAGGGGCCCACCATAACGATTGATGGTCATAATTCATCATTTTAGAAAGATCGATGGTCATAATTCGTCATTTTGGAACGATCAGTTATGGCTATAACGATTATTAATTATCGCCTTAATTGATGTGCAATCGTTTGTGGGGTGTCCCATATGCCTCTAGACCTTGCTCATAGAATATGGTGCCATTATGAGTTGCAGTTTGTGTGATATTCGTCGATCTCTATTGTATTTGGATTTCTTGTTGAGATACATTGATCATTGTGAAGTATCGGTATAGAACGATCGGTAATTTCATGGACTTGAGAATTTTGATCTACGATCTATCCCAAGTGCTCCACTCTTCGATATATTGATGCTAAAAGTTTCAAATGCATTGGCTTTGTAAATTTTTTAGATATTGATCGATCTTCGTTTTTATGCTATTTTATGGATTGTTCTAGATCGATCAATATAAATTCTTCATTTGTCCCAAACTCGAGCGTTCAAACTCCGATTAACTTAAAATTTGAAATGCAGCCTCATGAGGCCTTCCTTATCACTTTTTATTGATTGCACCTTGATTCAGACCCAGTCTAAATCTGCTTGACCATCGTCCATAGTCTTGTATACAATTGATTCTCATGGTTGGTAACCACTCGTTTTAGTGAAATCTACAGTATTAGGACCTTACCGAAAGGCGGGATAACGGTAAAAGTAAAAGGAACACCTAGGGATTAAATTTTGTTTGGTAATAATGAATCTTATTACAATGTTCTATATATCTTAACTGATTATGATGATGATGTTGGATTAGTGAGGTGAAAACCTATTCTGTTAGGTGGGTAGTCTTGCTATGCTTTGGGTTTAGGATATAGTAGTACTCATACTAGTCTATATGTATGACCTATTTTTATATTACTTTTTTTACATAAAAAACATGGGTGCTCATTCGAGTTGGCTAAATTATGATTTAGATTAGTTACTTTCGAAAGACGAATAAAAGCACCAATGGTGAAGTAGGAGGCTTAGCAGATAAAAAAAGGTTTCTTTTAAAATTCCGTTATTATGAATCCAAGGTATATAAATCTTTAAGTGTTAATGTCGACATCTTCGTATATCGGGCATGATTATATTATTTGTAATTTTATTATATTCACCACTGTGTGGGTACAACATGGGATTATGAAAATGTAAAGATAATTATGTATGATGAAAATTATTTAAGTGTTATGCTTAGTTAATGTTGCTGGAAAAAAATTAATCCCATTTTTTGCTTTAAAATAATTATGGTGATGACTACAACATGATCTACATTCATTTTCAGATCCTAAAATGGCAGAAGCTACAACTTAGTATCTGTGCTTAGGTCAAGGGATGACGTAGTAAGATGGAGCTAAATAGGAATTTTGGTAGAAACTAGATAGTAGAAGAAAACATCTTGGGTAGGGTATAGGCTATATATGTGTGTGTCTATACACACACATACTTATATTGTAATACAAATATATAGGTGGATATAACTATCAATCCACTAATGCCCTTACTCTCTTTACTTCCATTTCCTATGAATACTTTCTTACACAGAAAACAAGAATGGAAAATAGAAGTGGACATTAAATGATAGGAGGTGCTAGGAAAAACTATAGTGAAAGAACCGTAAGAACTCAAACTAATAGCCAAGGAGGAGAAGCAATCTTATTTGTTAACATTGAAGCTGGTACTTAAATGTATGCCTCGGTTTCTGGAGAAACAGACATTAATCCACTTTTCCATCAGTATATGGAAGAGATGATGAGGCAACAGCTGACTGTAATCGTTAAGCCAACTCATGTAGCTAGAGGAGTGGAGTTCTCCACGATGACCCATAACTATTAAAATCATGGAGTGAAAGTATTTATTGGAAAGGAACTAGCTTTGGAAGTGGTGAATCGCTTGAAGGTGTACGAACGTATCTTTAGAGATGGGATATGGCGACTCTCACAAAAGAATTTTGGTTTTAATAGCCTCGAGATAATGCTTTAGATTAGTGGTGGAAATACAACTAAGTTCTACAGGAAGAGATCACTTAGGAACAATTCAAGGAGCGATTCAGGGCTCGGTTCTCGAATCACAAAAGGTGATGGAGAATTTGTTGTCTCCTTTTGAGATAGTGGTGGAGATTGCAAGGAGCTATGACCACTAATACCAAGTAGAAAGAAAATCCAATGTTTTCCCTAAGGTAGGACAGAAGAAAAGGTTTGACATTATTGAAAGGGGAATATGAACTAGAAACAGGAAAGAAAAGCTCAAAAAGTGGGAGCATGAAAGGATGTATCTAATATCACTTGTTCTAATTATAGTCAAATAGATCATTATGTATCTAAGTACCAAACCCAAAAGGGGTGTTGAAGGTCATATGCTACAATTATGATAAGCCAGGTAATAAGAAAAAGCAATCTAAGGATTTGAAATAGGCAAAGGTGTTTGCTTTAGAAGAATCATCGCTTAACCAAGCACTAAGGAGAAAGGAAAAGGTAAAGTGCTTAGAAGTATGATTTTGATTTCTAGTATTTTGGTTAGAGTACTATTTGACACACAAGCTACGCTCTTTTATTTTGAGAGATTTGGTTGATAGGTTAGGGCTAAATGTTACATACTTATTTATGTCTTTGCGTGTGGCTATTTTGATAGATGCATATGCCACTCTTAGGTTAACGTGCATGGGGTTTAAGTTTGTCTTGTGTGGATACTTGTTTATATGCGACCAATTTGTCTTTGACTTTGTGGGGTACTAGGTAATTTAGGTATGGATTGGCTAGTACGTAACAACATTAGAATCTATTGTGCCAATAGAATTATCACTTTACAAAACCCAAAGGAAGGTGAAAAAAATATGTTAGTGTTTGATGCATCAGAAAGAAAGGTCTAGAGAAATACAGTATGCAATAGAGACTCGAGAAAATGAGATTAATATAGTACTGATGGTTTAGGAATTTGCAGATGTTTCTAAACAAATGACGGGATCACTACCCAAATGATCAATTTAATTCGGTATATAATTTTATATCAGAAGTACAACTTGTTTATAGACATTTTAGCAGAATGGCTCCCGAGGGGATCGAAGAAACATATATGCTTCATTAGGTCAAGCAGTTTCACAATAAGGGGCATTCATGGTATTTTTAAAGAAGTCAGATCACTTTAGATGTGCATTCTTCATATCTATATACATTTGGCATGAATGATTAGTCATTCCCTTTAGATTGACCCATGCCCATGCATTCTTTATGGACCTTATGAACCAGATCTTTGATGTCTGGTTGGATAGGTTTGCATTAATCTTCATTGATGATATTTTGGTGTTTTCAAATATGTGAGAATATGAAGTGCATCTTATATTAGTGTTGGAGACCTTAAGACAATGCAAGTTGAAGGCGATATTTTCAAAGTGTTATTTTGGAAACGAGAAGTTATATTTCTAGGTCATGTTGACAGAAACTAGTAATGATTGTAAGAGATTGCAGATGGTTATAGAGATGAGAAGTTTCTTGGGATTAGCTAGTAATTATCGCGTATTCATTAAGGATTTCTCATAGACAGCAGCACTCCTGACTACGTTGACCAGAAAGAATGAGTAGTTTGAGTGAACTGATAGTGTTAATGATCTTTTCAAGAGTTAAGAGGTTGTAACGAACGCTCTTGTTTTGATTATACCTAAATGGAACTAGGATTTTGTTGTATATATTGATGCTTATGAGACTAGATTGAGGGCGCTATTGGTGCAGAGGGGAAGAGTGATAGCTTACACATGTAGGAAGCTGAGGTCACATGTAGTTACTTTATGAGTCTCTTAATTATATATGTGGATTATGAGACTCTTAGTTGTGTATTCTCTCGGAATGAGTTGAATATGAGGTAATGCAACTTACTGGAGTTCTTGGTAGCATATGAATTTGATATAAAGCGCACGCGAGGAAAGGTGAATATGATTGCCAATGCTCTTAGTAGAAAAAAATCAAAAATAGTATGCTAGCTATAATTAGGGAATGGAAGGCCTAAGAGGTGTTGGCTTCACGTGGAGGTTTAATGCAAGATCAAGTCAAAACTCGAGGGAATTAAAGAGTTTTGAAACTAATCTGACATTTGTGGATTGAATTGATACAAAAAATGGACCCACTATTAGCATAGAGGATTAGGCAATTAGACAGGGTGTGGATGTGGAGAGGAGAGAGACCAAAAAGGATGGCTTGGGAAGGAAGGAAGATACTATTCCACAAATGTTAGAGATCTTTAAAAGGAATTCCTAAAGAAAAGTTATCAGTCTAAGTTTATAGTGCAGCCTACAGGCATAAAGATGTATCATGATATGAAGCTTGTGTCCTTTTAGGAATTGATGAAGAGAGAATTTAGTGAATGTGTAAAGAAATGCTTCACTTGTTAACAAGTCAAGGCTAAGCGTCAAAATGCAAGTTGAATTGTTTCAATCCTCGGATGTACCGACATGGAGATGGTGTTTGGTGTCCATGGATTTTACAGATGAATCGTCAAGTTTTGTGAAAAGGGAATGATAATAATGGGTAATATAAGATAGATCAACGAAGAGTGTCCATTTTATTCTAGCAAAGATAATAGGAACAACAACTAGCTCAACGAAGCTTTATATGAAGAATGCTATGAGACTCCTTGGGATTCTAAACAACATCGTTAATGATAGAGACTCATTATTTACTAGTAAGTTGTGGAGAAGTTGCAGAGTACTTTGGATACTGAATTAAACATGAGTATAGCTTACCATTTATAAAAAGATAGTTAAAAGGAAAGGGTAAATTGAGTTCTGAAGGACTTGCTGAGAGCATGTGTCTTAAATTTTTAGGATCTCAAGAAGACCATTTTGATTTGGTAGAGTTTTCTTGCATTAATAGTTACCAGTAAAGTGCTGAAATGCAGTCAATTAATTAAATGCTGCAACTTGAAGCACTTCATGGGAAAACGTGTAAGTTACTCTATTATTGGTTGAACAAGAGAGATAGGTCATGCAATAACCTAACTTGGCAAGAGAAGCTACTAAGAAGATATAATTGATTCGACTCAGGGTTGCACATTCAAGAAAAAGAGTAATGCTAAAAAGAGACTAAGAGAACTAGAGTTTGTGGTAGGAAATCATGTGTTAAAGAAATTTTCACTATGCAAGGCACCATATGCTTTTCGAAGGCGGTGAAATTTGCTTCTACATATGTAGGTATGTTTCCATTGGTCGAAAGGAACATCGAACTCGCATATCAAATCGAGTCATCGAGTAGTGTGGTGAGTGTACATAATTTTTTTATATATCGCATCTGAGGAAATGTGTGTGTGACCCTAGCATGGTAGTTGAACCAAAGGCAATCCAAAATAGAACAAGATTTGACACATGTCAGATAACCAAAAGAGAAAGAACATCATGGTATGAAGGAGTTGAGATCAAGGTTATTCAACTTTTTCACATTCAGCGGAGTCACATTTATGGATTATTGTACTTGGGTAGTGGAGGGTAGGATTAGAAATATCTACCCTAAGTTGTTTTATACATTTATGTTTAAGTTATGTGCTTTGTTTAACTATTATATAAACTAGTGGTGGAACTAGTATATCTTCTGTTTATGATATGATCACGCATCTGTAGTTACACTAACACATTATGAGTTATGATCCATGAATAATATCAATAGGGATTAGTGTAATGATCGTATTATGTGCACATATGTGTGGAAGACTATGGTAATTACTCCGCCTTAACTAAGTTTCGAGGACCAACTTCTTGTAAGGAGGAGGGAGTGTAACACCCCATATTTTAGAGTGATATAATATGGAAATTTAATTAGAAATGAGATTTTATTAAATAAGAATCAAGAAAACTTAATTAGAGGAATTACTTAAAGGAAATTAATCGGTTGAACTAAGAGTAATTAGGATATTATAATGAAGAGATTAAGTGTTAATAAGACTTAGCAGAAAGGGATATTAGCCCTAGCATAATTTATTAACCTTTACATCCCCTAACTATCATATTCCTTTATTCATTTTCACTTTACAAAAACAAAATAGAAACTAAGCCACCAACCATTTTAAGAGGAAGGAGAGGAACAAAACTAAAGGAAGATCAAAATTTTGTTTCAAAGGGAAGAAAAAGGATTTTTAAAACAAGTTTTCAAGTATAGGTGAGTAATACTTACTCCATCTTTCTCAAAAGTCATTTGGGTTTGATTTTTACATGTTTTAGATGATTTTAATGTCGAAAATGATAGTAGAATAAATTTATACATGTTGGATGTTAGATAACAATGTTTTTTATATGGTAAAGAGTAAATCATGAATTAATCTTCTCCAAATGCCTTGAAATTCTAATATGATGCTTTCAGTATTAAAAAAGAAGAAATTTTAGGTTTTATAATTTTTGGATTGGACTTATATACTATGAATTTTCTAGGTTGAAGACTTTATTTTTAGATTAATATTTTAAAATATTAAAATTTAATATTTTGCTTTAAATTTTTACCTGAGATAATGAAAAACGTTTTCGATTTTCCTAAAAAAAAATTCCTTTTATTTTTTGAATTGCCATGTATTAAATCGAATGGGTGGAATTCCTTAGTTAAAAAACAATTAAAGAAAATAAGTAATCAAGACTAAATTGAAGGACTAAAATTTTGGAAATTTATCATACATTTTTGTTAAATTGACTAATTAATGTGGTGCATGTATAAAGAATTAGCTAAAAGTAGTTACATTATAAAGAAAATATCATTTTTCCACATAATTAATAATTACTAATTTTCCACTTCAAACGTGCAAGAACCCCTGAGTTAGAAGGGTGATAGCCCTAGGTTTTACCTACAATAGCTTTAGGATCTGGACATGTGATAACTCTTAAGGAGACATGTGATAGCTCTATATAGCGACACTCGGTATCTCTATATTAAGACATGTGATGGTTGCATATTGAGATTTGTGATAGCCCATTAGTTAGAGGTACGATAGTTCCACTTAAGTTTATACCTGTGATAACCTTGTAAATCTAGAGTCGCGATAGCTTATATAGGTGGTAACCCTAGAAGTGCGATAGCTATACATGCGATAGCATATACTTGCAGTAGCCTTAGAAGTGCAATAGCTACACATGTGATAGCTTATACACGTGATGGCTTAAAAATGAGATATCAAGGGATTGAGGCATATGATAGCCATAAAAGATTTAGAAGTATGATAGATATCTAGCTAGGCATGTGATAATTAATTATAATATGCACATTATTCATTGATATGGAATAATAGACAGAGTGATAAGTTAAAATGAAATACATTATTTGAAAATGTAATGGAATAAGCTTAGGAAAGCCAAGAAATGATAAGTGGTACCATTTGTTGGAAAATATAAAAATGTTTAACTGAAAGAATTAAACAATTTTGGTCTAAGATTAGTATTCAAAATGGTTTGGATAAAATAACAGCTGATAATGTTAAATATCTAACTTTAAGGATGGAAGACAATGTAAGGCCTAAGGGGTAAGCTATGAAGTTAAACACAACTTTAGTTTTAGAAGTGCTAAATTAAGGCCTGAGTGAAAATTGATTGGTAATTAACAATGATATTCGATAAGGCTTAATTGGTGTTCCAATATTTAAGGTCGATATCGTATTGATAATCGTAGGTATAAGACCTAAGTTGCAACCTAATGTCTTGACACGACATTATATTCAGGAGCACTGGTTAAGGCCTTAAGTTGCAATGAATTGTGTATTCATGATAACATTCTGGAACGTTGGTGTAAGGCCTGAGTGGCATCACGAATATTTATTCTAGATATTATGCATAGGTGATGATATAAGACCTGAATAAGAACCTAAAAGTATAAACATGACATTAGTTTGGAATGATGATCTAAGGCCATCGGGCTAACCTAAAAAAGATGACTATAAAGCTTAGTCATGATGTAATAGAGAAGGGAAAGTACGCTTAGGGATAAAACGTGGTATAGCAATTATGAATCTTTTTTATATCTATCTAAAATGATTGTGTTGATAATGTTGGACTAGTGAGGGGAAATCCATTTCGATGGGTGACATGGTCTCACTATTGTTTTTGTTAAGGTATAGTATTACTCATATTAGGTAGTTTGACCCATGTTATTATTACTATTTTCCCCACAAACTCACGGGTACTTGTTTGAATAGGTTGAATTTAAGGTTTAGACAAGTACTTTCAGAAGATAAAGTTCTAAACATGAAGTAGGTTGCTTAATAGATAATAAAAGTTGCTTTAAAAATTCAGCTATTCTAAAAGGCATGGTATATAATTGGTTAGGTGTTCGCATATGCATCCCTATATGTCGGGCATGACATTTATATATATAACACTTACCCGTGCTTGTGTAAGATGCAGGACTATGAAAATGTAAAGACAATTATGTTTAATCAAATTTATTTAGCTGCTCTTACTACTTAATGTTGTTGAAAAAATTAAATGCATTTTATCGCTGGTGGATAATTTTGAAGAAGACTATAACATCATTAGGAGTTCAATTTTGGGTCTCAAATCAGGGCCTAAACATTATGGCTATAGAAGTGCTCTGGGTTCCATGTCTAGGGATTTTGGAGCTCTGAGTAGATTTGGAAATAAGGGTGAAGTTTGCAGATAGCAATAAGTAGATAAAAGCAAGATTCTCTTGCTTAAAGTGTCTAGGTTTAGACATGATGATATTTTTCCTAAATAGAATATTTGACATGGACCATCTTTTTCTCCTATAGAAGGACGGTGCAGATTGCACAGTCAACGCCTACAAGGTAAAGGTAAAGATCTTCCCACATATGAGTTTGGAGAGAACGGTGAGTGTCTCCAAATAGTGCTTCATCTCTAAAATTTCCTTGGTGCACTCGTCGGCGCATAAAAACGACTTTATTTTCTTTATAAAGAAAATAAAGGAATATGTTTAGTGGCCTAGGATACAGTTGCCAACACGGCGATCACCATTAAGCTTTTACACTTGTTTGACAGTGCAAGGAATTTGCATGTTTAGTAAGGCTTGAACCTTGTTACATTTTCTTTGAATTCTTTGGTTCTTGTATCCCAAAAACTTTCTAGAGCTAAACACAAAGGTGCACTTCTTAGGATTCAACTACATGTTACACTTTTGTAGATTGCCAAAGGCTTTGGCAACGTTCCAGACGTTCTACCCACTTGCTCAGACTTAACTGACACGTTGTCAACATTTACATCCATCAACTTCCCAATTTGTTATGTAAATAACTATTTACAAGTGATTGATAGTTTTCCCCTATGTTTCATAGACCGAAAAACATTTTTCTATAGTAGTAGACTCCTATGTTGGTTACAAACGATGCATGCTCCTGGTCTAGACTCCGCATGGAAATTTTAGTATATTCAAAGTAGGCATCCATAAACAATAGAAATTCGATTCCGTTGGTGGCTTCCATAAGCTAATTGATGCATGGTAAAGGGAGGCCATATTTTAGGTAAGCTTTATTAAGGTCAAAGAAATCAACGGATGTCCTCTAAGCCTCGTTGGGTTTCGAAGTACAAGGTTAACCACCCATATCTAGTATTCAAATTCTCGGATGAAAAGGATACCGAGAAGCTTCTCTACCTTCACTTTAATGCTTTGTCTCGCTACGGGTAAGTGGTCTTCCCTTTTAGGAGATGGGGTGATCTTTGGGTTTAATGTCAAGGGAATGGGATATGATGGAGGGATTTATGTCCATCATATCTGCGTGTTCCCATGCAAACATATTTGTGCTTATCTTGAGGTAAGCTATCGGCACCATTCTAACCTCTGGGTCTAGCTTAATGCTGATTTGGACGACCTTATTGGATTTGATATTGTTTATCATGATGGTTTAGATTGGGGTAACTGGGCCACCATCTTTGGAGATATCTCCCATTTAACCATTCAAGGGTATATCATTATCGTTTCTAGTATTAGATTATATTTCGCATTGGTCCAGGGTATATATCATGCACTTAATTAGCTCCTCGGTAGGACAGATGTTTGTGCACAAGAGCAGGATCTTTTACTGCCTCCAAATCTTATAGATGAGTCGGCCAATAATGGAAGGGAATATGTTGTCATGTAACTTGTTCCCGCTTTGTAGTGAGGATGGACTCGTTCATTCCAGGTAATGATAAGTTCCTAGGTCCTGGGCAGGTTCTCTAGAGTGATCATAGCTTCAGTATTTTTATCTCTAGCGTCAACAAGAGTGTTGTGCGGCTCCTATGTTCTCTTGAAGGTGGGATCTTAGTAGCTAGGAGATGCATTTGTTATTTCTTGAATAAGTGTACCAACACAAGCGAGAACCCCAAGGGATTTGTGCAATCTCTCTGAAGTTTATTAATAATTCCATCTACCCATTTAAGTAGGCTAGAATATTTTGACATTTGTTTCTTTTCTCAACCTATTGTCATATATATTGCACAAGTACACCTTCACTATGCTCATTATTTTTAGATCAACCATTAAATTCTCTATGGTCATTATTTTTAGCATGTGGGTTGCCTCTTAGACGGTCGATGTGTGGGTCATGCACCTCGTTCATTGTAAGAAGTTGATTGAAGGCAAAAAAATCTTTTATCGAAGTAGGAATGATGAGCAGCATGAGCGTGGCATGCACATCCCTGTTGTGGATGGAAACATCTCCACTAGGGGTCTCCAACGTGGCCCTTTCGCTGCGTCGCGAATGATGGTGAAAGTATCAGGGATAGTGTGATTATTGGTGGTCCTATCCGCTACAGTTGGGAATACTGAATTTTTATAATCAAAGGTTTCTAGTGAATCCACTCTATCCCGTAGATTGTTCAAGTTGTGAACCAAATTTTCTTATACTTATAAGCTCATTAACCAAGTCGAGCCACATGTCATTGCTCATTCCCATAATGAGGCTAATAAGCTAACTTCTAGCCTTCATTCGTATTGTAATCGTTGGAATTATCGACCTCTTTTTTGTTATTCGCTCGCATGGTGAACTTTTTAATGGAATAGATGTTTAAGAGGAGAAAAGTGATGAACTTTGAGAACCTGTAAAGGTGGCCCTTCTTCTAATGGAAATTTTTTTGACTAGATTTCTAGCCAACCTCGGAATCATGATTAGAAATATATATCTGCAAAGTTAATTCACTAGTACTGTTGTAAAAAATATAAAATGAGGGATTAAGGAGGAGAATTATATCTAATGCTAGTAAAGTACATAACATTGATATAATGTGGTTTGACCATTGTTAAAAGGATTTTTACAAGAGCTTTTGAGTTTTAAAATTTATTTCTTAAGACTTAAAAAATCCATCCTTATATAGATATATGTAACTCCCTATTTTTAGTCGTTGAGAACATTTCGAAGGGCTTAGATAGTAGCCTTAGCCAAGGGCTTCCTCATGACCATTATTGATAATGTATGATTCAAATGTCGGCTAACTACAAAGCTAGGTGGATAGAACATTTTAGCTGAAGGCCACAGGTTGTTTTTACTATGCATGCCGGTTTCGTAAAGGAAACATGAGGTTGGAAGCTTTTGATAAACTGTAATGTCGTTGCATTGTGGACTATGAACTACAAAGAGTTGCTATACCATAGTGATGCTCTTATCAAATGAACAATGTCGTTTTAAACTGATCCTTTTATAGGAATTGTATGCGATCGTCGTTTCTTTGTGTAGAGATAACTAGACGTTTTTTTCATATGCATATCAAGTAAGATAGACGAAGGTGTTGGAAGACTAAGGGAGTGATGTGTAAAGAAAGACGTAGTGAGTAGAGTAAAAGTAATTATGGATCGTATATGGCAATTGTGAACTAAATATTAAGTGACTAAGAATATAAAAGGCAATAAATAGACAGTGTGCACATAGAGATTTTATTCTAGTTCAAATAATCTTACCTATGCCTAGTTCATAAGAACCTCTTAGAAATTTCACTACGAATACCCTCACTTTGCTCTAAGGAATAGGTTTACAAATCTATTTCCCTAAGCACCACTCATTTCTCGACTGATATTGCATAAATGGTTTCTAACAATAGATTTGCCTATTACAATAATTTTTCTAACTCAAATAACCCATCATCAGTGCAAAATTTCTTTTAGTAACCTGTCACTAGTGCACCAGTTGGATTCCATCGGTCGACCAATGGGCCAGTGGATGCCTAAGTTGACTTATAGCTGAAGCTTTCAAGGTATTTTCTTCGTCTAGTTCACAATGAAAAGTTCTAAAAAAATTATTAAAATTTAAAACAAGTTTATGGAGTTCTTCATGAAGTTTCAGAAGTTTTGGAGAGCATATAAGTGTTTTTAATGATATATTATCATATGACATTATAAAACCGACAAACTAACTCTTATCTTTCTTTGAATGTTGCCTTCATATATGTAATAACTCTATTACCTCTTCATATATTATTCACCTTAAACATCTTATCTTCTTCTAGCTCTGTTATATTTTAACAAGTTGTTGTCCTTGTTGTTATCTACAATAATACAGTATAAAGAGTATTCCTCGTTGACATCACCAAAACTCAGGTTCTAACATTCTTCCCTTCTTGATGATGATAAACATGGATAAAAATGATTAGCATGAAAAACAATACTCCCCTTGAATCTAAGAACCCCTGAATATATAAGGTATTTCCTCCGCTTGTGATAAATATGAAGAGATGAATGTCAAACGAATAGAATAAATAAAATGAACTCCGTATAACGAACAAAAATAATGCCATAACACAATGCATAACTAAATGCCATATACACAAATTTTCATAAAATGTCACGATAGTACTAGTAACATAGACATAAAAATAACATAACTAAAACAATGTCTGACTAACAAAAATGCAAACACTTAATGAAATTGCAATAGGTATGATGAAAAACCAAGGCTTGCTGATCCGGAGATGGAGTCCCCCGGTCGTATTACGTAGATGGAATCAGATTGCTCTCTGAAGTAATTGTAGCATACGGTTTGGGGCCATAAGGAAAGTGAGCTCGAGGATGCCTCTTTGCTGCTCCACTACTCTTGCCATTGATATGGGAGTTATAAATAGAAGGCTCAAGAATATAGGAACTATCGTTTGTAAACAGAAATCCCGAAGCACTGTCCTGGCCACTTAAACACTCACTTCTATAAACATTGCTATGTAGTGAAAGCAGAATTCTCCTAATGAAACCCAATACTTTTTCTGATAGTCCATCTCTTCTTTCATTTCTCTTTGGTCTCTTAGAGTGTCTTTTTGATTTTTCAAAACTTTCACTCAAAACTCATTATTTGGATCAAAAGGAGATGGAACGTAATCATCGAACATGTCCTCAGAAGTGTCTATGTTTCTGGTCTAGTAGGAATAAGGGTAGTCTTTAGAGTATATATTGTGAGTGGCTCAAATATTAGCAAAATCTGCATCTTCTTAAGAACCCCTTTATTAAAAATTGGTCCAAAAGCCCTTGTATTTATTCGTTTATTCTTTAAGTTGGTATCAAAATGCTTAAAGTTCATTGTGAGAAAATTTCTATAGGGATTTAATCTTGGCTTACCCGATCGAACATCTACCATATTAGTTAAGATAACGTTTGCTCAATTTAATTCAAAACCCTATAAAGTAGCCTATGTGCATTATTTATGGATAGGTTGTATTTCATCAAAACTATGGGACTTAGGCACAATGTTTTGCTGAACTATGCTAAGCATAAGACAAGTTAAAGGCCACAAATTATCTTTCTTTCGCCAATCTCCTTTATTTTTTCTAAAAATCTCATATATAATCCTCACATCGTCAAATGTAATGTCATCAACATGTAGTCCATAAGAATGAATTACTGATATTTCACCTAGTATTCATTTTGTAATCTCCATATCAATACTAGTAATGCTCTTTGGACACCATCTCTAGATCAGCAAATTTTAAATTCTAAATTTCGATGGTGGCCAAATTTTAAATTAGTGTAGGAAAGAGCCATACTCCTAAAGTACATAACATTCTCAAAATTCTCTTTGGTAGGGATGTGAAGTAACCTGGTTTACGATTTAAATTATGAGAAGAATTTTTTTTTTCTTTTATCGGTCTCACTCCCAAGTTTTGGAGCCCAATAACATCCTTGTAAATGCTTCTTCTTTGTTATTAAACCAAGCCTTGATTTAGCAAGTGAGAAGAGAGTATTGAGTGGATAGCCTCATTGTTTCATATCTCTAATTTTGGATAAAATCTCAGGCTGATATCTCGGTTGAAATGAAGAAGATTAAAAACCTTGATAACTGACCAAGTTGCCAAGTTTTAAATTTTGAAGAAAATCTTGGGCTAGTATCTCGGATGAGATGAAGGAACTTACTTTTGCTTTGACGAGGCCATTATTCTGATTTGAGTATTTAGGGATTTAAGAGGATGAAAGAGGGTTGGAAAATAAAATACAAGAAGCAAGCTCAAGTTAGGAATAAACTTTTAAAGCGTTTTCAAAATCTAATCAAATGGCGACAGTCGTTTTGATTACGTCCACCAATGAGAATATCAACAGTCGACCAGTGAAGGCTAAAATGCTCGGTAAATTATTTTCAGAATATTATGGGTTTATTTGAAATATTTTTATATTTTTTGAAGTTAAAGAATTAATTTTTGAATAAATTCGAAACTATGTTGTACATTTGAAGAATTAAATATATTTATAATAGTTATAGCTCTTAATCGATTGCCAATTAGGCCTAGTGGCTAAAGCTATTAGTATAAGTATCTTTAGTTCAGCACATCCGAGTTCAAAACTTACTTGGTGTATAAACAATATTTTGAACATTAGTCCAAAAATTCAAAGATTTTTAACCAAAATTAAATATTTTATCTCTTTAATTCGATAGACAAATTTTGCGATCTGTCTACCCACTACAAAAACATCCAATTTCCTTGTAAATATATCTTCTATATTCAAGGTAGGCATTTTTGAAAGACAATTTTTAAAAATTATTAATGTTTATATTTTATTTAGGAATAATTTTCAAAAAAAATTTATGTAAATTAATTCACTTAATAAATTCTAAAGTCTCTTCTTCATTTTCAAAAAGTATTTTTTGAAAGAGGTTTTGTTAAAGTATCCGTAGTTTGATTTTTCGATATTAATAAAATCCAAAAAAATTTTGTTAGATATAATCTCTTAAAAAGTAATGTCTTGTACCGATATTTTTTTTATGGAATGATTTATTTAATTTTTAGATATGTTTATTACATTAGTATTATCAAAAAATAAATTAGTTAAATTAATTCTAAAATCTCATAGTGTTTGCTACATATAGAGTACCAATATACACAGCAAAGCAATAAAAATACATTCTGCTTCACTAGTCGGTAATGATATGCACTTTTTCTTCTTACTAAGCTAAGATATTACCGATTAACCAATAAAATGGCACGTACCACTCATACTTTTATGATCCATCTTGCAGCCTCCAAAATAATTAACACGATAGGATACCAACTAAAAAGGATAACCTTTTGGGTAGAAAAGTCTATAATATTTTGTATTAGTCAAGTGATGTAAAATACATTTCACTGCTCATATATGTGATTCTTTAGGATTAGCTTGAAATTTATCGCACAAATAAACATTCGTCATTATATCAGGTCGACTAGCTACTAAATAAAGTATTAATCTTATTATATTTCTATATTTTTTTTGTCAACGTCCTTTACATTTTTATCCGTATCTGAGTGAAGACTAGTACTCATAGTATTTGCTTTACTGCAGGTGTTTTTCATTTCAAAATGTTTTATCAATTCTTTCTAATATTTTTCTTGAAAAATAAAATTCCTTCTTATAGTTGGTCAATTTATAATCCTAGAAAATAAATGAGTTCATCCATATGTTACATTTCAAATTCATTTTTCATTATATTAGCAAAATCATCACAAAGATTCTATTGGTTGAACTAAAAATTATATCATCAAAGTATATTTTAACAATTAAAATATCATTGTTATCTTTTTTATAAACAAAGTAGTGTCAACTTTAACAATTTTATAACCAAAATTTAAAAGATGGTTTTGATATCTGTGTTTAAGACTATAAAGAACCTTTTTTAGTTTAAAAATATGATCTGGAAATTTTTTATGAACAATTAATGGTGGTTGTTTAACAAAAACATTTTATTTAGTATATTCATTTAGATAAGCACTTTTGACATCTGTTTGATATAAGGTTAAATTATGGTGATACCCAAATTTAAAAAGTATCATTATAGCTTCAAGATGTGCTAGAGGGGCAAGGTTTCCTTATAGTCAATCCCCTCCTCTAAATTATACCCTTAAGCTAGAAGTCTAGCTTTATTCATATAATATCATCATTTTCATTAACTCTATTTTCATAAACTCATTTTTATAGCAATAACAAATTTATTTTCTGAACAACTTCTCAAACCTTATTCATTCAAAGTGGTTAAATTCTTCTTGGATAGTTAAAATCCAGTAATCATCCTTAGCCAGGTTTTCATAAATTTTAAGATCAATGTTAGTTATTGAAGCAACGTGGCCTATTCAAGTTAATTATCTTCGAGTAGCTACTATAGAATTGATATCTCCAATCACATTTTCTAGTGGTATTCTATGAAAATTATAGGAGGTGATTTTGAATCATTACTAGTTTCAATGTTAGGTTGGTTGTTCAGTTAGCAAACATTGAGTCAAAGGTTTGTTTATTTAGATATTTTCCTCATCATTAATTTTACTATTAAATTTTTTCTCTAAAGATAAAGTAAAGTTTCTTCAAATCTATTTCATTTATTAAAAATTCTATAAGCTTTACTATGTTCTGAATATCTAACAATGACTCCTTTATCGACTTTCAGATCAAAATTTTCCTAGGGGATCTTTGGCATTTAAAATAAATAATTTTGATCCAAAAAAATTAAAGTAAGAAACTTTTGATTTTCTCCATGGAAGAGTTTGTAGGGATTATTTCAAGTAAACGGTCTTGATGAGACATGATTTATAAAATAACATGTTGTGCAATTGTCTTGGCCCAGAAATTATGTGGTAGGCTACTACTGCTTAGTAGAGTTCTATTTTTCTTTCTACAATGCTATTGCAATGATGTTCAAGAAAAAGAAAAATTATATTATGTTTCTTTTATTGCAAAATTCTTAAAAAGGCTCTTTTTCAAATTCTTCTCCATGATCACTTCTAATATTTTTAATTTTTAAATCTTTTAAATTTGGAATCTTTTTGCAAAGATTTTAAAGTTTTCAAAGTTTCATGTTTTGTTATAAAAACAAGTTCCAAATATATCTAGAAAAATCATTCAGTATTACGAAAGCATATTTTTTACGACTCACTGATCTTGTTTGCATAGGACCAAATAAGTCTAAGTATAATAGTTCTAAAGGTTGTTTGATATAAATTTCAGTTTTAGATATAAAAGATGATTTCTTAAATTTAACATATTGGACACTCGTCACATGAGTTATTAACTTTAAAATTCATTTTATGTAAGTCCCTTACTATATCATTTTTAGAAAATTTATAAATATTTTTAAAGTTTACATGACAAAAATGCTTGTGTCATAGACATGGATCATTTGTGTCTACAACTAAACATAAATCATTATTATGTCTTATTTTCATATTTAATGTATAAATATTTCTATTTGTAACTTCTTCAAAGATTAAGTTTACTTTTTTATCAAAAGTATTGCACTTGTCTTTTTCAAAAGTTAATTTAAAACTCTTATCACTGAGATGACTAATGCTTAACAGGTTATGTTTTCGATTTTCTACTTGTGAAACATCAAAAAATAAAGGAGGGCTAGATATACTGATAGAAGATAAGTTCTCTTGACTAATGACATATTCGTTGGAGTTATCTCTAAATTTGATTGGGTGACATCCATAAAAGAAATGTTGGTTCAACATCTTCACTTTTCCAGGCATGTTTGGAGCATCTGGTATCCAGTATCCATTTCTTCCTTTTATTTCTATGTACTTGCAAAAATAAAAATATTTGGGTCGGCACCAATTTCCTTTGTTATGGTCATATGGGTTTGGCAGAAGATTACCATGCTCGTGAGGATTTGATAAGAATTTTATTGTAAATTACTATTGTGGTGAAATTCAGTTAAAAACTTAACTATGTATTTCTGCCTAATTAAGTTACTGTTAGTTTTTGGAACCCAAACTTCAATGGTTTTTTTATTTTTTATTTTTGGTTCATGATTTATGGATTTCCTTAAGTTAGTGTATAAATTAGCATATTTTAGATTTATATTTTGGATTATTTAATTTACTTTCAACCCTAAACCATTTTTACTACTAGCAGTTTTTGAAATGCTTATTAAACTAATTAAATTTTATTTTCCTTCGTTAAATTTAGAAATATTGGTAGATAATTCTTTTATTTTATTTTCTAAAATATTTTTGCTGGTTGAAAAAATATTTTTATTATTTACCAAATCATTTACCTTATTTTTCAAAGAATTTATAGTATTTTTTAGCTCATTGTTTTCATTAGATAAAATCAAATTGTTATTTTTAACAACTTGAATTTCTTCACTAAAATTTGTATTATTAGAATTTTTGTAAAGACCTTATAACTTTAAATTTTCTTCTTATAATTTTTTTTTCATCTTTAAGCATATTAACTCTCGGTACCGATCCATTTATTTCACTAAGACATTCTTTATGTGTTTTCCTTATGCCCCTATATTTATAATCTAGTTCAAGGGCAATTTCTATGACATCGTCGCAGGAAAGACAAGAATATACTTCTTTATGAGATGTCACGAGACATACATTGCCTGCTCTTCATTATTAGGGATGAATCGTCTCATGTTACTTGGAAAGCTCTTTTGCTCTTTTTTGACATTTTCTCATTTTTATTTTTCTTCTTCAATTTTTCTTTTCTTTATTTAATTTAAGACAATATTTCTTCGTACGACCAAATTTGTCCCATATGTAGCACGTGAAGGAGGAAGTATCATCTGAGTTAATGAACTTTTGCCTCTAGACCATTTTGTTGAATTTTCTAAACATTTAACAGTTTTTAGCAACAAATAAAACATCCTTTTCATCTAGCTTTAAGTCATCATAGTAACTATCGACTTGAAAAGCAATGCTAAAATTTTATTGGGCTAGTTATTTTCTAGCTTGTAATTTAGCTTCATATGACATTAGATTTTTTATTAAGTCATCAACGTTGACTGTGGAAAGATCATCATCTTCTTCAATTTCTAGTACTTTTCTTTCCCATTCATAATGTCAAAGATTTTAAAATTCATAATACTAAGTCAAAATCAGTGTAAGTAAAACCTAATGCCATAAGGTCATGTTGTACAGTTTGAAACCTAGAATATACATCTACATGCTCTCATTTAGCTTCATTTTGAAAGTCTAAAATAGATTTTTCAATAAATTAATTTTAATATGTTTAACTTTGTTCGTTCCTTCATGTATAACTTGTAACACGTGCCAAATATCATATGTAGTTTCGTAATACTCTAAAAATTTGTATATATTATAATTAAAATATTAACAATATAATATGTTAGACAATTGGATTTAATTTGAAAGTGAAATATGTTAAAAATATAGAGAGGCAAAATGGTCATTTTTAACTTTGGAATTTGATAATGAAAGCATTGCCATTGCAACTATCTTGTTTTCTAATTCACGTAATATGTATTTTTACCTCATTTGGAGTCTATATAAAGGAGTTATGGACAGATTTGTGTTGAGCTAAATGAGCATCAAATTTAAATTTGAAATTTGAGTTGACTGTTGCTTTCACTCCTTCTATATAAACCAGCGTACTTAACTATTTTCTCATTTCAAAAACTTATTGCTCATTCCTTTCTCCTTCTTTTTTTTTCTCTCTTTCTGATGTAAATTCAAGTATGCATGTCTTACTCGAATCTCAGTGAATTCACATGAGATCAACAACATCATGAAGCTAACATAGAGAACTACACATCTATACTACTTTGTAGGCAAAATTCTAAAGCTCGAAGCAGTCTACGCAGCGGGGAGATATGCAACAGAAAGCAATTCGATGAGTGATTCTTGCTTTTCTCTTGATATAATAAAATTATAATCCTATAACTTTGATATTTGGCTAGAATAGAGTAGATAACAGTTTAATTTCACTTAAATTATGATTTAAACATGGTTTTGGGAGAGATTTGAAAAAAACAGTAAACTATAAACTTGATTTCCCGTTTTTCCTTGTATTTAATGAATATACAATGCAAATTGATGAATTAAATTGTAAAATAACGATAGAAAAGTAGGGTAAGAGGAGATGGATGTTCCAAGCCGATCGGATGGAGAATGTAGGCGATTGGCGGTAAAATGATGTGGAGATTAATTAGAATCGAGGTCAAAAATTCTAGATTTTGCTTCGATCGGTCCACTAGTCTTTACCACAAGTCCACCAAAATCTTAATTTCGGCCTAGGTTGAATAGGACCGTATGTATAGTGATTTGGATTCCATTCTTTTTGTTTTTTGAAGGCTTTTAGAGGCTATTAACGAGGCGATGTTCGATGTTATGAATCCATGGCAAATTATGTGATGTTAATTTGTTGTTTAAGTTGGATTTGTGTATTATTCATGTATAGAATTTTTTTATCATTAATGTGAACATGTACAAGCCTGTGGCGCAAGTAGGCGACGCATGATGCAAGCTCGTAAATTAGGTGGTGATTTGGGTATTTGCACTTCTCCCATGTAGTGGTTTAATGTACGAGGGAGTATAGATGGTAAGTGATCCTGTAGTGCAAGTGGCTAGTCTAGTTTGCATATAAGGACAATATGCAACCTTGTAGCGCATGAGGCATGTCGAGGGAAGTGAGTCCTACATGTAATTAACGTGAGGTGGACAACATGTAACGACCCGCAAATCCGTACCCCTTGAGTCAATACTATTCTATCTAAATCAACTCAAGTTGTACAGAAATACGAACCATTTGGGTTAAAGAAGAAGAGGTAGAAGAAGAAAATAGAAAACAACAACAGAATCTAACCATCGCAGCGAAATAAAATATAATAGATAGTAAATAATCTTTATTCAAATCAAATATCTCTATTTATATATATTACATCATCAGAATACATCAATCATAGCTCAACATCAATATCATACAAATGGATACACAACAACTCAAGATACACAACAACTCAAACACAGCGGAATATATATATATATATATATATATATATATATATATATATATATATATATATATATGTAAACAAGTACGGAAGTACGTATCGTCATCTTGCTCGTCTCCTGAGCTCCACATCATCATATCCTGTATCCTTTAATACTCGGTCTGACCCGAGCATTACAGTTAAATAATACCTGAGTCAGTCTGGAATACCAGCGTGAGAAAACCACACCCAATTGATTAATAAAGTTTCAAAAATCCTTTGAAAAACAAAAGCATCTTGTAAGACCACGCCACAAATAAACATGTCGGGTTTTTACCATACGATAGCTAAAACAATTTTTATAGAAATCCTCTGATATTATAATAGGGTCTATAAACAAATACTTATAAAATAGCCGAAATTGTTACATGATTAAATTCCAGCTACTAGCCATAGAGTGGGTAATACAAACAAAACTCGTACAAGGCTCGTAGGGAGAATGGATTTCCAACTAATGACTAGGCACTGGGGTACCACCTGTCACAGTACGGGGCCTAGATCACCGTACCGAGGAGTACGCCCGCTCCCCTGCAACACAAGGCCGGGACTACCCCTTACTGGATAATCCCGAGTGAGATCACCCCGCGGTTGGGATCAGCAACCGCCCACTAAGCCGAAATAAAAAGGGACATCTAGACTGGAATGACCTCACCCTGCTTGGGTGATACCCACTTAGCCTTGCTGCATAACCCCTGATTTTCAGTCATTCCCATTTGATGAGGCTTGAGGCTAAGCGTTACCTTTTAGAACTTATCTCTTAGAATGCCCATCGTCCACCTGACGATGTTTCGCAAGCATTCATCCATACAAGTCCGTCCCGGGTTTGAACGGAACCGAAGGCACTATTCCTACTACATCCATTTTGGAAATATCCTCAGGATTAGTAGCGACTAGCCCTTGCACTTAAATGCTCCATCTTCGAATCCAAAATCGTTTTTCACGAAATGTACAAACCGGATCGAAGCGCTTTTCGAGAAATAAATCTCGATCCCGGTCTCTTCGAAACGATCAGCGCATTTGGCCAATATTGATAGTTGGTTATTTAACTATCAATTTATATTCACAAACATCCATCAAACAATAAATAATTTCCCAAATTATTTATTTATCTCAAAAATATCTTCACAAGATATATTTCACTTTCAAACCTCCTTTGAAAACAGTTTCAAACATATTCCTTTTCCGGAATAATTTCCCAATATCTATTTCCACTGAAACACCAAGTATAAAATACTTTTAGCTTTAAAATAATTTAAAAGCACTTAATTATAAAATATACTTCATAGCCTTAAAAATTTAAAACTACCTTAATACTTAATTAAAATATATATATATATATATATATATACTTTAGGAATATTTAATAAATAAGGCTACTTTTATAAAATATAAAACTAGATTTTTCTTTAAAACAAATACAAGTCATTTAATAATTACTACGACAATAGTCTTGTAAAATATTTATTTTAGAATTCAAACATTTAAAAATAATAAATTTTCTAAGACATGCATTTTAAACAACATTAAAACCTTTAACTTATATTTAAAATTGCTTGAAAATCATACTTGGCAATCCAGGGAAACACTCTTCTCTTTCACATCTTTAAAAATGAATCACTATTTATTTTTAAACGAATTTCCATTCGTTTATAAATTTCCACTTTGAATTCATATTTAAAATATCCACCGATATTTTATTTTACCTGATATCCCAGTTTAAAATTTCAAAATCTCATTTAAAATAAATTCTTTATTCATTCAAATAATGTCACTTAAGCTTTACAATTTATTATTACCCCTAATAATTCAAATTGCTCTTATTCCCAATTTGTTAGAGTTTTGCAATCACTTTTATTTATTTTATTTTCAATTCATTATTAATTTATTCCAATTCAATAGAATTATTTTACTTAAAAATTTACTCTTTTATTTCTTTCGAAATACAATTCTGGAGATTTGATAATTTATTTTACTGAGATATTCAATCCAACCATACCATTCAATACTTCAATTACTCATAAAATCATCACGGGATATCAAATATTCAGAACACAGAATATTCAATAATCTAAATAATTTCGAGGGGTCCAGTTGGATCCCTCCAACATGTTTTTCCTGCATCCAAAGATGTTAGCACAATAATATGCCAATTCCAGAATATAACATACTATAGCACATCAATCAATTTCAACCATTCAAATAATTATTTAAATTTAATCATTTAAATTTAAATTTAACTGAGTGAGATTAACTCACCTTTGCTTTTATATTTCGCAGTCCAAACCAACCAGCTTGTTTCCATGATTATTAACCTTGTATAAACAAGTTTATATGATTTATTAATATTTGAACTAATCGAACAATCAATTTCCGTTTTACAATTCAATTTAATTTAATTTAACTGATGATTTAAATTTAATGAATAATTAAATTTCGAATTAATTTCCTTTTGAATAATCCTTTAGTAACTAATATAAATTTTAAGTTAACTAAGCAAATATATTATTTTAAAGTTAAACTAGTAAATTCATAATGTGTAGATGTATATTTATTTCTTCTGAGACAATTTATCTACTTATAAAAATTATTTACATAGATTTAAAGTTCTATTGTTATATTAACTTCAATATACAAAATTCTTATATATTTTGTCAAACTTTATCTATATAACCTCTGTATGTTACAGTCTATCC
This sequence comes from Allium cepa, assembly GCA_030765085.1. Taxonomy (NCBI): domain Eukaryota; kingdom Viridiplantae; phylum Streptophyta; class Magnoliopsida; order Asparagales; family Amaryllidaceae; genus Allium; species Allium cepa. The sequence continues at coordinate 419,019,016 of CM060945.1, forward strand.
AATTTATTGGCTCTTTAAACTTTAACTACTATACTGTTAATTCCAGAATGAAAGAAATAAAATTTAACAAATTAATTTAAGGTTTCAAACTTTAAGTATTATAAATTTAAAAATGCTAAAAATTTTAAATTACCTCAAATCGATTGGAAACAAAATCAACAGCTTAGCTCAAAGCTCTCCATACAAGATTGCTGACCTCGACACTCAACCCCTACCGCGTCCATGGCTTCCCCCTTAATCCATCGCGGCCTGTACCCTATCGAAGATCGCCTTCAATTTGACGTCCAACTCCTTGACGACTTGCCGAGCACCCACGACACTACTCGATTACCGTATGACGAAACCCTTCGAACTCGAGACCTCGAATCGAGCACTGCAAATCGATTTTCCCCAACCTTAACCTCGATTTGCAAATCGCGATCGCATCATCAACAGTCCGCGAACTAGGTCATCCTTACTGCCTTGACTATCGCAACCTTCTAAATCTCGTGCCCATTAGATTCAATTAGCCCACTGCCTTCCGCTCTCGAACACGAGTTGATGGTAAACGACGACTCAATTCGATCGCATTTTTTTGGAGGAGACTCGATTAATTCGAAACGAGGATAGGATATGATTTGGAAAGTGACGGCCATTGATGAAAATTTTGTTTTCGTGAGTGTTTTCCCTCTTTTTTTTAATTTAAACGATGTCATTCGAGAAGGGGAAAGAACACTCGGCTGTAGAATCACGTGAAAAGGAGAAAGATGCTTTGCGTGATGGCTTATGGGAGAAGAAATAACATAGTTGACCAAATATAAAAACATATTCTTAATTAATCGTTAAATTTGCGATATAAGCTACAACACGTTTACCCCCCATACACGCACACGACAACTCCAATCACTACGAAATTTGAAACCCGATAACAATTCAATATTACGGACCCAATGGGACTGGTTTCGTCGAATTCCGAAACTGTGCCTCGGAAGGCTATTTTTAAATTCAATTTAAACGATAAAATTTCAAAACTGAACAAACCACTGCTAATTTAAATTTTACAATTTCTATTATCTTCAGTGTTCTCAATATAAATTTTACAAGCCTTCAAATTATATTCAACAGGTTCAAAACTTCAGATTCAACATTTAGTTTAACTTACAATTATTTAATCCAAAAGTTTAATTATCAAATAATTTGTGATATTCGTGATTCAAGTTAAAATTACTCTATCGAATATTTAAAATCAATCAAATATCCCGATTTTAAATGCTCGAAAATTTCGGGTCGTCACATTCCTCCCCCCTTAAAAGAATTTCGTCCCCAAAATTTACTAGTTAGGAAGCATGGTCTAATACCCGTTTATTATTTTTCACTAAAACCAAACAGTTTTCACAATTCAACATCTTACCAACTATCTTTTATATAGAAGATCCATAATCATTCTTATTAACTTCTTAAACTTTTCCCTAGTCCCAACCAACCTTCCTTATTCAACTATTCAAGTTATAATTCAAAACCAAGTTTAAAATTTTCAAAATTTCTCAAATATTTTCTAACTCTCTAAATTTCCGAAAAATTTCGCCAACGTCTCCTTTGCGCGACTAGATCGGTACGACTACAAAATGGCTCTACGGCCTCCCAAATCCAAAAAGAAAACAAAAGGCCAAGTGGCTCAATCCAAAATCCCCATCAAATTTCATACCAAATTTAAATACATACCTTTTTGTCGAGCATTTCAAATTTATCTTCTGAAATTAATCCAATTCTCTTTTCCCTTTAGATTACATGCATATCCTGCTTAGCACTAATATCCAATTATAATATTCCCAAAACATTTTACCGACTTCCTCACATAATGTCAATATCTATTCATTTGAATATTAACTTAGAATATGTTTGTAATATCAATTTCCAATTAAGAATTCACCTTTCCTTAAACTTAAGTTTAATATAAGCATTTTATATGTTTCTTATACCTATTTTCACTTGACCACTTTTAATTTATATCTATTTCTATTCAAATTAATTCTTTCATTTCCATACGAATTCAATTTATTTTCAACTCTAAACTTTAAATTTTATTTTTCATTTATACTGATTCATGCCATTATTCACATTAGTTCATTTACAAATTTATTTCAATTTCCAATTTAAAAACGTTTGGTTCTAACAAAATTTTCCAAAAATTTTCAAAAATTTTCTAACTCCAAAATTTCTGAAATTTTTTGGCAGAGTCCCCTTTGTACGGAGGAGCTTTTGCAATTTAACAAAAGAGATAAATATATATACATCGACCCACACGGTCGGAAAAACTAAAAACGGTTCATATTTCCTATTTTTATTGCGTAGGCGTACCTTTTTAGCAAATTTTAAAAGCAAGCGGCTAATATTATCGCATATACACGCTCCACTCTATCAATCGACTCCCACACCTGTACTATACTCAACAAACACATCAGTTTCCAATAGTATGAACATTTTAACAACATTCCCAATATACATTTAAGCCAAACATATCCATTTCATAATCAAATCAACAATTTGCATGGGTTCATAAGTAAACCATATTTTATAACATGCACAAAGTTCCTTTTCTAATGCCAAATTCCATTTATTTCACACAAAGGATTTACATACAAGTTTCGCTATTTCAATTCGTACTCTACCCAATTTTCGAATTAATTCACCAAACAAATTTCATTTTAATTTGATACATTTGCATTTATATTATAACTCACTTACCTTTATACACAAACCCACTTACCAAGATTTTAACCCATCCCAATTTATCCAAAAACAAATTTCATTGTTTCATTTGAATCATTTACTAAGTTTACAACAAACAACCAATTTCAATGTAAATTGATGTTACCCAAATCAAATAACCATTCCTTAAGCTTTCACCCCTTTAAAATTTATTCTAACTCAGTTTATATCAATTTATTATTAAGTCAGAACCGAACCTTTAGTTCAGGTTCATTACCTACCTGAAGTTTATATTATTATCATCCCCTCTTGAGTTATTTACAACTCTTATATTCATACCACATCACAATAATCAATTAAAATTCATTCACTTGCATTTCAATTTTATTATCTAATGAAATATCATTTAAAGCTATCCCATAAACTTAACAATAACTATCTCACTATTTCCCTCAATAACTTCCAATTTCATAATATCTTTCTTTATTTCCATTTTAATCGATTCTTTTCCAAATCAACTATTTATTAATTTTGATTCAACTAGCTTAAACATTTACCAAATTTAAATTTCAAACTAGTATATCCATCCAATTCTAGTTTATATTCAATAATTTAATCTTTTATTGATAATAAGGTCACTTCAAATCATTTCACACATTTGGATTTTATTTACGGTTCAACCATCACTATCAAAATCCAATACCAATATTCTTTCACACTTCCAATACTTATTACCAAAAATTAAATCCCATTCCAAACTGGATTTTTTTTTATCTTTCAAATTTTGACCAATTATCAAAATTATACCCTTTACAATACAAATTCCATTTAATTGTAATTCAATTTAGTCTCCGACCTAATCCATATTAGGTTTTAATTCGCTTCCTCAATTCACTCTGAATTCATTTATAATATGACCATTTTCTAATTATTTCATTTAGCAAATTTAAATTTCACCCTTTCCTTTTCACTCCTTTAAATAGAATCTAAATTTCTTTCGATATTATTTATTACACAACTAAAATTCAATTTCAATTTCATAATCAAAACAATTTCATTTTCCCCATACATAAGTTCAAGACTTATTTGCTAACTTAGAACATCCACCCTTATATTCTCACTTTGCTTCATTACACTTAGTAACTTAAGAATATGAATTTCTTTATGCAATTATAAGCAACTTACATTTCACCTTTATATGCTATTCAATTTAATTCCAATTCATTTATATTTAATTCAATTTCAAATTCTCGATTTTATTATATAATTTAAGTTTGGATTTCCGTTTCATTATCCAAAACATCAAACAATATTTATTTTGGATTTTATATCCATTCTAAATTTTTATAAATCACAGCTTATTATTTACACAATTCCATTCATTATAGACTTGAATATATTCTTCCTTTATTCTAACTTAAGTCTTATGCTTATTTATAACCCAAGCATATTTTATTACCATGGGTTTTTAATTCTTTTATATGTTATTCTGATTTATTTATTTTAATCCAATCCTTACTCAACTTATTTTTCATTATTCAGGTAAGAATCTAATTTCATTCCAATAACTCAATTGAATTTTTTTTTATTTTTTTATTCCAATTAAATTTTATTTTAACTCAAATTTATTTAGTTCAATCCGAGTTCAACTTAAGTCAAATACAACTGGATATTATTTTCAGCCTATTCAATTAATTTCAATCCAGTTAATTTTTTTTATTTCCCAACCCAAGTTAATTCCATTTTTAACTTTTCTCTTTTTATTTACATTCCAACATTCAAAGCTTATATTCCCTTCCTGATTTAAAACTCATCTCAATTTATAAGCTTACAACTTATCTCATCAGGATTTTTTTTAAACACCCGACTTTTGGTTTCAAATTATTTTGAAATCTTCAACATCTCAAAATCCCACTTCTCAAAAATTTCAAACCAATCCTAGTTTTTATTTCCAACAAATTTCCTTTGAAATTACAAAAACAAACAGGTTTCCAAAACAAATTAATTTGGCAGCAATCTGTCACTTAGAAACTCGAAAATGAACATCGATGATGCTGCAGTCATCACCGAAGTTATTTTCCAGTTACTGAAGTGAATTCAATGCTATCTCTCTTTTTCAAAATTTATTTGAAATAATTTTCCCTCAAAAATAACCCAAAAACAATAATATTACTATTTATCTTCAAAATATTTCCAAAATCTCCGGGGCTTTAAAGTTTCAAATTCTATTTTAATTCAAATTTTAACTATAATGCATTTGTATAGTTTATGCTTGTACAAATATCCATTTGATTATATGTCAATTTATAATTTACATTTATATTTCATATTTATAAATTTCATTTTATAATGAATTTATTTCCTTAAATTTTAGTTACATTTCCATTTCTAGTCAAATTCTCACTTAACAATGATAATGCTTTAATATTATTCTTCCTAACATCCAAGCAACCATATATTAGCTAAACAGTTTTCAAAAACTATTCTTCATATCAAAATATGTTTTTGGGTAAAATTATTTCATTCACCCACATTTAAAACAATATCGTGTCAATTGTTCTATTCAAGTGTTTAGAAACCCCTTCGATACAGTTGTACAGACTGTGCCAACGAAGGTTCATATGCCACTCAATAAACCAATCAACACAATATTAAAACAATTGATATTCACTAACAAATACGCGCTCATATTTATTTGTACGCTCAAACTCATTATAGAGTACTACGGACTTTATTTTAAATGAGTAATTTCCCACCAGAGCCAAGGTTATCACCAACCTAAGCTCTGATACCAAGTGTAACGACCCGCAAATCCGTACCCCTTGAGTCAACACTATTCTATCTAAATCAACTCAAGTTGTACAGAAATACGAACCATTTGGGTTAAAGAAGAAGAGGTAGAAGAAGAAAATAGAAAAGAACAGCAGAATCTAACCATCGCAGCGAAATAAAATATAATAGATAGTAAATAATCTTTACTCAAATCAAATATCTCTATTTATATATATTACATCATCAGAATACATCAATCACAGCTCAACATCAATATCATACAAATGGATACACAACAACTCAAGATACACAACAACTCAAACACAGCGGAATATATATATATATATATGTATGTATATGTATATGTATGTATGTAAACAAGTACGGAAGTACGTATCGTCATCTTGCTCGTCTCCTGAGCTCCACAGCATCATATCCTGTGTCCTATAATACTCGGTCTGACCCGAGCATTACAGTTAAATAATACCCGATTCGGTCTGGAATACCAGCGTGAGAAAACCACACCCAATTGATTATTAAAGTTTCAAAAATCCTTTGAAAAACAAAAGCATCTCGTAAGACCACGCCACAAATAAACATGTCGGGTTTTTACCTTACGATAGCTAAAACAATTTTTATAGAAATCCTCTGATATTATAATAGGGTCTATATACAAATACTTATAAAATAGCCGAAATTGTTACATGATTAAATTCCAGCTACTAGCCACGAAGTGGGTAATACAAACAAAACTCATACAAGGCTCGTAGGGAGAATGGATTTCCAACTAATGACTAGGCACTGGGGTACCACCTGTCACAGTACGGGGCCTAGATCACCGTACTGAGGTATACGCCCGCTCCCCTGCAACACAAGGCCGGGACTACCCCTTACTGGATAATCCTGAGTGAGATCACCTTCGGTTGGGATCAGCAACCGCCCACTAAGCCGAAATAAAAAGGGACATCTAGACTGGAATGACCTCACCCTGCTTGGGTGCTACCCACCTAGCCTTGCTGCATAACCCCTGATTTTCAGTCATTCCCATTTGACGAGGCTTGAGGCTAAGCGTTACCTTTTAGAACTTATCTCTTAGAATGCCCATCGTCCACCTGACGATGTTTCGCAAGCATTCATCCATACAAGTCCGTCCCAGATTCGAACGGAACCGAAGGCACTATTCCTACTACATCCATTTTGGAAATATCCTCAGGATTAGTAGCGACTAGCCCTTGCACTTCACTGCTCCATCTTCGAATCCAAAATCGTTTTTCACGAAACGTACAAACCGGATCGAAGTGGTTTTCGAGAAATAAATCTCGATCCCGGTCTCTTCGAAACGATCAGCGCATTTGGCCAATATTGATAGTCGGTTATTTAACTATCAATTTATATTCACAAACATCCATCAAACAATAAATAATTTCCCAAATTATTTATTTATCTCAAAAATATCTTCACAAGATATATTTCACTTTCAAACCTCCTTTGAAAACAGTTTCAAACATATTCCTTTTCCGGAATTATTTCCTAATATCTATTTCCACTGAAACACCAAGTATAAAATACTTTTAGCTTTAAAATAATTTAAAAGCACTTAATTATAAAATATACTTCATAGCCTTAAAAATTTAAAACTACCTTAATACTTAATTAAAATATATATATACTTTAGGAATATTTAATAAATAAGGCTACTTTTATAAAATATAAAACTAGATTTTTCTTTAAAACAAATACAAGTCATTTAATAATTACTACGATAATAGTCTTGTAAAATATTTATTTTAGAATTGAAACATTTAAAAATAATAAATTTTCTAAGACATGCTTTTTAAACAACATTAAAACCTTTAACTTATATTTAAAATTGCTTGAAAATCATACTTGGCTATCCAGGGAAACACTCTTCTCTTTCACATCTTTAAAAATGAATCACTATTCATTTTTAAACGAATTTCAAAATCTCATTTAAAATAAATTCTTTATTCATTCAAATAATATCACTTAAGCTTTGCAATTTATTATTACCCCTACTAATTCAGATTGCTCTTATTCCAAATTTGTTAGAGTTTTGCAATCACTTTTATTTATTTTATTTTCAATTCATTATTAATTTATTCCAATTCAATAGAATTATTTTACTTAAAAATTTACTCTTTATTTTCTTCGAAACACAATTCTAGAGATTTGATAATTTATTTTACTGAGATATTCAATCCAACCATACCATTCAATACTTCAATTACTCATAAGATCATCACGGGATATCAAATATTCAAAACATAGAATATTCAATAATCTAAATAATTTCGAGGGGTCCAGTTGGATCCCTCCAACCTGTTTTTCCTGCATCCAAAGATGTTAGCACAATAATATGCCAATTCCAGAATATAACATACAATAGCACATCAATCAATTTCAACCATTCAAACAATTATTTAAATTTAATCATTTAAATTTAAATTTAACTGAGTGAGATTAACTCACCTTTGCTTTTATATTTCGCAGTCCAAACCAACCAGCTTGTTTCCATGATTATTAACCTTGTATAAACAAGTTTATATGATTTATTAATATTTGAACTAATCGAACAATCAATTTCCATTTTACAATTTAATTTAATTTAACTGATGATTTAAATTTAATGAATAATTAAATTTCGAACTAATTTCCTTTTGAAAAATCCTTTAGTAACTAATATAAATTTTAAATAAGTTAACTAAGCAAATATATTACTTTAAAGTTAAACTAGTAAATTCATAATGTGTAGATGTATATTTATTTCTTCTGAGACTATTTATCTACTTATAAAAATTATTTACATAGACTTAAAGTTCTATTGTTATATTAACTTCAATATACAAAATTCTTATATATTTTGTCAAACTTTATCTATATAACCTCTGTATGTTACAGTCTATCCAATTTATTGGCTCTTTAAACTTTAACTACTATACTGTTAATTCCAGAATGAAAGAAATAAAATTTAACAAATTAATTTAAGGTTTTAAACTTCAAGTACTATAAATTTAAAAATGCTAAAAAATTTAAATTACCTCAAATCGATTGGAAACAAAATCAACAGCTTAGCTCAAAGCTCCATACAAGACTGCTGACCTCGACACTCATCCCCTACCGCGTCCATGGCTTCCCCCTTAATCCATTGCGACCTGTACCCTATCGGAGATCGCCCTCAATTTGACGCTCCAACTCCTTGACGACTTGCCGACCACCCACGACACTACTCGATTACCGTATGACGAAACCCTTCGAACTCGAGACCTCGAATCGAGCACTACAAATCGATTTTCCCCAACCTTAACCTCGATTTGCAAATCGCGATCGCATCATCAACAGTCCGCGAACTAGGTCCTCCTTACCGCCTTGACTATCGCAACCTTCTAAATCTCGTGCCCATTAGATTCAATTCGCCCACTGCCTTCCACTCTCGAACACGAGTCGATGGTAAACGACGACTCAATTCGATCGCATTTTTTTCCGAAGGAGACTCGATTAATTCGAAACGAGGATAGGATATGATTTGGGAAGCGACGGCCATTGATGAAAATTTTGTTTTCGTGAGTGTTTTCCCCTTTTTTTTTAATTTAAACGATGTCATTCGAGAAGCGGAAAGAACACTCGGCTGTAGAATCACGTGAAAAGGAGAAAGATGCTTTGCGTGATGGCTTATGGGAGAAGAAACAACATAGTTGACCAAATATAAAATAATATTCTTAATTAATCGTTAAATTTGCGATATAAGCTACAACAAGTTTACCCCCCCCATACACGCACATGACAACTCCAATCATTACGAAATTTGAAACCCGGTAACAATTCAATATTACGGATCCAATGGGATTGGTTTCGTCGAATTCCAAAACTGTGCCTCGGAAGGCTATTTTTAAATTCAATTTAAACGATAAAATTTCAAAACTAAACAAACCACTGCTAATTTAAATTTTACAATTTCTATTATCTTCAGTGTTCTCAATATAAATTTTACAAGCCTTCAAATTATATTCAACAGGTTTAAAACTTCATATTCAACATTTAGTTCAACTTCCAATTATTTAATCCAAAAATTTAATTATCAAATAATTTGTGATATTCGTGATTCAAGTTAAAATTACTCTATTGAATATTTAAAATCAATCAAATATCCCGATTTTAAATGCTCGAAAATTCTGGGTCGTCACATTCCTTCCCCCTTAAAAGAATTTCGTCCCCGAAATTTACTAGGAAGAATGGTCCAATACCCGTTTATTATTTTTCACTAAAACCAAACAGTTTTCACAATTCAACATCTTACCAACTATCTTTTATATAGAAGATCCATAATCATTCTTATTAACTTCTTAAACTTTTCCCTAGTCCCAACCAACCTTACTTATTCAACTATTCAAGTTATAATTTAAAACCAAGTTTAAAATTTTCAAAATTTCTCAAAAATTTTCTAAATTTCCGAAAAATTTCGGCAGCGTCTCCTTTGCGTGGCTAGCTCGGTACAACTACAAAATGGCTCTACGGCCTCCCAAATCCAAAAAGAAAACAAAAGGCCAAGTGGCTCAATCCAAAATCCCAATCAAATTTCATACCAAATTTAAATACATACCTTTCTGTCGAGTATTTCAAATTTATCTTCTGAAATTAATCCAATTCTCTTTTCCCTTTAGATTACCTGCATATCCTGCTTAGCACTAATATCCAATTATAATATTCCCAAAACATTTTATCGACTTCCTCACATAATGTCAATATCTATTCATTCGAATATTAACTTAGAATATGTTTGTAATATCAATTTCCAATTAAGAATTCACCATTCCTTAAACTTAAGTTTAATATAAGCATTTTGTAACGATCCCAGATTTTGACTTAGTTTAAATTGCTAATTAATTTAATTTTTGAATAAAATTTGTGAAATTATTTCGTAAACTGATTTCAAATTTTCCAAATTCAAATGAAATATGTTATTTATTAATATAAAGATAGTTTCTTTTATAAAAAAATTTTAATTTAATAATGGGTTATTTCTAAACAATGTTTGTAATGTAATGTCCTTTAAATAATATGTGTAAATACAAACAAACAAATATATGAAGACAAGTATGTATACTAGTAAAAGAAAATACAATAAATAAAGAAACAATAAATATATAAGTATGCACACTTGTAATATGAAACAAGTAAACAAGAAAAATGTAAATATATTCAATAGCTTGCAAATGTAAGGAACTAGAAAATCTATGTACAGGGTATTGATACAAGAAGATAAACACAAGAAAAAAAATAAAATACAACATCTCAGCCAAAATCAAATTTAGCATAGTGGAAATAAAAAAAAAGTAAGTATGGCAAAAGATCAATGTACACGTGCATTAAATGCAAATACCTCTAGCATACAAAAGAAATCATCAGCCGAGTAAAAAAAGAAATGAAAGCATCTTCAACCATGCTTATAGTACAAAGAGAAGGTAACATCACCTTGTATAAAATAATAATCAACCTGTACACTTCATTTTCATATATCTTATCTTCATTCCAGTTCGTTCATAATCACATCTGAAAAGAAAATTGAAGCAACTATCATCTTAATAACATAAACAATCTTCAATTTACACATAAACCAAATCAGCTACAAAGCCAGAGATCAAAGAAAAAGGGTTCCAGTTGCATTTTCTCAGGCCTGTGCAAAATAAAGGCCTCTGTTCTTTCCTGGAAATCAAGTGAGCAACTTTAAAAAAAAAATTTAAAAAAAAACATTTCTGTGAATCCATGCTTGAGAATCTGTGAGTAAACATAATTTTCAAAGGCTTTAAATTGATAAAAAAAAAAGTAGAAGAAGGAAATTGATGCTCTGTGTTTCTCTGTAATTGATACAGGAAGTATTTGTTTTCAACCCTTGAATATATTTGTTGCTATTCATTGTTAAGTTAAATTCTTCCATAGAACAAGAGATTTAAACTTTAATTAGGATTTTTAAAATTTATTTTAAAAACATAATGGTGGATTGTATTCTGGAAACAAGTTCTACAGGCAAACAAGAATTATTTAGGATAAATTTGATTTCTGTAAAATGCTAACTCAAATCTATAGCTTGAATCCTTACTAAAGATAAGATTTTTTCAAAACAAAAATTGTATTTATTCATTGAGTATATCAACAATAACCTGTAGATGAACTAAAAATACATTTCTATCAATCTCTGTAGTTCAACAAATTTTTAACTGTTGAAATTTGTTGAGGAGTTAGTATGACCATTTTCGAATCTAGGAAAAATATTGAAAAAAAATTCTAATGCAAGGTTTTTGGGGACGAGAACGATTTAGGGTTCAAATATTGCTTTTTGGTCGTTGAGGTTTGTGAAGCCGCCGCACTTTGCCTAGGCGATCGAGTTGCTCGGGGTGCTGGGTGAAGGTGGACAAGGGGTTGACGAGGCCATGGACGGAGTTTGGTGGCCTATAGGTGTTGGCGTTGCCTGGACGAGGCGTTGATAGGTGGATGGTGGTTACAGTTTGTTTTCCAGGGTTGGGGTTTTATGCTCGATTTTGATTCGATGATTTTCTCATGCGTTTGGGTGGTCGCGGGGCTTCAAGGCGTCGACATTGACATGTTGATAATCGAAACGGTGGCCGAAGGAGTTTGAGGTTCGCGTGCAGGTGTACGGTGGTCGCATGCACGATGGGGCGGTCTGGTTTGGTGCTGTAGTTGTCGCGTGATGTGCACGAGTATTTTCGGGGCTTGCTTCGAGTTTTAGCCTGGTGCAACAGTTTTAAATTTAACAAAGTTAAAAGAAAAAAAATAAAGGAGGAAGAAGAACATGAGTAGAAGAAAGAAGGAGCAGGGGGAAGACGCGAATTTAACTCGCGTAACTCGAGTATTTTACTCGGGGGTTTCCAGTATTGGCTTGAAGCCAATATAGTATTGACTCGGGAATTAAAATTCAAGTTTTAAAGAAAAGTTTAAATTAAAGTTTCAAAACAAAGGTCTAAATATAAATTCAAGTTCAGTTTTGAAATTTAGTTTGGAAATAGGTTTTACAAATTCAAATTGTTCTAATAACGTAAAGGTTTAAGCGATTAAGTAGAATATCAAAATTTTAAAAAAAAGTTTAATATCAAAGTTTAATCAAAATTAAAAATGGATTCAAGTTTTCTTTGAATTCAAATCCGTAATTTTAAATCATTTTAAAATTTGAATTGTTTTAAAACAAGTTGAAATTAAAATAGCTTTTTAAAAAGTAAACTTGTTTTTCAAACAAACATTTAAACTTGAATTTTGATAAAGTTCTTTTATAAAAGAATTGTGAATGAAAAAATATGTTTTGTTTTATCTTGAACTTGTAAGATAAAACGTAATGTATTTTAACGCTTAAATTTTAGATCACAATTTAAGTAGTTTAGCTAGAACTTTTCTTATATAGGTTTATAAATGGATATTAAATTTGATAGATGTTTAAATATATAATCATTTTGAGTCTAAAATTTAAAGTGTAATGTTTAAAATACACATAAATGATAATGAAATCATAAATAAAGAAATTTATTATCTTAGAGGTAATTAAGGAAATAAAATGATTTAATTAATAAGGTAATTAAAGAATGATTTATTTAAATTATAAATAAATAATTACATTTATTTATAATCAGAAATGATTAATAATGATTTAATCTAAGGTAATTTCCTAATGGAAGTAATTAAGGATTTTATTTCTTTAAAATAATTAATTAAGGGGTTAGTTAATTTTATAATTGGTTTAAAGGTTAATTTAATAATTTGTTAATTAAGAATAATTAATTAAAGTGTTTGATTAACTAATTATATCAAATGAATTGTAATTAATAAATCAGAATGAATAATTAATTCATAAGTAATTAATTTAATTGGGAATAAATTGAATTACTTAGGATTAAATAATTAATTAATCCTGCTTATAAATGTTTATTAAATACTTGACCTTACTTATGAATGATTGTATTGTATGAGATACCTTGAATTGATTGTCCTGCCTGATCTGTGATATTTTATTCTGTGGTTTATGCCGTGTATGATTTATTCATTTATTTACATTTGTATATTATCTGTGAATCTATGAATGGACAATAAGCGTTATAGTTTATATCGCTTATCAACTATATTTCTGTCTTTTAATCTGTGATGATTGATTTATTGATGTAGCACTATTGTGTTAAGCCCCTGAACCACACTTATACACACACACACAAATATGGATTTCACGAGGAAATCGATTAAGTCACAGATTTTGAAATGATTTTTAAAGTTGAATATTTAAATTCAAATGTTTTGGAAATGGATTGGCTATAAAGTGAAAAACTTTTGAAATGGAATTTCAAAGATGAAGTTTATTTTTAATAACTTGATTGAATTTTGTAATTTAAATATTTGATTTAAACTTGAATTCAATACTTGAAATTGAATTCTATGATCTGGAAACTAGGGACTTAAGATGTTATACCAGTTTATATGGGTTAAACAGTTTTAAAGGTATTGATTGGAAAATTTCACTACGCCATAGATGGCCTTCTGTAACATTTTTGCAAGGTGTTGCCAGGTAAAATGTTGCGATAGCTATACAATTTTGGTCCTACTGCAACGTTGAATTTTTGGTGTTGCCTTAGCCATAAAAATGTGTTGCTCTAGCTGAACAAGTGTAATTGATGCAACATTTTTTTATAGTGTTGCTATAGCAGACCTTTGCATATCTTTCGCACCGATCCGCGCCAATCTACCAAGGCAAATCCTACGTTGGAGAATGTGACACCTCATCAATCCGAACACCACTCCTTGATCTTTTAGAGCCGCGAAGAAAAAAAGCCCGCAAATAACTTATTTTCATTCTTCTCTATCTTCTTACAAAGATTCAAGCGTTCAATGATTTCGGTTCGATTAGGGCTTCGATTTGGGGGTTCAAGCTTTGTTCAGCGATTTCGCTTCGATTTGGAGGTTCAATTATTGTTCACATCACTTTAGGGCTTCAATTTCGATTTTGAGGTATAACACTCTCTCCCATCACTTTAGGGTTTCGATTTAAACTACTTATAAATTCTTAATTCGGCCTGAATTAACAATTCGACTTGTCTAGGTTTCCTCATGTTGGACACACACGCAAATTTTATCTTTTTATGTTAAAATACTCATATTCATAATTGTAGTGATGGACAGCGAAAACATTTGGATAGAACTTCCAAAGTTTAGTGAAGGATATATTAGCGGGATAAGAGCCTTTATACAAAACGGTTTTCTAAATTGGCCGTAGGCGATGAAATGACGTGCCCATGCAAGAATTGCAAAAATAGCAAGTGGCGTCGTCCAGATATAATTTATGATCATCTCATCTGCAATGGTCCATCTCCATTGTATGTGAAATGGATTTGTGAGGTTTCTCACCCAAATTTTGGAAGGAGTGATGAAGATATAGACTGTGAAGCTGGTGATTTTGGAGATAATCTAGGTGAAATGTTGCACCGTACTCGTGGAAATATGCAGAACTATGAAGATGAGAATTCTGATGCACCAAATGCCGATGCTAAAAGATTTTATCGCCTTGTCGAAGATGGAAAGCAGCCATTATATCCTGGCTGTTCAAAATTTTCGAGATTAAGTTCTATCATCAGGCTTTATTCTTTAAAATGTATACATAGAATTACAGAGTCTGCAGTTGGGGATATACTAGAGTTGATGAGAGAGGCTTTTCCACAGGCCCACATACCTTTATCTTTTAGAGCTGCGAAGAAAATCATTAAAGATTTAGGTCTTGATTACAAAAAAATACACGCATGTTCAAACGATTGCATGCTCTATTGGGCAGAAAATGAAGATAAAGATGTCTGTAACTCTTGTGGTATTTTGAGGTGGGAAGAGGAAAAGAAAGGCACCCGTGACAATGATCTAGAGAAGTTGATTCACAAAGTCTCGGCAAAAGTAATGCGTTACTTTCCGCTAAAACCAAGGCTGCAAAGGCTGTTTATATGCAAGGAGTATTCACAACTTATGAGATGGCATTCTGTGGGCCCAAAAAAAGACGGAAAACTTAGACATCCAGCTGATAGCGAGACTTGGAAGGCGATGAATGCTATGTATCCTGATTTTTCATCAGAAAATAGAAATATCAGATTGGGTGTAGCCTCTGATGGATTCAATCCTTTTCGTACAATGAGTACAACTTACAGTACATGGCCAATTGTATTAGTTAACTACAACCTTCCACCTTGGTTGTGCATGAAGCCCGAAAATCTAATTCTTTCAACACTCATCTCCGGTTCAGAGTCTCCAAAGAATAAAATTGATGTATATATGCAACCTCTAATTGAAGAATTGAAAGAATTATGGGATCTAGGCATAGAAACTTATGATGCCTTTACTGATCAAAAATTCATGTTACGTGCAAGTGTGTTGTGGACCATTAGCGATTTTCTGGGGTATGCAATGTTATCCGGTTGGAGCACAAAGGGTAAATTGGGTTGTCCTGTACGCCATTATGAGACTTCTTCAATGTACTTGAAACATAGTAAAAAAATGTGCTACATGAATCATAGAAAATTTCTGGATCCGAAACACAAGTGGAGGTTTGATAAGAGGAGGTTTAATGGTGAAGTTGAAATAGGACAGATTCCGGGAAATTTATCAGGAACAGACATTGAAGAACTGTTGCGTGACTTTGAAAATAATTTTGGGAAGAAAAAGGATTCTCCTTTCAAAAAGAAGTCAATATTTTTCAATTTACCGTATTGAAGCCACAATTTATTGCGACATAACCTTGATGTTATGCATATAGAGAAAAACATATGCGACAACATACTCGGTACTTTGCTAAATATTAGTGGCAAGTCAAAAGACCATTTGAATGCTCGTTTTGATTTACAGGAAATGGGCATCAGGAAGGTCCTGCATCCCGTTTTATCAAATGACGACGAACACTTTGAGATTAGGGCTGCCATATTTGACATGACGAATAAAGAAAAAGAAATATTTTGCTCAGTACTCGAGAATGTTAGATTGCCATATGGTTGTGCAGCCAATATCAGTTGGTATGTTCACACGAAGGAAAGGAAAATCTCAGGGTACAAGACTCATGATGCTCATTTTCTACTTCACTACTTATTGCAATTTGCTGTGAAAAAAACACTGAAGCCAGAGGTTGCATTGCCTCTGATAAGATTTGGTGCATTCTTAAGAGGTCTTTGGGGCAAAGTAATTGATTTGGAAGATGTGAAGAGGCTACAACAAGAAATTGTCGAAATTCTTTGCCAATTTGAGATGATATTTCCACCGGCTTTCTTTGACATAATGGTTCACTTGACGGTTCACTTGTGCAAGGAAGTTGAATACGGTGGACCTGTGCACGTTCGATGTATGTTTCTGATTGAGCGTTATCTAGCTAAACTCAAATCTTATGTGCGCAACAGATCTAAACCGGAGGGTTCCATCGCCGAAGGTTACTTGGCAGAAGAATGCTTGACATTCTGCTCAAGATTCTTAAGCGGTGGTGATGCAGTACCTAAATTTGAAAGTTGTCCACAAAATGTGGAATATGCTATTGGTACAAGAAGAAATAAAGACGGAAAAGCTATTCATCTAAAAGAATCTGAGTGGATGGCATGTCATCGGTACATTCTATTCAATTGTGGTAACGAGGAAATAGATAATTTAAAGAGTAAGTTTTTATGTTCTAATTTTATTCTAGCAAGTACTAAAGAATTAGAATATTTCTTTATTGATATTAATACCATCATAATTATTATAGGGAACATCGAGCATTAATTGATGGTCATGCAATATCGAGAAGATATAAAAGAAAGAGAGCACATACTGAAGAATTCTGGAAATGGCTGAAGGATGAGGTTGGGAAAAAAGAGGACATTTCGAAAGAGCTAGAAGTGCTTGCAATGGGCCCTAATCGGACAGCTAGGAAATTTAGTGGATATGTTATTAATGGATACAGATTCCATACAAAATATAGAGATGCTAAGTGTAAAACACAGAATAGTGGTGTATTCTTGACTGCCTTGACCACTAGCTTTGCAAGTTCAAAAGATCAAAATCCATTGGTTGGTAATGTTAGTTACTATGGAGCAATTGAAGAAATACTAGAAATTGATTATTGGGGAGAAATTTCAGTGGTTTTATTTAAGTGTTGCTGGTACCAAGAAGAGAAAGATTTGTATGGGATGACTCGAGTTAATTTTAATAGATTGTGCCAAAAATCTAATCCGTATGTTATGGCTTCACAAGTACAACAAGTATTTTATGTACAAGATCCAACTGATACGGCACTTTATAATGTTGTCAAGAAATTGCCGAGGGACTGGTGTGAAGTCGAAAATGAAAATGGAAATGAAGATGATCCAGTTTTACATGATATTCAATGTGGTAATGGAATAGGAAATCAAGTTAGTGATGTTAGGTGGTATAGAGATGACATCCCGGCAACACAAATCCTCATTCCGCCTAGAATAGAGGAAACTACCTCTTGATTTCTATGTAGCAATATCAAGTGACTTCTATTTATGTATTGGTTCTTAATTAAGGGACGAATTCTGTATCTGTTGATTTTCATAATTAATTTACTACTTTTTAATTACTTGACTACTTGTAAGTTATTCTGATTTTATGTGTTCCCTTGTTGTTTCTAGTGCTTTATATACCTGCATACACATGTACTTAATATACATGCCCATATTATTATTTCATATCTTGCTTCTAATGTAAACTCACCATTCTGTATCCATTTTGTGTAGGATGGGGGAACTCATGCAGCTCACATTTCATCACAAGGGTGCATTTCAGAAGGCACAATATGTTGGTGGAATCGATACTGTGATAAAGAGGGTTGATCCTGACTACTTCTCGTACACAGTGCTCATGGAGTTTGTGAAGGATGACCTTCAATACACCGAAATATGAAGAATTTATATGAGAAATGGTGAGAAGGGTGGGTGGAAGTTAGTGACGAATGATGCGGACCTCTCCGAATTAGTCAAAGCAGTTAACAGTGGTGGCAACTTGGATTTTTATATCGACAACGTTGTCGATACTGCAATTGAGCCACTAAAGCAAATGCAGCCGCATGTAATCATGCGGCCAAGGCAGAATTTGGTTACAGGTATATATAAATGGATAGTTAATATCATTTACAGATTGTGATATTTTGATATAGCAAAAAAAATTATTGTGATATTTTGATTATAACATTTAAAGATTATGATTATAATATCATTGTATTGTTGCAACTACAAAACCAGTGAAACGACAGTATGTGACGGCTCATCAACTACAACAGAACCAAAAAAACAAGAAGTTAGCTGAAGTCAACAGTCCTCGGAAGTCAGCACGGCTGAATAGCAATGCAATTGTGAATCTAAAATTAGGTGAGGTGAACAGTTCTCGGCAGTCGACACGGCTTAATAATCCAGAAGCCAGCGATGCAACCGTGAATCTAAAGTTAGCTGAGGTGAGGAGTCCTCGGAAGTCGGCATGGCTGAATAATCCAGAACCCAACAATGCAACCAAGAATCTAAAGTTAGCTGAGGTGAGGAGTCCTCGGAAGTCGACACGGCTGAATAATCCAGAACCCAACAATGCAACCGTGAATCTAAAGTTAGCTGATTAGGTAAATCCTCAGAAGATGACACAGGGAAAAAAACCAAAAATCAGCGATTCAACAGTGAATCTGAACTCATCAAGTGTTAAGAGGAAGTTGGAATCACGTTTACCAACATCGGAAGAAGAAGATATGGATGAAAATGGCATGCAGGTTTGAAGAATTGTTATTATGATGATCTTATTGTAATTTGAATATTTTGTACCAGTCTTGCAGCATACTTACTATGTTGTTCCTGTTTATTATATACTTGCAGGATGTTCATCCACCACCTCCAAATGAGTATTCTACACCTCCACTATCTCTAAAAGATTATGAAGTACAGAGAACTGCTAAGTTGATGATGAACTTAAAAGATTATGAAGTACATAGAGCTGTTAATGTGATGAGGAACAACGAAGTTCTTGCTTCTCTAGGTGTGTCTGCAATTTCAGCTGAACTGAGAAATGCAAACCAAAAAAAAGATAACGGAAAAGAAAAGATGCAAGAGGATGTGGATAGTGATCAGGAATATAATCCGGACCATGAGGAGCATAATGAAGATGATACTTCACAAAGTCCAAGAAAGGTGTGTGATAGCTACATATCTTATTTTTTTTGCTTATGAAGATAATAACTATAAAATCCAATCTTATTTCCTACTTATATATACAATTTAGAAAACTAAAAAAGTTGAGAAGCCCAAGCCTGTTAGTGGACCACAAACTCGTTTAGCTAGTGGTATCGCAAAGGAAAAGGAAAAGTTGAGAAGCCCAAGCCCAAGCCCAAGCCTGATAGTAAGTTCAACTGAGAAGGATGTTGAAGGAAAAGGAACAATGGCTGATTATTTGGCTCTGCGGGAACGACAAAAGAAAAATGCTGCAAAAGCTAGTGCAAGTGGTATGGCAAATAAGTATGTTGCAGAGAATGTCTTGCCAGACATTGAAAATGAAGAAGTTGAAGCAGGTACTGAATTGATGTGATAATAATATTTAATATTACAGTAGGATTAATATTTAAGTACCGAATTTACATTATGATTTATGTTATTAATTGACGGGACTTTTCATTTTAATTAAAGGTGAAGTTCCTAAAAGACTCAGAGGTCACACAAAGATGTTTAATGTTCATACAAGAGCGAATGACAAAAGAGTTGTAATTATGATGAACCAGTGGTTCCAACCTATTTCAGATGATGACAAAGTAATATCTGAACTGAGCAACTTTTTAGGAACATTGAAAGGTCTGTGCCACTTACGTATAAATCTTAGTCGGATGTTCCTGAAAAGTTGAAGAAATCTCTATGGGATTATTTAAGGTAATCTATTATTAACTATAATGTTGCTGAATTTTACTTTAATAAGTAATATTGATCTATTAACTATAATGTAGCTGGATTTTGATTTATTTATTCTTTTTTATCTTTGATTTATATTTAAGCAACGGTATATTATTCCGGATGAATGTGAAAACTGGGAGTTGAAGTCTATTCGTGACTGTTGGAGGGGGTACAAGAGTCGCATAAAAACAGCTCATTATAAAGCTTATAAGACTGATGAGGAGAGGCTAGAAAACAAGCCGGACAACATCCCAGTGGAGGATTTTAAAGTGCTCTTGAGGTATTGGGCAGATGATGAGATTCAGGTATACGTACATATTATTTATTTCGCAAGATAAACGAGTATTTTTTTTGTGAGATAAACGAGTACTTTGTTTATTATGTATTTTTAGCAAAAAGCCCTAAAAGATTCTGTTAGTCGTAAGTCGTATCAAGACACACACATCGCTGGTCCAAAGTCGTTCGCCCAGCTTCGTCATAAGATGGTATGTGATACTTTACATTTTTGATTGAAGAGAGTGTATGCTAAACTATCTATTGAACTTGTATCAGGAGACACCATCCGATGCAGCACTTTTTCTTAAAAGTCGTAAGAGAACAGATGGACGTGAGTACGTGTCTAATCCTTAAGTAATGAATTACAAACTTGTAAGTAATAATTCTGTTTTGTAATAAATTTGTTCTGTTTTGCATATGCTGCACATTGTTCATGTCTTGCTCATGTGCATGCATGCTCATGTCCTTGAAACTGTCCTTGAAACACTTGTTGAACTTGAGTTTCACAAACGTACTAATGGCATAGATGTTTGCTTTGGAAATTGTAATTGAGTATATTGTGAGATTAAGAATTTTGATCCCTTGGCCATTTTTTTCCTTTTCAAGTCGAATGAAGAGGACTTGCTTTTGCTGTTGGCTAGAAATGACACAAAAACTGGAAACGAGGAAATGAATTTGGTCAAAGGGATTACTGACTTGGTTTATATAAAAATATATGTCTATAGTAATACACATATGTGCATAAATAAAATGAATGGCCGTTTGAAGCCTCAGAATCCAGATGACGAAGCCGTAGCTGGCTGTCGACGGAATTGTTTTCTAGTTTTCACTAGTATATATGTTACAAATTGTTTTCTAATTACATGCACATAAACAAATTGTTTTCCAAAATGTGGCTTTCTCTGCATTTGCTGTACACAATCCATATGTAAGCATTTGCTGCATTCTCTACATTTACTGTAGGGTAATTTTGATGTGGCTTTATTTTGTAGGACTTAGTTCAAAAGGCAATGGCCGGTGGAGAAGGAGGAAATACTGTTGAAATAGTAATTTCGAATGGAAAATCATAGGGTCGTCCTTTGCTTATAGGGAGGCGTGCAAAGTGTGCAAAACAATCAACCGAGGCTCTAACAAATGCTTACGTACATGACTTAAGGCAAAGGCTTGTCGAAGAAATGGAAGCACAGCTAGAATCCAAGGTAAATAAGAAGGTACAAGAGAATTTGGCTAGGGTGCTTAAGAAATTAGGTGATGCCAACCCGGAGATGAACATCAATGTAGAGGATCTAACTTCCACAATCATGTCCAGTGATACTGATATTCTGACTGGAGGCACCAGCTCTTAAGTCTCATTTATGAATTGTTATGTGTACCGGATATTTTTGGGGTATCTTTGTAGTATTTTGGGGTAACTGGATATTTTGGGGTAACTGACTTGAATTGTGATGTGTACTGCTGTATGAATTGTTATCTGTATTGTGTATTATGATGTGTATTATGCAAGTGTTTTATGTGATATTGTACTGTGTATTATGCAAGTGTTCTATGTGATATTGTACTGTTCTATGTGCTCTTACTGTCTCTTCAGTATAGTGTTGCAGTAGCTTCAGTACAGTGTTGTTGTAGCTTCAGAATAGTGTTGTAGTAGCTTTAGAATAGTGTTGCAGTAGCTTTATAATAGTGTTGCCACCGGGTAATAAATGTTGCTTAAAATAATGTTGCAATAGTCATTCAAGGTGTTGCCATAGGGATGGACCCAGTTGGATCGTGGGCCCCACATTGTGGGCCCCACAAGATGTGGGCCCCACAACTTCAGAAAGTTAATATCTATAGCAACATTTTTGGAATGTTGCTACAGATACCTATGGGTGTTGCCATAGACCCAAATAGGGTTCTATTGCAACAATATTTGATATGTTGCCTTAGATTGTCAAAATGTTGCCTTTGAGGTCTAAGCAACGGCAAAAATTGCATCACCCTAAAAGTGTTACCATAGACCTATGGCAACATTTTTTGGGCCTGAGCCAACATTTTTTTTGTGTTGCAGAAGGCCATTTATGGCGTAGTGTTTGAATTAAAATTCAAAAACTTTAACTCGTGTAAATAAATTGATCTTTCTGAGACGAAAACTATTTGTTTCCAAATAATGAAAGCTTTCATATAGGAAGTGAACTTCCAAATTGTGTTAAAAAGGATTTCAAGCTAAAAATGAAAATGATTTCCCAAGTTATCGAAACTGTTTGAAAGCTATATGATAAAATCTTGATTTAAAGATTTAAATGAATTAATCCAATTGAGATGAAATTGTTATGAAATCCGGGAATGAATCTTTGTGAAAATGGGTGAACTTAGTGAAATAAATCTTTTGTTTAAAAGATTTGAAAATGGTAATTTGTTTAAACCATTTGAAAGAAAGTTTTGAATTATTAAGTTGTGACTTAATTGAAATACCATATCCATATGTTTTAAAATGTTGCGCTTACTATTCGGGTTAGCCGGGAAATGACCTTTGGGTCGTATAACCCATTCCGAATATGTGATTCGACATTATGGATAGCATTTGAAGACCGGTGGTGAAGACCGGGTATTTGCGAGAACGATAGGATGACCTATCGATTGTCTCTGCACCGAGTAGCTACGGTATAGAGATTCCCTAAGTGATGGGAAGTTCAATCGGGATTGTGAATACCCGGATTGCAAGGACTTCTTTGGAAGTGCCTTCGGTTCTGTACTAAATCCAGAACAGACTTGTATAGATTGTATGTCTGACATTACATTTTGAGATATAAAGCAGATTTCTTTCAAATACATTTCTGTTGGTGGCAGAGAATTTATTCTCTTAGCATTAACACCCTTCTCTGAGACGTACGAGCTCAGAGGTTATGTAGTTGAAGGTTATCAGCGGTATGTTCCCAACTTGGT
This sequence comes from Allium cepa, assembly GCA_030765085.1. Classification (NCBI taxonomy): domain Eukaryota; kingdom Viridiplantae; phylum Streptophyta; class Magnoliopsida; order Asparagales; family Amaryllidaceae; genus Allium; species Allium cepa. Next base: position 419,042,619 of record CM060945.1, read on the forward strand.
AATGTGGCATGCTGAGTGTTGCTGATCATTTGTTGATCAAAGCATGGCTTTTGTAAAAAGCGTAGCTTTGTGGACGAGACTTCGTCGAGCCTCACAAACCGGAAATGGTCGAAACAGGAATTGTGCGGCAAGGTTTCAGGGGTAGCTTTCCTAGGGTATGACCATTCCTTCTGGAAAAGGGTAGTGTCATGGTATGGATCCCTGATACTTACTCATGTGGATACACTATATCTATTACTATGTGGTGTTGTTGGTTTAGAGGCGCCTCGTATAAATGTCCCAAAGGACCGGGGGTGGCATATCTGAGGTTTTGTATATTCCCCGGGAAGGGGGGTAGCCGGCCTTGTTTGGCAGAGATCCAGTTGGGTTCTCGGGGCGTCCTTCAAGAGGCGTTTCCATGTGGCGATGGGAAGTTCCTTGGACTAACCATTTGTTGGAAATCCATTCTTCAAATACGTACCTTGTACGGTTTTAGTTGTAGAACCTATCATTCACTTATGGTGGCGCCCCACTGTTTGGATGGTAGCTATAGTAGGCATAGTTCGAAATGTCTATGTTGGCTAAGATTTATATCTTTACTTTCGGAATGATTTTTACTACACTATGCACTAGTAATAATATCAAATGTTTCTTTTTAATGCGTATCAAGCATCTATGACTATCATAAGGAGAAATCTCCTCCGATTCTGCGTTTGCATTGTGTGTGTGCGGGAGGCCTTATGGTAGTCTCGTTTCTAAAAAGCATTGCGAATCTATTTTAAAATATTTCTTTGTTTGTTTTTAAAGATAAACTGTTTTTGTTGCTCACACCAGTCTCATAACTGATCCGGAGTTTATTGTTTCTTTCCTATACTCTGGGTGCTCAAAATTTTCTACACGAGCAGTCTAGAGTTGGGTTTTTCAGATAGTTAGGTTCAGTGAATTATATGGAGCTAGTTCAGTCTTTGGATGTGGACGAGACTTGCTTGTCTTTGCGTATCGTGATGTTGAAACGAGCTGCTGCTGCTGGAGTTCTCTTTTGAAGATTATCTTAGAGTTATATTGTTCCGCTGCTAGATGTTAATTATTTTCCTTTTCCGCTGCTATTTCTTGTATCATATCTCTGATGTATATTGATATTCACTGTATCAGATATTGTATCAAGCTGTATATCAATGTATTATTCTTTTATTTCGCTGTGTCGTTTACTTAATTGTGTTATAAGCTCCGGCGAATCGGATTTGAACGGTCGAATCTACGGCATTCGAATACGATGTAAAGTATGAATGTTGATTTTCGAGCGCGAAAAATCCGTATCGTTACAAATTTTATATGTTTCTTATACCTATTTTCACTTTACCACTTTTAATTTATATCTATCTCTATTCAAATTAATTCTTTCATTTCCATACGAATTCAATTTATTTTCAACTCTAAACTTTAAATTTTATTTTTCATTTATACTGATTCATGCCATTATTCACATTAGTTCATTTACAAATTTATTTCAATTTCCAATTTAAAAACGTTTGGTGTTAACAAAATTTTCCAAAAATTTTCAAAAAATTTCTAGCTCCAAAATTTCTGAAAATTTTTGGCAGAGTCCCCTTTGTACGGAGGAGCTTTTGCAATTTAACAAAAGAGATAAATATATATACATCGACCCACACGGTCGGAAAAACTAAAAACGGTTCATATTTCCTATTTTTATTGCGTAGGCGTACCTTTTTAGCAAATTTTAAAAGCAAGCGGCTAATATTATCGCATATACGCGCTCCACTCTATCAATCGCCTCCCGCACCTGTACTATACTCAACAAACACATCAGTTTCCAATAGTACGAACATTTTAACAACATTCCCAATATACATTTAAGCCAAACATATCCATTTCATAATCAAATCAACAACTTGCATGGGTTCATAAGTAAACCATATTTTATAACATGAACAAAGTTCCTTTTCTAATGCCAAATTCCATTTATTTCACACAAAGGATTTACATACAAGTTTCGCTATTTCAATTCGTACTCTACCCAATTTTCGAATTGATTCACCAAACAAATTTCATTTCAATTTGATACATTTGCACTTATATTATAACTCACTTACCTTTATACACAAACCCACTTACCAAGATTTTAACCCATCCCAATTTATTAAATACAAATTTCATTGTTTCATTTGTATCATTTACTAAGTTTACAACAAACAACCAATTTCAATGTAAATTGATGTTACCCAAATCAAATAACCATTCCTTAAGCTTTCACCCCTTTAAAATTTATTCCAACTCAGTTTATATCAATTTATTATTAAGTCAGAACCGAACCTTTACTTCAGGTTCATTACCTACCTGAAGTTTATATTATTATCATCCCCTCTTGAGTTATTTACAACTCTTATATTCATATCACATCACAATAATCAATTAAAATTCATTCACTTGCATTTCAATTTTATTATCTAATGAAATATCATTTAAAGCTATCCCATGAACTTAACAATAACCATCTCACTATTTCCCTCAATAACTTCCAATTTCATAATATCTTTCTTTATGTCCATTTTAATCGATTCTTTTCCAAATCAACTATTTATTAATTTTGATTCAACTACTTAAACATTTACCAAATTTAAATTTCAAACTAGTATATCCATCCAATTCTAGTTTATATTCAATAATTTAATCTTTTATTGATAATAAGGTCACTTCAAATCATTTCACACACTTGGATTTTATTTACGGTTCAACCATCACTATTAAAATCCAATACCAATATTCTTTCACACTTCCACTACTTATTACCAAAAATTAAATCCCATTCCAAACTGGATTTTTTATTTTTTTTTATCTTTCAAATTTTGACCAATTATCAAAATTATACCCTTTGCAATACAAATTCCATTTAATTGTAATTCAATTTAGTCTCTAACCTAATCCATATTAGGTTTTAATTCGCTTCCTCAATTCACTCTGAATTCATTTATAATATGACCATTTTCCAATTATTTCATTTAGCAAATTTAAATTTCACCCTTTCCTTTTCACTCCTTTAAATAGAATCTAAATTTCTTTCGATATTATTTATTACACAACTAAAATTCAATTTCAATTTCATTATCAAAACAATTTCATTTTCCCCATACGTAAGTTCAAGACTTATTTGCTAACTTGGAACATCCACCCTTATATTCTCACTTTACTTCATTACACTTAATAACTTAAGAATATGAATTTCTTTATGCAATTATAAGCAACTTACATTTCACCTATATATCCTATTCAATTTAATTCCAATTCATTTAGATTTAATTCAATTTCAAATTCTCAATTTTATTATATAATTTAAGTTTGGATTTCCGTTTCATTATCCAAAACATCAAACAATATTTATTTTGGATTTTATGTTCCATTTTAAATTTTTATAAGTCACGGCTTATTATTTACACAATTCCATTCATTATAGACTTGAATATATTCTTCCTTTATTCTAACTCAAGTCTTATGCTTATTTATAACCCAAGCATATTTTATCACCATGGGTTTTTAATTCTTTTATATGTTATTCTGATTTATTTATTTTAATCCAATCCTTACTCAACTTATTTTTCATTATTCAGGTAAGAATCTAATTTCATTCCAATAACTCAATTGAATTTTTTTTATTTTTTTATTCCAATTAAATTTTATTTTAACTCAAATTTATTTAATTCAATCCGAGTTCAACTTAATTCAAATACAACTGGATATTATTTTCAGCTTATTCAATTAATTTCAATCCAGATAATTTTTTTTATTTCCCAACCCAAGTTAATTCCATTTTTAACTTTTCTCTTTATATTTACATTCCAACATTCAAAGCTTATATTCCCTTCCTGGTTTAAAACTCATCTCAATTTTTAAGCTTACAACTTATCTAATCAGGATTTTTTTTAAACACCCGACTTTTGGTTTCAAATTATTTTGAAATCTTCAAAATCTCAAAATCCCACTTCTCAAAAATTTCAAACCAATCCTGGTTTTTATTTCCAACAAATTTCCTTTGAAATTACAAAAAAAACAGGTTTCCAAAACAAATTAATTTGGCAGCAATCTGTCACTTAGAAACTCGAAAATGAACATCGATGATGCTGCAGTCATCACCGAAGTTATTTTCCAGTTACTGAAGTGAATTCAATGCTATCTCTCTTTTCCAAAATTTATTTGAAACAATTTTCCCTCAAAAATAACCCAAAAACAATGATATTACTATTTATCTTCGAAATATTTCCAAAATCTCCGGGGTTTTAAAGTTTCAAATTCTATTTTAATTCAAATTTTAACTATAATGCATTTGTATAGTTTATGCTCATACAAATCTCCATTTGATTATATGTCAATTTATAATTTACATTTATATTTCATATTTATAAATTTCATTTTATAATGATTTTATTTCCTTAAATTTTAGTTACATTTCCATTTCTAGTCAAATTCTCACTTAACAATGATAATGCTTTAATATTATTCTTCCTAACATCCAAGCAACCATATATTAGCTAAATAGTTTTCAAAAACTATTCTTTATATCAAATTATGTTTTTGGGTAAAATTATTTCATTCACCCACATTTAAAACAATATCGTGTCAATTGTTTTATTCAAGTGTTTAGAAACCCCTTCTATACAGTTGTACAAACTGTGCCGACGAAGGTTTATATGCCACTCAATAAACCAATCAACACAATATTAAAACAATTTATATTCACTAACAAATACGCGCTCATATTTATTTATACGCTCAAACTCATTATAGAGTACTACGGACTCTAATTTAAATGAGTAATTTCCCACCAGAGCCAAGGTTATCACCAACCTAAGCTCTGATACCAAGTGTAAGGACCCGCAAATCCGTACCCCTTGAGTCAACACTGTTCTATCTAAATCAACTCAAGTTGTACAGAAATACGAACCATTTGGGTTAAAGAAGAAGAGGTAGAAGAAGAAAATAGAAAAGAACAACAGAATCTAACCATCGCAGCGAAAAAAATATAATAGATAGTAAATAATCTTTACTCAAATCAAATATCTCTATTTATATAAATTACATCATCAGAATACATCAATCACAGCTCAACATCAATATCATACAAATGGATACACAACAACTCAAGATACACAGCAACTCAAACACAGCGGAATAAATATATATATATGTGTGTGTGTGTGTGTGTGTGTGTGTGCGTGCGTGTGTGTAAACAAGTACGGAAGTATGTATCGTCATCTTGCTCGTCTCCTGAGCTCCACAGCATCATATCTTGTATCCTATAATACTCGGTCTGACCCGAGCATTACAGTAAAATAATACCCGATTCAGTCTGGAATACCAGCATGAGAAAACCACACCCAATTGATTATTAAAGTTTCAAAAATCCTTTGAAAAACAAAAGCATCTCGTAAGACCATGCCACAAATAAACATGTCGGGTTTTTACCTTACGATAGCTAAAACAATTTTTATAGAAATCCTCTGATATTATAATAGGGTCTATATACAAATACTTATAAAATAGCCGAAATTATTACATGATTAAATTCCAGCTACTAGCCACGGAGTGGGTAATACAAACAAAATTCGCACAAGGCTCGTAGGGAGAATGGATTTCCAACTAATGACTAGGCACTGGGGTACCACCTGTCACAGTACGGGGCCTAGATCACCGTACCGAGGAGTACGCCCGCTCCCCTGCAACACAAGGCTGGGACTACCCCTTACTGGATAATCCCGAGTGAGATCACCCCGCGGTTGGGATCAGCAACCGCCCACTAAGCCGAAATAAAAAGGGACATCTAGACTGGAATGACCTCACCCTGCTTGGGTGCTACCCACCTAGCCTTGCTGCATAACCCCTGATTTTCAGTCATTCCCATTTGACGAGGCTTGAGGCTAAGCGTTACCTTTTAGAACTTATCTCTTAGAATGCCCATCGTCCACCTGACGATGTTTCGCAAGCATTCATCCATACAAGTTCGTCCCAGGTTCGAACGGAACCGAAGGCACTATTCCTACTACATCCATTTTGGAAATATCCTCAGAATTAGTAGCGACTAGCCCTTGCACTTCACTGCTCCATCTTCGAATCCAAAATCGTTTTTCACGAAACGTACAAACCGGATCGAAGTGGTTTTCGAGAAATAAATCTCGATCCCGGTCTCTTCGAAACGATCAGCGCATTTGGCCAATATTGATAGTAAAATCAATTTATATTCACAAACATCCATCAAACAATAAATAATTTCCCAAATTATTTATTTATCTCAAAAATATCTTCACAAGATATATTTCACTTTCAAACCACCTTTGAAAACAGTTTCAAACATATTCCTTTTCCGGAATAATTTCCCAATATCTATTTCCACTGAAACACCAAGTATAAAATACTTTTAGCTTTAAAATAATTTAAAAGCACTTAATTATAAAATATACTTCATAGCCTTAAAAATTTAAAACTACCTTAATACTTAATTAAAATATATATATACTTTAGGAATATTTAATAAATAAGGCTACTTTTATAAAATATAAAACTAGATTTTTCTTTAAAACAAATACAAGTCATTTAATAATTACTATGATAATAGTCTTGTAAAATATTTATTTTAGAATTGAAACATTTAAAAATAATAAATTTTCTAAGACATGCTTTTTAAACAACATTAAAACCTTTAACTTATATTTAAAATTGCTTGAAACTCATACTTGGCTATTCACATCTTTAAAAATGAATCACTATTTATTTTTAAACGAATTTCCATTTGTTTATAAATTTCCACTTTGAATTCATATTTAAAATATCCACCGATATTTTATTTTATCTGATATCCCAGTTTAAAATTTCAAAATCTCATTTAAAATAAATTCTTTATTCATTCAAATAATATCACTTAAGCTTTACAATTTATTATTACCCCTAATAATTCAAATTCCTCTTATTCCAAATTTGTTAGAGTTTTGCAATCACTTTTATTTATTTTATTTTCAATTCATTATTAATTTATTCCAATTCAATAGAATTATTTTACTTAAAAATTTTCTCTTTTATTTCTTTCGAAATACAATTCTAGAGATTTGATAATTTATTTTACTGAGATATTCAATCCAACCATACCATTCAACATTTCAATTACTCATAAGATCATCACGGGATATCAAATATTCAGAACATAGAATATTCAATAATCTAAATAATTTCGAGGGGTCCAGTTGGATCCCTCCAACATTTTTTTCCTGCATCCAAAGATGTTAGCATAATAATATGCCAATTCCAGAATATAACATACTATAGCACATCAATCAATTTCAACCATTCAAACAATTATTTAAATTTAATCATTTAAATTTAAATTTAACTGAGTGATATTAACTCACCTTTGCTTTTATATTTCGCAGTCCAAACCAACCAGCTTGTTTCCATGATTATTAACCTTGTATAAACAAGTTTATATGATTTATTAATATTTGAACTAATCGAACAATCAATTTTCGTTTTACAATTCAATTTAATTTAATTTAACTGATGATTTAAATTTAATGAATAATTAAATTTCGAACTAATTTCCTTTTGAATAATCCTTTAGTAATAATATAAATTTTAAATAAGTTAACTAAGCAAATATATTACTTTAAAGTTAAACTAGTAAATTCATAATGTGTAGATGTATATTTATTTCTTCTGAGACTATTTATCTACTTATAAAAATTATTTACATAGATTTAAAGTTCTATTGTTATATTAACTTCAATATACAAAATTCTTATATATTTTATCAAACTTTATCTATATAACCTCTGTATGTTACAGTCTATCCAATTTATTGGCTCTTTAAACTTTAACTACTATACTGTTAATTCCAGAATGAAAGAAATAAAATTTAACAAATTAATTTAAGGTTTTAAACTTCAAGTACTATAAATTTAAAAATGCTAAAAAATTTAAATTACCTCAAATTGATTGGAAACAAAATCAACAGCTTAGCTCAAAGCTCCATACAAGACTGCTGACCTCGACACTCAACCCCTACCGCATCCATGGCTTCCCCCTTAATCCATCGCGGCCTGTACCCTATCGGAGATCGCCCTCAATTTGACGCTCAACTCCTTGACGACTTGCCGAGCACCCATGACACTACTCGATTACTGTATGACAAAACCCTTCGAACTCGAGACCTCGAATCGAGCACTGCAAATCGATTTTCCCCAACCTTAACCTCGATTTGCAAATCACGATCGCATCATCAACAGTCCGTGAACTAGGTCCTCCTTACTGCCTTGACTATCGCAACCTTCTAAATCTCGTGCCCATTAGATTCAATTCGCCCACTGCCTTCCGCTCTCGAACACGGGTCGATGGTAAACGACGACTCAATTCGATCGCATTTTTTTTGGAGGAGACTCGATTAATTCGAAACGAGGATAGGATATGATTTGGGAAACGACGGCCATTGATGAAAATTTTGTTTTCGTGAGTGTTTTCCCTTTTTTTTTAATTTAAACGATGTCATTCGAGAAGGGGAAAGAAAACTCGGCTGTAGAATCACGTGAAAAGGAGAAAGATGCTTTGCGTGATGGCTTATGGGATAAGAAATAACATAGTTGACCAAATATAAAATAATATTCTTAATTAATCGTTAAATTTGCGATATAAGCTACAACACGTTTACCCCCCATACACGCACACGACAACTCCAATCACTATGAAATTTGAAACCCGGTAACAATTCAATATTACGGACCCAATGCGACTGGTTTCGTCGAATTCCGAAACTGTGCCTCGGAAGGCTATTTTTAAATTCAATTTAAACGATAAAATTTCAAAACTGAACAAACCACTGCTAATTTAAATTTTACAATTTCTATTATCTTCAGTGTTCTCAATATAAATTTTACAAGCCTTCAAATTATATTCAATAGGTTTAAAACTTCAGATTCAACATTTTGTTCAACTTCCAATTATTTAATCCAAAATTTTAATTATCAAATAATTTGTGATATTCGTGATTCAAGTTAAAATTACTCTATCGAATATTTAAAATCAATCAAATATCCCGATTTCAAATGCTCGAAAATTCCGGGTCGTCACACAACAAGTGACCCTTTAGCACACTAGGTGAGTCCATGGAAGTGGTTACATATAAGTGTGATGCTACAAGATCTATATGGTAGACTAAGTATAATATGACCATGAGGTGACTATGAGGTTGGATCCGGGTATGTTATAGTATTACCCTTGTAGCATATATAGAGTAAATATGGCTCAGTCGCCAGACTTATGTCCAACCCATTTCTATTTTCCTCTTCATTTATATATCTAGGTTGATGGAGTTTGGAGATGAAATGGTATGGATGATAGGAATTTATATGTACATATCATAAATGATGTAAATAAGTGTCGTGACCTAGGTTTATTGTATATGGATTGGGTTCGATTTGTATTATACAGACACATGTATTTGACAGTATAGATATAAGCATTATGGAATGGTTATGATTATTGATATTATACTTTGTTTCCATTCACTATGTGACCTTGAAAGTTATTAGACATAATTGTATTTATTTCTTAGTATCATATCACATAGACTCGTCCTTTGGGTTCTTAAGGTGTTAACGTCGATTTCGGCTTTAAACTCAGGTATTGACAAAGGCAATTTGTTACATTTGATATCAGAGTAAAATTTTCTTAAATTAATGTTTAGGACATACTGAGAGAGCGCATTTGTATTTTTTAAAATGATTACATATATTACATGAGTCGAATATGTGTGTAATTGTTCTTGTTGACCTACCAATCTATTAGAGTGTTGCTAGTGAATCTTAATTACGATAAGCTCACATTGAGTAGATTAATAGAGATAGAAATTGGAACAGAGATAAATGTTGGCGAGTAAGGCCAAAACTAGAAATGGTACTGGAATTGATACTAGAGATATTGTGATGTGAACATTCAATATCTATAAGTGATGAGCCATTCTAATGTAAACCCTACAATACTAGCACCTAGTGTATAAGGAATGGTTCTTAGTATATGTTGGAATTGAACCATAATTTATAATGGGGACATAGTTAAGCAATTTTGAGAATATGTGATAATAATTGGATTTGATTTGATAGAGGTACCAGATGGGGAGTAACTAATGGGGTAAGGGAATTGTGTTTTGGAAATAAGATATTTTGTAGTGAACAATTTTTAAGAAATTATTGAAAAAAGGAATTTTCTATAAAAGATCATATTGGAAATTTTGTTTATACGAGAATTTAAGAATTGGTATTATATTTATATTAGATTATAAGTATATGAAAATATTTTGAGAAAAAGATTTAAAATTTTGTTTCAAAAGTAAGTGGGATTTATCGATTTAACATATATAGTTTTGAATATATTAATGTATGATTCAAGGTTGCAGAAATGGTTTTAAAATTTATATGAATATGGTTGGTTTCAAAGTAAATTTTAAAATGTAATTCATAAAACAAACACATACACACACATATGTATGTATGTATTATGTAGAAGTGTTGGAAATTTTCTATTATACAAAATCAATTAACGTATACTTTTATATATATGATAAAATGATTATAAATTATTTGAAATAAAAATTTAAAATAAAGCAAGAGCATTTTTAATACTACTATACTTCATTTATAATTTAAATTTAAATGATTAATATCAAGTTATTGAAGTTAAAGAAATAATTAGTGTTGAAGTTAAAATATAAAAATAATTTTATTATTGGATTTAAGGATTATATTTCATAGCTTTTAAGTAAATGAGATGTTTTGGGTAAAACAATATTGTGAAAATGGTGTTATGTTTAGAAAGAGAGTAGAAGATGTAAAATTTGGTATTGGAATGAGTTTCTATCGGCAAATCTTTTACTATTATTTTGATGTATGGAAAAGGAATTTCAAAACAATAAATTTATAAGGTTTTTATTACTTAGGAAGAAAATAAAAAAGAGACGGGTTACGCACTGAAAGTGAACCCAAGTGCAAATTGCCACCATCTGCTATAAAGAATGGAAATCATATCGTTAGTTAGAAGTGAGTTATGATTTGAGTAAGGAATGTGATGGTAAATAGTTTAAGAATAAATCTCATGTAGTGCATGAATTTATGGTGCACTCAAATGTGTCCAAGGGAGTGATCTATCTATTTATGATTTGTTATGACTTGAAATGAATTAATTTTGTAGTAGATTGAATAACTCTATATGGGATGATATTGGATGTAGATAGCAAAGAGACTTGGAAAAGGATTGGTGGAATGGGCATGATTTTGTTATATGTCATGATCCTAATAGTTGCACGAAATTAGATAGAGAAAGAAATCCCATATGCCTTCGAAGAGCATTTTGAACATCCTCCTTAAGTAAATAAAATTCATAAGATCCATGGACATGCTATCTAGGCACATGACTCTAAAAAAGGGTCAGAAGTTGGATAAGGGAATTTCTAAGTTGTTGAAAGAAATATTGTGGTTATGGTTAGAAAAGAGAAGAGTAAACAAAATATTGTGTTGAAGTAAAAAATAGAAGAAATTCTAGCCTAATAGAAAAATCAATGGGTTAAGATTTGTATGAAGGGGATTTAGGCCCAAGTTATACATATTTGATATTGGAAAATTTTGAAGATGTAGTTTAAATAGAATTTTATTCAAAAAGCTGGTTAGTATAAGAAGTGTAAGTGATATTGGAGTTTCAATTTATTGAAAATGTTTTGGAGATATGGATGAAGATTTTTGTTAAAGGGTTTAGAGATTATTTTTTAGGATAAGGTCACGTTGATGCAACGATGCTACTATCTGATCCGACTCGATGATCGGTCCATAATCTAGAAATTGAAATAATTGATATTGGCATCACTTATTCCATGTCATTATGATAATGATCGAAGGTCGAAGCAAATGATATTTATAATATTTTGTTGTTTGATATCGGTGTAAGGGTAGATTACTTGAGTTGATCTATGGATGGGTTTCTTTGACCTGATATTGCTGCAATGTTACACCATGCCTTTTCTTTGGTTGACGATTTGAATTGATTTGGGATATGTGTGGCATTGATTCGATGTTTGGAGTAACGTTACACTATTTATGTCAGGTTGCTTGGATGGATGTAAGTAAGTGATTGTCATCTTGTTATATTATTTTTGGGGTGATAGTTATATATTGTCGATGTTTGAGTGATGTTGAAGATGCAAGTATATGGTTTAAATTTGATGTGATATGAGTTTGACAACATGTTCACTATGCTAAGACATCACCTTTTTTAGCGGAGTTCCTTGATATGTTATGGCATAAGGTAATATCATGACAAATTAGTATTTTTTTTTATTTGATTTATATAGTGAGATGCCATCCTTATTGAGTTATTTCGTCAGTGGTACGAAGAAAAGTAAGTTGGTTGTAACGACCCGAAATTTTCGATCCCGAAAATTCCAGATAGTTAGGAAAAAAAGAAGAAAGAGATAGAAGAAAAGAAGAACAGAAACAAGTCACAGACACCTCACATTCGCAGCGGATCAAAATATAATATCACATAAAATAACAGTTATACAAAAGAAAACTGTATCAATTAATATTCATTAATACATCAGAGTTACAACATTTACACAAACATAGGACGGTTAAAATAACTTGTCCAGAAACAAATCAATAATATCACAACGGATTACACTCCATATGTTTCTGTCATCCAGCTTGCCTTCTGAGCTCCAGAACGTCCTTACCTGAAAATCTATAATACTCGGTCTGACCTGAGCATTACATCAAAGTAACACCCGGGTCAGGCTGGAAACCAGCGTGTGTAAACCCATCTAACATGGAATACAAATGCATACAACTTATATAAACCCTGGAAACTTATATCAGTTTACAACATCGCAAGTTGTTATAGACATCACTTATTTCACAAATCAATTTCTAAGTGCCAAAACTTATATAAACCCTGGAAACTTATATCAGTTTACAACATCGCAAGTTGTTATAGACATCACTTATTTCACAAATCAATTTCTAAGTGCCAAAACTTGGATTAAATGGTCCAATACACTTAAATCATTCCATTCCAGCCTAGTGATTTCACATATCAATCTATAAAGAATCGAAGTGGTTTCGGGCATTTACTAATACCCGACTCCGGTCTCTTCGAATTCAATGTCATCTAAACCCAAGATATCCCATTTAAATATAATTCAACATTAATTGTCGGATAACACTTTTACACAGCAATTCATAATTGATTGATAATCACATTATCATTGTCCATCCAACATATCATATCACAAAGCAATTCATATTAAAGTTATCAACCAATTCAAAGCACTCATCATCATTCAATCGTTAATAAGCAATATTGATTACTTCCATTAATTACATTAATTAATGATCCTTTAATTACTTTTGTAGCGACCTGCCTTTCAATCACCAGAAAGTCGCATCATTACTTAAGAAAGAAAGGGATAGAAGAATAAAAGAAAGAGAAGAAAGAACAACAACACATCAAAATCTCACAGCAGAACGAATGAAATATAATATATAACACATATATAGTATCATATACATCAGAGTACACAACTATACATCTCAATTTAGACAGTTATAACACTTCTGTCTAATGTACAGTACAAGAACATCCATACAGAAAAACATCACAGAGGAAACTCTATCTATATATCTACACACTGAAGGCTCCTGCTCCAAAGCTCCTCCAGAATTCGCCAAGGATAACCTGAATCCCTCGACACTCATACATAATATGAGTACCCAAGAGTTTAATAAAACAGAAAATAAACACTAGGGTCAGACAGGGGTCTGGTGTGAGTAAACGGTTTAGAATTGCTTAACTTTAGAAAATCTTTTGAAAAGAAAGGTATCACGTAAGACTTCCCACACATAAACATGGAAAAGTTTTTGCCTTACGCTAACCAAAACATTTGATAGGAAATCCAATGATATTATAATAGTGTCTAGGGTTTTCAAGTAAATAAGAAATAGCCGAAATTGTTACATTCATTAAATTCCAGCTACTAGCCACAAAAGTGGGTAATACAATCGAAACCGTAGGGTCTCATAGGAAGAATGAGTTTCCATCAATGGCAGGGATACTGGGGTACCGCCCGTCATAGTACGTGGCCTAGATCACCATACCGAGGAGCCACCCTAACTCCCATGCAACTCAAGGCTGGGACCATTCCTTACTGAATAGTCCCGAACAAGACAACCCAACAGTTGGCTACAGATCCAACTGCCCACACAGCCAAAATAAAAAGGGACATCTAGACAGAGGTAAATCTCGTCCTACTTGGGCATGACCCACTTAACCTTGCTGCACCTCCCCTGTTTTAGCCATTCCCGGTTGATGAGGCTTGAGGCTGCGATTACCTTTATAGGACACATCTATCTTAGAATGCTCATCGTCCACCTGACGATGTTCTGAAAGCATTCAATCCATACAAGTCTGTTTCGGGTTCGAACGGAACCGAAGGCACTATCTCGTTCACTCATTTTGGAATCACCCTTAGAGTTAACAACAATAGCCCTTGCACTCTGAATCTTCATCTTGAATCTGAAAGTAATATCTTCGTTAAACTCATTTTGGAATCACCCTCGGAGTTATAACGATATATAGTTCTTACACTTCGAGTCTTCACTTCACTTCACTTGGAGTTACGACCTAACGTTAATTTGGATCGATGTGGTTTTCGGATATAAAACCCGATCCCGGTCTCATCGAATCCAAAACGCCATTTTAATGTCCAAGTTGTACTTAAGGATTTAAAAGTAGATATTCAGAATATCACTTATATAAATGGATGATTCATAACACACAGATAGATAATTCACTATTATCAAATTCATCCACTCATATCACCAAGCAGCATATATATCACATCTCAGATATATCACATTCAAATCATTACATATCAACTAATGAATACAATATCATCCAACATCATTAACTCATCCAATGATATTTAACATCCAACCATTAATCATCCATAAACAAGTTTGATCCAAACTTAATTAATTTAATTAATCCTTAATTAAACTATTTCTTTACTTAATCACTTGGATTATCATTAATCCAACTTACTTATTTATTTATTAATTACAAATTAATTTACTAAACATCACTTAATTATCCCCTTTAATTAATCTCCCTTGATTAATTATTACTTAATTATAAGTAATTATTCCTTAATTACAATTTTAATTAA
This sequence comes from Allium cepa, assembly GCA_030765085.1. NCBI lineage: Eukaryota > Viridiplantae > Streptophyta > Magnoliopsida > Asparagales > Amaryllidaceae > Allium > Allium cepa. The sequence goes on from CM060945.1 coordinate 419,057,857, forward strand.
TCATCTTGATTAATTACTTTTTAATTATACCAAGTAATTATCTCTTAGTTACCCTTTAATTAATCATCCTTGATTAATTATTATTTAATTACCCTGATAATTATTTCTTAATTATCCTTTTTAATTAATTACACCTGATTAATCACTTTTTAATTAATCACACTTGATTAATTAATTTTTAATTACATTTGGAAATCAAAACTTAGTTATAGATTAATTATTCTTTAATTATTAATTATTAATTAACAATTAAATATTTCTTATTCATGATTCCTTTCATTAATTAAGTTCCTTTTAATTACCTAACAAATAATTAATCACTTTATTAATTACTCTTAAACCTTTCACTAATTAATTAGTCTTTAATTAATTGATTAATTTAAACCTTTAATTAATTATATTAATTAATTCCTTTAATTAATAACACAAGTGATTAACCGTTAATCACTTCCTCCTAATTATTTTCATAAAGTAATTAACCTCTAATTACTTTGTTAAATAATCACTCTTTACTTAATTACCTCTAGTAATTTAATCACTTAATTACTTCACCAAGTAATTTAACAAAATTAAATCATAAGTGATTATCTTTAATTAATCACAAAATAATTTCTTAATCAATTATTTAACTAATCTTTTAAGTTTAATTAAATAATTGATTAACTTCTTATATTAAAAAGATCCTTAATTAAGAATTTATTTATCTTAATTGATTATTAATTACTTTTAAATCATTTACAATAGTTAAATTACCCTTCTTAATTTAACATGTTAAAATCTTTGATAAATCAAAATCTCTTAATTACTTAAAGATAACTCCTTATTATAATTGATTTTACTAAATTCTTATCATTAAACTTTATTTAAAATAAACCACTTTAGAAATCAATTATAATTAAAACAATATAAAATCTACTTTAACTTTTATATCTTTAAAAGTTTTCCAAAGTTATTAAATAAATTTTAATACAAACATCATTTCGAAAATCCACTTATTTACCCTTTTAAAACTTATCGATTTAAATAATTAAAACTTGTTTAAAATAATTATTCTTGAAAACAATTTAGTTTAATAAGTAAAAACTTGTTTTACCTTTGTTTCTAAAACTTGGATTATTTACAAAATCAAATTTTCTTTGTTTCAAAACTTTTAAAACTCCCAGTACAATACTAAAACCTGCTCAACATTAAAACCCGAGCAATCCACTAGATTCCCCGAAGCAAACACGAGACCATCCCTCCTTCTTCTCCAACCCAATATTCCATTTGCACGAAAACGTGCACGTGCACCTACACCGATGAACCACGGCACTCAGACCATCGACGTACATCCCTACACTTCAACGATGATCCTTGAAACCCATCTCGACACCATCACACTCGATTCAGATGAGAATCGAAAACGAGTTCAAAGCCTACACGACCTGAACCATATACCATCGAAATTTCGACCGCCACCAACGATCCCTGTATCGATAAGCTCTTCTGCCTTAACCGTAGCTCCGCCTCGCTCCCCAGCATCTCCAAAACCGCTCGCGATTGACTCTGGTAGCTACTTGTCGCCGCGAAACCAATATGAAATTCGACGACAAACACAGGGTATAAAACCCTACTCCGTTCATTCCTGGCCAACACGATCAACAATAAATCACCATAGCATTTTTCCCATGACCTTCGTCACCCCCTTTACCTTCAAGCTCAACCTCGCCAACCAGTTTGCCGTTGATCGACGGCAATCGATCAAAACACCCCTCACGTTCAACCCTAGCAAACACCCTAATTCCCAAACTAAAAAACAAGATACATACCTCAAAAATCATGATTTTCTATCTGTGATTCAATTATGAAATCAAAACTTAAAATTGAAATAATAAATATTTGACCCAAATTTTATTTTTACTATAAATTAAAAAAATTTGAGCCAATTATTCGTTTTAAAAACCTATTTATTTTTAGATGAAATGTTACATGATTTCAAACAACTTTTATTTACAAATCATAAGCCAATTCGAATTCAACACTGAGTTATTGAATTTATTATGAAAATTGAACCTGTTATTATTATACAGAGCATATGTTTTAACTACACAGGCATTCAAATAAAAGAAAATAAACATGCATCAATTTAAATCCAAGAATCCAGACAAACGTCATGATTTCATACACATAACAAAATGAAATCCAACAATAAACTGTTTTTAAAATATGTTTACTCACTGATTAAAGCAGAAGTCAGAGAACACATTTTGTTTCCAGGCTCTTGAATTTTATTTTGCTTGTTGAATTTTATCTTGCAGCTGTTGATTTCTGTTTTGCTTGAGAAGGTTGCATGACATTGTATTCATTAGAAAATCTGTTGCAGGCTTGAGTTACAGGCTTGATTCTTGAGTTTGAGGGATTGATTACAGGTTTGCGTTTGAATTTTGCAGAAGGCTACAGGTTTATGATTTAAAAATAAAATGTTTCAGGTTTGAAGAGTAGCTTAACATGGTTTAGTTTCTTAGTTTTTTTTTCTTTAGAAGTTGAGAAGTTAAAAGATATAGGAAGATGAAGAAGTATGTTTATATAATGAAGATTAGAATTTATTAAAATTAAAAGAAATAAGAAATAAATTATGACACTTGTTTTTAAAAGTTAACACTTGTCACTACCATTCCTTAATTAACTTACATGTGTATTTTTAAGCTTTAATAAATCAACACTTGTAATACTTTAATTTGATATTAATTTAAAATAATTTTAAAAGCTATCATGTTAATCCCTAATTAATAAACACATTTTGTAAATTTATAAATACTTTCTAAATTTTATACAAATAAAATCTTTAAAAGAAAATAAATTATAAACCAATTTTATTTTAAATAAAATCATATAAAATTTTTTTAATTCATTTTAAAATGTTAACATAAACCTTTTGTATTTATTTTACAATTTAATAAGCACTTGCATAATAAATTCTTTTTAAGGAAATAAAACTTATTTTAAATAAAACTCATTCATATATTATTTTAAATCAAAATATTTTTAAGTTATAAATATTATTTAAATTCAAATTTAAATCTAAATTCAAATTCAAAATTCGATTTGAAATCAAATTTAATATCAATTCAAATTTTACATTAACTTTAAACAAACACCAATTTAAATTGAACTTTATTCAAAATCTATTTTTTTTTAAATTTGTCTCAATTATATATATAAACAAACACCTTTTTAATTCAAAATAATAATTCTACTTTAAAAATTCATTTATATCTATATTTAAAATTATCGTATTATTAATTATTTTGGTTATTTATATTTGAAAATAACAAATTTTATCCATTTCTAATATATATACACAAATATATACATTTCAAATGGAAAATATTTTAACATTAGTTTTGATAATCACTATATTAAATTTGAAACACAAATCCAAACCACAATATATATACTCATATATATTACAATTTGAATATATAGCTTTTATTACATTAAAGACTTCCTATATATAATATATATCTATATATATACATTATAAATAAAAAACATTTTGATTAGCGTTTGAAAAATAAATCTTACCAATTTTAAGTTGCTAGAATAAATATTTCCAAATAAAAATATTATTAGTTTCCAAAAGAATTAAACTTGCCAATTTTTATGTTGCTAAGAAAAATGTTAATAGATATTATCAAATTAAATATTATTAGCTTTTAAAAAAAATAAACTTGTCAATTTATGATATAAAATTATCAAATCAGTTTAATTATTAACAAAGATTATTAAATTGATATTGCTCAAAATTCTGGGCCATCACAACTTTCATTAGTTAATTATTATTAAATTTCATATAATAATTAACCTTTAACTTTATTACATTCATTAATCAATCTTGATTAATCACAATCAGAAATTAACATTCCTAAATTACTTCATCAATTAAACCAACTCCTTGATTAATTATATAAATTAATCCTTCAATTACACTGAGTAATCATTACTTAATTCCTTCCACCATGTAATTATCCTTTAATTACTACCCATCAAATAATTTCCTTTAATTAATTACATCCAGTAATTATCCACTAATTTCTTCACTAAGTAATTATGCCTCATTAATTACCTTAAGTAAGTATACTTAACTCAACACCAAATGATTACCTTTAATTAATTAAACTTAATTAATTAACTAATATTAACCACTTTAACTTAATTAATTACACAAAATAATTAACCTTACCATACACATTGATTACGTTGATCCAAAATTAATTACTCGAATTAATTATTCTATAATTACTTACGTTGATTAATTATCCTCTAATTAATCATCTTCATTAATTAACTAACCCTTTTATTAATTCCCTTAATTATTCAATCCTTTAATTACACTAAGTGATTAATCCTTAATCACTTCCTTTTGGTAACTAATTAGTCACTAATTACAAATTAATTACTTAATTAACTAATTTCTAACTATTAATTAATAAATCTTAAACTTTATTAAATTAAACTAATCAATTACCCTTAATTACCCTATGTAATTAAATAGTCATTAATCATCCAAATCTTAATTGTCTCTTAAGATAAATCTTTATTTTTATTAATGACTTACTCATCACTAACAAAATTTAAATGCATTCCCAAAACACTCCACTTTTAAACTGAACTTTAAATTTAAAATAAATTAAAATTTAATTTAACAAATTTTAAGTTAAACAAACTTCATATCTTCTAAATCAAATGTTTCAAGAAAAACATTTATCTTAAATAATAGTTCAAAAATTAAATTCAATTTAAATTTTAAAAATAGTTTTATAAAAACTTCAAATTCCTGCATTTTTGAACCTACTTCGGGTCCAACCCGAGAATAGCTTGAGTCCAGACTCAAGATTCTTCAACTTCTTCCTTTTTTTCCAAAAACTTTGCTAAAGTTTTTTTTAAAAAAACTTGAAAACAAGATACACTTTCGAACTACACGGAAACGAGCCCGTGCCTCTAGCCTAATTTCTTGAGCTTCTCTTCGGGACTTCTTCCCAAAACAAAAGTGGCACAACTGATACGCGGTGCACCTGCACTCAACGTCGACAACGATCGGACCTCCAAGTCCACCTCCTACAAGTCGCCTACGGCTACCACCATCGACCCCAAGCATCCAAATTCCTAAATATGCGCGAAATCTAAATCAAAGCAACCAAACCAACAGGAACAAAAATACTCCGACCAAAATCAACTCGTCCGACCCATGCCGACCACCAGAGGCATTGCCACCTCGTCCAAGGCCTCACCGAAGACTAAGGTTCGTTTTCCTCTTGGTCCGATCCACTCAAATCCACTAACGACGACAAACTTCCCACTCAACAAATCGACGTCCAACCCGACCTTAAACCCTAATATCACCTCGTCGTGCCACCACGGTGAGTGATAACCCTTCAGATTAATTTTCCCAAACACCCCAACTCGAGATCTTACTCCAACATCAAACTCGACATCTACCAGACCCTCGATCGCCGAAATTTGACCAATTTGCAAATTTCGATCAAGTCGAAATTTACCGCGATCTATCATACTAAAAATCTTGATTTTGATCTTAAAATTCATGGTTTATGTAAATGAACAGGATCAAGCAATCAAATCCTAAATTTTAATCAATAAAAATTTGAACAAAATATGCTTTTACTGTAATTTTTACAATCCTCAAGTGTTTACCAAATATTTATACTTAAATCTATTTTTAAAATTTAGATCAGGCTAATTCAAACACATCTTGCTCAAACACCATGACTTAAAAGAAATTAGGTGAAAATATTTTAATTTTTGAATACATCTTAAGCCTGTAAGCTATACTCATAGACCAGTATACCTGTAACCAAGATGCACACTCATTTTCACACATATATATCACATGTAGGCACAGTGATGTTCTATACAAATGCTTTTCACAACAACATACAAATATAAACATCAAATACATAGGCAGATTCAAGATGGGTGTATCAGATTACTCACCTGCTTATGTTGAACAGAGGAGCAGAGAGGGTATGAAACAGAGATGCTAAATTTTGGTCTGGAACTTGAAAATGCTAGAAATCTGAAACTTAGTTGAGTTTGATGCCTTGATTTGAAGATGCAGGTGCATGTAGTAACAAATTCCAAATTGAAGAAAATATGATGCAGGCTTCAGATGTGAAAAGGTGTTACAGGGGAAATGATCTGGTTTGCATTTTTGATTGAAGAGAATTACTGATTTGTTTTAGAGGAAGTGTTTTCAGATTTTATGTTTGGCTTTGGATTCAAACTTAGCTTTTAGATTTAGAAAAGGAAAAGAATGAAAGGAAAAATATTGTTAATATATAAACTGAAATGTTTTTTTAAAATAAAGATAAAAGAAAAAACTAACTTTCGAAATGCCACATGTCCTTTATTTTAACATTTGTCGTACAAGTAACTCAAAAATTTAACACATGTCTCTTTTAGGTTTAATTAGTTATGTTAATGAAAGATTATGTTTTAACTAATTAGTTAATTAGTATTTATATATACATGTATAGATAATTTTAAAAGAAATAAACCAATTATATTTATAAACAAAGCTCATACAAATATCTTTAATTCAAATATTTCAAAATTTCTATCTTTTGAAATTCAAAATTAATTCAAATTCAAATCAAAATTCTAAAATCAATTTAAAATCAATTTATATGTACATATATAGCTGCATATTAAATTTAAAAATAACAAATCTATTTCTATAAGTCTATTTATGTTTATAAAAACAAAGTATTATAATTATTTTTTAAAATTTTAAATAATTTATAAAAGAGATTATAAATTACTTCTATTATTAAATGAATTAATATATCATATGATATATTACATTTTAACTTCTATTTTTAAATCATATATATAAGGTAATATTTCAAAAGAAATAAAACAAACCTTTTATTTGAATTTTAACTTAAGCTAAGATATAATTTTAAATAAATAACATTTATCTTAAGTATTTACAAACCATATAGTTATTTGTTAAATAGCTTTGAAAAGCTTAATATTAATTTAAATCATAATTCCCAAAATATTGAATATATTATTAGAATTTGAAAACAAGGCTTTATTTATTTATTTAATTCAAACCAAAGATTATCTATTTACAATGTATACAAATATATACATTATAAATAGAAAATAATTTATTAACTTTTAAAAGATAAAATTCATAAATTAAATATTTATTAAAAGAAGATTATTAAATCAATTCAAACTTTATTGACACAAATTAACTTAATTTTGATGCAGATTTTTAAATTTATTTTGCCTAAAATTTCGGTTCATCACATTCCTCCCCTTTAGAATCTTTTCGTCCTCGAAAAGGAACGAAGTCAGAATTTATTAAAATACTTAAAATCATACAAATTTTGTTTGATCATTTTTAAAACACTTTTAAAATACTTTTTATAACTCGATGTCTCAACAAGTCCATTCTCGTTCTCATAGAAATTCGGTCATACGTTGATCAAGCGTAAGACTCAAAATCTATAAATACTTAGCTGACCCATTTTCAACACCTAGTGAAAATACTTGGAAAATAATTTATTGAAAATATAAAAACCTTTTTTGAAAATAGAGAGAATATCTTTGGTGAGAATGCTCTAGAAATCATCACCCCAATCCATGGTCGCAGTTAACCCGATGGCTACGTTGCCATCCCGACAAAATCCATAGATAATTGTAGGCTTCCGCGCCCCTTGATTACACCATGGAACCCGCTATAGATCGCAGCTACAACCGGGGTTACGTTGCTATCACAGCAAAAACCCATATAACTGCAGGCCTCAGCGCCCTCGAATTCCGCTGCCAAAAGAATGAAACTTCTCCACTCCACTTGACCATAGATTGCAATCTACCGATGTTACGTTGCCTTCCCGGCAAAATCAACCGTAGACCGTGGACACTCACCTCCACAAGATTTCCGCTATGGTCCACACAGTAGATCGCAGCGATATGGATTTACACTGTCGTCACAGCACAACCCAAATGCCTCTGTAGGCATCAGCGCCCTCGACTTTCGCTACCCAATAATCCTCAGGAACTAGTTTGTCCAGACTCCTCATAGGATCAACTTTAGAACCTCCCCCTTAGAGGCTCAAGGCAGTACCAACCTATGGTACTCCTGAGAAGTTCATTTTAAGGGAGTGCCTTTTTCCCCAGAGCCATTTGAAAACACTTTATACTATACACATATAGTATCTTCCAAATCATGCACCTAGAATGAATTTCATCAAAATCTCCTTTCTCAAATCGATTATCCCAAAATTGATAATTCTCAGATTAGGCTTTCTAAATTCCAACATTAATTTTACCCAAAAATCAAAAAGCCTTTCCAAATCCAAAGGTTTCAAAAACCTTTCCTCCAAAATCAATCTCATAAGATCCTTTATATATATAGATAGATAGATATAATCTTGAAAAATCTTTGGATCATTCAAACTTGTATAAAACCCCTTTTATACTTTAAATATTTACAAAACCCTTTCTTTTGGCTATAGATTCACAAAGGGAGATTTTATTTTATATAACAAAGATATATAACTTTGTTTATGCCAAATCAAATATTCCAATTTGATTTCTCTTTATAAAATCACTTATCGTATCACTTGCTTCCATAAAGTAAATTTCTATTATAGAAATATCCAATTTCCATTTTACTTCATCATATATTTCACAAAATAGACCTTTCATTTCAAAAGCCATTTCACATTTCTTATCCATAAATTCCCAGTATTAATTTCATTCAAACCCGTACGATGTACACATATCATCCGTACACTATACCAATCTGATCGCTCACTCGATCACAATCTCACTTCCGAACTAGTATCGTCCACCCGTCTTCCTAGTGCGGACTCAAATCTGGTTTCTTGACTAGAAACCGTCATTCTCCTTGCACAGTCATAACTACGATAGAGAATATCTAGAACCAATCAACAATCCATATCCAGGTCCGCCGTCGAAAATCAAGTGAAAAATCCCAACTCGGATCGACATAATTATCTCGAAATTCTGTGCTCAAATCTGGATCAAATCACTATGCGAATAGAATAATATACGTACATCCTACGTATTTATCTCATTGATATTAGCCAAATCAATTTCTTCTCTCTATCCATATTCACTTTGATTTTCATTCACTTACAATTCTTAAATCCTCATTTGGATTATCACTTCAATTCTTATTTCAAATGGATATTTAATCATAAAAAGTTCGAAATCTGTCCAGTTTAAATTTAACAAATAGCTTGAAAAGTTTAAAATAGATAAATAGTAGAAAAATAATTATTAGTTTGTAAAATAGCCGTACAAATAGTTAAGTAATTGCAAAATAGTTGGAATAATTATAGAAATTTTAAATAATAGCAAAATAATTGTAAAATAATACTTAGTTATAAAATAGTTGTAAAATAGTTAAATAATTCCAAAAGTAGTTATAAAATAAGTATAGGATAGTTTTTGGTTCAATAAGAAAGGTTGTATATATAATAAATAGCTTGGAAAAATAGATTTGTACTAAAATAATTTATTTTGAAAATAGTCCAGAGTCAAACTGTTTAATTCCCAACCTCCATTTCCAATCAATTCAATTTAAGTTTCCACTTCCATTTAGATTGACTCAATTCCAAATTAAATAACTTCAATTTCCATTAAAATTGACTTAACCCCAAATTCAAGTTGAATTAATCCTCAGTTCCTTTTCTAAATTCAAATCAAATTCCATTTGAATTTATTTATTCAACTTTAATCACAATTTCAATTAATTCAAATAAATTTCAAATTAAACCAATTTCAATTCATATCAATTTCTGTTTGAATTAATCCCAATTCCCATTTGAATTTGAACTTATTCAACTTCAATTTCATTTCAAATCAATCCAACTCAAATTTTCCATTTGACTTTTTTAACTTATCTCTCTTCAATCACAATTCTAATTAATTCAAATCAAATTTAATTTGAACTAATTCAATTTAAATTTTAAATTTAAACCATTTCGAATTATATAAATTCGAGTTAAATATTTAAATGTTGATTTAATCCTTTAAATCAAATCAACTTATATCTTTAAACCATTTAATTCTGAATCCAAATTCCATTTTTATCCTATTTCAAAGTTCAAATAATAATTCAAATCCTTTTTAAACAACTAAATCTTTGAAATTCAATTTATCATCAAATCTTAATTTTGAAACCAAACCTTTAACGTTTTATCTTAAACATTCAAAATTTAAGTCCAAAATGATTCCATTTTATCTTAATAATGGATATATTACCACACCCCATTTCTTCATTCATTTGAAAAAATCCAATTTTAGCTTAAAGATTATTAATAACAACAGGATGGTATCATTCGAATCATTTTAAAACATTCATCCATTTCCAATTTCCAGATTTCAAACCCATTTTGAGATCACACAAACTCCCAATTTAGATCAACCATTTAACTTCCCCAGTTAAATTTCAATTTCATCTAGAAATTTCCAATTCAGGTTGTTCATTCAAACTTATTTAACTTTCTCCTAGTTAAATTCAATTTAATCCCATTAACCTTACCCAAATTTGAATTCTCCATTTCAAATCTCAAAATTCTTTCCCATTTAAGTTTTAAAAACTTACTTCACTTTGGGTTTCACATCACATTCTAAGGGAAATTCAAACTCAACCTTAGAGTTTATTTCAAATACACATATTAATTTTCTTCGCACTCCACCTTATCCTTAAATTCTTAAACCACCTTTGGTTTAATTCAAAACAAATTCCTTTAAATTTTAAACAATTCTTATTTTAAAATAAGATCACATTCAAAATAGTCTGAATAATGTTATTTCTTTATCACTTAGAAACTATTTCCAAATTCTGGATCCAGATTCAATTCTTCAAAAGTTCAGATCATTTTTAGTTCCAATTTATAAGTCATTCTTACCTAAATGTTTTACTTCCCTAAAACATTTATTTTTGCTTAATCATTAACAAACATTTCATCATTTTAGGATAATAACCAAGATTATCATATCAGAAACCAATTCATTATTATCTCATTCTGAAACTCCATACCATATTCAAGATTTTAATTTCAATTTGAATCCATTTCAAACTTATCTTTATTTAATTTCAATTTGGTTGTATTTCTGTTGCTTCTTAATTTAATTCCAATAATTTAACAACCAATTACGTAATATTTATCAGAAAGAAATATTGCTTTATATATCAAAATATATTCTTTTATATATCATTTAAAATCTTTATATAAGAAAATAACAAGTACGCTCTCATATATGTATATATATATGTGTATATATATATATATGTATGTATGTATGTATGTATATACACTCAACTCATTCTAGGGTACCATCGACCCTATCCTTAATGAGTAAACCCACCAGAGCCAAGGTTCTTGCTTGACCTAATGCTCTGATACCAAATGTAATGACCCGGAATTTTCGATCCCAAAAATTCCAAATAGTTAGGAAATAAAGAAGAAAGAGATAGAAGAAAAGAAGAACAAAAACAAGTCACAGACAACTCACATTCGCAGCGGATCAAAATATAATATCACATAAAATAACGGTTATACAAAAGAAAACTGTATCAGTTAATATTCATTAATACATCAGAGTTACAACATTTACACAAACATAGGACAGTTAAAATAACTTGTCCGGAAACAAATCAATAATATCACAACGGATTACACTCCATACGTTTCTGTTATCCAGCTTGCCTCCTGAGCTCCAGAACGTCCTTACCTGAAAATCTGTAATACTCGGTCTGACCCGAGCATTACATCAAAGTAACACCCGGGTCAGGCTGGAAACCAGCATGAGTAAACCCATCTAACATGGAATACAAAAGCATACAACTTATATAAACCCGGGTAACTTATATCAGTTTACAACATCACAAGTTATTATAGACATCACTTATTTCACACATCAATTTCTAAGTGACAAAATTTGGATTAAATGGTCCAATTCACTTGAATCATTCCATTCCAGCCTAGTGATTTCACATATCAATCTATAAAGAATTGAAGCGGTTTCAGGTATTTACTAATACCCGATTCCGGACTCTTCGAATTCAATGTCAGCTAAACCCAAGATATCCCATTTAAATACAATTCAACTTTAATTGTCGGATAACACTTTTACACAGCAATTCATAATTGATTGATAATCACATTATCATTGTCCATCCAACATATCATATCACAAAGCAATTCATATCAGAGATATCAACCAATTCAAAGCACTCATCATCATTCAATCATTAATAAGCAAGATTGATTACTTCCATTAATTACATTAATTAATGATCCTCTAATTATTTTCATTAGTTAATTATTATTAAATTTCATATAATAAATAACCTTTAACTTTATTACATTCATTAATCAATCTTGATTAATCACAATCAAAAATTAACTTTCCTTAATTACTTCATCAATTAAACCAACTCCTTGATTAATTATATAAATTAATCCTTCAATTACATTGAGTAATCATTACTTAATTCCTTCCACCTAGTAATTATGCTTTAATTACTACCCATCAAGTAATTTCCTTTAATTAATTACATCCAGTAATTATCCACTAATTTCTTCACTATGTAATTATACCACATTAATTACCTTAAGTAAGTATACTTAACTCAACACCGAATGATTACCTTTAACTAATTAAACTTAATTAATTGACTAATATTAACCACTTTAACTTAATTAATTACACAAAATAATTAACCTTACCATACAAATTGATTACGTTGATCCAAAATTAATTACTCGAATTAATTATTCTATAATTACTTACATTGATTAATTATCCTCTAATTAATCATCTTCGTTAATTAACTAACCCTTTTATTAATTCCCTTAATTATTCAATCCTTTAATTACACTAAGTGATTAATCCTTAATCACTTCCTTTTGGTAACTAATTAGTCACTAATTACAAATTAATTACTTAATTAACTAATTTCTAACTATTAATTAATAAATCTTAAACTTTATTAAATTAAACTAATCAATTACCCTTAATTACCCTATGTAATTAAATAGTCATTAATCATCCAAATCTTAATTGTCTCTTAAGATAAATCTTTATTTTTATTAATGACTTACTTATCACTAACAAAATTTAAATGCATTCCCAAAACACTCCACTTTTAAATTGAACTTTAAATTTAAAATAAATTAAAATTTAACTTAACAAATTTTAAGTTAAACAAACTTCAAATCTTCTAAATCAAATGTTTCAAGAAAAACATTTATCTTACATAACAGTTCTAAAATTACATTCAATTTAAATTTTAAAACTAGTTTTATAAAACTTCAAATTCCTGCATTTTTGAACCTACTTCGGGTCCAACCCGAGAATAGCTCGAGTCCAGACCCGAGATTCTTCAACTTCTTCCTTTTTTTTCCAAAAACTTTGCTAAAGTTTTTTTTTTTAAAAACTTGAAAACAAAATACACTTTCGAACTACACGGAAACGAGCCCGTGCCTCCGGCCTAATTTCTCGAGCTTCTCTTCGAGACTTCTTCCCAAAACAAAACTGGCACCACTGATACGTGGTGCACCTGCACTCAATGTCGACGACGATCGGACCTCCAAGTCCACCTCCTATGAGTCGCCTACGGCTACCACCATTGACCCCAAGCATCCAAATTCCTATGTATGCTCGAAATCGAAATCGAAGCAACCAAACCAACCGAAACAAAAATACTCTGACCAAAATCAACTCGTCCGAGCCACGCCGACCACCAGAGGCATCGCCACCTCGTCCAAGGCCTCACCGAAGACTAAGCTTTGTTTTCCCCCTGGTCCGATCCACTCAAATCCAATAACGACGACGAACTTCCCATTCAACAAATCGACGTCTGTAACGACCCGAAATTTTAGGCAATATCTATTTAATAATCTGTATTAATAATTTCATTGGTTTGATAATTTTCTTTATAATTTTAATTTAAGTTGATAAATTTAATCTTTTAAAAGGTTAATAAATTTTTAATCTGGTAATTTTGATCAATATCTTTCTAACAATTTAAATTTTGATAAGATTTATTTTCTTTCAAAGCTAATAAAATTTTATTCTATTTATAATATATATATATATATATTTGATATATATATATAGTGAATAGGAAATATCTTTTGTTTTAAATAAAAATTGAATTTTCAAATTATAACATATATATATATGTATGTATGTATGTATGTATGTATGTATATGTTATAATTTGGGTTGTTTTGAAATTTAATTTAATCTATTAATAATTTATATATGTGTGAATTGTGATTTGAAGCTTTGTTTTAGAATTATTATTTTTCAAAAGCTAATTTAAGTTTAATTCAATTTGTTTTCAAAGTATAAGATAATTGTTTATTTAAAATATGATAGTTTAAAAAGAGATTTAATCGAGGTTTTATTTTCGTTTTCTTTAAAGTGTTTAAATTTAATGTAACAACACGCATATTTATCGATTTTATATTTAAATATTTTATTTAAAATATTTTATCGTTAGTCGGATTTTAGTCCGAAAAGCTACTTTTTGCATACGGTCGAATTAGGGCTCGGGACCACTCCCATTGAGTTCAAAATGACGTCTGCGACCTTTTTGAGTATAAACTTCGATATGTTTGGAGATAGTAGAATTTTGCTACTTTTTCTTTAGGGCTTTGGGTTGGGTTTCAGCCCATTAACCTCACTTATACTCTAGCTCAGCCCTCTCCTCTCCATTCACTCATTCTAACTCCTCAAACTCAAGCTCCAACTGAAAATGTGGAGAGGAAGGGGAATTAGAAACTCCAAGCCCTAGTTCCTCTTGCTAGCTCCAATTCTTGCTCCAAAATCAAAGAGAATCCATTAGTAAGCATCCTCTTCTTCTTCTCTAACTCTTTCTCCATTCAATTTCAGAAATTTCCCAAACCTAACTTAGGGAATGTTCTTCTTTTGAGCTTAGATTCAAGCTTCTAGTGTTGAGATTGAAGAGGGATTGATCTTAGCTTGTTCTTAAAGCTTCTCCTTCATTGATTTGGGTTCAAAGGTGAGATTTTTATCTCACATCTATGCTTATATTTATCTTCGAATGTTAGGTATGAATTCCTAACACTTATTCGTGTGCATTTACTTTTGGTTTGGATTGATTTGGTGAATATTTCAATTTTTAGTGTTTTGAGTTCAATTCGTTAAAAATCCTAACTTTGATGTTTGAACATGTTTTGGTGATGCATCGAGGAGCATATAGGGCCGGGTAGTCGATTGGCATAAACCCTTAGAGCCGTTGCTCGTGCGAATGCAATTTGATCGAGATTTTTGCACCTCATCCAAAATAGGGAAGGGGAGTGCTGGCAACAGGTTCGGCCGACCGAGACCCTGGGCCGGTCGACCGACCTGCTACCCAGGCACTTCCTGCCTCGGTTTGGAAGTGCCGATTACAGGCTTCGGTCGACCAACCTGGTGCCCCGTGCACTTCCAACCCCTGGTTCGGTCGACCGAGCTCTGTAGCCGGCCAACCGACCTGGTACATTTTTGCCTATTTCGCCTAGTTGTTTGAATTTCCAACTTTAATCGATTCGTATTGTTTCCTATGTGTTGTTATCATTTGTTATGACTTTGATGACTCTTTTTTAGGGATTTTTGAATATCCATTTGGATGGATTCTTTATCGGTTTCGTTAGATTTTTATTCACATCTTCGTATGTGAATCTTAGTGATTGATTGTTCCTACAATCTTCTTTGTGATTTGTCACTTTAATAATATAAAGGTTTCTATACTAGTAGTAAATATCAAAACTCTTTCTTCAAATGATTTCAACTCTATTTTAGTACAAAACTCGTTTCTTAAACTGATTTCCAATCTATTAGTATATACAAACCTTTACCTCACTCGTATGAGAAATCTAATTAAACGACTTAGTAAAACAAGTGGTATGAAACGCTTGCGTTTACTTCGTCGGTTAATTCTTGGACTTGTTCGATTGAATCTCTTGTGACAGTTTTCTAGTGGAGATCTACAATTTGTTCGTAAATATTTAAGTTAAGTTAGTGGTTATGGGACATGAAGCTAAGCTCATATATTTACTAGCTTACTGTAATTGACACTTCTCTTTGATCATGACGATCATTTTATGTTTTGGACTAGCATTGTGCAATGTCTTTGTGATTTGGTTCATCGGATGTCACGTTGTACGACGTCGTTGTTCCCTTTGATTGTGTTTTGGTTCATCGGATGTCACGCTGTACGACGTCGTTGTTCCCTTTGATTGTGCTTTGGTTCATCGGATGTCACGTTGTACGACGTTGTTGTTCCCTTTGATTGTGTTTTGGTTCATCGGATGTCTCGCTGTACGACGTCGTTGTTCCCTTTGATTGTGTTTTGGTTCATCGGATGTCACGCGGTACGACGTCGTTGTTCCCTTTGATTGTGTTTTGGTTCATCGGATGTCTCGCTGTACGACGTCGTTGTTCCCTTTGATTGTGTTTTGGTTCATCGGATGTCACGCTGTACGACGTCGTTGTTCCCTTTGATTGTGTTTTGGTTCATCGGATGTCTCGCTGTACGACGTCGTTGTTCCCTTTGATTGTGATTTTTGGATTTCGTGTGTTGAATTCTGGAATTTATGTTTCACCAACTTTTACGATTGGCATTGATATATATGTCATTTATTGTGGCTTGGTGAATGAAATTAGGAGTATGAGATTCCTTTTTATCCTTGAGTAGATCTTTGCGATATTGATTAATCTCTTATTGATTTTTCAATTACTTATATATCACAGCTTGGCATTGTGATTGTTATACGTTTAGTCATATTTCTTATTCTATATCATTTCATCTGATATTTATAGCTAGACTGATCCGTTTATTATTTTCTTATTAAATAATACTCGGGTCAGACCGAGATGTTACAGGTGCTTCTGCTTGACTTCTCATCCAGGATCATTACTCTGACTTTTGGCTAACTACTTAGATTAGTAGTTTATTTTGTTGTATACACTTGAGATATAGACTCATAGATGTATTCTTTTGTCTAGCACTTGTATCTATTCTTTTGTGATGTCGTGGATCTTATTTGACCACTACTCTGATGTACACTTTTATGTGTAATATTCATATCTATTTCCGCCTTTGTGATATGAATTATCTGTGACTGATTTGTGTTATGCTTGTTTCTATATTTGTTTTCGAAGATTATTATAGCCACTGTGTAGTAGCTTTGTGTTTGTATCGGTATGTCGGATTTCCTCTTGAAATAAAATGCATGTTATACTATCTGACATATCGGTGCTCGCGCAAAGCAATTACACGGATGGTCACGCCTCAACAGCCTTATTCTCCGTGCTAGTTGACAGCATTACTCCGTAGTGTTCTTGCTAGCGTGGGTATAGAGGTGGGGCGTCACATTTAAAATGATTATAAATGTATATATATAAATGTTTTAGATTTTTAAAATATATGTATAAAGATTAATTAGAATTATAACTAGTTTCATAATATTTTCTTTAAAGATTAAATTTATGTATATGTGAGTATTTAGTAATTTTGTAAATTAAAAGCTTATATTACATTTTAAATTAAATAGAAATTTATTAAAAACACTTGAAGACATGTGTAAACATGTTAATTACCTTAGTAACATATGTTAGTCAATTAAGAGGTATATGTGACAAGTGTCTTTAATTAAATTTTTTTTTTCTTTAATTTTTATTAGATCATAACTAAGTTAAACATATCTTTCCTATTTTCTTCAATCTAATTCCTACTCTCAGCTGAACAAAGAAATTTGTTTCCTCTTTCAATTAATGGCAAAGCAGAAATTATTTTCTTCAACCTGAAATTTAAAACCCAAAGGCAAACCAAAATAAAAAACCTGAAGTAAAAATCTGCAAAACAAGATTAGAAGCTGCAATTCAAATTTAAACCTGCATTTCGAAATGAAGACCCTCAGTTCAACACTATAACCTCAACCTGCAAATTTAAAAGCTGCAATTCAAAGGGGTTATCAAGAGCAACAGCAGTTTAAAATCAACGAATTATAAGCATGCATTCAATTTCATCAAGCATCAGCAAATCAAAAGCAAAAACATTTTCCAGATTTAAAAGTTCTAGCCTGGAAAATTCAATAAACTGCTGTGCTCTGCAAATTATATGCCGAGTAAATTATTTTAAAAACAGTTTTAAATTAATCTGAGTTTGAATGATGATGCATGCAAATGAAATTTGCTTTGATGATGCATGTTTGTTTGAATGCCTATAGATTGGAATGAAAGTTCTGTTGTTCTAAACAGATTTGATTTTCCCTCTTTAAATTCAATATCTCATTCTTTATCTATTGTTAATCTGTAATTTTCAAACAAGAATGATTGAGATCATGCAAATTCATTACTAAAATCATTCCAGGTGTTTAGAATGAATATTCATTTCGAAAACTTTAAAATGGTAGTGAAAAAAACTATTTTTTCACAAAAATCAACTTTCTTAATTTTGAATTAACATTATAGGATTGGATTCGTGTTTGAAAATCATGAATTTTCACATGCAATTCATAATTTTTAAAGTGAAAATCAACTGGGAATTTTAAGTTGAACTATATCGGCAATTTGACGAATTGCCGATGATATACTCAATAATTATAGTCGAATTTTTGGTTGAAGCATTCTAGTGGGTTGTTGATTTAGGGAAAAATGCAATTGGATTTTTCCAATGTGTGAATTGTTTGAATTCGAGCAAACTAGGGTTTTTGCTTGTTTTTGCTACGGCTTGATTGTTGAGGCGTTCGCAATTTGGAGTCGTGACCAGAATCATTAGCATTTAGAGATGACGAAGCTCAGGTTGAGACGAAGGTGTAGTGTGGTCGGCGAGGATCATCGACGTCGTGGTGGATGGCCGTGGGGGTTTTTGGGTGGTTCGGTTTTCTGCAGATTCGTGCTACTGGTCGAATTTTGTTTCGGGTTGTTATTGTTGGATCTGGGTTCACATTGTTGCTCGCGAGTGACATTGTGACTGTCGACGGTGGTCGCGATGACCGTCGCTGGCCGGGGGTGATGTGCAAGGTGCACCGTGTACGGTTTGTACACTGGGTATTTTCGAATTTGAGAAGACGAGGTTTTCCCCGGAGTAGCTTTTGCGTCTTCACTGTGTTCGTCTTGAAGTTGTGGCGAAGTTGTGGCGTTAGGGTTTTGCTTCGAGGGAAGCTCGAGTTGTTGAAGTGTTTTACTCGAGTGCTGGGTTGTTTGCTCATTGTTAAGTGCTGTTAATAAAATAAAGTTGCAAAGTAACTCGAGTTTTTAGTCATTTGTTTTCTGGTTAGTTCTGTAATAAATAAAGTTGCAATTTAACTTGATGTTGGAATAAATACAAATAAAACCTTTAAAAGATGATAATTGAATTTATTTTAAATTTAATTTGTTAAGAAGTTTGAATTTGAAAGTAATTATCTAAGTAGATGTTGAATTTCAATTTAAAGAAATGTTTTGAATTTTAATTTAAAAAGAAGTGATTGCAATTTTAAGTATTAAATCAAAAGTTTTTAAAAGTAATGTTTAAAAAAACTAAGTTTTCAAATTTTATTTAAAATGAATAAGTTTTAAGTTAGGTAATTAAAGTATTTTAAATTTAAAATTGATTTCTAAATGCCTTATTTTCAAATAAGGTTATTATTTTGATTTTTGAAAACTAAATAGGATAATTTGCTTAAGTTGTTAAAATTTGATTAATTTCAAATAATTTATTTATGAAAATAAATAATGTTAAATTATTTTAATATGAAATTAAGAATACTTGATTAAATATGATTTGTAATTAAGTAAAAATTAATTAAGATAAATGTTTTTCTTAATCAATTAAGGATTTTGAAATATAAGAAGTTAATTAATTATTTAATTAATTTGAAATAATTAGTTAATTGTTTATTTAATTTTAAATAATCAATTAATTATGAATTAATTAAGTGTAATTACTTAATGAAGTAATTAATGGTTAATTATTGAACGTAATTCAGAATGGTGATTACTTATGGAAGTAATTAGAGGAAATTTCTCATGGGAGTAATTAAAGTTGAAGTGATTAATGGATAATCACTTGATGAAATTAATTAAGGAATTGATTAATATAATTGTTTGAAATTAATTAATTATGGAGTAATTAATTAAATAAATAAATTAGGATTATTTAATGATGGAATTAATTACTTGTTAAGTAATTAATTAAGAGAGTAATCAAGATTTATTAATGAAAGTAATTAGAAGATAATTACTTATGTAAGTAATTAAGGGTTAATTACTTAATTAATTTTAGTTAATTAATTTATGTGATTAATTAATTAATGAATGTGATTAATTTTAAGATTAATTACTAAGTGTAATTTATGAAAATTGTAATTAATTAATAAAGTAATTAATTAAGGATTTATTAATTATTTTAGTTGATTAATAATTACTTAATGAAGTAATTAAAGACTAATTAATTAGATTAATTAATCAAAGGTTTATATAATTAATTAAGAAGTTAGTTAATCAATATACGTAATTACAATTGTTAATTACCGTCAATGATCAATGAGATGATTAATTATAAATTAATTACTTAATTAATTAAAGAATTATTAATTAATAAGGATTATTAGTTAATGTAATTAATTAATTAATCAAGTTTGATTAATAAAAGTAATTAATTTAAGTGGGATTAATTAATTGTAATTAATTAAGGTTAACTTAATTAAATATAGTTAATTAAGTTAATGGGAGTAAATGAAGGATCATTAATTATTGTAATTAATGATAGTAATAAAAGGTTAATTACTGTATATGGTTAAGGATAATTACTTGAATGTAATTAAGGTATGATTAATCAAAGGAAGATTAATCAAGAAGATCATTAAGAGTTGATTAATTTATTTATTTGGAATAAATAAATGAAGAAGGTTTAGGTAATCCAATTGATTAAGAGTTAATCAATTTTTCTTATGGAATAATTGATTGATATTGGATGGTTGATTTATATTGGATAATTGATTTTCGGTGATTGGTTCATACTGGATGATTTGGATATCTCTGTTATGTGATATGCTGTTTTGTGATATGTATGGATGAATGTGATAATAGTAGATTATCTATCTGTGTAATGTGAATCATCCATTTATGTTAAGTGATATTCTGAATATCTACTGTTTAAACCCTTAAGTACAATTTGGACATTAAAATGGCGTTTGGATTCGGTGAGACCGGGATCGGGTTTCCATATTTGGATAATCCGAAAACCACATCGATCCAAATTAAACGTTAGGTCGTCGATCCAAGTGGAGCTTAGTGAAGACTTGAGGTGTAAGAACTATTCGTCAGTATAACTCTAGGGGTGATTCTGTGATGAGTTGGACAGAAATAGTACATGTTTGAGATGTGATTTAGAGTGCAAGGGCTATGGTCGTTGACTCTAAGGGTGATTCCAAAATGAGTGCAACGAGATAGTGCCTACGGTTTCGTTCGAACCCGGAACGAACTTGTGTGGATTGAATGCTTTCAGAACATCGTCAGGTGGGCAATGAGAATTCTAAGATAAATGTGTCTTATAAAGGTAATTGTAGCATCAAGCCTCATCAACCAGGAATGGCTAAAACAGGGGAGGTGTAGCAAGGCTAGGTGGGTAGCACCCATTTCAGGACAAGATTTCCCCCTGTCTAGAAGTCCCTTTTTATTTCGGCTGTGTGGCTAGTTGGAATCGCGTGCCAACTGCGGGGTTGTCTTGTTCGAGACTGTCCAGTAAGGGATTGTCCCGGCCTTGTGTTGCAGGGGAGTTAGGGTGGCTCCTCGGTACGGTGATCTAGGCCACGTATTGTGACGGGCGGTACCCTAGTAGCCCTATCATTGATGGAAACCCATTCTTCCTACGAGACCCTATGGTTTTGTTTGTATTACCCACTTTTATGGCTAGTAGCTGGAATTTAATAATGTAACAATTTCGGGTATTTCTTATTTATTTGAAAACCCTAGACACTATTATAATATCACTAGATTTCCTATCAAATGTTTTGGTTAGCGTAAGGTAAAAACTTTTCCATGTTTATGTGTGGGAAGTCTTACGTGATACCTTTTCTTTTCAAAGGTTTTTCTAAAATTAAGCAATTTTAACCCGTTTACTCACACCAGACCCCTGTCTGACCCGAGTGTTTATTTTCTGTTTTATTAAACTCTTGGGTACTTATATTATGTATGAGTAGTCAAGTGATTCAGGTTTGCTTGACGAATTCTGGGGGAGATATGGAACAGGAGGCTTCCACGTGTAGATATATTATAGTTCCGCTGTGTTTGTTTGGTATCTGTCTCTTGTGATATCTTGAGTTGTATGGTTAGACAGATGTTTATAACTGTCTAATATGTGTTGTATAAGTTGTGTACTCTGATGTAATATGATACTATGTAATGTTTTATGTGATATATTATATTTCATTATTTCCGCTGTGAGTATGTGATGTTGTTCTCTTTCTTTTCTTCTTCTATCCCTTTCTTTCTTAATTGGTGATGCGACTTTTTGGTGTTAGGAAGTCGGATCTATTACAGTTGGTATCAGAGCGTTAGGTTGAGTGAATACCTAGGCTCTGGAGTGGTGTCTTTCTTGAGAGAGCGTACTTATAATTTTTATATAACTATATATATATATATATATATATATATATATATATATATGTACCTACCTAATCTGTTGGGTTATCTGTTCGGATTTTCCAACGTAAGTTTTAGAGGTAGATAGAGTAGTGGTGTGTGTGTGTGTAACACAACTACCACTAATGGAAGAGGTCCATATGTTTGAGGTTGGAAGTTTTTGTCGAGATTGTAGACCTAATACCATCTCGAGCGAGATTTGCAGTTTGGAGTAAGGATTTCTCTGATCTCTGAAGGAAATCTTTTTAAAGATTCGGAGTCTATCTTTGAAGCGTAAGTTTGGATCTGTCAGAAGTGCAGAAGTAAGTGATGGTATCTTGATAACTGCGTGATGAGATGAGGTATCCATGGATATTTCAAAAGATGTTTTCTCTTGAAGCAGTTTAGAAGTAGTTGAGGACCAGTTTTTACCTGCCGCAGGGAAGATTCGTCTGAGTAGAAGTTGTCTGGATCTTTAGCAAGGAGGTTGCCTGTTTTGGAATATGAGATTAAGGTCTATAAGTTGCTTCGCTTCGGCATAGTCTCATTTGTCATTCCTTAAGGAGAGCGAGATGTTGATGCTTGGTTTGGAGCCCGAGTTCCTTGAGAGGTTGTCTGCCATCTCGAAGGTCTGTTGTGTGGTTGTTGATAGTTTTGGTTTTCAAGGAGCCTTTGGATTAGAAGTCTTTGGTTAGCTATGGTAGTAGTGCAACTCGAAGTGTTCGGTGTACTGTCGAGAAGGTCTTTTAGCTTTGCATTATCATTGAGGTAGAGTTTGGAAGCAGCAGTGTGGCTCGTTTCTCCGATGGTTCAGGAATCTTAGTGGTTCTTCTTCAGCAATCCGGGCAGTTGGTGAAAGTTTTTCTTGAACAGTTAACCTTGTTTGGAGAAGCTTAAAGTTGTTCTAATTGATAAAGAGAGGACGGTTTCTTTGGAATCCGAACTAGGTAGGATCGCAAAAGTGACTTGCGATTATTTTGGAAATTTATTTTGAGCAATCTTTTGTTTGGGACTGAGGATTCTCATGTGGAAGTAGGAGCTACTGATGTAATCTGAAGTTTGTCTGCATCTGGAGTTGAGTTCCATATTGTTTTGGTTCCAGAAGCGATTTTGGTAGTTAGCCTAGAAGGAAGAGTTGGTGTAGCAGCTCAGGAATATTTTTGGAATTTGGATTGGTCAGATCTAGTTTTTGAGTTGTATTCTGTTATAAGGATGTGTGACCGAGTCAGATGAGTCACTCGGATATTATGGATTTGATGAATAAAGTTTTCCCGGATATATTGGATAAGTTTGTACTTGTGTTCATCAAAAGTATTCTTATCTATTTCAGAATCAGAGTTGTGCAGCAGAAGCGAGGTAGCAGCTGTACGAGAAAGGAAGCAAGTTCTGTTTGCTATTGCTTGAGTAGTAGAGCTTGTGTTCTGGATTTCGACGGATTTTGGAAGACTTTTCTGTTGGATAGGATCTAGAAACTGGTTTGCTTTGGTCTAGTTGTTCTGGAAGTATCATCATAGGTTGAGCTGATCAGGAAGAAGATTGGCAGCCCAAGATTGTCTGTTAAGTTATGCAGATATGAGATAAGGAGTTTGGAATTCGAAGTTGGAATCTTCATTGTTATTAAGATTTCTCTGGTTAAGAGAGCAGTAATTGGATAGGATTGGATGGCTAGTTCTGAGGCATCTGAGATTTCTTATCTGTGTTTTTGATAAGATAAGATTGAATTGCCAGTTTGGATAGCTGGAATTCATTGTATTTCACGTATCTCTAAGGCATTACGTGTATGATTCATTGTTGGTTGTGGAATCTGGAGTTCAGTTGGATTTGGTAGTTGAGAAGGATTTGGGTATAGTCTGATATTCTGTTCAGATTGATGGATCTAGAGATGAGAGGAGCTCTGGATTTTTGGTGGTGTAGTTTGTTATCTTTTGTAAAGCGAGTCTCCCGGCGATTTATCCTTGGGAAACTCTAGATAGTATTTGAGATTTATTCTGATTTGCATCTGGATAATTAGTTGAGTTTATTTGTTTGATTGGTTGTTATGGTTGTTAGTAACTGGATGTTAGGAATGCTTTGCTGTTTGAAATTGAAATCTTTGCTGGATTATTAAATTACCTTTGCTTTCAAATTTCGGGGACGAAATTCTTTTAAGGGGGAGGATTGTAACGACCCGGAATTTTAGGCAATATCAATTTAATAATCTGTATTAATAATTTCATTGGTTTGATAATTTTCTTTATAATTTTAATTTAAGTTGATAAATTTAATCTTTTAAAAGGTTAATAAATTATTAATCTGGTAATTTTGATTAATATCTTTCTAACAATTTAAAATTTGATAAGATTTATTTTCTTTCAAAGCTAATAAAATTTTATTCTATTTATAATATATATATATATATTATATATATATATTGTGAATAGGAAATATCTTTTGTTTTAAATAAAAATTGAATTTTCAAATTGCGATATATATATATATATATGTATGTATGTATGTATGTATATGTTATAATTTAGGTTGATTTTGAAATTTAATTTAATCTATTAATAATTTATATATGTGTGAATTGTGATTTAAAGCTTTGTTTTAGAATTAATATTTTTCAAAAGCTAATTTAAGTTTAATTCAATTGTTTTCAAAGTATAAGATAATTGTTTATTTTAAATATGATAGTTTAAAAAGAGATTTAATCGATGTTTTATTTTTGTTTTCTTTAAAGTGTTTAAATTTAAAATGATTATAAATGTATATATATAAATGTTTTAGATTTTTAAAATATATGTATAAAGATTAATTTGAATTATAACTAGTTTCATAATATTTTCTTTAAAGATTAAATTTAAGTATATGTGAGTATTTAGTAATTTAGTAAATTAAAAGCTTATATTACATTTTAAATTAAATAAAATTTATTAAAAACACTTAAAGACTTGTGTAAACATGATAATTACCTTAATAACACATGTTAGTCAATTAAGAGGTATATGTGACAAGTGTCTTCAATTAAAAATTTATTTTTTTTCTTTAATTTTTATTAGATCATAACTAAGTTAAACATATCTTTCCTCTTTTCTTCAATCTAATTCCTACTCTCAGCTGAACAAAGAAATTTGTTTCCTCTTTCAATTAATGGCAAAACATAAATTATTTTCTTCAACCTGAAATTTAAAACCCAAAGGCAAACCAAAATCAAAAACCTGAAGTAAAAATATGCAAAACAAGATTAGAAGCTGCAATTCAAATTTAAACCTGCATTTCGAAATGAAGATCATCAGTTCAACACTACAACCTCAACCTGCAAATTTAAAAGCTGCAATTCAAAGTGGTTATCAGGAGCAACAGCAGTTTAAAATCAACAAATTGTAAGAATGCATTCAATTTCATCAAGCATCAGCAAATCAAAAGCAAAAACATTTTCCAGATTTAAAAGTTCTAGCCTGGAAAATTCGATAAACTGCTGTGCTCTGCAAATTATATGGTGAGTAAATTATTTTAAAAACAAATTTAAATTAATCTGAGATTGAATGATGATGCATGCAAATGAAATTTTCTTTGATGATGAATATTAGTTTACATGAATGCATGTTTGTTTGAATGCCTGTAGATTGGAATGAAAGTTCTGTTGTTCCAAACAGATTTGATTTTCCCACTTTAAATTAAATATCTCATTCTTTATCTATGGTTAATCTGCAATTTGCAAACAAGAATGATTGAGATCATGTAAATTCATTACCAAAATCATTCCAGGTGTTTAGAATGAATATTCATTTCGAAAACTTTAAAATGACAGTGAAAAAAACCATTTTTTCACAAAAATCAACTTGCTTAATTTTGAATTTACATTATAGGATTGGATTCGTGTTTGAAAATCACGAATTTTCACATGCAATTCATAATTTTTAAAGAGAAAATCAACTGGGAATTTTAAGTTGAACTATATCGGCAATTTGACGAATTGCCGATGATATACTCAATAATTGTAGTCGAATTTTTGGTTGAAGCTTGCTTGTGGGTTGTTGATTTAGGGAAAATGCAATTGGATTTTTGCTTGTGAGTGACATAGTGACTGTCGATGGTGGTCGCGATGACCGTCGCTGGCCGGGGGTGATGTGCAAGGTGCACCGTGTATGATTTGTACACTGGGTATTTTCGAATTTGGGAAGATGAGGTTTTCCACGGAGTAGCTTTTGCGTCTTCACTGTGTTCGTCTCGAAGTTGTGGCGTCGGGGTTTTGCTTCGAGGGAAGCTCGAGTTGTTGAAGTGTTTTACTCGAGTGCTGGGTTGTTTGCTCATTTGTTTAGTGCTGTTAATAAAATAAAGTTGCAAAGTAACTTGAGTTTTTAGTCATTCGTTTTCTGGTTAGTTCTGTAATAAATAAAGTTGCAATTTAACTTGATGTTGGAATAAATACAAATAAAACCTTTAAAAGATGATAATTGAATTTATTTTAAATTTAATTTGTTAAGAAGTTTGAATTTGAAAGTAATTATCTAAGTAGATGTTAAATTTCAATTTAAAGAAATGTTTTGAATTTTAATTTAAAAAGAAGTGATTACAATTTTAAGTATTAAATCAAAAGTTTTTAAAAGTAATGTTTAAAAAAACTAAGTTTTCAAATTTTATTTAAAATGAATAAGTTTTAAGTTAGGTAATTAAAGTATTTTAAATTTTAAAATTGATTTCTAAATGCCTTATTTTCAAATAAGGTTATTATTTTGATTTTTGAAAACCAAATAGGATAATTTGCTTAAGTTGTTAAATTTTTATTAATTTCAAATAATTTATTTATGAAAATAAATAATGTTAAATTATTTTAATATGAAATTAAGAATACTTGATTAAATATGATTTTTAATTAAGTAAAAATTAATTAAGATAAATGTTTTTCTTAATCAATTTAGGATTTTGAAATATAAGAAGTTAATTAATTATTTAATTAATTTTAAATAGTTAGTTAATTGTTTATTTAATTTTAAATAATCACTTAATTATGAATTAATTAAGTGTAATTACTTAATGAAGTAATTAATGGTTAATTATTGAATGTAATTCAGAATGGTAATTACTTATGGAAGTAATTAGAGGAAATTATTCATGGGAGTAATTAAAGTTGAAGTGATTAATGGATAATCACTTGATGAAATTAATTAAGGAATTGATTAATATAATTGTCTGAAATTAATTAATTATGGAGTAATTAATTAAATAAATCAATTAGGATTATTTAATGATGGAATTATTTACTTGTTAAGTAATTAATTAAGAGAGTAATCAAGATTTATTAGTGAAAGTAATTAGAAGATAATTACTTATGTAAGTAATTAAGGGTTAATTACTTAATTAATTTTAGTTAATTAATTTATGTGATTAATTAATTAATCAATGTGATTAATTTTAAGATTAATTACTAAGTGTAATTAATTAAAATTGTAACTAATTAATAAATTAATTAATTAAGGATTTATTAATTATTTTAATTGATTAATAATTACTTAATGAAGTAATTAAAGACTAATTAATTAGATTAATTAATCAAAGGTTTATATAATTAACTAAGAAGTTAATTAATTAAGATAAGTAATTACATTTGTTAATTACTATTTATGATTAATGAGATGATTAATTATTAATTAATTATTTAATTAATTAAAGAATTATTAATTAATAAGGATTATTAGTTAATGTAATTAATTAATTAATAAAGGTTGATTAATAAAAGTAATAATTTAAGTGTGATTAATTAATTGTAATTAATTAAGGTTAACTTAATTAAATATTGTTAATTAAGTTAATGGGGGTAAATGAAGGATCATTAATTATTGTAATTAATGATAGTAATTAAAGGTTAATTATTGTATATGGTTAAGGATAATTACTTGAATGTAATTAAGGTATGATTAATCAAAGGAAGATTAATTAAGAAGATCATTAAGAGATGATTTATTTATTTATTTGGAATAAATAAATGAAGAAGGTTTAGGTAATCCAATTGATTAAGAGTTAATCAATTTTGCTTATGGAATAATTGATTGATATTGGATGGTTGATTTATATTGGATAATTGATTTTGGGTGATTGGTTGATGCTGGATGATTTGGATATCTCTGTTATGTGATATGCTGTTTTGTGATATGTATGGATGAATGTGATAATAGTGGATTATCTATCTGTGTAATGTGAATCATCTATTTATGTTAAGTGATATTCTGAATATCTACTGTTTGAACCCTTAAGTACAATTTGGACATTAAAATGGCGTTTGGATTCGGTGAGACCGGGATCGGGTTTCCATATTCGGATAATCCGAAAACCACATCGATCCAAATTAAACGTTAGGTCGTGAATCCAAGTGGAGCTTAGTGAAGACTTGAGCTGTAAGAACTATTCGTCGGTATAACTCTGGGGGTGATTCTGTGATGAGTTGGACGGAA
The DNA here is from genome assembly GCA_030765085.1 of Allium cepa. NCBI lineage: Eukaryota > Viridiplantae > Streptophyta > Magnoliopsida > Asparagales > Amaryllidaceae > Allium > Allium cepa. Next base: position 419,086,959 of record CM060945.1, read on the forward strand.
ATAGTACTTACAGGTTCGAGATGTGATTTAGAGCGCAAGGGCTATGGTCGTTGACTCTAAGGGTGATTCCAAAATGAGTGCAACGAGATAGTGCCTACGGTTTCGTTCGAACCCGGAACGAACTTGTATGGATTGAATGCTTTCAGAACATCGTCAGGTGGACGATGAGCATTCTAAGATAAATGTGTCTTATAAAGGTAATTGTAGCATCAAGACTCATCAACCGGGGATGGCTAAAACAAGGGAGGTGCAGCAAGGCTAAGTGGGTAGAACCCATTTCAGGACAAGATTTTCCCCTGTTTAGAAGTCCCTTTTATTTCGACTGTGTGGGAAGTTGGAATCGCGCGCCAACTGCGGGGTTGTCTTGTTCGAGACTGTCCAGTAAGGGATGGTCCCGGCCTTGTGTCGCTGGGGAGTTAGGGTGGCTCCTCAGTACGGTGATTTAGGCCACGTACTGTGACGGGTGGTACCCCAGTAGCCCTGCCATTGATGGAAACTCATTCTTCCTACGAGACCCTATGTTTTGTTTGTATTACCCACTTTTGTGGCTAGTAGCTGGAATTTAATAATGTAACCATTTCAGCTATTTCTTATTTATTTGAAAACCCTAGACACTATTATAATATCACTGGATTTCCTATCAAATTTTTTCGTTAGCGCAAGGTAAATGTTTTTCCATGTTTATGTGTGGGAAGTCTTACGTGATACCTTTTCTTTTCAAAGGTTTTTCTAATGTTAAGCAATTTTAACCCGTTTACTCACACCAGACCCCTATCTGACCCGAGTGTTTATTTTCTGTTTTATTAAACTCTTGGGTACTCATATTATGTATGAGTAGTCAAGTGATTCAGGTTTGCTTGACGAATTCTGGAGGAGATATGGAGCAGGAGGCTTCCATGTGTAGATATATTATGGTTCCGCTGTGTTTGTTTGGTATCTGTCTCTTGTGATATCTTGAGTTGTATGGTTAGACAAATGTTTATAACTGTCTAATATGTGTTGTATAAGTTGTGTACTCTGATATAATATGATACTATGTAATGTTTTATGTGATATATTATATTTCATTCGTTCCGTTGTGAGTATCTGATATTGTTCTCTTTCTTTTCTTCTTCTATCCCTTTCTTTCTTAATTGGTGATGCGACTTTCTAGTGTTAGGAAATTGGTTCGTTACAACGCCCAACCCGAACTTAAACCCTAATATCACCTCGCCGTGCCACCACAGTGAGTGATAACCCTTCAGATTAATTTTCCCAAACACACCAACTTGAGATCTTGCTCCAATATCAAACTCGGCATCTACCAGATCCTCGATCGCCGAAATTTGACCAATTTGCAAATTTCGATCAACTCGAAATTTACCGCGATCTATCATACTAAAAGTCTTGATTTTGATCTTAAAATTCATCGTTTATGTAAATGAACAGGATCAAGCTATCAAATCCTAAATTTTAATCAATAAAAATTTGAACAAAATATGCTTTTACTATAATTTTTACAATCCTCAAGTGTTTACCAAATATTTATACTTAAATCTATTTTTAAAATTTAGATCAGCCTAATTCAAACACATCTTTCTCAAACACCATGACTTAAAAGAAATTAGGTGAAAAGATTTTAATTTTTGAATACATCTTAAGCCTGTAAACTATACTCATAGACCAGTATACATGTAACCAACGTGCACACTCATTTTCACACATATATATCACATGCAGGCATAGTGATGTTCTATACAAATGCTTTTCACAACAACATACAAATATAAACATCAGATACATAGGCAGATTCAAGATTATGGGTGTATCAGATTACTCACCTGTTTATGTTGAACGGAGGAGCAGAGAGGGTATGAAACAGAGATGCTAAATTTTGGTCTGGAACTTGAAAATGTTAGAAATCTGAAACTTAGTTGAGTTTGCTGCCTTGATTTGAAGATGCAGGTGCATGCAGTAACAAATTCCAGATTGAAGAAAATATGATGCAGGCTTCAAATGTGAAAACGTGTTACAGGGGAAATGATCTGGTTTGCATTTTTGATTGAAGAGAATTACTGATTTGTTTTAGAGGAAGTGTTTTCAGATTTTGTGTTTTGCTTTGGATTCAAACTTAGCTTTTAGATTTAGAGAAGGAAAAGAATGAAAGGAAAAAATTGTTAATATATAAACTGAAATGTTATTTTTAAATAAAGATAAAAGAAAAAACTAACTTTTGAAATGCCACATGTCCTTTATTTTGACATTTGTCATATAAGTTACTCAAAAATCTAACACATGTCTCTTTTAGGGTTAATTAGTTGTAACAACCCGCATATTTATCGAGTTTGTATTTAAATATTTTATTTAGATATTAACTCGTTAATCGGATTTTGGTCCGAAAAGCTACTTTTTGCAAACGGTCAAATTAGGACTCGAGACCACTTCCATTGAGTTCGAAATGTCGTTTACAACTTTTTAAGTATAAACATCGATAGGTTTGGAGTTAGTGAAATTTCACTGACTTTTCCCGCTTTGGACTTTGGGTTAGTTTAGCCTATTAAGCCCAAGTTCCAACCCTCTTCTCCTCACTCTTCATAAATTTCCTAACTAATCAAGCTTTGGCATTAATGGTGGAGGGAATGGGAAATTAAAACTCCAAGCACAAATTCAATTGCAAATCCAACATTCAACTCCAAATTCAAGTAGAAGATATTGGATTCAAGCTTTGGATTGCTTCTCCTTGCTTTCAAGCTTCATCTTTATAAACTTTAGTGCAAAGGTGAGATTTTTATCTCACAATTCTAGCCTATAACTATATTGGACTGTTGGGAATGATTCCCCATCACTTTAGCATGTGCATTTGCATTTGGTTTGGATTGGATTGGCGAAAAACTCCAATTTTTAGCGTTTTTGACAAAAAAACTGCAGTTAGGTCGCACTGCCTCGGATTTAGGTCGTTCTGGCCTTAAGTCGTTTCTGGCCATCGCTAAGTCGTCCACGAGTTAAGCCTAAGTCGTAAGTCGCGCGCGTTGAAAAGTCACCGCCTTTGTATTTCAATTCGCCTGTGTTGAGTCGTTCACGAGTTAGAGTGCTAAGTCGGCTGCGAGTTAAGAGTTAAGTCGTTCGCGTGTTATCTCGTAAGTCGTCTCCGACCTAAGCTCCAGTAAGTCGTTCGCGTGTTATCTCGTAAGTCGTCTCCGACCTATGCTCCACTAGGTCGTAGGTCGTATCCGACCTAAGCCTCTCTAAGTCGCGAATTGTTAAGTCGGCTGTCCTTAAGTCGTTCGACCCCACTAAGTCGTAGGTCGCCTCCGACCTTACCCTTAGGTCGTATGACCTGTTTGTTAAGTCGGCTGTCCTTAAGTCGTTCGACCCCACTAAGTCGTAGGTCGCCTCCGACCTTACCCTTAGGTCGTATGACCTGTCATCCACTAGGTCGCGCCACTTAGGTCGTATCCCTTAGGCCGCGAACTCTTTAGGTCGTTAGACCTCATTTTGCTTTAGGTCGTAAGCCGCTTGTCTTCACTTAGGTCGTACCGTGACGGGGCGCTGCCCCGCACCCCGCCGGGGGCGCTGCCCCCTGGACCCCCGCGACCTGACCGGGCAGGTCGAACCCCGTATAACTCTGCGTAGGCGATCTTATCTGAAGAACATTCAACCGAACTTCCTGAGCTGATTTCCTTGGATTTTATTCGCATCTCCGTATGCGATCTTTGTGACTGATTGTTTCTACACTTACTTATGTGTTTTGTCACTTTATAATATAAAGGTTTCAATACTAGTAGTAAATATCAAAACTCTTTTAACAAACAATTTCAACTCTATTTTTAATAACAAAGCTCTTTTCTTAAACCGTTTTCTAATCTATTAGTATATACAAGCCTTTACCTCACTCGGATGAGAAATCTAATTAAACGACTTAGTAAAACAAGTGGTATGAAACGCTTGCGTTCACTTCGTCGGTTAATTCTTGGACTTGTTCGATTGAACCTCTTATGAAAATTTTATTAGTGAAGATTTACAGTTTGTTCGTAAATATTGAAGTTAAGCAAGTGGTTATGGGACATGAAGCTAAACTTCTATATTTACTAGCTTAGTGTAATTGACACTTCTCGTTGATCTTGATGATCGCTCTATGAATTAGACTAGCAATTGCGCGATGTCTCTTTCATTGCAAGGTTAGACTAGACACCACTTGTGTGATTCCATTCACACATACCTTTCTGCTTTTTGGTTAGTCTTGACCTCATTCTGTGTGATTCCACTCACACATGTGGGGTAGCTCCCCATGGTCTTCGGACCGTCATGTGATAGGCCTCTTTCCTTTTTTATGATTTCTGGATTTCTCGTGTTGATTTCTGGAATTTGTGTCATTGACTTGTTATGAGTACAAGTTTAGGGTATGATGCCCCCTTCGAATCTTTGAGAAGATTCTTGTGATATTGATTATCTCTTATTGATTGATCTTCTGTTGATCATTATTTACATACTTATAGCGGTATGTCGTTATGGATGTTTATGTTTATGCCATATCTTTTATGTTATATCATGTCATCTGATATTTATAGCTAGACTGATCCGTTTATTATTTTCTTAAATAATACTCGGATCAGACCGAGATGTTACAGGTGCTTCTGCTTGACTTCCTCCCAGGGATTCATCACTCTGACTTTTGGCTAACTGTTTAGATTAGCAGTTTTTGCTGTATACACTTGAGATATAGACTCATAGTTGTATTCTTTTGTATAGCACGTGTTGCTATTCTTTTGTATTATCGTGGATCTTATTGACCACTACTCTGATGTACACTTTCATGTGTTAGTTATATATTCATATCTTCTTCCGCCTTTGTGATATGGATATCTGTGACTGATTTGTGATATGATTATTTCTATGTTTGTTTCCGAAGATTATTTATAGCCACCGTGTGATAAGCTATTACATGGATGGTCGCTCCTCAACAGCCTTATTCTCCGTGCTAGTTGACAGCACTTCTCCGGAGTGTTCTTGGCTAGCGTGGGTATAGAGGTGGGGCGTCACATTAGTTATGTTAATGAAAGATTATGTTTTAACTAATTAGTTAATTAGTATTTATATATACATGTATAGATAATTTTAAAAGAAATAAACCAATTATATTTATAAATAAAGCTTATACAAATATCTTTAATTCAAATATTTCAAAATGTCTATCTTTTGAAATTCATAATTAATTCAAATTCAAATCAAAATTCTAAAATCAATTTAAAATCAAGTTATATATACATATATAGCTGCATATTAAATTTAAAAATAACAAATCTATTTCTATAAGTCTATTTATGTTTATAAAAACAAAGTATTATAATTATTATTTCAAATTTTAAATAATTTATAAAAGAGATTATAAATTACTTCTATTATTAAATTAATTAATATATCATATGCTATATTACATTTTAACTTCTATTTTTAAATCATATGTATCAAGTATTATTTAAAAAGAAATAAAACAAACCTTTTATTTGAATTTTAACTTAAGCTAAGATATAATTTTAAACAAATAACATTTATCTTAAGTATTTACAAACCATATAATTATTTATTAAATAGCTTTGAAAAGCTTAATATTAGTTTAAATCATAAGTCCCAAAATATTGAATACATTATTAGAATTTGAAAACAAGACTTTATTTATTTATTAAATTCAAACCAAAGATTATCTATTTACAATGTATACAAATATATACATTATAAATAGATAACAATTTATTAAATTTTAAAAGATAAAATTAATAAATTAAATATTTATTAAAAGAAGATTATTAAATCAATTCAAACTTTATCGACACAAATTATCAAATCAACTTAATTTTAATGCAGATTATTAAATTTATTTTGCCCAAAATTTCGGGTCATCACATTGGTAAAAAGATACATGAGGAAGGATACCATTGGTCTCGAAGGGTATTAAGTTTTGATTCTTAATTTTAAAGGATAAAAATGCTTTGATAAGAATAAAGAATTGACTAGGGACGTGACCTTTTTTTGTTAAAGACCTTCTAAATTGGACTACTGATGACATTATTGTAACGACCCGCAAATCCGTACCCCTTGAGTCAACACTATTCTACATCAATCAACTCAAGATGGTACAGAAATACTTACCATTTGGGTTAAGAAGAAGAGGTAGAAGAAGAAAATAGTAAACAACTATAGAATCTAACCATCGCAGCGGAATAAAATATAATAGATATTAACATATTTTTACACCAAAACAAATATATCTGTTCATATATTACATCATCAGAGTACATCAATCACAACTCAACATCAATAACATACAACCGGATAAATAGCTACTTAACACAGCGGAATATATATAAAACAAGTACGAAAGTACGTGTCGTCATCCAGCTCGTCTCATGAACTCCACAGCATTAAATCCTGTATCCTATAATACTCGGTCTGACCCGAGCATTATAGTTAAATAACACCCGAGTCAGTCTGGAATACCAACGTTAGAAAATCACAGTCAATTGATTATTAAAGTTTCAAAAATCCTTTGAAAACAAAAGCATCTCGTAAGACCACGCCACAAATAAACATGTCGGGTTTTTACCTTACGATAGCTAAAACAATTTTTATACAAATCCTATGATATTATAATAGGATCTATATAAAAATACTTATAAAATAGCCGAAATTGTTACATCTATTAAATTCCAGCTAGTAGCCACAGAGTGGGTAATACAAACAAAACTCGTACAAGGCTCGTAGGGAGAATGGATTTCCAACTAATGACTAGGCACTGGGGTGCCACCTGTCACAGTACGTGGCCTAGATCACAGTACCGAGGAGTACGTCCGCTCCCCTACAACACAAGACTAGGACTACCCCTTACTGGATAATCCCGGGTGAGATCACCCCGCGGTTGGGATCAGTAACCGCACCACTAAGCCGAAATAAAAAGGGACATCTAGATAGGGATGAACTCACCCTGCTTGGGTGCTACCCACTTAGCCTTGCTGCATAACCCTTGATTTTCAGTCATTCCCGGTTGATGAGGCTTGAGGCTAAGCATTACCTTTTTAGAACATGTCCCTTAGAATGCCCATCGTCCACGTGACGATGTTCCGAAAGCATTCATCCATACAAGTCCATCCTGGGTTCGAACGGAACCGAAGGAACTATTCCTATTACATCCATTTTGGAATAGCTGCTAGCCCCTGCACTTCACTGCTCCAACTTCGAATCCAAAATCGTTTTCCATGAAATGTACAAACCGGATCGAAGTGGTTTTCGAGAAATAAATCTCGATCCCGGTCTCTTCGAAACGATCAGTGCATTTGGCCAATATTGATAGTCGGTGATTTAACTATCAATTAATATTCACAAACAACCATCAACCAATAAATAATTTCCCAAGTTATTTATTAATCTCAAAAATATCTTCACAAGATATATTTTCACTTTTCAAACCCCTTTGAAAAATAGTTTTCAAAACTATCTTCCTTTCTCAGAATAAATTCCAAGTATTTCTATTTCCACTGGAATCACCAAGCACAAAACTTCAGATTTTTAAAATAATTTAAAATGCTTAACTTTGAAACATACTTTAAAACATTTAAGTTAAAACTACTTCAATAGTTTACTAAAATTACATACTATATGAATATTTGAAAATAAGGTTACTTTATAAAATATAAAACTAGGTTTTCACTTTTTAAAACAAAATATTAAGTCACTTTTTAAGTAATTACTACGATAATAGATTTGAAAAATATTTACCTAAGAATTTAAAAGAATAAATTTTCTTAAACATGCTTTTTAAAACAACATTAAAGCTTTTAACTTATATTTAAAAATTTACTTTGAACGTACTTGGCTATCCAGAGAAATATACTTCTCTTCACATTCTTCTTTAAATTTTCAATTTCAAACACTTGAATCGATTTCCAAATTGATTTCCAATTTACTCCCTTTTATTCCAAAATCCATTAATTTCAGATTTCATTCCTTAATTTTGATTTAAAATACTTTTAACTGAAAATACCAATTTTAGATTTCTCAAATTACTTATTTATTCTTTTAAATAAATTTAAACTTTAAATTTTAAAATAATTCTTTATTCCTTTAATTGATACCACTTAAGTTTACAATTCATTCATTTCTGTTTTATTCAAAATTCTTTTCCCATACTCGGAATTATTTATTAGTATTTTAATATCACTTCCATTCCTTTTCAATTCATTCTTAATTTATTTGCTATAATTATTTTACTTAAACTCCATTCTTTTATTGTCTTTCCAAAACTCCAATTTTATATATTTTTGGTAACTCATATACCTAAATATACTCAATCAAACCATAGCATTCAATATTCCAATATAATTCATCATAAAATATCAAATAATCACAACAGAGAATATTAAATAATTTAAATAAATGTTGAGGAATCCAGTTGGATCCCTCTAACCTGTTTTCCCTGCATCCACAGATGTTAGCACAACATAAAATACCAATTCCACTTCGAGGTGGAATATCAAGGTATATAGGTTTTAAATATAAAATCAATCCGCTATTATGCGGCGCATAGGGTCTCATTCGCTATATAATGCGGAAATCAAACATTCCAAGAGATACCATATACTACTATATATAATATAGCACACCAAATCCAATCAATCAATCAATTATTTAAATTTAACCAATTAAATTAAAATAAAAATTCAGCTGAGTGAGATTAACTCACATTTGACCTTAGTTTTACAATCCACCCAAATTAGCTTGCTTCCTTCGCCATTTTGACCTTGTATAAATTTTAAATGATTTTCTTATCAATATTCGAATAAATCGATCATTTATATTCCCATTTATAAATTATTAATATTTGAATTAAGAAAACAATTTATTAAAAATAACCGACCCATCAATTATCCTTCCAAATAAATTTAAATCGACTAGTATTTTAAATTTAGACCAGTAAATTTAAAATTTAAAATAAATTTTTCTATGATAACTAATTTTCTAGTAACGAAAAATTTAAATGAGTTACTTAAACCGCTTACACCAATACATTATTTCAAATGTAATTGCAATTTTAAAACATGTATATTTCTTTTTTTTCTTCTTCTTTCAGTAAAGAATATAAATATTTCTTCTCTTCTTCCTTTTGTAAATAAATTTAAAAACAATATATATATATATATATATATATTTGTTAAATTTAAAACATAATTTAACTTTTATCTTACTGTATTTATTATCTTATCTGTATTGAATTATCTTTCAGAGAAATCAAGCTAAATCGAGAGGGAAAGAAAAACGAATACCTTAAAACATTGCTACACTCGAACCACCATCGACATCGGCCGCTACCATGACCCATCACCAAGCCTCGACTTCAACCACCACATCACGACAACGCAACCCATGATCTCTTCGTTGAACTCGCGACCTCCCTCCATGCCGCATGTGTGTCCTTCCTCCTTCTATCCTCGCGACACCAACGCGAGAGAACTCGAACAAGGAAAAACGCGATCGCTCCCTCGCTGATTTGATTTCGAATTGAAATCGAAACCCGGTCCTTCTTCGAACGAGTCATCTGCTGATTTAGGGATTTTGATTTACAAGGGAAGACTCGATTTTTTTTTTATTAACGATTTGATTTTGAAAAAAAAATGGAAGGAGGCGGCCATTATTATTTTGAAATGCATAGAATGATTTTAAAGAAGGAATGGATTTCGTTTGCGAAGGAAGGGGAACGAGATCTCTTATTCTTTTCGTTCGACGTGGCTCTGTGTTGTAAGGAGGAAGTGTGATAAAAGAAAACGAAAGGGAACAAGATGTGATGTCGATCAGAAAGTGGCTTGCAAAAGAAAGCTACAGCGACAGCAAAAAGTTTAGATGTGAAAGAATACGGCTGCAAGTTTGATTAGTAAAATATTTAACTTAAATTCAAATTCAAATCGTTCCGATAAATGCAACTTACAATTTCGAATTCCTATCGAGGCGTGCCGCTAGGCATTTATAAAGTTAAACCCCTATTCTGAACGCAATGGGAAAGACTTCGAGTCCTAATTCGATCTTATGAAGAAGATAGCATTTTGAATCCAGTTATTATATTAAATTTCCAATTCAAATTTCAACGCGTTTACTTATTGTACGGCCAAACGATCACTCCAAACACTATGGAAATTGAAATCCGATAATAGTACAATATTACTGATCCAATGGAACTGGTTTCATCGACTTCCGAGACTGTGCCTCGAAAGGCTATTTTTAAATTCAATTTAAACTATAAAATTTTAAAACTGAAAAAACAACTGTTAATTTCAATTTTACAACTTCTATTATCCTCAGTGTTATCAATATAAATTTTACAAGCCTTTGAATTATTGTAATAGGCTTAAAACTCCAGATTCAACATTTTACCGAACTTCAAATTATTTAATTCAATAAGTTAATTATCAAATAAATAGTGATATTTGTAATTCAAGTTAAAATTACTCTATTTAATACTTAAAATCAATTAAATATTCCCATTTTAAGTGCTCGAAAATTCCTGGTCGTCACATTCCTCCCCCCTTAAAAGAATTTCGTCCCCAAAATTACTAATTAGGAAGAATGGTCCAATACCCGTTTACTTTTCTCAAAACAAACAATTTAACATTCTACCAACTATCTTTTTATAGATAACCCATTATCACTCTTACTAACTTTCCAAATCCTCCCATAGTTTCAAACTATACTATTTGTTTAACCATTCAAGTTTCAATTTAAAACAAAATTTTGAATTATCAAAATTTTCTAACTCCCTAAATTTTCGAAATTTTTTGCCAGCGTCTCCTTTGCGCGGCTAGCTCGGTACAACTACAAAAGGCCTCTATGGGCTCCCAAATTTCAAAAGAAAACAAAAGTCCAAGTGGCTCGATCAAAAACCCAATCCAATTTCATACAGAAATTTAAACACATACCTTTTTGTCGAGCAATTCAAATTTATCTTCTGAAATCAAATATACCAATTTCCTTTCCTTTTTAAACACATGTATATCATACTTAGCACTAATATCCAATTACAACTTTCAAAACATTTTATTGACTTCCTTACCAAATGTCAATATCTATTCATCCAAATATTAACTTAGAATATATTATATCAGTTTCCAATTAAGAATTCACCATCTTTTTTTTTAAGTTTAGTATAAGCACTTAGTATGCTTCTTTATTTATTTCACTTCACTATTGAAGTTTATATCCATTTCTATTCACTATGCCTTTTACAATCCCATTTGAATTCAATTTGCTTCAATTTACTAATTGCTTTCAAATCTAAATACATTTTCCAAGTTTCCATTTATATTTCCATCTTCCAATTCTACTTGAATTCAATTTTGTCTTCAAACTTTGAATATCGAATTATATTCGTCTTATCTCAACCCATATGTAATTAACCATTTCCTTTTATTAGTTTCGCTTACTAATTTATTTAAAATCTCAAATAAAAGTTTACTTGCAACTTTTCTTCCTTTAGTTTCTTCAAACAATTTCTTCAATTTCACCTTACTTTACATACACAATTTTAAATTAGATTTTAAATATTCACTTCTAAATCTATTCGCTTACTAATTTTAAATTCTTTGCTGTTAGTGAAAAATTTTAAAAATAATTCTAACTCCCAAAATTTTCGGAAAATTTTGACAGAGTCTCCCATGTACGGAGGAGCTTTTGCAATTTGACAAAAGATATAAATATATGTACATCGACCCACACGGTCGAAAAAACAAAAACAGTTCATATTTCCTATTTTTATTGCATAGGCGTACCTTATTTAGCATTTATAAGCAAGTCGCTTATTTATTTTAGCATTTTGCACGATCAAATCCATCCATATGGCTACCCTGAACCTGTACTTATTCAATTTAAATATGTAAGTACTATATATATATGCAAATTATTAACATTTCACTCATATTCAAATAGTTAACACATAGATTTCATAAGTAATGCATAAGATATACATTCATAAGTACATACGCAAGATTTCGACACTACTTTTAAATTGTTTGCATTCAAATCACATACCATTCCATTTAATTCATTTTTAAATGAAATGAACACATATTCATTTCAATGGATGCCACAATCAATTTATTAAACTGCTATTGTTTCATATAATTTTGTTTACTTCTGTTTACGTCGAACGACCAATTTACTAATGCAATTCAACAATATTAATGTGAATAAATAATTACTCAAGCTTTATAACCATTTATATTGATTCCAACTCAATTTACACTTAATTCTATCCCATTTTTAAATTTTATTCACAATCCTTTCATTGCATTTTCTTCCATATCCAAAAGTTGATTCCAAACCATTTTATTATACTCGCCATCGTCTCATGCTTCTATTAACTTTAAACTTAAGTCAATTTACTTCAATTCACTCCCATTTCATAACTTAAGTTCATTCTCATTTTTAATTTATTCATACTCGAATTGGATTTATTTTCATCTCAAATCATTTTTATTTTAATCCAATTCCATACAACTCAAACTTTATTTCCAAACTCTATTACCTATTCACAATCTTTGATTTGATTTTTCCTTTGGTCAAATCCCAACCATTTCACTATTTTATTCAATTAGTTTATTCTTTTATCCATTTTAATTTACATTAACAATTCATTGTTGAATTTGTTAATAACAAGGCCATTCAATTTATGCTTGAATTGGATTTGTTTATATTTCACACCATGTCCATTTTAATCCAATTCAATTTCATTCGACAACACATCCAATTTATAATTCCATACTTGATTTTCTTTTTCATTTATCTTGAAAATCATTTTATCTGATTTCCTTGAGTTCAATCTTACTTTATATCCCAAGTTTGGATATATATATATATTTTTTTCAATGCTTTTCAATTCTTTTGTAAGCTTCCGAAATTTATTTATTTAAAAGCTTATATTGCTCATTGCTCATTTGAGTCATTTCATCTTATAATCGCAATTTCAGATTATATATAACACTTACTTGCTTAAGGTATAAATTTTCATTTCACAATTATAATCAATTTACCTTTCAACTTTATATCCAATTTAATTCAATTTCAATTTCAATTTTATTTAACTTATCTCAAGTTAAATTCAAATATATTTTCTTCTCTTTCATTCACTTAAGTTAAATTTTAGTTCCCGGATTAAAATTTCAATTTCTTCTTATTAATATCAACTTTACTTTATAAGTTCAATAGTTGATCCATTTATTCATTCACAAATTCATTTTCAACCAATAAATTTTACTTCCAAACATTAATTATTTTAGTCCATTTGAACTTATTCTGCACCTTATTTCACATTTTAAATTAAACATCATCCAATATTCAGTTTCATTTCAGTTGCATACCATATAAATCATTCAGTTACTTACTAATTTTAAATCTCAAAACTTTTTTTTATTTAGCCCAACTTGACTAGAATTTTTTTTCCATTTCACATAATTTAACACAATTCAAATTTTAACTTCCAGTTTCCAATTTACTTACCTACAAAGTTGAATTTTATTTCAACAAATTCCTAATTTACATGTCATCAAACTTATTATATGCCATTAGCTTTTCTACTTAAGATTCCAGAGTTTAAACAGTCTTTAACATTTCAGAATTCTCTTTGGAATCTTCTATATCCAAAATTCCTTGCATTTCTAAAAATCAAATTCATCCTTTGCGAACAATTCCAATTCAAAACAATTTGGTAGCAATTTCTCTCTTGGAAACTCGAAAAGAAACATCGATGATGCTGCAATCATCACCGAAATTATTTTCCAACGACCGAAAGAGTTCAATGCTTTTATCTCTTTTAAAACCCTTTAAATACCAAATCTCACTGGATTTCAAATCTGATTCAAAATATTTCTCAAACATATATTATTTTTCCCAACCCTTGAGAATCATTTTCAAATTTCAAAGGAATTTAAATTTCCAAATTTTCAAATCCCAAATCCTTTAAATTTATATTCAAACATTACTTTGGAATTTTATCTTATTTTAGTTATTAATCACACTATAATTCACATCTATAGTTTATATTTACAAATCTCATTTGTTAATTTATTCCTTAATCTTTAGTTATTATTTCAATTTCTTATTCAATTATCATATAACGATAATAATTTAATATTATCACTTTCTAACAACCAAGCATCCATATATACTATAACGATTTAAGAAAAAATATTTCCTTTATATACGAAAATAATCTGGGTAAAATTATTTCATTTACCCCATTTAAAACAATACCGTGTCGGTTTATCTTGTTTAAGAGTTTAGAAATTCCTATCGATAACATGGCATCCCACATATCGACTAGAATCCATAAACACTCAACAGATAAATCAACACAATATAAAAACAATTTTATATTCACTAACAAATACGCGCTCATATCTATTAATACGCTCAAGCTCATTCTAGTGTACCATCTACTCTATTTAAATGAGTAATTCCCACCAGAGCCAAGGTTATCACCTACCTAAGCTCTAATACCAAGTGTAACGACCCGCAAATCCGTACCCCTTGAGTCAACACTATTCTACATCAATCAACTCAAGATGGTACAGAAATACGAACCATTTGGGTTAAGAAGAAGAGGTAGAAGAAGAAAATAGGAAACAACTACAGAATCTAACCATCGCAGCGGAATAAAATATAATAGATATTAACATATCTTTACACCAAAACAAATATATCTGTTCATGTATTACATCATCAGAGTACATCAATCACAACTCAACATCAATAACATACAACTGGATACACAACTACTCAATACAGCGGAATATATATAAAACAAGTACGAAAGTACGTGTCGTCATCCAGCTCGTCTCCTGAGCTCCACAGCATCAAATCCTGTATCCTATAATACTCGGTCTGACCCGAGCATTATAGTTGAACAACACCCGAGTCGGTCTGGAATACCAGCGTGAGAAAACCACACTCAATTGATTATTAAAGTTTCAAAAATCCTTTGAAAACAAAAGCATCTCGTAAGACCACGCCACAAATAAACATGTCGGGTTTTTACCTTACGATAGCTAAAACATTTTTTATAGAAATCCTCTGATATTATAATAGGGTCTATATAAAAATACTTATAAAATAGCTGAAATTGTTACATCTATTAAATTCCAGCTACTAGCCATAGAGTGGGTAATACAAACAAAACTCGTACAAGGCTCGTAGGGAGAATGGATTTCCAACTAATGACTAGGCACTGGGGTACCACCTGTCACAGTACGTGGCCTAGATCACAATACCGAGGAGTACGTCCGCTCCCCTGCAACACAAGACTGGGACTACCCCTTACTGGATAATCCCGATTGAGATCACCCTGCGTTTGGGATCAGCAACCGCACCACTAAGCCGAAATAAAAAGGGACATCTAGACAGGGATGACCTCACCCTGCTCGGGTGCTACCCATCTAGCCTTGCTGCATAACCCCTGATTTTCAGTCATTTTCGGTTGATGAGGCTTGAGGCTAAGCGTTACCTTTTTAGAACATATCCCTTAGAATGCCCATCATCCACCTGACGATGTTCCGAAAGCATTTATCCATACAAGTCCGTCCCGGGTTTGAACGGAACCGAAGGCACTATTCCTACTACATCCATTTTGAAAATATCCTCAGGATTAGTAGCGACTAGCCCTTGCACTTCACTGCTCCAACTTCGAATCCAAAATCATTTTCCATGAAATGTACAAACCGGATCGAAGTGGTTTTCGAGAAATAAATCTCGATCCCGGTCTCTTCGAAACGATCAACGCATTTGGCCAATATTGATCGTCGGAGATTTAACTATCAATTAATATTCACAAACAACCATCAACCAATAAATAATTTCCCAAATTATAATCTCAAAAATATCTTCACAAGATATATTTTCACTTTTCAAACCCCTTTGAAAAACAATTTACAAAACTATCTTCCTTTCTCAGAATAAATTCCAAGTATTTCTATTTCCACTGGAATCACCAAGCACAAAACTTTAGATTTTTAAATAATTTAAAACGCTTAACTTTGAAACATACTTTAAAACATACTTTAAAACATTTAAGTTAAAACTACTTCAATAGTTTACTAAAATTACATACTGTATGAATATTTGAAAATAAGGTTACTTTATAAAATATAAAACTAGGTTTTCACTTTTTAAGACAAAATACTAAGTCACTTTTTAAGTAATTACTATGATAATAGATTTGAAAAATATTTACTTAAGAACCTAAAAGATTAGAAATAATAAATTTTCTAAAACATGCTTTTTAAAACAATATTAAAGCTTTTAACTTATATTTAAAAATTTACTTTGAATGTACTTGGCTATCCAGAGAAATATACTTCTCTTCACATTCTTCTTTAAATTTTCAATTTCAAACACTTGAATCAATTTCCAAATTGATTTCCAATTTACTCCCTTTTATTCCAAAATCCATTAATTTCAGATTTTATTCCTTAATTATGATTTAAAATACTTTTAACTGAAAATACCAATTTTAGATTTCTCAAATTACTTCTTTATTCTTTTAAATAAATTTAAACTTTAAATTTTAAAATAATTATTTATTCCTTTAATTGATATCACTTAAGTTTACAATTCATTAATTTCTGTTTTATTCAAAATTCTTTTCCTATACTCGAAATTATTTATTAGTATTTTAATATCACTTCCATTCCTTTTCAATTCATTCTTAATTTATTTGCTATAATTATTTTACTTAAACTCCATTCTTTTATTGTCTTTCCAAAACTCCAATTTAATATATTTTTGGTAACTCATTATACCCAAATATACTCAATCAAACCATAGCATTCAATACTCCAATATAATTCATCATAGAATATCAACTAATCACAACAGAGAATATTAAATAATTTAATGAAATGTTGAGGAATCCAGTTGGATCCCTCCAACCTATTTTCCCTGCATCCATATATGTTAGCACAACATAAAATACCATTTCCACTTCGAGGTGGAATATCACGGTATATAGGTTTTAAATATAAAATCAATCCGCTATTATGCGGCGCATAGGGCCTTATCCGCTATATAATGCGGAAATCAAACATTCCAAGAGATACTATATACTACTATATATAATATAGCACACCAAATCCAATCAATCAATTATTTAAATTTAACTAATTAAATTAAAATTAAAATTCAGCCGAGTGAGATTAACTCACCTTTGACCTTAGTTTTATAATCCATCCAGATTAGCTTGCTTCCTTTGCCATTTTGACCTTGTATAAATTTTAAATGATTTTTTTAATCAATATTCGAATAAATCGATCATTTATATTCCCATTTATAAATTTATTAATATTTGAATTAAGCAAACAATTTATTAACATTCTTAAATAACCGACCCATTAATTATCCTTCCAAATAAATTTAAATCGACTAGTATTTTAAATTTAGACCAGTAAATTTAAAATTTAAAATAAATTTTCCTATGATAACTAATTTTCTGGTAACCAAAAATTTAAATGAGTTACTTAAACCGCTTATCACCAATACATTATTTCAAATGTAATTGCAATTTTAAAACATGAATATTTCTTTTTTTTCTTCTTTCAGTAAAGAATATAAATATTTCTGCTCTTCTTTCTTCTGTAAATAAATTTAAAAACAATATATATTTATATTTATTAAATTTAAAACATAATTTAACTTTTATATTACTATATTTATTATCTTATCTGTATTGAATTATCTTTCAGAGAAATCAAGCTAAATCGAGAGGGAAAGAAAAACTAATACCTCAAAACATTGCTACACTCGAAACACCATCGACATCGGCCGCTACCACGACCCATCACCAAGCCTTGACTTCAACCACCACATCACGACGACGCAACCCATGACCTCTTCGTTGAACTCGCGTCCTCCCTCCATGCCACGCGCGTGTCCTTCCTCCTTCTAGCCTCGCGACACCGACGCGAGAGAACTCGAACAAGGAAAAATGCGATCGCTCCCTCGCTGATTTGATTTCGAATTGAAATCGATGCCCGGTCCTTTTTCGAACGAGTCGTCTGCTGATTTAGGGATTTTGATTTACAAGGGAAGACTCGATTTTTTTTATTAACGATTTGATTTTGAAAAAAATGGAAGGAGGCGGCCATTATTATTTTGAAACGAACATAATGATTTTTAAAGAAGGAAGGGATTTCGTTTGTGAGGGAAGGGGAACGAGATCTCTTATTCTTTTCGTTCGACATGGCTTTGAGTTGTAAGGAGGAAGCGTGATAAAAGAAAACAAAAGGGAACAAGATGTGATGTCGATCAGAAAGTGGCTTGCAAAAGAAGGCTACAGCGACAGCAAAAAGTTTAGATGTGAAAGAATACAGCTGCAAGTTTGATTAGTAAAATATTTAACTTAAATTCAATTTCAAATCGTTCCGATAAATGCAACTTACAATTTCGAATTCCTATCGAGGCGTGCCGCTAGGCGTTTATAAAGTTAAACCCCTATTCCGAACGCAATGGAAAAGACTTCGAGTCCTAATTCGATCGTATGGAGAAGATAGCATTTTGAATCCAGTTATTATATTAAATTTCCAATTCAAATTTCAACGCGTTTACTTATTGTACAGCCAAACGATCACTCCAAACACTACGAAAATTGAAATCCGATAATAATACAATATTACGGATCCAATGGAACTGGTTTCATCGACTTCCGAGACTGTGCCTCGGAAGGCTATTTTTAAAGTCAATTTAAACTATAAAATTTTAAAACTGAACAAACCACTGTTAATTTCAATTTTACAATTTCTATTATCCTCAGTGTTATCAATATAAATTTTACAAGCCTTCGAATTGTTTTAATAGGCTTAAAACTCAAGATTCAACATTTTACCGAACTTCAAATTATTTAATTCAATAAGTTAATTATCAAATAAATAGTGATATTCGTAATTCAAGTTAAAATTACTCTGTTGAATACTTAAAATCAATTAAATATTCCAATTTTAAGTGCTCGAAAATTCAGGGTCGTCACAATTATTATAATGAATATTTTCTTGTTGATCGGAATAAAGGATTTTGACCTATTGGAAATTATCTTATTTGAGAAATTTATGAAAGGATTTACCGAATTGAATGGATACTAAAGTAAACTAAAGAAATACCGCTGAGTGGTGTAAGTTCAAACGTTCCTTGATAATTAAAGAAAATTAAACGGAAAGATTGAGGATTGAATATTATGGTTTGCATGCATAAGGGATGTAGAGGTGATATTATGGAAAATGGAATGCTCACATATGACTTTGTGTGAGGAGTAGATAAATTCTTTTCGATCATTCTTGAACTTAAGAGAGGCTATCTATTTAGAGAAACTCTTTGGAAAGTGGCATAAAAGTGTATAGTTTGCATCGTATATAAGGTGCATGTAGACAATGTATTATATATGGATTCTTTTTAGTTTTATCTCTACCTTAGGATAGCATTTTTCTTAGGTTAGAGTTCCACTTAGGTATAGGATTATGATTATTATAGCTATATTGGTTGAGTAGAATAAGATTTCTCTTGTTTTTATGTTTTCTTGGTTATTTGTTGTAGAGTTTTGGATGGAACATCTGGAAAATTCAAGAGGCGATACTTTAAGTATCAACCTTATTGGATATTTAAAGAAGTGATGTCATAAACATAGTAAAAGCACTTATGTTAGATCCAAGATTTGGATCAGAGATATGTTATCACTAATTAATACATTGATCATATTGGATGTTCTTAGATGAAAGAATAAATGGTATGGTGATTCAAATTATTTGGATTTGTTTTGGTAAGACACCATCTATTTTGAGTTGCCTTACCTTAACAATCCAAAATATGAATTGAGGAAAGTACTATTGGATTATTTAAATATTGACTGTGTGCATTTTGGAATAGTATGAGAGATTACAATTTTGTTTGAGCACGTTTTTCCTAAGGCTATCACTTGTTATGTATTATGGCATCATTTATTTGAGATGGTAGCATGGATTGTAGAAGTTGTAGATATGCATATACATTTGTGGTGGATGTTCTAGAATGAGTTTATGTCGCTAGTAAGTTTGTTAGATTTAGTCAGGGATTATGATTTGGTCAAGGGTATTTAAAAAGTGGTGAAGTAGATTTAATCCTTTCAATTTAACCCCTTTCCAAAGTGTGTTCCCATTTACTTGATTGTTAGTTTAGTTAATATATTAGTTTGGTTAAATGATTGCTTCGTTTCACTGTGGTTTTTGCTTATGTTACTTGATACCATTTGCTTTGGATGGCTGTTTTATTTATATTATTGATTATGTTAATATTTGGATGTGTTTTATATGCTTTGATTCTATTAATTCGTTTATATATGTATTCACCATATTTAGTGGTGATATATCAAACGATACACATTGAAAGTTCATAGACAAAATGTTGGTTAGTACTTCTTCCTTTTCTAAGGAAAATGGCCAAAGGGGTAATTTTTCCTATCACCACCACATTTTTAGAAATTTAAATCTTGGGAAAAAACTCTTTCATAGTTCATAAGAAGTCTTATGTGGCCTTTCATAAGAAACTCAACCGATTATTTAAGAACTAACAAAATAGCTTCCCCCAACATACAACCAAGCATATTAAGATAACTATACTCGTCTTTGTACTATCAAATACATTCATGTAACTTTGACACACATTATTATTCATGCATACAACAAGTATGATAATGAAAACAAATATATCCACCCAACGTATTTATAAAAACAATGAACATATATTAACATAGTGCTCAATTGAACTATATTCTTTTCCTATCATGAATATATAAGTTTCTATAATGTTTACAAAACATTTAACTATGTAGTCACTAATATGATATACACTAAACATAAGATCTTTTAGTCAATGCATACATATATAAAAAATGTACTTATTATGTAATCCTACTTTCTATAGCATATAAATAAACAAATTCAATTAAAATAAAATTGTTTGAATTTGATATTTGATAATTTTATTTTGAAAATAAATTTTTATTTAAAAATATATTTAATAAAAGATTTTGATTAAATAAATTGAATTAAATTAATAAATTCTTTGGGATAATTTATTTAAATTTGAGTAAAATATTTAATCTGAATATAAACCAATTTTAAAGTGTAAATAATTTTTATATGATTAAAATAGTGAAAAATAAATGGGTAATTGAATTGAAGGAAATTGTGGAGTTATATAGATATATCTTGTAAAATAAAGTATAAATTAATTAATACTGGATTGAAATATACTTATAAATAAATATCAATAATAATTTTTTAACTGAATGAAAGGAAATAAATTAAAACTAGAATGAATTAGAATTTAAGGGCCCAAAATAAGGGCCCGAAATAAATCAAAGCCCAAGCCTACCTTCCTTTCTAGGAAAATCCTCAACATTATTCTACCAAAATCAAGACCCAAGCCCCATATCTATTCAATCCCTAGTTCCCCATTTTAGAAATCATGAACTATAAAAGGAAAGAAAAAACTTGTGCATGGGTGCACGCGATGCCGAAGTAGTAAAAGAAGGTCGGTTGTAAAGCACGACAATCAATCGAGAGGAGAACGATGCCATGGCATCGTCTAAAGAAAAGGGTGGCGCTGGGTCCAGAGGCTTGAGCGTAGTCGTGATTTGCCTGACCATGTGAATGACGAACTTAGGCTGGAGCATGTGATCTCCATTCAATTTAAAGGAGGGCACAGGCTTCGAGGCGGTGAAGGGGCTGATGGCGATTGTATGTTAGCTAGAGCTGTTCGGAGCAATGTTTTAATGGAGAAACAAATTGGTTAAAGGTTGGAGTTGCAGTATAATTCATGCTTGCATTCATCGTTTTGGTGAGTAAATTATTTACTCAATACTATGCTCTAGAATAGATTCCCCTTTATATTGTCGTTAATTGTTTTTTGAATTAATTGATTTGATATGGATTGATTGGTTGAAATTGAAAGGAATATCGGTGTTTAGTTTTTATTCGATGAAATTGGTTGTTATTGGATACTATTGAAAAGAATAGTGTTGTATACCTCAATCGAGTTGACTTGTGTGTATACTGGTTGAATTTAATGATAATATTAGTCGAATATAGCACTTGAAACTGATTGGAAATTAAATGAATTAAAAGGTAAGGATTTGAAATAAATAAATGATTATGGAACTATATAGTGAATTTTGGAATGATTTTCTCTTTTAATAATGAAAATATTGTAATTAAAGGAAAATTTGAAAAAAGAATGATTTTTAAAAAAATATAAGGGGAATAACCTTTAAGGATTAGTTGTTTGAAAAATGGTTAATTTTGGGATTTTATTGAGTGAACGAATTATGAATGTTTATTATTTTTTACTTAACAATTATCATAAAAATATTTAAAGGATATTTATGAAATGGTATTTGAAATGAATATTTTTAACGTGATAAGTTAATTTTATTTGGGTTTAATAAATTGGAAGTTAATAAAATAATATTGTTAAATAAATAGTAAGTTAATTGCGATTTATTATTGAACGAAAATTATCATTTATGGGATTTGTTATGTATATGGTTAAGTGAATTTGTGGAAGTAATAAATTACTGCACTAGATCATTGAATTATGTTAGGAATGTATTATATAAAGTAGAATTATTTAAATTCATTTTTCAAAGGAAATCTTGAATTATAAAATTTATTTAATATACTTATTATTTTCAATTATTACAGAAGAACTTTGAAATGCATGAATTAATTTTAGGAAGGAGTTTAATAAATTTGGAATTGAATTATAATTTATAACTTTCTTTGTAATTAAATGAGAGGTTTGTAAACATATACTTTTCAAACTATAAATGGATTTTGAAGAAAAAATGAGAATTTTGTAATTTGATTTTTCATTCGGTTAAATATTGATATTTGAAATTGTTTTGAGGATTTTGGAAAAAAGTGTATTTTATGACAAAACATTTTTTGAATCAACAAATAGTTATATCGTGTGTTTTGATTAATTTATATTTTTCTGTAATGAGGAATTTAAATAAATGAAGTTATGGTACCCGGGAATGTGACTTTTGGTAATATTTCTTCGGTTATACTTTGGACTTGTTATGCAGAAGAATTTTGTGCGGAATTATATATCATGAAATTTTTGAGTGAACAGTTTAGTAATACAGAGCGGAATAGGGCATTCGGTAATATTTTCTTATTACTTGTTTGAGTCATTGTATGGAATAATTGTGTGACGATGAGTGTAATTTATGGGCATTGAGTAAACAAGCGAGTAACACTAGGTGGTATAGGACTCCTGAGCTGATATTTGTTCAGTTACTTCTGTAAATAGATGTCACTCTAGCATGGTGGAATATACAAGGTATTATATTTGTGGTGATGTGCATGTAGCGTTAGCAAGCCAAGAGCCATAAATGTGTCTATCTATTTTGTATATACTCCTATTATACGATGTTAGCAAGCCAAGGGTCATAACTAATTCATAGCATAGTCTTGCACTCGATGGATATTGGGTCACGATGACCGTTGAGGTAACTAAGACTACAGGATTAGCACTGAGAGCTTATGACGAAGGCTCCTAGAGTAGGCTGAGAGCTATCGGTCTTATGTCTAGTTAATATTGATGAGATGAATGAGATGCTATGAACACCCATTTATTCATCATCATGAGATCATTATGTTTACTGCTAAAAGCCGATCTGATCGTCTGTAGAGATAAGTGCCGAAATAGATATTTACGATGCTGAGAGCACATAGGACCGAGAGTGTAACGACCCAAACTTTGAGTCATTTGAGTTTGAAATATTTTTCTGATTTTAAATATTAAAAAATTAATTTTACAGGTTAAATAACTTGGATTTCAAATATTGTGGTTTATTCGATAATTAAATTGTTGAATTTAATATTGGAAATTGTTTAAATAATTGAATCTTGAATTTAATGTTGAAAAAAAGGATTTCGAAAGTTGATTAAAATTCTATTTAAATAAGAATGAAGATAGTAAACTTTTAATTTAGATTTAAAAGTGATTAATTTGGTTTTTATAATAATTTGTTTTAATTAACATGTAAAAATAGCCTTCTAGGACACTGTCTTGGATTTCAATGAAACTAGTGTCAATGGATCTGTAATATTGCGTTATTATATGCCGTCGAATTTGTGATGATTGGACATATCGTTTGGGCATGTAAGATTGAAACGTAGAAATTTATTTTAGAAAATTTATATAATAATTGAGTTTGCAAAGCTAACTTCTGTATATGATTGAATCGAGACTAGTTCCGTTACGTTCCGTGTAGGGTTATAATATATAAAATGTATGGCGGCACACTTCGTTTGGAGTTCGAGATTTTTGAGTGCATCGAGTGGATATTTCTTTAATATAAAAATATAAATAATATTATTCACCATGCTGCCATATCTTAGCCCATACTTTCCCCATGAAGACCACACTCTCCTTCCCCTTTAAATTTGTGGTCAAAGACAAAAATTACTTTCGAAAATTCAATTTAAAACATAGCCAGTTCAATGTTCCACGTCCATCGCAACCACTCAAGGCTATTTTAGGCCGAACTTCAAACTAAGGAAACATGGAGCACGACCTTACAAAGCAAAAAATGGTGGGATCGTCGAAATTTGCATCGTGGTGAATGGATTTCATCCAGTTCACGATGGCAATTGGATCGATTTTGGGGTTATGGCGGCGATTGGGCAACGCGTGAGAGGCGTGGCAATGACAATCGGAGGCGAGCTCGAGGGGTCA
Organism: Allium cepa; assembly: GCA_030765085.1. Classification (NCBI taxonomy): domain Eukaryota; kingdom Viridiplantae; phylum Streptophyta; class Magnoliopsida; order Asparagales; family Amaryllidaceae; genus Allium; species Allium cepa. Next base: position 419,111,733 of record CM060945.1, read on the forward strand.
CGCACGATCAAAAGGCAGCGGCGGCGAGTGTTGAAACATAGTTGCATTTTTTTGGCTGTTGTCGAGGTTCGAGCATGAGTTGAGAGAGGGAAAGGGTATTAATTTTAAACATTAATTAATATAAAGTTAATTATAATTTAGTTGTTTCCATCGTTCATTATTTCATAACTTTTTCATGGTCTAAACCAAACGCGGTCAGTCGCGTTAGGTTCGTATCGTTGACATCTACACTATGGACTCGGATTGGATGAATTCGGAGCTAGTGGGAATTTGGGCTAAAATTGAACATCTGTTCAATTTTAATTCAAACTAGAACGTTTTAGCGAAATTAGAATCAAGGTGAGTTAAACTCACCTTTCTGGTTAACCAGAAATATATTACAATCAATAAAATTATTAAGTAGATGTGTGGATATTTTACTGCTGGTTGTTATTGAATGTTTAGATGATTTACTATTTTATTTGTTGGGTTGGATATATTCTTCCCCTGGAGCAGATGAGACTCTATTATGTTTCCATATAAAAGTGGATAACCCTTTGTATATGGTCCCACCTCAAAGCGGTTGATTTATATTATTGATTATATACTATACGTGATGTAGGGGGAAAGGATGGAGGGATCCAACAGGATTTCTCACACTGTTGATTTTATATTCATATAATTTGATATTTGATATGTTGGATGCTATATTTGATGACATGGATATGATTTTTCTCATTAGTGCTTTAATAGTAGTGGGACTAATTTTTTGTATTTTTAAATACTATGAAATAATGATTTTGATTTTGAAAGGATTTTAAGTGATTTTAGAAATTATATATGTTTTAAATAATTATTCTTGAATTATTCGAAAGAAGTATTTTATTTCAAAATAAAGGTATGATTTTTTAGATATTATAAATTAATAGTTTAACGAAATTTTAAATAGGGATTTTGAAACTGTAAAGCAAAGGTTTTTAAAATCTTAAAAATAAATCCATCTTCTATAATTAAGGAATATGGTTTTTAAAAAGAAAACAGAAATATTTTGATATAAATATTTATTAACCATTCTTTATAAAGTGATATATATATATATGTACATATATTAAAATTTATTTGCAATGTGAAATTTATACATGTGGTAATGTATAAAACTGATATTTTACAAATGAAGTGAAGATTTGTAAAATCATATTTTTATTAATAAAAGTATTGATTTATTCAATAGTAAAATAACTAACTATCGAATTTTGACCCAAAACGTAACTTTGGAAATATTTAGGAGAAACACATAAGTTATACGGCACAATCATCTCCAACGATGTTGTACTATGCGTATAAATCTCTTTTCGTCCTCCTAGGACAATGATAAGGAAATTCATCCACTAACAGTTAGGAGGTGATCTCCGCTCTTATCTTTGACGGATTATTTCCAAAGAACCGGGGTTGAATTTATCAGAAATTATAGAATGATGTTTCGAAGAGACCAGGATTGGGTATGCTATCTGAAAACCACTTCGATCCAACTCAAGCGTTTCGAAGTGAAGACATCTTGAAGATGATTGAATTAAAGACGAAGCTCTCAAACGTTTCGTTCGGTCCCGAAACGAACTTGTGTAGATGAATGTTGGCATTACATTATCTGCCTGGAGGGCAGTGTTAGCATTCCAAGTGAGAAGTGCTATATGAGAAGGTAAAATGTAGCCTCAAGCCACATCAACCGGGAATGATTAAAACAGGAAAAATGTAGCAGAGCTAAGTGGGTCGCTCCCAAGCAGGGTATGACCATCCCTGTCTAGAGTTGATATTATCTCTCATTAGTATGCTTTGGAGCCTACTAACATAAAGGCTGATCATATTCGGTACTATCCATTAAAGGGTGGGCCGGTTCTATATTGGAACAGGTCGATAGGTTCGACCTCGGTGTTATTTTATCTAGAGAAGCACCGTGACGGGCGGTACCCTAGTAGCACAGTCATTGTATGGAATCCATTCTCCAATAAGTGCCGTACGGACTTAATTGTGCCAAACTATGCTCAAACATGAGATGCAAGCATTTCAGCTATATTCATATTTTACTTTGACCCATAAACATTATTATAATATCAATGGATTTTTTATAGAAATTTCTTTCATTATCTTAAGGTAAAAACTCATCCGTGTTTATGTGCGGTGCGAGATATTTTTGATTTCATAGGTTTCTATAACTTTAAAATCTATTTATGTGTATTTTCTCACACTGGTTTTCCAGACTGACTTGGGTGTTTTATTATAATGCTCTAGTCATACCAAGCATATTTACAGATTGTTTTGGATGCATTGGAGCTCGAAAGACAAGTTGGAGGTCTTTAGGTCGCATTCATGAATATTTTTATTTTTCACTGCTCTATTGTGAAATCATTAGCATTGTGAGGATTGGTTGTTATAATGTCTAGGCTAATGATTATGATTTGTTGTTGTACTATAATGGATGTATGTATATAATAGTTTCTCTTTATAAAGATCATTGATTTATATTATATATTTTTCCAATGCGACTGTGAGATTTTTTTGTTGTTTTTTTCTTTCTCCCTTCTTTCTTCATCCTCCTTTTGTCTTTTTTCCCCTTAATAATCGGGTTTTTTGGCATTTCATTACTTGGCACATAATGCAGTAAAAGTCTTAGTGTCAATTTTCAAATGGTCGAAAATCTTGGGTTGTGGCACTTAGTATCAAAGCGCAAGGATAAGCGAGAACCATGGATTTAGTGAGGCAACTCATCAAGGTATGAGGTAATAGAATGCCTTATTATGAGTTTGAGTGTGTGTGTCTATGAGCACGTCTTTATTAGTGATTATAAAATTGTTTTATACTATGTTAATTTATTTGTTAAGTGGCTTATGAATTCTGTCCTATGTAGGATGTCGTGATATCGATAGCGGTTCCTAAACACTTAGACGAGGTAAACTAACATAGTTTTTTTTTGAGAATTGGAAAATGAAATAATTATACCTAAATTATATTTTATATATAAAAGAATAATTTTTCAAAAACTTTATAGTTATATATGGTGTGTTTAGTTATTAGTAAATGATAATATTTGTTCATTATCATTGTTGTTTGTCATTCTAGTAAAAGTTGTTATTATTATAATATAAACAAAGATAAACCATTAAGAAATGGTTTAATATAGCCAAAGTGATAATGTATATATGGGAAATTTATAAGTATGAATTATATAGTATTAATTATAATTAAAATAAATCAACATTTGTGAAGTGATATTTCATAAGAAGTGAGATTTTAAAAATATGATTTATAACTCTGATTTATAAATGGAAAGGAAATGAAATTGCATAAGTATATTTATATATATTATTGGTAAACAAATATGGATTTAAAACAAGAAATTTGAGAATTTAAAATCCCACTGATTTTGAAAGTTGTTTTTCAAAGGTTTTGGAAAGATAATAATAGTACTGTTTTGGAAATATTTTGAAATAGGAATTAAAAGAAATAGAAAGCACCGATCTCACTCCCGTCGTTGGAAAATAATTCTAGTGACGATGGCTGCATCATCATTTTTCATTTTTAAGTTTCTAAGTATGGATTGCGACCATTGATGTTTTATTTCGGGTGAAATAAGTTTTGATTTTTAAATCAAAGTATGGTTTGATAAATATATGAAAATAAAATTTTGAACTTATAAATTGAAAAATTGCAAAGGTAAGAAGAGTAAATTTGAAATTGAACTTTGAAATGGAATTTAACCTAAGTTGAATAAAAGGAATTTTAAAAGGAATTTGACTCGAGAAAAAGTAAATGAACCGAAATAATGAAATGAACTAATGGAATAAATTAATGAAATGGATATGAACTTGAGTTATAAAATAAAATTCAACTTAAGTTGTAAAATGAATTGAATATGTTTTGGGATGTGGTTTATTAGAATTGAATATAAACTTAAGTCCTGAAGTGATAATAAAACATTTATGGTATTGTATAAAAATGTTTATAATAAACTCATAATTGTTGTATGGAATGGTTCATAAATAATATTATTATTGATGAAATATACTAAGTGGTAGCGAAATAAAGTTTAACTTATGAAAATTTAAAATGTAATGATTTTATGAAATGGTCCATAAATGAATTTAATATGCATTGAAATGTTATTAAACATAAATTGAAATTCAAGTGAATGTAAGTAAAGTGAATGAAAATAATGTAAATGAAACTGAATGTAAATAAGTTGAATGTGAATAAATTGAAAAAGAATCAATTGAATGTTAATAATAAATGAAAGGGTATAAATATAATGCTGACATTTGAAAATGCAAACTGATATGATGGTAAATAAAATTTGATGGATACTACTTTTTTGATGGTTCTTCCAATTAAATTGCTACATTTGCCTATAGTTATTGTATATTCTACATCATATAGTGATGTTACTTTCTATATACATGTTCTCGTTTGTTATTGAGTGATTAGTAGGTGCGGATGGAGTATGCTTCGCATTTGGAGCTTACTTTCACATTATATTGACTGTACATGCTTGCTAATCTTTACTACTAATAATGAAAATTCATTGTATTAGTTTCATCCGTGACTTTTTGAAATTCCCTAAATGCCCTGGCATTTCATACACGTTGATGCCTTCCATCACATTCGTACCTTCCATTTTCATCCTCCTCCCTATGACCTAATCGATTTCGTCTCCAAATTCGCCCCACAAAAACCTTGATGCTAGTCATTCCCCCATTTTCCATCCTGCCAGCAGCGTAGCATCCGCGATAACTTCCTTTACATCAATCTTCCTGATCTGTGAATCAGCAGCTTTGACCTCGGTTCATTAGTGGCATGACATCCACGATCAGCGGCTGGACTAGCTGGAAGATATAGCTTACCCCACGACAGGTGATTAGGTTAACCGAAAGAAATAACTCACCCTAGGGCAAGCAACTGGAATCAGCAAGAGATAGCTCACTGCTCACCGATCTGATAGCATAGACGATTTCTCTTACCTTCTGTTTTCACTCTGAGGTACAATGTATATGCTTTAACTAAACTGTTTATGCACTTCAATTGCTGATACTTTTGAGCCGTCACTCACTGCTCTTAATTCACACTTATCTGATTTCTCACCTGTTTATGAATTCATAAAAAGAAGGTTAAATGTACAAATATTTTCAGCACACTCATCACTTATTTTCATTAAACTCATCATTTTTTGTAATTATACTTTTCATTTCTCCACTAAATGTTGTCATGAATCTACGACTTAATCATTGATTACAATATTTTTTTAAATGTCATCGCCTGAGTGCTATTCAATGCCACTGATTTGGTTTTGCTTTCCATAAATGTTATATGTGTTTGATTCAACTTTACCATACCGATGAACCCATTTTTATGGAATCATTATTTCGCTATTCAATTAGTGGAGAACACTACTTAATAACTTTATTGGTTTTATTTTTCAAGAAATGTTTTCTCTTGAGCTATTTAAAATTCGAACAATTTGATGGTATATAAATTAAGCATGTATAATTTAGTAGTATTCTTAATGTTTTATCTTAAGCATATTGATTCACCACTATTGTGCATTTGTACTCCTAGCCGCTTTTGATTTTATCACTAGATTTGATTAAATTGGCAAATAATTACTAACTAATGAATTTATAGGTTCTATTTTTAAATAATATTTCCTTTCAAAATCATGTTTTAAGTTCACGACTAATTGTTATAAATATATTTTCCTAACTTCAGCAGAGTTTCTAACTTGAGCATTAATAACACTGTTTTTTTAATGTCATTATTTTGTATTGCTGAAATGATACACTACTATTTCATCTACAATGTCTAATTTTGAAATTTAGGGTTTAGGCTTCTTGCAAATAGAAAGGGAAGATATAAGGCTTTCGAATTTTAGAACAATTTAGCTAGATTTATATTATTTACATCATTTTTGAATGTTAATGTGAAATTAATTACATATTTTCATTATCAAAACTAAGCGAACTTATTACAGTTGAAGAAATTGTTGAAGGTTAATTTTAATTAAAACTAACAATAATTTATAAGGGGATGTTAACTGTATACTTTCATATGCACACTTATTGATTTCCAAGACAAGCCTATATTTACAACAAGTTTCAAACCAAATCTGTTCATGAATCTCAAATGAGAATTTGTCATAATTTGTCCATTAAGTATATTGCATTTAACCTATATTCGCATTATTTTATTTGTTATAATTAAGTGTAATAATTTAATGACATGCAAAGATTAATTGATACACTTAAATAATAAAGATTTAACCGGTGATATAAAATGATGTTTAGCAGTTAAATTTATGATTTTACAGTTAACTAGTATTCGTTTTATTTATATTTGTCGTAATTATGGTATGATAATCCAATAAGTTAGCACCTTTTTTATGGCCAGCATTATTACCTTTTTTATTCCCTTTTCTATATCATTATATTAGGGAGACTTTATGGTACGATGGGTAGTTTATAAACAATATTTCATTAGTTTCCATCGACATAGTTATTTCAAATTAAAGAAATTGAATGGTTGTTATATCAAGCCAGTTCTTCATTTTGTAGTTGCTATTTGGCTCAGGATAGATTTATTTTTTCAGTAGATCAATTTTAATATTATTGGAAGCTTTCTACAGTAGATAAAATTGACACACATCATGATAACTGAGATTGTTAATGTTAAATTCATTGAAAATTTGTCTGTAATACTTGAACTATGAACAATACGACATTTATTAATACATGAAATGTTGTCCTTAAACAGACACATATTCACATAATTTATTAATATTAGAAGTTTAAAATTAGTGCATTGTATTTAGAATATACTTTTATTAGATTAACAATATGTATGTAATTGGAAAATTCCTTTAAGAAGTAGACAAAAGTACTGTATGTAATTGAAAAAGCATTGGTGCAAACTTCCTTTTGACTTCAGGAGAAACAAGGAAAGAAGGAAAATTCCTTTAGAAAATTAAGTCATAATTTCTCCTTTAATAGAAAACAAGACTTTCAAAGAGATTTCCTTATTATATTATTTATTGGTATCACAAAAATCGGAAAAACATAGGAAATTTGTTTAAACAAGGGTCAATTTTTCTTAAAGTATGTAGGAATTTAGCTTACACTTATGATAAGCACCAAAGGTCAATTTTGGTAAGTGATCCATGAAAATTGAAAACCACCATCCTAAGGTCAAGAATGTCAGTAAAATAACGAATTGAACAAGTGAAATTGCATCTTGATGTTGTATATACCTTTCTACTAAAACCCCCTTGCTTTCTCAACCTGTTGTCCTTATATTTTGTTTTTACAGGCTCCAAAATTGCACGTAACAAAGTTGCAGTTAACAAATCTGAATTTCTACATGCTTTGAAATATCCAGTAAGAAAATAATTCCTCGAATTTTTGTACACTTCTATCACGTAACTTCAAATTACAAGTTTTTGTAAGGTTATTTTCTACTTATTGCCCTATGTTTGTGTTGTAGACCTAATGTATCATTTTGATTGAAGAAGAAAAACCAACAGAACTATGTTGCCCAAGGTAAATATTATTATGACATGAAAAAGGAACATTTAAGGTTGCATGTTGATAACATATTGTTCTGTTTGTTATTCTTTTGTTAGTTTTTTCTTCCTAATTTTGACCATAACTTTGTATTCTTTTTTCAACTGACAACACTTATGCTTCATTTTATAGTTTAAAATTGCCACCTTTGAAGCTTGAAAAGACAAACAACATTAGTAACCATGCAATTAATTGACAAAAAATTATAAGACTATTGTCAAGGTATTAATTGGTATTAAATGAATAAAATTTTGAATTTTTTTGTTTCGTGTCAACTTTTTAGAGAAAGGATGTCTTTCCAACATCTATGTAACTACAATGTATTTTTCTTACTCAAAATCGTATCTTACTTCATCTAAATGTCATCTATTTCATCATTAACTTTGAAAAACAAATCAATCTCACATTCCATAATTTAGTTAACATTTACTGTCAATAAAATCCTTGAATTCTCTAAATGAACATATTTTTAGTTTGTATGTGCATAATTTAATCCATTTGAATCATGAAAGCCGTATATCATTTAATATAATCAAAATGTTTCTTGATCCCAATTATCAAGCCTTAATCAAGTTTAGGTAGAACTAATCTTATTTTGCATATGCTCATGAAATACAGTGATCTTGAAGGCAGTGTGTTTTTGAGGACTTTATGGATTTTGTTCAACTCTGTACATGTTGAATAATATCTACTTGCAACATCTTTGAAAAAATTTCATACAGTAATAACTATGAGTTAATGCTACCTTAGAACCAGGAATGAAATAGATGCTCTACCAATTCCAAAAATATGTTAGGGAATCAATACTAACCTATTAAAATACTTACTTTTATATTTTGTTAAAGTACATATATTTACATAAACCAAGAAAATGTTTATATTATATATTAAACTTTAATCCTATGTTTTGACATCATTCTCTCTATATACCATCCTATGTTTTAATTTTTTTTTGAAGCCAGAATGGTTTTTATCATTAATTACGACATCATATAATGACATATGCTAGCATTAACTATTTAAGGGGTTGCAACTTCATTATGGTTGAATGACCTAATAGAAACATCATTTTGAGTATCAACATTAGTAAATTATAAAGATTCGAAAGTAAATTTCCATCATAAAGTATCTGAAACGACCCAGACTCGACCTTTGAAAATCGGCACCGAATACGACACTCGTATTCAAATGCCGCAGATCCAAACGTCGAATCTGGTTCGCCGGAGCTTATAACACATTAAGTACAACACAGCGGAAGAAAAAGAATATATCAATATACAACATTGATATAATATCTGATACAATATGATATAACAGATGATGCAATAGATATCAATATACATCAGAAACATGATACAAGACAATAGCAGCGGAAGGAAAAGATAACACCAGCAGCGGAACAATATCTCTAATATGGTCTTCAAAGAAAGAACTCCAGCATCGGTAATCTCCATCTCCACGGCACCAACCCAGAAAATAGCTCGAACTCCCAATAACGATGCACAAAGATAAGCAAGTGCAGTCCTGATCCAAAGACTGAACTAGTTCCAAATAATCTACTAAACATGACTATCTGAAAAACCCAACTCTAGACTGCCCGTGTGGGAAAATTGTAGGCACCTAGAGTTTAGGAAGGGAACAATAAACTCCAGGTCAGTCGAAGGACTGGTATGAGCAAACAAAACAGTTTATCATTTAAAAAACAACAAAGAGTTTAAAATAAATCCGCAATGCTTTTTGGAAAATGAAACTACCATAAGGCCTCCCGGCACACACACAATGCAATCGCGCACTTGGGGGGAGATTTCCCCTTATGATAGTCAAATATGCTTAATACGAGAACTTCGATATTATAACTAGTGCATAGTGGAAAACCTTTCGAAAATGTAATATTAATCCTAGCCAGCATAGGTACCATGATACTATGCCTACTATAGCTGCCATGTTAAATGGCAGGTTCTACAACTAAAACCGTACAAGGCACGTATTGAATGATTGGATTTCCAACAAATGGTCAGGCTAAGGAACTTCCTACTACCACATGGGTACGCCTCTGGAGGGACGTCCCGAGAGCTTAACCAGCTCTCTGCCAACGTAAGGCCAGGTTACCTCTGTAACTAGGTAACTACTACACGAGCGTGCCATTCCCCGATCCTTTGGGACCTTTATCTGAGGCGCCTCTCAACCACAAAGCAATCACAAAGTAATAGATCTGCAGTGTCCACATGAGTAAGTATCTGGGCTTCATGCCATGATACCACCCTTTTCCAGAAGGGAATGACACACCGTAAAGGGAGCGACCCTCGTAACCTTGCTGCATCTTTCCTATTTCGACCATTTTCGAGGTGTGAGGTCCTGATGCAGTCTCGTCCATAAAGCTACGCTTTATACAAAAGCCATGTTTTGATCAACAAATGATACACAGCAGCACTCAGCATGCCACACTACCAAATTAGGAGTATATCACTGATAACTATCAACTACATAACCTCTGAGCTCGTACGTCTCAGAGAAGGGTATTAAGCTAAGAGAATAAATTCTCCGCCACCAAGCAGAAATGTATTTGATAGAGATCAGTTTAATATCTCAAAGTGTAATGTTGGACATACAACCATATAAGTCTGTTCCGGGTTCGAACAGAACCGAAGGCACTTTCGAAGAAGCCCTTGCAATCCAGGTATCCCTAATCTCGGTCGGACTTCCCATCACTTAAGGAATCTCTATATCGTAGCTACTCGGTGCAGAGACAATCGATAGGTTATCCTATCGTTCTCGCAAAACCCGGTCTTCAACACCGGTCTTCAAATGCAATCCATAACGTCGTATCACTATTCGGAATGGGTTATATGACACAAGGTCCTCTCCCGACTAAACCAAATAATGAGCACAATATTTAAAAGCATATGGTTATGGGATTTCAGTTAAGTCACAACCTTTAAAAATCTAAAACTTTTCTTCAAATGGTTAAACAAATTACCATTTCAAATCTTTAAACAAAAAGATTCATTTCACAAAGTTCACCTAGTTTCACAAAGATCTACTTGTAGATTTCAAAACAATCTCCATTTCAATTGGATTAACTCTTTTAAATCTTTATATTAAAGATTTAACTTATAACTTTCAAACCCGTTTCCAAAGATTTATTCATAACTTGGAAAACCATTTTCATTTCAAACTTGAAATCTTTTTAACACAAATTGGAAGTTCATTTCTTATGTGAAAGCTTTTATTATTGGAAAACAAACAGTTTTGGCTTCAGAAAAATCCAATTATATTTATACAAGTTAAAATCTTAGGTTAAATTTAAAGTCCCAAAACAACACTCTAAAAATGGTTTGAAACCTATATAAACTTGTATAACCTCTTAAATCGTAAATAGAATTCGATTTCAAATTTTGAATTCAAATTTAAATCAAATTTCAAAACTAAATCAAGTTATTCAAAAATAACTTTTATTCTTGAAATTCCTTTTCAAAAACTTTTTATTTTAATCCCAATCCATTTCCAAAACTATTTGGATTCAAAAATTCAATTTTACAATTATTTCAAAAAAATCTGTGACTTACCCAATTTCCACATGCAATCCATATTTGTGTGTATATAAGTGTGGTCCAAGGGTTTTACACAATGGAAGTGCAACATCATCAATCAGCACAGATTCAAATACAACAATATATTTGATAAGCGGTATAAACTACAACGCTTATATTTGATAAGCGGTATAAACTATAACGCTTCTCTTTCATTCACCGATCACAGATATATAACACGGATGATAAATTGCATTAAACACAGCTCAAATCAAAACAGAGCATCATAATCAGGGCTATCAAACAATTCAAAGCATCCAATTCAATCCAAACAACCATAAGTAAAATCAATTAATTGCCTGATTTATTTAAACCAGATTAATTACTTATGAATGACTAATCCTGGTTAATTAACATTAACAAATTACAAATCATTTTGATTAATCATTTATTAATTAACCATTAACCTTTAATTATAATTAATCAACCTTTAATTTTTAAATAATTAACCTTTAATTATCTAATTTTCCATTTAATTAATTATCTCAATTAATTAATCCATAATTAATTATTCTTCGTTAATTTTCACTAAGGAATTGGCTTTTATTTGATTACACAAAGTAATTATCTTTTATTTAGTTATGTAAGGTAATTATCCTTAATTTACTTTCATAAATAAATTTATCCTTTAATTAATTAACCTTTATTAATCTTAAATTAATTACATTAATTAATAAATAAATAACTAATTACAAATTAATTACCCTTCAATTACAATTTAATTAACTTTTAAATTAATACAATTTAATTAACTTTTAAATTAATACCTAATTAACCTTTAATTATCCACTACATTAATTAATTAACCTTTAATTATTATTTGATTTATAAACATTGTAATTTGTTATCCTTGCTTAATTACAAAAATTGATTAACCATTAATTAATAAATTACCCCTTTAATTACTACTTAATTAATTAATTTTAAATTGCCCAAAACTTTAATAAGATAACCCACTTATCTTTATCACTTAACATTATTAAATTCTTTGAAACAACTTAGAATTAATTATCATTTACCAATTAATTTTAAGTCTTTAAGTTAATTAATTCTTCAAGACATTTAATCTTCTTAATTTACTCCTTAATTATCTTTATTTAGTTTATTTAAAATAAACTCTTAAATTAAAGATTGGGCTTATTGAAATACTTTTGAATTCAAAAATAATTTTACTCTCAAACCTTTAATAACTTACAACTTAAATTAACATTGATTATTTAAGAGTGGTAGTTAATAAACTGTTTAAGCTTGATTAAACCCTAACTTTAAAGTTTAAGAACTCATTTACTTTTCTTTTTCTTTTGTTTGGTGGAACTTTAAAACCTGAAACGGGTTTTAGCTTGAAACTGAAAAATCTGCAGTTACTAAACTTAGCCCAAACCAATTCCCAAATTCCCCGAGCTCAAGCTCTTTATCCTTGAGTTTAACCCGAGCTAACTACCCAATATCCCCGAGACAAAACTTCTTTTTATCTTTGTTTAATTTAAACTTTTAAACCAATTGCAACAGGAACACCCACGCACACTCGAGCCTGCACCCAATTTCCGCAAGAAATACTTCGAGTTTCTTCCTTCGTTCCCAATCATCCAAACTATCATCAAGTACATGCGTGCACCGTGCACACTACCACGATCATTTCCGACCATCGTCGCCCTCACTGGTAAGTCGCCGGTGATCTACACGAACCCTCTGACCACCCAGAACCAAAAAAACTCGTCGCAACCCAAAATCGAGCAAGTCGTCATCACCTCGAACCCAACCCATCGACCAAAATCACCTCGCGCCGCCTCGTATCGTCGCTAGAGACTTTTTCGATCGACCAGAACATTGAAACGACACCCCGCTTCAATTTCCCCCGGCCGCGATTGCCGTTAGACCACCATTGACGACGAAAACTTCTCGTGAACAACAGCGAACCCAACATACCCTAAAACCCTAAATCAATTCAAACCTTCGTCTATGATGAATAAAAAATTACCTAGTATTTTTCTCGAATTCAACAACCACCCAAGCATCTCTGACATCAAGCTCGAAACCCCACGATCTCGCGATCACCAGAATTTGCGGCATTTCGAATTTTTGTTCAACTTCAATTTTCTCGAACAATGTTATATTAAAAATCATGATTTTCCCTTTAAAATTCACGAAGACTTAAAACTTACAATTCATTCAGTAAATCCATCTATTTTTAATACTTAAAAGTATTTTTAAAACTTACAATTCATTCAAGCAGTCCTTTTCTCTTTTATAATCACAACCTAAATTCAATTATGCAGAAGGATATGATTTTTTTTCCTGGAAGGTTGTTAATCTGTTGTTAATAGAGATGTATATGTGTATACGCACAGATATGCCTTCCACCATTCTTATGTTTTCATATACACATGTATGCAGAGATATTCACACAATCACAAGCACAAACTCTAAACACAGATCCAACCACAAAAGAAACATAATAGGGCAAAGATTGCTCACCTGGAATGTGAAGGCAGAGAACAAAGAACAGGGAACAGGAACTTGTTTTGAATCTGGAAAATGATTTGGACTTTGTTGTTTAAATATGAGATTTGGGTTGATCTACTTCTTTGAGTTTGTTTTGATTACTTGTATTAATCTGCCTTTGTATCTGAACTTTGATTTACTCACTTAATTTGAAATGCTTTGTTTTATCCCTGGCCTAGTTTCTTTTGATTTAGTTCTGTCTTCCAAGTTGAAGACTTTACATTTGAACCTGATTTCCCTGCAACTGATTAGTTTAATTGATTGATTCTTTCTTTAATACTGTTTAGCAACTTCAAATTAAATTTTTTTAAAGAAATTTACTTGCCTTAATTTGTTTGAGAGAACCTTCAATATGCCTAGCCAAAAACTGAAGCACTGTTTTCTTTTTCTTTTTTTCATAAATCTGTAGTTTTTGTATTTGTGTTAAAACTTGATTTTAATATTACAAATTCATTAAAATTTATAGTTAAAAACTTACCTGAGATTGATCTTGCACTTGTTTGCTTTTGCTCTAATTTCTCTGGTTTTGATTTCCAGGCCTTTTTGATTTGTAAATTTTCTTTTCAGCTTTGAAACTGATTGTTACTTGATGTTTGAATCCAGTTGAGTTGCTTCTAGCTTTTGTTTTTGACTCTGAAAATTTGCCCCAGACTTGAAACGTCCAGTTTTCTTTTTGTAAATTCTTTTGCTTACAAGTCTGTTTTTTTTAGTTGTGATATGTCCCTTGATCTTTGTTTCAGATTTTTAATTGAAAATGGTTTTGAATTCTTTTGTGTTGGGATTTGTGATACTCAATCTATTATTACTGTACTTTTCAGAGATTTTGTGAGAGGCTATATGATTGAACATGGGGATGAAAAGTTTTTTTGTAATTTTTAATTTAATTTTTTTATTTAAGCAATGATGTTAAATGCCATTTGTAAGAAATAATCATGAGATCTAAATTTTGTTAATCTCTTTACTCCATCTCCCATATGAATGTATATTTAGCATTTGTGATTTTTACAAGGCAAAAGAATCTTTTTTTAATAAATCTTTTATATCATATACACTTTATAAATGAATACACCCCATTATTCATTTGTGTATATATGTATATAATGTTAAAAGAATTGTTCTTAACCAATATTTATATTATATACATTACATCTTAATGATTTTTTAAAATGCCACTTATTTTTAAAAATATTTATTTTAAATTCAAATTTCAATTCAACTTGAAATATAACCATTTTTGTCCATTTATATATTCACACATCTCTTGAATAAATTTAAATTCAATCTCAATATATATATACATATATATATATATAATTCTACTCATTATTTCAATATACATATATGTATAAAAAATTAAATTTAAATGACTTTTTTAAAACAGTTATTATTTCAAAATTTTAAACTCAAAATAAATTGGAATTTATTTATATATGATTATCACTTATTTTATTTGTTTGAGATTTTTCAATATATTTTCAAATTAAATTTCAAAAGTTTAAAATATATTATTAATTTAATTTGATAAATTTTTAGGATGTTACTTTTTATTTATAAGATATTAAATATAGAATTTCAAAGCCCCAATTAAATTTTAAAATCAATGTCCAAATAAATTCTCAATTAATTCACAATTAAATCCAAAATTTATTTTTAATACATTTTATTTTTGAATTCAATATTTATTTATAAAATATTTATTCTTATATCTCAAATCAGATTGCTACCTGTAATAAAAATTTACTTGATTTATTCTAGAAATTCCTAATTTATCCACAAATAATTTCACAATCAAATTCTAAAATTAAATAAATTATCAAATTAAAAGTGGTTGATTTTCTAAGAATGTTACAGTATTTGATACCTGAAAATAGTTATGAAAAATTCTGTATGTTTGTACATATTTACAAAATAGTTTTCGCTAAAATATTCTTTAAAACCTTTTAAGATCTTCTTTGTTGACAGCTGAGTGACACCATATGGTATTTAAGCATAGTAAGGCTTCAAATGTTTGACATTCCATGTGTAAGGACTGGGTTTCCTTTAAATTCCATGGTTCCCTCTTTCTTTTCTTCCTTGGAGACAAAGGGAAAAGAGAATGAATGGTAGAAATGTGTAATAGTGGGCAAATGCCGAGAAAGAACCAAATAATATACTGGTAGTAAATCGAGAGAAGATTTAGGTGGTGATGTGGATTCCTTTTACTATTATTTCTTTTAATTGTCCTTTGTTGCCAATCTAATTTTTTTTAATTAGAAGCACATTAGAATCGAAGGCTCGGGTGATTATTATTTTTACGTTGTACGAGAGAAATGGCTGAACTTATCTTTCTGCCCAAAAAACTAGACAATTTCTCAACAGCAAAAGCAAACTTCTAGAGTTAATGCAACAAACTCTGATCTAAATATTATTGCTAATGCTGACATATATGCATATCTACCCACAAACCTGAAAAGCTATTGTGGCATTACATGATGAATGAAGCTCAGGATATTAGTTTGATAATGGGTGATTTAAAAAGTGTTATTTTTGCAGATGATAGATCTGGAGGTAGTGGCAGTAGCTTATGCAATGAAGATGAATTTTATAATTGTATTCTCACTACTGGATTGCATGCGCCTTCAGTTATTGATGATCACTTATTAATGAAGATGAATTCTATAATCTAAAATGCTCCACAAGTGATCATTTACCTTTACTTGCTAATCTTCTAAAATTGAGCAGTCCTTATAAGAACAAGCCATTTATATTTTAACTAGAGGAGTATGACATTGTTTTTAATAATGGTTGGCAGAGCCTACATCCAGGTAGGTAGTGATCTACTTATTTTTATGCAGTATTTGTTGTTTTATGGATATGTATATTGTCTTTGAGGAGTTCAATGGTAAATTGAACCTTTTTAACTATTTTTTTTTTTACAGTTTTGAATCATTTTAAAATTGTTGGTTAGAAGGTAATTTGAATATTGTACACGTTTTCATTTTTTCGGATATCGTTACATAACAATTTAAATCAATATGGGTTTAGATCAATTAATTCAAAAAAAATCTAGATATTCATGATTCTACATATTGCTTTTTTCTTTAATTTAATAAATTCATACTTTAGATTTATGCTAAATCAAAATCTTTTACTTATATTTCTCGATTTATTGATCATTAGCAGACAAGATGATTATCCGATATTCGTTATTATCCACAGATGTAAATATTCGAAAATTATTTCGGATGCAGATATAACACTATTCATATCCGAAAGTATAAGTATCCGTTTATAGGCCTAACATGTATTGACTAATACTCGTATTCAAAAAATATAGTAATATTCAAACCAAACCTCAAATACATAAAAGAAGAATGTTAAATGATGTGATAAAACATGAATATTATCCATTAATTCTAAGAGATCCTACGTTACGTTTGGTGTGTACTTCTAAGTTAATTAGTATAAACAACAAAGTTTCTAGTTAAGTAGATTATTATCATACGATACACGTTTACTAAATGACACCCACAACTAATAGGTCTTTTTTGTGCGGCTAATTTCATAATTTGTGCGTGTGCTTTGGTTCTTTGGTCGTGAATGGAACCTACATGTTACAAATAAAAAGAATAACCTCCATATTATGGGAAAAAATGAAAAAAATTATATGATCCAATGATCAGATGTAGGTCCATCTGGACGTGCGTATATACTCATCTTAATAAAAGGTACACATCTCGGAATACATATCATATATTTATATGTTTCCCTACGGGATGCCTCATCCTCGAAGATGAGATGCATATTTGTGATAATATATATATATATATATATATATATATATATATATATATTGTAAATTTTTTGGATCGAATTGCGCAAAAGAGATGGTGGCGAATTTTTTTTTGTAAATTTAAGGGTTATAAACTTTTGAGAATTTTGGAAAAGTTTTATGACTACAGTTTAATTTGAGTTGTAACTTGAAATGAATGAACGGAAGGAAATAGATGGTATAGGTGGGTGAATTTAAAAGACTTAGAAATTTTAGAATCTATTTAACTAATTGGTTTTGAAAAGCTAATGGGTTTGGGGCATTTTTCTTAGCTTGTTAATTTTAGGGACGAAATTTTTTTTAAGGAATAACGACCCAAAATTTCAGTCATTTGAATTAGAAATATTTAATTGATTTTAAATATCAAAGGGTTAATTTTATAAGTTAAATAACTTGGATTTCAAATATAATAGTTTATTTGATAATTAAATTCTTGAATTTAATATTTGGAATTATTTAAATACTTGAATCTTAAATTTAATGTGACCTAAAATGATTTCGGATTTAAAGTCTATTTAATAAGAATATTGTATACTTTTAATTTAGATTTAAGTGTTATTAATTTGGTTTTTATAATAATTCATTTTAATTAACATATAAAAGTAGCATTCTAGAACACTGTCTTAGATTTCGATGAAACCACTATTATTGGATGTGTTTTCTCACGTTGGCTTTCCTGACTGACTCAGGTGTTATTTTATTATAATGCTTGCGTTAGACCGAGCATATTAAAAGATTTCTTTGGATGGATTAGAACTCGGGAGACGAGTTGGAGGTCTTCAAGTCGTATTCACGTATATGTTTATTTTCCGCTGCTCTGTTGTGAAATCATTAGCACTGTGAGGATAGATTGTTATAACCGTCTAGGCTGATGGTTGTGATTTTTTTTGTACTTTGATGGATTTATGCATATAACGGTTTCTCTTTGTAAAGATCATTGATTTATATTATATATTGTTCCGCTATGGTTGTGAGATTCTATGTTGTTTGCTTTTCGTTCTCTCTTCTTTCTTCCTCCTCCTTTATTTTTTTCTTTTCCCCTAACAATTGGGTTTTCTAGCATTCGATTGCTTTGCATGCAATACAGTGATCATATTAGTGTCGATTTTCAAGGGTTGAAATTCCCATTGTTACAAAGAATCACGATGATTATCCATGATACTGAGAGCTAAGTAAATTAATAGAGGGCTAAGAGATCATATGATTCTTCTATTGGCTAAGAGCCAAGTGGATTACTATGAGGTTGAATGTCTACTGATTATTATGTAACTTTCGATCACTTGGATTATTTATGAGACTGAGAGTCTCTGAAGTTTTGTAAGCCCATACATATCGATTATACTACTATCGAGGATAGCTAAAGTTGCTGAAAGTATGGAGTTGGACCATGTACCTATATTTTATATGGTTATCTGAGAGACGATCCTGGCTACTAAAGGTATGCTGATTTATACTTTGAGTGCATTTGATTTGTGTGATTGTTATATGCTATATGTATTGAGTGAGATGGATCTCGAGTGTAACAACCCGGGATTTTGGAGATTACTATTAATATTAAATTATGAAGAAAATTATAATTTAATTTTGTTTTTAAAAATGAACTGGATAATAAAATAGGGGATTATATTGTTTATTTTATATAAACAATATCTTGATGAATATAATATGGGATTTGAAATTTAAATAAGTCATATTATTTTACTTGACGCTTATTTGAACATTTGATGGTTGAAGTAAGTGCAAATGAATGAAAATAAAGTTCGGAAAACTTTATTTATGGATTTGTGTTGTAAATAAATAATTGTGATGGTTTAATTTGAGTTAATTAGTAATATCGAAAATTTATTCCAATGTTAGGCTTTTATTGTAAAATAAAGGAATAATATGAAGAAAATAAAATTTAGAAGTGTAAATAGGCTTGGAATGATGTTTTAATGTTATAAAAATGTTAAAACATTATAATACAGTTAGTTAGACTTAAAAATAAATTTTATTGGTTGAAATAGATGAAAAAGTGATTTTTCACTAAAAATGAGAATATTGAAAAATATTGATAAAAATGGATGAAAAATATACATTACTTAGAATTTCACTAAGTATAATTGCCTTTGCTCTTATCGGGTAAGGTTTTAAATCCAAAATCCTAAATCTAGAAGCATTTAGCGAGAAGGAATTGCTTATATTCCTCTATTCATTCCTTCTTCTCAAAAAAAAAAAATACAACTTACAATAAACCTAAAACAATGGCCTCCGTATAAGGAAAAATCAAATTCCACTCATTCTCTTGCAAATTAAAGGTTTAATTCAAGTTACACACATAAGATAAGGTAATCTCCTACCTATTTAATCTCAAATTCATATCAATTCTCAGATTTGATTCACTATAATTGAGTTTTGATATTTTTCCATGCTTGCATGTTGTTTCTATAGGTTTCTAATTACTAATCCAAGGCTAAAGCTCCTTTCTTTGCAAGCAAAATCATTTAATTCGCTGCAAACAAACCCTAAGGTGAGTAAACTCACTCACTCTTGCTGTATACAATCTTGTTTATTCATATTTAGTGTAAAATTGAATGCTTGGAGCTATAAAAATCAAGTTTTGATCATATTTTGTGCTCAATCCAAAAACTGAATTCTTTCCATCTTTGAAGCTGAAACGAATTTGACTATAACTTTTTCGTTTCTTAACCGATTTTGATAATTTTAGATATTTCGAAAAGCATAATTCTTGTGCTACAACTTTCATGTTTTTTGTTTTCTGTAATTTTGAAGTTAGGTGTGTCAAAATTGAATTTTTCTACTGTAATCCCGAGAGCAAAACCAATATTTGCTCTGTGCTTAAGGATGAAACTAAATTGGCCATAACTTCTTTGTTTCTTAACCAATTTCGGTAATTTTAGATGTTTCGAAAATCTAAGAAACTAAGCTACAGCTTTTATTTTATTCATTTTTCCATATTTTGAAGTTATCTATGATATAATTGCATTTGTTTGTCGCTGTCCAGCAAATACATAGATTCAGGCTGAATTTGATGTTTTGTGTAAAATGATCATAACTTTTGAATCAATGATCAGAATTTGAAGATCTTAGTCATTCTGCAAATCTTAGAAGCTAAACTACAACTTTATCTTTATTTATTTTGCCTGATTTTGAGGTTACCTATGTTATAATTGCAATTGTTTGTCGCTGTCCTGCAAATACATAAGTTCAGGCCGAATTTTATGGTTTGAGTAAAACAATCATAACTTTTGAATCATTGATCCGAATTGATTGACCTTGGTTATTCTCGAAAACTTGAATCATATGTAACAACTTTCATTCAGAATGTTTTAAATATTTCAATGTTTGCTAGCTCAAAACAGCGGATTTATCCGCTGTCCTGTGTTTTGTTCCATGTTGTTAGTGCACTTATTGTTTTCAAACCACTTGAAAATTGTTTTGAATCCATGAACATGTATATGCATGTTCCGTCTTGGTAATTATGGTGTTAAATATTTTGTTTTAAATATTTTTAAGAGTATTTCTAAATAATAAAAGTGGATATACTATATTTATTTTATATAAAAAAAGTAGAATTTTAATAAAAGGATTTCTTTGGGTTTCGAAAAATTTATTTTAAAACCCGGCTACCTTAGTAAATTATTGCGCAAAGATCATAAACTATTATTTTTCCCTTTCAGATGTATAAGAATGAGAATTAAACGATTTAGTAAGGATATATGGTATGAGACATGTGTTCTTGCTTTATCGCTTAATATCGGACTTCTACGACCGAAACTAATTTGAATTAAGATGTTTATGATGATTTAAGAAATTAAGATGGTTATGATGACTTTTACTTGTCGATGAAATGAGACAAGTCACGATGGAACCATTACTCGTCGATGAGAAGAGATGAGTATGGTATTATATTAACTTGCCGATGAAATGAGGCAATATTGATGTTAAGTTTTAATTTGAAACTATGGTTAGAAATAACCATCACGAGTTCTTTTACTTGCCTAGGAGATGAGGCAAGTTGTTATGATGGATTGATGATGATTTCGATATTTATGATGAATTTTTACTTGTCAATGAAATGAGACAAGTCTCCGTGTCACTTAAAACTCGTCCAAGTAAGAGATAAGACGAGTTAGGTATCTTACACTCGCCGATTAGATGAGGCAGTATTTATTTGATGATGTTTTATGATGGTTTTCTAATGTGGCATCGACTAACGATTAGTAAACCAATAGGTATGAACGTATGGTATGGGACGTACGTTGATGCCTATTGGGTTCCTATTCGAGAAGTTGAGACACATTCATGATGTTACTAGTGCTACAGACCGAGTATTCGATTGGAGTCATCACGATGTTCATGAAGTTATTACTCGACTCCAATCATCACGATGTTATTACTCGGGTTTTTGTGACTGAGTGTCATCAAGATGTTTCCAACTATAGTCAATCAAGATGATCACGATGTTATGATGTTATGTGACCCCAAGTCATCACGATGAATGGTACCAAATAATGGTAGTACTAGTCAAGATGTAAATGCACGTGCTGCTTTCCATGAGGTTTTAGGTGTTTCAATTTCACTATTTTGATGATGATGCTTTAGTATAGCCTTATGTATGAAAAAGGCTTATTGACATACATGGTTTTATTTGTGATTTTGAGTATGATGTTTTGAATTCTTTCTGGGCTCTATCAAGATGGATTTGAGACATTATATATATTTATACCAATGAGATGAGGTATAAATTATAGTAATGCTTTTATGATGAGTGTTGATAATAGATTTAAGATATATTTATATTTATACCAATGAGATGAGGTATAAATCTCTACAACAAAAAAGACTTTTAACAGCGTTTGAAAAATGCTGTTAAAAGTTTTCACAGCGTTTTTAAAAACGCTGTATAACGACATGCTGTCGTTGACCCTAAAGTTTTAACTGCAAAAATATAAACGCTGTCAAAAACCAACTTTCTACAGCGTTTATTAAATGTTGTTAATAATTTTTCTACTGCAAGGTATAAACGCTGTTAATAGTTTTCTACTGCAATGTATAAACGCTGTCGTACGGATATGCATTTTTTTCCCAATGAATTGACAGCAATGTATAAACGCTGTCGTAGGGATATGCATTTTTTTTCCAATGAATTGACAGCAATGTATAAACGCTGTCGTAGGGATATGCATTTTTTTTCCAATGAATTGACAGCAATGTATAAACGCTGTCGTAGGGATATGCATTTTTTTTCCAAAGAAATCGGAAAATGCTCTATACTCAGTACATTACAATTACAATACTTTGTGCAATTCAGTTCAAATAGTACTCACTCCCCAGTTCAACAATAATACATATAGTACAATTCAATTCAGATAGTACTCGCTCCCCAGTTCAACAATAATACATAATACCATATGTAATCCAATTCAGATAGTACTCACTCCCCAGTTCAACAATAATACATATAGTACAAAGTTCAACAAGGCAGGCAGCAACAATACAATATTGTACATAGTTCATAACCTAAAATATCGACAAGAAAATGAAATATAATATGGTCATAGACCCTAAGTTGCATGAAAACTCTAAGTCAACTGTCATAGAATCACAACGCGTCCGCAAGTTGCAGCAGTTATTCATGATCCAACCAAGCAATTTGCAGGCTTGCAGTAGCTCTGAGACATAAGTAAGAAGGCAAGTTCTTAAACTGTGGAATATTTAATTCATCATGACTGATTAGTGGAAGATCACCAACTTTGAAACCAAACTATTTATATATAAAATAAAAGCAAGCAGGTAAAAAAGTACGTTAATTTTTTGGAAGGCTAATTTGACGTTGTGCTTGTGTGAGATGCTTTCAATGCTCCACAGAGCCCTAATTTATACAGTGTTTTGAAATCCTAACTTGGCTCAACATATAATTGGCATGAACAGGCTTAGTCTTTACCATCAATGTCCCGATAACTATACCAAATTCAACATAGCAACTTTAATAACACAACCTACATTTAATTTATGACATTAAAATAGTAATCATTCTTTAAATTTAATAATTGATAGTTAAGAACATAAAGCTTAAATAGCAAACCTGTAGTTAACATTAATCAACTGAAATAGCTTTCGCATTAAAAATCAACTTGGCCCTGAAATCCCAGTAATCCCAATCTTGGCCCTGAAATATCAACTGAGGTCAACACACAGCCAACTACCCGTTCAACTCAGCCCAGCACTAGTCATAGAAGCATTGAACAAACTCATAAAGACATGGACTTCTGCCTGAAAAGTAAAGACGCAATGAATGAAAATGATAAGTCAATAGAAGTATATGACAGCAGAATCAACACCATGGGACAGAAAAATACTAGGAAGACAAGAAACGGCCAAATCCTCTTTGAATTTAAGACACTCAATAAGATGACGTCATTGAAAATCATGTATGGAGTAATCTAGTGACTCAAATCAAAAATAAAAGCAGCAAATCAAAACGAACAAGACTGAATGGTGTTACTCCTTTTCCAGAAAATAGGAGTACTTCTACTTCAAATTAATTTAATGGACATGTTAGTTTGGGACATTAGGGGATCAAAGTCAAACTCCCCTTCCAAACAGCTTGGCTTGATGCAGACTATTAGACAAAGTAAATGTTTAATGGTTGTTATTCTTGAGAGTAAACTTTATATATCCAACATGCAAAAAGTGGTAGATAATAAATCCTAATTGAAAGTACTAACGAGGAACGGCTAAAAGGCACAATCATGGTGATGTAGGATCCAATTATTTGGACAAATGATGTAATATTCAAGTGTAAATAATATATCACTTGCCTGCTTCATAATTGTGGAGGATTAAGAATGTTATTTACCTTTTTCTTTGCTCATAAGCAAGCAAACCTGACCTGTGTCAAAAACCTGACCTGTGTCAAAAAGAAATAATGATATTACTTGGCAATGCACAACTATTTTCCAAAATCCATTTGAAGTTTTTCTAGTTTGAGTTTAGTCCATTTCAGAAATGGTGTTAAGTCTAAGTTTCTCTTGCAGAATGAATTGAAAGTTTGTTGGCATCCCCTAATTAGTTATGCTATCTGGAATTAATAGGACAATTAATATGACAAATGAATGTTTAGACCATTTTCAGTTTTGCTAATTTGAGTTCAGACCATTCAAAATATGTGTAAAAGAATTGATATTAATAGGAAAACTAATGCATATATCAAATTTTAATAAATATAACGTTTATAGTTGATATCTACTAGCTCCCAAACATGCAACAAATATAATACAAGTGCATAGACTAAACACTTATTGCTATTTGAGGCATCAAACACTTAATTCATTTATCGTTTATGAATTCCATTCAGTTATAAATTAATGGCTTGTTAAGAACAATTAATCTATCAGTTATAAATTGCATTCGATCAACGTTAGCATCTAAGGCATCTAAACCCTTATTTCTCACTATCAAACACCAACAACGATGAGAAAAGATATTGAGTGGGAATTTAAGAGGATTCTTTGTAGATTAATGAACCAATCCCAATTAAAGCTCCTTAAAAGCAAAGACAACATAAAGAGTGGTAGAAAGCATGGTAGGACCTCTATAAGTAAACAAATTTGGCTTTTCAACTATTTAAAATGTTGTGAGAATACAGATTGGTGAACCAAGATTACATGTTCTTGAGGCAGTGCATCACAATCAAAATAAAGAAGATATTGGCTGTTAGGATGATATAGAGCCATTAATAAGGTACTTGCTAAGTACATATTGCTTTTTTTGCTTTTTTATGTGTTGCTAAAAGCAATAGTCCGATGTGCTATACCAAACTTGTCCAATAGATGGTCATATCATTTTCAAAAATCAAAAAGAATTATTATTAACTAAAACTGCAACAAGCAGACAATAAAAGAAAAATGTATAGAAGTTAGAGAAGCTCAGTTAAGCTGCTGGCTGAAGCGGAGGATGTTTTACACATTGACTACACCAGGAGGGAAGACAAGATCTGTTTCTGCTCTAACAACCAGCTTAGCAACTGCAGAAGCACTCACCAGAGGTGTGAGGAGCGGTCCCAACAGCGGCATTTGTCTAACTAGCTTTTAATGTTGTAGTATCTATGACCGTCCAAATAAATTAATAAATAATAAATTAATAAAGTAAAAATAAATAAATAAATAAATAAATGCAATTTGTACATATGCTTGCATATTTTATGTGCAGGTTTAAAGGATAACGATAGGTACCATCTTGAGAGGGGACCCGATTACTCCCAGAGGAAAGTTCATGCTCCCTACTTGCCGAGCACCATGAATAAAACTAGTCTAAATATCACATCTGTTTTATGAAGGGAAGAAAAAAAGAATTATTATTTAAGAGGGTAGTTTTACAGTTTAAAGTATTTAGTTTCCAAATAATCAAATACCATTGATAAAATATCTCTTCCACTTTGGTGTCAAGATCACAAATGATATTTACTTCATCATACCATAAAAAGAAATGCTTACAAATTTTCATGAAAGGGGCGAAAATTTTCCAAACAATCAATGAGAGATCGTTTAAACTTGCAACGTCAAACTAGTTTCAACTATAACGATTGAGACATAATACCCATGAAAAGATGGTTTATGGATTGCAAGGAAATTAAACTTATGTCATATGCTAGTTTAGAAATTCTTTGCTTTTGATGAATATTACTGTATGGACCATAGCACAATAAAACCTATAAAACAATATATTTCATTTACATATGAACAAAGATACTCCAAGTTTTGTTATTTTTCAACATGGCAAGGATCAGTTCACACAATAAACTGAGAGATATTTCATAAGCTTTCCTTTACCAGGGAGCAACCAAAAAAGAAAGAAAAAGTAACATGTACTCCCAACATTTACTCCAAATTAAGTCATATTTCTATAAAAAAAATTATATATATGAAGCTCAACAGTTCAATGCCAAATTTAATTACAGTTTTAATTGAATAAAAATGGTTTGGGTTGTTTAAGATATACTTATTAAATAATTGAAAGTACTCTAGGAAAAAACATATGATATTAGAGGATGTGTTCAGTAACATGGAAGGACATTATACTACACTAATAATCCAAATTATAATGTTACTACCTATCAATGCTATATAATGAACTGTGTGCAAGTTCACACTAATTTCCTAAAACCAATTAAATAGAATCCAAAGTTAGCTTTGATGGAAATCACTTTGAAGATTCAGCATTAAGTTCAAAATCTCTCTGTAGACTAGATTAACATAATTAATTTTTTATTAAACTTGGCTAAATTCTACAAATTTATTTAATTTAGTCGGATGTTTATAAAACTTGATTAATTTATTCTCATCACTAGACTCATAGTTATTGTTTGCTCTCAATTCAAATTAAGTAGGGAATATCCAAGACATGTAACATTGGGATTTTTCTCAGGTCATTAGAGCTGACATGCTTTTTTCAATTGGTATAATGTGTATAGGATGTTATCACTATCCACGTTACCAAATTTAGGTACATGCAGTGGTTGCAGGCAGAAGAAAATAATGATCATAAATAGATATTTACAGTAATTCTAACATAAATAAATTACAACTTGTAACACAAACGATCTTTATATATAGTTTTATAGCTAAATACATAGGAAAACATAAGTGTATAGTTATATACTTAAAGACATCTTTCTTAAGGAAGCAGAAGATCATGTAGGGTAAATGGCTCTTTTGGGAGAGGAATGAGTAATGTAAAAATAGTCGTATATGAGCTAAACTATGTACACCTAAATCTAAATAGAGCAATAAATTCAATAGAGACGGTATTAAGAGGAAGAATAAATATAATTATTTCTAAAGCTATGAAGCGCCTAAAAAAAGAAGCAAAAAGAGTTAAAGATTAAAAATATGCTAAGTACAACATGTATAACATTCACCTGAGAGTAGAGCTAGCCATTCCGATCCTCTAATAAAGTGAGGCTAAGTACAGCATGTTCGAGTTGAAAGCACCAGTCCATCAAACATTGGTTTTGCAGTATGGCTGCTATTGCTACAGTGGCTGCTATGAAATAGCTTCGCTACTGAGTGGAGATGGATGTGAGAACGCGCATCGTGGAGTTGAGGCAACAGGATTAGCACTTACTGTAGTTGAGCATTACAAACATATGTGTACTACTCTAGAAGTCTTTCCATGAACTATTCAAGCAACAGGATTAGCACTTACTGTAGTTCTAATTAAATAAATACAACTACACTCATTGTTGCATAATACAAATGAACCATTAAATTGCACAATGATACCTTATAATTCAAGCACTTCATTTGAAATAGCCTACTAAAATTTTATTTGAGCTTGTTGAATTACGTTGCATAATGTAGTATGTAGAGTAGAGTTTATTTTAAATCAGTATAAAGAAATAAATAGCAGAAAATCTATCAAAACCTATCAATTACGTTGCATAATGTAGTATATAACCCAAACAAGCTTTAATGCTTCAAATCTATCAAAAAATCTTCAGGAAAACCTGAGAGATAGAACATAGTTTAGCACAAAGGATACTTCTAGTTAGAAAATGTAAGCATAAGACTGCAATAAAGTAGAATTTCTACTCCTAATATTCCTTCATTTCTTACGCACTCTCTTTGCTTTGCCGGAATTCTCGAGAGCACTCTTTACATGCTTTCTTGCTTCTTGCGAGTAAAGGGTGAGGTGGAACATGGGTGGTTTGTACAATTTATGTGAAGCTGCTATCTTGCTACAAAGCAAGAAACAAAAATGTTATAACTTATATATGAAATAAAATGATAACTTAACGTATGTGATACAAAATAGGGTTATAGTATATTGAACAAAATCATGCAGTATATTAGCGAGTAATATGTTAAAAATATGACAAAGTGCTTCATTTTTTAAAAAAAAAATGAAAAACCATTTTACTTCAAGTAAAATGACAGCCATCTTTCAAAATTTAAAAATAAGAATGATAAGCCTTCATTGTTTTCTTTTCACCGACTAAAGTAATCTAACTGAAATTCAAATGGGCTTCTTATCAAATACAGTCGACTAATTCGAACACAATCACATCATGTTAAATAATAGAGCGCAACAAAAACTCATCTTTGTAATGTGTTATTATGTCTTTCCCTAAATATTGTGTACAGAAAAAGAAGTCCACTATAAGTGCACACTTATGTTGCTTTGTTAAGTTTTAGGTGCATATAAAATTAATAAGGAAGACATCAAACATCTTTGCCTAAGAAAATCAACAATAACTTCTTTGAAAAAAATAAAAAATATTCACGGCCTATTTGAATCTATAGTCTTAACAAATATTGATTGAGCTCTCAAAATATGCGCTCAGCCAATTTGAACACGTATTTAATAATTGTACAAATAAAGTTTAATGTTATGGTGATTGGATCAGATTTTTCATTCCATAGAAGAAAATAAGGTTAAAACACTTACTAAAGGGTTGATTTTATTTGAATCACCACCAAGTCTGTTCATTGCATCACGCATGCATGCGAGATCAACAACAGCTGGAACACCCGTGAAATCCTGTTAAACAAAAAAGGAAGGACAGCTAAGTAAATAAATATTCAGCATATGTGCAAGGCATGCCAACCAAGTTACATAAATTATACACCTAACATATCATAGTGTAAATAAGTCAACTACTATGTATTTAAGTAGCATTTTATTATTCATTACGAAAGAAGCAAGTATTCAACATAAAAATACATTAAAGACAAAAAACAGTTCCTTTTGTTAAAAGCATCTTCTATTTTACAAGCTCGGATGTATAGCATCGCATAAGATCCAACAGAAAAGTAAAAGAATAATCCTTCACCCTTTTGTTGTTGCGAGGGCAGTTCAGAAGTTATAA
Source organism: Allium cepa (assembly GCA_030765085.1). Classification (NCBI taxonomy): domain Eukaryota; kingdom Viridiplantae; phylum Streptophyta; class Magnoliopsida; order Asparagales; family Amaryllidaceae; genus Allium; species Allium cepa. The sequence goes on from CM060945.1 coordinate 419,141,088, forward strand.
ACCTAACTTCAGTAATAGAAATTAATTTGTAAACCTAAAAAGGGGAAGGTTAGATGAAAGCCTTCCTACTACGGTTCTGCGCTATAAGCAGGGTTCTACCTTATATATCCCTTTACTCGCTATCAAGCATCAAGTAGAGTAAAAAGGGTGTAAGTCCAGATTCCCAAATACAACATAACTAACTTCCAAAAAATCACAGATTAACACCTGAAGCAAAACTCTGGCAGGCTTAAAAGGAATCTCCACTTGTTTAGGAGCAGTATTCTCCCAATCCAAAATCTTCTCCACGTCCTTCTCCGTCACTTGAAACCCATCATAATTCCTGATTGCCGATTGCAACAGAATCCTTATTGAGTAAGGCAACCGGTCTGCGTTTGTTTTAAATTTTTAGTAAGAAATAATAGCAGGATAAGTAAGTTTAGAAAATGAATTCACTAGTCAATAAGCAAATCAAACTCACCAATTCTAGGATCACTAAGTGCTGGCAAGCTATAGTATTTCCCAAATTCACCTCCACCAGGCTTTGACAAGGCAGTCAATATACACTCATAAGCATTTTTAGTGGCTACGGAATCAAACAAATCGATTTTAGGGTATAAACGTTTATTGAATTTCGAATTCAATACTTTCTTGGAAAGGTTTTTTATAAACTTCAAACCTACATACAAAGTCGATCTGAGGTGCCCTTTGTACCTGAGATGGAGACGATTAGTTGAAATGAAATCCGGTTGTGAATCCTAATCCGACTGTATGTAAAAGGCATCGACAGAAATGATTAGTTGAAAAAAAAATCGACGATTAGTTGAAACACGTACCCGAGATGAGCAGCTAGCAGTGACGTTTCAGAGTCGACATCGAAAGAGAGGTGAAGGAAGATGCATGAACGATGAGGGCAGTGACGAAGGGAAACTTCGGTGATTGGAAGAGAGACTTAATTTTCTCTGGGTTGTGAAGGCGGTAACGAAATGAAAGAGCGATAGAATTAATTGGGGAAAGTGGGAAAAAGTAGGCGGCAAATGATAATTAGGTTTTCCTCAGCGTTTGGAACGGAAACATTTTCCCTCCAGAAATTCTATGACCGCATTTGAAGGAGAAACGCTGATATTGGATGCTGTTGATAGTATGTTTTCTTGTAGTGAATGATTATGGAGATTCCTTTATAATGAGTTTAATGATGGATTTGAGATGTATTTATATTTATACCGATGAGATGAGGTATAATAATTAAGAAGTTTCTATTAGATGAGTTTTATTTATGATGGATTCTTGAATTTTTAATTATCTTATGAAGATTTACTCTATGGTCCATATCCTCACCCATTTCATTCGGTTATATATATAATTAGGTGAACCATGTCAATATAATTTACATATTGTATTCCTCTATGCAATCATGACGAACCATTGATGTATCACTCTAGAGATAACTTGATGACTTATATCATTCCATTGGTAACGATGGAATGTTTTTCCCTTATCTCTTATCATCACCTATACTAATGATAAGTTCTAGCTAGCCTGACCCGTGTGTTTTCACTCGGGTCATACCGAGTTGTTTCAGGTATCATCTATTGGACTTAGCTTGAAGTTGATGTTGGATATCAGCTCTTCTTTCTCTTGAGTAGTTTTTGTTCTTTCGCATACTCTGATGTAGTTATATTTGATTCGATATTTATGATGTGGTCGAGTACTACCTTTATCTGTATTCATATTGTATTGTACTAAACATGTATCAGTATATATATATATATGATGTTGATTACTATTCTGTGATGTGCTTTACATTTAGTTATTGTATTTTGTTCTGATAGATCCGTTAGCCACTTATAGTTTTGGATTAAGCATTTACTGTGTATGTCGATCCATTGAGATAGAAAAGAAAAAAAATTATATTGCATTTATCGACGTATTCAGTAGATGTTTAAGACAAAGTTATAGATGGTCGCCCTTAACCAGCCCTATTCTCCGCTTTAGTAGACGGAATTACTTGTTAATTCTCTTTACTAAGGTGGGTATCGGGGTGGGGCGTTACAGCTTGGTATCAGAGCTATGGTCAGAACAAAGTAGAATAAACACAGAACAGTACTTATATCATGATACATCGAAATACAATACGAGTGAATCATTTTCCATTATTCAAGCTTGTTTTCGAATCGAGCCTTGATTCTTTTTCGAGTTTTAGGATTGTTAAGATGGAATATGTCTAGGAATATAGATATATTGTATTCCGTAGTATTCCATAATAGAGAGTTTGATGTCATCTTGTCTTATATAAAATCTTATTTGGGATTATTCTATTCTTATTTTTATCGATACGAGTGAATTCGTATCGATGAAGCTGATTGATTTCTTTGAGCATTCTAGTTGCATTCCTTTGAGAGTTATGATCCTATTAAAGGGATACACAACGATTGGCTTATTGTATGCATTCCGAGTTCTCTATTTGTTGCTGCTTTAGTGAGTATTTGTTTATTACTTACTATCTTGAGATGTATCTGATTTGAGATGGATTGACTTATTTGATGTTAAGTCTGATCCTTTTGTTGTTATATGATCCTATATTTATTTAGGCATCCTAATTTGATTAGGTTATTATTTCTATCACTTTGAAATGTTAGTGATGATTCCGAAGTTTCTGTATTCACTCTTGAGTATCGAGATGTTGATGATATATCTCGAATTCCAGTCAAGGTGACTTTGTTGAGTTTTGTGAGTCCATTTGTTTGACATCCAATCGGGCAATCAAGCATTGAGGTAACCTTATTCCTAGCTCTTCGGTTATCCTTCCACGAGGATTTCCACTAAGGAATGAGGTGAGTTTCTAGATTGTTCGAGTTTGATTGAGTTTATCATTCAGCTTCGTTTGAGTGTTCTTTTCATATACTCAATCAATGTTATCCTTTAGCATTACTCCGATTGAAGTAGTGATTCGTGGATTGTGTGCTTCTTCTCCTTTGAGAAGAATATCTTGCTTATCATGTATCTTGATGATTTTTGGGAGTGGCTCGTGACATCGTAAGATTGACGAACACTCTATCTTCTTCTGTTGATTTTGAGAATCGAGTATTCAGGGAATATCTCGATGCATTCTCTTAATGTTCTTTGGTCTGAGTTTTGAAGCTATATAAATATGAGTTTTAAAGAGAAATTTGAGCTTTGAGATATAGAAAAATATCAAAGAATATTTTGAGAATATATTTACATGAGTAGTATTTCTTTTATAGAAATAATTTAGGAGTGTTGGGTTGTCCATCGGGTAGTTAAGAGTTCTAGTCGATACGCCTGATCAACGTTATCGATAGGAATCTCCTAAATGCTATGATGAGATAATCAGACACGATGATTTTTGTTTTAAAAATTGAGATTTTGAAAATAATATTTGAGAGTAAATATTAAATTTATTTTTGAATGGTAATTGCAGCCATTGATTTTAGAGACGAGTATCAGAGTGGCGAGGCAGTTTTGATCGTTCGATTGACTCTGCAGCTAACAAACATATCTATTTATTAGAGATTCAGTGGCAAGGCAATGCCATTTATTTATATATTTATTTTGAAATTATAAAGATGAGAATATGTGAGAAAATTATTGAGCTATACTTTATTTAAAGTATATTTTGAGATTTTAGAATTATATTATATACATTGGATGTTTTAAGAGAAGAGTTATAAGGGGATTTGAAGATCGTTTTAAACTATTTAAGTGGTTTAATAAAAAGTCTAAAGAGAATTTAAACTCTTAATTTATTTTAAGGAATATTATTATGGATTTACAAAATCTTTTGAAAATTAATTTTGAAGTATCAGGAGAAATTTGGACTTTTAATTTGAGTTTTAAATTACTTACAAAGTAATATGTAAAGAGTTTGAAAATTTTCAAATGTTGAAAATTGAGATTTAAAATTTAAAAGATGTTGAGATTTATCAATTTTACATATCTTGAATTGAAAAGTAATTTGAGCTTATATTCTTGTTTCTTGAGTATATTCTACCCCTGAGCTGATAGCAATGATGTGCATTTTTCGCAGTCATTCGAGTTTGGTGGCCTTGTAAGAAGTCATTTCGTGATTTATTCATCTTGTCTATTGTGTTTATCTTGTTGTGAGGATGTTCTTTCCGTATTATTATGCGGAAAATCTTGTTGTTGATATTCTTTATTGCTTAGAGTTCGGGTTTAAGTGAGTTTGATCCCGACTCTATTAGTAGAGTTTTGTGAAATCAACCGTTTTCGATTGGTTAATTGTTGAGCGTCTTATTGAGTGTTGTTTCGAAGATGGGATATCTTCGAAATTCTTTCGAGTTACTTGGAAAATTCGATGGTTTGCTAATCACCATATTAGCATTTGATGGACTATTGGATTAACCAAGAAAGTTTTTCCTTATCTCTCTCTACCATTCTATGTTGGGAGAATGAATGGTTAGAGTTTTGAGCTTGTCTATCACCTTTGTTGATTGAATTTTTATGTTGTATACAGCCTTTTTCCTTTAGAAATTGCGAGGACGAAATTTTGTTAAGGGGGAGAGTCTGTAACAACCCGGGATTTTGGAGATTACTATTAATATTAAATTATGAAGAAAATTATAATTTAATATTATTTTTAAAAATGAACTGGATAATAAAATAGGGGATTATATTGTTTATTTTATATAAACAATATCTTGATGAATATAATATGGGATTTGAAATTTAAATAAGTCATATTATTTTACTTGACGCTTATTTGAACATTTGATGGTTGAAATAAGTGCAAATGAATGAAAATAAAGTTCGGAAAACTTTATTTATGGATTTGTGTTGTAAATAAATAATTGTGATGGTTTAATTTGAGTTAATTAGTAATATCGAAAATTTATTCCAATGTTAGGCTTTTATTGTAAAATAAAGGAATAATATGAAGAAAATAAAATTTAGAAGTGTAAATAGGCTTGGAATGATGTTTTAATGTTATAAAAATGTTAAAACATTATAATACACTTAGTTAGACTTAAAAATAAATTTTATTTGGTTGAAATAGATGAAAATGGTGATTTTTCACTAAAAATGAGAATATTGAAAAATATTGATAAAAATGGATGAAAAATATACATTACTTAGAATTTCACTAAGTATAATTGCCTTTGCTCTTATTGGGTAAGGTTTTAGATCCAAAATCCTAAATCAAGAAGCATCTAGTGAGAAGGAATTGCTTCTATTCCTCTATTCATTCCTTCTTCTCAAAAAAAAAAAAAAACTTACAATAAACCTAAAACAATGGCCTCCATATGAGGAAAAATCAAAATTCCACTCATTCTCTTGCAAATTGAAGGTTCAATTCAAGTTACACACATAAGATAAGGTATCTCCTACCTATTTAATCTCAAATTCATATCAATTCTCAGATTTGATTCACTATAATTGAGTTTTGATATTTTTCCATGCTTGCATGTTGTTTCTATAGCTTCTATATGTTTCTAATTACTAATCAAAGGCTAAAGCTCCTTTCTTTGCAAGCAAAATCATTTAATTCGCTGCAAACAAACCCTAAGATGAGTAAACTCACTCATGCTTGCTGTATACAATCTTTTTTATTCATATTTAGTGTAAAACTGAATGCTTGGAGCTATAAAAATCAAGTTTTGATCATATTTTGTGCTTAATCCAAAAACTGAATTATGTCCATCTTTGAAGCTGAAACGAATTTGACTATAACGTTTTCGTTTCTTAACTGATTTTGATAATTTTAGATGTTTCGGAAAGCTTAATTCTTGTGCTACAACTTTCATGTTTTGTATTTTCTGTTATTTTGAAGTTAGGTGGGTCAAAATTGAATTTTTCTACTGTAATCCCGAGAGCAAAACCAATATTTGCTCTTTGCTTAAGGCTGAAACTAAATTGGCCATAACTTCTTTGTTTCATAACCAATTTCGGTAATTTTAGATGTTACGAAAAGCTTAGAAACTAAGCTACAACTTTTGTTCTATTCATTTTTCCAGATTTTGAAGTTATCTATGATATAATTGCAATTGTTTGTCGCTGTCCAGCAAATACATAGATTCAGGCTGAATTTAATGTTTTGTGTAAAATGATCATAACTTTTGAACCAATGATCGGAATTTGAAGATCTTAGTCATTATAGAAATATTAGAAGCTAAACTACAACTTTCTTTTTATTTATTTTGCCTGATTTTGAGGTTACCTATGTTATAATTGCAATTGTTTGTCGCTGTCCTGCAAATACATAAGTTCAGGCCGAATTTTATGTTTTGAGCCAAACGATCATAACTTTTGAATCATTCATCCGAATTGATTGACCTTGGTCATTCTCGGAAGCTTGAATCATATGCAACAACTTTCATTCAGTATGTTTTTAAATATTTCAATGTTTGCTAGCTCAAAACAGCGGATTTATCCGTTGTCCTGTGTTTTGTTCCATGTTGTTAGTGCACTTATTGTTTTCAAACCACTTGAAAATTGTTTAGCATCCATGAACATGTATATGCATGTTCCGTCTTGGTAATTATGGTGTTAAATATTTTGTTTTAAATATTTTTAAGAGTATTTCTAAATAATAAAAGTAGATATACTATATTTATTTTATATAAAAAAAAGTAGAATTTTAATAAAAGGATTTCTTTGGGTTTCGAAAAATTTATTTTAAAACCCAGCTACCTTAGTAAATTATTGCGCAAAGATCATAAACTATTATTTTTCCCTTTCGGATTTATAAGAATGAGAATTAAACGATTTAGTAAGGATATATGGTATGAGACATGTGTTCTTGCTTTATCGCTTAATATCGGACTTCTACGACCGAAACTAATTTGAATTAAGATGTTTATGATGATTTAAGAAGTTAAGATGGTTATGATGACTTTTACTTGTCTATGAAATAAGACAAGTCACGATGGAACCATTACTCGTCGATGAGAAGAGATGAGTATGGTATTATATTAACTTGCCGATGAAATGAGGCAATATTGATGTTAAGTTTTAATTTGAAACTATGGTTAGAAATAACCATCACGAGTTCTTTTACATGCCTAGGAGATGAGGCAAGTTGTTATGATGGATTAATGATGATTTCGATATTTATGATGAATTTTTACTTGTCAATGAAATGAGACAAGTCTCGATGTCACTTAAAACTCATCCAAGTAAGAGATAAGACAAGTTAGGTATCTTACACTCGCCGATAAGATGAGGCAGTATTTATTTGATGATGTTTTATGATGGTTTTCTAATGTGGCATCGACTAATGATTAGTAAACCAATAGGTATGAACGTATGGTATGGGACGTACGTTGACACCTATTGGGTTCCTATTCGAGAAGTTGAGACACATTCACGATGTTACTAGTGCTACAGACCGAGTACTCGATTGGAGTCATCACGATGTTCATGAAGTTATTACTCGACTCCAATCATCACGATGTTATTACTCGGGTTTTTGTGACTGGGTGTCATCAAGATGTTTCCGACTTTAGTCAATCAAGATGATCACGATGTTATGATGTTATGTGACCCCAAGTCATCACGATGAATGGTACCAAATAATGGTAGTACTAGTCAAGATCTAAATATACGTGCTGCTTTCCATGAGGTTTTAGGTGTTTCGATTTCACTATTTTGATGATGATGCTTTAGTATAGCCTTATGTATGAAAAAGGCTTCTTGACATACATGGTTTTATTTGTGATTTTGAGTATGATGTTTTGGATTCTTTCTGGGCTCTATCAAGATGGATTTGAGACATTATATATATTTATACCAATGAGATGAGGTATAAATTATAGTAATCCTTTTATGATGAGTGTTGATAATAGATTTAAGATATATTTATATTTATACCAATGAGATGAGGTATAAATGATTATGGAGATTTCTTTATAATGAGTTTAATGATGGATTTGAGATGTATTTATATTTATACCGATGAGATGAGGTATAATAGTTAAGAAGTTTCTATTAGATGAGTTTTATTTATGATGGATTCTTGAAGTTTTAATTATCTTATGAAGATTTACTCTATGGTCCATATCCTCACCCATTTCATTCGGTTATATATATAATTAGGTGAACCATGTCAATATAATATACATATTGTATTCCTCTATGCAATCATGACGAACCATTGATGTATCACTCTAGAGATAACTTGATGACTTATATCATTCCATTGGTAACGATGGAATGTTTTTCCCTTATCTCTTATCATCACCTGTACTAATGATAAGTTCTAGCCAGCCTGACCCGTGTGTTTTCACTCGGGTTAGACCGAGTTGTTTCAGGTATTATCTATTGGACTTAGCTTGAAGTTGATGTTGGATATCAGCTCTTCTTTCTCTTAAGTAGTTTTTGTTCTTTCGCATACTTTGATGTAGTTATATTTGATTTGATATTTATGATGTGGTCGAGTACCACCTTTATCTGTATTCATATTGTATTGTATTAAACATGTATCATTATATATATATGATGTTGATTACTGTTCTATGATGTGCTTTACATTTAGTTATTGTATTTTGTTCTGATAGATCCGTTAGCCACCTATAGTTTTGGATTAAGCATTTACTGTGTATGTCGATCCATTGAGATAGAAAAGAAAAAAAATTATATTGCATTTATCGACGTATTCAGTAGATGTTTAAGACAAAGTTATAGATGGTCGCCCTTAACCATCCATATTCTCCGCTTTAGTAGACGGAATTACTTGTTAATTCTCTTTACTAAGGTGGGTCTCGGGGTGGGGCGTTACATCGAGTATGTCTACTTTATGATTATCTAAGAAATAATCAAGGGCATTACTAATAGAATGTCCTGCATTGTTGATGAGCTGTTTGTACTTGATGACAGTTAGATTATGATTGTTTTGCTCACTTGATTATATGTAGTTTGATGTGTTGATCGACTTTACCTAGGAATGGGTTACCTTTTATGTGTATGGTTTTGAGATATGTTGACACTTGAGGCATGCATAGGCCACTTGAGTTACACTTGTTTATACCATTCCAGATGATATTTTGTGTTGACGTCTACATTCTAGACATAGTCTAAGCCGTATGTTATTTATATAATACTAGGATTAGTCTGAGACATTTTAGGTTCATGGACAAGTTGTCCAGTCTGTGAATGTTAGGTATGTGGTAGATTTTTGTAAAAACGAAGTGATAGTAGGAATATACAATGATTACCGGGGAGATTATCCGGGGACATATTTTTATTTTCTTATTATATAATATAGTTTTTACCTTTTTTTAGTGTAAGTCTCTTAATGAGATGTAGAGAAATTGAGAAGGTTGTGAAGGTAGAAGCAGTTAGTCTAGACAGTAGTGTCGGTATTGATAATGAATATTAGACCTCTGTATGGTTTTGGAGTAAGAATGGAATTTTTCATTTAGGGGAGCTATAAAAGACCCTAATTAGAATCTCGTATTGGATATTTCACTATTTCAAATTGTGTTGAGGCAATATGAGTAAGAAGATCTAGTAGTGATCATGGTGGAACGGTGGAAGTATATAGATCTCTTTCCATTGAGTGCTTTGGTTTTTGGTTTTTTGATTGGCTCGATTGATGTTATGATTTCCTTATGTGATTACACTGATTGATGATGCTTGCTTTGAGAGATCTGCCTAGAGTATGGTATTCAATAAGAACTATCACTCAAGTTAGTATCCAATGTGAGTTTTGATGATTTGAACCCAGCGGTGATTTCGATCGTAAAGTTACCGCAAGGGATAATGAAATTATTTTCACATAAAATAAAATAGCACGTTTTATATAAAAAAATTAAAATGTGATTAAAACGAGTATGAAGATGAAAGCTTACTTTTTTACTTTTATAGATGATTTTAATGTGTTTGGGTTTTTGAAAGTTAAATTTTTTTTTTATTATACTCTTATAGACCATTTTTAAAGGTTTTAATACAAGCATATGTATTGATAAAAAAATCTTTTTGGTTATGGTGTATGTGTGTGTATATATGGTATAAAATGAAGTCTTATTAAAAGCCATCAAATGTTCTTATAAAAAATTAAATTGTTCAAAGCATATACACAAGTAAGTATTCAAAATAATTTCTAAACTAAAAATTTCATGTTAGTTTGTTCGTTAAGTGCTTAAGAATTATGAGCGATGTATCAAGTCAACGTTATCGATAAGGATTCCTAAATACTAGGACGAGAAAAATGGACACAAAGTTTTGAAGAGTGGTATATTATTTTGAAGAGAAGTAATATATTTTAAGCTATATTAAAAACCAATAGTTTAAATAAGATTTCAAAGAAAGTTATATTCATTATTTTTAAGACATTAGCGTAATAGAGAGAATATTTTAAAACGATCAAATGTTTTAGAGAATGAAAAGTTATTGTTTTGAAGAAGTATATAATTTGGGGAAAAGTATAAGAAATACTTTTAAGAAATATATTTCAAAAGGCAAATGAAATTTTAAAGAAAACAATGTGAGCTATATTTTGAAAAGAATATAGATGAATATTTAAGAAATGATATAAAATATTCGAATAAGAGAAATATTATTTTGAGATGGTGATTCAATACAGTTTGAGAAACGAAAATTGTATAATATTTTGAAGTTTTAGAAATTATTTTGACTTCAGTGATGGTGAGGTAATGAATTATTTTGAAAAATAATAAAGTTTTTTTTTTGTGTTTAAGTATTTGATGTGATGGTTGCATCTATTAAGCACTAGTGGACAGCTGAAGTCGATGGCAAGGCAATGTTGATCTCATGGTCAATACTGTGGCCAATTGGCAAAATAAACCATTAGAGATTCATAGTATGGCATTATCACTAAATTTTTAGATATAATTAAATTTTAAATTAGTATGGTTTGAGATGTTGTGATTATGCATGCTATGTTATATGTTCTTTGTAACTTGGATTAGTGTTATGAATGTATAAGTGATATTATTCCTGTAATGTAAGAGTATATATACATAAGTCTTCAATTGGAAAATAATTTTTGAAATTAATATAGTGTTATAAAGTAAGTAAAGAGTTGAAATGCTTTAGAAGAAATTATGAAATGGAGTAATGTTCCATGAATAATAGAAATCATTTGGAAATATATTTGAAAGAAAGTAAATTGAAATGGCTTTGCAAATATGTTGTCAAATGTTTTAGGAAAGTTGAAAAGTTAGGGTTAATGTATTGGAAAATTTTGAAATAATGGTAGTATAGTCGGAAGTGGAAAAACAAGAAGAAAATAAGTTATGGTTCTTTACTAATATAACCATAACTAATGATGTTGTGATCCGATTTTGTTTATTTTTCTTTCATTGGTTAGACATTCCATAAATGAACTTTTTTTATCGCCATTCTAAATTTTGAAGTTTGCTAATGCAAAAATCTAAACAAAAATAGAATTAATTTATTTTCTCGAAAATGCAAACACCACATAATAACACTAAACTGTTTTGATCATAACTTTTAAATGGTTTTTCCTATTTCGATAATTTTATCTATTATGAGAAGCTTAGAAAATAAGCAACAACTTTTATTTCAAGTGCTTTGCAAAATTTTGACGTTTTTATGAGTAAAAATGTGTGTTTGTTAAGAGGCCATGCACTTGCATTTTCCAATTTATAATTGAAATTTCTGGGAAAAATACCATAACTCGAGTTGTATTCTACATTTTTGCAACCCGGAATTTTTCTGAGAAGTTAACACATTATGGAACAAATCACTCTTTGAAACCACAACTTGATTACATGTTTTTGACCCTTGAAATTGGAAAGTGGTTATACATGAATGTTGAGTGTATTTTACATTACATGAAAACATATTTACTATACTTCTTTGTATGAAACCAATATTCAAATTTAGTTCAGAATAGGTATATATGAAGCATATTTGGACTTACTGGCGATGTTGGATCGCTTTTGCTCATATAGAAGCAAAATAACTTGCTTATATGCTAATAAAAAGGTACTTTTTTACGCTTTATCGATATCCGTTGTGATAATATATCATTTCACCACGTTGGGATATGCATGTGTGTGTGTTGTGGTATATAGTGTTTTGACTTTTCAAAATTCTCTTCGTATAAAAGGAGACTCCATCAGAATTTTACTAAAATTCCAATATTTAGAAAAATTTTGCAAAATTATATTATATGCATAAAATAGAAAATTATTAATTGAATCTATTTAAAGCAGTATAATATGATAGGTGAGTTGAAGAAAGAGCCACAAAGAGGATTGAGTAGTTTAAGTTTGATAGAAGATTGCTAATACGAAGAACATAAGTGTATGAGTTGTATATGACGTTTCCCTGTAAGAAGTTATGAGAACGCAATTTTCATATGGGAGGAAGTCTATAACAACCCTATTTTTTGCGTCGTATAAATAAATGCATTTAATTAAAATAAAATTGATTGAATTTTATATTTGGTAATTATATATCGAAAATAAATTTTTAGCTAATTAAATTCTATTTGGTAAAAGATTTTAATTTAACAAATTGAAATAAATTACTAAATTCATTTAGAATAATTTATTTAAAGTTGAATAAAATGCTTTAATTGAATATAAAATATTTTTTAAAGTGCAAATAATTTTTATTTGATTGAAATAGTGAAATACAAATGGGTAATTAAATTTAAGGAAATTGTGTAGTTATCGAGTTATATCTTGTAAAGTAAAGTGTAAATTAATCAGAACTGGATTGAAATGTATTTATAAATATATCTCAAGAACATAAAATTAAATTTTAATGGAAATGAAATAAATCAAAACTAGATTGAATCAGAATTTAAGGCCCCAAACTAAATCATAGCCTAAGCCCACCTTCCTTCCTAGAAAATTCCTCTATTTTAATTCTACCAAAATCAAGACCCAAACCCATATCGTGTAACGACCCGAATTTTTCATCATTTTATTTTGAATATTAAAAGGGTTTAAATATTGGATTTGAATTATACTTTAGTTAGTAAGGTTTAAAATTGAAATTTCAGGTGAAATCGTCAATTTTGAAAATCAACGAGGTAAATAGCAATGCATGGCACAGTCTTGGAATTCGATGAAACCTGTTCCATTGGGTCCTAATAATTTATTATTATCGGATTTTAAATTTCATAGCTCATGGCTTTACAATTTGGCCTTACGATCTGGATATGCCTAGAATAATTTAATAGAATTTAATTTAAATTGTAGATTTAAAAGGCTATCTTCTCCATAAGATCGAATTAAACCTCGAGACTTGTCCCATTGAGTTCGACATAGTGCTATAACATTGGGAACGCCTGGCTGCATGCCTATTGGTTCAAAATTTCGGGATATGCAAACGAGATATTTTAAAATATTAAATATATATACATTCATTCACATAAGTTGTTGTTCTTTCACATCACAGCCACCTAAGGACTTAACACGTGCCACCCTATTCAAAGCAGCCTCTTCCAGTTTAAATCACATGTGCTTCCTTCCTTTTCAAATATGAATCCATCAAAAGAAGAAGAAAAATGAAAGAAATTTTTTCTGCTCGAACTGAAGCCGCATCTCCTCCTTCAGTTTAAAATCGTAGGTCCTTCTTCCTATTCCTCTTCTATTCAGTTCACGAAAAAAATCACACGATAATCGCGATGGTGCGAGGGGGATGGCTGCAGCATTCGCAATGAACGAAAGTGAAGTCTTCTTTCGTTTTGCTAGGGCTTCGATTTTTGAAATAGATCAAGATGGATTGATGGTTGATTACAAGCAACTCGAGTATGGAGACAGCAAAGCAGTGACCAGGAGTGAAGCAGCGCGATTTTGTTGCCGACAAACGTGGCTCATGGGTGACGTCCCGAAAATCCATACCTGTGACGCCCCACCTCTATGCTCACAATAACAAAGGTTATTATAAGGAATAACGTCTGCTATTGCGAAAGAATAAGGCTTGTTAGAAGCGACCATCTGTAAATAATGCCTTAGACGAGTATTGATTACATCGATGGGAGTTGTGTAAATTACTCCCAAAGATATATATTCAATCCAAATCTGAAAAGAAACTACGGTGGCTAAAGAAAAATTCAGAACAACTCATAATAACAACAACACAGATAAGTATAATCACATCAGAACAGAAATATCAAATATATAGCGAAAGACAAGTCTGGAATACATGCTACAACAATCGATTGTTCATATGGACTAAATGGTACATATACAAAGACATCATAATATACATGAGACGAGAGTCAACACTAAAAGTACACCTCAAAGGCTAGACAAAAGATGAAGTGAAATCCCAAAAGCTGAAGCGGCAACAGAATCAGAGATAGCGATTTTCCTGAAATAACTCGATCTGACCCGAGTATTATTTAAAAGAAAATAATAAACGGATCAGTCTAATTTAAACTTCAGAAATAAGTGTATGATAAACATCACTTAAGCAAACAATTATAATCTCGAATGAGATTATACAACATAAATGATCAACATAGTTCAAATAAAGAAATCTCAATTTAAACTCCATCAAAATCAGCTTTTAAATTCCCAATTGAATTCAAAACAGCAATATGCAATTTTATAATCTCGGGTGAGACTATACACAAAATTATAATCTCGGATTAGACTATACCCAAAGCTATAATCTCGAATGAGACTATACACAAAATTATAGTCTCGGGTGAGACTATAAAACATAGTAATCGGCATAGTTTAAAGGAAGAAATCTCATTAAACATCATCAAAATCAACTTCCAAATTCACATTTGAATTCAAAACAGCAATACGAAGAATCTAGAAATCAAAATAAGATAACTAGAAAATCAGCGTAAAAGATGGATCGATCCCAGCAGATGGCGAGTTTTAGCTACGCCGCACGTGCATCTCAGATGGCCGAAGCCTACCAAGTACTATAAATTTATGGCGCCCATCAGAAGACCCGAAGGTCCGCAGAGTGACCTGAAGGTCTAGTACTGGTAGTTGACCCGAAGGTCCATCAGATGACCCGAAGGTCCAACAAATGACCCGAAGGTCCAGCAGAGTGGCTCGAAAGCCCAACAAAATCATCAAAAAGCAGATGTTTCAATTAACGAGTCCAGAATTAATCGAAATAGTAAAAGTGTGATTCCATACTCCGCACTTTTGCTGAATCGTTTAAATCTCTTTATCGTTTCCTTGAAAGTGCAAAATTGTGTATTTTATATAACATTTCACGTTCTCAAACGGACAAGTCCGGAATTAAGTGAATCGGTAAAAGTAAGGGTTCATGGTCCCCAATTTTGCTGAATCGTCTAAATCGCTTCCTCATTCTTTTGAAAGCGCAAACTGTAAATTTTTTGAAAATAATTTTATTTTAAAACACGTGATTAAAAAAGCAACATCTGTAGCAATTTCAACGAGGAAATTGCACTTCACAAAACACCGTAAGAACGGATATCAAATCAGCGTTGCGGGATAACCGCTTAAAAATCCACTTTAAAATTGACGGTTACTACAGTCAAAACAACAGTAATTTTATTCGCCAAAAATATTGTTAAAACAACACGCTTCGAAAATATAATAACGGCGTAAAAATTCCGTTGTAAAAATAACGGTAACAAGATACGTTTTAAAACGTAACACCGGTTCAACATAAATTAAACACTGGTATTCCAAACATTTTTCGTAAAATATCTGTTTCTAGCATGCAAGTAAAAACTGCAAAACAAGAAAAAAAGACCCAACGAATTTTAGTGTATACATAAAAATGAATTGACAAAAGCGCCTGGGTAATAGAATAACGGGTTACTTATTTCTTGCGATATGAAATAAAATGACCAGGACAATTTACATGCCGACACTTTGTTTGCGCATACTTTATTTGCACAAAATATTATAAGTAGCGTACCAGAACATACTACTCTTTTACACAAAAAAATAAAGTCTGGAAGAAAAGAAAAATTATAAAACAACCTGAACTTTACAATTTTTTGTGTAAAACACTTATACGTATAAGTACAATGCAAGTCCTGGGCTTGACAACTTCGCATGCATATATAACAATCTGGACAACATAATTTTTCATGCAAGCACCCCACCCCTTCGCATGCATGTAATGATGTCTGGCAATAGCCATACACGTACACACGTAACACCAATGCTTTTTCAAAGAAGTGGGCATAGTTATGTGCAACTCTACTTTCATGCAACACAAAATGCAAACCCGCATGTACAAAATGATGTACGTGTAATTAAGATGCAAGACCTGGGTTTATTGCATACACGCATGAATTAATAAAATGGTCAAAGCTACCACTTACATACTAACCTGGAATTTATAATGTGCGTTCAAGTCAAAACAACGTTCAATCAATACAAAATTTGCAAATTAGTGTGACCTGGCAAATTTTTGAGTTCTTTAACATGCATTAAAAACCGTGAATTTATACTTGCATACACAAAAAATGGTCTGAAGACTCTGAACCAAGTTACAACATGAAATAAACAGAAAGAAGGTTCGGCTTTTCCCATTTACGTGCAATACTTGTCACGTGAACAACATATAAGATTTTAGAATCTGGGTTTTGCCATTCAAAAAAATTTACCCAAAATGCTTTCTTGTTTCCTATATTGACACGCAGACGATTTTGCTAGCATGTACAAACACCAAACAAGAAGAAAATAAACCTGGAAATGTTGAATTGCCATACAAAACTCACATGCACACAGAGGATATGCATACAAAGATGGTCAGGGAAATTATGATACTACCTTAATTCGTATGCAAAGATGAAGTAAAGTATAAACTAGAGAATATGAGTTTCGAACTCACTTTGGATTTGGGTTCAAAACACTAGCAATCTAGAACTGAGAAGAAAGTGACAATTCGATCAGCCATTAACATATTTGCAGTGCTACTAAAGGAAGAAATGAACCCAAAAAGAGACAAAGGCTACTAGAAAATTTTGAAACAAACTGAAATGATGAAGGCTATACTACTATATTTCCAAATGTGCACAATTCGAGGCTGAAGGTACAAAAGCATTAAATTGTAGACGTGAGCAAATAGAAAAAAAGGACATGCTGCAAATATAAAGAAATGATGGTGAAAAGTGTGTTCACATTGGCTTCATAACTCTAAACCAATAATATTCCAACTGACTTTAATTTTCACGTTTTGCATGTAACCGAAGACGCACGCATATGTGAAATAAAATAAATTTACTAACCTAGTTTTTCATATATATGTAACAATGAATGGTAGAAAATGACACACCTCCCTGCTAACAAAATATGTGCACAAGAGGGTGTCTGGATTTACCGTTACATGCAACCAAAAACTGGGCATACCAAGTTCATGCAAGCAAAACCCATTTACACGCAAGGATTGCGCGTATGTCTTACATTAACGACATACGCACGCAAAAATGGGTTTTCTCAATACCAGGAATAAAAATTTGGAAATGATGTGTGTTAAACATGGTGCAACACTACAATAAACACACGTGTATCGAGAACTTATTTTTTTTCGAATTTTAATTTTTAAAATTTCTATTTAAAATATTTACTCCGACAGTAATTCAAAAATCACGGTCGTTACAGAATTCCCCTTATAAAAATTGTGTCCCCGCAATTTTCATACTAGAAGTTTTTTATAACACAAATTAATTCATCACAACAAGGATTAAAATAGAAAAGATGAATAAGAATGCTCACCCTCACTCGAAGAGGAGAGAAAACCCGGATAAGAGCGCTCGATGAATTCTCTGGTTTTCCAAGTGCAATCTTTGGGATTTGCGGACCATTGAATTTTTCACAAGCGGGACTTCTTATTTCGAAGGCGTTTAACCTTCGTAGTTAACACAAATAGGATTTTGCACATAGACAAGTCGGGTGAGATCTCAAGATCTTGCAACGCACTAGGATCAATAATAGAATCCGAATCCCGAAGCTATCGACGAAGTTGGGATACCTGAAATACGTCATGAATTCCCGAAAACTGAATAGATAGCGATACACGATAAGCAACAGGGTCAATGCGTTCCATAATTGGAAACGGTCCGATATAATGAGGAGCCAATTTCCCGGAGCTACTGAAATGCACCACACCATTCATCAGAGAAACATAAATGAATACGCGATCGCCAACAGAAAATTCGAAAGGCTCCCTACGATGATTGGCATAAAATTTTTGCCTATTTTGAGCCTCTTTCGTTTTCTGTCAAATAATATCGATCCTCTCAGAAGAATCACGCATAAAATCGGGGCAGAGAACTAACTTTTCCCCCGATTCCAAACAACAAGATGGTGATCGACACGGTCTTCCGTAAAGAGCTTCGAAAGGAGTCATACCGATATTGGATTGAAAACTGTTGTTACAAGAGAACTCAACAAGAGATAAGTGGTCTTCCCAACTATCTCCAAAGTCAAGAAGCAGTCTGATTGGACTTGATAGGAATAAAATGGGCTGATTTGGTCAATCGGTCAACAATCACCCAAACACTAATATGACCCGACCTCGAACAAGGTAGATCATCAATGAAGTCCACATAAATTTGATCCCATTTCCATAATAGAATCTCAAGAGGCTGCAAAAGACCACTTGGACGATGATGTTCATCTTTAATAAGTTAACAAGTCATGCGACGACTCACATAACTTGCAAAGTCACGCTTCATACCCTCCCAAAAGTATAAGCGTTTCATATCAGCATACATCTTACTACTATCTGGATGGATAGTATACTTAGAACGATGACAGTCCTCAAGAATATCATTTCTAAGGTTAGAAACATTAGGCACGATCAACTTTCCCTTCTTCTAAATACAACCATGATCATCAATATCGAAATCCTTTAGATTATCACTTCGGGATTCCGATTTACAACTCTGGATAAGACAAGAGATATTTGGATCTTGTTTTTGGGCATCGGCAACACGATCCAACAAACTGGATGAGCTTCCATGCTAAATAAAAGCACGAGAGAACCAAAAACTGAAGGACGGTCTCTAATATCACAAAGAGATAAAGCTTCCAACCAATTCCACTCTGCTAGCATAATGGAAACAACAACCTGCTGCTTGCGACTAAGCGCATCAGCAACTCGATTACCCTTACCAGGGGTATACTGAATATAGGAATCATATGAAGCAAGAAATTCAAGCCAACGTTGTTGCCTCATATTAAGTTCCTTCTGAGTGAATAGATACTTCAGAGATTTGTGATCAGTGAAGAGAACAAAACGCTCGCCCAATAAATAATGTCGTCAAATCTTTAGAGCAAAGACTATGGCGGACAACTCCAAATTATGGGTAGCATATCGAATCTTGTTAGGCTTTGGTTGTCTAGAAGCATAGTCAACTGCTATCTTTTTGTCTGAGAACAGCACCGAAACCAATACGGCTAGTATTGGTACAAATAATGAAGTCTTGCTTCCCTTCGGGAACCACAAGGATAAGAGTATCGAAAAAGAGTTATTTCAAATAATCTTCTTTCCTGAAAAGCTAAAACTTCCAAAATTGCAATTATCTTTATGAAATCATTTTCTTGAAAAATTTACTTTTTATAGGTCGATTTATTGTGTCAAATTGTCTCAGCAAAGCTTTTAGGAGATTCCTATCGATAACGTTGATCAAGTGCATCGACCAGAATTCTTAAAGCACTCAATAGGCAACACAATCACAAAATCATCTTTTATATAGTAACACAAATCCAATAATACTTGTAAATAAATCTTACGAAAAAGATTTGCAAAATTTTAAATTGCTGTTTTCATCCAGAATCAATAAATACACAAATGGAGTCATCGAGATATCCGTAGAATATTCGATTCATAAAATGGATGAAATAAGCTGGGCAAACTGAATGACATAATAAGTCATTCTTAAGAATCATAACGAGTGCGGAAATGCGGTAAGTGGGATGCTAACTTCCGCAACTCGTAGCCAAATGAAAACCGATGGTAAGGTCGAATTGGAAGAAGAGCTAGAACGAATAAAATGACGGGCTTCCAATCTCGGTTCCTCATTTTATTAGCAGACATCCTCGTGGGAGGACGATGACAGGATGAGCACAGAGATAAGGTCAATACGGAACTCAATTGCCCTATTCGGCGGCAAACTCGAAATAGGCTCGAAGACATCAGAAAAATCACAAACAACTGGAATTTTTAGCTATAACAGCCCCCGATCCGAAGGAAGAAATGATAGCATTCGAAGGATGGTCCATACTTCGAAATATAATAGATAACTGCTCGATAGCACGGGATGCTTGAGATATAAAGTCCTTTCGAGACATAGGATTGAACCTCAAAACGGACGAGCCAATCCATACCTAAAATCATATCCAAACTAAGATATTCCATAACATGCAGATTTGCATGAAAGGAAAGACCACAAAGAATAATCTCAACACCAACACACAACAAATCAAGAGTAGCGGATCCACCAAAAGGATTTACAATCCCCGAAGGGTCGCAAAGAGTAACAAGATCCAAAGGAATAACACCAACAAGCTCCTTCGACACGAACGAATGTGATGCACCCGTATATGAAAAGAACTCTAATAGAATGACAATGAAATAAAATAAAACCTTCCAAGACAGAAGGGATAATATATTTAGGCTTAGAAGAATCACCAGAAGCTTAAGCAACATTAAGCTTCCCCGATTTGAAACCCTTAGGAGCAGTAGGACAATCGAAAACAGAGGACTTTCCTTGTTTTAACTCAAGGAAACTACAAGTAAGATTGATAAGGAATTTAATAAATGGAGTACTACGGAAATATGAAATATATTTCTAGACATATTCCAACTTGTTAGAAAGGATAAAAGTTTAAGAACAATGAAGGGATAGATTAGAAAGGCACGAATAAAACCCTCGAATAGTTGTAACACATGTTCCATCCTACTTCTATTCTGTGTTTATTATAATTTGTTCTGAATCTCAGCTCTGATACCAAGCTGTGACGCCCCACCTCTGTGCTCACAATAACAAAGGTTATTATAAGGAATAACGTTTGCTATTGTGAAGAATAAGGCTTGTTAGAAGCGACTATCCATAAGTTATGCCTTAGACGAGTATTGATTAAATCGATAGGAGTTGTGTAAAATACTCCCAAAGATATATATTCAATCCAAATCTAAAACGAAACTACGGTGGCTAAAGAAAAATTCAGAACAACTCATAATAACAACAACACAGATAAGTATAATCACATCAAAACAGAAATATCAGATATATAGCGGAAGACAAGTCTGGAATACATGCTACAACAATCGATTGTTCATATGAACTAAATGTACATATACAAAGACATCATAATATACATGTGACGAGAGTCAAACACTAAAAGTACACCTCAAAGGCTAGACAAAAGATGAAGTGAAATCCCAAAAGCTGAAGTGGCAACAGAATCAGAGATAGCGATTATCCTAAAATAACTCGGTCTGACCCGAGTATTATTTAAAAGAAAATAATAAATGGATCGGTCTAATTTAAACTTCAGAAATAAGTGTACGATAAACATCACTTAAGCAAACAATTATAATCTCGAATGAGATTATACAACATAAATGATCAACATAGTTCAAATAAAGAAATCTCAATTTAAACTCCATCAAAATCAGCTTTTAAATTCCCAATTGAATTCAAAACAGCAATACGCAATTTTATAATCTCGGATGAGACTATACACAAAATTATAATCTCAGATTAGACTATACCCAAAGCTATAATCTCGAATGAGACTATACACAAAATTATAGTCTCGGGTTAGGCTATACAACATAGTAATCGACATAGTTTAAAGGAAGAAATCCCATTAAACGTCATCAAAATCAACTTCCAAATTCACAGTTGAATTCAAAACAGAAATACGCAGAATCTAGAAATCAAAAAAAGATAACTAGAAAATCAACATAAAAGATGGATCGATCCCATCAGATGGCAGTTTTAGCTACGCCGCACGTGCATCTCAGATGGTCGAAGCCTACCAAGCACTATAAATTTATGGCGCCCATCAGATGACCCGAAGGTTCAACAAATGACCCGAAGGTCCAGCAGAGTGGCTCGAAAGCCTAACAAAATCATCAAACAGCAGATGTTTCAATTAACGAGTCCAGAATTAACCGAAATAGTAAAAGTGTGGTTCCATACTCCACACTTTTGCTGAATCGTTTAAATCTCTTTATCATTTCCTTGAAAGTGCAAAATTGTGTATTTTATATAAATAACATTTTACGTTCTCAAACGGACAAGTTCGGAATTAAGCGAATCAGTAAAAGTAAGGGTTCATAGTCCTCAATTTTGCTGAATCGTCTAAATCGCTTCGTTATTCTTTTGAAACCGCAAACTATAAAAATTTTGAAAATAATTTTATTTTAAAACGATTTTTAAAACACGTGATTAAAACAGCAACATCTGTAGCAATTTCAACGAGAAAATTGCACTTCACAAAACACCGCAAGAACGGATATCAAATCAGCGTTGCGGGATAGCCGCTTAAAAATCCACTTTAAAATTGACGGTACTGCAGTCAAAACAACAGTAATTTTATTCGTCAAAAATATCGTTAAAACAACATGCTTCGAAAATATAATACCGGCGTAAAAATTCCGTTGTAAAAATAACGGTAACAAGATACGTTTTAAAACGTAACACCGGTTCAACATAAATTAAACACTGGTAAACACTTTTCGTAAAATATCTGTTTCTAGCATGCAAGTAAAAACTGCAAAACAAGAAAAAAAGACCCAACGAATTTTAGTGTATACGTAAAAATGAATTGACAAAAGTGCCTGGCTAATATAATAACGGGTTACTTATTTCTTGCGATATGAAATAAAATGACCAAGACAATTTACATGCTGACACTTTGTTTGCGCATACTTTATTTGCACAAAATATTATAAGTAGCGTACCAGAACATACTACTCTTTTACACAAAAAAGCAAAGTCTGAAAGAAAAGAAAAATTATAAAACAACCTGAACTTTACAATTTTTTTGTGTAAAACACTTATACGTATAAGTACAATGCAAGGCCTGGGCTTGACAACTTCGCATGCATATATAACAATCTGGACAACATAATTTTTCATGCAAGCACCCCACCCCTTCGCATGCATGTAATGATGCCTGGCAAAAGCCATACACGTACACACGTAACACCAATGCTTTTTCAAAGAAGTGGGCATAGTTATGTGCAACTCTACTTTCATGCAACACAAAATGCAAACCCGCGTGTACAAAATGATGTACGTGTAATTAAGATGCAAGAACTGGGTTTGTTGCATACACGCATGAATTAATAAAATGGTCAAAGCTACCACTTACATACTAACCTGGAATTTATAATGTGCGTTCAAGTCAAAACAACGTTCAATCAATACAAAATTTGCAAATTAGTGTGACCTGGCAAATTTTTGAGTTCTTTAACATGCATTAAAAACTGTGAATTTATACTTGCATACACAAAAAATAGTCCGAAGACTCTGAACCAAGTTACAACATGAAATAAACAGAAAGAAGGTTCGGCTTTTCCTATTTACGTGCAATACTTGTCACGTGAATAACATATAAGATTTTAGAATCTAGGTTTTGCCGTTCAAATTTTTTTACCCAAAATGCTTTCTTGTTTCCTATATTGACACGCAGATGATTTTGCTAGCATGTACAAACTCCAAACAAGAAGAAAATGAACCTGGAAATGTTGAATTGCCATACAAAACTCACATGCACACAGAGGATATGCATACAAAGATGGTCAGGGAAATTATGATACTACCTTAATTCGTATGCAAAGATGAAGTAAAGTATAAACTAGAGAATGTGAGTTTCGAACTCACTTTGGATTTGGGTTCAAAACACTAGCAATCTAGAACTGAGAAGAAAGTGACAACTCGATCAGCCATTAACATATTTGTTATGCTACCAAAGGAAGAAATGAACCCAAAAAGAGACAAAGGCTACTAGAAAATTTTGAAACAAACTGAAATGATGAAGGCTATACTACTATATTTCCAAATGTGCATAATTCAAGGCTAAAGGTACAAAAGCATTAAATTGTAGACGTGAGCAAATAGAAAAAAAGGACATGCTGCAAATATAAAGAAATAATTGTGAAAAGTGTGTTCACATTGGCTTCATAACTCTAAACCAATAATTTTCCAACTTACTTTAATTTTCATGTTTTGCATGTAACCGAAGACGCACGCATATGTGAAATAAAATAAATATGCTAACCTAGTTTTCCATATACACGTAACAATGAATGGTAGAAAATGACACACTTCCCTGCTAACAAAATATGTGCACTAGAGGGTGTCTGGATTTACCGTTACACGCAACTAAAAACTGGGCATACCAAGTTCATGCAAGCAAAATCCATTTATACGCAAGGATTGCGCGTATGTCTTACATTAACGACATACGCACGCAAAAATGGGTTTTCTCAATATCAGGAATAAAAATTTGGAAATGATGTGTGCTAAACATGGTGCAACACTGCAATAAACACACGTGTATCTGGAAATTATTATTTTTTCGAATTTTAATTTTTAAAATTACTATTTAAAATATTTACTCCGACAATAACTCAAAAATCATGGTCATTACAGTACCCTTTGAATCGACAATAAACCATACATGTCCGACACAAAAAGTACAAATTGACGAAAAGTCAAGAGAAAGAAAAGAAGAGAGAAGAAGAGAAGAAAGAACCAAACAGAACAATACAGAATCTCACATCGTAGCGGAAAATATATAATATCATATCAATGATCTTTACAAAATAGAAACTGTATATAGACACATCAATCAGAGTTCAACAATCAATCAATAGTTATCAGCTTGAATGGTTATAATAATCTGTCCTTACGAATGCAGATAATTTAAAACAACTAAGCAATGCAGCGGATAATCAATAATCAAAACAGATACGCGTATACGAAATGAAGATCTCCAACTCGCCTGCTGAAGCTCCAAAAGCATCAAATCTGAACCTGTAAATATACTCGGTCTGACCCGAGAATTGAAAGGGAAGAATGCCCGGATCAGTCTGGTAAACCAGCGTGAGAAACACACTCAGCTGAATTTATTAAATTACCAAAACTTTTCCTTTATCAAAACAAAACTATCTCGTAAGACACGCCCACACATAAACACGGACATGTTTTTACCTTACGATAACTAAAACATTTCATATCAAACTCATGTGATATTACACTAGTGTCTAGTATACAAATAATATTTAAAATAGCCGAAATTGTTACCGTTATTAAATTCCAACATATAGCCCAAAATAGGTAATACAATCAAAATGGCAAACATGTAGTGGTGTTTGGATTTCCATACAAATGACCAGGTGAAGGGACTACCTTCCGGCAGTACATCTCTAGAAGAATGTACGAAGAAACCATCACAAAGTTTCTCTACCAACACAAGACCAGCCCACCTCTATAACTAGATGGTACCGAATATGCTATCCTCCGATCGTTACCGACCTTACCGAAGGCCCTCATAGCATACAAACCACAATAATCAGGTAAACGACGTCATAGTGTGTAAAGATATATCTAAAAGAGGATGATCATATCCTACTTGGGAATGACCCACTTAGCCTTGCTGCATCTAACCCTATTTTGGTCGTTTTCGATTGATGAGGCCTGACGAGGTAACAATTACCTTTCACAATCACATATCACATCACTTTGAATGCCACATGGTTATTTCCGTTGACTACTAATTGCCTTCCACAAAAATACAACCCTTAAGCTCATACGTCTCAAGGAGGGTGTTAAGCTAAGAGATGTTGCCTTCTCTGCCACCACTGATGAATGTTTGTAAAAAACAATGTTCGTAATCTTTAGAAATGCAATGTCAGAAAAACATCCATACAAGTTATCCAGGAACAGGACAAACCGAAGGTACTTTCCTACCACATCCTATCGGGAAATCCCTAGGATTAGTAGCGAATAGTCCTCGAATTGGATATTTCATAATGAAGAGACCACTGCTACTAGATATATACTGCGATTTTAACCCCAAATGATCAACAAGCAGTCCCCCACTGTGAAACTACGAAATATCAATATCATCACAAGCAACCTGCACAATCGTCGCATATACGTTGGTCCGAAGTGATTTTCAGATAAATCTGATCCCGGTCTCTTCGCACCAACAACGCAAAAGCATTTCTCAACCTCACACAGAAACTAAGTCTTATAGACTTATCACGTCTCCAACTTTCAACTTGCTATCCTTCGGGCCAAGAAGGAAGCTCGATAGATTTGAGTAATACTCCGCACTATATGAATCAACATCATCAACACAAACGATAATCAAGCCTACACAAAAGGTTGCGTACTAAGTGTATGACCAAATAGTTCCCACATCAAGTCGAGGAACTAAAATTTGGCCAAGTTTGATAATCGGTTATTTAACTATCAAAACAAACAAAAATCACTAGTTAAAATTTGGCCACGTTCACTTTAAACACATTTATTTGGGTCAAAACGAATGTTACGTAAAACATCGTTACGACAACCCAAAATCACTAGTATCGGAATTCGAAAATTAGATAGATATATAAATCCCAAATACTATACAAAAACATTTCCTTTCGAAAATCATTTACTATAACAACAGTGCTATAGTCCATCATTTCCTTACTTCTCGAAAATGTCTATTTTAACAATGAATGTTGAAATCTATGGTTTCGATCCTTAATACATTTTAAAACATCTTTAAAACGTTTTATTCCATTTAAAATATAACTTTCCAAAACATTTATTTAATATATTATTCACTGTCCCAAATCGTGAATATAGTTCATTTACCCATATCCAATATTTCTACACATTTATATTAAGGATAATTCGCTGTCCAAAATCGTGGATTTAATGCCTAATCAAATTTATTACTTTCGCAATTTTATTAAAGGATTATCCACTGTCCAAAATCGTGGATATAATTCTTTAATAACCTATAATAATTAACTTATCAAATTCAGTCGATTTCGGATTTATAAAATAATGTTTATAAATTCTATTTTTATCATTTATATGCCAAAATCCCATTTATAAGTAAATTTCTTATAAATCTCTTTATTTACAAAATCATTCTTTTTATAACTTCACAACTTCATAAATCTACAAATATTATTTACTTATAAGGTTTACCTATACTTCATTTTTTTAAAACTCCTTTATAATTCCATTATTTTAACGTATAAAATATCGATTTTATAAATCTTCTATATAAACCATTTATAATAAATCAAAATTCTCATTTTATACTATTTCACAAAATGGTAATCTCCATATTTCAAAAAATCACATTTCAATTATATTTCTCAAATATCATAATGTTTATAACATAAAAATTATAACATTTATTTATTCAAAATGAATTCAATTCCTTTACAATTCAAAAAAATCAATAAAACATTTATTTTCAAAATCACTTTAAAATTCTTTTAAATTTGGAAATCATCACTTTAACATTTTTAAATCATCAAAATAAGCCCAATGCTGCAACATCACTAAATACATCAATCACAACATCCAAACATTATATATCATATGATAACAGAATGTATAACAATATCTGTAAATAAATCAATACTGTTGAGGAATCCAGTTGGATCCCTCCAACATGTCACCTACAATAAATATACATATTAAAATATGTGTACAATGTCCGCTTCAAGGCAGACGCGCGTACAAAGGGTCATCCGCTCATACACGGGAACGTATAGGGTCATCTGGTCCACTAGGCAGGAATATATCCAAATACCAATTAATATATCATATATCATCCAAACAATCATCAATCATCATATAATAAATTATTTCTCACTTATATAAAAATACCAATGAGTCAGAAAGAGTGAGTTGTACTCACATTGCTTGTAGTCGTCACGTTAGTGATTTATTCCGATTAAAATTAAACAAGCGTTTAATTTCAACCAAAATTTGCACTAGCTCAAATAAATCTCAATCCAGCTCCTTAATGTAGTGCTCTTTAATACGATTCCAACGCAATTCGTTTCGTACGAAACGGACCTCGTATGAAAAGGTTAGCATTTTAAAGTTTATACAAATTTTAATATAAATAAATTTATAATTTCCATTTATTTTTAAACTAACTTTCATCTGCAGTGTTGATTCCATCACACCAGGTCTGGGCCGCTCCCTCCTATTCCCTTCTTCTTCCACACACGTAAATCCTAGGGTTAAGAAACCCATTAGCCGCCTCTCCTCCATCAAATTATACTCCTCCGTCGACAAACTAGAATTCGATCGGCGAGTGCTAAGACGAAGCTCACCAACTCCACTACCAACGCCCAAAAACCGGCCTCCCCATGCCATGCTATAGCCACCAAATCACGCTCAAGAATCCCCTAAAACGCAGCCCCCTAGCCTCCTCCTCGTTGCCCCATATTCGATTATCACCGTTGGATGTGAAGATCACGATGTGCTCTACAATATTGTTGTTGAACGTTTTTTCTAATTGTTTATGGATTGAGAGATAATGGAGGAAGAAAATTCAAAATTTCTAGCCATTGAAAATGTAATGGCGGCTAGGGCTTCTAGGGTTAGGGTTTTGGTGAAAATAATGAATTATGAAGTCCTTTTATAGAAAAAAATTCGAACTATTCATCCGAAAAATTTTCAAATTCGAAACGAAGCGTGCCGCCTGGCATTTATAATGTTTGATCCCCATTCCGAACACAATGGAATATATATCAGGAGCCAATTCGATCATATTTGAAAGATAGGTTTTGAAATCGAATATTTAAATTTAAAAATTCACTTACACCGATTTCTACGCGTTTTAGCTTGCCCCGGACAAACCGTAAATTCGATTGACATGAAATTTGGAATCTTACAATAATTTAATATTACGGATCCGATGAAACTAGTTTCATCGAAATCCGAGACTGTTTGAAAAATGGCTATTTTTACTTGTCAACTAAATATTAAAATATTCAGTTTTTTACAAATCAACTTTTAATTCGATTTTAAAAGTTCTTTAACATTATACTACTTCAAATAGAATTTAATACAACTTTATAAATCATTTTTATCCACATTAAATTCAAATATCAATTATTTATGTAATTTCAAATATTAAATCAACAATTTAATTAGCCAATTAAATCCAGATATTTGAAATATAAGTTATTATTCGACTTATAAAATTTACTTGTGCATATTTAAAATTAATTAAATATACGAAATTTAAATGACTAAAATTCCGGATCGTTACATTCTCCCCTACTTAAAAGAATTTCGTCCCCGAAATTACAAAGTAAGAAAATGTCACAGAATCCATTTACTTTTCAAAACAATTCGTTAAAACTAGATATCAAATCCACTTTAAACATTTTAACTTTTCTCAAAATCATCAGTTAAACTTCTTATAAAAACTTTTCTAAGTTTTCAAATCCATACTTAGTTATCTTTTTAAAATCAACTATATCGTTTAACTTTTTACTTCAAAGCTAAATTTATAGTTAGCACAAATTTTTTAATTTTCCCTAAAAATTTCTAACGCCTTAAATTTCAAAAAAAATCGCCATAGTCTCCTTTGCGCATTTCGATCGTAGTAGGATCACAACATATATATATATATATATATATATATATATATCAAAAATATACATCTCATCATCAAGGATGAGGCATCCCCAAGGGAAAAAAGTGTAAAAGTACGATATGTATTTATATATTATTAGCGAGCATATACGGCTAATATAGCGCAAAATCGAGCTCCAAACGCGAAGCAAGCGCCATACGCACCTACTAAACACTCAACAAACAAATGAGAAACATGTATATGTGAAAGTAATATCAATATACAACATATAACAATAACTAAATATGTCAATATAGCAAATGCAACCAAAAAAACAAATCCAAGCATCAAACAACTATCATCCAACAATCCAAATCTATCCAATCCATCCATAACCAAATCAATATTCATTTACTTCTCATTAATATTCATTGAATTGATTTTTTTTAACTTATTCACATTTGATTCATTAACATTAGATTTTTTAACATTCATTTATTCATATTCAATTAGTTTGTATCCACTAATTTACATTCAAGTTGGTTCACTTCCAATTCAAATTACATCAAATTCAATTCTTTTTTTAATTTAGTTCACTTCCAATTCCAATTTGGATTCAATTATTAGCGTTCAATTTGATTAATTCAATTTCATATGAATTTCTATACATTCAACTAACAATCATCTAACAAACAATGTATATCCAACATAACCAAATTAATTTACTTTGCATTCATTCAATTTGGTTCAACACTTTTAATTCCAATTGGTTTAACATTCAATTGACTTTCATTCAATTATTCAATTCACAACTTCTTAACTTAATTTTTATTCAATTCTTAACAACAACATTTTCTAATCCATGTTTATTCCCTAATTCACTTTTACAATTAAAGTTGAATTTCATAATATAACTCAAGTTCACATTCATCAAATGACTTCATTTCATTAATTCACTTTATTAGTTTACTTCGATAACAAAATCAACTTCATTCAATATTCCTTAAGTTATGTTTCATTTCATCTTCATTTACCTTCACTTTCACTGTACAACATAAATTCATTCTCTAATTTATTTCGTTAGCCTTTTACTAAAGTCAAATTCATATCACTTATTCAAATTCAGATTTTGTTTTGCCTAACCAAAAGTATTTAACCATTTTTAACAATTGGTTTTACTTACACTTTCTCACTTTATAAGTTATAAATCTTATTTATTCAAACTTGAAAATTCATGTTATATAATCACTTATCTTTTAAGTTTAATTTCCATTCCAATAACTTATCAAATCCAGTTAAAATCCAATTCCTTTTATTTAACTTGGATTTTAAATCAAATTCGTTTATCAAAACAAAATTTCGATTTTCATTTTCAATTTACCATTGATAGCAAATCCATCATATAGAAACTCAAAAATGATACTAATGATGCTGCAGTCATCACCCTTATTATTTTCCAGCAACAGTAGTGAATTCAGGGTTTTCTATTCTTTTAAAAATTCCTTTTTATATTTATAAATCACATTTACAAATCTTTCACTTATATAATTTCACTATTTTACTTTACTTACATAAGATCATTTCAACTTCTTTTATCTTATTTAGATTTATAACAATATAATCTCTTTAATTTTGAAAAACAACTTTCAAAATCAACGGGATTCGAATTTTCAAATTCTTAGCTTAAATCCATTTTCATTTACAACTCAGATAGTTTCATTTCTTATATATAAGATTATTTCACAATTGTAAATCATATTAATTATAATTCCATACTTATATTAGTCATTTGCTTATATAATTCATTCTTTTACAATTTTTGTTTTTATTTAGATTATTCAAACATCTTTCATTAACTTTTATATATTTACATTTTCAACAGCCAAACAATCCATTTATATATACTTTAATAATTTTTGAAAAGTTATTTCTTTTATATATAAAATATAATCGAGGTAAAATTATTTCGTTTACCTAATTTAAAATAATACTATGTCGACTTGCCTCGTTTAAGTGTTTGGAAATCCCTATCGATAACATGGCGTCCCACATACCGACCAGAATTCACAAACAACTCAACGGATAAGTAAACAAAATATAAAACATTTTATATTCACTAAAAAATACACGCTCATATATCTAATACACTCAAAATAAAACTTGGCTGCTACTGTCCCTATCTATGTTGAGTACACATCAAAACTTAGGAATATACAAAATCTAAGCTCTGATACCACGTGTGACGATCCACAAATCCATACCCTTTGAATCGACAATAAACCACACATGTCCGACCCAAAAAGCACAAACTGACGAAAAGTCAAGAGAAAGAAAAGAAGAGAGAAGAAGAGAAGAGAAGAAAGAGAGAAGATAGAACCAAACAGAACAATACAGAATCTCACATCGCAGTGGAAAATATATAATATCATATCAATGATCTTTACAAAATAAAAACTGTATATATACACATCAATCAGAGTTCAACAATCAATCAATAGTTATCAGCTTGAACAGTTAAAATAACCTATCCTTACAAATGCCGATAATTTAAAACAACTAAGCAATGCAGCGGATAATCAATAATCAAAATATATACACGTATACGAAATGAAGATCTCCAACTCGCCAGTTGAAGCTCCAAAAGCATCAAATCTGAACTTGTAAATATACTCGGTCTGACCCGAGCATTGAAAGGGAAGAATGCCTAGATCAGTCTGGTAAACCAGTGTGAGAAACAAACTCAACTGAATTTATTAAATTACCAAAACTTTTCCTTTATCAAAACAAAGTATCTCATAAGACACGCCCACACATAAACACGGACATGTTTTTACCTTACGATAACTAAACATTTCATATCAAAGTCATGTGATATTATACTAGTGTCTAGTATACAAATAATATTTAAAATAGCCGAAATTGTTACCATTACTAAATTCTAGCATATAGCCCAAAATGGGTAATACAATCAAAATGGCAAACACGTAGTGGAGTTTGGGTTTCCATACAAATGACCAGGTGAAGGGACTACCTTCCGACAATACATCTCTAGAAGAATGTATGGAGAAACCATCACAAAGTTTCTCTACCAACACAAGACCGGGCCACCTCTATAACTAGATGGTACCGAATATGTCATCCTCCGGTCGTTACCGACCTTACCGAGGGCCCTCATAGCATACAAACCACAATAATCAGATACACGACGTCATAGCGTGTAAAGATATATCTAGAAGAGGATGATCATATCCTACTTGGGAATGACCCACTTAGCCTTGCTGCATCTAACCCTGTTTTGGTCATTTCCGGTTGATGAGGCCTGACAAAGTAACGATTACCTTTCACAATCACATATCACATCACTTTGAATGCCACATGGCCATTTCGGTTGACTACTAATTGCCTTTCACAAAAATACAACCCTTAAACTCATACGTCTCAAGGAGGTTGTTAAGCTAAGAGATGTTGCCTTCTCCGCCACCACTGATGTACGTTTGTAAAAAACCAATGCTCGTAATCTTTAGAAATGCAATGTCAGACAAACATCCATATAAGTTGTCCAGGAACAGGACAAATCGAAGGTACTTTCCTACCACATCCTATCAGGAAATCCCTAGGATTAGTAGCGAATAGTCTCCGTGTAACGACCCGCCTTTTTGGATAGTTTAAACCGACGATCAAATACACATGTCGATTCCAAAACCATTCAAAAGTGCAGATAGTTATTGGGGTAAATAAGAAAAGAAAAGAAAAGAAAAGAAATAAAGGAAATGAAACAACACAGAATCTCGCAGCGGAACGATAAAATATAATAGTCAAATAAACAGTTCATGAAGCTGTCTACTATACTTTGACAATTATTTATACAACAATTATCAGAGTTATACATATACAGCAGAGCAATTAAATAATGCAGCAGATAGCATGATGCAAGGGTAATAATAGTGATAGTATACCAAATCTTCGTCTCCATCCTCCAGAATAGATCTTCAAAATTTTGAAAAACTCAGGACTGACCCGAGCGTAATGAAAAGACAAAACACTCGAGTCAGGATTAAAATATCCTTATGAAAGTTAAATCAATCGTAAATAAATATGAGTGTAACGGCGTCAGAGATGTTTACGGGGTTTGACATCTCATATCCAGTGTCAACGTGCGTGCAATAACTCAAGAGATGTTACGGGATTTTCCATCTCTCAAGGGTCCATGAAACTATCTACTATGTAGTAATATACGCTAAGTAGATAATGTCTATCAGTAATATAAAGTATCAAAATAGCGTTAAGGCGTTACCATAATCCCCCTTAACACATTTTATATTCCCAAAAGCATATACAAGACCGTAGTTTCCCCAAAACCGGAAGTCACCAGAGGGCAATCCATATACTCAAGGTACAAACCAAAACGTAGTGGTCGCAAATAGGATAATCAGTATGACAAGGTACATGAGGCAATACCAACTAGGATACTAGTAGTTGCGTGATCCGGACTGATGTTGAGCATAGCAGCTACTACCTCAACACCGCGAAACAACACTCCCAAATCAAGGGGTGCACCCAAATCAAATCACAAATGTAATAGATATGGTATCGAAGAAGTGTGTCCGCTAGAGGTGGCGAGCCTCAATGGCCCGGCGCGGCTCCTGTTTTAGTCATGTCAGGGGTCATCCAATATCGTTCTCTTCCTTCAGTCAACGCGTTCACCAAACCATCCACTTCATTCTGGATCAACACTCCGCGTATAATAGTTATTAAAGTGGTTTTCGGTATCGACAGAGAGTATGTCCATATCCGATCCCGGTCTCTTTAATAACTACGTATTATTACACTGATGGCTCTTTTATATTTCAAATTGATTCATGATTGATAACAAAATATCATATTCGCTTTAAAATCAAATCCATTTCAAAATCATCAATTTTGTCCGATAAATCAATTTCACTTCAAAATTTGATTCGAATTCAATTTAGGTTATAATCTCTACTTTAACCTAGTTCGTATTTAAACCAAAGGTTTAAATATAAACATTTCCGTCTCTTTAACCAGTTTGAATTTAAGAAAATAGTTTAAATAGTTAAATAATTCAAAATAGTTTAATAGAAAATATTTAAATAGTTTAATCAAAAATAATTTGAATATAAAATGGTTTATATATAAAATAGTTTGGAAAAAATCAAAAATTATTTGATAAATAATTCCAAAGTCAAACCGGTCAACTTCCCAAATTTCCTATCCAAATCAAATCCAAATTCCATTTCGATTTAATTGATTTATTCCAATTTCAACTTAAATAAATTTCTATTCCACGTAAATTTCGATTTCAATTCACAAATTTCTTTAAATTTCAATTCAATTCCAAATTAATTTAAATCTAAATTTCAAATAAATTTTCAATTCCAAACTCAAACTTGAAATATCATTCCATATCAATTTTCTTAGAAATATTCAGAGTTCGATTAAAAGTCCAATCTTTTAAAACAAATCAACTTTCAAAAATTTACACCGTATTTCAATTTTCAATTTAAATCTAAACTTCGATTTTATTTAATAATTTCGGTTACCAAGTTTAAATTCTAACATTTCGAGCTCCAATTCAAAATAATTCAATTTCCATAAATTGGATTTTATTCTTAAAATCAATTCATTTAAATAATTTCAAAACAACTTTTAAAATCATTTAATTTATCCAACTCGGTGTCCGTATATAATTTTCTAACCTATGGCCAAGTGATTAGTTATTACAATTAAATGTCAGGGATGAATATATCATTTAAATCAATCACAGTGTCATATGTATGCATAGCAGGATATATATAAACAAATAAACATCCAAACATTTAAATATCAACCAATAACATCCATCGAAATACATCATCCAATAAGCAATACAATTCACGGCAATTTCATATTTATCAATGTCAGGTAATTTAATCGCAATTCAATTTTAATTTAAATTTAACTGTCAATTTAATTTTTTTTAACGGTGAATTCAAATGACAATCAATATGATAATTAAATTTTATCAAACAACAACAAATAAAAATCATAACTATGCATAATGTCAAATTTAACTAGCATAAAGATATTCAGTACGTTGTGAGCGTTATAAAACACTCACCTTGATTTTACGATTTTAAATCAAATCGAACGACGTTCGATTTAACATAAAATTTTAATGAGCTCCAAACACTTTCAGATCTGCACTGCAGCGCAGCTCTCATCTCCGTGATTCCGGCGCTTCTTCCCCAACGTGAAATTCACGTATGCAAACCCATTAGCCGCCGATCTTCAAGCAATTTTCATGAC
This sequence comes from Allium cepa, assembly GCA_030765085.1. Classification (NCBI taxonomy): domain Eukaryota; kingdom Viridiplantae; phylum Streptophyta; class Magnoliopsida; order Asparagales; family Amaryllidaceae; genus Allium; species Allium cepa. The sequence goes on from CM060945.1 coordinate 419,176,880, forward strand.
CACCTCGTCGACTTCCAGAACGATCAGCTAGCGCCACCACGAAGCCCTTCACCAGAGCCACCTACGCGCCAAGTTTCATCCCGTCATTCGCCGTCGTTTGCACGCAATCCAAGGAAATACGTACACACTTCCAAGTCAGATCTGGACGAATCCATGAAAAATTAGCATACATCAACTGTATGGATTTGAAGAGCTCGTCGAGATTTACACTTTTGCTTTTGGAATTTTTCGATTTCGTCGAACGGATTGAGAGATATTAAGGAAAGAAGATCGGCAATTTCTGGCCATGGAATAGGTGGCGGCCATGATTTAGAATTAGGGTTTCTGGGTTAAAATAATAATAAAACTGTCTCGGTTTGCGTGCGTATTTATATAGGTAGGTCCAAAATCATCCGAACTCCAATCGAGACATGCCGCCAGGCGTTTATAAGGTTTTACCCCCATTCCGGACGCAATGGAACTAGTTTCAAGGCCTAATTCGATCATATCTGGAAGATAGCTTTTCGAAGTCGATTATTTTAATTAAATTCGAAATTAAATTTCTACGCGTTTCAAGCTCGCACGGCCAAACGACAAGTCCAATTGCTACGAAAATTGAAATCCTATCATAATTTACTATTACTGATCCGATGAAACAAGTTTCGTCGAAATCCGAAACTGTTTGAAAAATGGCTATTTTAACTCGTCAATTAAATATTAAAATATTCAATTTTCACAAATTTACTTTTAATTCGATTTTAAAAGTTCTACAACATCATTCTAACTTTAATATGATAAAATAGAATTTTACAAATCATTTTTAATCATATTAAACCCGTTATCCAATTATTCAAATAATTTCAAATATTAAATTATTCAACAAATTACATTAAAAATCATTTTCCTTCAATAATCACCTTAAATTTTCTAATTAAAATAGCTAAAAATACGGGTCGTTACACTCCGCATTGGATATTTCATAATGAAGTGACCACTGCTACTGGATGTATATTGGGATTTTAACCCCAAACGATCAACAAGCAGTCCCCCCACTATGAAACTCCGGAATATCAATATCATCACAAGCAACCTGCACAATCGTCGCATATACGTTGGTCCGAAGTGGTTTTTAGATAAATCTGATCCCGGTCTCTTCGCACCAAGAAGGAAGCTTGATAGATTGGAGTAATACTCCGCACTATATGAATCAACATCCTCAACACAAACGATAAACAAGCATACACAGTAGGCTACGTACTAAGGGTACGACTAAATAGTTCCCACATCAAGTCGAGGAACTAAAATTTGTTCATGTTTGATAGTCGTTATTTAACTATCAAAATAAACAAACAAATATTCAGCACCATAACAATCACTAGGCCTTTTAATTAATCTTTTACAAATTAAATCATTGCCAAATATTCACTTCAAATTATCTTTAAAAAGGTATAATCACAAAACCATTTCAACTTTGGAAAACATTTCCATATACTATTTAATAATAAGTAATTCACAAATCAATTTAATTTCAACACTTAGAAAATATTACATATACTTAAATCACGATTAAGTATATATTTTATTCTATAAGGAAAACGTTCTCTTTAAACACATTTATTTGGGTCAAAACGAATGTTACGTAAAACATCGTTACGACAACCCAAAATCACTAGTATCGGAATTCGAAAATTAGATAGATATATAAATCCCAAATACTATACAAAAACATTTCCTTTCGAAAATCATTTACTATTACAACAGTGCTATAGTCCATCATTTCCTTACTTCTCAAAAACGTCTATTTTAACAATGAATGTTGAAATCTATGGTTTCGATCCTTAATACATTTTAAAACATCTTTAAAATGTTTTATTCCATTTAAAATATAACTTTCCAAAACATTTATTTAATATATTATTCACTGTCCCAAATCGTGAATATAGTTCATTTACCCATATCCAATATTTCTACACATTTATATTAAGGATAATCCGTTGTCCAAAATCGTGGATTTAATGCCTAATCAAATTTATTACTATTGCACTTTTATTTAAGGATTATCCACTGTCCAAAATCGTGGATATAATTCCTTTAATAACCTATAATAATTAATCAAATTCAATCGATTTCGGATTTATAAAACAATGTTTATAAATTCCATTTTTATCATTTATATGCCAATTCCCATTTATAAGTAAATTTCTTATAAATCTGTTTATTTACAAAATCCTTCTTTTTATAACTTCACAACTTCATAAATCTATAAATATTATTTACTTATAAGATTTACTTATACTTCATTTTTAACAATTTTAAAACTCTTTTATAATTCCATTATTTTAACTTATAAAATATCGATTTTATAAATCTTCTATATAAACCATTTATAATGAATCAAAATACTCATTTTATTCTATTTCACAAAATAGTAATCTCCATATTTCAAAAAATCACATTTCAATTATATTTCTCAAATATCATAATGTTTATAACATAAAAATTATAACATTTATTAATTCAAAATGAATTCAATTCCTTTACAATTCAAAAAAATCAATAAAACATTTATTTTCAAAATCACTTTAAAATTCTTTTAAATTTGGAAATCATCACTTTAACATTTTTAAATCATCAAAATAAGCCCAATGCTGCAACATCACTAAATACATCAATCACAACATCCAAACACTATATATCATATGATAACAGAATGTATAACAATATCTATAAATAAATCAATACTGTTGAGGAATCCAGTTGGATCCCTCCAAACTATCACCTACAACAAGTATATATATTAGAATATGTGTACAATGTCCGTTTGAAGGCAGACGCGCGTGCAAAGGGTCATCTGCTCCACTAGGCAGGAATATATCCAAATACCAATCAATATATCATATATCATCCAAACAATCATCAATCATCATATAATAAATTATTTCTCACTTATATAAAAATATCAGTGAGTCAGAAAGAGTGAGTTGTACTCACATTGCTTGTAGTCGTCGCGTTAGTGATTTATTCCGATTAAAATTAAAAAAGCGTATAATTTCAACCAAAAATTTCACTAGCTCAAATTAATCCCAATCTAGCTCCATAATGTAATGCTCGTCAATACGATTCCAACGCAATTTGTTTCATGCGAAACGGACCTCGTATGAAAAGGTTATAGCGTTTTAAAGTTTATACAAATTTTAATATAAATAAATTTATAATTTCCTTTTATTTTTAGACTAATTTTCATTTGCACCATTGATTTCATCACATCAAATCTGGGCCGCTCCCTATTATTCCCTTCTTCTTCCACACATGTAACTCCTAGGGTTAAGAAACCCATTAGCCGCCTCTCCTCCATCGAATTATACTCCTCCGTCGACAAACTAGAATTCGATCGGCGAATGCCACAACGAAGCTCACCAACTCCACTATCAACGCCCAAAAACCAGCCTCCCCACGTCGTTCTACAACCACCAAATCACTCTCAAACAGCCCCTAAAACGCAGCCCCCTAGCCTCCTCCTCGTTGCGCCATATTCGCTCATCACCGTTGGATGTGAAGATCACGATGTGCTCTACAATATTGTAGCTGAACGTTTTTTCTAATTGTTTGTGGATTGAGAGATAATGGAGGAAGAAAATTCAAAATTTCTAGCCATTGAAAATGTAATGGCGGCTAGGGCTTCTAGGGTTAGGTTTTTGGTGAAAATAATGAATTATGAAGTCCTTTTATAGAAAATATTTCGACACTATTCACCCGAAAATTTTTCGAACTCGAAGCGTGCCGTTTGGCGTTTATAATGTTTTACCCTTATTCCTAACACAATGGAATATATATAGGGAGCCACTTCGATCGTATTTGAAAGATAGGTTTTCAAATCGAATATTTAAATTTAAAAATTCACCTAAACCGGTTTTTACGCGTTTTAGCTTGTCCCGGACAAACCGTAAATTCGATTGACACGAAATTTGAAATATTACAATAATTTTAACATTACGGATCCGATGAAACTAGTTTCGTCAAAATCCGAGACTGTGTGAAAAATGGCTATTTTTACTTGTCAATTAAATATTGAAATATTCAATTTTTTACAAATCAACTTTTAATTCGATTGAAAAGTTCTTTAACATCGTACTACTTCAAATAGAATTTAATATAACTTTATAAATCATTTTTATCCACATTAAATTCAAATATCAATTATTTCTATAATTTCAAATATTAAATCAACAATTTAATTACCCAATTAAATCCAGATATTTGAAATATAAGTTATTATTCGACTTATAAAATTTACTTGTGCATATTTAAAATTAATTAAATATATCAATTTCAAATGACTGAAATTTTGGGTCGTTACATTCTCCCCTACTTAAAAGAATTTCGTCCCCGAAATTACAAAGTAAGAAAAAGTCACAAAATCCATTTACTTTTCAAAACAATTCGTTAAAACTAGATATCAAATCCAATTTAAACATTTTAACTTTTCTCAAAATCATCAGTTAACCTTCTTATAAAAACTTTTCTAAGATTTCAAATCCATACTTAGTTATCTTTTCAAAATCAACTATATCGTTTAACTTTTTACTTCAAATCAAAATTTATAGTTAGCACAAATTTTTCAATTTTCCCAATAAATTTCTAACGCCTTAAATTTCAAAAAAATTCGCCATAGTCTCATTTGCGCGGTTCGATCGTTGTAGGATCACAACATATATATGTCACAAATATACATCTCATCATCAAGGATGAGGCATCCCGAAGGGAAAAAAGTGTAAAAGTACGATATGTCCTTATATATTATTAGCGAGCATATACGGCTAATATAGCGCGAAAGCGAGCTCCAAATGCGAAAAAAGCGTCATACGCACCTACTAAACACTCAACAAACAAGAGAAACATGTATGTGTGAAAGTAATATCAATATACAACATATACCAATAACTACATATGTCAATATAGCAAATGCAACAAAAACAACAACCAAGCATCAAACAACTATCATCCAACAATCCAAATCTATCCAATCCATCCATAACCAAATCAATATTCATTCACTTCTCATTAATATTCATTGAATTGATTTTTTTTTCAATTTATTCACATTTGATTCATTAACATTGAATTTTTTTAACATTCATTTATTCATATTCAATTAGTTTATATTCACTAATTTACATTCAAGTTGGTTCACTTCCAATTCAAATTACATCAAATTCAATTCTTTTTTTAATTTACTTCACTTCCAATTCTAATTTGGATTCAATTATTTAGCTTTCAATTTGATTAATTCAATTTCATATGAATTTCTATACAATCAACTAACAATCATCTAACAAACAATGTATATCCAACATAACCAAATTAATTTACTTTACATTCATTCAATTTGGTTCAACACTTTTAATTTCAACTGGTTTAACATTCAATTGACTTTCATTCAATTATTCAATTCACAACTTCTTAGCTTAAGTTTTATTCAGTTCTTAACAACAACATTTTCTAATCCATGTTTATTCCCTAATTCACTTTTACAATTAAAGTTGAATTTCATAATATAACTCAAGTTTACATTCATCAAATGACTTCATTTCATTAATTCACTTTATTAATTTACTTCGATACCAAAATCAACTTCATTCAACATTACTTAAGTTATTTTTCATTACATCTTCATTTACCTTCACTTTCACTATACAACATAAGTTCATTCTCTAATTTATTTCATTAACCTTTTACTAAAGTCAAATTCATATCACTTAGTCAAATTCAGATTTTGTTTTGCCTAACCAAAAGTGTTTAACCATTTTTAACAATTGGTTTTACTTACATTTTCTCACTTTATGTGTTATAAATATTATTTACTCAAACTTGAAAATTCATGTCATATAATCGCTTATCTTTTAAGTTTAATTTCCATTCCAATAACTTATCAAATCCAGTTAAAATCCAATTCCTTTTATTTAACTTGGACTTTAAATTAAATTTGTTTATCGATACAAAATTTCAATTTTCATTTTCAATTTACCATTGATAGCAAATCCATCACATAGAAACTCGAAAATGATACTGATGATGCTGCAGTCATCACCCTTGTTATTTTCCAGCAACAGTAGTGAATTTAGTGCATTCGATTATTTTAAAAATTCCTTTTTATATTTATAAATCACATTTACAAATCTTTCACTTATATAATTTCACTATTTTACTTTACTTACATAAGATCATTTCAACTTCTTTTATCATATTTAGGTTTACAACAATATAATCTCTTTAATTTTGAAAAACAACTTTCAAAATCAACGGGATTCAAATTTTCAAATTCTTTTTTTAAATCCATTTTCATTTACAACAATTCTTAAGGATCTTGGGCGGAGAAGGAGGCATCTCTGGCTAAGTTTTTGTAGGTGACTATTCAGGGGGTGCAGTCCTGGTGACAGTGTCTTTAAGACTAGGGTTTCGGATAGCAATTGATTTGGTATCGTGGTGCAGCTAAAGCAGAAATTGTTGAGGTCTCGGGTATCATTTGGGTGAGTGTTCAAATGGTAATTAAGATTTTGAAATTTAAGGTTAATTAAATTCGTTAATAAGTAATTAGTTTATTAACTATAATAAAAATTGGAATCGCTAATTTATATAATTTGAAATTTGCTTATATGAGGTTCAACCAAACGGAATCAGTCGGGTTGAATTCGTAGCTGCGGAATCTACACAATATGATTAAAATTGGAATGGATTGCAAATAAAAATCAAGGTGAGTAAATCTCACTCAATTTGGTTGATTGGAATTAATTTATAATAACTAAAATAGATTGTTGAATGATTGGATGAATGATAATTATTATTATCAGTTGGATGTTATATTATATATTAGCAGTTGGATATCATTCCTATCGTTGGAGCGGATGAGACCCTATGCGCCCCGCATAATAGGGGATGATCATATATACTACGATATCCCGCTCGAAATGGGATTGGTATTTTATGTTGTCTAACATCTATGGATGCAGTTAAAACAGGTTGGAGGGATCCAACTAGATTACTCAAAAATGTTAACTTTAATTTCATATATAGTGGTATGTGATTTGTGTGAATAATCCGATATAGATTATGTGGTGATTTGAATTATTTGATGCTATAGTAGCACTGGCCTTCATTTTGGTATTTTAATACCATAAATATTATTTTGAATTTTTAAGAAATTAAAAGGAAATTTTTAATATGAAAATATTAATATCGAAATTCGGATAAAGTAATAATTGATTTTTGATCGTACTTAACAATTCGAGAAAAAATATTTTTAAGAGATTTTAAAAAAATTCATATAGTAGGTTTTAAACAATGGATTTTCAAAAATGATATGCAGAAAAACATGGAAGGCATTAAAATAAATATTAAAAATGGATTTGAAAAGTAAATGGTATTTATAAAGAAATGGATTTGTAAAATGGAATTTATAAATGAGATTAGTTTATAAAAAGTGAGACTCAAAGGAGTTATATACTTATAAATGATGTTTAAATAAAGGAAAACGATATTAGATGATAAGTTGGGAATATAAATTCATAGGGTGAATTTATATTAGAATATGGAAATAGGGTTGAGGAAAATAGTGGACACTATTTTTGAAAGTGGAGATGGTTAGCAGAATCAGAATAAAATTGATGGGTTGTGAATCGAGAGGAATCTATAAATTAATTTATTATTGAGATTTTGAAATATATTTTATTACTAAGAAATTAAGTTGTTTTTAAAAAGGGGAGTTATATTTATCAAACTATGTAATTTTAAACTGGTAGAATTGAAATACATCGAAAAGTGAATTTTTCAAATACTTAATATTTATTTTATTTAAATCCTAATTTTTAAAATTAGCTTTGAAAATTGATTTTCTTATCTAAAAATGAGTTGTTAATGTTTATAAAAAGAGTTTCGATATTTTAAATAATTACTTGAACTAGTTTTAAAAATAAATTATTATCCTTTAAATACTTATTTTATATATATAGAGAGTTTTTAACGATTTAAATTTATTTAAAAATCTTCTCGAGGTTTGAAAACGGGGTTTATTCAGTAGATTGGGTTTATAAGAGAAATTCTCGGAATTTGGGGAAATGTAAGGAAAATTTCTGAAGTATTTAAATAAAAGTGAACTTCGAAAAATGAAATAGGATTCATAAAAGAAGTTAGAAATTGACATTTGGAACTATAGACAAGTGTTTTGACTTTGGAAATATTAAAGGAAATTAATTAAGGAACTCAAAACTTATAGAATTTGTTATAAATGAGTTAAGGAATTTACAACATAAATCATGTAAGATTTTGAGAAAAGAGAAATAAATGGAACTTTTCTAAGTGTTGTGAAATAAGGGTTTAGAAAAATATATTTTTAAATATTTTACTAAGTATCGAAATAAGAGACAGTCTGAAATGTCCTGATATGGATATAAGTATTTGAGTTGTCTCAAATATTGAAAATATGGAAGGGATTGGAATATATATATATATATATATATTGAAAATAAATTTTTGGAAAATTATAATATGGGCCTAGTGACTGCTTATGGATGTTATATTGATAGTTTAATAACTGACTATCAAATATTGGCCAATTTCGTTGATCGTTTTGAAGAAACCGGGGTCGGATTTAATTATCCAAAAACCACTTCGATCCGATTTGAGCATTACGAATCGATATCATGAAGATAGTGAAGATGGTGATTCGGTTTGTCTAGACCCAGAACAACTTGTACGGACGAATGCTATCAGAACATCGTCATTGGAGGACGATGAGCATTCTAAGTTGAATTATTCTTGAAAGGTAAACGTAGCCTCAAGCCTTATCAACCGGGAATGACTAAAACAAAGGAGATGCAGCAAGACTAAGTAAGTTGCACACAATCAGGGTATGTTATCACCTTTTTAGATACCCTCGGATATATAAAAATTATGGATATGGTTGTGCAAAGAAAAGTGAGTGCTCGATTAAGAGTGGGAACACCCAGGATGATAACATATTCGGTAGCATATAGGTTAGGGGTAGGTCGGTCTTGCGTTGGCAGGGGATCCCAACGAGGTCCTTGGTACTTTTTTATAGAGTTATGCTATGATGGGTTGTACCCCCAATAGCCCAGTCATTCTATGGAATTCATTCTCCAATAAGCGCCGTATGCTTTTTATTGTGCCCAACTATGTTGAAACGTGAGATGCAAGCATTTCAGCTATTTTCTAATTTACTTTCTATAGGCACTATTATAATATCAGATGATTTTGATGTCAAATGTTTTGGTTATCGTAAGGGAAAACCCCATTATGTTTATGTGTGATGCGGTCTTACGAGATACCTTTGCTTTTCAAAGGATGTTGGTAACTTTAGTAATTCAAATTGAGTGTGTTTACTCACGCTGGTTTTCCAGACTGACTCGGGTGTTATTTTATTATAATGCTTGGGTCATACCGAGTATTACAGATTCAGTTAGGATACTATGGAGCTCAGGAGACGAGCTGGATGACAGAGACGTATACCCATACTTGATTATAATCCACAATGTGTGCAGGCTGTATAGTCAGCACTGGTGAGGATAAGTTATAATAACTGTCCATATTGATGTATTAATTATTATACTCTGATGATTGTATACATATTTACGGCGATAGATTCTTTAGTATAAAAAATCTATTATTATATATATATTATATTTTGTTACGCTGCGATTGTGAAATTCTGTGTTGTTGATTCTGTTGTTTCTTCTACCTATTTCTTCTTTACCCCTAGCAATCAGTATTTTCGGCATTTGAATATTCGACATGTTATATGGTGAACGTATTAATGTCGATTTTCGAGGGTCGAAAATCTCGGTTTGTTACATATCGATTCTAGCCCTAATTCCTCATTTCATAAATTGGGACTTATAAAAGAAAAAAACTAGTGCATAGTTGCACGCGATGCCAGAGTAGAAGGAGATCAGCTATGGAGCACGATGCTTAACCAAGAGGAGAAGAACGTCATGGCCTTGTCTAGAGTAGGAGGCGGCAACATGCGTGTTCAAGAGGGATGCGTCTAGAGGTTTGAGCACGGCCATGATTTGTGCGACCAAGTGGGGGATGGACTTAGGATGGAACGGGACAAGTGCTGGCAATTCTAAGGAGGGCACGTGCTTTGAAGCATTGGAGGGGCTGATGGTGATTAGATGTTAGCTAAAATTGTTTAAAACAACGTGATGGTGGAGAAACAAATTGGTTAATGGCTAGAGTAGTTTTAAATTTCATGCTTGCATTCATCATTTACAACTATCCTCTAGAATAGAATCCCCTTTCTATTATTATATGAACAAATTCATTTGATGTGGATTGGTTGGTTGAAATTAAGATCAATGCTGGTGTTTTATTGTTATTGGATTATATTGATAGAAATAGTGTCGTATACCATGACTAATTTGACTTTTGTGTACATTAGTTGAATTTTATGATGGTATTATTCGAACATAGCACTTGAAATTGATCGAAAATAGGTCAAACGAATTAAAAGGTGGAGATTTGAAATAAATGATTTTGGAAATAAATAGTAAATTTTGGAATGATTTTCTTATTTGGTATCGAAATAGTTAGTGGAAAATTTAAAAAAGATTGATTTTGGAAAAAATGTAAGTGAATAATTTTTAAGGATTGGGTGAATAGAAATTGTTTGAAAAATGATTAATTCGGTGATTTTAGTAAATAAGTGGATTTTGAATGTTTATATTTTTACTTATTTATCAATGGTTATAAAAATATATTTAAAGGGTGTTTATGAAATGATATTTGAAATCTATATTTTTAAAGTGCTAAGTTAATTTTATCTGGGTTTAATAAATTGGAAGTTTATAAAAATTGTATTTTGAAGTAATAGTAAGTTTAATGTAATTTATTTAATAAATGGAAATTATCGTTTATGGGATGATTTATATATGTGGTTAGGTAAATTTTTGGAAGTAATAAATCATTGTGTTAGATCATTGATTTATAATAGGAATGTATTATAAAAGTAGAATTATTTAAATTCGTTGTTTAAAGAAATATTGAATTATAAAACCTGTTTAATATATTTATTATTTTCATTTAAGAACTTTAAAATGTATGATTAAATTTTAAAAGGAGTCTTAAAATATTTAGATTTAAATTTTAATTTATAGATTTCCTTGTAATTAAATGGGTGGTTTGTAAACATTTATTTTTGAAACTATAAATGGGTTTCTAAGAAAGAATAAGCATCTTATAATTTGATTTTTCTTTTAATTAATATTGATATTTGGAATAATTTTGAGGATTTTGAAAAAAAAGTGTATTTTATGATAAAACCTCTTCCAGATCAATAAATATTTATATTGTCTGTTTTGATTGATTTATATTTTTATGTACTAAGGAATTATAATAAACCGGTTTATAGAACCATTTGGAATGGGACTTTCAATAATATTTCTCTGGTTATTCTTTGAACTTGTTATATAGAATAATTTTGTGTGGAATTCTATGTCGTGAGTATTTTGAGTAAATGGCTTAGTAATACTGAACGAAGTGGGACGTTTAGTAAAGTTTTTATGGTTACCCGTTTGACTCATTATATAGAATAATTGTGTGTTAATGAGTGTAATTTACAGGCATTCATTAAAAAGGAGAGCAACACTAGGTGGTATAGGACGCCTACTCGGATATTTATTAGGCTACTTTCTATTAGTAGATTTCACTCTAACAGGATCGAGTATGGGTATTATAGTTATGGTGATCCACACGGAGAGTGAGCAGGTTACGAACCATATGTGTATCCATTTATTGTGTGTATACTCCTACTATATGACGTTGAGTAAAATAGATAGGCTAGAATCCATCCTAGCAGACTGATTGTAGGGTCCCTCCCCCCACAAATCTGTGACACACATATTGATGTATATTGCTGAGAGTCATTGCCCATGTGTCACGTAGGCTAGCGGCCTGTTACCATTAGGGGCACTTGCAGGGTCGTGGCCAACCATAGCATAGTTTTGCACTTAATGGATATTGGGTCATCAAGGTAACTAAGAGTGTAGGAGTAGCACTGAGAATGTGTAAGGAAGGCTCTTGGAGCAGTCTGAGAGCTGTCGGACTCCCATCTGGTTATTATTAGTGAGATGCATGAGATGTAATGACCTGGAATTCTGAACACTTCATGTTTAAATATTCGAATTATTTAAATATTTGAATCTTGAATTAAATGTTATTAAATTAATTTAATAAACTTGTTAACATCCTTTTAAACAATAACCAATGATGGTAAAATTGTTTTTAAAATTTGTTTACAAAAATAAACACTTCGAAGAAATTTGATAATGTGACTGAAAATCGACTTATCGATAAACATTTTTTAATCAATATAAGTTGTTCGAACTCTACTAAGCTAATGAACATACGAACACATTAGGGGCTAATTAATACGCTTCTCTTCAAGGAGTGATTAGAACATTCTAGAAGCTTCTAATGGATAAGAGATATTCATGTTTATGGGGTTGGTCTTTTACTAAAGGTAAGAGGTGTAAAGGAGAAGTGATGGGCATGTGGAGGGGTAAGCCTTCGATGGCATGGTGCGGGATGGAAAGCAAGGTTAAGGAACACTATGTGAATCCTATGAAAGGAGGAGCATATCCCTTGAATTCATTTCATAATTTTTACATTAAAAGTCTAAACTCTTTTACTCTTCCTCTTCATTATTTCCTAAAGAAAAATAAATTCAAAACATCTTAAAATCACTTCAAACTTTGCCCAAATCCTTGTGATGACATCAAAAAACCTTCTAGCATCTTGGATCTTGAAGAAAGGAGCAAAACGCCCCATAAAGCCCATAGGCCATGAGCTATTTGGAGGCACTATTGGCTTAAAAACTTGAATCAAAGCAAGGTAGTGGTAGGAAGTAAGGTGTTAGCAAGGTTGACGTAGGAAGTAGAGCTTAGACTTTCTTTATTATTTGGTTAAGGGTGAGTTTACTCACCACCTTGAATGAAAATATTGTGCATATATGCTTGGGTTTGATTGTGTGTATGTTGTTTGAATTGATATTGACATACGTTGTAACAATGGTTTTGATTCTTGCTTTGAAAGCAAATGGCATAAATAATCCACATGTATAAACTTGGATAGACTTTAATTGTGATGACCCTTCTCCTCGAACCTCAGAAATCGACACTAATACATCCACAGTGTTCACGTGTCGTAAATCCAAGTGCCGGTTAGGCAGATTATCAGGGGTGTAAAAGAAAATAAAGATAGAAGATAATACAATGATAGAATCTCACATCGCATTCAACATTTTAATTATACAAAGATGATCAGAGTCAAATACAAATTTTAACGGGATAGTTATAACTGTCTATCCATCATACGCTGGAAAATACATACTACATGACACAGCAGAAAATGGGTAGATATCAGCATAAGGTACTTCAACTTCATAGCTCCAAAAGACTTCTCCAGAATGCTCCTAAGGTATCCTAACTACACATCTACCCAAAAAATAGGGCATCCAGAGTTTAAAGGGCAAAACAAATTCTGGGTCAGTTACAGGACTGGTGTGAGAACTCAAAGTACAATATTTTGAAAACAAAATGGGATCTCATAAGACTACGTCGCACATAAACATGGAACGAGTTTTAACTTATGATAACCAAAACTTCTTATTACGTAAAATTTAGGAATATTATTTTTAATGATATTCTTTTAAAATATTTGCAAATAAATTTATTAATCTTAGCCGAAATAGTTACCCATATAGAATTTCAGGGCTATTCATTCCGCCAACACAAACAAAGCCCCAGGTTCTCGTTAGAGAATGGATTTCCCTACAAATGACCAGGTGAAGGGACTACCTTCCCATGGGTACACCAATAGATGGATGCATCGAGGACCATCACAAAGAATCCTCTACCAACACAAAATCGACCTATCTCTGTAACTAAATAATACCGAATATATCATCCTCGGTCGTTACCGACCTTTATCCAAGAACTCTCTTTGCGTACATCCACATTAATTTACATCCTGAACATCATAGCGGGAAGAAATATATCTAGAAGGGAATGATCATACCCTAATTGGAAATGACCCACTTAGCATTGCTGCATCTAACCCTGTTTCAGTCATTTCTGGTTGATGAGGCTCGAGGCTACGATTACCTTTTGACATAGCACATCTTCTTTCACTTTGAATGCCACATTGCCATTCCATATTCACACGACCAATTTCTACAAACGTATAACTTCCTGAGCTCGTATGTCTTATGAAAGGGAGTTAAGCTAAGAAAGGTGTCTTCGCCGCCACCGACTGATATACTTTTATAGAAATCATTCATTGTGACTTGGAATTCAAGGTCAGACACTCGTCCATACAAGTTCGTTCTCGGACTGAACGAAAGCGAAGGTGCTTTCCTCGGCCATTACTAGGCGAGAAGTCCTTGTGGTTTTGAAATTTTTCACAACGAAGAGACCATTACTACAATATAGTGAATCGGGAGTTTATCCCTAATTAATCAATAAGTATTCCTTCGTTATAATTCATCTCAATATCTCCGTCTTCAAACATCTTCAATCTTCGAATATGTAAATTGGTTTGAAGTAGTTCTCGGATAGGAATCATCCAAATCTGACCTCAGTTTCAATCATCGATAAAAATGATGTAAGTAGGTGTTTGTTTTCGATTCATTCATTTTCTTTTACCAAAATATCTTCAAGGTGTATATATATATATATATATATATATATATATATATATATATATATATATATATTTAAAATATTCTTTTAGTGAATACGGAATCTTTTAAACCTGTTTTTGAATATTTCTCAAATCATTTGAAAAAAATATCTTTTGAGAAAATAGGATTATAGAAATCACTCTACTTTTATTCAGTATCAACTTACGTATTCAATAAGTGCTAGGTCACCTTTTAAATTCCATGAATAAAACAAGTTCCCTCTTCGGATTTTAATAATGAGTATAAGAAGAATATTTCTATAAAATCCAAGTCGAGCATCCGGGCATTCCTTTCGATATGTTCCACCCCTCGCCCAAAAGAGAAACTAAGGCCAAGTAAATTCAGGGCACTGGTTGCTCCATCCCTAACCAAGTTACACACCTTGTTTTTACTTTTAGATCCCATAGGTAGGACAAATGTGTCACGGTCCAAATTCCAGCATTCGAAAATCGACATCCATACTCCACTTGTACCTGAATGCCGCAAATTCAAACGTTGAAATTCGAATCGTGTCGGAGCTTATAACACATTAAGTACAACACAGTAGAAGAAATGAAATAATATATCAATATACAACATTTGATACAATATGATACAACAGATGATATAATAGAATCAATGTACATCAGAGATATGATACAAGATAATAGCAGCGGAAAAGAAAAGATAACACCAACAGCGGAACAATATCTCCAAGATGGTCTTCAAGAAAGAACTCCAGAACTGCAACTCCATCTCCATGGCACCAATCCAAAAATAGCTCGAACTCCCAAATCAAGATGAAAAGAAGCAACTCGATCCAAATGCGATTGCCGAATCCTAAAGCTGGAAGCTATCGAATCTACACCTACTATTTGATTATCTAAAAAATCCAACTCTAGACTGCCCGTGTGGGAAAATAGTGGGCACCCAGAGTTTAGGAAAGGAACAATAAACTCCAGGTCAGTCGTGGGACTGGTATGAGCAAACAAAAACATTTAGCCTTTTAA
This sequence comes from Allium cepa, assembly GCA_030765085.1. Classification (NCBI taxonomy): domain Eukaryota; kingdom Viridiplantae; phylum Streptophyta; class Magnoliopsida; order Asparagales; family Amaryllidaceae; genus Allium; species Allium cepa. Next base: position 419,192,600 of record CM060945.1, read on the forward strand.
ACAAGCAAATAATTTAAATTTGAAAATCCGCAGTGCTTTTTGGAAAATGAAACTACCATAAGGCCTCCCGCCACACACGCAATGCAAACGCAGAATTGGAGGAGATTTCTCCTTATGATAATCAAATATGCTTGATACGAGAAAACTTTTTTGATATTATTACTAGTGCATAGTCTAGAAAACCATTTCGAAAGTATAATATAAATCCTAGCCAACATACGACCAGTATCGTATGCCTACTATAGCTACCGTGTTCAATAGCAGGTTACCACCATATTCCATGGCAGGTTATACAACTAAAACCGTACTGGGCGTGTATTGTTTTGATCGGATTTCCAACAAATGGTCAGGCTAAGGAACTTCCTACTGTCCATGGGTACGCCTCTGGTGGGACGTCCCGAGAACCTAACCGGATCTCGGCCAACACAAGGTCGGGTTACCTCTGTAACTATGTAACTACTACACGAGCGTGCCATCCCCCGGTCCTTTGGGACCTTTATCCGAGGTACCTCTAATCCAACAACGACAAAGCAATCACAAAGTAAAAGATCTTCGGTATCCACATGAGTGAAATATCTGGGCTCCATATCATGATACCACCCTTTGCCAGAAGGGAACGACAAACCCTAAAGGGTGCGACCCTCGCAACCTTGCCGATCTTTCCTGTTTCAACCATTTCCGGGGTGTGAGGTCCTGATGCAGTCTCGTCCACAAAGCTACGCTTTATACAAAAGCCATGCTTTGATCAACACATGTTACACAACAGCACTCAGCATGCCACACTATCAAATTTGGGAGTATATCACTGATAAATATCAACTACATAACCTCTGAGCTCATACGTCTCAGAGAAGGGTGTTAAGCTAAGAGAATAAATTCTCCGCCACCAAGCAAAAATGTATTTGATAGAGATCAGTTTAATATCTCAAAGTGTAGTGTCAGACATACAACCATACAAGTCTGTTCTGGGTTCGAACAGAACCGAAGGCACTTTCGAAGAAGCCCTTGCAAATTCGGGTATCCACAATCCCGATCGGACTTCCCATCACTTAGGGAATCTCTATACCGTAGCTACTCGGTGCAGAGACAATCGATAGGTTATCCTAACGTTCTCGAAGACACTCGGTCTTCAACACCGGTCTTCAATTGCAATTCATAACGTCGTATCACTATTCGGAATGGATTACATGACACAAGGTCCTCTCCCGGCTAAACCGAATAATGAGCGCAACATTTAAAAACATTTGGATATGGGATTTCAGTTAAGTCACAACTTAAATCCAAAGCTTTTCTTTCAAATGGTTAAACAAATCACCATTCCAAATCTTTAAACAAAAAGATTTATCTCACAAAGTTCACCTAATTTCACAAAGATCCATTCTCAGATTTTCAAAACACTTTCCATTTCAATTTGGGTTAACTCATTTTAAAGATTTAACGTATAGCTTTCAAACCCGTTTCCAAAGATTTATTCATAACTTGGAAAGCTATTTTTCCATTTCAAACTTGAATTTCCTTTTAACACAAATTGGACGTTCATTTCTTATGCGAAAGCTTTTATTATTTTGAAAACACATAGATTTCGTTTTGGAAAAATTGATTTCATTTATACAAGTTGAAATCTTGGGTTAAATTCAAATTCCTAAAACAACACTTTTAAAATGGTTAAAAACCCATATAAACACATTTATAAGTTGAATACACTTTTTGAACCATAGTTCCAAATCATAGAATTCAATTTCAAATATCGAATTCAAATTTAAATCAAATTATTTAAATTTCAAAACTCAATCAAGTTATTCAAATTTATTTTATTTTTTTGAAATTCATTTTCAAAAGCTTTCAATTCTAATTCCAAAACTACTTTGGATTTCAAAAATTCAATCTTTAAAACTATTTCAAAATCTGTGACTTAACCCATTTCCACGTGCAATCCATATTTGTGTGTATGAGTGTGGTCCAGGGGTTTTACACAATAAAAGTGCCACATCATCAATCAACACAGATTCAAATATAGCAATATATATTTGATAAGCGGTATAAACTATAATGCTTATATTTGATAAGCGATATAAACCATAACGCTTATCTTTTATTCACAAATCACATATATATATATCACAGATAATAGATTACATTAAACACAGCTCAAATCAAAACAGAGCATCACAATCAGGGATATCAAACAATTCAATCATCCAATATAATCCAAACATGCATGAGTAGGATCAGATAATTGTCTGACCATTTCAAATCAGATTAACTACTTATGGATTACTAATCCTGGTTAATCAATATTAATAAACTACAAATCATTTTGATTAATTATTCTTTAATCATTTATTAATTTACTATTAACAATAAATTAATCAAACTGTAATCATTAATTAAACAACCTTTAATCATTAAATGATTATCCTTTAATTAATCTATTATCCTTTAATTAATTATTCTTAATTAACTCCATTAATTAATTACTCCTCAATTAATTTTCATTTCTTAATCACCTTTATTCTTTAATTAATTATCTTAATTAATCACATTAATTAATTAATCATATTAATTAGTTATCCTTAAATTAATTATTGTTTGATCACTTGGTTAATCAACCTTTAATCATAAATTAGTTACTTTAAATTAAGTCTACGCAATTAATTACCCTTAATTTCTTAATTAATTTATTTATTATCTTTATTAATAAATCACATCTTAAATACTTTCATTAATTAATCTTTAAGTCATTCTTTAATTAACCCAAATCATGTAATTATTTTACCTTAATTCTTGATGGATTAATAAAATTTAACAAATCACTTTGATTAAAACAAATACCCCTTTAATTTAAACATATTGCTAATTAATCACCAATCCTAATAATTAACTATTAAATCCTATTTGAAAGCATTAAGAATAAAATACATAATATATATATATATATATATATATATATATTATTTTAAAAAATAAACCAATTTTAATATTTAACTTAAAAATTAAAATTTGAAACTTTGTTAAAAACTCATTTAATTTTCATTTTAACTTCTAAAATATGATTAATAAATTTGAAAACTTTATTAGATTCATCATTACCCAACTTGCTTTAAACATTTAAATAGTTCTTTAAACTTTGTTAAATATTAAACTAAAATAAAAAAAACTTGATGTACTATCACTTCCTAAGCCACTCCTCCCTTTCCCATGGCCAAACCCACGAATTCACGAACTCGGCTTCGAGTATTTCCCAGAACAACCCGAATTCTTCCCCCTTTATATTTTCAAACTAGTTTTGATTTAAAAGTTTAGAACTTGGAAATCACTTGCCTACACGAACACCCCGAAATCAACTCGAGCCCATCGTCCCTCTTCTCGAGCTCAACTTCGAGTCGCCCCCTTCTTCTTCCTTCAACTCAATCAACCCAGAACCAAACGTCAGACACAATTGTGCACGTGCACGATAACTCCGACCACCGTAGGTCGACGCCGATACCCCCACCAAGTCGAAGACCACCCTATCATCACGAACGATCACCCTGATTCGCTGGTTGGGCAGCGAATCAAAATCGAACCCATTCGAATGGAAACTGGAACCATATGAATGATCCAAAATCGAACGCCACCGTCAACCTCGCCCACCGGAGTTCCCCATACTCTGACCGCAGCGGCGTTACTGGCCACACGACCTAACCCTCCTCACGCATTCCACTTCGATGCGTCGATGATGCCTTAAATCGTCACACAAACCCACAGTTCAAAACTGGGTTTCGAAGCCTAGATCATCGATGACTGATCTCTATAGTCACTTATAAAATCAACACCCATTTTTCCAGAGCTCGCCGTCCTCTATGCTAACTTCATGATCAAAGCCGACCCCTAGTTCAACGACGATCACCGAAACTTTCCATTTTTCCATTTTTTGTTCATCCCTAAATCTCTCTCGAAATACTAGCTTAAAAATTATGAAATGTTTTCCTAAATCATTATCTTCGAATATAAACTCGATTACGAAACCAAATCGTAAAATTTAGAAGATTTATTTTTCGGGTGTTTAACAGTATTTACTGTAATTCACCACTTTGGAATAACTGTTAAAAAATTTCACTTGAATTCATGTTTAAAATTTAATTTAAGTCAATGCAAATACTTTCCTTCTAAAGTTCATTACCTAAACCCTTTTTAATTTTGAGATATATGAATTTTTCTTGAATTTCATTAGTATGTTACTTGAACAGAGTATCAACAACATACACACAAGTATACACAGGTAAATCTACATAGATGTATACATGCAAACAATTATTCAACAACAACTTGAAGCATTCATCATATTTAAGAACAGATAACAGATTAAAACATAAATTAGGTCAATCTGCTCACCTGGGTATTTGCAACAGAGAAGAACAGAGAGGGAGCAAAGCCTGCATTTTTTTATTTCTTTTTGAAGCTTAGATCTGCAAAAGTTTATTAATACAAAACTTTGTTTAAATTTCCTATTGTAGTTGTTTATTCATTCCATTAATAACAACAATTCTTACTTACTTACTTACTGTCAGAATTCTTTTCATACTACAGAGAGCATTTTTGAAACCAGAAGTTGATTTAAGCCTTTAAACTTGCTTTGTTTTCCTGCAACTTAGATTGATAAATAAAGTTGTTTAAATTCTTTGTTTCATTACTTATTATTAACATCAAACTCAAATTTTTAAAGAAAGAAATTTACTTGCCTTCATTCCTTTTTACCAGAGAAACTTGTTTCTTCCAGGTTTCCAGATTTAATTTTTTCTTCTTTGTTTTTGAAATTCTGTTTTCAGGTTGCTTTGAATTCCTTTGCTTTGTTTGAGTTTGTTGTGATCTGATCTTCTTTACATTGCTTTGATTTGTTGAGAATGTTATTGTTTGATTATGCATTAATCCTTTGATCTGCCTGAAGCTGAGCTTTGATGTTGAGATGCTTCAGAAATTTGATTTCCTTGCTAATTGCTTCCAAATTTACAGATTGAATGTAGTTTTGAGTTTTGATTTTCTTTTGCTTGCTCAAATCTTTTTGAATAGGTTTTTGTACATTTCATACTTACATATGTATGTTTGATATTTATAATTAAAGGAAAATTTTATATAAAATTTTATATCATATTTACTTTATAAAAAATTCCTTTTTTTATCATATTCACTTTAAAATTAAATGTACTTCTTTATTCATTTGTATTGTAAATTTTGGTTTAATCCTTCATGTATACATATGCCTTCATTTCAAAATTGTTTACATTTTCCTTCATATTTATATTTATATTTACACAACAAAATTTAATCCCAAATAATATTTACAATTAATTTTTGTTCAACATGTTTATACACTTATATATTTATACAATTTACATTCATACATTTTTATTATTATTATTTATTTTTGTACAATTTTAAAAAAAAAAGGAATGTAAAAACTTTGATTTCATATTAACAAAGGATTGCTTTTATTTATATATGTACATACACAAGAACATTAAATCTTAAAAATAATATTTTGAAAATTATTACATTAATTCTTAAATTACAGTTTCCAAATATCAATATATTTAAAATTTAGAAACCAAACATTTTATTAATCTAAAGCTTTTAATTCTATTTTATTTTTAATACATTTTATTTTGAAATTCAATATTTATTTGTAAAATACTTATTCTTATATTTAAATCAAATTTCCTATTTATTCCCAATATTTATATTTTTTTCTAAATTCAATACTTATTTGTAAGCTACTTATGCTTGAATTCCAAATTAAATTTCTATTTATAATCAAAAATTTATTTATTTATCCTAGAAATCTCAAATAAATTCACAATTTATTCTAAAAAAACTAAATTTAATTGCCAAATTAAACTTGATAAATTTTCAGGAATGTTACAAAATGTACTAGTCATTTCTACATACTCATTTTCCCTTTTTAAATCAATAAACTATTTAACCACCTTTGAAATAATTTTGAATCGTTCATATCTCTTTTTAAAATACTTTATTATTTACTTCAAAATGTTTACACAGGACTTCGGAAATAATTGTTTAGTTCCAACCTTTGTTTCAAAAGTTATTGAAAAGTGTTACGAAAAGTGTTGCAAATTGTGTTACAAAAAATGCTTTAAAAGCTATATTCTTCAAAACGACTTTTATATCATTTAGAAATCCATTTTTTCAACCTAAACCCCTTTAAACATTTTTAAAAACAAAATCAAAACTTATTTAATATTTTCAAACGATTATTTTATCAATTTTCAACTTTGGTCATTTAGTGCAAAAACTTGATTTTTCTTGAAAATTGATTTTGCCATATTTCAAAATATGCAAGATGAAATCTTAATTTTCTTTTTATGAAAGATATGGATATAAGGATTCGGAAAATTCTTACTTTGAAGAATTCCGAACTATATTTCACTCCGTATATTCATTTGAACTTTTGACGCGAAAACACGAATTACCGTTAAGTGACACATCAAATTTTAGGCGTATTTTGAGATTCATATCCAAACTTTGTCGAGATAAGTTTAAACACTTAGGAATCATTTCGAAAGCATATTCAAATATTTTTCAAAGGTATAAATGATTACATATCACATTTCATTTCTTTTGGAAAGTGATTTTCATGTGATTATACGTTGTGTAAATCTGAGACTTATTTCAACATAAGAGGGGGAGGAATTTTGAAGTGTTTCGGACGGAGTTTTGTCGATATTTTTCTTTCTTTTATTTTTGGGAATATTTTGATACTATTTAATTATGGAAGAAGCCATTAAAGAATGTAAGCGAGCTTAAGAAAGTAGAGAAGAAATGGTGCAAAAAGAAGAAGAAGAGGATGGTTATCTATAGAAAATATTTGAGATTAAAATATAGATTTGTGTTTTTACTTAAATAACCTTCCTTAATAATTAAGTAAACTTATTTAATTCAACACCAACCATCTACATCACATCACACTTTTAAAATTCAAAAACTTAAGAGTTAAGTAAGGAATAAGAATGATTACTTTACCCTATGTCACATGTGATGTGACATGTGTTTTGTCTTTTTTAGTTTTCTTTTGCTAATTACTTTCTAGAATTTTCTAAGTGTGATTATTAAAAGTAACCTTATCTATTAATTGTTAACTACCTTTATATGTTAACATGTTTATTAAATTGTGTACATAAAGATGCAACAACATTGCGACAACTTTAAATGACAAAACGTTGATTTTTGACAAACGGTTTACGATCATATTTTGACGTTTTAGTTAAAATATTTATTTATATAAACCAAATTTAAAAATAAATTTGTATAATGTTATTTAAAAATATAAACACTCGTAAATAAATTAAAATAATTTATTAAACCATTTAAACTTACTTTTTTGAAATAAGGATTTTGTCACTTTTGTCGATATAAGCAAATTTTACTGCTTTTATATATATTTTTCTATTTTCAAATCCTATCAAATATTGTTTCACAAAACCTTTTATATTTTATATTTAAAATCACTTTAAATATTATATTTTTAAGTGGTTAAATTTTAGGCCATAACATTCTCCCCTACTTAAAAGAATTTCGTCCTCAGAATTAGGTAAGAGAAAATAGCTCAAAAGGACATATATATTCAATAAGATGGAATATATACATTAAGTGATTACATCACAGGCAGTGAGTACACTCAAATGGTAGATAAAGTCTATACACCAATCCTAAACTCAGGGTATGCTTTTCTCATTCAATCTTATGTTTCCCATGTGCAATCATCAGCATCCCCGCTCCATTGAACTTTGACCAATCGTACTATCTTCCTTCTTAATCATTTTTCATCTTGATCCACAATTCGAATGGGCGTTCTCATAACCTCTAAGTTTGGTTCTATCTCCAAGTCATCTTGAGCAGCCGTTTCTATGATTTGTTTTGGGTCATATACATGCTTTCGTAAATGTGATACGTGAAAAACTTTGTGTACACTAGATTATCTTTCAGGCAATTGTACTTGATAAGCTAGTGAGATGATTCATTCGAGAATGGGAAAAGGTCCAATATATCGAGGTGCTAAATTTCCAGCTCTTCCAAATTTTACTACTCCTTTCATTGGAGTCAAAAAGACTAAATCTCCAATTAAGAATTCCAGATCTCTATGCCTTTGATTTGCATAACTCTTTTGTCTACTCTGGGCTTCTTTTAGCTTCTTTCTAATCATATCAACTTTCTCTGAAGCTTCTCATATCATATAAGGGCCAAGCACTAACCGATCTCCGGTTTCTATCCAACATGCTAACGATTAACATGGACGAACATACAGAACTTCATATGGTGCCATGCCGATACTAGCTTAATAGCTATTATTGTAGGAGAACTCTACTAAATGTAAATATTCTCTCATGAGCCTCCAAAGTCTGGAATACATGCTCTCAAAAGATCTTCTAAAATGTGGTTGACTCTTTCCGTCTGCCCATCAGTTTAGGGGTGATATGCAGTGGTTATACTCAGCTTGGTTCCCAAAGCTGTCTGTGGTGCTTCCCAAAGCTGTCTGTGGTGCTTCCCAAAACTGACTAGTCAATATTAGATCACGATCGCTTACTAGACTGCTCGAAACTCCATGCAATCGGACAATCACCTTCATATATATATCTGCCAGGCCTGTTGCGGTTCTTGTTGGCTTAATTGTAATAAAGTGTGCACTTTTGGTTAGTCGATCTATGATAACCCAAATGCCTTCATTTCCTTTCCTTGTTCGGAGTAAGCCATCAATGAAATCCATGGATATTTTTCCCCATGTCCAAGCTGGAATCTCCAATGGTTGAAGTAGTCCTATCATCTTTTTTTGGTCACTTTTGATTCTTTGGAAATTCTTACAACGACAGACACAGATAGATATGTCCCTCTTCATACTTTTCTACCAAAATGTACGCTTCATGTCGTTGAACATCTTATGAATTCCTGGATGAATGCTAAACTTAGTTGTGTGGCATTCAGCTAGTACATCCACTACACCAGAAAAGACTTTTGGTAGCGTTGAAAAAACGCTACCGTAACTTATGGTAGCGTTTTAGAGAACGCTGCTATACGACATGCAACTAAAAGTTTAAAAATTTTTGTTGCGTTGTAGTAAACGCTACCAAAAGTCACTTTTAAATGCAACTATAGGTATTTTCTGTAGGATTTAAAAAACGCTACCAAAAGTCACTTTTAAATGCAACTATAGGTTTTTTCTGTAGGGTTAAAAAAACGCTACCATAAGTCTTCATTTTTTTGGTTGCATTTTTTGTTTATATGCTTTTTTTTATTTTCAGTAGCGTTTTTAAAATGCAACTGTATAATTTTTATATTAGTTTACATTTGTTTCTGTAGCATTTCTGAAACGCTACTAAAAGTTATTGGTTGTTTGGTAGTATATTTTAAATGCTACTATTTATGGTCGATGGTTTATACCATTTTCAGCAATCGCTTATATACTATTCATATTAAAACGAACGATCAATCGCATAATTTTCATATATTCAAACAAACAATTAAATCACATAATTAGCATATACAAACAATCAATCATATAATCATCATATTCAAATAATTGCAAAAACATGCTAATCTCACAATCAAATATAATATCCATAATCAATTCGATAGTAGTTTTTAAACAAAATAAGTCACATACTACAAGCATTCACAAACAAGTTTCCACAAATGGTACTAACAAAATACGACAGCATATATAACAATTAAATTCATGTTCGTTGCTTGATTACCAATAGTTCTTTGTTGTCAACAGTCTTCGCTTCGAAATAGCTAATTACCTGCAAACGAGTTTAACAATTAACAATATATGTGTATGTATATATATATATATATGTATGTATGTATGTGTGTGTGTACATATATATATGTATGTATGTATGTATATATGAAAATCATGTAATCTATAACTCGATATTTAATATTAACACATATTAACAAAAAAATTCTATTTTTATATGCATCCTATATAGTTCCCCAACGAATACACAATTTTCAATTTACACATATATTCAGATCAAAACTGGGTTAGAAGTCTGATTGGATTTCATTCTATGTGCAGATTGTGTATTCAGTACTATGGGCAGATTGTGTATTCATGAGACAATGCTGGGCACAAATTGAATGCCAACACAACCTTAATTTCTCATTAAAGTGGAGGATCATAAAATCTAATTAATTCAAGAAACATGTGAAATAAACCACGTCATCAATAAATCTATAAATGTAAATCATAAGCTGCATTGTAATCTTCTAAACATAAACGGGTTACTTATATTTTACTGGTACCTACCCCACAGCTGAAGGACTAATACATTATAATGGCTAGCTGTTGAGGTTGGTGTACTACATACATAATTTAAGTGTACATTTATTGGTAGGTACTCCACATATATGTAAGAAACAATAATAACGTTCTATACAGACCTCAAGTTAACAATAACACTAATATATATTAATTATCATGGAACCCTCTAAACCAACAACTAAGCAAGTTGACGAAGTTGTCTTAACCATCTAAATTTGTGAGTGCACGAATTTGTTGAGGAATTAAACTAAATATTGATGATGATGAGAGCTTAATTGACATCTATCTACTTGGATTCTACTAATTAATTGCATGCCACAGGCCATAAATTTCTTATTGTTTATGTAATTGACAGCTGACTAACTAATTATGAATACATAATCTCATCTAACCATCCATAAAAATGTTACTTGTGCTTTAGTGGATTCCATGCTCATGACTTGGATAATGTACGGAAAGTTGCTGATATTTGGCGTGGTCGATTCCATTCAGACACACATAGCATAGTAGTTGCTCAGGCATTTCTTCAGGCTTGCAACCCTATGAAACAAGCAAGGTTAAAAAAATAAGAGTTAATAGTATAGATTTACTTACAGGTATTTTGTGAATATTAAAAAGACAAGGTATAAGTCATGTTGATTGAATTTACATTATTAATAGTATAGATTTACTTACAGGCTATAAGAAGCATCTCCTCATGTCAATCCAAAAATAATTATGTGAAGATTGGAGTTTGGAAACCAAAGCGGCCCCGAATATCAATGTTGTGCCTTTGCTATCTATTGATGTACACGAAGACTCCGGTGCTCAGGCTCTTCGTCATGTCAATCCACAAAATTCGCAGTGTTCCACTTATGTTCTAGTTGGTTCCCTGTCTCACCAACATGTTGCTCTTCTCCCTGGTGCAAGATTGGCAGTCCAAGTTGATACCATACCTGCAACTGCAACTTCTCCTTCTGATCTTGTCCAGTTGCATGAGCTTGCTAATGTCCAACCAGGTTTATTTGAATCAAATAGTGTAGTAGCTCAATTGGATTTGTCCAGGCATGCACAATTATGTGCACATATTGATATGGCCCATCCGCATGCACAAGTTCCTGCTACAGTTTTACTTCGCACCTAGGCATCTACTCTTTTGCGTATTGCTATTCCTGAGATGCTTGCACACCCTGCTGCGCGTTCTTATGTGGTAGTGCACTCCTTGCAAATCAAGGCTATCATGGGGAACAGTCATGGTGCAAAAGATCCTAATGATATACATTCCCTACAGCTGCATTTAGAAGCTCAGTCTGCCCCATCGTTTGTAGCTACAACCCATACTACTCTGACTCCCATGCATATTTTCTAGGCTCGTGATGTCCTATCTGCTTCAACTGATTTTAATTTAAATGATTAGAAAGATGAAAATTTGGAAGCAACCTTATACATCAGCCTTATTTTTAAAAATTATCAATCTTTTGAAAAAGAATTGTCACTTAATAGACATTTAATTAAGGTAATGAAAATCTCAATCAGTAAAATAGTATAGCATTATCTTTTCAGAACAAAATATTCAAAAAGAATGCTTCTCAAAACTTGCCAACATTCACAAAAATTATCATTGAAATCTAAACTTGCCTTTAATATTAATCCACTACTCTACTAAGCCAAAATCAAATTCATATATACAAAAATTTGCCTATATGAAAGCAAAATAAAGTTAGATGTGGCATCAAGTTGAGCAAAAATGTTAATGGTTGTACCAATATTTATAAATATTACCCTATATAATTAACCGGTTATCAATACATTTTAACTTATACACGGGTGTTGCATATCGCAAAATTCAACCAACTCAAATTAAGAATACAAAATTGATTCAAAAACTAAAAAATCTGTCTATAAAATTGAATTGAAGTAAAATTCATTGTGCAGTAGTGTAAAAATAATGCCAAATTCCCATAACAATTTGAATGAAGTAGGAAGTAGTAAACTGTCCCCTGTAATGAAGTAATGTGCTCAAAAGTGAATCACAAGTGAGGTTTGACCCAAAAGTAGTGTCAAAAACATATAGCTATATTACAGTAACCGAACTAAGGTTTAAACAATCTTCGATCAAGAGACTTCGAAAAGTAATTTATTGATAACTTAACCATATTGAGTGTTGCTCAACTTAGTTCTGTTCAAAATATCATTACTTTTGTACATGTTATTATCTTGATTTTTATCCAAAATGCATGCATGAACATTAAATAGCATAAGTATCTAGCATACAGTCAAAAGAAACAAATCAATAGTGAAATATTTTCTTTTTGTAAATTGGTGAGTTTTACTAAGGAATGAAAATGCACATGCTTCGGCCTCTTTGGCAAGAGAAAATAGATCAAATTTAATATCCGATTTTTGGAAAAACAAAAACAAAATTTGCACGTTCTTTATGTCAACCATCATCAAGTGTTCTACACCAGGATGTAGTACCTAAACAAAAGGGTACACTTGATTAATAAATGCACCTGAATAATAAAAACAAGAACCTAATCAAAACTCAGCTTGCCTTCACAGCAACAACCATTTTTGTTGACTTCAACTTTGCCTTATGAACCTAAAACAAACATAGGTCATAAATTTGTCAATGTCCATTATGTGGGTACTTGGTATTCAAAGCAGATAACCTATGCAACTGAAGCAGAGCCAACATGCTCGTATCAAAATGTTTGAATATTTCTCTAAATTTCCATCCAATTCTTCCTCTAGAATTTTTTGAACAACTGGAAATGGTGTAGGAGGAGCTTGACCATTGAGTGTAACTAATTTTTTGACGCAAGCGGCTGGAGCTAAATAAGGTTTGCCTATTAATTAAGCAGTCGGTTACATTATCAGAGAGTTTAAGAAACTGGTACAATAAATTTGATATGGAAATTTCAATTATATAATATATTTAGTTAACTAGAAATCCTATACTGTTAGAGTAAAAGGCATCGTACAAATCAGGCTTCGATGTTAAATTGGTGTTATCTTTAATGCAAAAGCTTAAATTACTTTGATAATTTATTGAGAAAAGCTGAATATGTAGAAAAATTGAAAAGAACAAACTTCAAAATTAATAGAAAACAGGTTGCAGTGTGAGTTTATCGGCAATGAACATAAAATTTCTCAAAATTGAACTATAAAGACATATATATACATGTGTCTAGGGTTTGCTTTCTAGTTAAAAAAAATTCTTAAAAATGAATTGAAAACTTAACCACTTCATCATGATCATCAAGCAATTTTTTATTCTTATAAAAGCTCTAAATAAGTATGAATATTGAAGTTAAACATGCACATTTAAAAGTTAGAACTAAGCAGCATTCAACAATGAATCCTTTTATTTTAAACAATATAACCTGTGTGTTTTCATCATAATTATCAATGAAACAGATATAGTAGGATATAATTGCCAATAAGAACTTATTTCTACACTAAATACATCGATATTTTGAAATTCCAAACAAGAAAAAAAAAGTAATGCATAAATTACCTTCAGAAAAAGGTCACCAAGCTCAAAACACAAAGAATACACTTTATTAGCTGCAATCTCATGCTGTTGTTCTATATTGCATCTTGCTTATCCACATCCTTCCCAAGTTTCACTCTCAGCTGACAAACCTATATAAGAAAGGGAAATCCTTAAAGACCGATTAGAAAATGAAAATGATCAAAAGTGAATTAAATGTGTAAAGGAGCGATCTTGTAGCTTGTATAAATGTCTACAACACGAGCCCAAAACTGAAAAGATCTTTTGAAAGGCTGCAAGTGGAAAGATACTTTCTCTCTAAAATCATCGAATTTGTTAGAAATAGGAAAAGCCAATAAATTAATTAGACGGAGAAGATAGAAAGGTATGTCTGGGTCAAAATCTTTGGCTAATTTCTATTGCTATTTCATACCCACAAGGTTTTGCAAAATCAAATAACAATCAATTAAACTACATACCTAAACCGTTAAATAGATAAATAAACTAAAAAAATATTTACCATTTTTAGATACAATACACCACTGAAGCAGGCACTATCGATCCCATGTTTCGAATAAAGTGACCGGAATTAACAACCGTCGTTCCAAATTGCGCTAGTGTATTTTGATCAAGCTTGCAAAGAGCAATCTGATTCTGTAAATAATTTTCAGACGAGTCTGCTATTATTAACTAGCTCTAAAAACTGGTCCAAAATGATTTAAAAAATATATCCATCACTCCCTCTTCACCTCATCTGCATTCTACACTTTTGCAAACTTAAGCTATATGATTTGAATGGAATCGTATAATACCATTGAAGGTCATCTTTACAAATATTTGGCTCGTGTTGATAGTCCAAATATACTTAAAATAGTATTTGTGAAGATGATGCTCATAGTGCGGAACAAGCATCTTGAAGTTTGGTTTCATTTTAATAAACTGTATTGACTTTAACATGTATAAACAGTGGAAGTGAGTTAAACGTCATGAATGGCATATACATCAATAACATATGATTGTGATTGGAGGGAATTTGAGTATAAAGAAATAATGCGACTATGTGAAGTACTATGCACACACTATCTATCGGAGCACTTCCACTTATACATGTGCATTGCAATATTAAAAAAAATACTGCAATAAAATAGTTAGAGAACAAATGAACTTCGACACACTACTAAAATTCATCAATGATCTGAGCAGCCACACAAACTTGGATGAATAATAAAGGACGCGGAGACACTGCATATGTGCAGGAGAGAATGGAGCAGCATGTATTTTTTTTCACAAACAGCACCGAAGCAAGACACTAGGATTAACTTGTGATATAAAATTTTCACAAACCCCGTGTTTCTCGACTTCTTTTCTAGTATCTGAACCAATATATTCATTCCTAAATCCATTTAAAACCCGATTCTAAATAAAGAAAGCTCATTAATCCCTACCGAGTCACCACCGTGATTCATTGATTGCAACTCTAAGGTACTCCACATCTCCCTTTTTCCATTTCTTATTCTTCCTTGCAAAATTGCAATTTCAAATTTTATGAGAAAAACATTAGCATAAATTTAACCATTCTATGATTGATTATGAAATCCTCACTTCTGATATTTCACTTATTAATTACTGTATAAAATTGGTTGTCCAATTGTTATTATAACAAACACTCATAACTAAAATCCATTACACCATAGTTATTGGTATTGCTCCAGAAAATCGGTGATCATTACAGCAAGCATTCATCAAATTCACTTTATAGAAAATCAAAACAACATGGTATAATTACTAAAATCGATTGGAATACTCGCTATAAATTCCAAAGAGGTAATACTCACCATCATCGCTGTTAAAACCTCCTACTAACATTCAAACTCCACCTTAGCTACCCACAGTCGTGCAGCCTTCTCCTTACATCACCTAAATCTATTGTTGCCCCTACATGCTCAGGCGCCTCCTTCAGATTTGCGTTTCTTCTTACATAATCGCCGCACTAAAGTCCCTCCACTCTTTCATCCGCGTTTCTTTCTTTTTAGTAATTTGTGACTGTGATTTTGATGTGGACTTTGTTAGGGATTTAGGAAAAAAAGTTTAAGTGTTACCGGGGAGAAAGAAAAACGAGCGGCCGAAATAAAATTTTACCAAAATTTCAGGAAATGGCGGGTGGGATATTTGATTGCATTTATTTATTTGTTTTTATTTTTCTAAATGACTAGCAGTTGCATTTTGCATTAAACGCTACTAATTAATGCAACTAATAACAACTTTTCTTATAGTGATCTTGCCTAAGATTTTCAACATCTGGAACACAAATTCTTCCATTTAACCGCAATACTCCTTGGTTATCTATTTTTGAGCTTGAATTATATCCTTGATGTATATTCCTAACAATCTTCTTAAGAAATAGATCCTCCTTTTGTTTACTGGTGATCTTTTCTAGGATAGTTTGAATTACTACCAAATATAAAATAGTAGCTAACTTCCTACTCAATGCATCAGCTACTACGTTGGCTTTTTCGGGTGTATATAAAATATCTTGATCATATGACGCGAGAAATTCTAGTTATCCTTACTGTCTTATGTTCAAGTCCTTCTGGGTGACATGATACTTCAAAGATTTTTGGTCCGTGAAGAGTTTGAATTTTTCACCTAAAAGACGGACTATTATACTAAGGTCAATTCAAAGTTTTATCGAAATAAAATATGAAAGATTCTTACCCAGCAAATTATGTCTCCATATCTTTGGAGCGAACACAACAGCTAATAATTCTAAGTCATGTATTGCATTATTCTTCTCATGCATCTTCAGCTGTATACTTTCGTAAGCAATCACTTGCCCATCTTGCATTAAAACTGCACCAACTCCTTCTCCATAAGAATCTGTATAAATGGTCAATCCATTATTTCCATTTATAATTTCCCAAACTGGAGTGGTTTTCAACCTCTTCTTTAGTTCTTGGAATGCTTCTTCACACATAGGAGTCCAAATAAATTTAGCATCCTTAATTGTCGACTTCGTTAGGTGATAGGCAATCTTAGAGAAGTCTTGAATGAATCTTCTGTAATATCCTGCCAAACCTAAGAAGCTACGAATCTCTTTAGGAATTTGTGGCTTCTTCCAATCTTGAATAGCGGCAACTTTTCCTAGATCCAATGAAATTCCATCCCTTGATATTATATGTCCAAGGAATCTTACCTCCTCCTCCCAAAAAAGGCACTTTAAGAATTTAGCTTTAAGCACATTATTCCTCAATATCTCCAACAAAGCTTCTAGATGCCTTGCGTGTTCTTCTTCTGTCTTTGAGTAGATAAGGATATCATCAATAAAGACTAACACGAATTTATTTAGCACATCTCTAAACATTTTATTCATAAGGTCAACAAAAAAATCAAGTGCATTAGTCAATCCAAAAGGCATAACCAACCACTCGTAGAATGTATTCAGACCTTTGAATGCAGTTAGATGGATGCAATCTTCTGCGATCCTTAACTGATGGAATCTTATAGCTAGGTCCATTTTTAAGAAAACTAGAGCTCCGTGTAACTGGTCAAATAAGTCGTTTATTCGAGGTAGAGGATACCTGTTGTTGATTGTTCGTTTATTTAGATCTCGATTGTCAACACACAATCTCAATGACCCATCTGACTTAGCAACAAAAACTACGGCCGATCCCCAACTTAAACGGCTAGGTCTTATCAGTCCTTTCTTTAAAAGCTCTAGGGTTTGGTTATTCAACTCATCCCTTTCTTTCAGAGCCATCCTTCTATCTTGTTGTTTAATTAGCATTGCACCGGGAACTAAATTTATACGGAATTCGGTTTCTCGGTGTGGGGGCAAACTTTTTACTTTCTCAAAGACATCTGCAAATTGTTTAACAATGGGTGTTGTTTCTAATCCTATTTGGAATGTATCTAAAGCATAAAGAAAACTATCCCTTCTTGGACTAGGATCTTCACAAGGTATTTCGATGAGTTTCCCTAACTTTGTTTTCACTGCAACTGTTCTTTTCAAACAATCTAGAATAGCTTCATTTCTAGTTAACCAATCCATACCAACTAAAATTTCAAATTCAATAAAATCTAATTGAAAATATCAAAAGGAAAGTGATGGGAAGGATAGGAAATTGGGACTTTTTCATTGTGCATACAAAGATTAGTGGAACCACCTATAGGATTCGTCGCGCATATAGGGTCGTCAATAATTTTAGGTTCAAGTTCTAATTCTTCTATATTTTTTTTAGCAATAAAACTATGAGAAGATCATGTATCAAATAATACTCTAACTAAAACATCTTTGATAAAAATATTAACTTCCAACACTCCTTTGCCTTTTACATCTTTAGAGGTTGAAGGTTCATCCTTGATCGCATAAACTTTGGCTTGTTTTCCTTTCTTCATTAAGGTACAATCATTTATCATGTGTCCTAATTGATGGCAATTATAGCAGCTTCTTGGCGCTGATCCTTGAGTTCCTTGAGTTCTGGGTTTTCTACAATGAGTTGATAGGTGGCCCTTTTGTTGGCAATTGTAGCAAGTGACATCTTTAAAGCGGTTATCCTGTGATCCTCCTTGGGTTTTCCCTGCCATGGCTTCTTGCCATTGAACTTCCTCTTCTTCTAATTATTGTTGTTGCCTTCTTGTACTACGGGTGGATCTTCCTTATCCAAAGCTTTGTATATGTATCCCATGTCTATTAAGTCTATAAATAGTTCTTTCCCATGCCCAGTCATTTTGACATGGTATTGCTTCTTCATTCTCGAGATAAACTTTTCATTCTTTTTTAGGGGCTTATCCATCAATCTAGGCGCAAAATGAGATGATTCGTTAAACTTGTTGGCATACTCCTCAAATGACATCTTTTCCTCCTGTTTAAAATCCATAAAATTTCGGTAAAGATGGGATTTTCCTGCTTCCAGCATATACTGCTCCTCCAGAACTTCTTTGAATCATTTCCATGAGAAATTATCTTCTAACTCATTCTGAGAAATAGATTCCCACCAAACTAGAGCTCCGTCTTGTAGTTGCTAAGAAGCTAAGAATCTCTTCTACTCATCTCCAATATTCAATCCTTTGAAAATTCTCTCATAAGAGCAGATCCAAGCTTGTACTTCAATGATGGTTTTCGTTCCTTTGAATGGCTTACCCCCAAGGCTGGTATAGTTCTAGCATAAAGTTGTAAAGTTGATTTGGGGCTATACCGGAACTACTATTTTCTCAACTACTGTAGCAGCGGGAGTTTGACCATTTGTAGTATTACTTTCTCCCCTACCTCGTACTTTACTTCCACTCATTTTCTACTATCTGTGTATAAAGAAAAAGATTATTAGGATATATATAAGAGATATCTTAGGGAATGCTATACAGTACGAATTTACTTATTCAAGTTAAAAGTTTTAATTATGTGCTCTGTCAGACTAAATTAATTCTAGGGCATTACTAACCCTATCTCTAAAGAGTCGTACCCCCAACGAAGCCAAGGTTCTCGCTTAACCTTCAGCTCTGATACCAAATGTGACGACCCATCTTCTCGACCCTCAGAAATCGACACTAATACATCGACGGTATTCACGTGCCGTAAATCCAAGTGCCGGGGAGGCAGATTATCAAGGGTGTAAAAGAAAATAAGGATAGAAGATAACACAATAATAGAATGTCACATCGCATTCAACATTTTAATTATACATAAACAATCAGAGTTAAATACAAATCCAGCGGGATAGTTATAACTGTCTATCTATACACATGCTGGAAAATACATACTACATGAAACAACGGAAAATGGGTAGATATCAACGTAAGGTACTTCAGCTTCATAGCTCCAAAATACTTCTCCAAAATGCTCCAAATGCTCCTAAGATATATTAACTACACGGGTGCCCAAAAAATAAGGCACCCAGAGTTTAAAGGGAAAAATAAACTCTGGGTCAGTCATGGGACTGGTGCGAGAACTCAAAATACGATATTTTAAAAATAAAAAGGTATCTCATAAGACCAAACACAGAACGGGTTTTTACGTTATGATAACAAAACCCTTTATTATGTAGAATTTGGGGATATTATTTCTAATGACATTCTTTGAAAATATTTGCAAATAAACTTATTAATTTAGCGGAAATGGTTACCTATATAGCATTTTAGGGCAATTCATTACCAATACAAAAAAAGCCGTAGGTTCTTATTAAAAAATGGATTTCCATACAAATGACTAGGTGAAGAGATTACCTTTCGATGGGTACACCTCTAGATGGATGCCCCGAGGACCTTCACAAAGGATCCTCTACCAATACAAGACCGCCCTATCTTTATAACTAGATAGTACCGAATATATCATCCCCCAGCCGTTATCGACCTTTATCGGAGATCTCTCTTTGCATACATCCACGTTACTTTACATCCCGAACGTCATAGCGGGAAGAAATATATATAGAAGGGAATGATCATACCCTAATTGGGAATACTTAGTCTTGCTGCATCTAACCCTATTTCGGTCATTTCCAGTTGATAGGGTTCGAGGCTACGATTACTTTTTCACATAGCACACTTCTTTCACTTTGAATGCCACATTTCCATTCCACATTCACATGACCGATTTCTATAAACGTATAACTTCCTAGGTTCGTATGTCTCAAGAAAGGGTGTTAAGCTATGAGAAGGTGTCTTCCCCGCCACCGACTGATATACTTTTATAGAAATCATTCATTATGATTTGGAATGCAAGGTCAGACACTCGTCCATGTAAGTTCGTTCTGGGACTGAACGAAACCGAAGGTACTTTCTTCGGCCATTACTAGGCGAGAAGTCCTTATGGTTTTGAGATTTTTCATAACAAAGAGACCACTGCTACAATATAGGGAATTGGGAGTTTATCCCCAATTAATCAACAAGTAGTCCCTTATTATTATTAGTATCAATATCTCTGTCTTCAAACGTCTTCAATCTTCGAATATGTAAATTAGTACGAAGTGGTTTTCGAATAGGAATCACCCAAATCCGACCCCAATTCCTTCGAAGATTCGATAATGGATAAAAATGATGTAATTAGGTAATTGTTTTTCGATTCATTCATTTTCCTTTACCAAAATATCTTTGAGAGATATATTTTCAAAATATTCTTTTAGTTAATACGGAATCTTTTAAACATTTTTTTAAATATTTCTCAAATCACTTTTGAAGAGTATCTATTGAATAGGATCATAAAAATCATTCTATTTTTATTCAATATAAACTTCTGTATTCAACAAGTGCTATGAGCGAAATAACGACGAGATCACCTTTTAAATTACAGGAATAGGACAAGTTCTCTCTTTGGATTATAATAATGAGTATAAGAAGATTATTTCTATAAAATCCAAGTCGAGCATCCGGGTTTTTCTTTCGATATGTTCCACCCTTCGCCTAAAAGAGAAAACTGAGGCCAGGTAAGTTCTGGGCACTGGTTGCTCCATTACTAACCTAGTTCAGGGAACTGGTTCATATTCAAACATTATCGAGACAAGTTTAAACACTTAGGAATCATTTTTAAAGCATATTCAAACATTTTTCAAACGTATAAATGATTTCATATCATATTTCTCTTAGAAAGTGATTTCCATATGATTATGTGTCATGTAAATCCGTAACTTGTTTCAATATATATATTCAATATATAACTAATAAACATCCAAAGCAACGTTTATAACCATTTTAACATATCTTAACATGTCATGTGAACTTGCAGATCAATTTAACAACTTTTTTATTACAATGTCACATGGCTGTCATTATGTACATATTTGCTTACTAACTTTTGCAAATGACTTAAATATGGTTGCTTTCTTTTTCAAACGCTTATCAAACATCATTATTAACATCCAAAGAACATTTATAACTTGAAAAACATCATATAAACATTTTCTACTTAAAAATTTAGAGTTCTCGCCTTTTTTGCTTTCAAATTAGTTTTAAACTTTTCTAGGTTTGCTAAATTTTGCCTTCATCTCTTGGAACTTGCTAAACTTCCTCCTACTTGCCTTAGGAGGCCACGGCCAAGCTTGAAGGGAAGATATGCCAGGCCAAATGGAGAAAGAGGGGAGCGTGAGCAATAAGAGGGGGGGAGGAGTTTTGAAGTGGTTCGGATGGAGTTTTATTGATATTTTTCTTTCATTTATTTTAGGAATATTTTGACATTATTTAATTATGGAAAGAAGCCACTAAAGGATGTAAGAGACCTTAAGAAAGTAGAGAAGAAATGATGCAAAAATGAAGAAGAAGAGATTGGGTATTTATAGAAAATATTTGAGATTAAAATATAGATTTGTGTTCTTACTTAAATAACCTTCCTTAAGAATTAAGTAAACTTATTTAATTCAACACTTACCATCCACATCACATCATACTTTTAAAATTCAAACACTTAAGAGTTAAGTAAATAATAAGAATGATTGCTTTACTTTATGTTACATGTGAGGTGACATGTTTTTTAGTTTACTTTTGGTAATTACTTTCTAGAATTTTCTAAGTGTGATTATTGAAAGTTATCTTTTTTAGTTAATTGTTAAGTACCTTTATATGTTAACATGTTTATTAAATTATGTACGTAAAGATGCCACAACATTGCGACAATTTTAAATCGACAAAACGTTGATTTGTGACAAAATGTTTTACGGTCATATTTTGACATTTTAGTTAAACTATTTATTTATGTAAACCAAATTTAAAAATAAATTTGTATAATGTTATTTAAAAACATAAACACTCATAAATAAATTAAAACAATTCATTAAAACATTTAAACTTACTTTTTTGAAATCAGAATTTTTTCTCTTTTGTCGATATAAGCAATTTTACTATTTTTATGTATATTTCTATTTCCAAATCCTATCTAATATTATTTAATCATAAAACCTTTTGTATTTTATATTTAAAATCACTTTAAATATTATATTTTGAAGTGGTTGATCATTACATTTAATGGATTTGTACCTCTTTTAGCATAGCGTTGAAACAAAGAAATAGGTTGTAGTTGGACTTTGGTTTAGATTGGATTTGGATTTGAAAGTGCTCTTGTAACGATAAGCATTATAGATGCACTTATGAATTGTCTTGTGTTCGGCAATTTCTATGAAACTTTATACAAAGATCCGTAAAGTTTCTCATCATATTTTGGTTGTTTATTATGTATAATTGCTATTAAAAAAATCTTTGGATGATAAATGGTTAAGTAACGTATCGAAAAGGGGTTAAAATTCCATTTGTGCAAAAGTGTCCCGTTTTAGCCTTTGTTTTGAACTTTAAAGGTTAGGAAAGGACTATTAACTTAAGTATTTGGTTTCATTCATTTTACAAGTGTTTGCTAGCTCTTATTGAAGTATTTTAAAGTGGTTTGACATTTTTATGAATTTTTAAGAATTAGTTATGAATTTGTAAAGGAGAGGTTTTATGTTTAAATATAAATGAAATGTGTTTTTTCCAGGTTTTTATGTGAATTATAAACTTATTACTAATATTTTAGGTGAATGTTTCAAAATCTATTATAATTATTATATAGTATTTTTAAGTGTGTATAGTTTTTAGAACTATTTTATTAAAGTATAAACACCTTATATAATAAAATATATTTTAAATTATTTTATTAAATATTTAGTTTTGTAAAAAAAGTTACTACACTTATATATATCATTTCTAAAAAAGGTTTTAAATTATAGATAAAGTATATAGAAAGGAGTTATGAATTTCTGAATGACTAGAAAGGAGTTATGAATTTCATAGTGGTAAAATCATGTTTTGTTTAATTGCTTGTTTGAAAAAAAAATTAACTATGCTTAACACTAAAAGTCGCTGAAGTAGGCTTATCTATTTGTGATTATTAAGATAGATGTTCAAGTATGGATAGAAGCAATAGTGCACTAACCTAACGGCTTCCCTCTTGACGAGGAATTGGAAGTGTCGAAAACATGTTAATCATGTTGATTTCTTACTCATTTATGAAAATCATTAATACTATTCCTAATACTAAAAGCCGATGGGGTAGACTTATCTATCTATGATGGTTGAGAATGAAATTTCTAGGCAAGGCTTTGATACGCAACTAGTGCTCTAACCTACCTTGCTTTACTCTTGAACAAGGAATAGTATAAGTTGGAATGTCAGAAACGATTTAGGTATATGAAACCTAGTTTCTATAAGCCATTATTTTAACTGGATAGTCGATTAATCGACTATCATACTTGATCAAATATTAAATTAGATCTTTATATGATTGTTTTTAAAGATAATAACAAGTATGAAAGGATTTTGGATTTGTTGCAATAGTGTGTTAATAAAATTGGCTTTAACTCTTTTTATTGTACTTATGAATGTAAATAGATCTTTAAGAAAATGTTTTAAAGATAAGCATAAGTGAAATAGTTTTGGGTTTGTAGTGATAATGTTTTAAGTAACATTAGTCTTAAACCTTTTGAATGTATTTGTGTAAGTACACATATCCTTAAAACGGATATTTTGAAGGAGATTATAAGTATGGAATATTTGGAAAAAGGCGGAATAAAGGTTTGAAGTAAGAAATCTTGTTAATGATTTGTGAATATACCTATAAAAATTGAGATAAGTAATTGAATACTTTTAAAATATTGAAAGTGTACAAATGAATAGTAGTGTTTGATAAATGAAGCTTTATCAGATAAAAGAAAGTTTTACTAATGAAAGAGGCTTTAATTAATAAAAAGTATTTTATTAATTAAATATGGATCAGAGGTTGCATGTGTGACTTGATCATGCTTTATGTGTTTGTTCGTTTATGATTAGTATATAAGACTTAGTTTCCATTTATGATCATCTACTTGTACTTGATAGTCAATTAGTCAACTATCGAAATTGACCAAAATAACTTAGGAAATATCTAGAAGAAACATGAAGTCTGTATGGTACATTTATCTTTGGAAAATCTATATTATACATATAGACTCGTCTTGCTCTTCTAGGATAAACAATAAGGAAGTCTTTCCGGATAAGGGAAGCTCTCCACCCCTATGTATTGTCTATTTATTTCTGAATGAACTGAGGTTAAGTTAATCGAAAGTTCATCGATTTGTTTAAGAGCGTTTGGTAAGCGGGGAAAGTGTACTTATATGAGATGACTCAAACTCGTAACCACTTCAAAACCATATAGGAGATCTATGTTTTGGAAGCGGCCATGAAGTGAAATGTTATAGAGTTAAACTATCTATCCTAAGATTAAGTTCAAGGAAGAGGTCAGCGTTAAAATTTTAAACAATGTTATCGTGTGGGACTGTCTATCTTAAGGGGTAATCCAGGAGGGTGGACCACATTAGTATTCGTTGGAGGACTTATGCGGGAATCTATGTGGAGACTCGAGATCTATTCGAGATACATGAATCCCTGTAGCGATTCGTGATCTGTTTGAGATGATGGAATCCATTTAGGGATTTGTGTTCTATTCGAGTGATGAAAACTCATGTGAGAGATGATGAACGTAGCATCGACATTGGAAATGACTAAAACTAGAGATAGGGTACATAGCCGTGAAGGGTTTAGCGAGCCCAAATAAGGTATATCAACTCCAAATCCAGAAATACTATTGATATTTCTAGTCGAAGTTGAAGATATTCGATTAACGTCTTGGCATTGACCAACTATTACTTAACTTGTGGTATATTTTATGTAGAGGTATATGATGCTTGGTAGGATATCTTTGATCCTTGTGTAGGAGGTCGGATCTGGCTTAACTAATCTCCACGTAAATCCTTTTACAAATGTGAATGCACCTTAGTGGGTCTTGATTGTGTACCTTGTTCTTGTTGTGGTGTAAGCATACCTTAGTTATTTCTTACTTATGTTCTACACCATAGGCATTATCTATTATATCGGAATATGTACTTAATAGATGGTTGGCTCTTCTAAGGGGATAACCGTTATGGTATTTCATGCGGTCTTAAAAGGCGCAGTTATCTATCACATATATTTCTTGAGTTTCTCGCAACAGACTTATGTTTGACTCTTGGTTTTATATTTCCCTTATTTCTATGGGTGCTTTTCCAAGTGGTTTGAGAAAGGCAGGTTTTCGATGATGTTCTTTGGAGCTTCTGAAGACGAGCTAGATGCTTCGATTCACCTACCGTATCCGCTACATTACTATATTGTATATATCAGCATATGTGAGGACAGGTTGTTATAACTGCCCTTCCTGATGATAGTACTTATTATTATAACTTTGAAAGGTTATGTATCTTAGAGTGACAGTTTCTACTACCTTTTGATATTATATGTCACCGTTCCGTTATGAGATTCTGATGTTATGTTCTCCTCTTCCTTGTTCCTTTTCTTTTATTTTACCCTAATAATTTGTCTTTCTAGCACTTGAGAGTTTAGCACAGGAATACCGTGGATGTATTTGTGTCGATATTTGAGGGTCGAATGGCGAATCATTACATGAGATGCTATAGATACTTGCTTATTCAACTATATGAGATTGTTGTGTTATGGCTGAGAGCCAATCTGATTAGTCGAGACCGATGCCGAAATAGAATTTTGTGATGTTGAGAGTCTTGATGATCATCCATGATACTGAGAGTTGAGTGGATTAGTAGAGGTTTCAGAGACCATATGATTATTCTATTGGCTAAGGGCCAAGCTAATTACAATGAAATTAAAGGTCTATATGATTATTGTATGGTTATCAATCTTGGATTATTTATGAGATTGATAGTCTATGAAATTGTGTAACCTATACACAATGATTATACTGCTATCAAGGATAAGTAGAGGTGTTGAGAGCATGGAGTTGGATCATGTACCTATCTTTTATATGATTATCTGAGAGATCGTCCGGGCTCCCGAGGGTATGCCATATTTATATTTCGTGTACGTTTGATTTGGGAGACTATTATATGCTATATATTGAGTGAGACGGACCGTGGATATTTCTACTTTACGATTATCTGAGAGATCATCTAAGGCATTACTGAGAGCATGTCCTATATTATTGATGAGTTTTTAATACTTGAGGATGGTTAGATTATGGCTTTTTTCCACTTGATTATATGTCATTTGATGTATTGATCAACTTGACTTGGGAACGGGTTATCTTTCACGTGCATGGTTTTAAGATATGTTGACACTTGTGATATGCACCGGCCACTTGAGTTACACTTGTTTATACATGCCAGATAATATTTAATCTTGATGTTTACATTCTAGACGTAGTTTGACTTGTGCATTATTTATATAATACTTGGGTC
Organism: Allium cepa; assembly: GCA_030765085.1. Classification (NCBI taxonomy): domain Eukaryota; kingdom Viridiplantae; phylum Streptophyta; class Magnoliopsida; order Asparagales; family Amaryllidaceae; genus Allium; species Allium cepa. The sequence continues at coordinate 419,219,625 of CM060945.1, forward strand.
ATTCCGAGATTCTTCAGGTACAGGGACAAGTTGACTGGTTTATGGATGTTGGGCATAGATGGAGGATAGAGTATTGGTATATAATTAGTATATTTGTATCTACACGTGTCCATGTGTTGTCGAGATGTATATATATTGGACGTGTTATGTATATTTTTTATGATAGTGGACATTTTACTATTTTTGTTGATCCACTTGGACTCGTGTATATTTATTATTATATGTTAACGTTGCATGGATAACTCTGTGTTTCTGTGTGTTTATTTTATATTGTGTATTCTATCATGGAAACACACATGTTAATTACTTTGTGCCGATGTTGAGTACATTAGGTTACTTATTTATGATTTTTGAAATACATACCAGTGTTAGCATAAGCGAATATTCTGTATTACCAGATGGTGTTACCTATTGATACTCTATGATCGTATGGTCATAGAGGTGGGGTATCGCATATTACTTCCATACATTGGCATATTCAAATATCCATATCATACAGATTAATATGCAACATATTAATTTTTGTATACATGAATTCAATGAATATTCTTTTAATATTGTTAAATAATGTAATCTTCACTTTCACTCATGTATTTCAAATATAATATTTTCCGCATTTATAAGCCTCGTATTCACCAATCCATATTGGTAAACTGGTTAAATATATTTTTCATAATAAGTGTTTTTCTCTTATGCTCACATAAGAGTTGAAATATTTGTTTGCTCTTATTTAAAGATCACACACATGTAAACCTTTAACTATTGATATCTTATTTTAAACTACTTTATGGACTGCTTTAATTGTTTATCATTCACCATGATTCATAAATATCCATTTTGTATTAATACAACTCATATCAATGTAAGTAATTTTTTAGTTCGATGTATACACAATCATGTAAAAAATTCAACATGGTTTAGTTGAATATTTTCAATATTTATTTATCAAAGTACAATTCATACATAAATACATAAATTCTACTTTAACTATTTATATGGTAATCATTTTTGAAAATAGTTTCTTAAATATTCATTAGACAAAACATTCTCATTTCCTTATATGTATTAAAAATAAAAATACGATTTTCCATTTGCACTTGAAAACGTATGATTTTCTTGAATGTACATATATATATGCTTCAACATAACTTTATTCATTAACTATAGAATACGTAGTTCCTTCATAATACATGCATTTTAAATATTCTTTATGAGCTAGTTACTTATAAGTTCATTAACACACTAGTTATAATATATCTAGCATGCATGCATATTTTCAAAGATCTATCATATGAATATTCGTTAACCACCTATCATAGCATAAACAAATTCAAAGGTTTTTGTACAAACATACAAGTATACTACCATTTGAACCTTTTCAAAATTTGGACAAACACATCTTACTCTCAGTAACAAAATTCATAGAGGCGATGACGAATCCAAATCCATAAGCAATAATTATGAAGTTTCATTAGTCAATTCCAAAGTTGATTTATTCTTACTTACTCTAAAATTTCTCAACCTTTTAAACTTTGAAAAGACGTTATATGTCATAAATTTGCAAACGTAATATGGTTCAAATATCATACTTTCAATGCTCATAATGGTTCGAACTAAAAATACACAAAGAAAAACCAAATTTTCCATCATATAAGTATTTTGTCAAAAATCATACATGTATAAATATAACTTAAGCTTACTATATGATTCTCTTTCTAATTAATACTGTCGCGTACATATAAATGGAAATTAGGTTGAAGGGCTTCTTATTCTAGGGTAATAAGTTTTAAGGATAATTTGCATAAGAATGATAAATTTATTTATCTTTTTAAGTTATACAGGAAAAAGATAAATTCAATTATCATTATTTTTATATAACTGAAAATGATAAATTCATTTATTTTTCTTATGATTTTTTCTTAAACTATTTTTTTAGAGTTGCTGTCTTTAAAACTTACTACCCTGCACAAAGAAGCCCTTCTAGTGAAAATCCCCTGCTTATAACCCATAATAATGCAAGTAATTCATTACTCTATGTACTTAAATCTTCAAATTTATTAATAAGTAATGCATATAGACATGTATAAACATATACATACATACATATATATGGGTAAAATATCATTTTTTATATTATTCATTTAAAATGAAAATTCTTATTATCCTATATATATAAGTTAAATATTTTCGCACAGAGATCTACATTATACTATGGTAAAAACAATATTAAATGTTCAACCTTTTGGTATTTTGGCCAGAGATGATATTATTAAGTGAATTAAAGCAATTAACACATTGTAAATACAACATTTACATGCATTTACAGTCACATAACTCCTGGAAGGATGAAATTGGAAATCTTTAACTATTAAAGTCCTAAAACTAGTTTCAAACTTTTTGGTTCCTTCCTTATCAACACATTGTACGAATTAATCATATAATTTCGAACTGTAACGACCCAAAATTTCCGATCCCGAAAATTTCAGATAGTTATGAAAAAAAAAAGAAATAGACAGAAAAAGAAGAAGATCAGAAACATCAACATCTCACATTCGCAGCGGATAAAATATAATAATAAATAATAACAGTTTACAAAAGAATTCTGTATCTGTCAAAAACATTTATAATACATCAGAGTTACACATATATAAAGACACTGAAAATAAACAATTATCATGTCACAGATATAAAACAATATAATACAGCGGAAACACTCCATAAGTTCTTGCCATCCAGCTCACCTCCTGAGCTCCAAAATGTCCTTACCTGAAAATCTGTAATACTCGGTCTGACTCGGGTTCTTCTTCATTAACTAAAGGTGCATAATTTATTCTTAATACTCATAATTTATATTATTCTCATATTCAAACCAATCTTCTCTCATAGTTTCAATAAAATTTCACAATTCAAACGACAACCATAATTATTTTGTATAATCAAATTATCATTTTGAGTCTTAATTTATTCACTACAGCGAGTATATAATGCTAATTGTCCATGCAACTAACAAAAAAATCATTTACAAATTTATGAGCACAATGCATGAAAGGAAAACAATATTGGTGAACTAAATTGAAGCACTCGCCATATACATACAAATCCTTTATTTTTCTCTTCAAATTCTTTAACCACCATAGAAACACCTCAAAAGCTCAAACTATACTCAAAACCCATGTATCGAAATCCCATAAGAAAAGGAAAAATTTTGCTTTCAAATTCATGGAACTTGGAGTGGCAATAATAAAGACCTGTTGATAAAAAATTATTGTGCATGGACATGACATTTCCTTGAAAGTGAAATTCATTATGAATACGGTGCAATCGATAATGTCATTTTCTCTCTATGGTTAACACAACGATCCCTTAAACTTGTGCAGTCAAGATTGAAGAAATTGGAGGATTATAAAAGCCATTGTCCAAAAGCTAATTTAGAGAACAATTTTGCAATCGAATGAATTTTTGAAAGAGAAAGGTGAAGAAGATAGATTTATTTACTGTATTGTTTCTCAAATGAAAGAAAGAGAAAAATAATGGGGATAGAGGAGAAAAGAACTGTATCTTTTTTTCCTGACCATATAGGTTGGTCTTAAAATAAATAGTAAAGGTCGTCCGTTATTGAAAAATACAAAATGTCAGACAAATTAAAATACTAAGTTTTATTGTAGTTATCCAACAAGTTTGACATTTCAATTGTGTGATCATTCATAAATAAATGACCATCAAAGCGCATGTTGGTCAATTGAGTCAATAGGTTGTCGGCTAGTGATTTATTAGACTCGCTAAATTTGCCTTTCATGCGTTGCAAAAATTATTTTTCTTTGTCTGTTTGGGGTAATGAAGTCTTAATGCTTGGTGCAATGCACATTTTGATGAAGCTTTTTGACCCACACATCATGAATGCTCTTTTCGGCATTGGAACAGTGACGACCTACTTTTTTGGATGGATTAAATTGACGATAAACCACATACGTCAGATTTAAACCATACAAAAGGGCAGATTGTTATTGGGGTAAATAAGAAAAAGAGAAAGAAATAAAACAAATATAGAATCTCACAACGAAATGGCAAAATATAATAATCAAATAATAGTTCATGAAGCTGTTTTACAAACACATTTGATTATTCTTTACAATATAGAATCAGAGTTACAGACAACCAGAATAAATAAAAAAATGCAACGGAAAAATATGATGCAGGAAATAAATAGTAATAGTACAAATCTTCCTCTTCGTCCTCCAAAAATAAGGTCTTCAAACCTAAAATGCTCAGGCTGACCCGAGCGAATTGAAAGGACAATACATTCGAGTCAGAACTAAAAGATCTTATGTAAGTTAAATCAATGATAAACAAATATGAGTAAAATAGCATCAGAGATGTTTATGGGATTTGACATCTCCTACCCAGTGTCAATGTGAGTGCACTAACTTAAGAGATGATTGGGATTACCATCTCCTAAGGATCCGTTAATTTATCTACTATGTAGTAAAATACGCTATTATAATATGTCTAAAGTAAAGTAAAGTATTAAAATAGCATTAAAGCATTACCCATACCCTCCTTAACATGTTTTTATAATGCCGTAGTCAATACAGATACTGTAAACTCCACCCGCAGGTAGGCTATCAGGGAGCAATCTTTAGGTACGATACAAAACAAACTCGCAGAAGGCACGATAGGGCATGTGAACACGGCACTCGAGGCAATGCCAGGGTAAACATACCAATTGCGGATCCGGACTGGTAATAACGCATAGTGTGATGCCCCACCTCTATACTCACACTAGCCAAGGACACTACGGGGTAATGTCATCGACTAGCGCGAAGAATAAGGCTATTGAGGAGCGACCATCTGTGTAAAGACCCGTAAATCCGTACTCCTTGAATAGACACTAATCTCCATTGATTTATTCAAGATGAACGAAAATACGAATCCTTAGGGGTTTAAGAAAAAATTAGGAAAAGAAAAAGATAGAAGAAGAGAGAAAAAAAGTAGGAGAGATAGAAAAGAGAGAGGAAAAGAAAATGGAAAATAAAAGAACATAGAAAAGAAAATAGAAAATAGAACAAAAAGAGAACAGATAGAAAATAGAACAAAGAAAATTTTAAAATAGAAGAAAAAGAGAATAGAACAGAAAACAACAGAACAACAACAGAATCTCACAATTCGCAGCGGAACAACATATAATAATAAATGAATAATCTTTAAACAAAGAACTATATCAGTTATTACATTTTATACATTACATTTCATTACATCATATCATCAGAGTGTACAACAACAACAACAAATAGTGCAGCGGAAAAAGAAATACTATATAAGTAATACGCCATGCCATCCAGCTTGCCTCCAGCAACTTCAGAATATCCAGAATATCCTGATAAACCTTAACTCTTGACTGCCCGTGTGGAAATTGGTGGGCACCCAGAGTTTAGGAAGGAAAACAATAAACTCCAAGTCAGTCATGTGACTGGTGTGAATACTCAAAACAGTTTATTTATCTTTAAAGTCAAAATAGAGGAATATTTTTAAATTCAATTCGCAATGTTTTTAAAAATGAGACTACCATAAGACCTTCTGCCACACACACAATGCAAACGCAGACTTGGAGAAGATTTCTCCTTATGATAGCCAAACATGCTTGATACGCATTAAAATCAAATCAATTTTGATATTATTATTAGTGCATAGTGTAGAAGAAATTCATTTCGAAAGTAGAATATAAATCTTAGCCAGCATAGGTACCATTATATTATGCCTACTATAGCTACTTCCTGAGGAAGCAGGTTCTACAACTAAAACCGTACAAGTCTCGTATTGTTTCTTTGGATTTCCAACGAATGATCAGGCCAAGGAACTTCCCATTGCCACATGAGAATGCCTCTGGATGGACATCCCCGAGAACCAAACCGGATCTCTACCAACACAAGGCCGGGTTACCCCTAACTGAGTAACAACTGACCGAATATGCCATCCCCCGGTCCTTTGGGACCTTTTCACCGAGCGCTCGTAATCAATTCACACAATCATAACAAATTGTTTTCAACATGAGTAAGTATCTGGGCTCCATACCATGATACCACCCTTTTCCAGAAGGAAATGCACACATCCTAAAGGGCGCTACCCCTCATAACCTTGCTGCTTCTTTCCTGTTTTGACCATTCACGGGGTGTGAGGCTCGACGAAGTCACGTCCACAAAAACATACTTTATACAAAAGCCATGCTTTGGGTCAACAAATGATCAACACAATGATCACAAGGATAGACGATCAAATAAACGATCCTATCACAAATAATCAACACAATGATCATTTCAGCATCACTCAGCATATCACATTACCAAATTGGGAATATATCGCTGATAACTTCAACTATATAACCTCTGAGCTCGTACGTCTCAGAGAAGGGTGTTAAGCTAAAAGAAAAAATTCTTCGCCACCAACAGAAATATATTTGAAAGAAATCGGCTTTATATCTCGACTTGTAATGTCAGACATACAATCCATACAAGTCTGTTCCGGGCTCGAACAAAACCGAAGGCACTTACAAAGAAGTCCTTGCAATCCGGATATTCACGATCCTGATCGGATTCACCATCACATATGGAGAACTCAATACCGTAGCTACTCGGTGTAGAGTCAATCGACAGGTCATCCTATCGCTTTCGCAAATACCGGGTCTTCAACACCGATCTTCAATGCAATTCACAACGACGTATCACATATTCGGAATGGGTTATACGACCCCATGGTCCTTTCCCGGTTAACCCGAATAGTGAGCGCTTATTCAAAAATAAGTGTGGCATTCAAATTCAAACAAATCACATCAGTTACCCATTCAAAGGGAAATATTGATAGTCGGTTATTGAACTATCAATGGATATGCACAACATCACCAGTTTCCAAATAATTTTCCAAATTATTTATTTTTCAAAATATCTTCACTAGATATATAATTTCAATACTTCAAAAATAAATCAATATTTATTTTTTAAACAACTTCCCTCTTCATTCATAAATCCCATAATGAATCTATATTTCACAATATCCATGCATATACGATTTCAATTATTCATTTCAATATTCCTTTTCAATTTATCTTCAAAAAGATAAACTCTCAAAATATTCACTTTATATTGGAAAACATTTCCATACTTATTTATTCATAAGTAATTCACAGATTTTTATTTATTTTCAACACTTAGAAAATATTCGATATACTTAAATCGAGATTAAGTATATATCTCATTCTTTAAGGAAATCATTCTCTTAAACATATTTATTTGGGCCAAAACGAATGTTGCGTAAAACATCGTTATGACAACCCCAAATCACTAGTATAGGGATTCGAAATTAAAATAGATATATAAATCCCAATACTATACAAAACATTTCCTTTCGGAAATCATTTACTATAACAACAGTGTTATAGTCCACCATTTCCTTTTATTTCTCGAAAACGTCTATTTCAACAATAAATGTTGAAATCTATGGTTTCGAATCTCAACACATTTTAAAACATCGTTAGATCGTTTTAATTCTGTTTCAAATATCACATTCAAAACAATTTCTTTAACATATTATTCACTATTCAAAAACGTGAATATACTACGTTAATCAATTTCATCCTTTTATTCATTTTATTTCAAAGGTTTATTCACAGTCAAAAACGTGAATATAACTCCATTAATAGGTTTCAACAATTTACTTATCAAAATAAGTCGTTTGCGGATTTATAAAACAACGTTTATAAATTCTATTTCTATTTATTTATAACAACTTCTTTTTATAAATTCCGTTATTAACCTATTCAATTTATAACTCAATTATAAAACAAAGGTTCATATTATAAGTCAAATACTTATAATTTATTCGTTTACAAAAATCGTTCCTTTGAACTTCATAATTCTAAATCTTATAACTTATAAGATTCAATGATTTATTCAAAACTATTCTTTTAATAACTTTATAAAATTTATAAATCTTATTATTTATAAATTTCATTTATAACTTCACCATTTAAATTCTATAAATTTCATTTATAACTTCACCATTTAAATTCTATAAATTCCATTCATTTACAAAATTCAATTTCACTTCATTCAAACACTTATAAAAACTCGTTTTATAATTCAAAGGTTTTAATTTATAAATATCAATTTATAAATCCTTTATAAAATCAATTTATACTATTATTTTAAAACATCTTTAATCTCCTTCATTATTTCACCATTTTGATTCATAAAATAATTAAATTTTATAAATCCTATATTTAAACTTTTCACAATAAATTCTAAAATCCCGATTAAACTATTTTATAAAATCAATAGCATCTTATTCTCAAAAATCAATTTTTAACTATATTTCTCAAAAATCATAATTTTTATAACTTTAAAAATTATAACGTTTATTTTTTTTAAAATGGATCAATTTCCAAACATACTGTATATTTTCAAAAATCACTTTATGAATCATTTTAAAATTCCAAAATTTGGTCCAATGATGCCACATACCAAATAGTCAATCACGACAACAACGATATCATATATCGATATGATAATCAACGAATATCAAAATATTCAGAATCAAATAAATACTGTTGAGGAATCCAGTTGGATCCCTCCAACCTGTTTCCTGCATCACAAACATTAGCACAATACCAATTTCGCTCCAGTACGAAATTATCGCGGTATATGGGATTTAAAATATTATCCGCTTAATAACGGCGCAATAGGGTCTCATCCGCTAAACAAAAAAATGCGGGGAATCAATAACTCCAATATATACATATGCCAATATATATATATATATATTGATATTATATATATAATACCAATTTCACTGTTTATGAAATATTCGCGGTATATGTTTTTAATAAATAACATCCGCTTACTAACGGCGTATAATGTCTATTTTAACAATCAATAGATAACAATTATCATTCAAACATGCATTCAAATATTTTAAATCTAACTATTTAAAATAAAATCGAAACTGATTCGATTGAGTGAGAAGTTCTCACCTAGATTTTAAATTCTGTTTTAGCGATTTATTTCGAATAAAATTAAACGGACGTTTAATTTTACCCAAAATTCTCACTAACTCCAAACGACTCCAAACCAAATCCATCGCGTAGTGCTCGTCCATACGATTTCAACGCAACTGGTTTCGCGCGTTTTCGACCTCGTATGAAAAAGTTATGAATTTTTTGAACTTACACGAATTTAAACTTAATAATTTACAACAATTTATTAAATTTTAACCTATGTTACATCTTAGCCGTCCATCCACTTCAGATCCGTGCGCAGCCCCCCCTTCTCCCTCTCTTCTTCACGCATATGTACAGGCCGTTCGAACCCATTGCAAGATATTAGGGTTAAATTTATCGATCACCTCGCTCAACTTGAATTCGATCAGGAAGCTCCACCATGTTCGCCTTCCCCCATGCTACCTTCGGCCGCCACAGCTTGGAGCTCGGCCCCCTAGCTTGCTCAAAAAACGTGTATGAACGCGTGACACTCTCGGCTGCATTTCTCACGATCCATTGACCCTATCACGATCTTAACCGTTGAATAGGTCGATCACTCGATGCTCTACAATATTGTAGTTGGAAATTTCTCAAAACGATGCGTGGATTGAGAGTAATCGAAGGGGAAACGAGATGGAATTTCGGCCATTGATGGCTTTGCTGGCGGCTAGGGTTTTGGATTAGAGATATTTATTTATTTTTTATTTATGAAGGGTAGGGGGTATATTTATAGGAAAAATTCGAACACTATTCATTCGGAAATTCCGAACTCCGATTTACGCGCCGTAACCAGCGTTTCTAGGGTTTACCCCGCGTTTTGGACACAATGGAACAGGTTTCGAAAGCTAATTCGGACATCTGTGCGAGTTATGGCTACAAACGCTCAATTTGAATTAAACCGATTTAAGCGATTTTCTAGGCGTTTTAATTCGTACCGGACAAACGGTAAATCCAATTGACTTGAAATTTGAAACCTTACAATAATATCACATTACGGATCCGATGAAACTGGTTTCGTCGAAATCCGAGACTTTTTGAAAAATGGCTATTTTAACTCGCCAAATAAAAATTAAAAATAATTCGATGCATTTCGAGCTGCCACGCTCAAACGATAACTCCGATTGACACGAAAATTGAAATCCGGTAATAACTAACTATTACGGATTCAATGGAACTAGTTTCGTTCAATTCTGGGACTGTTCAAAAATTGACTATTTTCACTAGTCGATTTAAATATTAAAATATTCAATTTTCACAAATTAACTTTTAATTCGATTTTAAAAGTTCTAAAATATCGTTCTAACTTCAACATGATAAAATAAAATTTTACAAATCATTTTCAATCATATTTAACTCGATTTTCAATTATTTCTATAATTTAACATATTAAATTATCGATTTAATTATCCAATTAAATCCAATAATTCAAATAAAAATTTATTTGACTTATAAATTCACTTATTAATACTTAAAATTAATTAAATACTCAAATTTAAATTAATAAAAATCCTGGGTCGTTACAATCTTCCCCCCTTAAAAGAATTTCGTCCTCGAAATTACAAGTAAGAAAAGTTACAGAATCTATTAATTTTCCCTAAAATTCCATAGTTAAACTTCTTACAATACTTTACAAAGTTTTCAAATCATACTTAGTTATCTTTTCAAAAACAACAACTACTATTGTTTAACTTCAATTCCAAATCAAAGTTAAAGTTTTCAAAATTTTCCAATTTTCTCAAATTTTTTCTAACGCCTTAAATTTCCGAAAAAATTCGCCATAGTCTCCTTTGCGCGGCTCGATCCGAAAAAAAAATGACAGTATATATATCACAAATATACATCTCATCAAGTAATGAGGCATCCCGAAGGGAAAAAATATAAAAGTACGGTATGTAATCCGAGATATGTACCTTATATTTTATTAGCAAGCATATACGGCTAATATAGCGCGAAAGCGAGCTCCAAATGCGAAGCAAACGCGATCCGCACCTACTAATCACTCAACAAACAACATGAGAATCATGCATATAGACAATAGTATCAATATACATCATATAGCAACATAATAACTATATATGATAACATAGCAAATGAAACAAAAGCAACAAATGCAAACATCAACCAACTATCATTCATAACCAATAATTATTCATTCATTTATATTTTCATTAATATTAAATGAAATGGTTTTCAATTTAATCACATTTGATTCATTAACAGTGGATGTTTTACTAACATTCATTTTCAATTAGTTTATATTCACTAATTCATATTCAAGTTGGTTCACTTCCAAATCAAATTCAATTCTATTTAAGATTCATTCAATTTCCAATTGAATTTCAATTACTTTAGCTTCCAATTTTATTAATACTTAATGAATTATATACAATCAACTAACAATCATATAACAACCAATGTATATTTATTACAACCAAATTCCTTTGCTTTCAATTGGTTTAACACCTTTACTTTCATTCAATTTCCAATTCATTTTTATTTATAACTCATATTCATAAATATATTCATATAGTTTCACTTCTTATATATATAAGTTTATTTCTCAATTGTAAATCACTTTAATTATAATTCAATTCTCATAATTCTTTTGCTTATACAATTATTCTTCAATTTAGATTATTCAAAAAACTTAACAATCAACTTATATACACTTTAATAATTTTGAAAAAAATTATTCTTTTATACATAAAAATATAATCAAGGTAAAATTATTTCATTTACCCAATTTAAAACAATATTGTGTCGAATTGTTCTATTTAAATGTTTAGAAACCCCTTCGGCATAGTCTTGCGGACCACGCTGACGAAAGTTCATATGCCACTCAATAAACCAACCATCACAATATAAAACAATTTTATATTCACTAACAAATACGCACTCGTATCTATTATTACTCTCAACTCATTCTAGAGTACTGCTGACTCTATCTCTAATGAGTAATACCCAACAGAACCATGGTTGTCGCTTAACCATAAGCTCTGATACCAAATGTAAAGACCCGTAAATCCGTACTCCTTGAATAGACACTAATCTCCATTGATTTATTCAAGATGAACGAAAATACGAATCCTTAGGGGTTTAAGAAAAATTTAGGAAAAGAAAAAGATAGAAGAAGAGAGAAAAAAGTAGGAGAGATAGAAAAGAGAGAGGAAAAGAAAATGGAAAATAGAAGAACATAGAAAAGAAAATAGAAAATAGAACAAAACGGAGAACAGATAGAAAATAGAACAAAGAAAATTTTAAAATAGAAGAAAAAGAGAATAGAACAGAAAACAACAAAACAACAAAAGAATCTCACAATTCGCAGCGGAACAACATATAATAATAAATGAATAATCTTTAAACAAAGAACTATATCAGTTATTACGTTTTATACATTACATTTCATTACATCATATCATCAGAGTGTACAACAACAACAACAAATAGTGCAGCAGAAAAAGAAATACTATATAAGTAATACGCCATGCCATCCAGCTTGCCTCCAGCAACTCCAGAATATCCAGAATATCCTGATAAACCTTAACTCTTGACTGCCCGTGTGGAAATTGGTGGGCACCCAGAGTTTAGGAAGGAAAACAATAAACTCCAAGTCAGTCATGTGACTGGTGTGAAAACTCAAAACAGTTTATTTATCTTTAAAGTCAAAATAGAGGAATATTTTTAAATTCAATTCGCAATGTTTTAAAAAATGAGACTACCATAAGACCTTCTGCCACACACACAATGCAAACGCAGACTTGGAGAAGATTTCTCCTTATGATAGCCAAACATGCTTGATACGCATTAAAATCAAATCAATTTTGATATTATTATTAGTGCATAGTGTAGAAGAAATTCATTTCGAAAGTAGAATATAAATCTTAGCCAGCATAGGTACCATTATATTATGCCTACTATAGCTACTTCCTGAGGAAGCAGGTTCTACAACTAAAACCGTACAAGTCTCGTATTGTTTCTTTGGATTTCCAACGAATGATCAGGCCAAGGAACTTCCCATTGCCACATGAGAATGCCTCTGGATGGACATCCCCGAGAACCAAACCGGATCTTTACCAACACAAGGCCGGGTTACCCCTAACTGAGTAACAACTGACCGAATATGCCATCCCCCGGTCCTTTGGGACCTTTTCACCGAGCGCTCGTAATCAATTCACACAATCATAACAAAGTGTTTTCAACATGAGTAAGTATCTGGGCTCCATACCATGATACCACCCTTTTCTAGAAGGAAATGCACACATCCTAAAGGGCGCTACCCCTCATAACCTTGCTGCTTCTTTCCTGTTTTGACCATTCACGGGGTGTGAGGCTCGACGAAGTCACGTCCACAAAAACATACTTTATACAAAAGCCATGCTTTGGGTCAACAAATGATCAACACAATGATCACAAGGATAGACGATCAAATAAACGATCCTATCACAAATAATCAACACAATGATCATTTCAGCATCACTCAGCATATCACATTACCAAATTGGGAATATATCGCTGATAACTTCAACTATATAACCTCTGAGCTCGTACGTCTCAGAGAAGGGTGTTAAGCTAAAAGAAAAAATTCTTCGCCGCCAACAGAAATATATTTGAAAGAAATCGGCTTTATATCTCGACTTGTAATGTCAGACATACAATCCATACAAGTCTGTTCCGGGCTCGAACAAAACCGAAGGCACTTACAAAGAAGTCCTTGCAATCCGGATATTCACGATCCTGATCGGATTCACCATCACATATGGAGAACTCAATACCGTAGCTACTCGGTGCAGAGTCAATCGACAGGTCATCCTATCGCTTTCGCAAATACCGGGTCTTCAACACCGATCTTCAATGCAATTCACAACGACGCATCACATATTCGGAATGGGTTATACGACCCCATGGTCCTTTCCCGGTTAACCCGAATAGTGAGCGCTTATTCAAAAATAAGTGTGGCATTCAAATTCAAACAAATCACATCAGTTACCCATTCAAAGGGAAATATTGATAGTCGGTTATTGAACTATCAATGGATATGCACAACATCACCAGTTTCCAAATAATTTTCCAAATTATTTATTTTTCAAAATATCTTCACTAGATATATAATTTCAATACTTCAAAAATAAATCAATATTTATTTTTTAAACAACTTCCCTCTTCATTCATAAATCCCATAATGAATCTATATTTCACAATATCCATGCATATACGATTTCAATTATTCATTTCAATATTCCTTTTCAATTTATCTTCAAAAAGATAAACTCTCAAAATATTCACTTTATATTGGAAAACATTTCCATGCTTATTTATTCATAAGTAATTCACAGATTTTTATTTATTTTCAACACTTAGAAAATATTCGATATACTTAAATCGAGATTAAGTATATATCTCATTCTTTAAGGAAATCATTCTCTTAAACATATTTATTTGGGCCAAAACGAATGTTGCGTAAAACATCGTTACGACAACCCAAAATCACTAGTATAGGGATTCGAAATTAAAATAGATATATAAATCCCAATACTATACAAAACATTTCCTTTCGGAAATCATTTACTATAACAACAGTGTTATAGTCCACCATTTCCTTTTATTTCTCGAAAACGTCTATTTCAACAATAAATGTTGAAATCTATGGTTTCGATTCTCAACACATTTTAAAACATCGTTAGATCGTTTTAATTCTGTTTCAAATATCACATTCAAAACAATTTCTTTAACATATTATTCACTATTCAAAAACGTGAATATACTACGTTAATCAATTTCATCCTTTTATTCATTTTATTTCAAAGGTTTATTCACAGTCAAAAACGTGAATATAACTCCATTAATAGGTTTCAACAATTTACTTATCAAAATAAGTCGTTTGCGGATTTATAAAACAACGTTTATAAATTCTATTTCTATTTATTTATAACAACTTCTTTTTATAAATTCCGTTATTAACCTATTCAATTTATAACTCAATTATAAAACAAAGGTTCATATTATAAGTCAAATACTTATAATTTATTCGTTTACAAAAATCGTTCCTTTGAACTTCATAATTCTAAATCTTATAACTTATAAGATTCAATGATTTATTCAAAACTATTCTTTTAATAACTTTATAAAATTTATAAATCTTATTATTTATAAATTTCATTTATAACTTCACCATTTAAATTCTATAAATTTCATTTATAACTTCACCATTTAAATTCTATAAATTCCATTCATTTACAAAATTCAATTTCACTTCATTCAAACACTTATAAAAACTCGTTTTATAATTCAAAGGTTTTAATTTATAAATATCAATTTATAAATCCTTTATAAAATCAATTTATACTATTATTTTAAAACATCTTTAATCTCCTTCATTATTTCACCATTTTGATTCATAAAATAATTAAATTTTATAAATCCTATATTTAAACTTTTCACAATAAATTCTAAAATCCCGATTAAACTATTTTATAAAATCAATAGCATCTTATTCTCAAAAATCAATTTTTAACTATATTTCTCAAAAATCATAATTTTTATAACTTTAAAAATTATAACGTTTATTTTTTTTAAAATGGATCAATTTCCAAACATACTGTATATTTTCAAAAATCACTTTATGAATCATTTTAAAATTCCAAAATTTGGTCCAATGATGCCACATACCAAATAGTCAATCACGACAACAACGATATCATATATCGATATGATAATCAACGAATATCAAAATATTCAGAATCAAATAAATACTGTTGAGGAATCCAGTTGGATCCCTCCAACCTGTTTCCTGCATCACAAACATTAGCACAATACCAATTTCGCTCCAGTACGAAATTATCGCGGTATATGGGATTTAAAATATTATCCGCTTAATAACGGCGCAATAGGGTCTCATCCGCTAAACAAAAAAATGCGGGGAATCAATAACTCCAATATATACATATGCCAATATATATATATATTGATATTATATATATAATACCAATTTCACTGTTTATGAAATATTCGCGGTATATGTTTTTAATAAATAACATCCGCTTACTAACGGCATATAATGTCTATTTTAACAATCAATAGATAACAATTATCATTCAAACATGCATTCAAATATTTTAAATCTAACTATTTAAAATAAAATCGAAACTGATTCGATTGAGTGAGAAGTTCTCACCTTGATTTTAAATTCCGTTTTAGCGATTTATTTCGAATAAAATTAAACGGACGTTTAATTTTACCCAAAATTCTCACTAACTCCAAACGGCTCCAAACCAACTCCATCGCGTAGTGCTCGTCCATACGATTCCAACGCAACTGGTTTCGCACGTTTTCGACCTCGTATGAAAAAGTTATGAATTTTTTGAACTTACACGAATTTAAACTTAATAATTTACAACAATTTATTAAATTTTAACCTATGTTACATCTTAGCCGTCCATCCACTTCAGATCCGTGCGCAGCCCCCCCTTCTCCCTCTCTTCTTCACGCATATGTACAGGCCGTTCGAACCCATTGCAAGATATTAGGGTTAAATTTATCGATCACCTCGCTCAACTTGAATTCGATCAGGAAGCTCCACCATGTTCGCCTTCCCCCATGCTACCTTCGGCCGCCACAGCTTGGAGCTCGGCCCCCTAGCTTGCTCGAAAAACGTGTATGAACGCGTGACACTCTCGGCTGCATTTCTCACGATCCATTGACCCTATCACGATCTTAACCGTTGAATAGGTCGATCACTCGATGCTCTACAATATTGTAGTTGGAAATTTCTCAAAACGATGCGTGGATTGGGAGTAATCGAAGGGGAAACGAGATGGAATTTCGGCCATTGATGGCTTTGCTGGCGGCTAGGGTTTTGGATTAGAGATATTTATTTATTTTTTATTTATGAAGGGTAGGGGGTATATTTATAGGAAAAATTCGAACACTATTCATTCGGAAATTCCGAACTCCGATTTACGCGCCGTAACCAGCGTTTCTAGGGTTTACCCCGCGTTTCGGACACAATGGAACAGGTTTCGAAAGCTAATTCGGACATCTGTGCGAGTTATGGCTACAAACGCTCAATTTGAATTAAACCGATTTAAGCGATTTTCTAGGCGTTTTAATTCGTACCGGACAAACGGTAAATCCAATTGACTTGAAATTTGAAACCTTACAATAATATCACATTACGGATCCGATGAAACTAGTTTCGTCGAAATCCGAGACTTTTTGGAAAATGGCTATTTTAACTCGCCAAATAAAAATTAAAAATAATTCGATGCATTTCGAGCTGCCACGCTCAAACGATAACTCCGATTGACACGAAAATTGAAATCCGGTAATAACTAACTATTACGGATTCAATGGAACTAGTTTCGTTCAATTCTAGGACTGTTCAAAAATTGACTATTTTCACTAGTCGATTTAAATATTAAAATATTCAATTTTCACAAATTAACTTTTAATTCGATTTTAAAAGTTCTAAAATATCGTTCTAACTTCAACATGATAAAATAAAATTTTACAAATCATTTTCAATCATATTTAACTCGATTTTCAATTATTTCTATAATTTAACATATTAAATTATCGATTTAATTATCCAATTAAATCCAATAATTCAAATAAAAATTTATTTGACTTATAAATTCACTTATTAATACTTAAAATTAATTAAATACTCAAATTTAAATTAATAAAAATCCTGGGTCGTTACAATCTTCCCCCCTTAAAAGAATTTCGTCCTCGAAATTACAAGTAAGAAAAGTTACAGAATCTATTAATTTTCCCTAAAATTCCATAGTTAAACTTCTTACAATACTTTACTAAGTTTTCAAATCATACTTAGTTATCTTTTCAAAAACAACAACTACTATTGTTTAACTTCAATTCCAAATCAAAGTTAAAGTTTTCAAAATTTTCCAATTTTCTCAAATTTTTTCTAACGCCTTAAATTTCCGAAAAAATTCGCCATAGTCTCCTTTGCGCGGCTCGATCCGAAAAAAAAAATGGACAGTATATATATCACAAATATACATCTCATCAAGTAATGAGGCATCCCGAAGGGAAAAAATATAAAAGTACGGTATGTAATCCGAGATATGTACCTTATATTTTATTAGCAAGCATATACGGCTAATATAGCGCGAAAGCGAGCTCCAAATGCGAAGCAAACGCGATCCGCACCTACTAATCACTCAACAAACAACATGAGAATCATGCATATAGACAATAGTATCAATATACATCATATAGCAACATAATAACTATATATGTTAACATAGCAAATGAAACAAAAGCAACAAATGCAAACATCAACCAACTATCATTCATAACCAATAATTATTCATTCATTTATATTTTCATTAATATTAAATGAAATGGTTTTCAATTTAATCACATTTGATTCATTAACAGTGGATGTTTTACTAACATTCATTTTCAATTAGTTTATATTCACTAATTCATATTCAAGTTGGTTCACTTCCAAATCAAATTCAATTCTATTTAAGATTCATTCAATTTCCAATTGAATTTCAATTACTTTAGCTTCCAATTTTATTAATACTTAATGAATTATATACAATCAACTAACAATCATATAACAACCAATGTATATTTATTACAACCAAATTCCTTTGCTTTCAATTGGTTTAACACCTTTACTTTCATTCAATTTCCAATTCATTTTTATTTATAACTCATATTCATAAATATATTCATATAGTTTCACTTCTTATATATATAAGTTTATTTCTCAATTGTAAATCACTTTAATTATAATTCAATTCTCATAATTCTTTTGCTTATACAATTATTCTTCAATTTAGATTATTCAAACAACTTAACAATCAACTTATATACACTTTAATAATTTTGAAAAAAATTATTCTTTTATACATAAAAATATAATCAAGGTAAAATTATTTCATTTACCCAATTTAAAACAATATTGTGTCGAATTGTTCTATTTAAATGTTTAGAAACCCCTTCAGCATAGTCTTGCGGACCACGCTGACGAAAGTTCATATGCCACTCAATAAACCAACCATCACAATATAAAACAATTTTATATTCACTAACAAATACGCACTCGTATCTATTATTACTCTCAACTCATTCTAGAGTACTGCTGACTCTATCTCTAATGAGTAATACCCAACAGAACCATGGTTGTCGCTTAACCATAAGCTCTGATACCAAATGTAAAGACCCGTAAATCCGTACTCCTTGAATAGACACTAATCTCCATTGATTTATTCAAGATGAACGAAAATACGAATCCTTAGGGGTTTAAAAAAAATTTAGGAAAAGAAAAAGATAGAAGAAGAGAGAAAAAAGTAGGAGAGATAGAAAAGAGAGAGGAAAAGAAAATGGAAAATAGAAGAACATAGAAAAGAAAATAGAAAATAGAACAAAAAGAGAACAGATAGAAAATAGAACAAAGAAAATTTTAAAATAGAAGAAAAAGAGAATAGAATAGAAAACAACAAAACAACAACAGAATCTCACAATTCGCAGCGGAACAACATATAATAATAAATGAATAATTTTTAAACAAAGAACTATATCAGTTATTACATTTTATACATTACATTTCATTACATCATATCATCAGAGTGTACAACAACAACAACAAATAGTGCAGCAGAAAAAGAAATACTATATAAGTAATACGCCATGCCATCCAGCTTGCCTCCAGCAACTCCAGAATATCCAGAATATCCTGATAAACCTTAACTCTTGACTGCCCGTGTGGAAATTGGTGGGCACCCAGAGTTTAGGAAGGAAAACAATAAACTCCAAGTCAGTCATGTGACTGGTGTGAAAACTCAAAACAGTTTATTTATCTTTAAAGTCAAAATAGAGGAATATTTTTAAATTCAATTCGCAATGTTTTAAAAAATGAGACTACCATAAGACCTTCTGCCACACACACAATGCAAACGCAGACTTGGAGAAGATTTCTCCTTATGATAGCCAAACATTCTTGATACGCATTAAAATCAAATCAATTTTGATATTATTATTAGTGCATAGTGTAGAAGAAATTCATTTCGAAAGTAGAATATAAATCTTAGCCAGCATAGGTACCATTATATTATGCCTACTATAGCTACTTCCTGAGGAAGCAGGTTCTACAAATAAAACCGTACAAGTCTCGTATTGTTTCTTTGGATTTCCAACGAATGATCAGGCCAAGGAACTTCCCATTGCCACATGAGAATGCCTCTGGATGGACATCCCCGAGAACCAAACCGGATATCTACCAACACAAGGCCGGGTTACCCCTAACTGAGTAACAACTGACCGAATATGCCATCCCCCGGTCCTTTGGGACCTTTTCACCGAGCGCTCGTAATCAATTCACATAATCATAACAAAGTGTTTTCAACATGAGTAAGTATCTGGGCTCCATACCATGATACCACCCTTTTCCAGAAGGAAATGCACACATCCTAAAGGGCGCTACCCCTCATAACCTTGCTGCTTCTTTCCTGTTTTGACCATTCACGGGGTGTGAGGCTCGACGAAGTCACGTCCACAAAAACATACTTTATACAAAAGCCATGCTTTGGGTCAAAAAATGATCAACACAATGATCACAAGGATAGACGATCAAATAAACGATCCTATCACAAATAATCAACACAATGATCATTTCAGCATCACTCAGCATATCACATTACCAAATTGGGAATATATCGCTGATAACTTCAACTATATAACCTCTGAGCTCGTACGTCTCAGAGAAGGGTGTTAAGCTAAAAAAATAAATTCTTCGCCACCAACAGAAATATATTTGAAAGAAATCGGCTTTATATCTCGACTTGTAATGTCACACATACAATCCATACAAGTCTATTCCGGGCTCGAACAAAACCGAAGGCACTTACAAAGAAGTCCTTGCAATCCGGATATTCACGATCCTGATCGGATTCACCATCACATATGGAGAACTCAATACCGTAGCTACTCGGTGCAGAGTCAATCGACAGGTCATCCTATCGCTTTCGCAAATACCGGGTCTTCAACACCGATCTTCAATGCAATTCACAACGATGTATCACATATTCGGAATGGGTTATACGACCCCATGGTCCTTTCCCGGTTAACCCGAATAGTGAGCGCTTATTCAAAAATAAGTGTGGCATTCAAATTCAAACAAATCACATCAATTACCCATTCAAAGGGAAATATTGATAGTCGGTTATTGAACTATCAATGGATATGCACAACATCACCAGTTTCCAAATAATTTTCCAAATTATTTATTTTTCAAAATATCTTCACTAGATATATAATTTCTGAAAGTGCGGTGTGTATACAATTATATGTGCTAATATAGTACACACGGATCGTGTAATATGGTCTACAATATAAATGCGGAAATAGATGATAATAGCATAGTAAATAAAAATAGAAAAATCACACCAGAGATTTTTATACTGGTTCGGAGCACCGTCCTACGTCCAGTCCCAGACTTCTATCTGGATTTTCACTATTAACTACCTCGCTTCACCCGGAGGAACAGGTTTACAACACCCGAACAACCGAACGGGATTTCACGCCTCTAATACACTGAGGACTTCAACACTTGCCTCTTACAACACAGAGGACTTCAACAAAAGAACAAATACAATTGTTGTTAACAACTTTTGTTCTTGAAAACACGGATTTGTCACTAGCAGTACACCCTTCCTATAATCTTATCCTCAAAGTATGCGAAATGATGTTTTGAAAAGATTAAGGAAAGTATATTACTTATTGAATCAAAGGATATGAAATAGTTTCAATGATTCAATAAATAATCGATAGCTTTTAGAATGCAGGAGTATGTATAAAGTAAGATCAGAGATTAGATTAAAAAGCATATAAAATCATGTTTTCATATATCTTGAATCAATGATTTAGATGAGTATATATAGAGAAAAATAGTTGTAACTCTTTGTGAACAGTTGCCATTAATAGATATGATTATTTGATGAAAGGTAAGAGATGCAACCATTGGAGAAAGAAGTGTCTTTTGGAAAAGGTTGCTCTCTGTTTAAAAACGGTCGACAGGTCAAAAAATGACCAGTAGACAGGAATTTGAATATATATATACGTTATGTTCGCTTGTGCACATTATCTGTGCATTCTGGGCAAAAACGGTCGACCACCTGGTTTTTGACCGATCGACCGGTTTTGTCCAGACTGCACAGTTAATGTGCACTCATATATATTTATATATATATTCGAAGATTAAAGGCATAAGATTATTTGAGGATAGATTTTAACATAAATAATCATTACTAACATACCAAATAATCAACCTCTAATCATATGGAGCTCTTTGTGTCTAAATAACTTCTTTTTGTCGATCACGGCTTATCCCTTTGTCAGAAATCAAAACTCTATAAAAATCTTGACTCAACATTCTCCCCCTTTTTGATTGATGACAACATATTTATGAATCTCCCCCTGTATAAGATATCCCCCTGAGATTGTGTCCTGCATATATACTGTTAGCACAATTTTCTCCCCCTTTGTCATCGACAAAAAGGAGTTGTTTAAATGGAGGATGTAAAAAAGATTATAAGCAACATAAAACTACTACCATAGATCAAGAGTAACATTCACACAAGATGATAATACACACAAGTCTAGTACGAATTAAAACACGACAATATTTAGTACAAGTGCCAGATAATGTCTTTAAAGCTCCACCTAAGTATAACATCTCCCCCTAAGTATAATATCCCCCTCTATTTATATGCATATGAATTTCTCCCCCTTTGTCATTATCAAAAAAAATGGGGAAATATATAAAATTATATAAAATATCTTGTATATAACGAGATAAACTCATTATTAATTATGAAGGAAAAGTAAAATAAATTTTACCATATTTACCGAAGTCCATATTTTATTATAAGCACGTAATTCTATTAAACATATGGAACATTCTTTGAAATTCCAAAATCTATCATTTTCCTTTTGTTTCTTTGAATACCTGCAAAAAGTAATAATAATTTTCGGTACCCACTTACTATGTTAGGGTCTGGGGGGTTAGGTCTTTGGAAACCATACCCATTTGGGTGTGGTTGAACCTTTATAAATATAATTTTCATTACAAATTACATTCTTATAATAGTTGCTAATATAAAGTTGTTTATCATGATCAATCATATTAGCTGGAATCCATATCTTAATACTATTAGTCATTAGCTTAGTACTTGAAGAATAATTTCTATCATTTCTAAACAAAGTACTATTATGACTATAACTGGTTTTAAAACTATCTTGATTACTAGTACTAGCACTAAAGTTAGTATACATGAATGCATATCTAGTACTATTTTTACTTTTAGCTTGTTTATAGCCTACACCACTTCTATCATTGTGAGCTTTTGAATTCTTAACATAACCTAATCCCTTCTTATTCGAAGCAGGTTGAGAATTTTCAATAATCCTGGATAAATTTTCTCTCCCTTTATTAAAATTGGAAATATTTTTAGTAATGTCATCAAGCTTAGTTTTGAGACTAGTGTTATCTAACTCAACAATTTTAATTTTTTTTTTAACTCATGATTTTCAGAAGCTAGAGCATTATTCTTTTCTTTTTGAGCTTCTATTTCTTGACTTAATGGAGCGAGTTGAGAATTGTCTGAATCTTGAATTTTCTCAAGTTCTTCTTCTAATATTCTCTTCTCGTCTTTAAGCATATCTCTTTCGAATTCTGCTTTCTTCTGATTTTCCAGAGCTTCCTTATATTTTCTTTTGAGACTTTTTAAAGTGTCTAGAAGTTCTGAATTTATTTCTATCATATCATCAAAAGTTAGATCACTAACCTCATTATCTTTTGCCATGAAGCATTTGTTTGTTTGCTCCTTTGATTGTTCTTTATTGCTCTTCCTCTTCTTATTGCCTTGACTAGATCTCTTTGTAGCCATTTATTCTAGGATGTTGTTACGATCTCTAGAAAACCAGGCTCTGATACCAAATGAAAGTGCGGTGTGTATACAATTATAAGTGCCAATATAGTACACACGGATCGTGTAATATGGTCTACAATATAAATGCGGAAATAGACGATAATAGCATAGTAAATAAAAATAGAAAAATCACACCAGAGATTTTTATACTGGTTCGGAGCACCGTCCTACGTCCAGTCCCAGACTTCTATCTGGATTTTCACTATTAACTACCTCGCTTCACCCGGAGGAACAGGTTTACAACACCCGAACAACCGAACGGGATTTCACGCCTCTAATACACTGAGGACTTCAACACTTGCCTCTTACAACACAGAGGACTTCAACAAAAGAACAAATACAATTGTTGTTAACAACTTTTGTTCTTGAAAACACAGATTTGTCACTAGCAGTACACCCTTCCTATAATCTTATCCTCAAAGTATGCGAAATGATGTTTTGAAAAGATTAAGGAAAGTATATTACTTATTGAATCAAAGGATATGAAATAGTTTCAATGATTCAATAAATAATCGATAGCTTTTAGAATGCAGGAGTATGTATAAAGTAAGATCAGAGATTAGATTAAAAAGCATATAAAATCATGTTTTCATATATCTTGAATCAATGATTTAGATGAGTATATATAGAGAAAAATAGTTGTAACTCTTTGTGAACAGTTGCCATTAATAGATATGATTATTTGATGAAAGGTAAGAGATGCAACCATTGGAGAAAGAAGTGTCTTTTGGAAAAGGTTGCTCTCTGTTTAAAAACGGTTGACAGGTCAAAAAATGACCAGTAGACAGGAATTTGAATATATATATACGTTATGTTCGCTTGTGCACATTATCTGTGCATTCTGGGCAAAAACGGTCGACCACCTGGTTTTGACCGGTCGACCGGTTTTGTCCAAACTGCACAGTTAATGTGCACTCATATATATTTATATATATATTCGAAGATTAAAGGCATAAGATTATTTGAGGATAGATTTTAACATAAATAATCATTACTAACATACCAAATAATCAACCTCTAATCATATGGAGCTCTTTGTGTCTAAATAACTTCTTTTTGTCGATCACGGCTTATCCCTTTGTCAGAAATCAAAACTCTATAAAAATCTTGACTCAACAATTTCAATACTTCAAAAATAAATCAATATTTATTTTTTAAACAACTTCCCTCTTCATTCATAAATCCCATAATGAATCTATATTTCACAATATCCATGCATATACGATTTCAATTATTCATTTCAATATTTCTTTTCAATTTATCTTCAAAAAGATAAACTCTCAAAATATTCACTTTATATTGGAAAACATTTCCATACTTATTTATTCATAAGTAATTCACAGATTTTTATTTATTTTCAACACTTAGAAAATATTCGATATACTTAAATCGAGATTAAGTATATATCTCATTCTTTAAGGAAATCATTCTCTTAAACATATTTATTTGGGCCAAAACGAATGTTGCATAAAACATCGTTACGACAACCCAAAATCACTAGTATAGGGATTCGAAATTAAAATAGATATATAAATCCCAATACTATACAAAACATTTCCTTTCGAAAATCATTTACTATAACAACAGTGTTATAGTCCACCATTTCCTTTTATTTCTCGAAAACGTCTATTTCAACAATAAATGTTGAAATCTATGGTTTCGAATCTCAACACATTTTAAAACATCGTTAGATCGTTTTAATTCTGTTTCAAATATCACATTCAAAACAATTTCTTTAACATATTATTCACTATTCAAAAACGTGAATATACTACGTTAATCAATTTCATCCTTTTATTCATTTTATTTCAAAGGTTTATTCACAGTCAAAAACGTGAATATAACTCCATTAATAGGTTTCAACAATTTACTTATCAAAATAAGTCGTTTGCGGATTTATAAAACAACGTTTATAAATTCTATTTCTATTTATTTATAACAACTTCTTTTTATAAATTCCGTTATTAGCCTATTCAATTTATAACTCAATTATAAAACAAAGGTTCATATTATAAGTCAAATACTTATAATTTATTCGTTTACAAAAATCGTTCCTTTGAACTTCATAATTCTAAATCTTATAACTTATAAGATTCAATGATTTATTCAAAACTATTCTTTTAATAACTTTATAAAATTTATAAATCTTATTATTTATAAATTGCATTTATAACTTCACCATTTAAATTCTATAAATTTCATTTATAACTTCACCATTTAAATTCTATAAATTCCATTCATTTACAAAATTCAATTTCACTTCATTCAAACACTTATAAAAACTCGTTTTATAATTCAAAGGTTTTAATTTATAAATATCAATTTATAAATCCTTTATAAAATCAATTTATACTATTATTTTAAAACATCTTTAATCTCCTTCATTATTTCACCATTTTGATTCATAAAATAATTAAATTTTATAAATCCTATATTTAAAGTTTTCACAATAAATTCTAAAATCCCGATTAAACTATTTTATAAAATCAATAGCATCTTATTCTCAAAAATCAATTTTTAACTATATTTCTCAAAAATCATAATTTTTATAACTTTAAAAATTATAACGTTTATTTTTTTTAAAATGGATCAATTTCCAAACATACTGTATATTTTCAAAAATCACTTTATGAATCATTTTAAAATTCCAAAATTTGGTCCAATGATGCCACATACCAAATAGTCAATCACGACAACAACGATATCATATATCGATATGATAATCAACGAATATCAAAATATTCAGAATCAAATAAATACTGTTGAGGAATCCAGTTGGATCCCTCCAACCTGTTTCCTGCATCACAAACATTAGCACAATACCAATTTCGCTCCAGTACGAAATTATCGCGGTATATGGGATTTAAAATATTATCCGCTTAATAACGGCGCAATAGGGTCTCATCCGCTAAACAAAAAAATGCGGGGAATCAATAACTCCAATATATACATATGCCAATATATATATATATTGATATTATATATATAATACCAATTTCACTGTTTATGAAATATTCGCGGTATATGTTTTTAATAAATAACATCCGCTTACTAACGGCGTATAATGTCTATTTTAACAATCAATAGATAACAATTATCATTCAAACATGCATTCAAATATTTTATATCTAACTATTTAAAATAAAATCGAAACTGATTCGATTGAGTGAGAAGTTCTCACCTTGATTTTAAATTCCATTTTAGCGATTTATTTCGAATAAAATTAAACGGACGTTTAATTTTACCCAAAATTCTCACTAACTCCAAACGACTCCAAACCAACTCCATCGCGTAGTGCTCGTCCATACGATTCCAACGCAACTGGTTTCGCGCGTTTTTGACCTCGTATGAAAAACTTATGAATTTTTTGAACTTACACGAATTTAAACTTAATAATTTACAACAATTTATTAAATTTTAACCTATGTTACATCTTAGCCGTCCATCCACTTCAGATCCGTGCGCAGCCCCCCCTTCTCCCTCTCTTCTTCACGCATATGTACAGGCCGTTCGAACCCATTGCAAGATATTAGGGTTAAATTTATCGATCACCTCGCTCAACTTGAATTCGATCAGGAAGCTCCACCATGTTCGCCTTCCCCCATGCTACCTTCGGCCGCCACAGCTTGGAGCTCGGCCCCCTAGCTTGCTCGAAAAACGTGTATGAACGCGTGACACTCTCAGCTGCATTTCTCACGATCCATTGACCCTATCACGATCTTAACCGTTGAATAGGTCGATCACTCGATGCTCTACAATATTGTAGTTGGAAATTTCTCAAAATGATGCGTGGATTGGGAGTAATCGAAGGGGAAACGAGATGGAATTTCGGCCATTGATGGATTTGCTGGCGGCTAGGGTTTTGGATTAGAGATAATTTTTTTTTTTTATGAAGGGTAGGGGGTATATTTATAGGAAAAATTCGAACACTATTCATTCGAAAATTCCGAACTCCGATTTACGCGCCGTAACCAACGTTTCTAGGGTTTACCCCACGTTCTGGACACAATGGAACAGGTTTCGAAAGCTAATTCGGACATCTGTGCGAGTTATGGCTACAAACGCTCAATTTGAATTAAACCGATTTAAGCGATTTTCTAGGCGTTTTAATTCGTACCGGACAAACGGTAAATCCAATTGACTTGAAATTTGAAACCTTACAATAATATCACATTACGGATCCGATGAAACTGGTTTCGTCGAAATCCGAGACTTTTTGAAAAATGGCTATTTTAACTCGCCAAATAAAAATTAAAAATAATTCGATGCGTTTCGAGCTGCCACGCTCAAACGATAACTCCGATTGACACGAAAATTGAAATCCGGTAATAACTAACTATTACGGATTCAATGGAACTAGTTTCGTTCAATTCTGAGACTGTTAAATAATTGACTATTTTCACTAGTCGATTTAAATATTAAAATATTCAATTTTCACAAATTAACTTTTAATTCGATTTTAAAAGTTCTAAAATATCGTTCTAACTTCAACATGATAAAATAAAATTTTACAAATCATTTTCAATCATATTGAACTCGATTTTCAATTATTTCTATAATTTAACATATTAAATTATCGATTTAATTATCCAATTAAATCCAATAATTCAAATAAAAATTTATTTGACTTATAAATTCACTTATTAATACTTAAAATTAATTAAATACTCAAATTTAAATTAATAAAAATCCTGGGTCATTACAATCTGTATAATTGCTTTGTGCGAGTAACAATTTGTTAGATTGTATGACATGCATTCCATTTTAAGAGGAAATCTGACACATCAATTACAAAATCAAAGTACTACACAGTGGCTATGTGGTATTCGGAAACAAATATAAAATAAGCATAATCAGTCATAGGTATTCATATCACTAAGGCAAAAACAGATATGAATATAACAAGTGAACATCAAAGTAGTGGTCATACAAGATCCACTATATCACAAAAGAATAGGTATAAGTGCTAGACAAAAGAATATGTATACATCAAGGAGTCTCTATCTCGAATGTATAAAAGGAAAAACTACTAAGCTAAAGTAGTTAGCCAAAAGTCATAAGCTAGTCCCTACTAAGAAGTCAAGTGGAAGCACCTGAAACACCTCGGTCCGACCCGAGTATTATTTAGGAAAGAAAATAATAAACGGATCAGTCTAGCTATAAATATCAAATAAAATGAGATGTATAAGAGATATAACAGAAATACATGATAACAATGAAAATCAAATAATATTTCAAATCTTCTCAAAATTCAAAACACCAAAAAGAATGTCATATTCTTTAGCTTATTCACCAAACCCAAAATATTGACAAAACATATCAACGTCAAATCGCAAAAATTGGTGAATCACGTATTCCAGAAATCAATAACTAGAAATCCAAAAAACATAAAGGGGGAGGCCTATCACAAACGGGAGCATGAAAAATTATCAACGCGTGTATCACAAAAGGAACGCTATTCCATGGTCGCTAACCATCAAGTTTGGGCCGAGGCTCCACAAACGGCTCGAAGACCATGGGTCGCTACCCCACCAATTTGAGCTGAAGCTCCATCGAAATAGGGTTTAGTCCCCTACACAAAAAAAGGACATTGCACGTCGCTAGTCTAAATCACAAAATGATCATCATTGATCGATAAGTGTAAATTACACTAAGCTAGTAAATAAATGAGTTAGGCTTCATGTCCTATAACCACCGGCTTAACTTAATTATTTACGAACAAATTGTAGATTTCCACTCGACAATTGTCATGAGATTTCAATTGAATAAGTCCAAGAATTAACCGACGAAGTAAAAGCAAGCGTTTTATACCACTTGTTTTGTTAAGCCGTTTAATTAGATTTCTCATAGGAATGAAGTAAAGGTTTAAATATACTAATAGATTGGAAAACAGTTTTAAAAACAAGTTTTGTATTAAAAGTAACGTTGAAATCATTTTTGTGAAAGAGTTTGAGTATTTACTTCTAGTATAGAAACCTTTGTGTTTAAAGTGACAAATCACAGAAATGATTGTAAAAACAATCTATCGCCAAAAATCCACATTCGAATACATGAATTCAAACCATAAAAATCGATATCAAGTCCAATCAAATGGATATTCCCAAAAATCCATAAATGAAGTCATCAAAGTCGATAATAATTGACAATAACTAACCGGATCAACAAAATCGATAAAAACTGGAAATTGGAAATCCACTTAAAAACAGCTAAAATAGGAAAAAATGCACAGGACCAAACATCTAGTTGGTTTGGCTAGACGTGTGACTTGGGATTCAAAAAATTTATTTTTCTTTTCTCTATTTTATTTTTAATTTCAGAAGGCTCCCAGACGTCTAGTTGGTTTGGACCAGACATCTGGTCCAAGTTTCTGCCATATTTCTTTTTCTGCCATATCTTTTTTTCTTCTGGTGCCTTAACCAGACGTCTGAGTTCTTCAACCAGACGTTTGGTTGCCTGTACTGGGAAACAGTTTGCCTAGGTCATTAATGGACAAATCGATTTGGAAGCGATCAGATGAGCGACGAAGGCTAGGGATTTATGCCAAGCGACAACCCAGTCCTATAGGCTCTTCGATACACTCCAAATAACATGTCCAAATGTCCAAAATAGGATCTTCAAAGATTTTGATTTCAAAACACCAAAATTTTGAAAATTCACCAACCAATTCAAATCAAAAGCAATTGAACATGAAATAGATGTTAGAAATTCATACGTAACAACAATGAAAGCTATAGACACAGTTGTGAGTTCAAGAACTCACCATTAAACCCAAATATAGAAATGAGAAGCTCTAAAACAAGCTAGAATTGTTCTCTCTTCAACAACACCTCCAGAATCTTCAATTTATTATCAAACGAATTGAATTTCCTAAGCTAGGATTGTTATCTCTTCAACAACACCTCTAGAATCTCCTCTCTTTCCCCTATTTTTCCTATAGCTTGAATGTTAGGAATTATTATGAGCAGAATGAACGAAGGGGTGAGGAGTTAGGGTATTTGGTAGGGGAGTTTGGGTTCTCTTGTTGGGTTGGTAGGCTAGAACCGAACCCAAAGCCCAAATGAAAATACCAAAATCCTAATCAGCTCCAAACATATCGATGTTTATACTGAAACAAGTTGTAAACGTGGTTTTAAAATCAATGAAAGTGGTCTTGAGTCCCGATTCGGCCGTTTGCAAAAATTCACATTTCGAACTTTAAGTTCAACGAATGATGCTATGTTTAAATAAAACATTTAAATATACAATCGTAAAATAGGCAGTTTGTTACACACAGAAGCTACTACCGCCCACCTCAGAACACACACCCATAATCAAAATTGAGGGGTGGCCACCAAATCATCACAAAGTCATAATATGGTATTAAAGAAATGTCTCTGATCGGAGGTGCGACCTCACTTGGCCCGGAATGGCTCCTGTTTTAGTCACATCTAAGCTGACTCACGGGAGTCAGGGTCACGTCATATCTTATATAGAAATCGTTCGCCAAACCATCCTACTTTATTTCTGGAATCTCACCCATTTACACAGTTGTTAAAGTGGTTTTCGGTAGTGGCAGGGACTATGACAATATCTGATCTCGGTCTCCTTAATAACCAAATGCTTATTTCATACTAGATGGTTCTTTTACGTTTCAAAAGTCAGTTCACAATTTATATCAAAATATCATATTCAATTTCAAATCATATCTCTTCCGAAATCATATTCACTTCAAACGACATTCACTTTCAAATCGTATTCACTTTTGAAATTCATATTCACTTTGAAATTATTGATAAGTTCTGCAAATTAATTCTTCATTCCAAAATCATCTTATTCACTCAAATAATTTTTCAGAAAGGTATAAATTCCAAATTACAACTTAGGTTGTATCATCATCTAGGATTTTAATATAAATACTTCAACTTCACACAGTCTGAAATTTTAGAAAATAGTTTAGGTAATTATAAATAATTTATATAGTTTTAAAATAGTTTAAATAGATTTAAAATAGTTTAAATAGTAAAATATTTAAAATAGATTTAAATTTGATTTAATTAGTTTTAACATGATTTAACTAGATAAAATATATTTATATTTATATTAAGTAGATTTTTAAATAGGTTAAATAGATTTAAAATAGATTAAATAGATTTAAATTTTATTAAATAGATTTAAAATAGATTAAATAAATTTAATTAGTTAAAAATAGGTTAAATAGGTTAAATTGTACTAAATAGGTTGTAATAGATTAAAATAAATTAAAATAGTTTTAAAATTGATTAAAATAGTTAATTTAATTAAAACAGTTTAAATTAGTTTAAATATATTTCAAAGTTATATCCAAACATTTCAATAACTCAATTCCACTTTGACACTTCAACTTTGAAATTCAAATTTAAATTCTTTGAACAATTCAGTAGTAAATCCCAATTTCAACATTAATGCTTAGATTATCAAAATAATTCAATATATACTAATCGATTTCGATTTCAAAATACTAATTGACTGAATTCGAAATTTAAAGAATTAAAAATCATTTAATTTAACCAATCCGGTGTTTGTATATAATTTTCTACCCTAGGTCAAGTGATATGGATATTTATCATTTCAATCCACAATTTAAAGTTTTACAGTTATATATCATTTCAAACTGTAATCCCGAATTTAATAAAAATCCATAAAATCGTTCGAGTCTATCATTTCAATCCATAACGATTTTTCCCTAATTTATAGATCATTCGGGTACGTATCATTTCAACCCATAGGGAACTCGTAATATTGTAACTATAAAATACAACATCCGTTCATCCAATATCCACAGATCAAACATACATCACAATCACCATCCAAATAAATTAATAAACATCAATAGATAACTGATAATCAATAACAGGTATTAAATTGACAAATTAAATTCAATATTAAATTAAACAATGATTAAATGCAATAAAAGTCAATTTTAACCAAAATGAAAATTTAACATACCAAACAGCAATCAATAAATCTCTAATCACATCATAAATTTAATTCAACTAACATAAGATAATTTAGTAATGGTGAGTGGGTCAAAACACTCAACTTCGATTTTAAATCGAATCAAAATCCAATTTCAGGCCAAAATTCAAACAGTCTCAGAATTCGTCCAAACCAGTGTCAACCACTCATAACTGCCATGTCACAATGATAAAGAGCCGACTTCACATGTTCATCTAGACACGCTGGAACACAGACCATGGCCGAAACCAAACTTTGACAGCCACATATGAATGCCTTCGGCCATCAGAAGCCCGTCGACTAACTCCATTCAACTCGGCGTGCATAGCCGCACCAGCCTATGGCCACGACGTCACCTCTACCTACCTCTAACGCCTGCGCCGCCACCAAATTATCTAGGGTTTCGAACCCTAATCCAATTTTAGCCATCAATATGACCGTCACTTGACCAAACGAATGCCACCGATGCGATCCCCATGCTACTCTCCATAAATCCTTACCCTTTATTTGTTGATCGGACGAAGATCATCGAACAACAATGAACGGTCGAGACTTCATCACCCAATTCAGGCCACGCTGAAACCCAAATCAAAAAACAAACAATATATTTGACTTGCGCTCGTAGAGAGCTTCAAAATGATATATAATTCGATATAGTTTGAGGAATTTTAATTTTCGATTTAATTTTGGTTTGCAATTGAATTTTGAATGGGTTTAAGTTTGTCTGCCATTGGAAGGGAGGAGCGATGGAATTGTACGTATAGAAAAATGGAATAAGAGATAGTTAGGGTTTATAACTGGCTATTTATAGGCAGATCAGAAATAGTATGGAATGGACTGGATCGATTTGAAAGTTGAACGATAAGTGACCCAAAAAGCCCGTTTCGCTCCCGAAACGAAATTGGGTCATCCCATATATCAAAATAGATGTTTTCTATATTTTTAAACTCAATGGAACAGCTTTCAAGTCCTAATTCCATTATATGAAGAAGTTAGCTCGAAATCAACCTATTACAAATTGATTTCAATTAAATTGATTTCAATTAAATTAATTTCAAGTAAATTGATTTTTACGCGTTTCAAATCTGTACGAACAAACGACAAATCCAATCGCTACGAAACTTGAAATTCTACAATAATTCACAGTTATGGAACCGATGAAACTGGTTTCATCGAAATCCGAGTCAGTGGCCAAATTGGGTATTTTCACATTAATTAAATAAATTAATATTAAATTAATTAAATCAACTTTTTAATTCAAATTTGACAATTTACAATTTCTATCACTTTAGACTACTAAGAAATTTATAGTCCTTTAAAACAAATTTCTATATCAATACAATGTTGAATATTGCATCCTTTACAGTGTTTAATTTCAATTTCGATAAGTTCAGTAATTATAAATTAAACTTCCAATTATTTCATTTGTTTGACTTTTTATCCTATTATTCAATCACTTATTAATCTGCAGATATAATTAACATTGGTTCACTATTCATTATATTAATATTCTCCAATTTCATCCTTTTATTTATATTAGTTATTATATTCTATTACATTGAAATTTTGTCAATTATTTTATAATATAGAATCATAATAAATTAATTTATTTTTGTTTCACTCTTTTTACAACATCAATTATTCCCCTATGAATATAATTACATTTCCATACCCTTTTATTACATCCACAATTTGTAGTTACTGTCTTAACTTATATTAATGTAACATTTAATTTCTTTTAATTATAATCAATTAAACATATTGGTAATAAACAATAATCGTCACCATTACTACATTTAATAACATTTGTGAGTTTATTATTTACAAATAATGTTATAACTATTACTACCCCATTACTATTATCAGTTACAATTAATTACACGTATTTCATTAATTAATCAAAATCTGAATTATTACTTGCTCTTTTAATCCTAATTATCCATCAATACATACATTACTATAATTTGTTTACAAACCTATATCAATTATAACTCTTTACTCCTTTTGACTAATTGGAATTATATTTAAATCAGTTATCAGTTACCTTAAATTAATACTATTTCGCTTTATATTCAGTTATAGTCTTATTATAAATTCACAAATTTTTATTTCTTCCAACATTAAATTACAAAACTTTATTAATTAACAATTTTTAATTATCGAAAATTACAGATCGTTACACCCTCCCCTACTCAAAACTTTTCGTCTTCGGAAAGGAAAATGAAGGGAAAAGAAGGAATTAAGTAATCAATATATCTTATTCAAAATAATAAATTTATAAACAATTAATTTACATAATTAAATAATTTAAATAAAGTATATAAATTTATAGCAATTAAATCCATTTTATTCAAGTTAATAAAAGTTTGGAAAATATTTCACAAAATTTTTCTAAGTCCAAAATTCGCGGAAAATTTCGGTAGAGACTCCTTTCTGCGGAGAGGTCCGAAAGAAATAATAATATCAATAATAACAATATATATCATATTTCCAAAATAATATATCCCAAACAGCGGGAAAAACAATATAATATTGCATAAAACCGTAATCCAAGAATGTACCTATTTATCGGGCAAATAATGCTTATTTCTTGAAACCAAAAGCAGTAGATTTGCTTCCATAACCTGTATCTCACTTATATAATCCAAAGAAGTTAATAATTATGTAAAAAAGAAATATTAAGTTGTTTCAACTAACAATAGCAAAACAATCACAACATAACAAAAGTCACTTTGCAATCAACATACTATCATTACATGCAATTAAAGCAATCGGTCGTCCATTTATAGCAATCAAAACAAATGGTTTGTTCGGGTTTAGAACTTCTAATCATTTATCCAGAATGTTGTAGTCATCTATAGTACTAACTTCTAGTGACTAAATACGGCTACGTTAATGGTATCTATAATATTAGAAGCACTTGAATATGAAACAAATCAAAGATTTCAAAACAACATTTTTCCACTACATTTTAAAACACATGTTCCATATTCATATCACATTATCCCAAATACATTTCCTAGGCAATGATAAAATATACTTATTACAAACTACGCCAGGAGCGACATATAAAGAACTGAAACTATTAAATAACTATCTATTAGCCACCTGCTTGCCTCCGGTGGCTTTATTCGTCATCGTATTAAAACCTGAAAGAACCTCAACCCTAAGCCTACTCAAATCAATTTTGAGCACCCGAGAGTTTAAGGGGAAAAACATAAACTTCGATTCAGACATAAAGCCTGATGTGAATAATACTATACGTCTCTGTTATTAATGTTAAGTGAAACTATGCCGCTTAGCGGAATGGTTTTCCCTCACTAACATCCTTTTAAATCATGTCTTTTGCAAGTGTTTTCCTACAACCAAAACTCGTTAAATACTGCAAAGCATCATTATGTAAACATACACATCAGGTAATAAAAGAACTATTTGTTCAAATTTATTTTATTTAGCTAACTATTAAACTTTGGCTGACTCGGGCCTACCAGACAATATAAACAAAATTTATCTAACATCATTAGACAATCATCTTTTGGACGGTCTTCGCCTAACTATTCGTTAAATACTTCTCTTCTAGATGGTTTCTCCCTAACTTAACATCTCCTAGGGTCACCTAATGCTAATGGTTTGGCGGGCTCACTAATAACCTATCTGTATCCAAATATATATTCCCTTCTGTGTGTAATTATAATTTTAGTCTTACCTGTGACAAAGCCCAACACACTAGAATTTTAGCCAAAAACTAGTTCAGGCCAATAGCTTACGTATAGGGCACGACCCTATACCAGTCTCATCTGATATTCTAATACCTGAGTCATTTACACTTAGGGATCCCTTCCCATAATTTTTCGTGAAAACCTTTACAAATTGATTTAAACCTTTAAATCAAACACACATAAGGAAAATACATAATCTCTATGTTTTACCCAAAAACACCTTACCATGATATATATATATACACACACATATATACATACTTTACCCAAACCTTAGTTAATGAAAACATTTAAACACTTGAAAGTACCTCTTTCGAATCCATTTAAAGTACCCTTTCCTAAACCATTGAAGACATCTATTTGAAACCAAGTAAAACCTTTTATTTATCTAGGCCGAAAGGCCAAAACCTTCCTTTCGAAACCATTCTTAAAACCCTCTCGAAACCTATGAAAACCTTCCATTCGAAAGCTTCAAAGCCTTAGACATCATCTCATAAAACACTTCAAAACATTGACTTTAGAAACCCTTGGAAAAACCCTTCATTTCAACCCTTTCGAAACCATTAGAAACATTACCTTTCGACTCCTTCGAAAACCTAGGGGAACCACCCCTTCGAAACCATTTCGAAACCTTTCGAAAGCATTAAAACTTTATAAACTCAAAACTTTCTAAAGCACTTGGGTTCAATTTAAAGCATGAAGAAAAACACCTTTCAAAACCATTTTAATCATCTCTTTCGAAACTATTAGGTAATACTTCAATGGGAACAAAAGGGTCTATAAATCATTTAAGTTAAAAGCCTACCTTTCAAAAGCTATCCCTAAGTAAAGAAGTGATGGTGTCGAAACCATACCTTCGAAAGCATTTGAGAAGTGACTAATTTTAAAAGCTAATTATACCTTTCAAAACCATTGACTTCGAAAGGCAGAAAGGCGGCGGATAGGGGTTTCAACCCCTTTGAAAGAATTACTTAAAACGAAAGTGCATTTAAAATCATTGGACCAGGTCCTAAGCCAGCCCAGTTGAAAGCTAACTCTTTGAAAGCAAAGCAGGCGGTACCTCATTTTAAACAAAGGCAAGCTTTGACCCCTTCGGAACCCTACGTTTCGATCCTTTACCTTCCGCTTCTATCCAATTCACTACGTACCAAGTATAGATACCATGTGCATTAGTTTCGAAACTAATGGGGGTGAAAGGTCTAAGTCGGAACCCTAGTACCAAAAGTGATGGAACATGCTAAAAATATGTATTTTTTTTTTAACTCAAAAGGGAAAACTTTTCAACTAACCTGCTATTGTTTGTCAAATTCTCACTGGTTGCTAGATCTTTTTTTGAAAAGTGCTGCCAATATTTTCAAAAATAAACAACGAATTTATTTTACAATGTGCCCATTCTCCTTAATTAAATATATAAAATATTTAAGTCCCATATATTAAATAATTTATATATTCACGAAAACATTTTGAAAAATTCTATAAAAATTCCAAAAAATTATTTTCAATATGTTTTCTAACATATATAAATTTCAGACCCAAATGTTTATTTATTTAGTCGCAAATAATTTAAAACCGAATTAATCATTTCCTTCACTACAAAATTAATATGAAATCCACGTTATTTCAAAAAATTATGAAAATTGAAACCTATCTCTAAATTGTCACTTCTGGTCCATATTTAAATTCGCAAGGTATTTGGATGTCAGTTGATAGGGTTTTCATATCAAAATATGTCATAAAAATAAATATGAACATGCATAAATCATCAACAAGCATATGTAAACTTTTAATCATTCAAAACATGGTATAAACATGCAAAAATACTATGGATTATTCTTAAAGCCGAAAACCATTATAATAGTGAGATGTGGTAATTATTCACCTTGGCTTTGTGATTTAGGATACGAGATTTGATCCTGATTAAGTGATTTGATTCTCCCTCTTGAAAATCCTAGCTTTATCTTTTCTTGAGATTGCTAATGGTAGTCGGCCTTGGAAATGTTTTTGCTTGAGAAAATATGAAATTAATGTAAAGTCCGGTTTTTCCGTACTCTTTGAATCGACAATAAACCACACATGTCTAACTCAAATTGCACGAAAAGACGGATCTTTAAGGGTGATTAAGAAAAGTAGATAGAACAGAATCTCACTAGAATAGAATAACATATAATATTGAAAAAATATTTTTAAAGCGGAAAACTATTAAATACATATATTAGAATCTAACCTAAATTCAGCTTGGATAGTTATAAACATCTGTCCTTACAATTGCTGACAAACAACAAACAAAATACACTAAGTACAGCGGATAATAGAGTATGCTCATACGTCGATGAATATCTCCAGCTCTCCTCTGGAAACTCCAACCGTCTTCAACTAAACCTGAAACTACTCCGATTTGACCCGGGTATTGAAAATACCCAGATCAGGCTTGATAAACCAGCATGAGAAAAACTCAATAATAAACGACAGTGTCATATATCAGCCTTTGAATAAAAATCTTTTGAAAAGAAAGAGTATCTCATAAGACCACGCCTACACATAAACACGGATGATTATTTACCTTATGATAACTGAAACACTTTTATATCAAAACCTTTGATATTATTTCTAATGACATTCTTTAAAAACATTTGCAAGTAAACTTATCAATCTTATCCGAAATGGTTACCCCTATAGCATTTCGAGGCTATTCATTACGCCAATACAAACAAAACCATAGGTTCTTAGTGGAGAATGGATTTTCATACAAATGACCAGGCGCACGATCTACCTTCCGAAGGGGTACACCTCTAGATGGATGTCCCAAGGACCATCACAAAGGATCCTCTACCAACACAAGACCGGCCCACCTCTTTAACTAGATGGTACTGAATATGTCATCCCCCAGTCGTTACCGACCTTTATTCGAGGGCCCTCATAGCATACACCACATTAATTTACACCCCGCGTCATAGCGGGAAGAAATATATCTAGAAGGGGATGACCATACCCTAATTGGGAATGACCCACTTAGCCTTGCCGCATCTAATCCTATTTCGGTCATTTTCGGTTTGATGAGGCTTGAGGCTACGATTACCTTTTCACAAAGTACATATCACATCTTTGAATGCCACATTGCCATTTCCGTTAACTACTAATTGCCTTCCACAAAAATACAACCCTTGAGCTCGTACGTCTCAAGGAGGGTGTTAATCTAAGAGAGGTTGCCTTTTCCGCCACCACTGATGTATGTTTGTAAAAACCAATGTACGTAATCGTTAGAAATACAATGTCAGACAGACGTCCATACAAGTTGTCCGGGAACAGGACAAACCGAAGGCACTCTCCTACTGCCACTAGTAGCGAGTAGTCCTCGCAATCTGCTAAATCTCCACAACGAGGAGACCACTGCTATATATAACTCCGGAGCTACCCAGAGCAAGTCAACAAGCATTCCTCACGCTATAAAGATCCACGGTCTTCAATAATCATCATCTTCAACATGTCTTCACATTCGAACGTATACATTGGTTCAAAGTGGTTTTCGAATGGGATTTACCCAAATCCGACCCCCGTTCCTTTGAAATCCAATATCGATAGAAAGTGAATATGAGTATACAGGATTTATTAAGTCTCTTTTCAATTTAATTCTTTTCGAATGATTTAGAAATCTCTTTCTTTTGACCTAGGATAATTTCTAAGAAATTCATTCTTTTACTTTGGACAATATCTCAAATGTCCTTACTTAATTCTTGATCCAAATTTCTTTACTTTTTAGTCGGGTCAAAAACAATGTTAATTAAGACATCGTTTACGATAAACCCTAAATCAATTTTAACAACATTTTAAAGTAAATAGGATCATAAAAATCATTCATTTTTGGAGATTGCTTAACTTTTGGATAATACCAATCTTCTTTTATTTTGGAAAACTTAACAGAATCTTTTTTTATTTAAGAGCATCCGGGCTTTCCTTTCGATCTGTTCCACCCCTCGCCTAAGAAAAGAAAACATAGGCCGGGTCAGTTCACGGCACTGGTTGCTCCATCCCTAACCTTAGTTAAACACCTTGTTTTATCTTCGCAGATCTCACAGGCGGGACAAATGTACTAGTCGTTTCCGCATACTCCGATTTTCAACTTTATTTTGGAATTTCTTATAAATATTCCAAATTATCTTTCAAAAATGCTTAATTATCCTTTTTAAAACATTCACAATTTATTCTGGGAAACGTCGTTACATTTAAACTCATATTGCAAAAGTTATAGAATTCGCAGCAGAAAAGTGCTGCGGAAAGTGCTAAATAAGCTTATTTGAATTAGATCAACTTTAAAACATTCGATGATTCATATTTTCCCATACAAATATCTTTTAAACCATTTAAATAAATTTATCAAATTTATTCCATATTTTTTCATAATTAAAAACATCCATTTGAACAGATTTCCTGTTACGGTCACATAACTGCACTAGCGCGATTTTTCTGGAAAATTGATTTGGACTTAATTCAAAATATACTTATCGAAAATTTGATTGTCTTTCTTTATTTCGAAGATATGGATATAATAGTCTGGAATTTTCTTATCTCGAAGAATTCCAAGTTATATTCCACACTACACATTCATTTGAACTTTTCGACGCGAAATCACGAACTACCGTTGCGCGACGCACCTAGTTTTAACTTATTTTTCAATATTTGAAATAATCTATTCAAATTGAATTCTATTACTTATAAAATCATTACAATTCATTTTAAATCAATATTCTCACTTTTTTTAAAGCTTTTAAAATGTATTTTCACTATTACTATATTATAATATTATTTAATTCCTATTATTTTAATATTAAATTTTAAATTCCAATTTCAATTCTAATCTCAAATTAAACTCATTTAAAACTTAGATTTCAAATCTAATTTCAATTTAAACTTCAATTCAATCTCAAACTAAACTTCACTTTTTCAAAATCGATTCCAAATTCACTATTCATCTTAATTTCAATTTCTATTTAACTATCCTTTTCAAATCCGTTTCACTTAAAATTTCAAATTCTCTTTTATTTTAACTTTAATTTCACTTCTAAATGAAAAGAGACTTATTTTTCCACAATATCTCATATCACTAATATATTGTCTTATTAACAAAGTGATTACTTAATCAAAATGAACATATCCAATATTCATATTTATCACTAACATAACATCCATTCAACCAATCACATACATATGATTTCAAATCCAACATTCACTATTAATATCATAACGGGATATATTATCACAATTCACTTAATTTACTAACTATCAAATTATCCATATTAACAATCAATTTGGTATAAACATTCATACGTCATAAGGGTGTAAATGTGTTTGTTTTAACATAACTAAAATATACATTCAAAAGCAATGAGAATTTCTCACCTTTAACCAAAAATTTTAACTTCCTACCATCATTCATTTAATTCAACGCTTCACTAAACCTTTCTAAACCTTATCATAACCATGCTTCCAAGTGCTTGACCATCTCCATCTCTACTTTCTTTGCTCACGTCCTCCGCTTATCAACTCCCAAACTCACGGCCTAAGGCCCTTTTTAAGAAGAGAAGAAGAAGAAGTGAATTAAGAAGAGATTAGAGAGTAACAAGTGGATTAGTGCTTAAGCACTCCACTATTTTTAACCCTCCTACCTCTCTTAAAGAGGAGAAGCCATTAATGAGCAAAAGAAAGCTCAAAAATGAAGAAGAAGAAGAAGAAGAATGAGAGGTGTGAAGAAAATGAGTGAAAGTTTAGTGGTATCTATAGCAAAAATTTCCTATTTGAATTACATTTTTAACCTTAGCCAAAATGACTAAAATACCCTTCTACTTTTTGAATTTTCAACTTACTTTATTTCCTTTCCAAGATGAGAAAGGATGTGCATTAATGAGAAAAGATGGTTTAGTAATGATGTTGTTTTTATGTCAAATCATGTCTTTTCACTCTATATACATTTATTTAAACTTTTCAAAAGTAAACTCCTTTTGTCTTTTAGTGCTAAATGTAAAGTGTTTAAATAGTTTGTAAACTTGTATTTATAAGTTAGAAAATATATCGAGTTGCAACAACTTGTCGACAAATTTTACCGTCAAAATTTAACGTTTTTATTAAGCTATATATTGAAGTAAACCAAACTTTAAAATGAAATTTTTACCTCTTTAAATAAATTAAAACAAGTCTCTTTATATTTAAAAATCATATTTAATTAATATCAAAATCTCTATTTTTACAGTGTATGTAAAACTAACAAAATGCGACAAATTTTGGTTATTTTTGTAAAACGATTATTAACAAACTTTTAAATCTTTTTTTGAAAGAAGGTTCAAATTTTTCTATTAAAGAACAAAAACAATATTTACAAAAGCCAAAAGGCATAAACACAACAAAACAAAACCAAAACGTTACACAGGCCTACAATACTTATACAAATAATATACCCGAGGCCTACAAATTCGAGCCCATTTATTCGAAGTTTCGAGATTACTCTTCGTATAACAAAAATGAAGAATGGTCAGCACTTCCAGATACTTCAATAATTCATCTCCGAGAAATTCCTTTAATGGCGGCATTATAAAAATAATGAAATTCTTTTTCAATATGCTCTTCTTTATCATCAAATCTCTTCTCTTCTGCTTTTGTTTCTTGTACAAAGCACTCTTACATTTCAGAGGATGTCCAGAAAAAGCAGTGCAAACTCTCCTTCTAGACGAAACAACACAGTACTTGTAAAGATAAGTTAATGTCACTTTATAGATTTAAAACTTTGACTGAGAAAAACTAATTATTTTCTCTCCAAGTAAGTTACTCGAACTTGAGGCGGGAAGACAACATCTTCTTCCAGATCTAAACCATTCCAGTCCTTAGCTAGCAAAAGATCTCTATCAGACGTTCATAGATCCAGAAAATGTAGATCTTAACTAGATAATTCTCTGACTCCCTAAAGATGATGTCTTTAATGTTTTTATATCATTTTAAAAGTTTATTTGTTAGGTATCTCCATATCTCTCTGAAAAACACTCAAAACATCATCTCCTGTTGCTAGTTCTGAGTATATCCAAAACCAGTGACCAGAGACCAGAAACTCCTCAGGACTACAAAAGGTAATAATCTGACACTCAAAGCTGTGTGACTGAAAATAAGTAATTGACAAAGATCTTTGTGTTTAAAAACTCCAGGAACAAAGCAAGCAAGTTCAGCCAGCGTTGATCCTAAGCCCGGACAGGATGGACTGCAATCTGCAACTAAACTATCTAGATCAATTATTATTGTTAATTGTAAAATAAAATGTAATATAAAAGAGGGAGAGTGAGGTCTATGTAAATAATATAGGTACAGGTTATCCTAAGCCAGGAACAGAGATACGCGGAGGTAGCAGGTGAACGACTCATATGATTATGCAGATGTATCCCCAATACAGCGTTGGGAGGTATATCCCCATTTCATAGCTAATTTTTCATTCATGCCTGTTATGTTCTTGAAATGTTTGGATTTCATCATTCTGATGTTCATTGATTGGTGGATACTGGTACAGATCTGAGTAAATGTTGTATTCCGGTTCTGAAAAATCTTTTCATTTCTTGCTTTCCATATATGCCACACACAGACCGAGAGAGAGAGTTGTAATAAATCTGACTTTAAACTTTTAACTCTTGAATAATAAACGATTTTCTGTAAATCCTCCTTCAAAGAAAAGGAAAACAAACTTTTTGGAGATTTAAAAAATTTATTGCAGCTCCAAAGCCATAACTTTTCTGTATAACTACATTGAAAAAATAGATGATCTATAGTTTCACTGTAATTATTACAGAAAACACATAAATGATTCACGGATATCTGTTTCTGTAGAAGTCTTTCTTTAGTCAGTAGATAGTCATTCACGGCTTTATACAGACAAACCGCCATTTTAGGAATATGAATTTTATTCCAGACCAAAGA
The DNA here is from genome assembly GCA_030765085.1 of Allium cepa. Taxonomy (NCBI): domain Eukaryota; kingdom Viridiplantae; phylum Streptophyta; class Magnoliopsida; order Asparagales; family Amaryllidaceae; genus Allium; species Allium cepa. The sequence goes on from CM060945.1 coordinate 419,264,246, forward strand.
TGACCAATATTTATTTTCAAAACTGGTTCTAATTGTGTTCCATATATTTTTGAACCGATATAAACCATTCTTGGTACATTTCCATGACCAAAAGTCCCTTTCCTTATCTTTGTGAATTTTAACTCCTTCTATTTCTGCATGTATTTGAAATAAAAAACTGTACGAATCCCATTTCCATTCACCATTCTTTAAAATCCTGCTTAGAAGCAAATTTTCCGAACCGGTTCTGAAAGCTGTGTCTCTACCAATACGTTTCATAATAGAGCTTCCATTCAACCATGGGTCATACCGTAAAGAAATAGTTTTACCATCAACAATGTTAAGAGAAAGGAATTTCAAAACTTTTAAATCTTTTAACATACTTTTATTATCTTTATTATATGTTTTAAATAAGATTTTACCTTTTTAAATAAATATATAAATTCATTTGTTTAAGTCTTTATTTATTATTAACAAAACTTAACTTTTGTCGATTTGTTCTAAAATCCAAATTTATACCTTTTAATTTATTTACTATAAGAATAAATACTTATTTATTATATATAACATGTTTATTTTAAGATTTAAACACCTTTTTAAATTCAAAAATAAGTAAAATCTCTCATTTTCGAAGTAGCGAAATTATGGGTCATTATATTCTCCCCTACTTAAAAGCATTTCGTCCTCGAAATGAAAGTTAGATAAAGGAATCTATCTCATACTTATATCCTCAAAAAAAATTGGATTATTTCTATTGACGATAGAAAAGAAGAAAGTCGATATCATAAAAACATTAAAACAAATGATGCCAAACATACATACAAAGATTTTCCACATTAACCTGAGTACATATCACGTACTTACGATTATATACACATACATCAAGTCAAACTTCTATCGTACCCATCCTAGTGCATACTGAACACTTAAGACAGAATATACAACAACCAAACAAGATTAAAAAGAAACAACCACATTGATACTATATCAAGATAAACGAATACAACCACATAACTCATTCGCTGTCCTAAGCATGTACTATATTTGAGGTCTATATATATGCATACCAAAACATCAGTCCAACCACTATATCTTAGTGCCTACTATTTGAGGTAACTATCCAACTACTAAGTAGACAGACACAATACATCATACTATATGTGATATTTGATTCGATCTATTATTCAAATCCATAACTTTTCTTTTGAACTAGTATCGATCCCTCGATTTTCTAATGTGGACTTTGATCAGACTTCTTGATCATAAACCCTTGCTTCCCTTGCATAGCTCTCAACTATGATAGAAAACTCGTACATAATCATAAACTCTCATTAATGCTCGCCGTCAAGAATCGAGTGATAAATCCTTTTTCGGATTGGTGTAAACACCTCAAAGTTATGTTCTCAAATCTTAGATCAAAATTTATGTACTGAAATAATCTACGTTTAACTTATGTACTTATTCACATTCATCTTTACCTAATACATTTCTTCAAAATTTCTATTAATCCAAGTTTATTTCACAACCATTTACTTTCTTCTAAATACATTATTACTTAAGCATACAGATATGACTTAAACTTATATAATATACCTTTACTTCTTAAGAGTATATATACATATCCCCAAAATTCAAATTGTTATTACTTCAACTAAGGTGTTTAACTAATATGGAACTCTACTATTATCTCAAATTAATAAGTTATAAAACTCAACCCTTAGTTTTCTTTATCTAAGGTTTTCATTTAGCTAATATTATTTATCCAATCCATATATTAATAAGACAACTTTACTAAGTGTACATATTTTCCTTACTAATTCTATGATTAACTACTTAACTTATTTACCTATCCATTTTCTAAATCAAATTTTTTAACCTTAAATCCATCAAATACCTTATAGTCAAATTATGAAACTTAAATTCATGTGGTATTTGTTATTTAAAATTTTCATCCAACAATCAACCTATTAACCATATTATTCAAAAATATCGACTTCTATTCTTACTTCATTATGAATTACGAATGTTACCCTAAATGTATCACTAATTCAAAATTTTATATTAGGATGATATTTCTTATATCTTTTGTTCCTAAATTTCACTTTGATTTTAACCTAGTCAAAGTGTCTAAATTTCAAATTAACTTAACTCCTTATAAGTTATAGAACTTCCCTTTCATATTATATTTACCCAAAATTTCAATTTTGGCTTATTTTTTCTATTTCATTGATAACAAATTTTTTTCTATGTGTACATTTTCTCTTTACTTTCTCTAATTACAACTTGTAGCTTCAATATTATCATCAAATATCATACAATCAAATTGTGAATTTTACTTCACAATATATTTGTACTTAGCTTTTAAATCCATCCATTATCACTTAATCATTATTATTTCTTAATACTACATAAATAAGGGTATATGATTAAAGTCCTAAATTCTAGGTTTCAACTAACTGATTCTATATGGAATATCTTATAGTCAAATTGTGCAATTCTAATCACAAGATATTCATATTTTAGCTAAGCTAAATTACAACCAATCCTTAATTTCTAACCAAAAAATAATAATATCCCCTTTGATATTTATAATATAAACCCAAGGTAAAATTATTTCATTTATCAATTTATTTTAAAAACAAAACCATTCTTACAATACGCTCTCATATATATATATATATATATATATATATATATATATATATATATATATATATATATTACACTCATAACTCATTTTAGGGTGTTACTAACCCTATCTCTAATGAGTTACTCATCCTAGGATATTACTGATCCTATCTCTCATGAGACTTACCCCTATCAAGCTTCGGTGTTCGCTCAACCAAAAGCTCTAATACCAAATGTAAAGTCTTGTTTTCCCGTACTCTTTGAATTGACAATAAACCACACATGTCCAACTCAAATTGCACGAAAAGACGGATCTTTAAGGGTGATTAAGAAAAGTAGATAGAACAGAATCTCACTAAAATGAAATAACATATAATATTGAACAAATATTTTTACAGCGAAAATCTTTTAAATACATATATCATAGTCTAACCTAAATTCATCTTGGACAGTTATAAACATCTATCCTTACAATTGTTGACAAACAACAAACAAAATACACTAAGTACAGGGGATAATAGAATATGCTCATACGTCGATGAATATCTCCAGCTCTCCTCTGGAAACTCCAACCGTCTTCGACTAAACCTGAAACTACTCGAATCTGACCCGAGTATTGAAAATACCCGGATCAGGCTTGATAAACCAGCATGAGAAAAACTCAATAATAGATGACAGTGTCGTATATCATCCTTTGAATAAAAATCCGTTGAAAAGAAAGAGTATCTCATAAAACCACGCCCACACATAAACACGGACTGGTTTTTACCTTATGATAACTAAAACACTTTTATATCAAAACCTTTGATATTATTTCTAATGACATTCCTTGAAAACATTTGCAAATAAACTTATTAATCTTAATCGAAATGGTTAACCGTATAGCATTTCGAGGCTATTCATTACGCCAATACAAACAAAACCGTAGGTTCTTATTGGAGAATGGATTTCCATACAAATGACCAAGCGCATGATCTACCTTCCGAAGGGATACACCTCTAGATGGATGTCTCGAGGACCATCATAAAGGATCCTCTACCAACACAAGACCGGCCCACCTCTTTAACTAGATGGTACCGAATATGTCATCCCCCGGTCATTACCGACCTTTATTCGAGGGCCCTCATAGCATACACCACATTAATTTACACCCCGACGTCATAGCGGAAAGAAATATATCTAGAAGGGGATGACCATACCCTAATTGAGAATGACCCACTTAGCCTTGCCGCATCTAATCCTGTTTTGGTCATTTCCGGTTTGATGAGGCTTAAGGCTACGATTACCTTTTCACAAAGAACATATCACATCTTTGAATGCCATATTGCCATTTCCGTTAACTACTAATTGCCTTCCAAAAAAATACAACCCTTGAGCTCGTACATCTCAAGGAGGGTGTTAAGCTAAGATAAGTTGCCTTCTCCGCCACCACTGATGTACGTTTGTAAAAACCAATGTACGTAATCGTTAGAAATGCAATGTCAGACAAACGTCCATACAAGTTGTCCAGGAACAGGACAAACTGAAGGCACTCTCCTACTACCACTAGTAGCGAGTAGTCCTTGCAATCCGTAAAATCTTCACAACGAGGAGACCACTGCTATATATAACTCAGGAGCTACCCAGAGCAAGTCAACAAGCAGTCCTCACGCTATAAAGATCCATGGTCTTAAATAATCATCATCTTCAACATGTCTTCACATTCAAACCTATACATTGGTTCGAAGTCATTTTCGGATGGGATTTACCCAATCCGACCCCGGTTCCTTCGAAATCCAATATCGATAGAAAGTGAATATGAGTATACAGGATTTATTAAGTCTATTTTCACTTTAATTCTTTTCGGATGATTTAGAAATATCTTTCTTTTGGCTTATGATAATTTCTAAGAAATTCATTCTTTTGCTTTGGAAAATATCTCAAATGTCCTCACTTAATTCTTGATCCAAATTTCTTTACTTTTTAGTCGGGCCAAAAACAATGTTAATTAAGACATCGTTTACGATAAACCCTTAATCAATCTTAACAATATTTTGAAATAAATAGGATCATAGAAATCATTCATATTTGGAGATTGCTAAACTTTTGGATAATACTAATCTTCTTTTATTTTGGAAAACTTAACAGAATCTTTTTTTATTTAAGAGCATTCGGACTTTCCTTTCGATCTGTTCCACCCCTTGCCTAAGAAAAGAAAACATAGTCCAGGTAAGTTCAGGGCACTGGTTGCTCCATCCCTAACCTTAGTTAAACACCTTGTATTATCTTCTCAGATCTCACAGGAGGGACAAATGTACTAGTCGTTTTCGCATACTCCGATTTTCAACTTTATTTTGGAATTGCTTATAAATATTCCAAATTATCTTTCAAAAACGCTTAATTATCCTTTTTAAACATTCACAATTTATTCTGCGAAACGTCGTTACATTTAAACTCATATTCCAAAAGTTATAGAATTCGCAGCAGAAAAGTGCTGCGGAAAGTGCTAAATAAGCTTATTTGAATTAAATCAACTTTAAAACATTCGATAATTCATATTTTCCCATCCAAATCGCTTTTAAATCATTTAAATATATTTATCAAATTTATTCCATATTTTTCCATAATTAAAAACATCCATTTGAACAGATTTCTTGTTACGGTCACTTGACTGCACTAGCGCGATTTTTCTGGAAAATTGATTTGGACTTAATTCAAAATATACTTATCGAAACTTTGATTTTCTTTCTTCGTTTAGAAGATATGGATATAATAGTCCAAAATTTTCTTATCTCGAAGAATTCCGAGCTATATTCCACTCTACACATTCATTTGAACTTTTTGGCGCGAAATCGCGAATTACCGTTGCGCGACGCACATAGTTTTAACTTATTTTTCAATATTTGAAATAATCTATTCAAATTAAATACTATTACTTATAAAATCATTACAAATTATTTTAAATCAATATTCTCACTTTTTCTAAAGCTTTTAAAATGTATTTTCACTATTACTATATTATAATATTATTTAATCCTATTATTTTAATATTAAATTTTAAATTCCAATTTCAATTCAATTTCAACTCTAATCTCAAATTTAACTCATTTAAAACTTATATTTCAAATCTAATTTCAATTTAAACTTCAATTCATTCTCAAACTAAACTTCCATTTTTCAAAATCGATTTCAATTTCAATATTCATCTCATTTTCTATTTAACTATCATTTTCAAATCCGTATCACTTCAAATTTCAAATTCTCTTTTATTTTGACTTTACTTTCACTTCTAAATGAAAAGAGACTTATTTTTCCACAATATCTCATATCACTAAAATATGGTCTTATTAACAAAGTGATTACATAATCAAAATGAACATATCCAATATTCATATTTATCACTAACATAACATTCATTCAACCAATCACATACATATGATTTCAAATCCAACATTCACTATCAATATCATAACGGGATATATTATCACAATTCACTTAATTTACTAACTATCAAATTATCCATATTAACAATCAATTTGGTATAAACATTCATATGTCATAAGGGTGTAAATGTGATTGTTTTAACATAACTAAAATATACATTCAAAAGCAATGAGAATTTCTCACCTTTAACCAAAACATTTAACTTCCTATCAACATTCATTTAATTCAACGCTTCACTAAACCTTTCTAAACTTATCATAACCATGCTTTCAAGTGCTCGGTCATCTCCATCTCTACTTGCTTTGCTCACGTCCTCCCCTTATCAACTCCCAAACTCACGGCCTAAGGCCCTTTTTAAGAAGAGAAGAAGAAGAAGTGAATTAAGAAGAGGTTAGAGAGTAACAAGTGGATTAGTCTTAAGCACTCCACTATTTTTAATCCTCCTACCTCTCTTAAAGATGAGAAGCCATTAATGAGCAAAAGAAAGCTCAAAAATGAAGAAGAAGAAGAATGAGAGGTGTGAAGAAAATGAGTGGAAGTGTAGTGGTATTTATAGAAAAAATTTCCTATGTAAATTACATTTTTAACCTTAGCCAAAATGACTAAAATACCCTTCTACTTTTTGAATTTTCAACTTCCTTTCTTTCCTTTCCAAGATGAGAAAGGATGTGCATTAATGAGAAAAGATGGTTTCGTAATGATATTGTTTTTATGTCAAATCATGTCTTTTCACTCTTTATACATTTATTTAAACTTTTCAAAAGTAAACTCCTTTTGTCTTTTAGTGCTAAATGTAAAGTGTTTAAACGTTTTGTAAACTTGTATTTATAAGTTAGAAAATGTATCGAGTTGCAACAACTTGTTTTGGTTGAAAATGGTGTTTTTGTCGACAAATTTTACCGTCAAAATTTGACATTTTTATTAAGCTACATATTGAAGTAAACCAAACTTTAAAATGAACTTTTTACCTCTTTAAATAAATTAAAACAAGTCTCTTTATATTTAAAAATCATATTTAATTAATATCAAAATCTCTATTTTTATAGTGTATGTAAAATTGACAAAATGCGACAAATTTTGGTTATTTTTGTAAAACGATTATTAACAAACTTTTAAATCTTTTAACCTACTTTTATTATCTTTATTTGATGTTTTAAATATGATTTACCTTTTTAAATAAATATTTTAATTCATTTATTTATGTCTTTATTTATTATTAACAAAACTTAACTTTTGTCGATTTGTTCTAAAATCCAAATTTATACTTTTTAATTTATTAACTATAAGAATAGATAATTATTTATTATATATAACATATTTATTTTAAGATTTAAACTCCTTTTTAAATTTAAAAATAAGTAAAATCTCTCATTTTCGAAGTAGCGAAATTACGGGTCGTTACAATTAACGTGTGTTTTGGTTTCCTTAGGGTTAGGGTATAAGTTTATTGTATTTCCCATTTTTCCCTCTCTTACTTCCTAGCACTTATTTCCATCTTAGTTATTTTGTTCATTGCACATATAGGCACGGCTACCCCTTAATTATAATCAAATCTCAATCCACTAATCACCTTACATAATTTAATTAGCTAATTAAATATCCTAAATAATGTTAAAAAATATGAGTTGTTATAGACTCCCCTACTTAAGGAATTTTGTCCCCAAAACTACGATAACGTATACAACAAATCAATCAACAAGGTAAAACATACCATCAAACAAATCAAGATAAGCTTCTCTAATCCTACTCTCAGTCTCCCAGACATAGTCTTCCTCGTCGTCACTCCACTAGACTTTCACTAGTCTGACTGTCTTATTCCTTAGCTTCTTCCAATCTCTTGTGGCAATCCGAACTGACTTTCTAACTATGGTCAAGTCCGGTTCTACTACTAAGTCTTCTAACACTGTCGGTGCAAAAGTAGTCTCCAGGTCTCTAACACACTTTTTAAGATGAGAAATATGGAAAACATTGTGGACTCCTTTCAAACTACTCGATAACTCCACTCTATATGCGAGTTTCTCAATCCTCTCAACAGTATGAAAAGTTCCAACAAATCTTGGTGCTAACATTCCTAATCTTCTAAATCTAATCACACCTTTCATCGGTGAAACCTTAATAAACCCATAATCTCCAACGGAGAACTTCAACTCTTTCCTTCTTCTATCTGCATAAATTTTCTGTCTAGATTGAGCTTTCTTCATTCTAGCTTGAATCAACTCAATCTTTTTTGTAACTCCCCTTACTAAATCCAGACCAAGAACCAATCTATCCTTGGTCTCCAACTAACAAACGGATGATTTGCATGGTCTTCCAGACCAAGTCCGGTAACTGTTGTTATACGAAAGCCCGATTAAATGTATATTGTCTTCCCATGATCCCCTATAATCCAATACACAAGCTCTTAACAAATCCTCCAAGACTTTGTTAACTCTTTCCGTTTTCCCATCAGTCTATGAATGGTAAGGGTACTCATCTTGATCTTGGTTCCTAAAATATCCTGCAGACTCTTCCAAAACTCACTAATGAATAAAGAATCTCTATCGCTAATAGTACTACTAGGAATTTCGTGCAGTCTAACCACATCCTTCATAAACAACTTCTCCAAAATAGGTGTCGTCCTATTTGATTTAACTGGAATGAAATGGGCACTCTTGATCAGTCTATCCACAATGACCCATATACTTTCATTTCCTCCTCCAGATTTTGTCAACTCGTCAATGAAATCCATAGAAATAGAGTTCCATTTCCAAACTGAAACATCCAGTGGCTGAAGCAATCCACTTGGCTTCTGGTGTTCAGCCTTTGTCTACTAGCAATTCAAGCACTGCTTTACATATAAAACTATATCCCATTTTATACCTTTCCAAAAGAAACTTCTCTACATATCCTGATACATCTTAATTCCTCCTAGATGAATAGTGAACTTCGAATGATGGCATTCCTTCAAAACATCCTTCCTAATGTCCCCCACATTCGGAACACGTAACCATCCTTTCTTTCTCAACCACCCATTTTCGTCAAGACTGAAATCCTTTAAGTCATCGCTCTTCATTCCTTCTCTTAACTTCTTGATTCGTTCTACCAAAATGGAATTCTCTTCTTATTTAGAAGCAATCTTTTTAATCATTACCGGTTGGACTTCTGAACAAGACAACATAACACCTTCTCCATTGGACCCAACCTCAGATCTCCATTGAACTCTACAAACCGACAATGCCTCTAAATCCTTCCACTCGGCAATCATCGCCAACACTACATTCTGATGCTTCCTACTAAGTGCATATGCTAACTTGTTCCCTTTTCTGGGTGTGTACTCAATTCTAAAATCATAAGCATCAATAAACTCTAACCATCTCTGTTGTCTCATGTTCAGCTCCTTTTGAGAGAATAAATACTTCAATGACTTGTGATCCGTATATAGCTCAAACCTATCTTTCAAAAGGTAATGCCTCCATACCTTCAAGGAAAATATGGCTGCAGCTAGTTCCAAGTAATGCGTCGGATATCTAACCACATGCGGTCGAAGCTGTATAGAAGCATAAGCAATAACTTTACTCTACATCAACACAGCTTCTAATCTAGTTCCACATGCTTTAATATAAACTACCAAGTCTTGGTTCCCCTCTGGAACAACTAATATAGGTGCATAGGTTAATAAGTGTTTCAAGCTCCAGAATGCTTCCTCACACTTATTGGTCCACATAAACTTCACATCCTTTCGTGTTAGCTTAGTCATCAGTGTTGTTATCTGTGGGAACTGGGCCAGCCCGCAGCAGTAGTGGTGGGTGTATTTCAAAAAAATTTATCCTATTGGATCTTTATTGAGCCTATGAAGTCTAATTCATTTAGAACAATTGTAATTTTTTTAAATAAAATCATGTATTTTATTTAAATTTAAGTATTTTGTAATGTAAAGTCAAATTGAATGATTTAATTTATATATACATGTATCATAGAAATATACATGTGTGTGTGCATGTGTAACATAATAGTCCATTAAGGGTATAACATGCCCGTATATTGATGTTGGGATTTACATCTCAACGGACACATTAGCTTATTTTGTTGCAATGTATGTTGTCTAAATATGTGCATAAATCTATAATGCAAAATATATTTATATAAATACATATACATATATTTAAAATATATTTTATAATTAAAAGTCTCAAAATTAAGTATATACATATACATATATATATGTATGTAATTTAGAACATTTGCGTAAATATATACAAATAATTAAACATATAAAATTATACATATATACATATATATATATATATATGATAATTAAAATTATATGTATATAAGGTTATGTAAAATGTGTGTGTGTGTATATATGAATAACTAATTACATTAATACTTAAAATATTAATAATATATATATATATATATTAAAAGTATTTCCAGATCGAAATTGACATAACAAATATAAAATAATAATTTTATAATTTTATCATTAATATATATATAATAAGTAGTTTTGATCACAACAATTAAAATTATTAGCAATAAATACTAAAAAATAAAATTTTCAATTTTACGAAAATTTAGGATCATAAAATATAGGTTCAAAAAAATTATGATTTTTTGAAATAAAATATTATTTTTAATAAATGAAAGAAATATCTAACCGAATAATTTAATTATTAAAAATATTAAATACTAACAAAAATTCAAAAAGAATTATTGGGGTTATTACATATATATAGTAATTTTAAAAATATAAAATCGAATTATCAGTGCAATAGTTATTTTAGATATAATAAACAATTCAAATAATCAATACAAGATAATTTAAAATTATTTTTATATATATAAAAAATTATTTTCGAATTTGATAATTCATATAATGTATAAATAGGTGTAAGAAAAAATTCTAAGTTGTTTATATATTTATAAATATACATATATGTAATTATATGTTTAAAATATACATTAGTCTATATTTAAATTAAGGGGCATTTCACTAGAAGGACAAATTTTACAGTCCAATTAGTTTCTAGGACACACATCCATAGAAATTAATTTCAAGGCCAAAATCAGCAAAAAAATTACTTTTAAGGACAAAGTCAGCAGTCCAATTACTTTCAAGGACATAATTTCATAAGTTTGTAGGCCCTAGAAACTAATTATTTTGCATTTTGTCCTTAAAAGTAATTATTTCAGTTGTGCGTCCTAGAAACTAATTGCACTTGCTAAAGAGGCCCTTGAGGCGAATTTCCACTTAAATTAATATATAAATATACATAAAATAATCAATAAAGACAAAATTTAAATATATTTTTTTACAGAAAATTAGATTTGTTTATACATAAATTATAACACATAATAATATAACCATGCATATAATCAAATTAATTTGTGACAACTAAATATACCTACGAAAATCTCACCAAATTAGATATACAACATTAATATATATACAGATTTAAGACTAATCAATATTAAATCATAAACTATGATATGATTATTGTAATATAAAAATAAATTACTAATTGATGATGCCTTTGAGTCCACTTGAATCAATGAATTCCCTTCTCTAGTTATGCTCGATCCATCAGATTGCAAGTCTGGAATTGTCGAACTTTTCTATCAAATAGTGTTTTTACTTAACTTGAATTGATTTGAGATTCTTAGAACTAATATGGGGATTAATTTCAGCCAGAAAATTTGATAATTATGGTAGCCAAAATTTGTTTTTTGATTAAGGGTTTAGAGATCCTTATATATAGCCTTGTGCAAGAAAGATATTAGGACAATCTCATTACCTATTCTCTAATCTTTGTCATCCATCTCTAGGTCTAATCCTAAGTTTTAACCACCTCCAATAACTTGTCAAAACCAAAATTTGTAGCCCTAATGATGGGCTTTAAAACCATTTAAGCCCGAGCCAAAATTCTATGCAATTGAATTTAATTTAATCGATATCGTATATCGATTGGTGCATTTATTACTATTATAAATATATAACAATTTTTATTTCTCAAACCATATTCAAATTTTATAATTAATATTTCACAAATATTTTAATTTATTTATAACAATTATAAACTAATTAAGTCATTCGGTCTTAAGGGAATTCATCATTTCAGTTGTGTAACTATTGGGTGCAAATTTAGTCAGCAATCAATACCTAACTATTCGAATGTTAACGTTCATACGTCACTTAAAAAGTGGTGTGACATTATGGCCAAATTTATCACTTATTATTTTTTGTAAAATCTTATTTAATTTAATAAGTATTACCCATTAGTGTCATTTATATACATCAATTCTCTTCGTCAAAACTGTATCACTTTAGATTTATGGAATTATGTAATGGTCAAAATTCCAATATTGTCAATATTCAACTCTATATTCCAAACACAAAATCCTTGGTTCAATAATAACAATTATTATTAACCGTACTACTTTGACCAGAGATTTTGACTTTGGATTAACTTGAGTTGACCATGATACTAACATCATATAACTAAAGTGACGAATCCTCTCTTGAATAGTGTCTTCCTTCCAATACTTCCACTCGACCCAACTATAATCACTTGATGGATATCATTCCATGATTTAACTATAATCAAAGCAAAGTTTTTCATATTGAAGGTTGACAGTATTCTCAAGTCAAAAGAATTGTGTAAATTAGTCACATCGATATTTTCTATTTGACCTTAGTTATATTAACCAACAGAAAACTACCGAGTGAGTTGTTCTATAGCTATCCAATAACTATCAGTACATAACCTTTAGGTATCCCCAGCAGTCATGAGTAATACACTGCCCAACATTTGGAAAGCATTACGTACTTTAGTCTCAATGAATACATGAATATCTAGTGTCGATGCATCTTGACTAGGAACATTTAAAATGATGTGTTTTGTAACAATGTGATCCAATACTCATGATTACAACTAATTGTAATTACTATCACAAACATGTCATTATTGGATTTTCTGTTAAATATATTGTTAACTAAATTTTTTTTAATTATTTATAACACATTATAACAAATATATAATAGAAAGAAGAAACACCTTTATTTCGAACAAGAATTGATTTCAGAGTTAATAAATTACAGAATTGCCCCTAGGGCATATACCTTGTTAGTCCGTGAGATGATGGTTCTGATGACAACAACTTTAGAATAGATTATAAAATATAAATACCAACATTATAAGTTTAGATATATATGTATATGCAGGTTTTAACCATGCAGGTACCTAAGATGCCAGTGCTTTTCTATGAGTTTTAACAAAATTTCTAATTAAAGAATAAATTACTTCAATTCTTGAACTCTTGATATTCTTGACACTTACGAGTCTTCAATCTTGATATCTTGAATCTCTATACTGTACAGTCTTCATTCTTAGTACATGCATGGTTAAAACCTGCATATACATATATATCTAAACTTATAATGTTAGTATTTATATTTTATAATCTATTCTAAGGTTGTTGTCATCAAAACCATCATCTCACGGACTAACAATCTCCCCCTTTTTGATGATGACAACCTTTGTTTATAAAATATTACTTCTATCTTAATAACTCCCCCTTAATCTATAACTCCCCTTTAATTTATGCCTAACTAACCAATTTTATATTTCTCCCCCTTTATCATCAACAAAAACCAACTCTCCCTCATTCTTGGACTAGAGTACATGTATTAATAAACTATACAATGGAATATATAATAGATAGATTAAGAAATAATTATCCTTATGAACATTATAATTAATCAAGGATTATATACATTTCAATGTATATATATATACATGTTTTATGTAGCAACCATCAAACCAATTTAAGAAATCAATTCACACCGAGTATCAATCCAAACCAAATCAGATTAATTCAAACAAACAATTCAAACAAAGTAAACAAAATAAAAATCAAACGTTACGTGGAACTTCCACCCATCCTTCTTCTCCAAAAATTGGATCTGCCTTAATAGCGTCCCAATTATCATTGTCGTTGGTGAGAGAGACTGGAGGATGTGTTTCATTATCATCCTTGTGTAGGGAGGAAATCATCCATCGTATTGCATCATAATGCCTTTCTTTCTCCTTGATCATCTGCATTTGACTCAATTCTAAGTGTCGTTAGTTATGAAGAATGAACGAGAGAATACTCTTGAACGAATTAAGAGTTTCTTTAAGATTTTCGGATAAATTGTGAATTGGATTAGCCATAGTTGAATTTGTGAAAGAAATGAAGAATTAGAAGATAGGAAATAATTTTCAATGAAGATAGGAAATAATTTTCAGTGAAGAGTTTGGTTATGTGCATGGTTATATTATTATGTGGTATATTTAGTTGTCACAAATCTCTAATCCGAGTGGATATTTCTTCCAGAATTTTTCACTGAAAATTATTTCCTATCTTCTGATTCTTCATTTCTTTCACAAATTCAACTATAGCTAATCCAATTCAGAATTTATCCGAAAATATTGAAGAAGCTCTTAATTCGTTCAAGAGTATTCTCTCGTTCATTCTTCGTAACCAACGACACTTAGAATTGAGTCAAATGAAGATGATCAAGGAGCAAGAAAGGCATTTTGATGCAATACGATGGATGATTTCCTCCCTACACAAGGATGATAACGAAGCACATCCTCCAGTCTCTCTCACCAACGACAATGATAATTGGGATGCTATTAAGGCAGATCCAATCTTTGGAGAAGAATGATAGGTGGAAGTTCCACGTAACGTTTGATTTTTATTTTGTTTACTTTGTTTGAATTGTTTGTTTGAATTAATTTGATTTGGTTTGGATTGATACCCAGTGTTAATTGATTTCTTAAATTGGTTTGATGGTTGCTACATAAAACATGTATATATATACATTGAAATGTATATAATCCTTGATTAATTATCATGTTCATAAGGATAATTATTTCTTAATCTATCTATTATATATTCCATTGTATAGTTTATTAATACAGGAACTCTAGTCCCAGAATGAGGGGGGGTTAGTTTTTGTTGATGACAAAGGGGGAGAAATATAAAATAGGCTAGTTAGGCATAAATTAAGGGGGAGTTATAGATTAAGGGGGGTTATTAGGATAGAAGTAATATATTATAAACAAAGGTTGTCATCATCAAAAAGGGGGAGATTGTTAGTCCGTGAGATGACGGTTTTGATGACAACAACCTTAGAATAGATTATAAAGTATAAATACTAACATTATAAGTTTAGATATATATGTATATGCAGGTTTTAACCATGCAGGTACCAAGAATGAAGACTGTACAGTATAGAGATTCAAGAAATCAAGATTAAAGACTCATGAGTATCAAGAATATCAAGAGTTCAAGAATTGAAGTAATTTATTTTTAATTAGAAATTTTGTTAAAACTCGTAGAAAAGCATTGGCATCTTAAAATCCAATTTATTCGTGTAATGGAATCCACTTCGAGCCTGTTAAAGGGATGGAACCCTAAGTAGGATGGAACCTACGAAAAATCTAGTGGAACATTGTTTTGTATCCGCTAACTTTTTATTCAAAATGATTTTTCAAAATTATATCTTGTTTTCAAAATATTTTCAAAACCTTCCTTTTAAAAGCATCAAAAACCTCTATCCTGATTTTAAATAATTTTAGCCTCAAAATTATCTTTAATTTCAAAATCAAAATTACTCCTGATTTTAAACTATCTTTTAAAATAATATATTTAACTTTTAAATATTTATACTTAATATTTAAATATAAAATTATAGTTAAATTTTATATATATTATTCTCTATATTTACTTATCAATTTTAACTATAGTCAAGTGTATTAGAAAAGTTTAGAATAGTTTTAATATATGATAAAGGTTATTTTCAAAGAAAATCAAATCATTAAAAATTGCTTTGGGATGTCGACATGCCTATGGTGACCATGTCGACATGGTGTCAGTTGAGTTCAAAATTTAAATTTCAAAAGAAGTGTCTATTCGCCATAACTCTTCATGAATGAACATGGTTGTTGTTCTTCTATAAATAGGGGTTAGTTTCAACGAATTTTATATCAGATTTTCTGGTTTTTCACTCCTCTTCTTCCACATTTCTTAATATATACTCTTACATTACTCTACTGAAATTAATATTGAATCATACTCGATTACTTCTAGTTTGATTCTCTATCACTATCTCAACAAGATTCTCAGTGCTATTCAGAGTTATAGACTTCTTTGTAATCTATTAGGCGAGAAAATGTGTGATTGTGGTCTTGAAAATCAATCAAGCGAGAAAAGGTGTAACATCCCGGAATTTTGGGCATTTAATTTTGAACATTTAATTCATTTTAAATGTTCAATATAGATTTTGAATTAGTTTTAAAATAAAAAGAATTGGGTGGAATTAATAAATTACGTATAATTCCAAATATGGTAATCCAATTGGAATTTAAATAATAATAATTAAATATTAAATCGGGATAAATTGTGAATATGAAGATAAATAGATATGGAAATGAGTTCTAAAATTTATTTACTATCTTAAGTTTATTTGGTCATTAGAAGTGTTATTGTATTTTTAGATGAATTTAAAAGTTGATAAGTTATCATTTGGAATTTTATATTGATTTTATAATGGATTTAATATTTTAACAAAATGCAAATAATCAGATTTTAATCCGGAATGAGTTAGAATGATTTCTAATGTGATTATAAATTCTATATGGATTATAATTAAGTTAATAAAATTTTAAGAGTGGAATTTTTAGCGAATTCGACGATTTTGAAAATCGCTCGACTTAATAGACGAGTTAAAATAGCCTTCCGGGGCACAGTCTCGGAATTCAACGAAACTAGTTCCATTGGATCTGTAATAGTTAGTTATTATTGTATTTCAATTTTCATAGCAATCGGAGTTGTCGTTTGACGGTGGCAGCTCGAAACGCATCGAAATCATTTTAATCGATTTAATTTTAATTTGACCATTAAATTTTGAAACTCGCACGTATGACCAAATTAGCTTACGAAACATGTTCCATTGTGTCCGGAACGCAGAAAAACCCTAGGAAAGCCTGTTGGTGCGTGAGAATTGGAGTTCGTTTGCATAAGTTGTTAAATTGAGAATTATATTAATAAAATAATATTAAATAATATTATATATATTCATATTCATTCCTAAACCCTAGCTAAACATGAGCCGCCGTTTTCTTTTATCTTTAATGGCCGGAAATGCTTTTTATTTTTCCTCAATTATCGATCAATCCACGCTTCGATTGAAGGAACTCCCAACTAGGAAGTTGTAGATCACCTCGATCTCTTCTCATCCAACGGTCGAGATGTGATTTGGAGAGGTGGATGGAGGGGATTTCGCTGCCGTTCATATTCATTTCATTCGCGTTTTCCAGGGGCATGTCACGACCGAGTTGGACGAGGGTCTGGGCGGAGGGTATTGTCGTGGTGGGGGTTCGTGTGGCATATTCAGATCGATCTTCGATCGACCAAGGGTGGAGCAATGTTGAACCCTAATCGTACGATGATGGGTTCGATTTGTTCTTGGATGCCTGGTGATAGACGCGTGAAGGAAGGAGGATTTGAGCGGCTAGGATCTTGGTTTCAGATTTGAGTGGCCTGATATTATTTTGGGTAATTAAAAAGAAAATTGTTTTAAATGCTATTTAAACTTTAAAAATTCATAACTTACCCATACGTTATCAGATTTCAACGAAATTGACGACACCGGAATCGCAGGGACGTGTACTATGCAGTGGAGCAGTTTCGAAATTATTCTGAGCGAGTAAAAATTTAGGTTAAATCGAACGTCGTTCGGTTTAATTTAAATTTCTAACGCTCGCCAAAACTCAAGGTGAGTTATTCTCACTCACATCTGGATGCTAGCTAATGCAAATAGTCAATATTTAAATATATATGTGATTGGTTGAATATAACTGTTGTTACCAGCCTGGATTGATATATAAACATATTGTTGTGCTAATATTAGTGGTGCAGGGAAAACAGGTTGGAGGGATCCAACTGGATTCCTCACGATGTAGTAATTATTTTTATAATTGATGATGATGTCTGTTTATATGTTGTGATTGATAAATCTGAAATTAAATTGTATTGGAATATTGTTGGATAAATTATAAATCCGGAATTTAATTATAAATGGATTAATTGGGTTTTTAGGAAATAAAGGGTATTGTTAAATAAAAAATTTAAAAGAATTAAAATTAACATCTGTTTGGGATGAAAAGTGGAAATTTGTAAAATTTGGAATGATAAACAAAGAGAAAAGTTATCAGTTGATAATTGTGAAGGTAAAACTATTTGGAGATAAATTTAATAGAACTCATAAATGGTTACAAAATAACGATGGGATTATTTGGTGATGTTTTCCAGGAAATTAAAGTATATGTTCAATGAGGTTTTCCAAATATAAATTAGCAGTTTAAAATGTAAATAAATTATTTGTAATGCATTTTTCACCAGTGGGATTTCATTTAGTAATTCAGAGGTATTATTTTCCTTTAATAAATTCTCAAAAGTTTATTTTAAAAGATTTTTAAACCCGAACTTTGAAAGTGAATTTCCAAGAATGGAAAACTATGTTTGGGCTTCGAAAGAAGTTATTTTTAAAAAAAACATGGAAGAGAAATTTATGTTATTTAAACATGAATTTGAATGGTAACAAATCAGCTGGATTTATAAGAAAAAGTTCTTTGGAATGGTGAAATGGAAGTGTGTTTTCCCTGGGAAACCAAGTTCATGTTTTAACAGATTTTATTTAAGAATAAGTTAAAGTTTAAACTTGATTTAAAAGAGTATTTTTAAAATTATTATTTTTAAGTAACTAATTAGAAAATTGGCAATAGTAATTATTTACGAATACATTAGAAATTATTTTTTACAAATGGAGTTATTTAAAGGCTAGTTTTGAATAAAGTTATTAGAAATTATTATTAATCCCTTTAAAATCTACTTTTAAATTTAGTTTAACTAAACCTCTATGTAAAAATCAAATTTATGTCTTAATAAATAGTTTTACTTCACATATTTGAAATTTATATTTTGAGTAAATAACTAGAAGTAAATTTACATATTTTAAAGTATATTTCAGTATGAAATGTTTTAACTGTTTTAAATCTAAATTGGTTTGAACTTGATTATTTCCAATGGGAATAAATGGTAAAGGATTTACCTTGTAAAGGAAGAAATTTGGAAATTGTTTTCAAATGAGCTTTGAAAATTTGAAAATATATCTTGTAAGAGATATTTTAGTAAATTAAATAATTGGGAATTATTTATTGTGTGATGAATGCTTATGGATGTAAATTGATAGTTAAATTACCGACTATCAATACAGGACAAATGCGTTGATCGTTTCGAAGAGACCGGGATCGAGATTTATTTCTCGAAAACCACTTCGATCTGGTTTGTACGTTCGTGGAAAAACGTGTTCGGAGTCGAAGATGGAGCAGTGAAGTTCAAGGGCTAGTCGCTACTAATCCTGAGGATATTTCCAAAATGGATGTAGTAGGAGTAGTGCCTTCGGTTCCGTTCGAACCCGAGATGGACTTGTATGAATGAATGCTTACGAAACATCGTCAGGTGGGCGATGGGCATTCTAAGTGAAACGTTCTAAAAGGTAACGCTTAGCCTCAAGCCTCATCAAATGGGAATGACTAAAAATCAGGGGATATGCAGCAAGGCTTTGTGGGTAGCCCCCACTGGAGAGTAAGGTCATCCCTGTCTAGATGTCCCTTTTTATTTCGGCTTTGTGGACGGTTGCTGATCCCAACCGCGGGGTGATCTTATTTGGAACTGTCCAGTAAGGGATGGGTCCGGCCTTGTGTTGCAGGGGATCGGGAGTGGTCCTCGGTACGGTGATCTAGGCCCCGTACTGTGACAGGTGGTACCCCAGTGCCTAGTCATTGTTGGAAATCCATTCTCCCTACGAGCCTTTTACGAGTTTTGTTTGTATTACCCACTCTATGGCTAGTAGCTGAAATTTAATCATGTAACGATTTCGGCTATTTTATAAGTATTTGTAAATAGACCCTATTATAATATCAGAGGATTTCTATAAAAAGTGTTTTAGCTATCGTAAGGTAAAAACCGACATATTTATTTGTGGCGTGGTCTTACGAGATGCTTTTGTTTTCAAAAAGATTTTAAAACTTTAATAATCAATTTGGATGCATTATTATCAGCTGGTATTCCAGACTGGCTCGGGTGTTATTTCATTATAATGCTCGGGTCAGACCGAGATTATATGTTCAGGACAGGATGTTATGGAGCAGGAGAGGAGCTGGAGCCCGAGACGTATTATCTGTACCTATATATATATATATTCCGCTGCTGTGATTGTATGGTATGTCTGATTGGTAATGTTCGATGTATGAGATACTCTGGTGATATGATGTATAAACAGTTATAGATTTCATTTTGTGTAAAGTTCTATATTTACTATTATATTTTATTCCGCTGCGACTGTGAGATTCTGATATTGTTTAGTTTCTTCTTCTTCTATCTCTTCTTCTTTAACCCTAATGGTTCGTAATTCTGTGCCACTTGAGTTAATAGAGGTAGAATAATGTTGATTCAAGTCGTACGGATTTGCGGGTCGTCACACTTGGTATCAGAGCTTAGGTTAGCGACAACCTAGGCTTTGGTGGGGAAATTACTCATTAAACAGAGTCAATAGTACTCTATAATGAGTTGAGCGTATTAATAGATATGAGAGCATACTTGTTAGTGGATATAAAATTCTTTTTATACTGTGTTGACTTATCGGCTGAGTGTTTATGAATTCTGGTCGGTACGGGAAGTACAACTGTATCGATAGGGGTTTCTAAACTCTTAAACAAGATAAACTGACATGGTATTGTTTTTAAAGTGGGTAAATGAAATAATTTTACCCAAATTATATTTTGATATAAAAGAAATAATTTCTCTGAAATTATTATCTATATTTTTGGATGATTGGTTGTTAATGTCTTAATCAAATAAGAATCTAAAATTTAATCTTAAATTTGAAATGGTTGTAATCTAATAAATTCTATGAGTATAAATTATACAAAGGAAGAATAACTAAATTAAACCAGAATTTAAATCCCGAAAGTTTTGGAAAGAATTTTAAATGTATTAAAAACACAGTTTGGAAATTTAAAATCCTGGGAAAGTTTGAAATGTTGCTAAGGTGTTTGAAGGCAATGATGGAATATTATTTTGGAGTTATATGTTTGAATGGAAACCGTTTTGAAATGAATTTGGGAAGGTAAGAAAGCATTGAACTCACTTCAGTCGCTGGAAAATAATCCTGATGATGCTGGCCACATCATTAGAATTCATTTTCGAGTTTCTAAAGTGATGGATTGCTACCAAAGTGGTTGGTTACGATATTGTTTGGATTTGTTGGGTATGCCAGTTGTTTTGGAAATTTCAAGGGAGGAAATTTGTTTGGTATAAACAAGTTGTTTTGGAAAATCTGGAGATTTGATTGATATACCAAATGGGTATGAATTGATTATTATTTCAAAATGGTTTTGGAATAAAACCGGGTAATTGAATTCTGGAACATTCTATTTAAATGGTGTGTAAAGGTAAAATGCATCAACTAATGAACTTATTTGGTGAAGTTGATATTAATAAGAAGGAAATGAAATTTTTAATCTTGGGATTAAAATTTAACCTGAGTAAATGGAAGTGAATAGAATAAGTTGAAGTGAATAGAAAATTAGAATTTAACTTGGATACGTTAAATAAATTGGGCTTAGAATTAGATTGATTTGGGTTAAATTGAAAGGTAAAATGACTTTGTATTTGTGAATCATTGTGTAATAAATTGTAACCATAAGCTATTAAGTGTTATGATTATAATCTGAAATTGTGAATTTAAAATTTGCAAAGGATTAAGGTGTAAGAAATTGTGTATCTTTAAGAATTCAGTGATACATATATAAAATTTGGAATTGTGATTATAAGATGAAAGTAACTCAAATGAGCAATATAAGCTTTTAAGTAAATAAGTTGGTGAACTTATAAATAGGAAATGGCATTTATAATCACGGGGGGGAAATGGTATGGTGAATTCAAACCTAATCTCAAAGGGAATGTGAATTGAGATAAGGTAAAGTGAGATATAAAATAAGTGAATGAACTTAAGTTAGTAAATAAGTTTTGAACTTGTATATGGAGAATTAACATTAGATTGAATTGGATTTAACTTCGGTTAAATGTAATTGAGTTGGATTGGGATTAATTAAAATCAAAATTTAGTTGTGTTATGAATAACAATGGATGGTATTAAATCCTTATTTAAGATGGTAAAGGAAATGAAATGAATTCATGTTGGCTAAATAAAAACTTAGGTGGACTTGAATTAAATTGGAAAAGAGATTGACTTGAAAGGAAATTTAATTTAGAAAAGTAAGAATGATATTGTGTGAATAAAGTTTTAACTCAACTAAAATCCAAAGAAATTTGTTTGAGAATGAATTTAACGTAAGCTAAATTAAAAAAAAAAAGCTTGAAGGTAAATTTAGTGTAAACTAAATTAAAGGGGGTTTGTTAAGGGAATTTTGGAAAGAAAATGAAAACCCAGCTTTGGTATGAAGGTTAATTTTGGCAATAAAAAGTTGAGAGTGTGAATGAAATATAGAATTGAGTTATAATTGTGATGGGTTGAATTGTAAATAAATTCCAGTGAGTGAAATGATTTGAAGTGGCCACATTGTTAATAAAATAAATTCAGAAATAAAGTGTGAAGGTAAATAAATCTAAAATGGATTGAATAAATAAACAAAGTACATTAAAATTAGTAGATGGATTGGAATTGATTTGGATGAGAATCAAATGAGAATTGAATAAAATTGATATAAGAAGATAATGAAAATGTTGTGGAAGAACTTAAGAAAATTGAATAACAATGGTGGTCGAGCTTTATAATGTTGTCTTGGATAAATTTGTTTAGATAATAGGCATTGAAATGCAAGTGAAGAGAATTTTAATTAATTTTTGTGATGAAATAAAAATGTATGAGTTGTATATAAACCAGAATTGAATGATATTAATATAAACCTATATGGATAATGAATTGGAAATATAAAATTGGAGATTTACTTCAATAATAGTGATAAAGCAAGAATGCTTGGATTGTGAACCATGCAAAATTAAATTAAATTAATATAAATTTAAACTAGAATTAATTTTAATGGTTATGAGCTTAAGCGGTGATTATTTTTGCTTGAATGACATGAGTATTTGCATGTATTCAAAATTGAGTTGTTTAAACATCAACTGAATTAGTTTTGAATTGATTGGAAAGGATTGAAATGTTATTAAGTGATTTTGCATATGAATGGAAATGGATCATAAAAGAAATGCAAATGTTTCAAGTTTAAAATAAAATTTGATTGTAAATCAAATTGGGAATGTAAGTTAAAGTAAAGAAATGCAAGTAAGGCATATGTTAATCAAATTGAAATAGAAATGAATTGGTTGTAATAAATATGAATGGTATATAGTAAACTTGAATGTAAATCATTCAAGTGAAATAAAATGAAGTTGGTTTGGATGAAAGTAGAATGGGCTAAAATCTTAATAAATGGATTTGAGTATAAATGTAAGTGAGTTATAATAGAAATGCATATGTAACAAATTGAAATGAAATTTGCTTGGTGAATCAATTTGAAAATTGGGTAGAGTATGAATTGAAATAGCGAAACTTGTATGTAAATGCAGGTTAATTAAAAAGAAAAGTAAATGAATTAAAAGAATATATTCATAATATTGAAGTGAATATGAATTGGTGGTAGTAATTGTGAATTGGGAATGGTAAACTTGTATGTAAATCCTTTTTGTGAAATAAAATGGTATTTGGCATTAGAAAAGGAACTTTGTGCATGTTATAAAATATGGTTTACCTATGAAACCATGCAAAGTGTTGTTTGGATTATGAATGGATGTCTTTGGCTTACATTTACATTGGAAATGTTGATTGAAATGTTTATATGTTTGAAAACTGATGAGTTTGTTGAGTAAGTACAGGTACGAAAGGCGTTCGATAGAGTTGGAGCGCATATATGCTAAAATAGTAGCCCGCTTGTTTTTAAAATTTGCTAAAAAGGTACGCCTATGCAAATATGATTGGGAAATGATATATATATTGTGATATATTTTGGCTTCCGACCGTGTGGGTCGATGTATATATATTTATCTGTATCGCGATATCGCAAAAGCTCCTCCGTACAGGGGAGACTTTGCCAAAATTTTCCGGAAATTTTGGGAGTTAGAAATTTTTTGGGAATTTTGGAAATTTTAGTAACTAGTAATGTTGTTTTGAAATAATGTTTCCACAAAAGCTTTTGAGTATAAATAAAGCAAATGAGTTAGGATTTGAGCTAAAGGGTTTTGGGGAGTGTATATAAGTTTTAACTAAAGAAGTTTGGGTTAAGTTAATGAGTGTAGGAGTATTTGTTTCGTTAGCGACAAGTTGATTTCAAATAACAAATTGAAAATAGAGGATTTTGGAATAGGATTGGATTAGTAGGTTTGATTTGAAACTAAAGGATTTGGGCAAAGGGAATCTGAGATTTCACTAGGTAGGTTTTGCTATTGGGTTTGGAACATTCTTCCACCTTAGCAAATTTCGGGGACGAAATTTTTATAAGGGGGGAGGAATGTAACATCCCGGAATTTTGGGCATTTAATTTTGAACATTTAATTCATTTTAAATGTTCAATGTAGATTTTGAATTAGTTTTAAATTAAAAAGAATTGGGTGGAATTAATAAATTACGTATAATTCCAAATATGGTAATCCAATTGGAATTTAAATAATAATAATTAAATATTAAATCAGGATAAATTGTGAATATGAAGGTAAATAGATATGGAAATGAGTTCTAAAATTTATTTACTATCTTAAGTTTATTTGGTCATTAGAAGTGTTATTGGATTTTTAGATGAATTTAAAAGTTAATAAGTTATTATTTGGAATTTTATATTGATTTTATAATGGATTTAATATTTTAAAAAAATGCAAATAATCAGATTTTAATCCGAAATGAGTTAGAATGATTTCTAATGTGATTATAAATTCTATATGGATTATAATTAAGTTAATAAAATTTTAAGAGTGGAATTTTTAGCGAATTCGACGATTTTGAAAATCGCTCGACTTAATAGACGAGTTAAAATAGCCTTCCGGGGCACAGTCTCGGAATTCGACGAAACCAGTTCCATTGGATCCGTAATGGTTAGTTATTATCGGATTTCAATTTTCGTAGCAATCGGAGTTGTCATTTGACCGTGGCAGCTCGAAACGCATCGAAATCGTTTTAATCGAATTAATTTTAATTTGACCATTAAATTCCGAAACTCGCACGTATGACCAAATTAGCTTACGAAACATGTTCCATTGTATCCAGAACGTAGAAAAACCCTAGGAAAGCCAGTTGGTGCGTGAGAATTGGAGTTCGTTTGCATAAGTTGTTAAATTGACAATTATATTAATAAAATAATATTAAATAATATTATATATATTCATATTCATTCCTAAACCCTAGCTACATGAGCCTCCGTTTTCTTTTATCTTTAATGGCCGGAAATGCTTTTTATTTTTCCTCAATTATCGATCAATCCACGCTTCGATTGAAGGAACTCCCAACTAGGAAGTTGTAGATCACCTCGATCTCTTCTCATCCAACGGTCGAGATGTGATTTGGAGAGGTGGATGGAGGGGATTTCGCTGCCGTTCATATTCATTTCGTTCGCGTTTTCCAGGGGCATGTCACGACCGAGTTAGACGAGGGTCTGGGCGGAGGGTAGTGTCGTGGTGGGGGTTCGTTTGGCATATTCAGATCAATCTTCGATCGACCAGGGGTGGAGCAATGTTGAACCCTAATCGTACGATGATGGGTTCGATTTGTTCTTGGATGCCTGGTGATAGATGCATGAAGGAAG
Organism: Allium cepa; assembly: GCA_030765085.1. Classification (NCBI taxonomy): domain Eukaryota; kingdom Viridiplantae; phylum Streptophyta; class Magnoliopsida; order Asparagales; family Amaryllidaceae; genus Allium; species Allium cepa. The sequence continues at coordinate 419,290,180 of CM060945.1, forward strand.
GAGGATTTGAGCGGCCAGGATCTTGGTTTCAGATTTGAGTGGCCTGATATTATTTTGGGTAATTAAAAAGAAAATTGTTTTAAATGCTATTTAAACTTTAAAAATTCGTAACTTACCCATACGTTATCAGATTTCAACGAAATTGACGACACCGGAATCGCAGGGACGTGTACTATGCAGTGGAGCAGTTCCGGAATTATTCTAAGCGAGTAAAAATTTAGGTTAAATCGAACGTCGTTCGGTTTAATTTAAATTTCGAACGCTCGCCGAAACTCAAGGTGAGTTATTCTCACTCACATCTGGATGCTAGCTAATGCAAATAGTCAATATTTAAATATCTGTGTGATTGGTTGAATATAACTGTTGTTACCAGCCTGGATTGATATATAAACATATTGTTGTGCTAATATTAGTGATGCAGGGAAAACAGGTTGGAGGGATCCAATTGGATTCCTCACGATGTAGTAATTATTTTTATAATTGATGATGATGTCTGTTTATATGTTGTGATTGATAAATCTGAAATTAAATTGTATTGGAATATTGTCGGATAAATTATAAATCCGGAATTTAATTATAAATGGATTAATTGGGTTTTTAGGAAATAAAGGGTATTGTTAAACAAAGAATTTAAAAGAATTAAAATTGACAACTGTTTGGGATGAAAAGTGGAAATTTGTAAAATTTGGAATGATAAACAAAGAGAAAAGTTATCGGTTGATAATTGTGAAGGTAAAACTATTTTAAGATAAATTTAATAGAACTCATAAATGGTTACAAAATAACGATGGGATTATCTGGTGATGTTTTCCAGGAAATTAAAGTATATGTTCAATGAGGTTTTCCAAATATAAATTAGCAGTTTAAAATGTAAATAAAATATTTGTAATGCATTTTTCACCAATGGGATTTCATTTAGTAATTCATAAGTATTATTTTCCTTTAATAAATTCTTAAAAGTTTATTTTAAAAGATTTTTAAACCCGAACTTTGAAAGAGAATTTCCAGGAATGGAAAACTATGTTTAGGCTTCGAAAGAAGTTATTTTTTTTAAAAACATGGAAGAGAAATTTATGGTATTTAAACATGAATTTGAATGGTAACAAATCGGCTGGATTTATAAGAAAAAGTTCTTTGGAATGGTGAAATGGAAGTGTGTTTTCCTAGGAAACCAAGTTCATGTTTTAACAGATTTTATTTAAGAATAAGTTAAAGTTTAAACTTGATTTAAAAGAGTATTTTTGAAATTATTATTTTTAAGTAACTAATTAGAAAATTGGCAATAGTAATTATTTACGAATACATTAGAAATTATTTTTTACAAATTGATTTATTTAAAGGCTAGTTCTGAATAAAGTTATTAGAAATTATTATTAATCCCTTTAAAATCTACTTTTAAATTTAGTTTAACTAAACCTTTATGTAAAAATCAAGTTTATGTCTTAATAAATAGTTTTACTTCACATATTTTAAATTTATATTTTGAGTAAATAACTAGAAGTAAATTTACATATTTTAAAGTATATTTCAGTATGAAATGTTTTAACTGTTTTAAATCTAAATTGGTTTGAACTTGGTTATTTCCAATGGGAATAAATGGTAAAGGATTTACCTTGTAAAGGAAGAAATTTGGAAATTGTTTTCAAATGAGCTTTGAAAATTTGAAAATATATCTTGTAAGAGATATTTGAGTAAAATAAATAATTGGGAATTATTTATTGTGTGATGAATGCTTATGGATGTAAATTGATAGTTAAATCACCGACTATCAATATTGGACAAATGCGTTGATCATTTCGAAGAGACTGGGATCGAGATTTATTTCTCGAAAACCACTTCGATCCGGTTTGTACGTTCGTGGAAAAACGTGTTCGGAGTCGAAGATGGAGTAGTGAAGTGCAAGGGCTAGTCGCTACTAATCCTGAGGATATTTCCAAAATGGATGTAGTAGGGGTAGTGCCTTCGGTTCCGTCCGAACCCGGGACGGACTTGTATGGATGAATGCTTGCGAAACATCGCAGGTGGGCGATGGGCATTCTAAGTGAAACGTTCTAAAAGGTAACGCTTAGCCTCAAGCCTCATCAAATGGGAATGACTGAAAATCAGGGGATATGCAGCAAGGCTTCATGGGTAGCCCCCACTGGAGAGTAAGGTCATCCCTGTCTAGATGTCCCTTTTTATTTCGGCTTAGTGGGCAGTTGCTGATCCCAACCGCGGGGTGATCTTATTCAGAACTATCCAGTAAGGGATGGGTCCGGCCTTGTGTTGCAGGGGATCAGGAGTGGTCCTCGGTACGGTGATCTAGGCCCCGTACTGTGACAGGTGGTACCCCAGTGCCTAGTCATTGTTGGAAATTCATTCTCCCTACGAGCCTTTTACGAGTTTTGTTTGTATTACCCACTCTATGGCTAGTAGCTGGAATTTAATCATGTAACAATTTTGGCTATTTTATAAGTATTTGTAAATAGACCCTATTATACTATCAGAGGATTTCTATAAAAAGTGTTTTAGCTATCGTAAGGTAAAAACCCGACATGTTTATTTGTGGCGTGGTCTTACGAGATGCTTTTGTTTTCAAAAAGATTTTAAAACTTTAATAATCAATTTGGATGCATTATTATCAGCTAGTATTCCAGACTGACTCGGGTGTTATTTCATTATAATGCTCGGGTCAGACCGAGTATTATATGTTCAAGACAGGATGCTATGGAGCAGGAGAGGAGCTGGAGCCCGAGACGTATTATCTGTACCTATATATATATATATATTCCGCTGCTGTGATTGTATGGTATGTCTGATTGGTAATGTTCGATGTATGAGATACTCTGGTGATATGATGTATAAACAGTTATAGATTTCATTTTGTTTAAAGTTCTATATTTACTATTATATTTTATTCCGCTGCGACTGTGAGATTCTGATATTGTTTAGTTTCTTCTTCTTCTATCTCTTCTTTTTTAACTCTAATGGTTCGTAATTTTGTGCCACTTGAGTTAATAGAGGTAGAATAGTGTTGATTCAAGTCGTACGGATTTGCGGGTCTTCCAAAAGGTGTGATTGTAGCTTTGGTAAATCAATTGGGTAAACTTGTGGCTCGAAAATCAAGTATCTCTACCTAGAGGATTGAAATTCTGGAGGGTGTACCTCGTAGCCTTGAAATCGAGGGTGTAATTTTACAATTGCTTTTGAAAGGAAATCCGTACTTGTGTTGCGGGACTGGATGTAGGGTAACTCCGGACCAGTATAAAATCTGGTGTGTTCTTTTCTTTACTCCTTTTATTTTATTTCTACATCTGTGTTTGTTTCTGTGATTATCCATGTATCCGTAGATTGCATACATCTATGTCTAAATTAACATAAACTCAAAAAGATTTAGTAATTCTTTATATACACTATTCACCCCCCTCTAGTGTTAATCTTAGCCTTAAGATCCGTAATCCGCATTTCTTTTACCCCTAACACTATCAATCTCCCATTTGCACTTGGGAAAAATTATGGAATCTCAATCCCATCCTCTCAATCTACTTCTCAAGAACTGGCCGAGTTAGACCTTTAGTGAATAATTCTGCTATGTTTTCCTTGGTATCTACCTTTTGAATCACAACTTCTTTCTTCTCAACGAATTCTCTAATCAGGTGGAACTTTCAAAGAATTTGTCATGACTTCTTATGTGCTCTTAGTTCCTTTGCAATCTATTTCACTCATTTTTGTCACAAAACAACGTTATTGGATTCTCAATATCGGGAATCACTTCGAGCTCACTCAAAAACTTGCGTATCCATACTGCCTCTTTTGTTGCTACATTGAGGGCAATATACTCGACCTCTATCGTGGAATCAACAACTGTTTCTTGCTTGGAACCTTTTCAGATAACAGCTCCACCATTTAGTGTAAAGACAGATACTGATTTTCTATCATCTATATCACTTTAAAGCTCGAACCTATATACCCCTTCATAAGGAGGTCTCCATTCCCAAAAACGAGGAATAGGTCCTTAGTATTCCTTAAATACTTAAGTATACATTTTAAGGCCGTCTATTGTATTTCTCTGGGATTAGACTGGCATCGGCGTACACATCCTAATGTGTATGCTACATCCTATCTAGTACATAACATAGCATACATTAGGGATCCTATGGCCGAAACATAGGGAATCCTCTTCGTCATCGGTATGAGGAGTGTCCTTTTTAAAAAGGACAATTCAAGATTGCGTTGGAAAACTTCTATGCTTGGAATTCTCCATACTAAATCGTTTTAGTGTAGTGTTTATTGTAAGGATTGGGGCAATCCCAATAATGTGACGCCCCACCTCTATACCCACGCTAGCCAAGAACACTACAGTGTAATGCTGTCAACTAGCACGGAGAATAAGCCTGTTGAGGAGCGACCATCCGTGTAATTGCTTTGTGCGAGCATCGATATGTCAGATAATATAACATGCATTTCTTTTCAAGAGGAAATCCGACATACCGACACAAACTCAAAGCTACTACACAGTGGCTATAAAGGTCTTCGGAAACAAATATAGAAATAAACATAACATAAATCAGTCACAGACAATTCATATCGCAAAGGCGGAAATAGATATGAATATTACACATGAAAGTGTACATCAGAGTTGTGGTCAAAAGATCCACGATAATACAAAAGAATAGCAATACGTGCTATACAAAAGAATACAACTATGAGTCTATATCTCAAGTGTATACAACAAAATAAACTACTAATCTAAGTAGTTTGCCAAAAGTCAGAGTAATGATCATGAATGAGAAGTCAAGCAGGAGCACCTGCAAAATCTCGGTCTGACCCGAGTATTATTTAAGAAGAAAATGATAAACGGATCAGTCTAGCTATAAATATCAAAAGAAGTGATATATAATAAGAGATATGACATAAACGTATAATAATCACAATGCCAAGCTGTGATAAATAAGTAATTGAAAATCAACAAGAGATTAATCAATATCACAATAATCTACTCAAGATAAAAAGGAATGTCATACTCCTAATTTCATTCACCAAGCCACAATAAATGACATATATATCAACGCCCATCGTAAAAGTTGGTGAAACACAAATTCCAGAAATCAACACACGAAATCCAGAAATCACAATAAAAAGGATGGCCAATCCCACAAACTGGACATCGACGCACCTAGAAAGACACGCCCCATGTACAGTCGAACATCGACACACCTAGAAAGATATGCCCCATGCTCTAGCATCGACGCACCTAGAAAGATACGCCCCATGCGTAAAAAAAACATCGATGCACCTAGAAAGATACACCCCATGCATAAATAAACATCGATGCACCTAGAAAGATACACCCCATGTAATGTCTAACACCGATGCACCTAGAAAGATACACCCCATGCTAAGTCGAACATCGACGCACCTAGAAAGATACGCCCCATGCATAGACGAACATCGACGCACCTAAAAAGATACGCCCCATGTCCTGACTTATTGAGCCGATTGCTCCACGAAGTAAATAAACATCGATGCACCTAGAAAGGTACACCCCATGCATAAATAAACATTGACGCACCTAAAAAGGTACGACCCATGTATAAACAAACATCGATGCACCTAGAAAGATACACCCCATGCATAAATAAACATTGACGCACCTAAAAAGGTACGACCCATGTATAAAATGAGACGAAGCTCAATAAAATGAGGAACAGTCCTCCACATAAACAAAGAGACATCGCACATTGCTAGTCTAAATCACAAAGATGATCGTCATGATCAACGAGCAGTGTCGATTACCGTAAGCTAGTAAATATATGAGCTTAGCATCATGTCCCATAACCACTAGCTTAACTTAAATATTTACGAACAAATTGTATATCTCCACTAGAAAATTGTCACAAGAGTTTCAATCGAACAAGTCCAAGAATTAACCAACAAAGTGAACGCAAGCGTTTACCACTTGTTTTACTAAGTCGTTTAATTAGATTTCTCATACGAGTGAGATAAAGGTTTATATATACTAATAGATTGGAAAACGGTTTGAGAAAACGAGAATTATAAATAAAATAGTTGTTGAAATCGTTTTGATGAAAGAGTTTTGATATTTACTATAAGTATTGAAACCTTTATATTTTTAAAGTGACAAAGCACAAGGGGGATTGTAGAAACAATCAATCACAAAGATCACATTCGAAGATGTGAATAAAAATCCAATGAAATCGATAAAGGATCCATCGAAGTGGATATATCTAAAATTCCCAAAGAAAATAAGTCATCAAAGATGATAATAAATTATGACAATAAATAGGGTCATCACGAATCGATTTAAATTGGAAATGCAATCCAAAAAGGCAAATTGGACTAAAACAGCAGGTTCAGTCGACTGAACAGAGTTTTCAGTCGACTAACCCTGTGCCTGGAAATTTTCCAGGTTCAGGAAACTTTCTGTTTCCAGGTTCAGTAGACAGTGCAGAGTTTTTCAGTCGACTGAATCATGCCTGGAAACTTTCGGGTTCCAGGTTCAGTCGACTGAACAGACTTTTCAGTCGACTGAATCATGCCTGGGCTGTTTTTCAGCCTATTCAATTGAAGAGCAAATTCTTTCAAAATGCAACCGGACGAACATTGGCTCTAAGGGTTTATGCCAATCGGCAACCCGGCCCTATATGCTCCTCGGTGCATCACTAGAAGCATGATCAAACATCCACAAAAGGATTTTCACACAAATTGACTTAAAAACTCAAAATTTTGGAATATTCACAAAACCAATCCAAATCAAGAGCAAATGCACATGAAGAAGTGTTAGGAATTCATACCTAACAACCAAAGATAATTATAGTCATAGATGTGAGATAAAAATCTCACCTTTGCACCCAAATCAATGAAGGAGAAGCTATGAAGCAATGGCAAGAACAAGCACTCTTCAATTCCAACTCAACAAGCTTGAATCTAAACTTAAAGGAGAAACATTTCCTAAATTAGATTTAGGAAATTTATGAAATTCAAAGAGAGAATGAGTTGGAGAAGAAGAAGAGGAAGCTTGCCAATGGGTTCTCATGAACTTTGGAGCAAGGAGATGGATTTGCAAAGCAAGCTAGGGCTTAGGAATTTCTATTTCCCATTCTCTTCCTCCATTTTTGCTTGAGCTTGAGTGTTAGGAAAATAGAAGAGAAGTGAATGAAGAGGAGAGGGTTGGAACTGAGTTAAGTAGCTAATTGGCTCAGCCCAACCAAAGCCCTAAGCGGGAAAAAGTAGCAAAAATCAACTTTTTACAAACATATCGAAGCTTATACTCAAAAAGGTCGCAAACGTCATTTTGAACTCAATGGGGGTGGTCTCGAGTCCCAATTCGACTGTTTGCAAAAAGTAGGTTTTCGGACCAAAATCCGACGAACGGTGAAATATTTAAATAAAATATTTAAATATATAATCGATAAATATGCGGGTTGTTACAGACTCCCCTCCTTAAAGAAATTACGTCCTCGCAATAATTAAGAAGGAAATATAAGAAGTAACAACCATAGAAGCATATTAACACAAAAGAAAATTTGAATCAAGAAGTTCACCATAAAGAGCACGAAGGAGTAAATCCGAAAGTTTTCGTTCGATGAATTCTCAAGATTTCACAAGAGCAATCCATAGGATTTAAGAACCATTGATCTCTCACAAGAAGAACATCTTTATTCCGAAGGCACTCAACCTCCGAAGCAATGATGCGAATGGAATGTTGCTCATAAATCAAATCTGGTGAAACTTCAATTTCTACAATATCACCGGGCTCAAGAATAAAAACCGGAATCCCTAAGGCATTTCCGTAGATAAAAGACGTGGGGAACGTCAAGAATAGCAGAAAACTGAGCCGGTGCAACGGCGTAGTACAAAAACGGTACGCCCGAGGAACTAGAAACTCAAATAATTTGGGACATCAGCGTAGTACAAAAACGGTACGTCCGAGGAACTAGAAACTCAAATAATTTGGGACATCAGCGTAGTACAAAAACGGTACGCCCAATGAACCAAAAGCAAAGACATCGATGTAGTACAAACGGTACATCCGACGAATCAAAAGCAAAGACATCGATGTAGTACAAATGGTACATCCGACGAATCAAAAGCAAAGACATCGATGTAGTACAAACGGTACATCCGACGAATCAAAAGCAAAGACATCGATGTAGTACAAACGGTACATCCGACAAATCAAAAGCAAAGACATCGATGTAGTACAAACGGTACATCCGACGAATCAAAAGCAAAGACATCGATGTAGTACAAACGGTACATCCGACGAATCAAAAGCAAAGACATCGATGTAGTACAAACGGTACATCCGATGAATCAAAAGCAAAGACATCGATGTAGTACAAACGGTACATCCGATGAATCAAAGAGCAAAGACATCGATGTAGTACAAACGGTACATCCGATGAATCGAAAAGCAAAGACATCGATGTAGTACAAACGGTACATCCGATGAATCAAAAGCAAAGACATCGATGTAGTACAAACGGTACATCCGATGAATCAAAAGCAAAGACATCGATGTAGTACAAACGGTACATCCGATGAATCAAAAGCAAAGACATCGATGTAGTACAAACGGTACATCCGATGAATCAAAAGCAAAGACATCGATGTAGTACAAACGGTACATCCGATGAATCAAAAGCAAAATCATTGATGTAGTACAAACGGTACATCCAATGAATCAAAAGTAAAGACATCGATGTAGTACAAACGGTACATCCAATGGATCAAAAGTAAAGACATCGATGTAGTACAAACGGTACATCCGATGAATCAAAAGTCAAATAATTCGGAACACAGACGCAGTACAAAAACGGTACGTCCAATGAACCGAAGCCCGAATGATTTTCGGAACACCGACGTAGTACAAAAACGGTACGTCCAATGAACCGAACACAATAAAAGGACATCGGACGCTAGTCCTTAAAAGGAACGAGATAAAGCTCAATAAAACGAAGTATACCAAAACGTCCAATGGACTTGATAGAAAAATAATTCCATTCAGACAACATCAAAGAATCAACCACTTGTTGCTTACGACAAGGCACATTGGCAACACGATTTCCCTTTCGGGAATAAAAAGAATAACAAGATCATAGGAAGCTAGGAACTCGAGTCAACAAGTAGTTCCTTAAGAGAACATAAATATTCCAAAGATTTATGATCGAGATAGAGAACAAATTTCTCATCCAAATATGATGATGCCAAATTCCAAAAGTAAAAACAATAGCCGAGAGAACCAGATCATGAGTGGCATATCTAGTCTCGATAAGCTATAATGATTTAGAAGCACAAGAGATAGCATGTTCTCCTTTGCAAGATAACGGCATCCAAACCAATACGACTAGTATCGGTACAAATAGCAAAGTCTTGGTTCCCCTTCAGGAATCACAAGAATAAAAGTATCGAAAAGAAAGAATTTCTTTTAAATAATCTTCTTTCCTGAAAAAGTTAAAACTTTCAAAATTACATTTATCATTATGTAATAATCTTTCTAGAAAAATTTACTATTGTCAAGTTAACATACTGTGTCTGATTGTCTCATCAAAGCGTTTAGGAAATTCCTATCGATAACGTTGATCAAGCGCATGGACCAAAATTCTTAAAGCACTCAACGGGCATATACAATCACAAAATCATCTTTTATAGGATAAATAAATCTCTTAAAAAGTTTTAAGAATATTCTTTGTTCGTTTCAAGAACAAAATCCAGTTTTACTTATAAATAAATCTTATGAAAAAGATTTGCAAAATTTTAAATTTCTATTTCTATCCAAAATCCATAAATAAGAATGGTCTCATCGAAATTTTCATAGAATATTCGATTTATAAAATGGATGAAATAAGCTGGACAAATTGAATGACATAATAATTCATTCATAGAATCATAACAAGTGCGGAATGCGATAAGTGAAATGCTAATTTCCGCAACTTGTAGAAAATGAAAACCGGTGGTAAGGTCAAACTGAAAAGACCTTAGTACCATACAAAAGATTACTTAGGTGATAATCCTAAGACAAGCTCAAAAATACTGGAAAATTTCTCTAACTACATAAATGAGAGAAATAACACTTTCCTTATAAGTGGGCTTAAGGAATAAAATGATGCCATCAAGTTGGAATCAAAATCATAAAGGAAAAATAAAAATCTGCTTAACAGATTGAAAATGTCAAAGATGAATAGTCCACTCGAAAAATAGGATATGGGCTTCACAATGATTAAGCCGATCCTTTCAAAAATCAATTCCGAAGCCTAAGTAAAAATATCGGCTCGGAAAGAAAAATCACATAAAATAATTTCGACATCAATAAAAAGCAAATTGAGTGTTGCGGATCTACCATCCGGATTCACAATCCTCAAAGAAGTCAACAAGCCCAAAATATTCAAAGAAAAAGAATTAACAAGTCCTTTTGATATAAAATAGTGAGATGGAAACTATATCAAAAAGAACATGAACAAGATAATCACAAAGCAAATTTCATCAAGGATTGAATGAAAAATACCTTGACCAAGAGAAGAGTTGCTAGGGGCTTGCTCAATATTTAGCTTTCTCATGTCCTTGTTCAAAAGTTTGGGACACGCAGATAAAAGATGACCCGGTTTCTTGCAATAGCGACAAGAATGGGGTTTTGGACACATATTCGCATAGTGTTCCATAGAATTACAATTGTAGCATCCTCCACGATTAGGGATTGGAGTCTTTGCTACAAAAGTAGTTTGCTTCACTCTCTTATTGGGATTAAGGCTCTTGAACTTAATATGCCTCTTCTTGGAAGTCCCAATATCACAAACACTTCCTTTACCAATCTCTCCATGAAGAAGAGTAACATCCACAAGCTGATTGAAAGAAACTTCAAGTTTCAAAGGTAGAACCATTTCGGGGTTCTTACTCAAAGCATAGATAAACTCTTGATTCTTTACAAGATCCAAAAGTTGTTGGGCAGACATAAAAACTCCATCCTGGGGAGTAGCACTAGATTGACCGGCGCTGGGGCGGCCTGGTCTAACCATTTCTCTTCTTTAAGAAAGAAAGAAAGAAGAGGAAAAGGTTATTCTCAAAGTAAATATCAAGCAATCTTGATAGATAAAACAAGGAATCATGAAAGAAAATAGGATAGGACGGTACGAAGACTCGAATTAAATCCTAAAGCACGACTACTAAGAAAGACTTAGGACGATGATCCTTGTTATAATATTCCATATTGTTCCGAAGTTTGGCTCTGATACCAAGCTGTGACGCCCCACCTCTATACCCACGCTAGCCAAGAACACTACAGTGTAATGCTGTCAACTAGCACGGAGAATAAGCCTGTTGAGGAGCGACCATCCGTGTAATTGCTTTGTGCGAGCATCGATATGTCAGATAATATAACATGCATTTCTTTTCAAGAGGAAATCCGACATACCGACACAAACTCAAAGCTACTACACAGTGGCTATAAAGGTCTTCGGAAACAAATATAGAAATAAACATAACATAAATCAGTCACAGACAATTCATATCGCAAAGGCGGAAATAGATATGAATATTACACATGAAAGTGTACATCAGAGTTGTGGTCAAAAGATCCACGATAATACAAAAGAATAGCAATACGTGCTATACAAAAGAATACAACTATGAGTCTATATCTCAAGTGTATACAACAAAATAAACTACTAATCTAAGTAGTTTGCCAAAAGTCAGAGTAATGATCATGAATGAGAAGTCAAGCAGGAGCACCTGCAAAATCTCGGTCTGACCCGAGTATTATTTAAGAAGAAAATGATAAACGGATCAGTCTAGCTATAAATATCAAAAGAAGTGATATATAATAAGAGATATGACATAAACGTATAATAATCACAATGCCAAGCTGTGATAAATAAGTAATTGAAAATCAACAAGAGATTAATCAATATCACAATAATCTACTCAAGATAAAAAGGAATGTCATACTCCTAATTTCATTCACCAAGCCACAATAAATGACATATATATCAACGCCCATCGTAAAAGTTGGTGAAACACAAATTCTAGAAATCAACACACGAAATCCAGAAATCACAATAAAAAGGATGGCCAATCCCACAAACTGGACATCGACGCACCTAGAAAGACACGCCCCATGTACAGTCGAACATCGACACACCTAGACAGATATGCCCCATGCTCTAGCATCGACGCACCTAGAAAGATACGCCCCATGCATAAAAAAAAACATCGATGCACCTAGAAAGATACACCCCATGCATAAATAAACATCGATGCACCTAGAAAGATACACCCCATGTAATGTCTAACACCGATGCACCTAGAAAGATACACCCCATGCTAAGTCGAACATCGACGCACCTAGAAAGATACGCCCCATGCATAGACGAACATCGACGCACCTAAAAAGATACGCCCCATGTCCCGACTTATTGAGCCGATTGCTCCACGAAGTAAATAAACATCGATGCACCTAGAAAGGTACACCACATGCATAAATAAACATTGACGCACCTAAAAAGGTACGACCCATGTATAAACAAACATCGATGCACCTAGAAAGATACACCCCATGCATAAATAAACATTGACGCACCTAAAAAGGTACGACCCATGTATAAAATGAGACGAAGCTCAATAAAATGAGGAACAGTCCTCCACATAAACAAAGAGACATCGCACATTGCTAGTCTAAATCACAAAGATGATCGTCATGATCAACGAGCAGTGTCGATTACCGTAAGCTAGTAAATATATGAGCTTAGCATCATGTCCCATAACCACTAGCTTAACTTAAATATTTACGAACAAATTGTATATCTCCACTAGAAAATTGTCACAAGAGTTTCAATCGAACAAGTCCAAGAATTAACCAACAAAGTGAATGCAAGCGTTTACCACTTGTTTTACTAAGTCGTTTAATTAGATTTCTCATACGAGTGAGATAAAGGTTTATATATACTAATAGATTGGAAAACGGTTTGAGAAAACGAGAATTATAAATAAAATAGTTGTTGAAATCGTTTTGATGAAAGAGTTTTGATATTTACTATAAGTATTGAAACCTTTATATTTTTAAAGTGACAAAGCACAAGGGGGATTGTAGAAACAATCAATCACAAAGATCACATTCGAAGATGTGAATAAAAATCCAATGAAATCGATAAAGGATCCATCGAAGTGGATATATCTAAAATTCCCAAAGAAAATAAGTCATCAAAGATGATAATAAATGATGACAATAAATAGGGTCATCACGAATCGATTTAAATTGGAAATGCAATCCAAAAAGGCAAATTGGACTAAAACAGCAGGTTCAGTCGACTGAACAGAGTTTTCAGTCGACTAACCCTGTGCCTGGAAATTTTCCAGGTTCAGGAAACTTTCTGTTTCCAGGTTCAGTAGACAGTGCAGAGTTTTTCAGTCGACTGAATCATGCCTGGAAACTTTCGGGTTCCAGGTTCAGTCGACTGAACAGACTTTTCAGTCGACTGAATCATGCCTGGGCTGTTTTTCAGCCTATTCAATTGAAGAGCAAATTCTTTCAAAATGCAACCGGACGAACATTGGCTCTAAGGGTTTATGCCAATCGGCAACCCGGCCCTATATGCTCCTCGGTGCATCACTAGAAGCATGATCAAACATCCATAAAAGGATTTTCACACAAATTGACTTAAAAACTCAAAAATTTGGAATATTCACAAAACCAATCCAAATCAAGAGCAAATGCACATGAAGAAGTGTTAGGAATTCATACCTAACAACCAAAGATAATTATAGTCATAGATGTGAGATAAAAATCTCACCTTTGCACCCAAATCAATGAAGGAGAAGCTATGAAGCAATGGAAAGAACAAGCACTCTTCAATTCCAACTCAACAAGCTTGAATCTAAGCTTAAAGGAGAAACATTTCCTAAATTAGGTTTAGGAAATTTCTGAAATTCAAAGAGAGAATGAGTTGGAGAAGAAGAAGAGGAAGCTTACCAATGGGTTCTCATGAACTTTGGAGCAAGGAGATGGATTTGCAAAGCAAGCTAGGGCTTAGGAATTTCTATTTCCCATTCTCTTCCTCCATTTTTGCTTGAGCTTGAGTGTTAGGAAAATAGAAGAGAAGTGAATGAAGAGGAGAGGGTTAGAACTGAGTTAAGTGGCTAATTGGCTCAGCCCAACCAAAGCCCTAAGCGGGAAAAAGTAGCAAAAATCAACTTTCTCCAAACATATCGAAGCTTATACTCAAAAAGGTCGCAAACGTCATTTTGAACTCAATGGGGGTGGTCTCGAGTCCCAATTCGACTGTTTGCAAAAAGTAGGTTTTCGGACCAAAATCCGACGAACGGTGAAATATTTAAATAAAATATTTAAATATATAATCGATAAATATGCGGGTTGTTACAAATAACCTCTTAGACCTATCTCAATAGATCTTTATACCTAGTATATAGGCTGCTTCTCCCAAATCTTTCATGGAGAAGTTTTTGGAAAGCCAGGCTTTCACTGTTTGCAATAATAAAGTGTCATTGCTAATCAATAATAAATCATCAAAATAGAGTACTATGAATACGATAGCATTTACCTGTTCCTTTCTGTATATGCACGCTTCTTATGTGTTATGATAAAAACCAAACTGTTTGATTACTTTATCAAAACACTTGTTCCAACTCCTTGAAGCTTGTTTGAGTCCATAAATGGACTTTAACAACTTTCAAGCTCTGTCTTCACTCCCACTGACTACAAAACTCTCTGACTGTGACATATAAACGATTTCTTTTAAATCAATATTTTATAAAATCTGTCTTTACATTCATTTGTCATATTTTGTAGTCATAGAATGCGGCATATTTCGAATAGATTTAAGATTTGCTATGGGTGAAAAGGTCTCGTCATAATCAACACCTTGAATTTGATGAAATCCTTTTACAACTAGCTTCGCATTATAACTCTCCACTTCCCCATCTACATTTAGCTATTTCTTAAAAACCATTTGCAGCCAATGGGTTTTATCCCATCGGGTACGTACACGGAGTCCATCTCGAATTTCATAGCTTCAAGCCAGAGTGTAGAGTCTTTACTTTGCAGTGCCTCTTAGAAAGACAGAGGAGTGTCGCCATCTAAGACACGGCCCTCCTTTTTTCCATCCACGAGAAAACTGCAATATCTCTTCGGTGTGCAGGATTCGTGTAACAACCCTGTATTTTGTGATTATTTTAATTGTATGTTTTAATTATTTTAGTTTCAGTTTCTGATTTAAAAACTTTATTTTATTCATTAAAATGAATAAAAAATTATTTTAAATATAAATTTTTATTTTTATGTGAATTATAAGTTCAAACCTGAATAAATAGAATATTTTCCAAAATTTGTGGATTTTGATCAATATAGTCAAGCTTTGAATTTTAAATTTAAAATTTAAATTTTTTAATTTTATCTTTTATTATGAAAATAAATTAAATTTCAAGAATACTGCTTTTCGTTTCATTAAAATCCAATTTATATTGTGAAAGTTATGCTTTTTACAATATTGTATGTACATTGTTTTATTTAACAAAATTGTTTATTTTAAATTATATAAATAATATTTTTGTTTGTTCTAATTTGTGTATATATGTGTTATATGACATGTAATGTATTTATTTTATTTTTAAAACATTTTTAAAATATAGTTATAATTTTTCAAATGTTTATTGTATATTGTTTATATTTTAATTCTAGTTTCAATTTAATAACTATTTTCTTTATTTAGTTTTATATTTTTCTAAAAATATTTATTTATTTATTTTCACTTTATTTTGTTCATTTTTTATATTTTATTTACTGAAATATATGTGGTTTATTTTAATTTAAAGAAAATAGAAAACAAAAGCACAAAACCTTTTCATTTTCCTATGACCTTTCCTTTCTTTGCCTTTTCCTCTTCTTGCCTTTTCAATTCCTTGCTTTAACCGACCATTCCCTTTTTCCCTAGCCATGAACTGATTCCTCATTCACGTGTTTCTCATCTTCTCCTCACACAAACTCACGGCCATTTCAAAGAGAAAAAATGAATGAATGACAATGGCTTTTCTTTTCACATTTTCCCCTCTTCTTTATTGATTTTTTCTTCCTCTTCCTCTAACATAGCTCAGTCTCTACTCCACTCCAACTCCACGACCATCACCCTCATCCATCTCCAGCTGCAACATCAGCCTCTCCTCTATCCATGTCAGGCCGTGGCATACCAAAGATGAAAACACCACAAAAACCATGTAAACTTCACCAAAACAATGCTCGCCAAGCCTATACTCCACTATCACCTTCATAGTTTGTTTCGACCACCCCTTAGCCATAACCACCAGCAGCTACTTCATCCTATGGCAATCACTTTAGCAAGTTCCAAATCTTATCTGACCCAATTGGCCCATGGCCGAGCTCATGTGTGATCAAGCCAAGCCTTGTGTGCATCAAAATCATTACTATTTTGCCTTGAACCCATGAATGCTTCATGTTGTAACTCTTCCACCACCTTCATCCACTTGTAACCTGACCTATATCATACCATACCTGACCCAAATACACATCAATGGCCGAGCATATGTTCCTTTGGTCAAGCTTTTGGATGGTCAAAAGCAAGGTCTAACTATTTTGTTCTTCATTGCTTTTTATTTCAATTCATTTCAATATTGTTTTATATTGAATATTCATGTATATGTTGCTTTGTTTTATTGGTTGTTTACAAGATCATATCTTGGCTATCTTTCTCATTTGAATCATGTAGTGTTGTGTCGTGCCGTATCGTGCTTTCTGGATTTGTTCTGTGTGTTTTGATTGGCTATCTCCAGCTTGAAAAGGTGAGTCTTTCTCACTCTGACAAAATTATGAAATAGTGAATTGATGGCAAGTGTTTAGTAATTAAAAATGTTTATGCAAGTTAATGATGATCATATGATATGCTATGCCATGTTATTACCATGTTAACTCTGTTAATTATCACCTGACATCTGATATATGACATTATATTGTGACATTGACATTGTTTATATTGTTTATGCATATGTTCACACTGCAAGTTCCCTGTTAGAATAGAATCACTATAGGTTGAAATGATACATACCCGAACGACATTAGAATAGGTAAAAATTATTATGGGCTGAAATGATAGGCTGAGTGATTTTTATTTATTTTTAATTTACATGGGATTGCGGGTTTGAAATGATAGAACCCGGGTTTTCTTTGTAAACTGTGGATTGAAATGATATATATCTGTAGCAGTTGACCTAGGTTAGAAAATCATATACAGATCCCATGGCATATTTTTAAATAATTTTCTTAAGATATGTATTTTTAAAATATAAATTTTGATTTTAAATATACATATTTTATGGTTTTAAGAAAACTAAATATTTAGTTTTGAAATTGTGAATTTAAGTATGTAAATTTGAAGTGATTATGATTTTGGCTTTAAATTTATATTTTTAAAATGTAAATAAAAAAATTGAAATTTAAATTAAAGTTTTGAAATGATATTTAAAGTAAAATGTTAAGTTTTATTTAATTTATAAGTTAATAAACAGTGAATTTGACTTAACAAATGAATTAAGTTTTTAAAATTTGATAATCAATTATAAAATTTTATTGTGATAAATCATATGTTAAATTGATTTAGATGTGAAAGTTTAGAAGCCTAAAAATATGATTTATAAGTTTAAAATTTGCTAAAGTTGAAGTTTTATTGTTTTTGAAAAGTTATAATAAAATCTGGAATATTATTAACAACATTTCCCAAAAATACTGTAGTTTTATGACAGCACTTTAAAATGCTGTTGTTTTGAACTTAACTATGTTTGAAATAATTAAATATCTATTACAGCATTTTATAAATGTCGTTATCCTTGAACTAAACTATTTTGAAAACTATAAGCTACGATAGCACTTCATAAATGTTGTCGTTGCTATAATTTGACAATGTTTGAAATGTTATAGATTTTAACACTGTTTGAATTATATTTTAAAGTGTTAAATGATTTAACTTTTGGAAATTGATTATTTGTGAAATATAAGGAGTTTTGAATATAATTTAATATTTGAATTTGAATTTTAAAGAATTTAAATTGAATTTGAATTTAAATAAGGTTTACTTGGTTATGTGTTAAATGGAATGAAATGTAATGAGATAAATAAATTTTGATTGGAAAAATGTATTTTGTAATAATATTTGAAATAATAAATGAATGACATATTTGATTATTTAAATTTGAGTATTTGAATTTGAATTCAAATAATGATTTAATAATGAGGTTTTGAAAGGAAATGATATTTTGATGATTGAAATGGTTTGGAAATGATTTGATCTTTACTTTGATAAAGAATATGAATTTAGAATGATATTTGATTTTCACAAATGAATATTTGAAGTTTATATTAGTATGAAAAGATATTGAGTTTATTTGTAAATTGAGTTTATTTAAATAATATTGGATTTATGAAATGAATATTTCAAAAACTAAGTAATAATGAAGTTAAGATTGAGATATGTGAAATTATAAAATTTAGTTTTGAAATATGGTATATTTAAAGCTTTGAATTATATTGAAAAATTGAATAGTTTATTTATGAATCCAATCTATATTTGAATTGATAAGATTTGAAATGGTTTGTTGGAAAACTAAATTGAATTGAAACTGATGGTTTGAACTGAATTAAATTGGAAATTTGAAAATTTGGGTTTAATTGAATTAATTTGTAAAATATAAAGAATTAAATGAATGATCCATGATTTCAAATGTATGATTTCAAAATGTTATGATTTTCAAAGTGTAATGATTTCAAGTATTTGGTTTCGAAAGAGCTATAACTTTGAAATATTATGATTTCTGAAAGGTGAATATATGTTTGAAATGGAAATGATATCGTATTGATTTAAATATAGTTTTGAGATTAAAATGGTTTGGTTTCAAAGTATAAACTATTTTGAAAGGAATATAGTTTTGAAATGAAATGATTTGATTTTGAAGTATAAATTATTTTGAAATGACCATGGCGTTATAATAACGTTTGGTTGTTAAAGAGACCGGGATCGGAAGTTGTCGTACTCTTTGCCAACTCCGAAAACCACTTTAACAACCGTATACGCGGTGGAGATTTAAGAATGAAGTAGGATGGTGGCGTCGTTCTTGAGGTATGTTACATGGACCCATCTCCCATGAGTTGGCATAAGGTGGTTAATACAGGAGCGATCTCGGGCCAAGTGAGGTCATTCCTCTGATCGGACACATTTCTTCGATACTATACTCTTACTTGTGGTTGATTTGATAGCCATCCTCCGATTTTGATTGGGAGTGTGTTCCGAGGTGGGCGTATGTGGCTGCTATGTTACCACCAGCCCGTGTGCGTAATTGGTATATCTACCCTGGCATTGCCTTGTGTGCCGTGTCATCTACCATACCGAGCCTTACTACGAGTTTGTTTTTCTCCCGTAGCCCATGGAGTATTTAGAGTAGTCTCCCGATATGGAGATATGCTGATACTGGATGGACTACTGGGACTATTACGTATTGGGGGCTATATGGGCAATCCTTCAATGCTATTTTAAAGTAATTTTATTTTACTGTAGACATTATTATAATAGCATAATATTACTACATAGTAAATAGTTTAACGGATCCTTAAAGGACGGACGGTCCCAAGCATCCTTTAAGTTACTGCTGCATTTTTGTTACTGTTCACTTGAGTCGATTTACAGTTCATAAGTATTTATGTCCTGACTCGAGTGTTTTGTATTTTGCTTTACGCTCGGGTCAGACTTAGTGATTCAGCATTCAAGACTCACCTTCGGAGTTGGAGCTTTTCTTAAAGATCCAGCCATCTATTTTGCTTTCCGTATCCAGTGATTCCAGTGTTGTATTGTGATTTGTATCTAACGTATCTTGTTCCTCTTCTATTGTATCTTGTTTAACTCTATTGTATCTTATTTTATATAGTAGCTTCATGAACCACTACCTCTTTTAATTCCGCTGCATTATTATTTACTCTGTGTCTGTGATCTGTGATTATTTATTTGCTGTATAGTCTGAGATTTGCCAAATTTTATTTACAACGCGGTATTTTAAGCAATTCAAGTCCGACATGTGCAGATGCGAATGGTTGAAAATATCGAGTCGTTACAATTCCCCACTAGACCTTCTAATAGGTTGCGTGTTTTCATATACATGTGACCTTGTTTCTCCCATTGTTTCGGCTTCAGTGTTAGTCTCTCGGAGCTCATCCAAGTCTAAAATTTCACTCTTAATTTCTTTTAACAGAAATTCCTTTTTTAAAAAGATAGTGTGTCGAGAAATAATGACCTTGTGCTCCTTGGTATTGTAGAATATATGTCCCATCGAGTTTTTGGGATATCTTATAAACTTAGATAGTACCGATCTTGCCTCTAGTTTATTTGAACCAACGTTCTTAACGTATGCCGGACAACCCCATACTTTCAAATATTTGAGTTGGGGTTTCTTACTACACCACATCTCATATGATGTTTTGGACATATATTTAGTAGGTATCTATCGCATATCCCCAATAGGATAGAGGTAACTCAGCCTTACTCATCATGGAACACCATATCTAATAGGGTTCGATTCCTTTGCTCTGACACACCATTGTGTTGCAGAGTATAAGGTAGAGTAACATGAGAGATAATCCTATTATATTTTAAGTATTGCTGGAAATCCTGTCCAACATACTCACCTCCTCGATCTGATCGAAGAATTTTAATTTTACGGTCGTTTGATTTTTTATATTACATTTTTGTACTCAACAAATTTTTTATAAGCATCGGATTTGCTCTTCATAAGATATACATATCCTAGTCTTTAGAAATCATCCGTGAAAGTAAGAAAGTAAGAACTATTATCTTTGATTAATATAGGCATGGGACACATACATCACTATCTACTAAACCTAAAAGTTCTTTAACTCTTTTATTGCTCCCACTGAAGGGGTGCTTGGTCATTTTATCTTTAAGACATGCTTCATAAGTTTCAAATGATTCAGAATCAACAGACGATAGAAAACCATCGGTTTTCAATTTGTGTAGTCGTTTCTCACTAATATGATGAATCCTACAATGCCAAAGATAATTGTCGTTTAATTTATTAAAAATTTCATTCACAGAACAGACATAATTAGTATTAATCACATAAATGCCATTTTCAAGGACATCTTTGCAGACTTTATTTCCATCCAAACTAATGTTCATAACATTATTTGCACAATGAAAAATATATCCAGTCTTAGACAATCTAGAAACAGAGATAATTCCACAAATAAAGTCTTTTACATAATAGTAATTATTTAATGCTAATACTAACACTAATCCACTTGGCAAATATAAATGATAGTCTCCTACTGCCATTGCATTTACTATAGATCCATCAGCAACTTGGAGCTTCATTTCTCCTTTTGCCATGCGATGCCAGTTCTTAAGCCCCTGCAACGAATTACATATATGAGTATCAGATCCAGTATATAAAACCTATGACATTTTATTGATTACAAAACATTTTTGAATCATAAACGTACCTGATGGAGCTGCAGAACCATTCTGCTTCCTTTCCTTAACAATCTTCAAGTAGTCGGGACAGTTTGTCTTCAAGTGACCTTTCTTGTGGCAATGGTGACATTCACCCTTGTCATCGGTATTCTTACTTTTCTTTTTCTTACTATCTATTTTTCGCTTCTTCGAACCTTTGAAGATGATGCATTTTCCTTCATAGCAAGCATGACACATTAATCTTCAAATGTTGACTCGGCTGACCTCAGCATATTGAGGTGCTCCACGAGATTCACATTTAATTGATTCATGTTGTAATTTAGGATGAATGATTCATACTGAGGAGTGAGAGAACCAAGGACCAAGTCTACTTGCATTTCGTTGCTTATCTCTATGTCTAATTGTGCAAGTCTATCAACATAGCCTTTCATCATTAGAACATAATGGTCCACTTTCCGTCCCTTCGTTATTTTGGTGTTAAACGCTTTTTTTGAAAGCTCATACATTTTGGAACGGGACTATTCACCAAAAAGAGCTTTGAGACTATTAAAAATCTCATGGACGGACATGTTCTCGTGTTGCCTTTGCAATGGTTTGTCTAAGGTAGACAACACGAAAACTAGGACGATCTCTAAGTTAGATTGCCACTTTAAGTAAGTCGTTCTTCAGGGTCTGCACTATCAGCGGGTTCTTTTTTGGGTTCGCATGTAACAGAAGTCCAAAGGCACTCGTAAGTAAATGTTATTTTAATTGCTCTTAGCCAGTCGATATAGTTAGGTCCGAAGTCTGTCACTTTCAGAAAAAAAATTGGAGTTGACATTTTCTGCAAGTTTAAATTGTAGATTACTAGGACAAAACATAATAGATGTTCTTATAATATTGGTAAGGTTAAACACTATGTTTCATTTTACTAATAAGATCCCACTAGTCTTTTATGTTTTGCCAAACCTTGAGTTAAAACATAGAAGTCTTATGACTTCATTAGTATGTGTTAGGACTTGTCCATCTTGGAATTATGACCTTGAGTTTGATCAACAAGTCATAGCTCTACGAGCAATGGATAACCTTTTATCTGTTGTATCACAAACAACTCCTTACCCTTGGAACCTTGTCCTAATTTCATATTGTCCATGAGTTTGCTCAATAAATCAACATGAAATTATTCACTCATACCTACCATATCGTGGTAGCTTGGCATAGTATATGTTTCTTGAGTTTGCTCAATAAATACATATAGTTATCTTACCTCATCTATTTAATATATTAATAATGCTACACATAACATCCTTAGCTTGAGTTTGCTCAACAACTAAGTAGTATGCAAGTAATTTATTAACATATATATGGTAGAGGACAACATTAAACTGAATGATATCGACTTATGAAATAATGTAATTTTTATGAACTACCCTCGGATGCAAGTGTCGAATACATCAGAAATCACAATATATATATGATTACGTATGTGTTTATTTCATATGTCTATTATGGGTTTTATACAATCATATTATATAAGTTTCATTTATATAGTTTTTATATTGCACATTACTTATATAATAGTCTTATGTATAATATTATATTAATTAAATCATATTGAATTAATTGACATTTTAATTAACTTTATATTGATATAATATTTATATTTATATTTACTATGTACTATAACCTTTATAGTATAACACATATATCATATGCATGTGTAATTATAATTTCAATTAATTAACCTTTTAATTGAATTAATTAAATTATCTTGATTTCGAAAATCACTATTCATATTTATGCATGCACATTTATGATATCTTAAACGTTTTAAAATATCATAACATATTTCATAATATATTTACTACATGCACATACATTTTATTAATTAACTTATTAATAAAATTTATAATTTTCGTAAATTATGTTATTTTGTTTTCCAAACATTTTGAAAAAAATATGTTACATTATAACTATTATAATAAACATATATTTTATTTTAAATTTGACAATTAAATTTAAAATCTTTTACTTTATTTTTCAAGGCAAATTTGAAAATTAGCATAAGGCCCAAATTATGTTGGGACCATTCTATTAGGGGCAACCTTTAGACTCGCTCACCTTTCAGGCCAAGCCGGTAACCAAGTAGGACAGGGTAATTGATTATCCAATTCCAATCTTAGACATTACCTTTCTAGACATCGTAATGAGTGGAAAAGCTTAATAAGTTAGCCCTAACATGACTAATTTAGATCGCATAGGCTATTGGGCTCTGATACCCTTGTTGGAACTGTGCCAGCCCGCAGCGCAGTGGTGGGTATATTTCAAATTTTTTTTATCCTATTAGATTTTTATTGGGCATTCGAATTCATTTACAAAAATTCTAAATTTGTTTTAAATAAAATCATATATTTTCGTTAAATTTAAATAATTTGTAATGTAAAGTCAATTTAAATGATTTAATTTATATATATACATCTATCATATAAATATACATATGTGTGTGCATGTGTAACATAATAATCCGTGAAGGGTATAATATGCATGTATAGAGATGTTGGGATTTACAACGCAACTGACACATTAGCTCATTTCATATGTATTATATGTTGTCTAAATATGAGCATAAATCTATAGTGCAAAGTATATTTATATAAATACATATACATGTATTTAAAATATATTTTATAACTAAAAGGCCAAAAATTAAATATACATATATACAATATAAAACATTTTTATAAATATATAAACATAATTAAACATATAAAATTATACATACATACATGTATATATAATTACAATTAAAATTATATATATATACGGTTAAATAAAATGTGTGTATATATATATATGAATAATTAATTACATTCAAATACTTAAAATATAAATATATATATATTAAAATTATTTCTAGATCAAAATTAGCATGTAAACATGAAATAATAATTTTATAATTTTATCAATATTATATATATAATAAATAGTTTTGATCATAATATTTAAAAATATTAGTAATAAATATTAAAAAATCAATTTTTAAATTTATGAAAATTTAGGATCATAAAATACGAGTTTAAAAAAATTTAATGAATTTTTGAAATAAAATATTATTTTTAGTAAATAAAATAAATATCCAACCGAAGTAATGTAATAATTAAAAATATTAAATATTAACAAAAAATTATGAAAAAAATTTCATAGGTTACTGCATAGATGTAGTAATTGTAAAAATATAAAATCGAATTTTCAGTGCAATAATTATTTTAGATATAATAAACAATTCAAATAATCAATATAAGATAATTTAAAATTATTTATATATATACATATAAATTATTTTCGAATTTGGTAATTCATATTATGTATAAATAGGTGTAAGGAAAAATTCTAAGTTGTTTATACATTATAAATATATACATTATATAATTATATGTTTAAAATATACATTATTCTATATCTAAATTAATATATAAATATACATAAAATAGTTAATAATGACAATTTTTAATTTTTTTGTAGAAAATTAGATTTTTTATACATAAATTATAACACATAATAATATAACAATGCACATAACCAAACTAATTAGTGACAACTACGTATACCTATGAAAATCTCACCTAACTAGATATACAACATTAACATATATATACAGATTTGGGATTAATCAATATTAAATAATAAAATATGATATAATTACTGTAATATATAAATGTACCAAGTGATGATGCTTTTGAGTCCACTTGAATCAATGAATTCCCTTCTCCAATTATGCTCGATCCGTCAGATTGCACGTCTGGAATCATCGACCTTTTCTATCAAATAGTGCTTTTACTTGACTTGAATTGATTTGAGATTCTTAGAACTGATATGGGGATTAATTTCGGCTAGCAAACTTGATAATTATGGAAGCCAAAAGTTTTTTTTTTATTAAGGGCTTGGAGATCCATATATATAGCCTTGTGCAAGAGAGATAATAGGACAATCTCATTACATATTCTCTCTTAATCTTAGCCATCCATCTCTAGATCTAATCCTAAATTTTAGCCGCCTCCAATAACTTGTCAAAATCGAAATTTGCAGCCCTAATGATGGGCATTAAACCCATTTAAGACCAAGCCAAAATGTTATGCAAATAAATCTAATTTAATCGCTTATTGATATCGTATATCGATTGGTACATTTATAACCATTATAAATATACATAAAAAAATATTTCTCAAACCATATTCAAATCTTATAATTAATATTTCATAAATATTAATTTATTTATAAAAATTATAAACTAATTAAATCATTCGGTCTTAAGGGATTTCATTATTTCAGTTGTGTAACTTTTGGGTGTAATTTGGTCAGTAATTAACACCGAACTATTCGAATGTTAACGTTCACACGTCACTTAGCAAGTGGTGTGACATTATGGCCAAATTTTTCTCTTATTGATGTTCAGTAAAATCTTATATAATTTAATAAGCGTTACCCATTAGTGACATTTATACACACCAATTCTCTTCGTCAAAACTATATCACTTTGAATTTATGGATTTTGGTAATGATCAAAATTCTAGTATTGTCCATATTCAACTCTATAGTCCAAACACAAAATCTTTGGTTCAATAATAACAATTATTGTTAACCGTACTACTCTGGCCGGAGATTTTGACTTTGAGTTGACTTGAGTTGACCGTGATGCTAACCTCATATAACTGAAGTGACAAAAACTCTCTTGAATAGTGTCTTCCTTCCAATACTTCCACTCGACCCAACTATAACCACTTGATGGATGTCGTCCCATGATTTGAGTATAATCAAAGCATTTTTTCATTTTGAAGGTTGATAGTATTCTCAAGTCGAAAGAATTGTGTAAATTGGTCACATCGATATTTTCTGTTTGACCTTAGTTATATTAACCAATAGAAAACTACTGAGTGAGTTATTCTATAGCTATCCAATAACTATCAGTACATGACCTCTAGGTGCCCCCAGCGGTCATGATTAATATACTGCCCAATATTTGAAGAGCATTACGTACTCTGGTATCAACGATCGATATCCAGTGTCGATGCATCTTGACTAGGAACATTTAAAATGATGTGTTTTGTAACAATGTGATCCAATACTCTTGATCACAACTAATTGTAATTAATATTACAAACATGTCATTTATGGATTTTCTATTAAATATATTTTTAATTAAACATTTAATTATTTATAATGGATAATAACAAATATATAACTGAAAGAAGAAACACCTTTATTTCGAACAAGAATTGATTTCGAAGTTAATAAATTACAATATTGCCCCTAGGGCATACCCCTAACACTATCACTATCTGTGAAAAATCCTTTATAAATCTTCGATAATATCCAATCAATCCAAAAAAAACTCTTCATTTCAATCTTCGTCTCGGGTCTCTTCCAATTATTCACCACTTCAATCTTAGTTAGATCTACTAATAAACCCTTCTCTGAGACTACATGACCAACACAACTCTAAGATGAACTTTATGCTCCTTCTCATCCTTAGAATATATCAAAATAGCGTCTATAAAAATCAATACGAACCAATCCAAGTGCTCCCGGAAAATCCGGTTCATCAAATCCATAAAGAATGCCAGCGCATTAGTTAGTCTGAACGGCATAACTAACCATTCATAGGATCCATATCGAGTCATAAACGTTGTCAAAGGTATAATATCCTCTACTATTCTGAGCTGATGAAAACTTGCCGCCAAATCCAACTGAGAGAATACCTTGGCTCCACTTAACTAATCGAACAAACCGTCAATTCTCGGCAATGGATATTGATTTATTATCTTTCTCTATTCAACTTACGATAATCGATACATAACTTTAGCGATCCATCTGGCTTTTAGCAAGCACTACGGTTTCTCTCCAAGACAAACTACTCGTCCTGATAAAACTCTTGCCTTCCAAATCCACCAATCGCACCTTCAACTCTTTCATCTTTGTAGGTGTCATCATGCTTGGTGGCTCCAGGCACCAAATCAATCTGAAATTTAATTGCTTGTTTCAGCGGCAATCCGACTACAAGCTCAAAGACATCCGCGAATTCCCAAACCATGAAAACTCAATGCAACTCATCTTCCAACTTCACAACACCCAATAAGGCATTCACCTCACAACTAGGGTTTTCTACAATATAAAATATATGATCACTACAGTCAGGGTGTCTAAGCGATATTTTCCTATCACGGAAAAATATTCTAGCATCATACTCGCCTAATCAATCCATCCCAAGAATGATCCCAAACCCCACAAAGTCAAACACATGCAAACAGCAAACAAAGGTATGACCTAATAAGTCAAACTCAAAATAGTCACACCTCGTCCCAAGTGTCGCATACCCTCCTATCGGATTTGCAAGCCTTAAGGAAGTAACTAAATATAAAGGTTCTAGGTTAAGCTTATTTACCAAACATTGAGATATAAAAGAATGTGATGCACCAGTATCAAATGGAACACAAATAGACATACTGTGGATTTGTAGCGTGCCTCCCAGAACTGCCTTTCCCTTCGCCTGCACTACTGGCCTCAAAGCAGCATGCTCTAATGCATACACTTGGCCCTTTCCATCCTTCATGGGACCCTTGCATTGATACTTATAGTGGCCGATCTGATCAATTAATGAACATGATGTTCTTCTTTCCAATCACCTCCTTTTCTTTTCCTTTTTCAATACGGCACTCATGCGCATAATATCCTTTCTTGTTGCACTTATAGCAAGCCACCTCAGACTTCCCCTTCTTCGCCGCTCCTCCTTTCTAAGCATTCTTATTATGGAAGAACTTCCTCCTCTGGCCTTGTCCAACCTGAACTTCCTTCTCCTTCTTCTTCGCCAAACAAACAAGCATCTCTTCGTGCCTTAATACCATCTCCACTACTACATCACATGGGTCTCTAAGGTGCTGTAAGGTAGCCCTTGCCAACTCTGGCTTCAAACCTCTAATAAACTACTCATTTATTTTTATCACTGTATCAAAAGTGTCATACCCGTATCGGGCTAATTCCTCGTACCTACTAGAATACTCCAAACCAGGCATCTCCCTTTGTTCTAGCTCTCCAAACATTTTGATCAACACAGACTGCGCAATTACTGTCATGAACCTTTCTTGAAACCTCCTCTTAAACTCTGCCCAAGTCATTGTCTCCTCGTCCACACCAGCTGTCACGGTATTCCACCAAAACAAAGCCATCTCCTTGGAGCTATCGCGAAGCTAGTCTCCTTTTCTTCTCATCGTTGAGCCCTAAGTCAGCAAAAATCCTTTCATAGTGTAGCAGCTAGTTTTCCATCTCGAAAGATTCCTCAGTTCCAATAAATGGCTTTCCTCCAAGACAAGCATAATCTCTGCTCAAGTTAGCATAATGGTTGACCATTGGAGCTTCCTGAACTCCTCCTCCAGCGGTTTCCCTCCAACAGCTCCATCTGCGATTCCAGCTTGCATCATGTTCATGAAAAACTAATACATGGTTCCCATATCTACTTGTGGGACCCCAGCACCAACATTCTCAGCCTGAGCCAGACCTTGACTTCTTCTAGCATTCGGTCGGGCATTTCCATTTGTAGTAGTGCTGTCTCCTCTTATATTAACTGTGCCTCTTCTTTCGTCCATATCTGCATTCAAGCCTCATGAGATACAAAAGAATAGCCTAAGAGAGATAAAAGAATAGAGATATAGTGTATACTTATATATAGCAAATACAAGTATGTTACTATAGCGTTATCCCATACCCCGATCTTAACTCTAATTTCTAAGGATTATGTTTCAAAAATCATTTTTTGTTAAAGTATTTCATAAACCTATGTTCTGATACCAAGTTATAACATCCCCTATCTAGAGGCTCAAAGCTAAGCACTACAGATACTGTAGTCATCTATAGTATTAACTTCCGCAAATAAATAAGTTTATGTTGATGTTATCTATAATATCAGAAGCATTTTAATATAAAACAAATCATAAGTTTCAAAACGACATTTTTCCATTACATTTCAAAACACATGTTCGATATTCATATCATATAATCCCAAATACGTTTCTCAGGCAATGATAAAATATACTTATTACAAAATACGTCAAGAGTGACATATGAAGATGCCCTCTTGGATGATCAGGGTCATAACTAAATTAATACACAACGGAAATAAAAACAAAACAAAGAACTACAACTCTTAAATAGAAATCTATTAGCGTCCTGCTCGCCTTCGGTAGCTTTATTCATCATCCTACTAAAACTCGAAATAACCTCAACCCTCGGCCTACTCAAATCAATTTTGAGCAACCGAGAGTTTAAGGAGAAAATATAAACTTCGAGTCAGACATAAAGCATGTTGTGAATAATACTACACATCTAGGTTATTAATGTTAAGTGAGCCATGCCGCTTAGCGGAACAAGTTTCCCCTCACTAACATCCTTTTAAAACATGTCTTTTGCAAATCTTTTCCTACAACCAACACTGGTTAAATACTGTAAAGCATCATCATGTAAACATACACATCAGGTAATAGAAGAACTATATGTTCAAAACTTTTTTGTTTGACTGACTATTAACATTTGGCTGACTCGGGCCTACCAGAAAATATAAACAAAATATATCTAACATCTGTTAGACACTCATCTTCTGGACGGTATTTCCCTAACTATATGTTAAATACTTACCTGCTGGGAGTTTTGTCTCTAAATTAACATCTTCCAAGGTCACCTGATCCTAATGGTTTTGTGGGCTCATCAATAACCTATCTGTATAAAAATATATATTTCCTTCCATGTGTAATCATAAGTTTAGTCTTATATGTGACAAAGCCCTAAACAGTGGAATTTTGGTCAAAAATTTGTTGGGGCCAATAACTAATGTATAGGGCGCGACCCTATACCAGTCTCATATGATATTCTAATATTTGAGTCATTTTTCCTTAGGGATCCCTTTCCATAGTTTTCGTTGAAAACCTTTTCAAAATGATTTAAAACCTTTAAATCAAACTCACACAAGGAAAATATATAATCTCTATGCTTTACGCAAAATCACATTGCCATGTTATATATAAATATTTTACTCAAACCTTAGTTGATGAAAACATTTAAACACTTGAAAGTACCCCTTTCGAATCCATTAAAAGTACCTCTTCTTAACCATTGAAAGCATCTCTTCCGAAACCAAGTAAAACTCTTTATTTATCTAGGTCGAAAGGCCAAAACCTTCCTTTCAAAATCATTCTTAAAACCCTTTCGAAACCTTTGAAAACCTTGGGGAACCACCCCTTCGTAACCATTTCAAAACTTTTTAAAAGAACTAAAAATTTATAAATTCAAACCTTTCGAAAGCACTTGGATTCAATTTAAAACATGTAGAAAAACACCTTTCGAAACCATTTAAATCATCTCTTTCGAATCTATTGGGTTATACTTCAATTAGAACAAAAGGGTCTATAAAATCATTTAAGTCGCAAGCCAACCTTTTGAAAGCTATCCCTAAGTAAAGAAGTGATGGTGTCGAAACCATCCTTTCGAAAGCATTGGAGAAGTGGCTAATTTTAAAAGCTAAGTATACCTTTTGAAACCATTAACTTCGAAAGGTAGAAAGGCGGCAACTAGGGGTTTCGACCCCTTCGAAAGCATTACTTAAAATGAAAGAGCATTTAAAATCATTGGACCAGGTCGTAAGCCAGCCCAGTCGAAAGCTAACTCTTCGAAAGAAAAGCACGCGATACTTCATTTTTAAACGAAGAATGCTTTAACCCCTTCGGACCCGACATTTCGATCCTATACCTTCCGTTTCTATCCAATTCTCTACGTACCAGGTATATTGATACCATGCGCATTGGGTTCGAAACCGATGGTGGCGAAAGGTCTAGGTCGGAACCCTTGGAATCGAAAGTGGCGGAACATGCTAAAAACATGTATATTTTGTTTTCAACTTAAAAGAGAAAACTTTTCAACTAACCTGCTATTTTTTTTCAAATTCTAATTGGTTGCTAGAACTCTTTTTCAAAAGTGCTGTCAATATTTTCAGAAATAAACGGTGATTTTATTTTACAAAGTGCCACTTCTCCTTGATTAAATATATAAAACATTTAATTCTCATATCTTAAATAATTTTATATATTTATCAAAACATTTGGGAAATTTCTATAAAAATTCCAGAAAATCATTTTCAATATGTTTTCAAACATATATAAATTTCAGAACTAAATAATTATTTAGCCGTAAATAATTTAAAATCCAATTAATCATTTTCATCATTAAGAAATTAATATAAAATCCACATTAACTCATAAAATTATAAAAATTGAAACTCATCTCTAAAATGTCATTTCTGATCTATATTTAAATTCACAAGACATTTGGATGTCATTTAATAAGGTTTGCATATAAAAATATATCTTAAAAACTAATATGAACATGCATAAATCATCAACAAACATATATAAACTTTTAATCAATCAAAACATGGCATAAATATACAAAAATACTTTGGATTATTCTTAAAGATGAAAACCATAAAAATAGTAAGATGTAATAATTATTCACCTTAGCTTTGTGATTTAGGATGTGAGATTTGATCTTGATTAAGTGATTTGATTATTCCACATGAAAATCCTAGCTTTATCTTTTCTTGAGATTGCTAATGGTGGCCGACCTTAAAAATGTTTTTGCTTGAGAAAATATGAAATAAACTTGTATTTTGGTTTCCTAAGGGTTTAGGGTATAATTTATTAAATTTTCCATTATGCCCTCCCAACATTTATGTCCATCTTAGTTCTTTAGTTCATTAAACACACAGGTACAACTACCTCTTAATTATAATCAAATCTCAATCCACTAATCACCTTACACTGCTTAATTTAATTTAACTAATTAAATATCCTAAATAATGTAGTAAAAATATGGGTTGTTACAGCATTGTATAGAAAAGTCCATAAATTTTGAATTTTAGAAAATAATCCACAAATTTTAAATTTGTCAAAATAGTCACAGAATTTCATAATTTCATAATTAGGTTAAAACAACATTTCCAAGGTTTAGTTCCACAATTCACATGCATCATATAACAAATATTTAAATTCTTACAAATTAATATAAAGATAATTACAAGGCTCTGATATCATACGTAACATTATGCCTCGTAATAGTGATATAATTCGATCCACGAAGTAGAATTATATTGCATTTTTATGACCTTGTATCTCTAGTGATATCACATAAGTTGTACTTTATACCTTAAGTTGTATATTATGTTGATGATGATGCTAATATGACATGTAGAGGATGATTTGCAAAATCCTTCTAGAAAAGCATCAAAACACCAAACATCATTGGTGATTTTTTTTTCACTTGAAAATTGGAGATAAAAAGACTATCTCAAGCATCACTTTAATTTTATTTGCTCTTAAAACATGCTTTGTATGATGAGATGCAAATCCATTACATAGGGAGAAAATGGCCAAGCGCCTAGCCAAAAGTTCTAGACTTTGTCTACTGTTAAGCATAATTTAAGGAGCAAACGAGATCATAAATGACTTGCAATCACAGATTTGTCTGTTACCCATGATTTTGAAGAGAATTAATGCTCATTTATGGATGGTTTTGAAGAGAATTAATGCTCATTGAGGACTACATTAATTGGAAGAGATAAATAAAAAGTCAATTATGTTCCCCTAGATTTTGCAAATTTAAGAAATAAATAATATTTATTTTTCCTACATTTTAGGGTTGTTTTGAATTATTGTCAATTTTGATCTTAATTACCAGGTGGGTAAGCATCTTTTTATTCTCCGTCATGGCCTGATTTGATTATCCATGTGTAATCGCACACCTTTGTTATACGCATATTCAAATTTTCAAAAAGAAAAAGACCTAAACAACTGCAGAAATAACCTGAAATGATGAGCTACATAAACTAGTATAACCGCACAACGGTGGAGAAACCGACCGTTCGATTGTATAACTTTGATAAGAAATATATATTTAAAATTTTTGTTAATATTATTAAACATTAAGTGATAATATGTTGGAAAAGAATAAATTGAGATTTGAATCTGAAAATATGAATTTCAAATTTAAATATTAATCAAAGTTCAAAATTGTCGATTTGAAATTGAAATTTTAGAATTTGAAAATCATAATAGATTTGAATTTGAAATCTTCGATGCGCGAAATAAAAGGAGGAAGTTTAGGGAAACCGCGATGAGACAAGATCCACGTTTTTTTGGCTTCAGAAAAATTAATTTTGGCCAGTGACAGTAAGCAAACCTCCCTAACGGTCGGTTTGATTATTTTCATTTTTAAACTGCATTACTCGAAAAAGAACCGAAGGTAAAAGGAGAAATTATTGAAAATGATTTTAAAAAAGAACTAAATTTACGAAGGATATTATTCCTAATAGAGATCGATGAAGAATAAAAATTCATGGTGACCCATTCTTTTGGGAATAAAGCAACAATGATAAATGTGTACTCGTTATTATTAGATTACAAATTCTATCCATACACCATGAATTACTTTACCTGCACTATAATTTCTTTAGTATTTTTTTTTTGAATTATCTAAAGAAATAAGCTTCATATGTAAATTCTACGGACTGCTAAAGCATGATCCATGTATTTGCTACAAGATTGTCGGTTTCGGTGTTCGAACCCATGGCCTTTGATATTAAAGTTCGGATCATCAACTAACAGCGCCAACCCTGTTGACTTCTTTAATAAGACTTACGAGAAAACGCTCTTCTTAAAAAAAATTAATATCAAAAATGTAAAACTCATGGTATTCAAATAATATTTGTCCACATTTTAGGTAGTCATAGGTTATAAAAAAATTCATACAATGACTAAAATTATTTTTTACATCATTAACTGAATTAAATATAAATTCCTTTCATGTGTTAGATTTTATTCATATAGTACAAGTTGTATTCATGTGTAATCAACATTTTTCATCTCAAATTAAACATAAAACATAAATTTTAAAATTCAGCACTGATATTAATATGATTTATGGAATGCTAAATTCTTCTTCGTAAAGTAAATCAAGTTTAAAGTTAACATCAAAATTTAAATAATTTAGCACTTTTAATATTAAAAAGTTAAATTCAACTTTTTGTACATAAATAATTAAATAAATTTAAATTCCATTTAATGCACTTGAAACCCAAATTAACATCAAGAGAGAGAGTTAGTAATATATACAGGGAAAGTCTATTTAGACACAAAATGTAGACACAATTGGTGACACAATGCATCTGCACCATTGTATTGCCCCCTGATTTCCACATTTCATATAAGGACAAAAATATCTAACGGTCTTGATTTTTTTTGTTCTCAATTTGTGTCTAATTTTGTGTCTAAATAGCCGCTTCCATATATATATAGTGTATATTAAATAAAAAATGATTAAATGATTTCGGGCAAAATTTCCATCAGTAATTTACGGCGTACTAATCCAATTGTCTTGTTAGATTTAATTTTTCCATATTTATTTTACATTTTTTGCCCCATTGCATAACATAGAAATATTATAAAGTGAAATAAAAGAATTTACCATTTTTTACATGGAAAGTTGAATTCTCCGTATACGGAGTCAATGCAAAATCAGAAATAACATTTTTGACTTCAAAAAGTTAATTCAGTACATTGCGGGCGTTACCATATATTTATTCAATAAATTATAATTTTTCATTAATTTCCATCTTATACGTTTGTAACTCTCTGTTTTTGGCTATTTGCACGGGAAAATTTGAAAATAAATGTTAGCGAATTTTGTTAAATCCAAAACATTCCGCAAATATAACCAAGTCGCTCTTTTTTGTCTTTTGCTTTCTCTCGCTTTCCACTTTTTATATTATAGTTTCTCCTTTATGCTGGCAAGTTCATTTCTCTGCTTTGCTTTCTTCTTCTATTATAATCTATCTGTACACTTACAAATTACAAAAGGAATCAAAAAGCAATCCTTCCTTTATTATCAATTCATGAGATAGGCTGAGATTGGATCTGCGTAGCCATTTGCTGCTTGGATTCTTCACTGCAGCTGCTGTTTATGATTTTCTGCAAAAAATTGGTATCGATTCTTGTAAATCAGTTAAAACCGACTGTTTTGATTAAGTGCGGTTGTTTTATATTTGATCGCTGAAGTATTTTCAGTTTTTTATTTTTATTTTGGATTTTTTTACGTGATTCGGTATAAATTCTGTTCGGGCAAGAAATTCACTAGTTCAAATTTTTGGTTTTTACTTGCAATACGAAACGCTGCGATTCTCTATGTTGTTTCAAATATATACACATGTATAATATCATCATACTTTGGTGATCAGGTCAAGAAAAGTTGGAATTTGATTTGGTGACTTTGGTGATATATATAAGAGAGTATATTATAAGAGGTATGTACTTTATGGTATTCTGTCAAATCTTTAAATATGATTATCTTATAAGTATGATTAATCTTATATTCATGTGCAATTATTATACAGGTTGTGCAACTTAGAAGCATAAGAGGCAAATTTTGGCAGAGAAAAAAATCATCTTTTTTGCTTTGTTAGTTAAACCACTTAGCACTGGGCTTGAGTTTATTACCTAGAATTTTAAACTGGTACAGGGATCAAGCTTTTTTTGAAGGAGGGAAAACAACAAAAAGAATTGCCAAATTGCTTGCATAGAATCATGGCTACGTTATCACATGCCGAGTCTAGGCGGTTATATTCATGGTGGTGGGATAGTCATATTAGCCCCAAAAATTCAAAGTGGCTCAAAGAAAATTTAACAGGTATTTGTGTTATCCTCTCCGTTATGGTGTATTTGTTCAGAACATGAAGTCTGTTTGCTGAATGTCTGATTAGTTTTAATTTGGTTGTTTACAGCCATGATTTTATACTTATCGATTAAAACGTAATAATTAATAAGAACTGCAAGAAATATAAATGTGTCTAATGCTTAATAATTATGAATGGTGACAGAACTTTTATTGGAAAAAGTGCTCAATGTTAATGATAATAATTTTTTTTGGGTAAATTATAAAACAGATGTACCAGATTAATTGTGTGCCTTATTCATATATAATCGCTAATCCACATTTCTGAAGCATGTTTAATGTGAATATGTACGCACATTAGCTCAGAAATTAGGTTCTTTATCAATTTAAAATGTGGCTATAATTTGTCATCTTTAACTTCTATGTTTAGAGCGTGTTTAACGGTAGCTTAAAAGAAGGAAATAATTTGATATGCCATAAGGAAAATTTGCTTATGGCTTTTTTATATTTTACAGCCAGGTTTCATCAAAATTTCAAACTTATGTATCCAAACACTTTAGTTTTTCCTATTTGTTAAAAACTACTTAGATGTTACAAAAAAACTTATGACTTACATTGAAAATTTATCTTTGTCGCTATGGCAAATCATAGATATGGATTCAAAAGTGAAGGCCATGATCAAACTCATTGAAGAAGATGCTGATTCATTTCGAAAGAGAGCAGAGATGTATTACCGAAAACGTCCTGAGCTCATGAAATTAGTCGAAGAATTCTACAGAGCATATCGAGCATTGGCTGAAAGATACGATCATGCAACTGGCGCACTTAGGCAAGCTCATAAGACTATGTCTGAAGCATTTCCTGATCAACTACCATTACTTTTGAATGATGATTCTGAGCATGTAATGTTTAATGACATGCAAAGTAATGGGGTGCATAATGAAGTAAATGGAAAGAATTATGGAGAAGAAGAACTTAAAAGCTCAAATTTGCAAAATGGTAAGGAGTCAGAAGAGTTCCTGAGGTTAGTGGAGGAGAATAAAAATCTCAAAAATCAAATCTTGGTAGAACTAGAGCGTGCAGATAAGGCTGAAGCCGAGGTTCAGAATTTGAAAAGTGTGATTTCTAAACTTGAATCTGAGAAAGAAGTCACGTCGCTTAGATATTTAGTTTCTCAAGAAAAGATTGCTAACCTTGAAGCAGAGATTGTCAGAAGGCAAAAAGAATTTGATAAGGTAAATGATGAAATGATAGATGGAATTAACAAATTGAGGATCGTTGACGGTAAATGCCATGAATTGGAGAAAAATAAACAGTCTTTGGAGTTCGATCTTAATTTTCTCAAGGATCAAGCAAAAAAGCAACATGAAGAGCTTGATTTGAAGCAAGAAGAGTTATATAAAATAAATGACTCAATAAAAGATGAATATGAAAAATCCAGGCAAGAAGATGTGAATTT
The DNA here is from genome assembly GCA_030765085.1 of Allium cepa. Taxonomy (NCBI): domain Eukaryota; kingdom Viridiplantae; phylum Streptophyta; class Magnoliopsida; order Asparagales; family Amaryllidaceae; genus Allium; species Allium cepa. The sequence continues at coordinate 419,327,869 of CM060945.1, forward strand.
TTTAACTCGAGAATTGAAGAACATGGAGGTCAGTAAAGTTGGTTTAGAAGATGAGATACGAAAACACAAGGAAGAAATTCTTAGCTTAAATGATAAAATCGTTGCATTGGAATTTAAGATAAAAAATCTTGAAAATGAGTTGAGTTTATTGGAGTCGTCAAAAAGAAGTCTTGAAGGAGAAATTGGTGTTCATGTACAAGAAAAAAAGGCTCTTCAACAAGAAAAGTTCGATCTAGAACAAAGACATCAGGAATTGGCCGATAAAATTGGTGCAGTAAATATGAATGTGGAATCTCTCCAAGCAATGGTAAAAGACTTACGAGATGGAAATGAAGAGTTGAAAGATATATGCAATAAGCATGAGAATGAAAGAAGTTTACATTTGGAAAGCTTGAAGTTTATGGAGAAAATTACAGAAAAGAATTTGATGTTAGAGAATTCACTGTCAATTGCAAATGCTGAAGTGGGAATGTTGAGAGAGAAGATTAAGAATGTAGAAAACTTATGTGAAAGTTTACGTGAAAAGATCTCATTGCATGTACTTGAAAAGGAAAATCTAGTATCTCAAATAGAGGATATTTCTAAAAAAATGGAGAATTTGATGGAAGAAAAAACATCGTTAGAGAATTCAGTAGGAGAGGCCAGTGATGAACTTAAAATTTTGAGAAGTAAATTGAGCTTATTAGAATCTTCATGCAAATCCCTGAATGATCAGAACTCTAGCCTTCTTGCTGAAAAAAGTATTCTAGCAACTCAGGTAAAAATATAGACAGAAATCATGCACAGAAATGCAAATGGCGGTTGATTCAATTATCTAATTATCGCTGATATAGTTGTCCTTCACATGTATGAACAAATCATTAAACTCTAACCCTTTTTTTTTGTATCAGGTAGAAAGCATTGCTGATAGCCTTTCAAGCTTGGAAACAAGATATACCGAATTAGAATGCAACAACTTGAATTTGGAGAAAGAGAAAAATCACGTACTCAATGAAGTCAAGGAGTTACAGGGTACTTTGCAAAAAGAGAGAGACAAACATGCAACCTTCATGCAATTCAGTGCAAACCAACTTGCTACTTTGGAAAATAATATTCATATTATCCAAGAAAATGTTCGTCACAAAGAGATGGAATTGGAATCAGAAAAACACAATTACATTAATGCGCATACTGAAATTTTCGTATTGCAAAGAATTTTGCATGATATGAAAGAGAGCAATGCACTTCTTCTGGACAATTATCAGAGATCCTTGGAGACATGTAAGTCTCAAGAGGAACTTATTCTTGATCGTGAGCGTGAAATTGCAAATTTTAAGGCTTCAATTTCAGACAGTCAGGGTGAAAATCATCGTTTATTTGTTGAAAATTCTGTTATTCTTGCCTTTTTCGAGCAAGAACTTAAGGCAAGATTCAGAGATTTGTTGAGTCTGCAAAATGAAAAGCGTGAATTGCTTGAACATGATGACAAATTGAGAAAATATGTGCAAACTTGCAACCACAAGGAGGAAGTATTAAAATTGGAAATTGCAGCTCTAAGTAAAAAATTAGCTGACATGCAAGACATCCACTCCACATTACAAAGGTATGTAAATGATTTGATGGTAGATAACACATCTTTTTCCAAGAAGATTAATGTGTTATCAAATGAAAGTGGTACATTGAAGGAGAGCAATATTGCTCTTATTGAAGAGGTTATGAAACTTGAGCACCTATATTTGTTATTTCGAAGTTGTCTAATTGAGAAACTGAAAGAGCTTCAGTTGCTTAGTAGTCAAATGGACAATCTTAGCGGCATAAATGGTGAGCTCAAGCGTGAAATTAGAGCAATAAATGAAAGTTTTGGAGCTTTGGAGATTAGAAATATAAATTTGGATGAATCACTTCATAATTCAGAGAATGAAGTGAAAATAACAAAGCAGCTTGTCTTGCAAAAAGACGCAGAGTTGCTACAGTTGAATAGCAGAATAGAAGAGATAGAGAAGAAAAATCTTGCCCTGATTGAAAAAAGTAGTAAAAATGATGATGTGGTTGCTAATCTTCATCAGATGAACAATGCATTAAGGGAGAAACATGAAAAAATATGTGTAGAAGCTGAAAATCTCAAGTCCAATGAGGTATATTTGATGTCCGAACTGGAGGGTAGAATTCATGAGATCAAAGTTTGTGAAGTGGAAATTGTAGCTCTGTTAAAAGAGCTTCATATTACTACAGTCAATGCAGTAATTTTCGAAGAAAAGATGCTTGAGCTTATAAGTGAAAATCAAATGATCACTGAAGAAATTGTTAGGAGAAATGCTCATGAAGATCAATTAAAGCAGAAACTTGGTGATATAAGTGGAGAAAATGAAGGCTTAAAAAAAGAAATTAGTGCTTATATGCCCCTCATAATTTCTTTAGGGAATTTTTTCAATTCTTTGGAAAGACACATTCTTTCATTGGCTAATGATCAAGCTTTCAGAAATCAAGAAACAAAGGTAATTCATTATTATTACTACTGCTGCTACTTTTTTGTATATATGCATACTAAAGTTTACCACTACATGTCATTATCCTATTCAAAACACACCTTACGCCTAGACAATGTACCGATAATGTTAATGTCTTGGATTCTTATGTATAATATAAGCCTGTTTAGGTAGCATTATTGAATATCAGAAACCAAAGTATCACATTTCCACTCGTGAATTAAGAATAAGGAAATAGTCATGATGAAATTTGTCAATACCTTTGTACTCTGGATCTAAACGTCCAGGAATAAACTCCCCTTACAATTAATTACCAATTTCAAAATTAAAAATTAAAAACCAGAAAAAAGGAAATTTGCCATAGTTACAAATGATAGTAGCAATATCATATATATGCAAATGCACACAAATATATTTTAATCCTCTCTTCAAAATTAGGCTAATGTTAAATGTTTAATTGATACTTATTTCAAAATTATCTCAGAATACGAACACCGAAGCAAGAGATACAAACAATCACTTCACTTCACCTTTTGGAATAATCGAACTTGAAAAGCTGGTTGCTAAGGTCAAAGCACTCGAAGACATGGTAAAAGCCATTCAAAATCACGAAGAACGTGAAAACTCTTCAATAGAAGAAATGGAAGCATCCACAGTCGTCGAAGGAGAAGAAGACCCAAGAGGCAAAGATATCGTCTTGCATTTAAAAAGAAAAGATTCAACTGAACTCAGTACAGAAGAAAACTCCAAACAAGAAATAAAAGACATTCAACTCGATCATGTTTTAAGTTCTTCACATGAATCCAAAGACCACATGCTAGAATTATGGGACACTACCGAATACAAGCAAGATTTGAATGAAAATTTCACAGAATCCTCATGTCAAGAGCGTACTAGTCTTAGTAGTAGTACCATTACTGACAGACTTTCCAATGATGCAAGAAAACTATCATCACTTCAAAAGAGCGCCGATGAACTGAAATCCACCATGGAATTGTATGAAAGAGTGAATACCATTTCAAGCAACCAATATAGAAAGGTTAAAACACAGTTAAGAGAAGCTGAGTCTGTCATATCACATTTGACTGATGTAAATCATAGAATGAGTAAAAAGATAGGAAAGCTTTCATCGGCATCGGTGGAAATGGATGAAATGGGAAATGCAAGTGAGAGGAAGATATACATTAGAGCAAGGAGGAGTTCTGAAAAAATAGGAAGGTTGGAGTTGGAATTGCAAAAATTGGAGTATATATGGTTGAAAATAAAGGAGGAAAATGACTTTAGAAGGGCAAGGGCAGCTGAGAGAAGAACGCGGGTTATGTTGAGAGATTACTTTTATGGAAGGAGAGAGAGCCCGAAAAGGAGGAAAGCAAGGTGTTGTTCGTGTATGAGACCTCGAACAAAGGATGATGATGATAGTAGTTAAGTTTTTATAAATGTGCAGTGCCCTGAATATTTTTTGGAATAAAGATAGCTTTTGTGCTTGCACTACTCAACTGAGATGGAATGGTAAGTTTATCATATAGGGGCCAATCATTCATGTTTAAGTTTTAAATATTGAATTGACATCAGTTATTTCTATTTTTAGAAGTCAAAAAGGAAAAGGAAAATTTGTGTCAAAAGATAGCTTTTAAAAATTGATAAAAGTTATATCAAACTTGATTTAAGTTGATCATAGTTATGCCAATTGGTTTTGTGGCTTAACTGCCATGCTTGTACCACGCGTCACTGTGTATGAATGTCCACGTGTTTGATTGATTATACGCCACACGTACACGAAGTTGAGATTAGTCTCACTTTGGACAATTTATAAATAAATCATGTGTAAATACTAAGAGACCGTGTTTCACATTGCCAATTGGTTTTGTGTTAATATATGGTTTTCTGACACTTAACCATGTTTTAGTATATGATTTTACTGACTCGTGATTTTTGTATATTTGTTCTAGTGCTTTAGAGCATGCATCAACTTGAGGCTGGGTGCTAGTAATTCTTTTGGACCTGTGGATAATTTTAGAGCTCTTGGAATGGAACTTCTGCATACTATTTATTTTTATTTTTGTGGTTTTCTATATACCTAGTTTAGATTTGCTAGGTAGCAGTATATTGAAAAATAAAAATAAAGGGTATAAGGCATATATTTGTTAATGCCAAGCTTGCTTAGTTTTGGAGGGTTTTTTTTTATATGGCAGATTGAAAAGGATAAATTATGTACATGGTAACTCTTTTAACCTCTTTATTTGATTGGGTGCTAAATGCATTGTGCAAGTTAGAGCTTTGAATAGAGTTTATATATCTTAAAGTGATTGCACTTTTATTTTTTAGCTTATAATCCTTTGGTGTATCACGAATTATGCTATTGGCCTTTCTTGTAACTTGCTGTGTTTGATAGATGTTTTTCATTTTGGCACTGCAATGTCGTAATCATGTGTAGTTGGGAAAATAACATTGCATTGTTTTTAGCTATCTTAATTATATTCCATGCAGGTACTATTATTTGGACTGATAGTGATGAATAAAATGAACATAATTAGGTTATCAATTTTATTGAAATGTAAAATCATAGCTATTAATATTTACTTAGTTCATTAAACTATTGTAAACTTTATATATATATATATATATATATATATATATATATACATATACATATATATATATACATATACATATACACATACATATATATACATATAGTTTTTTATCGGAGAGAGTATCTCAATTGGGTTGTACTATACATATATATAAATACATACGTACATACATACATACATACATACATACATACATACATACATACATATATATATATACACACACACATACATATATATATACATATAGTTTTTTATCGGAGAGAGTATCTCAATTGGGTTGTACTAATTAGTTGGCTTGGTAAATTATTATAGTATATGGTTGCTTGGTTGTTAGGAAGTGATAATATTAAATATTATTATCATTGTTGTGTAAATTTAATAAGAAATTGAAATCATAACTAAAAGCTAAGAAATAAATTCATATACAAATGTGATTTGTAAATATAAATTGTAAACGTGATTTATAATTTGAAATAGAATTCCAGAGAAATATTTGAAAATAAATTGAAAGGATTTGAAATTTGAAAATTTGGAAAATTTAAATTCCTTTGAGTTTGAAAATGATTTTCAAAGTTTTGGAAAAATAATAGTGATATTATTTCGGAAATATTTTTGAATTGGATATGAAATCTGATGGGATTTAAAATCAAAAATATTTGAAAATGTTTTTGGAAAGAATGTTGTGAAGCTCAAAAGACGGGCTGGATAGCGAGACGTATCACACGTATTTGATGTATATTCCGGTGTGCATGATTAACTGCATAGTCAGTTTTGTGAGAACAGTATATGATAACTGTCCAGTTGTGTGCTTTGAATTTGCTGTACTCTGATGATGTAATGTATATAACAGATATAGTTCTTTTTGTATAAAAATTAGTCATTTATCTATTATATATTGTTCCGCTGCGTTTGTGAGATTCTGATGTTGTTTTCTTTTCCTTCTTCTACCTCCTTCTTCTTTAACCTTAATGGTTCGGTTTTCCGACATTCGATTGTTCAGCATTTAATGCAATGGCCGTATCGATGTCGACTTTGGGCGTCGAAAAAATCGATTCGTTACCCCAAGGCTACCTTGATTATAGTTTGAATAGTTTTTGATTAATTTACCCAAAAACTTTCGTAGTTTAGAGTCCAATTCTAAACCGTGCATTTATAAGAACATGGAAAGTGCATTTTTGATTTGTTTTATTCTTAACTAAGTTTCATTTTACTTGGTTGTTCACATTTATACACTACAAGGGGATTAACGATCTCCGACGGCTCAAAATTGTCGGCGGCCGTCGGAAAAAGCCGTCGGAATATACTGCGTCGGGAAGCAGTATTTCCGACGGCTTCTGACAGAGGGTGCCGTAAATGTTTCCGACGGATTCCGACAAATGTCGGAAGCCGTCGGAAATGATCTGCTACAGGCCGTCGGAAGCCGTCGGAAATTTTGACCTGTAAGCTATCGGTAGCCGTCGAAAGCCGTCGGAAATCTGATGTTTTTTTTTAAACTTCGCTGCAAATATAGCCTTCCAACCACATTTCTCTTCCAAACACTATTATATCAATACTGCACAACCCAGTATACAATATTCCAACAAAATATCAAAACTCAAACTATACAATATTCAATAAACACACAAATAAATAAAATTACATCAAAATAAAATATATAATATACATAATCATTCCAACATTAGCAATAATCCTAACAATAAGTGTTCTACCATATTATTAATACACAAATTAATCAACATCCTCATCCACATCCTTGTACAACCACATCGTCTACCGAATGTATCGAACATAATTATACATAAATCAACCATTAACTACACCGTCTACCAAATCATTCAAAACTAAAACAAAACATACCTGAACGAGCGAGCAAGCAAGCAAGCAAGCAAGCAAGCAATGAATCAATCTCCTATAGATACAGAGCCAGCCGAGGAAGGGAAGCGGACAACAAACTGCTGCATGTACTCTAACAACTGTGTGGTCTGCATGGCCTATTGGCGGTTCTGCTCCTCCAGCTGGGACACTCTAGTCCGCAATTCTTCTATATCTGCTAGATCGCTCTGAGCTCTACTTCGCTGTCCCCTACTCTGACTACTGGCCTGCAATAATTAAAAAATGAATAAAATCCAAGTTTATTGTTTTGAAAAGGTCAAAAAATATCATATTTGAAGTATTGTAAGAAAAAGTAAATTATTTACCGCTAGATTTCCAAATCCGTATCGTCGACCATGACGGATTCGAAAAAAGCGTCATCCTCATCGGTCGTCAGCTGATCTCTACCCGTGTCAGCAAGGAGTTTCTGCGCTGCTCCATAAACTTCTCCTGCATTAACAAATTAATAATATCATATCTTTTTTCATTATAGTTTAACAAGCAAAACAATTACTAATACTGAATAAAATGAAATATGCTTCCATGGCTTTTGCTGGATTTATCGTCCTGCCATGTATACGAAACAGTCCCGTCTGGATTAACATGCTCGACAGCATGTGTACGGGTGGACACGTCCATATAGCTGACAGGACCATGTGCCTCGGCTTCCTGAAATTGATTGTTACATACAATTATTATACATCTAAAATTATATAACATAAATTATTTACATTTATTATTCAGTAAATTTACCAACTTCTGTCGATACTGCTAAAACGATTTAGATCCTCTACGATGAGTGACTGGATTCTTATTTCTGTTTGCAGTGTTTCTATCCGACTCTGCCTGTACATTCAAAATTTGATACAATATTTTTCGATCACGTCAAATTAATAAGTCAAAAAAAATTAGTGTACTTGCCTTTGCCTCGTCCGTTTCCTAGTATCTCAACCAAGCTTGCCATACACTCTTTCCCATCCACCGTGGTTTCTTACCATATTTCTTAATCTCAGATATCGTGTCCCCTTGCGCATCTTCTTCGTCCAGTATCCTCGTGCCAGCATCATATCGTCTGTCTGGATGTCTATCTCAGCCTGTGTTTCACGATAAAAAGTAAAAAAAAAGATTACACTTTAAACGATAAGTAAACAGTAGAAAAAAGACAAAAACGAATTAAAAATGAAAAATATACATACTAGTACATCTTGCCATATACACTCTATGATGTGAGGAGGGATGTTATCCCACTTCGGCCAGCACACACTCATCCTACTGCGGTAAGAAGCTCTAGAGACATCCAGCACAACCTTCGAGGGAAGTAGGTCGAATCCTCTGTTTTTTAAATACGGTATAGATAAGTACGTACGTATATGATAAAAAATAAGATGCTGAATAAAATTTAATTCTTACCCCTCTGCTCTAGGCACCAACGAAACTACTGAACGTTGTGGCTCTTGCGATGGGCCACTGCCATCGCCTCTTGACGATCGGGAAGAGCTCCTACCTCTATATGACATAATGATAAACATGTGACATATACAAACATCATTATATAAGAGAATATTAACATGATAATGAAATACATTTCATATGGAAATGACATCAACGGTATAAATTGCTTAATTAATGATTGAAATGGAAATAGAAATGGAAGTGTGTTATACCTAATTCATAATGGGTGTACTCTTCCGACGATAAGCAGATTTCATTGCATTTTTAATATAAATTGCTAAATAAATGACAAATGGAAATGACATAAAACATGTAAACAATGGTAAACGGATTTGGTTTCATAGTTACATTAATTTCATAATACATCAAGAATTCAACATAGTTACATCAATTGAAAAAAAAAACAGTTTCAGATTTATATCAGTCATCATCGTCTTCTGAGTCGGATTCGGTCTCGTTTTCTACGATATTTTCCTCTGCACTGTCAAACGCATCTACCAAAACATTTCATTCATCGATCAAAGGACCAAAATCTGTATAATCATCTGTAATAATTATTATTTTATTTTGCTCAAGATCTGCCTGATAAGCTTGTTCGTCCGGAATATTCCTCCCATCGAATGTGAATCCGGCCTCTGTTTTAAAAACTGCAGACCAATCTGCTTTATCTCTTTTTAGAGACGGATAAGGAGCGTAATAAACTTGCAATGCTTGTTTGCCTAGTACAAAAGGATCATACTTATGATAGTGCGATGTATGCTTTATTTCGATAAGATTATAATTCTTGTGCACATTAATTCCAGAACATGTAACATTGCTAAACCAATTGCATCTAAATAGAAAAACCTCCTCCGTGGGTCGTGAGAAATATGTCAGTTACAAAATTTGTGTTAGAACGCCATAAAAATCATTTAAGTGATTTTTTGGATCGTCACTGCCTTCAACAAATACACCAGTATTATTTGTTAATTTTTCTGCGCCGTATTCTTTGGTGTTAAATTTATATCCATTGACGAAATATATTGGATATGTCTTGACCACTCTTTTTGGTCCTATGACGCCCCACCTCTATACCCACGCTAGCCAAGGACACTACGGTGTAATGCCGTCAACTAGCACGGAGAATAAGGCTGTTGAGGAGCGACCATCCGTGTAATGGTTTTGTGCGAGCACCGATATGCTAGATAAAATATAACTTGCATTCTTTTCAAGAGGAAATCCGACATGCCAACACAAACTCAAAGCTACTACACAGTGGCTATAATATCTTCGGAAACAAATATAGAAATAAACATAACATAAATCAATCACAGATAATTCATATCACAAAGGCGGAAAAAGATATGAATATATAACATATGAAAGTGTATATCATAGTAGCGGTCAAACAAGATCCACAATATCACAAAAGAATAGTTACAAGAGCTTCACAAAAGAATAAGTATACATCAATGAGTCTATATCTCAAATGCATACAACCAAAAATGACTAATCTAAGTAGTTAGCCAAAAGTCAGGATAATAATAATCCCAGATGAGAAGTCAAGCAAAAGCACCTGTAACATCTCGGTCTGACCCAAGTATTATTTAATAAGAAAATAATAAACGGATCAGTCTAACTATAAATATCAGATGAAATGATATAGAATAAGAGATATGACAAAATTGTATAATAATCAAAATACCATACTATGATAAGTATGTAATTGAAAATCAACAAGAGATTAATCAATATCACAAGAATCTTCTCAAAGATCAAAAAGAATGTCATACTCCTTATTTTTATTCACCAAACCATAAATATTGACAATTATATCAATGCCAATCACAAAAGTTAATGACACACAAATTCACCAAAGCAAAAATATTGATAGAACTTATCAATGAAACCACAAAAATTGGTGAAACACAAATTCCAAAAATCATCAATGGAAATCCAGAAATCGCAAAAAGGGGGAGGCCTATCACAAAACGGGAGTATGAAAACTCACCAACACGTGTATCAAAAAACAGAACGCTATTCCATGGTTGCTAACCATTAGTTTTGAGCCGAAGCTCCACAAAACGGCCCGAAGACCATGGGTCGCTACCCCACCAAATTGAGCAGAAGCTCCACAGAAACAGAGTTTAGTCTCCCTCGTAGACAAAGAGACATCGCACATTGCTAGTCTAAATCACAAAATGATCATCATCGATCATCAAGAAGTGTCAGTTACACTAAGCTAGTAAATATATGAGCTTAGCTTCATGTCCCATAACCACTAGCTTAACTTAAATATTTACGAGCAAATTGTAGATCTCCACTAGAAAATTGTCATAAGAGATTCGATCGAACAAGTCCAAGAATTAACCAACGAGGTAAACGCAAGCGTTTCATACCACTTGTTTTACTAAGTCATTTAATTAGATTTCTCATACGAGTGAGGTAAATGTTTGTATATGCTAGTAGATTGGAAAGAAAACGAGCCTTGTAATAAAATAGTATTGAAATCATTTTGAAGAAAGAGTTTTGATATTTACTACTAGTATGGAAACCTTTATATTTTTAAAGTGACATATTACAGAAATGATTGTAGAAACAATCAATCACTAGAATTCACATACGAAGACGTGAATTAATTCCAAAGAAATCGATATCAAATCCATAAAAATGGATATTTCCCAAAAATCCCAAAATAGAAGTCATCAAAGTCGAATAACAATTGATACAACAAGTGGGAATAAACCCGAATCGAATAAATTTGGAAACACAAGAGAAATAGACAAAAATAGGCATAAAAGGCATTTAAGAGCAGGTCAGTCGACTGGCTCACTGAGTTCAGTCGACTAAAATCAGTCCCGGAATATTCGCGGGATGTTGGTCAGTCGACTGGACTCAGTACGCCAGTCGACTGGACTTAGTATGCTAGTCGACTGGACCAGAACCTGGGATGTGCTTAGGTAGTAGGTCAGTCGACTGGACCAAAATTCCATTCGACTGGAACCTGTTTACTGCACTACCAAGCCTATCTAAATGAAGGCAAATTTCTTCCAAAATGCATTCGGTCGAGCAACGACACTAGGGATTTACGCGAATCAGCTACCTGGCCTTATAGGCTCTTCGATGCATCACCAAAAGCATGTTCAAACAACAAAGCTATGATTTTTGAAGATTTGAAATCAAAACACTAAAAATTGGAATATTCACAAAACCAATCCAAATCAAAATCAAATGCATATGAATAAATGTTAGGAATTCATATCTAACAATCAAAGATAATCATAGACTTAGATGTGAGATAAAAATCTCACTTTTTCACAAAAATAAGGAAGGAGAAGCTTGAAAGCAAAGCAAGAATCGACCACACTTCAACGCAACCCAAATGAGCTTGAATCTAAGCTCAAAAGAAGAACATTCCAAAAGTTAGGTTTAGGAATTTCTGAAATTGAAAGGACAATGAGTTGGAGAAGAAGAAGATGATGCTTACCAATAGCTTCTCTTTGGATTTAGAGCTAGAACTTGATTTGCAAATGGAAACTAGGGCTTAGAGTTTTAATTTTCCATTCCTCTCTCCATTGTTGCTAAAGCTTGAGTATTAGGAAATAGAAATGAAGTAATGAAGAGAAGAGGGGTGAAGCTTGGGTCTAATGGGCTGAAACAAAACCAAAGCCCTAAGTGAAAAAGTAGCAAAATTCCACTAACTCCAAACATGTTAAAGTTTATACTCAAAAAGATTGCAAATGTCATTTTGAACTCAGTGGGGGTGGTCTCGAGTCCTAATTTGACTGTTTGCAAAAAGTAGCTTTTCGGACTAAAATCCGACTAACGATGAAATATTTAAATAAAATATTTAAATACTCGGTCGTAAAATATACGGGTTGTTACAGACTCCCCTCCTTAAAGAGATTGCGTCCTCGCAATCTTAAGAAATAAATGAACGAAAAGTAACAACCATAAAAGCATATCAACACAAAAGGAAGAAAAATTTAAAATAAGAGGTTCACCTCAAAGGGCACGAGAAAGTAAGTCCGGATGTGTTCGCTCGATGAATTCTCTGGATTCCCAAGAACAATCCTTGGGATTTGAAGACCATTGAACTTTCACAAGAGAAACATCTTTATTTCGAAGGCATTTGACCTCCGAAGCAATAATACGAATAGGACGTTGCTCATAAGTTAAATTAGGCGAAACTTCAATTTCTTCCACAACACCGGGCTCAAGAATAGAATCGGAATCTCGAAGGCATTTCCGTAATTGAGAAACGTGAAACAAGTCATGAATAGCAGAAAACTGAGCCGGTAATAAAAGGTGATAAGCCATGGAACTAATACGTTCAGTGATAGAAAATGGACCAATGTAACGAGGTGCTAGCTTTTCCAATCGACTGAAACGCACAACACCCTTCATAGGTGAAACAAGAATAAACACCAAATCTCCCACAGAAAATTCTAATTTCTGTCTTCGGTTATCGGGATAGGATTTTTGTCTACTTTGGGCTTCTTTCATCCTATGACGAATAAGATCGATCTTTTCTGTGGAATCACGAATAAAATCTGGACCTAAAACCAGTCTTTCACCGGCCTCAGGCCAACAAGAATGAGATCGGCATGGCCTTCCATAGAGTGCCTCGAAAGGTGCCATACCAATACTAGATTGGAAGCTCTTATTATAGGAAAACTCAATAAAAGAAATATGATCTTTCCAACTTCCACCAAAATCAAGAACACAAGCACGAAGAAGAGCTTCAAGAGTTTTATTCACACGCTCAGTTTGTCCATCGGACTGAGGATGATAAGCGGTGCTAAAATTAAGCTTCATTCCTAAAGCTTTTTGAAGACTCCTCCAAAATCCACTAGTAAACAATGGATCACGATCGCTAACAATAGAAGTAGGAACTCCATGGAATTTAACAATCTCTTTAATAAAAGTTTGGCCAAAAGTGGAAAGGTTCGATTAGACCGAACGGGAATAAAATGGGAGAATTTAGTAAGTCTATCAACTATCACCCATAAGCTATCATGACCCGAACGAGAATGGGGAAGGCTGTCAACAAAATCCATGGAAATTTGATCCACTTCCAAATTGGAATTTCTAAAGGTTGCAATAACCCACCGGGCCTTTGATGCTCGGCCTTGACAAGCTGGCAAGTAATGCAACACTTAACAAAGTTAGAAATATCAGATTTCATTCCCTTCCAATAATAAAGTCGCTTCATATCCGCGTACATTTTACTACTACCGGGATGAATGGTAAATTTAGAACGATGAGAATCTTCTAAAATGTCTTTACGAAGATCACTAATATTTGACACGATAAATCTACCAAATTTTCGAATGCCGCCATGAGAATCAATATCAAAGTCTTTCAAACTTTTAATACAAATTTTTTCTCTAAAATTTTGGCCAAGAAGAGCCAATTCAGGATCTAACCTTTGGGCTTCAAGAATGCGGTCTAAAAGAGAAGGATGAGCCTCAAGGCTACATAAAAAAAGAGATGAACATAAATCGGAAACACGATCTCGAATCTCACAAGTGGATAAAACCTCGAGATCATTCCACTCGGATGTCATCATAGAAACAACTGCTTGTTTCTTACGACTAAGTGCATCGGCAACGCGATTTCCCCTTCCGGGAGTATAAAGAATATCAGGATCATAAGATGCAAGGGACTCGAGCCAACGCTGTTGATGCAAATTAAGTTCCTTTTGGAAAAATAAATACTTCAAAGATTTATGATCGGTATAGAGAATAAATCTCTCTCCCAAAAGATAATGACGCCAATTTTAAGAGCGAAAACAATAGCCGCGAGCTCTAAATCATGAGTGGCATATCTAGTCTCGGCTGGCTTCAATTTCCTAGAAGCATAAGCGATAACACGTTCTCTTTGCATAAGAACGGCACCCAAACCAACGCGACTAGCATCGGTATAAACAATAAAATCTTGATTCCCTTCGGGAATAACAAGAATAGGAGCATCGGAAAGGAGTTCTTTTAATTTCTGAAAAGAAGCTTCACAATTGTCCGACCAAATATATTTAACACATTTCTTTGTTAAGCTAGTAAGAGGCACGACAATTTTAGAAAAGTCTTTAATAAAATGACGGTAATAACCCGCCAATCCGAGAAAACTACGGATTTCCGTCACACTCTCAGATCTCTTCCAATTTTGAATCGCTTCAATCTTTGAAGGATCCACGGAAATTCCGGATTCGAAAATAATATGACCAAGAAACTTCACACGAGATTGCCAAAAGTGGAATTTAGAAAATTTTGCTTTTAATTGATTGCTCCTAAGAGTTTCCAACACAATCTGAAGATGCTTTTCATGCTCCTCCTCGATTTTAGAATACATAAGAATATCATCAATAAATATGAGAATAAATTGATCGAGGAAGTCTTTGAAAACTCTATTCATAAGGTCAACGAAATAAGCCGGAGCATTCGTTAAACCAAATGGCATAACAAGCCATTCGTAAGATCCATAACGCATACGGAACGATGTCAAAGGAATGCTATCCTCTACAATACGAAGCTGATGAAAACCGGTTGCTAAGTCTAATTGTGAAAAGACTCTAGCACCACTAAGTTGATCAAATAGATCATCAATCCGAGGTAATGATATTTATTCTTGATAGTAAGATCATTAAGCTTGCGGTTGTCAACGCAAAGTCTAAGTGTATCATCGGATTTCTTCACGAAAATAGCCGAAGCTCCCCAAGGCGAGGAACTAAAGAAAATAAATTGCTTCGTCTCTAATTCGGATAATTTTTTGCGCATCTCCTCATTTTCCTTATTGGACATGCGATAAGGAGGACGAGTGATAGGTTGAGCTCCAGGGATGAGATTATTATGAACTCAATTGCTTGCTTAGGTGGCAATCCTAAAACGGGCTCAAATATGTCGGAAAATTCACGAACAACGTGAATAAGAGAAATGACATCTTCCTCATCATCATTATCGTCATCATGAGGATTTAAAGAATACAAAGATGCAGTCAAGTTGGAATCCGAATCTTTAAGACCAATAGAAATCTGCTTAACAGATTGAGGATGTCGAAGATGAATAGTCCGCTCAGGACATAAGATTTGAGCTTCATAGCGGTTAAGCCAATCCATTCCCAAAATCATTCCGAAGCCAAGGTAACGCATAACATGCAAATCGGCACGGAAAGAGTAATCACACAAAATAATTTCAACATCTTTACATAATAAACTGATTGTTGCGGATCCACCAACCGGATTTGCAATTCTCAAAGAAGTCATTAAACACATAACATCCAAAGAAAAAGTATCAACAAGTTCTTTTGATATAAAAGAATGGGACGCACCCGTATAAAAAAGAACTCGAATAGGTTGATCAGGAAATAAAATAATGCCATCAAGGATAGGAAGAGAAATACCTTGACCATGAGAAGTGTTACTAGGAGTTTGCACCACATTAAGCTTTCCCTCCTTCCTGCCTTGAAGTTTGGGACATGCGGATATATAATGGCCCGAACTTTTGCAATAGCGACAAGCAAAGGGCTTTGAACACTTATTAGCATAATGGTCTTTAGAACCACAATTGTAGCATTGCCCACTACTAGAGGCAGAAGTCTTTGCCACCAGAGTTGCTTGCTTCCCTTTCTTATTGGGATAAGGACCTTTGAACTTACTAGATCTTTTCTTGTTTTTTAAGTCTGGTCTGGCACCCATAACTTCAACGTCGCTTTCTTTATCCGCCTCTTCAAGTCGAAGAGCGATATCAACGAGTTGATCAAAAGAAACTTCTAACTTTAGAAGTAATGGCTTCTTGAGATTTTTATTCAATCCATAGACAAATCTTTGGTTCTTCTTCAATGGGGTGTTTATGTATTCGACCCCGTATTTAGAAAGTGGCTCGAATGATGTGACATAATCTGCCACAAAGGATTCACCTTGACAAGGTCAATGAAACGATGAGCCAAAGTCACATTCTCGGCTTCTGGCATAAATTTTCATTCGAATCATTCCCGAAATTTCTCCCAAGTAAGATCCGCTTCAATAATTTCAGAAATAAGAAGCTCGTACCAGTCTAATGCTCTTTCTTGGAGCATACTAGAGGCCACCTGAACACTGTGAAGATCAATAACATTTATGCGTGAAAAGATTCGATCGCATGATCTTAGCCAAGTCTGGACTTCAATAATGGTTTCAGAACCTTTGAATGGATTCCCACCCAAATTGGTATAATCGTTGCACAAACATGCAAATCCAGACTTGGGGTGAGTAGCCTCCGCATTAGAACTGGCTTCTTAAGCATTCTTTACTAGATCAAGAAGCTGCTAGGCAGACATAAATACTCCATCTTGGGGAGTAGCACTAGATTGACCGGCGTTGGGATGGCCAGGTCTAACCATTTCTCTTCACTAAGAAAGAAAGAATAAGAAGAAAAAGGTTATTCACAAAATGAATATCAAACAATAATGATTGAAACAAGGAATCACAAAAGAAAATAGGATAGGACGGTTCGAAGACCCGAATAAAATCCTAAGGCACAACTCCTAAGTTGGACTTAGGACGATGATCCTTGTTAAATTATTCTACGTTGTTCCGAAGTTTGGCTTTGAAACCAAGCTGTGACGCCCCACCTCTATAACCACGCTAGCCAAGGACACTACGATGTAATGCCGTCAACTAGCATGCAGAATAAGGTTGTTGAGGAGCGACCATCCGTGTAATGGCTTTGTGCGAGCACCGATATGCGAGATAAAATATAACTTGCATTCTTTTCAAGAGGAAATCCGACATGCCGACACAAACTCAAAGCTACTACACGGTGGCTATAATATCTTCGGAAATAAATATAGAAATAAACATAACACAAATCAGTCACAGATAATTCATATCACAAAGGCGGAAAAAGATATGAATATATAACACATGAAAGTGTATATCAGAGTAGTGGTCAAACAAGATCCCCAATATCACAAAAGAATAGTTACAAGAGCTTCACAAAAGAATAAGTATACATCAATGAGTCTATATCACAAATGTATACAGCCAAAAACTACTAATCTAAGTAGTTAGCCAAAAGTCGGGATAATAATAATCCCAGATGAGAAGTTAAGCAGAAGCACCTGTAACATCTCCGTCTGACCCGAGTATTATTTAATAAGAAAATAATAAACGGATCAATCTAACTATAAATATCAGATGAAATGATATATAATAAGAGATATGACAAAATCATATAATAACCAAAATGCCATACTATGATAAGTATGTAATTGAAAATCAACAAGAGATTAATCAATATCACAAGAATCTTCTCAAAGATCAAAAAGAATGTCATACTCCTTATTTTATTCACCAAACCATAAATATTGACAATTATATCAATGCCAATCACAAAAGTTAATGGCACACAAATTCACCAATGCACAAATATTGATAGAACTTAGCAATGAAACCACAAATATTGGTGAAACACAAATTGCAGAAATCATCAATGGAAATCCAGAAATCACAAAAAGGAGGAAGCCTATCACAAAACGGGAGTATGAAAACTCACCAACAAGTGTATAACAAATTTAGGCCAGTTCCAAAAGAATTTACAAATATAGACCAGTTTTCGTTTTGCTGGTCCATAGCGTTGGCGATTTTTCGAAAATCGCCAACGTGCGATTTTTCAAAAATCACCAAGATTGAAATAACCACAAACATCCCTCCCTTTCTCTCTCATTTCCACCATTTCCTCAATACAAAAAAAAATTCTTTAATGGCAGACCTGTTCTGAAATCTTTCTTCATATTCTTTAAAACTTTGGTTCGGTATTAAATCTGTAGATCGAGTCAACGTTTCTTAGCAAATTTCAGCTTGGTCAAGGTAAATTCACCAAACCCCAGTTGTTTTTTCTAATTTCTATATTTTGGTGAACTTAATAATTGGTTATGGTAAGCTAGAAAAGTGGTATAATGTGTACGTACTGAACGATTTGTATATTGATCTGTAGAATGGCGAGAAATATGATTCCTACACTTTGCTACTACGACGGCGAACTACTTATCGATGATCAAAGGAATGGTAAATATGTTGGGGGTATTTGTAAACCAGGAAGAGTGCGAAAAGGTTGCAAATTGACGGAATTAAAAGATGCTGTCTACAGAACGACGAAGATTAATAAAGAAGAATTTGAACTTAAGCTAGTGGTTAACTGGCCTACGGACTCGGATTCTAAAGCAATAGCATTGGCGGACGATGACGATATAGAAGTAATGTTTTCTGCTGTTGCAAAATCTATTGAGTTATACGTAGGGAAAGTAGCAAAGCAACAACAAGAACATCATGTGGCATCTCCCGTCGTGAGTACTGGAATTGGATACTATACGCGGATGTTGAAGACTGCGGATCCATCTACTGACTACGTATCTCCTAGCTATAGCAATCTTTTTCCAAACGATGGCATAAACCGTCCTTCATCTATGCAGTACGGATTTATGCCGTACGAAGACGCGCAACAGTTTACGCAAGAAAACAACATTTATTGCAACCCGCCTATGGATGCAAATACGATTCCAAGGTAAAAAAAAATTGGTGAAGTTATAGATGTACTATTATGTAGTTAATTTTTCTTATGTTACGCCATAATTTAAACATCTTCCAACAACAAGACATTCAGCATGACGAAAGCGATGGACATGTTAATGCAAATATGTCGCGGTCAATGTATCCTAATCCATGCGAACTATATGATATGAGTCAAAGGTATGTTTGCAGATTGGGCTATATTTTTCGTCTCATTTGGTTTCTATTGTCGTTTAGTTGACTTCTATATATGAATTAGGTATACGACACTTGATTCTGGTGCGCAATGGAGTGCCGGATCATCCACTCATTCTCCGTATGCAAATTTTGACAATGACATGGGTGTTGGTGGGAATGCAGCCGTGGATGAAGAACGTCATGTAGATAGCATGGTCGTTGCTTCTATGAATGTTAAAGAAGACTCTTGGTTACAAAGAATGCAAGTTAACAACGAGCCATTGAATTATGACTTCCCTGCAGCAGATGACAATGATACAGATAGTGATGAAGCAGAGATGGAAGTGCCTTTGGATGATGATCTTTGCACCGCTCAAATGTTGGCAAGATCTGTTGTAGGTAATCTTCAATTTTCCGGTGAACGATTTTCGACCTCTTGCGTTCAAGCTGGTTTCAGTGTTGGAATGGTTTTTGAGACAAAAGAGAAGTTTCTTCAACAATTAACGGAATGGTCAATTTTGCATGCCGTTTCATACAAACCTATAAAGTCGAACAAAACACAATATACCGCTATATGCACCGTTGAAGGTAATTGCCCGTGGAGAATACATGCCATAGTTTCGAAAAAATCCGAGTCAGGATTGTGGAAAATTCGAAAGTATCCAAGCGAACACACTTGTGTCAACCCAATAGTTAATTCCAACCATAAGCAAGCAACTTCGAAATTTCTTGTGACAAAAATCATGTCTTTTGTCAAAGCCGATTTGGATATTTCAGCTGGTACAGTCCAAGTGCTTGTGCACGATCAGTTGTTCGTCAACATAAGTTACATGAAAGCGTGGCGAGCATTAAGCAAAGCAATAGAGAGAATTTATGGCGATTGGGCAGAATCGTACTCAACTTTACCGCAGTTCTTTGATGAGATAAAAAGAACGAACCCTGGCTCTATAGGTCACGTGACACATGATGAAGTGGGAGTGTTCGATCGAGCTTTTTGGGCATTTGGGACTTGCATGACAGGTTTTGCGCATTGTCGGCCGTTGTTATGTATTGACGGTACGCACTTGTACGGTAAATACAAAGGCACATTGCTTGTAGCAACTGCGATAGATGCAGATGATTGTCTTTATTCTTTGGCATACGCAGTTGTTGAATCAGATTCATGTGATTCTTGGGGTTGGTTTTTTTCCTGCATGCTAGAATTCATACATAGTGTTCGCGGTCGTTGTATTACTTTCATATCCGATAGGATGAAAGGAATTCCAAAAGCTTTACACGGAAAATGGCGACAACCGCACAAACATCGTTATTGTGCAAGACGTATAAAAGCCAACTTTCAAGCGGCAGGATTCAGAGATAAGCGTTTGACAGGGTTATTTTATTTGGCAGCGTGCGCGTCTGAGGTAGCGGAGTACATGAAAATTAGAGAAGAGATCAAAGCAACAAGTAGGCGTGCGCATGAGTGGATTGAGCGTAGTTTGGGAAATTTTGAAAAAAACTGGGCTTTGTGCAAAGACGATGGAGGACGCTTTCATGTAATGACAACTAATGCTTCTGAAAGTTTTAACGGTGTACTAAAAGGAGCTAGATCGCTACCTATAAAGGCCTTGGTTGCACGAACATTCTATCGCTCAGTTGAATATTTCTGCAAGCGTCGCTAAATTGCAGATGAACTAGCGACATGCTTGACTCCAAAGTGGGAAGCCAAAATAGCAGAAAGAGCCAGTGAAGCACGTCGCTGTAGACTAGTACGATTTAGTCAAACCGAATGGCAGGTAATTCACTACTTTGGTGATGAATACAAAGTTATAATCGACGGCACCAACTGCTCGTGCACATGCAACATTCCGATACTGCAGAAGATACCATGCTGTCATGTAATGGCAGCTTGTTCGGCGCAAACAGGTGGGGCTAATAGAGCACATCATGACTTAGCGTCAAGTTGGTACTTCGTTGACAGCTACAAAGCCACTTATAAGCCGTAGTTTCATCCTGTGCGTGATCGGAGGTTTTGGGGCACATATAATGGTCCTCACATATTGCCACCGACTGTGAGACGGCAACCGGGAAGGTCACGGTCCACAAGGATGAAAGGTGTGATGGATGAAGGTCAGTCGTCAAAATCAAATAGGTGTACCAAATGCGGTGTGCTAGGCCATAATCGTAAGCGATGTGTTACCGCCGTGTAGATGTGTTTGTATTATTTGACTTCTATGTAATTGAACTCTACTGTCTACTTAATATGTCATGTTGTTTGCTGCTGTAAGAAAATTTGTCAAATGCTATAAATTGCAGGTCCTTGCTTTGTTTGTTATATATGAAACAAGTTGCTCCTGTTTGGCAGTTGCAGCAGGAAAAGTGCGATTTTTGAAAAATCGCCTTCAACAATCTGCTGCTAACAAACAGCAACACAAATATGAAAGTAATACTGCATACAAATATGAAAGTAATACTGCACACAAACAGCAACAAGTCCACACCCATAATAATGCATACAAATATCACAGTCTTTTCCATCCCATACAAAAAGATCAGTAGTAGCCATATCCAATCAGTACACAAAAGCATGTTCATACCATACACAATTATACCGTACACAACACCGTTCAAATTACATAGCCATATCCAATATAATGCACGTATCATCTACGCAAGCAACGAAGTTCCATAGGCGTACGGCGACGACGACGTTCCGGCCGTTGAGACATGTACTCTTCTTCCTCGATCTCGGTGGTAGGATCAAATGTACATGGTGGTTGAGAAGGTCCATGGGTGAAATCTTCCGGTTGTTGGGACGTCGAAGGGCCTTCTTCGTACGAAGTTCCTTCACCTCTTCTGTGTCGCCGTCTGTAAGTAAGTAGGAGCGGCGGTGCCTCCCCTTGAGGTGGAGGTATGTCTGCTGGAGGTGGAGGTATAGGGGGGAAGGACGTCTTGGCCTCTCTAATTTGTTTCTTTCCAAGACTGCGCGTAGAATGTTTTTGATGTTCATGCACATTCCTTTCGACTGCGCACCGTGATCTAGACGTTGTTCGAGCTTTTCGGCGATTTCCAACGCCTTGTAAATGCCATCGTCCTGTACAACGCAAAGACAATTAGTTATCTTTTTTCGAAAATATGGTTAACTTAACGGGGTTCAGTCTACTTACAACGTTTCTCTCAAGGGGCGCACGGGGGGTGTATGGATGATGGGCAACAGCCTGTACAGGCGCCTGAAGAACATACATACGCGTGATATGCCAATGCCACCGCATATATGTCTCTAGAAGGGTGATCGGCTCTCTTTCAAATTGCGTAAACAAATGGCGCTCGTTCCATATCTCCATAGCATTTGCAATTTCCCCAACATAGTACTCGTCGGTATAGACTGGCGCATTTTCTGGAATATGTTGCGCCATTGCAAACTGGCGCATGACCCTATCGGGTAGGTGATGTGCGCAACGAGTAGTGCAAATAAGTGGAAGCCTGGCAGTCCAAAGATATCTAGCGGCCGTACATATAGCCGGAAGACCCTCCAATACATCCTGCGTGCATGGATTCCTGGTCACTGCAGCTGGGTCTAGAACGTCTAGCTCATTGCGGTAAAAGCGTACATTCCGCCGGGGGGTCTGAGATGTCTTTTTTGGACCAACCCATCTGTCAACAAGCGAAGAAACAATATTTTAGAGTAAACAAATTTCGAATTACAAAATTAATTTTCAAAGGACATGAAGTTATACCGAGATCAAAGAGGGTGTGTGTGATCGACGACAACATTTCGGACTTGGATCCGTCCGACAGGTAGATATGTCCATGACCAAATCTATAGGGAAAAAACAATTTAGCTACTTACAACATATTTCAAATTTGGTCGAAGGAGCAAGATAAATTATACGTGTACCTGAACAAGCGTCAAACACCCGCCTATAAGCTTAGTCACCATAAGAGCGAGATTGGAGAGCTCCATATAGGTGTACGCCAAAACAGCACTACCCCATGAGTACTGGGTACACTGATCGAGATCGGCTAAATATGGTAGCCATTTCAAGTCCACGCGATTTTTGGAGTGATCGCACATTAAACGTAATGTAATGATGTGTAGAATAATGTCTCGTGCCCGCTGCTGTATCTGAATCTCTGTAGCATCGGCAGGTATATCATCAGCTACAGCTTGTCGAAACCATTTCACTTCTACCATGTCGTTACCCCTTACTTGTTGCGGAGGAGGAGTAATACCGGGCAAATCCGTGCACAACTGAATATAATCATGATGGTCCTCACCCATCACTGGATTGCCTTCCATAGGAAAACCTAAAAGCACGGCCACATCCCCTAATGTGATCGTCATCTCTCCGACAGGAAGATGGAATGTAGATGTCTCCGGTCTCCATCTATCGACAAGAGCCGTGATCAGATAATGATCTAACTGGAGGTAGCCTAACCGCAGTACTGTCGAAAAGCCTGCTCGATCAATCTCTTCTAATACTCTAGGATGATGTGAAGTGACTTTCTTGAGAGATATAGAGTGATCGATGGTGAAATCTGCTTCTTCGCTCTGTTTAACATTTCATGTACAGATATTAGCATTCACACAATTTGTGAAACGAAAATCATAGGAAATTACCATCATATACGCTTCACTAGACGTGCGGTGTCTAGGCTATAGGTACAACACGCTCGGGTCTACTGGACCGGGCTCCATCTCGATGTAATCTACAACGAAAAGATTAATGCATACAACCCATAACTATCATAAATTAAATTCTCTTCAATTTACACTGAAGCACACGCAATTGAATGAACATTCACTTGAAAATACCTCGTAATGTAATCTACAACACTTAGCTTTCACAAGAAATTGCAAAAAAATGAAATCTAGAAAACCCTAAAACTGCCCTAAATCAAGAAATTGGAGATGGGTGCATTACCAATATCCTCCACTATTTCGGATGTTGAAGCCATGGTCCAAATGAGCTTCGAATTTGATTAAAAAGCAAAGAAAATATTAATTTTTGGGAGGGAGAGAGCTCAAACTCGAAATGGGTTTTTTGGAGCTTGGTTTAAAGTTGTAGAGTGAGTGGGGGAGGGCTTGCTGCCTGTCTGTTTTGTAACAGGCGAAACAGCGGGCGATTTTTCAAAAATCGCCAATGGAAGATTTTTGAAAAATCGCAAAAACAAACTAACAGCACGCGATTTTCCAAAAATCGCCAGGCGATTTTTGGAAAATCGCCACATTCAGAACAGTGGGCTGCCTATTTTGGCAATTGTTTGTTTTCACTAAAAATAGAAGTGATATAGAGATTCCTCCAAACAACTCTATATGATCATATAAATTCATCCGACGACAAATACTTTGATATAACCATCAGTTTCAGACAAAATCAAACATACATTCTACGAATAGGTGAGATTATCCCTCAGTTATAAAGTACTAACAATAAATAAATCTAACAACACAAAACTACTAACGTACGATCTACGAAAGGTTAAAATATCCATCGATTACATGAAAATAAAAGAAGTACCCAACATAGAGTTCATGATATGAAACTGTTTGTCAAATGTTTCCATCGAACAAAAGCTAAATATGACATTTTCTTCTCTACCAACATTTCCTATTCATTTCTTCAACTAATATTTTCAAACGCCAAACTTCAGCTTGCATTTCGAGGGTGTATTCCACTCCTCGAGCACACAATGGAGGATCGATCCACTTCATAAATTTACAGCACCCCACTTCGCCATGATTCATCATGTGATCTTCGTAAGATGCACAACCGTAAAATCTTCGTCTAGCATTGGTTTCAGTTTTGGCTACGACAACCACGCATTCATCGCCACATCTGCAAACTGGATATACACCGGATGGCAATGTAGGCCCTACAGGATTACAAGGACTAAGTACTTTATCTTCAAAAGAAATTTGCTTGCCCGGTCTTTGGTTCGCTACAACTTCACGTAAGCAAGTGTTGAGAGATGATGTTCCCGAATGGAACTTTTGACGTATTGGCCCAAATTGCGTTTTCGGAACAAATTCACCATCAGTTAGATGCGTAGTGTCCCTTCGCGCTTCAAACTCATCATAACATTTCGACATCGTCTCGTCGTCTATCTCCCAATCATCCATGTTTGTTTCAGCTGCGAGTACGTCAACAATGGTTAGAATACACAACAACTCCGAATTAGGATTTTAGTAAGCGTAAATCGATATACATTAACCTGTACCGAAGATTACACTTACTTGTTTAGAAGCTTTGATTGTATCTTGTGAGAATCGAACTTTTTTTGGGTTTTCTATGAAGTGGGGTTTGCAAACTTTCAGGAATTTGATGATAAGTTTGGTAAAGTTGATAATGAAAGAAGATGGTAGGTGGCTGTTTGGATTTATAGCAGTTTCTTCTAGCGATTTTTGAAAAATCGCCCAAAGCAAAACAAATTATTCTACCTGGGCGATTTTTGAAAAATCACACGTTGGCGATTTTCGAAAAATCACCAACGCTATAGACCAGCAAAACGAAAACTGGTCTATATTTGTAAATACTTTTGGAACTGGCCTATATTTGTTATATCTTTTCAAAACTGGCCTACATATGTAAAATTTCCTATTAAATATTATTATCATTGTTGTGTAAAAATTTAATAAGAAATTGAAATCATAACTAAAAGCTAAGAAATAAATTCATATACAAATGTGATTTGTAAATATAAATTGTAAATGTGATTTATAATTTGAAATAGAATTCCAGAGAAATATTTGAAAATAAATTGAAAGGATTTGAAATTTGGAAATTTGGAAAATTTAAATTCCTTTGAGTTAGAAAATGATTTTCAAAGTTTTGGAGAAATAATAGTGATATTATTTCGAAAATATTTCTGAATTGGATATGAAATCTGATGGGATTCAAAATCAAAAATATTTGAAAATGTTTTTGGAAAGAATGTTGTGGAGCTCAAAAGACGGGCTGGATGGCGAGACGTATCACACGTATTTGATGTATATTCCGATGTGTATGATTAACTGCATAGTCAGTTTTGTGAGAACAGTATATGATAACTTCCAGTTGTGTGCTTTGAATTTGTTGTACTCTGATGATGTAATGTACATAACAGATATAATTCTTTTTGTATAAAAATTAGTCATTTATCTATTTTATATTGTTCCACTGCATTTGTGAGATTCTGATGTTGTTTTCTTTTCCTTCTTCTACCTCCTTCTTCTTTAACCCTAATGGTTCGGTTTTCCGACATTCGATTGTTCAGCATTTAATGCAGTGGCCGTATCGATGTCGACTTTGGGCGTCGAAAAAATCGATTCGTTACCCCAAGGCTACCTTGATTATAGTTTGAATAGTTTTTGATTAATTTACCCAAAAACTTTTGTAGTTTAGAATCCAATTCTAAACCGTGCATTTATAAGAACATGGAAAGTGCATTTTTGATTTGTCTTATTCTTAACTAAGTTTCATTTTACTTGGTTGTTCACATTTATACACTACAAGGGGATCAACGATTTCCGACGGTCCAAAATTGTCGGCGGCCGTCGGCCGCCGTCGGAAAAAGCCGTCGGAATATACTGCGTCGGGGAGCAGTATTTCCGACGGCTTCTAACAGAGGGTGCCGTAAATGTTTTCGATGGATTACGACTGCTACAGGTCGTCGGAAGCCGTCGGAAATTTTGACCTGTAAGTTGTCGGTAGCCGTCGGAAATCTGCTGTTTTTTTTTAAACTTCGCTGCAAATATAGCCTTCCAACCACATTTCTCTTCCAAACACTATTATATCAATACTGCACAACCCGGTATACAATACTCCAACCAAATATCAAAACTTAAACTACACAATATTCAATAAACACAAAAATAATAAAATTACATCAAAATAAAATATATAATATACATAACCATTCAAACATTAGCAATAATCCTAGCAATAAGTGTTCTACCATGTTATTAATACACAAATTAATCAACATCCTCATCCACATCCTTGTACAACCACATCGTCTACCGAATGTATCGAACATAATTATACATAAATCAACCATTAACTACACCGTCTACCAAATCATTCAAAACTAAAACAAAACATACCTGAACGAGCAAGCAAGTAAGCAAGCAATGAATCAATCTCCTCCAGATCCAGAGCCAGCCGAGGAAGGGAAGCGGACACCAAACTGCTGCATGTACTCTAGCAACTGTGTGGTCTGCATGGCCTGTTGGCGGTTCTGCTCCTCCAGCTGTGACACTCTAGTCCGCAATTCTTCTATATCTGCTAGATCGCTCTGAGCTCTACTTCGACGTCCCCTACTCTGACTACTGGCCTGCAATAATTAAAAAATGAATCAAATCCAAGTTTATTGTTTTGAAAAGGTCAAAATATCATATTTGAAGTATTGTAAGAAAAATTAAATTATTTACCGCTAGATTGCCAAATCCGTATCGTCGACCATGCTCTGCTGGATCCATAACGGATTAAAAAAAGCGTCCTCCTCATCGGTCGTCGGCTGATCTCGACCCGTGTCAGCAAGGAGTTTCTACGCTGCTCCATAAACTTCTCATGCATTAACAAATTAATAATATCATATCTTTTTTCATTATAGTTTAACAAGCAAAAAATTACTAATACTGAATAAAATGAAATATGCTTACATGGCTTTTTCTGGATTTATCGTCCTGCCATGTATACGAAACAGTCCCGTCTGGATTAACATGCTCGACAGCATGCGTACGGGTGGACACGTCCATATAGCTGACAGGACCATGCGCCTCGGCTTCCTGAAATTGATTGTTACATACAATTATTATACATCTAAAATTATATAACATAAATTATTTACATTTATTACTCAGTAAATTTACCAACTCCTGCCGATACTGCTAAAACGATTTAGATCCTCTACGATGAGTGACTGGATTCTTATTTCTGTTTGCAGTGTTTCTATCCGACTCTGCCTGTACATTCAAAATTTGATACAATATTTTTCGATCACGTCAAATTATTAAGTCAAAAAAAATTAGTGTACTTGCTTTTACCTCGTCCGTTTTCTAGTATCTCAACCAAGCTTGCCATACACTCTCTCCCATCCACCGTGGTTTCTTACCATATTTCTTAATCTCAGATATCGTGTCCATGTAGTTCTTGCGCATCTTCTTCATCCAGTATCCTCGTGCCAGCATCATATCGTCTGTCTGGATGTCTATCTCAGCCTGTGTTTCACGATAAAAAGTAAAAAAAAAAAGATTACACTTTAAACGATAAGTAAACAGTAGAAAAAAGACAAAAACGAATTAAAAATGGAAAACAGAAAAATATACATACTAGGACATCCTGCCATATACACTCTATGATGTGAGGAGGGATGTTATCCCACTTCGGCCAGCACACACTCATCCTACTGCGGTAAGAAGCTCTAGAGACATCCAGCACAACCTTCGAGGGAAGTAGGTCGAATCCCCTGTTTTTTAAATACGGTATAGATAAGTACGTACGTATATGATAAAAAATAAGATGCTGAATAAAATTTAATTCTTACCCCTCTGCTCTAGGCACTAACGAAACTACTGAACGCTGTGGCTCTTGCGATAGGCCACTACCATCGCCTCTTGACGATCGGGAAGAGCTCCTACATCTGTATGACATAATGATAAACATGTGACATATACACACATCATTATATAAGAGAATAATAACATGATAATGAAATACATTTCATATGAAAATGACATCAACGGTATAAATTGCTTAATTAATGATTGAAATGGAAATAGAAATAGAAGTGTGTTATACCTAATTCATAATGGGTGTACTCTTCCGACGATAAGCAGATTTCATTGCATTTTTAATATAAATTGCTAAATAAATGACAAATGGAAATGACATAAAACATTTAAACAATGGTAAACGGATTTGGTTTCATAGTTACATCAATTTCATAATACATCAAGATTTCAACATAGTTACATCAATTGAAAAAAAAACAGATTCAGATTTATATCAGTCATCATCGTCTTCTGAGTCGGATTCGGTCTCGTTTTCTACGATATTTTCCTCTGCGCTGTCAAACGCTTCTCTTTGGATTTAGAGCTAGAACTTGATTTGCAAATGGAAACTAGGGCTTAGAGTTTTAATTTTCCATTCCTCTCTCCATTGTTGCTAAAGCTTGAGTATTAGAAAATAGAAATGAAGTAATGAAGAGAAGAGGGGTGAAGCTTGGGTCTAATGGGATGAAACAAAACCAAAGCCCTAAGTGAAAAAGTAGCAAAATTCCACTAACTCCAAACATGTTAAAGTTTATACTAAAAAAGATCGCAAATGTCATTTTAAACTCAATGGGGGTGGTCTCGAGTCCTAATTTGACTATTTGCAAAAAGTAGCTTTTCGGACTAAAATCCGACTAACGATGAAATATTTAAATACTCGATCATAAAATATACGGGTTGTTACAGACTCCCCTCCTTAAAGAGATTGCGTCCGTGCAATCTTAAGAAATAAATGAACGAAAAGTAACAACCATAAAAGCATATCAACACAAAGAGAAGAAAATTTTAAAATAAGAGGTTCACCTCAAAGGGCACGAGAAAGTAAGTCTGGATGTGTTCGCTCGATGAATTCTCTGGATTCCCAAGAACAATCCTTAGGATTTGAAGACCATTGAACTTACACAAGAGGAACATCTTTATTTCGAAGGCATTTGACCTCCGAAGCAATAATATGAATAGGACGTTGATCATAAATTAAATTAGGCGAAACTTCAATTTCTTCCACAACATCGGGCTCAAGAAAAGAATCGGAATTTCGAAGGCATTTCCGTAATTGAGAAACGTGAAACACGTCATGAATAGCAGAAAACTGAGCCGGTAATAAAAGGTGATAAGCCACGGAACCAATACGTTCAGTGATAGGAAATGGACCAATGTAACGAGGTGCTAGCTTTTCCGATCGACTGAAACGCACAACACCCTTCATAGGTGAAACAAGAATAAATACGAAATCTCCAACAGAAAATTCTAATTTCCGTCTTCGGTTATCGGCATAGGATTTTTGTCTACTTTGGGCTTCTTTCATCCTATGACGAATAAGATCGATCTTTTCTGTGGAATCACGAATAAAATCTGGACCTAAAACCAGTCTTTCACCGGCCTCGGGCCAACAAGAAGGAGATCGGCATGGCCTTCCATAGAGTGCCTCGAAAAGTGCCATACCAATACTAGATTGGAAGCTCTTATTATAGGAAAACTCAACAAAAGAAATATGATCCTCCCAACTTCCACCAAAATCAAGAACACAAGCACGAAGAAGAGCTTCAAGAGTTTGATTCACACGCTCAGTTTGTCCATCGGACTGAGGATGATAAGCGGTGCTAAAATTAAGCTTCGTTCCTAAAGCTTTTTAAAGACTCCTCGAAAATCCACTAGTAAACAATGGATCACGATCGCTAACAATAGAAGTAGGAACTCCATGGAATTTAACAATCTCTTTAATAAAGAGTTTGGCCAAAAGTGGAAAGGTTCGACTAGACCGAACGGGAATAAAATGGGAGAATTTAGTAAGTCTATCAACTATCACCCATAAGCTATCAGGACCCGAAGGAGAATGGGGAAGGTCGTCATCAAAATCCATGGAAATGTGATCCCACTTCCAAATTGGAATTTCTAAAGGTTGCAATAACCCACCGGGCCTTTGATGCTCGGCCTTGACAAGCTGGAAAGTAATGCAACACTTAACAAAGTTAGCAATATCAGATTTCATTCCCTTCCAATAATAAAGTCGCTTCATATCCGCGTACATTTTACTACTACCGGGATGAATGGTAAATTTAGAACGATGAGAATCTTCTAAAATGTCTTTACGAAGATCACTAATATTTGACACGATAAATCTACCAAAGTTTCGAATGTCGCCATGAGAATCAATATCAAAGTCTTTCAAACTTTTAATACAAATTTTTTCTCTAAAATTTTGGCCAAGAAGAGCCAATTCAGGATCTAACCTTTGGGCTTCAAGAATGCGGTCTAAAAGAGAAGGATGAGCCTCAAAGCTACATAAAAAAAGAGATGAACATAAATCGGAAACACGATCTCGAATCTCACAAGTGGATAAAACCTCGAGATCATTCCACTCGGATGTCATCGTAGAAACAACTTCTTGTTTCTTACGACTAAGTGCATCGGCAACGCGATTTCCCCTTCCGGGAATATAAAGAATATCAAGATCATAAGATGCAAGGAACTCGAGCCAACGCTGTTGATGCAAATTAAGTTCCTTTTGGGAAAATAAATACTTCAAAGATTTATGATCGGTATAGAGAATAAATTTCTCTCCCAAAAGATAATGACGCCAATTTTAAGAGCGAAAACAATAGCCGCGAGCTCTAAATCATGAGTGTCATATCTAGTCTCGGCTGGCTTCAATCTCCTAGAAGCATAAGCGATAACACGTTCTCTTTGCATAAGAACGACACCCAAACTAACGCGACTAGCATCGGTATAAACAATAAAATCTTGATTCCCTTCGGGTATAACAAGAATAGGAGCATCGGAAAGGAGTTCTTTTAATTTCTGAAAAGAAGCTTCACATTTGTCGGACCAAATATAGTTAACACCTTTCTTTGTTAAGCTAGTAAGAGGCACGACAATTTTTGAAAAGTCTACAATAAAATGACGGTAATAACCCGTCAATCCGAGAAAACTACGGATTTCTGCCACACTCTCAGATCTCTTCCAATTTTGAATCGCTTCAATCTTTGAAGGATCCACGGAAATTCCGGATTCGAAAATAATATGACCAAGAAACTTCACACGAGATTGCCAAAAGTGGAATTTAGAAA
Organism: Allium cepa; assembly: GCA_030765085.1. Taxonomy (NCBI): domain Eukaryota; kingdom Viridiplantae; phylum Streptophyta; class Magnoliopsida; order Asparagales; family Amaryllidaceae; genus Allium; species Allium cepa. Next base: position 419,359,755 of record CM060945.1, read on the forward strand.
ATTTTGCTTTTAATTGATTGCTCCTAAGAGTTTCCAACACAATCTGAAGATGCTTTTCATGCTCCTCCTCGGTTTTAGAATACACAAGAATATCATCAATAAATATGAGAACAAATTGATCGAGGAAGTCTTTGAAAACTCTATTCATAAGGTCAACGAAATAAGCCGGAGCATTCGTTAAACCAAATGGCATAACAAGCCATTCGTAAGATCCATAACACGTACGGAACGATGTCAAAGGAATGTTATCCTCTACAATACGAAGCTGATGAAAACCGGTTGCTAAGTCTAATTGTGAAAAGACTCTAGCACCACTAAGTTGATCAAATAGATCATCAATCCGAGGTAATGATATTTATTCTTGATAGTAAGATCATTAAGCTTGCGGTTGTCAACGCAAAGTCTAAGTGTATCATCGGATTTCTTCACGAAAATAGCCGAAGCTCCCCAAGGCGAGGAACTAAAGAAAATAAATTGCTTCGTCTCTAATTCGGATAATTGTTTGCGCATCTCCTCATTTTCCTTATTGGACATGCGATAAGGAGGACGAGTGATAGGTTGAGCTCCAGGGATGAGATTAATTATGAACTCAATTGCTCGCTTAGGTGGCAATCCTAAAACGGGCTCAAATATGTCGGAAAATTCACGAACAACGTGAATAAGAGAAATGACATCTTCCTCATCATCATTATCGTCATCATGAGGATTTAAAGAATACAAAGATGCAGTCAAGTTGGAATCAGAATCTTTAAGATCAATAGAAATCTGCTTAACAGATTGAGAATGTCGAAGATTAATAGTCCGTTCAGGACATAGGATTTGAGCTTCATAGCGGTTAAGCCAATCCATTCCCAAAATCATTCTGAAGCCAAGGTAACGCATAACATGCAAATCGGCATGGAAAGAGTAATCACACAAAATAATTTCAACATCTTTACACAATAAACTGATTGTTGCGGATCCACCAACCGGATTCGCAATTCTCAAAGAAGTCATTAAACACATAACATCCAAAGAAAAAGTATCAACAAGTTCTTTTGATATAAAAGAATGGGACGCACCCGTATCAAAAAGAACTCGAATAGGTTGATCAGGAAATAAAATAATGCCATCAAGGATAGAAAGAGAAATACCTTGATCACGAGAAGTGTTACTAGGAGTTTGCACCACATTAAGCTTTCCCTCCTTTCTGCCTTGAAGTTTGGTACATGCGGATATATAATGGCCCGAACTTTTGCAATAGCGACAAGCAAGGGGCTTTGAACACTTATTAGCATAATGGTCTTTAGAACCACAATTGTAGCGTTGCCCACTACTAGAGGCAGAAGTCTTTGCCACCGGAGTTTCTTGCTTCCCTTTCTTATTGGGATAAGGACCTTTGAACTTACTAGATCTTTTCTTGTTTTTTAAGTCTGGTCTGGCACCCATAACTTCAACGTCCCTTTCTTTATCCGCCTCTTCAAGTCGAAGAGCGATATCAACGAGTTGATCAAAAGAAACTTCTAACTTTAGAAGTAATGGCTTCTTGAGATTTTTATTCAATCCATAGACAAATCTTTGGTTCTTCTTCAATGGGGTGTTTATGTATTCGACCCCGTATTTAGAAAGTGGCTCGAATGAAGCGACATAATCTGCCACAAAGGATTCACCTTGACAAGGTCAATGAAACGTTGAGCCAAAGTCACCTTCTCGGCTTCTGGCATAAATTTTCATTCGAATCATTCCCGGAATTTCTCCCAAGTAAGATCCTCTTCAATAATTTCAGAAATAAGAAGCTCGTACCAGTCTAATGCTCTTTCTTGGAGCATACTAGAGGCCACCTGAACACTGTGAAGATCAATAAGATTCATGCGTGAAAAGGTTCGATCGCATGATCTTAGCCAAGCCTGGACTTCAATAATGGTTTCAGAACCTTTGAATGGCTTCCCACCCAAATTGGTATAATCGTTGCACAAACGTGCAAATCCAGACTTAGGGTGAGTAGCCTCCGCATTAGAACCGGCTTCTTGAGCATCCTTTACTAGATCAAGAAGCTGCTGGGCAGACATAAATACTCCATCTTGGGGAGTAGCACTAGATTGACCGGCGCTGAGACGGCCAGGTCTAACCATTTCTCTTCACTAAGAAAGAAAGAAGAAGAAGATAAAATATGGTTGTTGAGGAGCCAAGGACACTACGATGTAATGCCATCAACTAGCATGGAGAATAAGGTTGTTGAGGAGCGACCATCCATGTAATGGCTTTGTGCGAGCACCGATATGCGAGATAAAATATAACTTGCATTCTTTTCAAGAGGAAATCCGACATGCCGATACAAACTCAAAGCTACTACACGGTGGCTATAATATCTTCGAAAATAAATATAGAAATAAACATAACACAAATCAGTCACAGATAATTCATATCACAAAGGCGGAAAAAGATATGAATATATAACACATGAAAGTGTATATCAGAGTAGTGGTCAAACAAGATCCCCAATATCACAAAAGAATAGTTACAAGAGCTTCACAAAAGAATAAGTATACATCAATGAGTCTATATCACAAATGTATACAGCCAAAAACTACTAATCTAAGTAGTTAGCCAAAAGTCAGGATAATAATAATCCCAGATGAGAAGTTAAGCAGAAGCACCCGTAACATCTCCGTCTGACCCGAGTATTATTTAATAAGAAAATAATAAACGGATCAGTCTAACTATAAATATCAGATGAAATGATATAGAATAAGAGATATGACAAAATCGTATAATAACCAAAATGCCATACTATGATAAGTATGTAATTGAAAATCAACAAGAGATTATTCAATATCACAAGAATCTTCTCAAAGATCAAAAAGAATGTACTCCTTATTTTATTCACCAAACCATAAATATTGACAATTATATCAATGCCAATCACAAAAGTTAATGGCACACAAATTCACCAATGCACAAATATTGATAGAACTTATCAATGAAACCACAAATATTGGTGAAACACAAATTCCAGAAATCATCAATGGAAATCCAGAAATCACAAAAAGGGGGAAGCCTATTACAAAACGGGAGTATGAAAACTCACCAACATGTGTATCACAAAACGGAACGCTATTCCATGATTGCTAACCATTAGTTTTGAGCCGAAGCTCCATAAAACGGCTCGAAGACCATGTGACGCTACCCCACCAAATTGAGCAGAAGCTCCACAGAAACAGGATTTAGTCTTCCTCGTAGACAAAGAGTGTAACGTCACGGATTTTCGTTCTTCGAAAATTCAACATCGACACTCACTTTATCGACTGTCGAGAAATCGAAGGCCGAAAACACGGAATGTTATGGGTTTTAAAAAAGAGAAGAAAAGAAAAAGAGAGAAAAGATAGAAAATAGAGAGGAAAGAAGATAGACGATTTTTAGAAAACAGAGAATTTTTAAAATAGAACGGGACAGAAAGGAAACAACAGAACAACAACAGAATCTCACAATTCGCAGCGGAACAACATATAATAATAAATGAATAATCTTTAAATAAAGAACTATATCAGTTATTACATCACATTATATTTCATTACATCATATCATATCATCAGAGTGTACAACAACATACAACAATAAACAGTGCAGCGGAAAAGAAATACTATATAAATAATATGCCATGCCATCCAGCTTGCCTCCAGCAACTCCTGAATATCCATAATATCCTGATAAACCTAACTCTTAACTGCCCGTGTGGAAATTGGTGGGCACCCAGAGTTTAGGAAGGAAAACAATAAACTCCGAGTCAGTCATGTGACTGGTGTGAGAACTCAAAACAGTTTATTTAACTTTAAAATCAAATAGAGGAATATTTTTAAACTCAATTCGCAATGCTTTTAAAAATGAGACTACCATAAGGCCTCCCGCACACACACACATGCAAACGCAGAATCGGAGGAGATTTCTCCTTATGATAGCCAAAGATGCTTGATACGCATTTAAAATAACATTTGATATTATTATTAGTGCATAGTGTATAACAAATTCATTTCGAAAGTAGAATATAAATCTTAGCCAACATACGACCATTATCGTATGCCTACTATAGCTACTATCCAAACAGTGGTGACCACCATAAGTGAATAGCAGGTTCTACAACTAATACCGTAAAAGTTTCGTATTGTTTCTTTGGATTTCCAACAAATGGTCAGGCCAAGGAACTTCCCATTGCCACATGAGAATGCCTCTGGGTGGACATCCCCGAGAACCAAACCGGATCTCTACCAACACAAGGCCGGGTTACTCCTAACTGAGTAACAACTGACCGAATATGCCATCCCCCGGTCCTTTGGGACCTTTATCACCGAGCGCTCATAATCAATTCACACAATCATAAAGTGTTTTCAACATGAGTAAGTATCTGGGCTCCATACCATGATACCACCCTTTTCCAGAAGGAAATGCACATATCCTAAAGGGCGCTACCCCTCATAACCTTGCTGCATCTTTCCTGTTTTGACCATTTTCGGGATGTGAGGCTCGACGAATTCACGTCCACAAAAACATACTTTATACAAAAGCCATGCTTTGGGTCAACAAATGATCAACACAATGATCACTAAGATAGACGATCAAATAAATGATCCTATCACAAATAATCAACACAATGATCATTTCAGCATCACTCAGCATGTCACATTACCAAACTGGGAATATATCGCTGATAACTTCAACTATATAACCTTTGAGCTCGTACGTCTCAAAGAAGGGTGTTAAGCAAAGAATAAATTCTCCGCCACCAACAGAAATATATTTGAAAGAAATCGGCTTTATATCTCAAATTGTAATGTCAGGCATACAATCCATACAAGTCTGTTCCGGGATCGAACAGAACCGAAGGCACTTACAAAGAAGTCCTTGCAATCCGGATATTCACAATCCTGATCGGATTCACCATCACATATGGAGAACTCAATACCGTAGCTACTCGGTGCAGAGTCAATCGATAGTTCATCCTATCACTCTCGCAAATACCGGTCTTCAACACCGATCTTCAAATGCGATTCACAACGACGTATCACATATTCGGAGTGGGTTATACGACCCCATGGTCCTTTCCCGGTTAACCCGAATAGTGAGCGCTTATTCAAAAATAAGTGTAGCATTCACACTCAAACAAATCACATCAATTACCCATTCAAAGGGAAATATTGATAGTCGACTATTGAACTATCAATTGATATGCATACATCACCAGATTCCAAATAATTTTCCAAATTATTTAATTTCCAAAATATCTTTACAAGATATATAATTTTCACACTTCAAAAATAAATCAATATTTATTTTCAAACAAATTCTACTTTTCATTTATAAATTCCATAATGAATTTATATTCCAAAATATTCATGCATATACGATTTCAATTATCCATTTTCAATTTATCTTCAAAAAGATAAATTCTAAATATTCATTTCATATTGGAAAACATTTCCATACTTATTTATTCATAAGTAATTCACAAATCTTTTTATTTTCAACCTTGGAAAATATTCAATATACTTAAGTCGAATTAAGTATATAATTCATTCTTTAAGAAAATCATTCTCTTAAACATATTTATTTGGGCCAAAACGAATGTTACGTAAAACATCGTTACGACAACCCAAAATCACTAGTATAGGGATTCGAAATTAAAATAGATATATAAATCCCAATATTATACAAAACATTTCCTTTCGGAAATCATTTACTATAACAACAGTGTTATAGTCCACCATTTCCTTTTATTTCTCGAAAACGTCTATTTCAACAATGAATGTTGAAATCAATGGTTTCGAATCTCAACACCTTTTTAAAACATCGTTAGATCGTTTTAATTCTATTTAAAACATTCACATTCAAACAATTTTCTTTAACGTGTTATTCACTATTCAAAAATGTGAATAAACTTCATTAAGAAATCTCATCCTTTTATTCGTTTTAATTCAAAGGATTATTCACTGTTCAAAAATGTGAATATAACTCCTTTAATAGGTTCCAACAATTTTCTTATCAAAATAAGTCATTTGCGAATTCATAAAACATCGTTTATAAATTCCATTTCTATTTATTTATAAAAACTTCCTTTTTATAAATTCTTTTATTAACCTATTCCAGTTTATAACTCAATTATAACTCAAAGTTCATATTATAAGTTAAGTGCTTATAATCTATTTGTTTGCACAAATCGTTCCTTTGAACTTCATAATTATAAATCTTATAACCTATAAGATTCAATTATTCACCCAAATCTATTCCTCAATTAACTTCACCAATTTATAAATCTTACTATTTATAAATTTTATTTATAACTTCACAGTTTATAATTCTATAAATTTCATTCATTTATGAAATTCATTTTCACTTCATTCAAACACTTATAAAACTCGTTTTATAATGTCCATATTTCAATTTATAAATATCCATTTATAAATCTCTTAATATAAATCAATTCATATTAATATTTTAAAAACGTCTTTAAACTCCTTTATAATTTCATCATTTTGATTTATAAAATAATCAAATTTTATAAATCCTATATTTTAAACTTTTCACAATAATTCTAAAATATCTCGATTAAACTATTTTATAAACTCAATAGCATCATATTCTCAAAAATCAGTTTTTAACTGTATTTCACAAAAATCATAATTTTTATAACATTAAAAATTATAACGTTTATTTATTTAAAATGGATTAATTCTAAAAATATAGTATATTTTCAAAAATCACTTTAAAACCATTTTAAAATCCCCAAAATCTGGGTCCAATGATGCTACACACCAAATAGTCAATCACGACTACAACGATATCATATATCAATATGATAATCCATCAAATATCAAAATATCTGAAATCAAATAAAAACTGTTGAGGAATCCAGTTGGATCCCTCCAACCTGTTTTCCTGCATCCAAAAACATTAGCACAATACCAATTCCGCTCCAGTACGGAATTATCGCGGTATATGTTTTTAATAAATATTATCCGCTTAATAACGGCGTAATAGGGTCTCATCCGCTAAACAAAAAAATGCGGAAAATCAATCAACTGCAATATATACATATGCCAATATATATATATTGATATTATATATAATACCAATTTCACTGTTTATGAAATATTCGCGGTATATGTTTATATTAAATAACATCCGCTTACTAACGGCGCATAATGTCTATTTTAACAATCAATAATTTACAGTCATCATTCAAACATGCATTCAAATATTTTAAATCTAACTATTTAAAATAAAATCGAAACCGATTCGATTGAGTGAGAAGTTCTCACCTTGGTTTTAATTTCCGTTTTAGCTTTTATTTCGAATAAAATTAAACGCGCGTTTAATTTTACCTGAAATTCTCACTAACTCCAAACGACTCCAAACCAACTCCATCGCGTAGTGCTCGTCGATACGATTCCAACGCAACTGAGTTTGCATTTTTTCGACCTCGTATGAAAAAGTTATGCAATTTACAAGTTTGTACACGTTTTATATAAACTAATATAACATAACTTAATTAAATTTAAACCTACTCAACTACAGCCACTGGATCTAAATCCAACGCCTCCAACTTCATCACCCTCAACCTCTCGTTCATCTCCAGACACACGCAAATAGGGCCGAACCCATGATTAGCTTTTAGGGTTAAACATTGCAACTTCAATACTCAACGATACTTCGTCACACCACCGCCAACACGAAGCTCTCGACGCATGCTACCACCACCAGGAAGAGCTCCAGGCTCGGCCCCCCATAGGCACGCGCGCACGCAAGAGGAACGGCCTCGTTCGTGCTCAATTTCCCATCGATCCGCTCAACTATTCTCGATCTTGACCGTTGATCTTGTAGATCTTGATGTGCTCTATAACTTTGTAGTTGATGGCTTCGTGAATCGATGAATGGATTGAGAGATTTTGAGGGAGGAAGGAAGAGCATTTTCGGCCATCCATTATGTAACTGGCGGCTGCGTTTTTAGGTTTAGGGTTTTTCTTTTCTTTTTATATTAAATGAAGGGTGTGTGTCTCCTTTTATAGAAAAAGCAAGCGTAAACACTATTCATCCCGGGAATTCCGAACTCCGATTTACGCGCCGTAACCAGCGTTTCTAAGGTTTACCCCACGTTACGGACACAATGGAACAGGTTTCGGAAGCTAATTCGGAAGTATGTGCGAGTTATGGCTGAAAACGCTCAATTTAAATTAAACCGATTTAAATCGATTTCTAGGCGTTTTAATTTGTACCGGACAAACGGTAAATCCAATTGACTTGAAATTTGAAGCTTTACAATAATATCACATTACGGATCCGATGAAACTGGTTTCGTCGAATTCCGAGACTTTTTGAAAAATGGCTATTTTGACTCGCCAAATTTAAATTAAAAATAATTCGATGCGTTTCGAGCTGCCACGATCAAACGATAACTCCGATTGACACGAAAATTGAAATCCGGTAATAACTAACTATTACGGATCCAATGAAACTGGTTTCGTTCAATTCTGAGACTGTTCAAAAATTGGCTATTTTACAGTCGATTATTAAATATTAAAATATTCAATTTTCACAAATTAACTCTTAATTCGATTTTAAAAGTTCTAAAATATCGTTCTAACTTCAATATGATTAAATAAAATTTTACAAATCATTTTCAATCATATTTAACTCAATTTTCAATTATTTCCATAATTTAACATATTAAATTATTGTTTTAATTATCTAATTAAATCCAAAAATTCAAATAAAAATTTATTTGACTTAAAAATTCACTTTTTAATATTTAAAATTAATAAAATATTAAAATTTTAATTTCTAAAAATTCTGGGTCGTTACAATCTTTCCCCCTTAAAAGAATTTCGTCCTCGAAATTACAAGTAAGAAAAGTTAGAGAATCTATTAATTTTCCAAAATTCATAGTTAAACTTCTTATAAATAACTTTATTAAGTTTTCAAATCATACTTAGTTATCTTTTTCAAAAACAACTACTATTGTTTAACTTTCAATTCCAAAATAAAGTTTAAAGTTTTCAAAATTTTCCAATTTTTCTCAAATTTTTTCTAACGCCTTAAATTTTCGAAAAAATTCGCCATAGTCTCCTTTGCGCGGCTCGATCCGAAAAAAAAATGACAGTATATATATCACAAATATACATCTCATCAAGTAATGAGGCATCCCGAAGGGAAAAAAGTGTAAAAGTACGATATTAAATCCGAGATATGTACCTTATATTTTATTAGCGAGCATATACGGCTAATATAGCGCTAAAGCGAACTCCAAATGCGAAGCAACGCGATCCGCACCTACTAAATACTCAACAAACAACATGAGAATCATGCATATATGAAAATAGTATCAATATACAACATATAGCAACATAATAACTATATATGTCACATAGCAAATGCAACTAAACAACAATTGCAATATATATATCCAACCATCATCCAACTAACATCCATAACCAATAAACATTCATTCATATTCTCATTCATATTTAATGAATTGGTTTTCACTTTAAATTACATTTGATTCATTTACATTGGATTTACTAACATTCATTCTCAATTCAATTAGTTTACATTTACTAATTAAATCCAATTCACATTCAATTTCTATTCAAACTTATTTACTTCTAATTTGAATTCAATTTACTTTAGCTTTCAATTTCATTAATACTTAATGAATTATATATAATCAATCAACAATCAACTAACAATCATATAACATTAGAATTTAATGAATTAACACTTACATTCATTATTCCATATCAACTTAATTTACATTCATTTGATTATCATCCAATCCAATTTCTAAAGTTGAATTTTATTTATATAACTTAAGTTCACATTTATCATTTACTTTATTAATTTAGTTTGATATCAATATCAACTTATATATATAAGTTTTATTTCACAATTGTAAATCACTTTAATTATAATTCATATTCTTATAATTCTTTTACTTATACAATTATTCTTTTATTTAGATTATTCAAATAACCAAACAATCAACTTATATACACTTTAATAATTCTGAAAAATTATTCCTTTACATATAAAATATAATCAAGGCAAAATCATTCCATTTACCCAATTTTAAAAACAATATTGTGTCGAATTGTTCTATTCAAGTGTTTAGAAACCCCTTCGGCTCAGTTTCGAGGCTGTGCTGACGAAAGTTCATATGCCACTCAATAAACCAATCATCACAATATAAAACAATTTTTATATTCACTAACAAATACGCTCTCATATTTATTATTACACTCAAACTCAATCTAGAATACTGCTGACTCTATCTCTAATGAGTAATACCCAACAGAACCATGGTTGTCGCTTAACCATCAGCTCTGATACCAGATGTAACGTCACGGAGGAAGCGGTCACAACCGGTAGGCTTTTCAACCATCCCAGCCCCACCGTGGCTTACACTGATATCCCAAACTTGCTTTTACGGCCAGCCTTTCGACTGTCACAGCTTACGCCTAACCAACCCCCTAAAAGAGGATGTGTGGGAGTAAGAGTCTCCCGTTCGCCACCAAACCGCGAAGCGAGAACCCCCCATCACATAGCCCAAAGCTTAACAAGACTGGTGTGAGAACTCAAAACAGTTTATTTAACTTTAAAATCAAATAGAGGAATATTTTTAAACTCAATTCGCAATGCTTTTAAAAATGAGACTACCATAAGGCCTCCCGCACACACACACATGCAAACGCAGAATCGGAGGAGATTTCTCCTTATGATAGCCAAAGATGCTTGATACGCATTTAAAATAACATTTGATATTATTATTAGTGCATAGTGTATAACAAATTCATTTCGAAAGTAGAATATAAATCTTAGCCAACATACGACCATTATCGTATGCCTACTATAGCTACTATCCAAACAGTGGTGACCACCATAAGTGAATAGCAGGTTCTACAACTAATACCGTAAAAGTTTCGTATTGTTTCTTTGGATTTCCAACAAATGGTCAGGCCAAGGAACTTCCCATTGCCACATGAGAATGCCTCTGGATGGACATCCCCGAGAACCAAACCGGATCTCTACCAACACAAGGCCGGGTTACTCCTAACTGAGTAACAACTGACCGAATATGCCATCCCCCGGTCCTTTGGGACCTTTATCACCGAGCGCTCGTAATCAATTCACACAATCATAAAGTGTTTTCAACATGAGTAAGTATCTGGGCTCCATACCATGATACCACCCTTTTCCAGAAGGAAATGCACATATCCTAAAGGGCGCTACCCCTCATAACCTTGCTGCATCTTTCCTGTTTTGACCATTTTCGGGATGTGAGGCTCGACGAATTCACGTCCACAAAAACATACTTTATACAAAAGCCATGCTTTGGGCCAACAAATGATCAACACAATGATCACTAAGATAGACGATCAAATAAATGATCCTATCACAAATAATCAACACAATGATCATTTCAGCATCACTCAGCATGTCACATTACCAAACTGGGAATATATCGCTGATAACTTCAACTATATAACCTTTGAGCTCGTACGTCTCAAAGAAGGGTGTTAAGCAAAGAATAAATTCTCCGCCACCAACAGAAATATATTTGAAAGAAATCGGCTTTATATCTCAAATTGTAATGTCAGGCATACAATCCATACAAGTCTGTTCCGGGATCGAACAGAACCGAAGGCACTTACAAAGAAGTCCTTGCAATCCGGATATTCACAATCCTGATCGGATTCACCATCACATATGGAGAACTCAATACCGTAGCTACTCGGTGCAGAGTCAATCGATAGTTCATCCTATCACTCTCGCAAATACCGGTCTTCAACACCGATCTTCAAATGCGATTCACAACGACGTATCACATATTCGGAGTGGGTTATACGACCCCATGGTCCTTTCCCGGTTAACCCGAATAGTGAGCGCTTATTCAAAAATAAGTGTAGCATTCACACTCAAACAAATCACATCAATTACCCATTCAAAGGGAAATATTGATAGTCGACTATTGAACTATCAATTGATATGCATACATCACCAGATTCCAAATAATTTTCCAAATTATTTAATTTCCAAAATATCTTTACAAGATATATAATTTTCACACTTCAAAAATAAATCAATATTTATTTTCAAACAAATTCTACTTTTCATTTATAAATTCCATAATGAATTTATATTCCAAAATATTCATGCATATACGATTTCAATTATCCATTTTCAATTTATCTTCAAAAAGATAAATTCTAAATATTCATTTCATATTGGAAAACATTTCCATACTTATTTATTCATAAGTAATTCACAAATCTTTTTATTTTCAACCTTGGAAAATATTCAATATACTTAAGTCGAATTAAGTATATAATTCATTCTTTAAGAAAATCATTCTCTTAAACATATTTATTTGGGCCAAAACGAATGTCACGTAAAACATCGTTACGACAACCCAAAATCACTAGTATAGGGATTCGAAATTAAAATAGATATATAAATTCCAATATTATACAAAACATTTCCTTTCGGAAATCATTTACTATAACAACAGTGTTATAGTCCACCATTTCCTTTTATTTCTCGAAAACGTCTATTTCAACAATGAATGTTGAAATCAATGGTTTCGAATCTCAACACCTTTTTAAAACATCGTTAGATCGTTTTAATTCTATTTAAAACATTCACATTCAAACAATTTTCTTTAACGTGTTATTCACTATTCAAAAATGTGAATAAACTTCATTAAGAAATCTCATCCTTTTATTCGTTTTAATTCAAAGGATTATTCACTGTTCAAAAATGTGAATATAACTCCTTTAATAGGTTCCAACAATTTTCTTATCAAAATAAGTCATTTGCGAATTCATAAAACATCGTTTATAAATTCCATTTCTATTTATTTATAAAAACTTCCTTTTTATAAATTCTTTTATTAACCTATTCCAGTTTATAACTCAATTATAACTCAAAGTTCATATTATAAGTTAAGTGCTTATAATCTATTTGTTTGCACAAATCGTTCCTTTGAACTTCATAATTATAAATCTTATAACCTATAAGATTCAATTATTCACCCAAATCTATTCCTCAATTAACTTCACCAATTTATAAATCTTACTATTTATAAATTTTATTTATAACTTCACAGTTTATAATTCTATAAATTTCATTCATTTATGAAATTCATTTTCACTTCATTCAAACACTTATAAAACTCGTTTTATAATGTCCATATTTCAATTTATAAATATCCATTTATAAATCTCTTAATATAAATCAATTCATATTAATATTTTAAAAACGTCTTTAAACTCCTTTATAATTTCATCATTTTGATTTATAAAATAATCAAATTTTATAAATCCTATATTTTAAACTTTTCACAATAATTCTAAAATATCTCGATTAAACTATTTTATAAACTCAATAGCATCATATTCTCAAAAATCAGTTTTTAACTGTATTTCACAAAAATCATAATTTTTATAACATTAAAAATTATAATGTTTATTTATTTAAAATGGATTAATTCTAAAAATATAGTATATTTTCAAAAATCACTTTAAAAACATTTTAAAATCCCCAAAATCTGGGTCCAATGATGCTACACACCAAATAGTCAATCACGACTACAACGATATCATATATCAATATGATAATCCATCAAATATCAAAATATCTGAAATCAAATAAAAACTGTTGAGGAATCCAGTTGGATCCCTCCAACCTGTTTTCCTGCATCCAAAAACATTAGCACAATACCAATTCCGCTCCAGTACGGAATTATCGCGGTATATGTTTTTAATAAATATTATCCGCTTAATAACGGCGTAATAGGGTCTCATCCGCTAAACAAAAAAATGCGGGAAATCAATCAACTGCAATATATACATATGCCAATATATATATATTGATATTATATATAATACCAATTTCACTGTTTATGAAATATTCGCGGTATATGTTTATATTAAATAACATCCGCTTACTAACGGCGCATAATGTCTATTTTAACAATCAATAATTTACAGTCATCATTCAAACATGCATTCAAATATTTTAAATCTAACTATTTAAAATAAAATCGAAACCGATTCGATTGAGTGAGAAGTTCTCACCTTGGTTTTAATTTCCGTTTTAGCTTTTATTTCGAATAAAATTAAACGCGCGTTTAATTTTATCCGAAATTCTCACTAACTCCAAACGACTCCAAACCAACTCCATCGCGTAGTGCTCGTCGATACGATTCCAACGCAACTGAGTTTGCATTTTTTCGACCTCGTATGAAAAAGTTATGCAATTTACAAGTTTGTACACGTTTTATATAAACTAATATAACATAACTTAATTAATTTTAAACCTACTCAACTACAGCCACTGGATCTAAATCCAACGCCTCCAACTTCATCACCCTCAACCTCTCGTTCATCTCCAGACACACGCAAATAGGGCCGAACCCATGATTAGCTTTTAGGGTTAAACATTGCAACTTCAATACTCAACGATACTTCATCACACCACCGCCAACACGAAGCTCTCGACGCATGCTACCACCACCAGGAAGAGCTCCAGGCTCGGCCCCCCATAGGCACGCGCGCACGCAAGAGGAACGGCCTCGTTCGTGCTCAATTTCCCATCGATCCGCTCAACTATTCTTGATCTTGACCGTTGATCTTGTAGATCTTGATGTGCTCTATAACTTTGTAGTTGATGGCTTCGTGAATCGATGAATGGATTGAGAGATTTTGAGGGAGGAAGGAAGAGCATTTTCGGCCATCCATTATGTAACTGGCGGCTGCGTTTTTAGGTTTAGGGTTTTTCTTTTCTTTTTTTATTAAATGAAGGGTGTGTGTCTCCTTTTATAGAAAAAGCAAGCGTAAACACTATTCATCCCGGGAATTCCGAACTCCGATTTACGCGCCGTAACCAGCGTTTCTAAGGTTTACCCCGCGTTCCGGACACAATGGAACAGGTTTCGGAAGCTAATTCGGAAGTATGTGCGAGTTATGGCTGAAAACGCTCAATTTAAATTAAACCGATTTAAATCGATTTCTAGGCGTTTTAATTTGTACTGGACAAACGGTAAATCCAATTGACTTGAAATTTGAAACTTTACAATAATATCACATTACGGATCCGATGAAACTGGTTTCGTCGAATTCCGAGACTTTTTGAAAAATGGCTATTTTGACTCGCCAAATTTAAATTAAAAATAATTCGATGCGTTTCGAGCTGCCACGATCAAACGATAACTCCGATTGACACGAAAATTGAAATCCGGTAATAACTAACTATTACGGATCCAATGAAACTGGTTTCGTTCAATTCTGAGACTGTTCAAAAATTGGCTATTTTACAGTCGATTATTAAATATTAAAATATTCAATTTTCACAAATTAACTCTTAATTCGATTTTAAAAGTTCTAAAATATCGTTCTAACTTCAATATGATTAAATAAAATTTTACAAATCATTTTCAATCATATTTAACTCAATTTTAATTATTTCCATAATTTAACATATTAAATTATTGTTTTAATTATCTAATTAAATCCAAAAATTCAAATAAAAATTTATTTGACTTAAAAATTCACTTTTTAATATTTAAAATTAATAAAATATTAAAATTTTAATTTCTAAAAATTCTGGGTCGTTACAAAGAGACATCGCACATTGCTAGTCTAAATCACAAAATGATCATCATCGATCATCAAGAAGTGTCAGTTACACTAAGCTAGTAAGTATATGAGCTTAGCTTCATGTCCCATAACCACTAGCTTAACTTAAATATTTACGAGCAAATTGTAGATCTCCACTAGAAAATTGTCATAAGATATTTGATCGAACAAGTCCAAGAATTAACCAATGAGGTAAACACAAGCGTTTCATACCACTTGTTTTACTAAGTCATTTAATTAGATTTCTCATACGAGTGGGGTAAAGGTTTGTATATGCTAGTAGATTGGAAAACGGTTTGAGAAAACGAGCCTTGTCATAAAATAGTGCTGAAATCATTTTGAAGAAAGAGTTTTGATATTTACTACTAGAAGTCATCAAAGTCGAATAACAATTGATACATGGGAACAAACCCGAATCGATTAAATTTGGAAACACAAGAGAAATAGACAAAATAGGCATAATAGGCATTTAAGAGCAGGTCATTCGACTGGCTCACTGAGTTCAGTCGACTGAACTCAATCCCGGAATATTCGCGGGATGTTGGTCAGTCGACTGGACTCAGTAAGCCAATCGACTGGACCAGAACCTGGGATGTGCTCAGGTAGCAAGTCAGTCGACTGGACCAAAATTCCAGTCGACTGGAACCTGTTTACTGCACTTTCAAGCCTATCTAAATGAAGGCAAATTCCTTCCAAAATGCATTCGGTCGAGCAAAGGCACTAGGGATTTACGCGAATCAGCTAGCTTGCCCTATAGGCTCTTCGATGCATCACCAAAAGCATGTTCAAACAACAAAGCTATGATTTTTGAAAATTTGAACTCAAAACACTAAAATTGGAATATTCACAAAACCAATCCAAATCAAAATCAAATGCACATGAATAAGTGTTAGGAATTCATACCTAACAATCAAAGATAATCATAGACTTAGATGTGAGATTAAAATCTCACATATTCACAAAATAAGGAAGGAGAAGCTTGAAAGCAAAGGAAGAATCGACCACACTTCAACACAACCCAAATGAGCTTGAATCTAAGCTCAAAAGAAGAACATTCCCAAAGTTAGGTTTAAGAATTTCTAAAATTGAAAGGAGAATGAGTTGGAGAAGAAGAGGATGATGCTTACCAATAGCTTCTCTTTGGATTTAGAGCTTGAACTTGATTTGTAAATGGAAACTAGGACTTGGAGTTTTAATTTCTCATTCCTCTCTCCATTGTTGCTAAAGATTGAGTATTAGGAAATAGAAATGAAGTAATGAAGAGAAGAGGGATGAAGCTTGGGTCTAATGGGCTGAAACAAAACCAAAGCCCTAAGTGAAAAGTAGCAAAATTCCACTAACTCCAAACATATCAAAGTTTATACTCAAAAAGATCACAAACGTCATTTTGAAATCAATGGAGGTGGTCACGAGTCTTAATTTGACTGTTTGCAAAAAGTAGCTTTTCGGACTAAAATCCGAATAACGATGAAATATTTAAATAAAATATTTAAATACTCGATCGTAAAATATGCGGGTTGTTAAAGACTCCCCTCCTTAAAGAAATTGCGTCCTCGCAATCTTAAGAAATAAATGAACGAAAAGTAACAACCATAAAAGCATATCAACACAAAAAGAAGAAAATTTAAAAATAAGAGGTTCACCTCAAAGGGCACGGGAAAGTAAGTCCGGATGTGTTTGCTCGATGAATTCTCTGGATTCCCAAGAACAATCCTTAGGATTTGAGGACCATTGAACTTTCATAAGAGGAACATCTTTATTTCGAAGGCATTTGACCTTTGAAGCAATAATACGAATAGGACGTTGCTCATAAGTTAAATTAGCCGAAACTTCAATTTCTTCCACAACACCGGGATCAAGAATAGAATCGAAATCTCGAAGGCATTTCCGTAATTGAGAAACGTGAAACACGTCATGAATAGCAGAAAACTGAGCCGGTAATAAAAGGCGATAAGCTACGGAACCAATACGTTCGGTGATAGGAAATGGACCAATGTAACGAGGTGCTAGCTTTCCCGATTGACTGAAATGCACAACACCCTTCATAGATGAAACACGAATAAACACGAAATCTCCCACAGAAAATTCTAATTTCCGTCTTCGGTTATCGGCATAGGATTTTTGTCTACTTTGGGCTTCTTTCATCCTATGACGAATAAGATCAATATTTTCTGCGGAATCACGAATAAAATCTGGACCTAAAACTAGTCTCTCACCGGCCTCAAGCCAACAAGAAGGAGATCGGCATGGCCTTCCATAGAGTGCCTCGAAAGGTGCCATACCAATACTTGATTGGAGCTGTTATTATAGGAAAACTCAATAAAAGAAATATGATCTTCCCAACTTCCACCAAAATCAAGAACACAAGCACGAAGAAGATCTTCAAGAGTTTGATTCACACGCTCAGTTTGTTCATCGGACTGAGGATGATAAGCGGTGCTAAAATTAAGCTTCGTTCCTAAAGATTTTTGAAGACTCCTCCAAAATCCACTAGTAAACAATGGATCACGATCGCTAACAATAGAAGTAGGAACTCCATGGAATTTAACAATCTCTTTAATAAAGAGTTTGGCCAAAAGAGAAACGGTTCGATTAGACCGAACGGGAATAAAATGGGAGAATTTAGTAAGTCTATCAACTATCACCCATAAGCTATCATTGCCCGAACGAGAACGGGGAAGGCCGTCAATAAAATCCATGGAAATTTGATCCCACTTCCAAATTGGAATTTCTAAAGGTTGCAATAACCCACCGGGCCTTTGATGCTCGGCCTTGACAAGCTGGCAAGTAATGCAACACTTAACAAAGTTAGCAATATCAGATTTCATTCCCTTCCAATAATAAAGTCGCTTCATATCCGCGTACATTTTACTACTACCACCGGGATGAATGGTAAATTTAGAACGATGAGAATCTTCTAAAATGTCTTTGCGAAGATCACTAATATTTGACAGATAAGTGTACCAAATTTTCGAATGCCGCCACGAGAATCAATATCAAAGTCTTTCAAACTTTCAATACAAATTTTATCCCTAAAATTTTGGCCAAGAAGAGCCAATTCAGGATCTAACCTTTGAGCTTCAAGAATGCGGTCTAAAAGAGAAGGATGAACCTCAAGGCGACATAAAAAAAGAGATGAACATAAATCGGAAACACGATCTCGAATCTCACAAGTGGATAAAATCTCGAGATCATTCCACTCCTATGTCATCATAGAAACAACTGTTTGTTGCTTACGACTAAGTGCATCGGCAACTCGATTTTTCCTTCCAGGAGTATAAAGAATATCAAGATCATAAGATGCAAGGAACTCGAGCCAACGTTGTTGACGCAAATTAAGTTCCTTTTGGGAAAATAAATACTTCAAAGATTTATAATCAATATAGAGAATAAATCTCTCTCCCAAAAGATAATGACGCCAAATTTTAAGAGCAAAAACAATAGGCGCGAGCTCTAAATCATGAGTGGCATATCTAGTCTCGACTGGCTTCAATTGCCTAGAAGCATAAGCAATAACACGTCCTCTATGACGACCCGTAAATTTTAACAAATTAAATTGGAATAATTAATTGATTTTAAATATTTAAAAGTTAATTTTAATTTGAATTCCAGATATAAATATTTACTTGATAATTAAATCATTGAATTATGTAATTCCAAATTGGGTAAGATGTAGAATATGAAATTTTACGCCTGTTAAAATATAATTTGAAGGCTTATAAATTTATAATGATAATACTGAAGATAATAGAATGGTTGACATTTAATTTAAAGAAATTTTTCTATTTTAATAATATATCGTTTATATCGATATTTAAAAATAGGCTTCCGGGGCACAGTCTCGGAATTTGACAAAACCAGTTCCATTGTGTAACGAACGCGATTTTTCGTCCACGAAAACCGACATCAATACGTCCACTGTATCAACTGCGAGCAATCGAAAGCCGAAAAACCGTACCGTTAGGGTTTAAGAAAAAGAAAAAGGTAGAAGAAGAGAGAAAAAGAAGCAACAAAAACAGAAAGAAATAACAGAACAACATCAGAATCTCACAATTCGTAGCGGAACAACATATAATACATAAATGAATAATCTTTAAACAAAGAACTATATCAGTTATTACATTACATTTCATTACATCATCAGAGTGTACAACAACAAACAACATCAACAGTGGAAAAGAAATACTATATACTAGTAATACGCCATGCCGTCCAACTTGCCTCCTGCAACTCCTGAATTTCAGAATATCCTGATAAACCTAACTCTTGACTGCCCGTGTGGAAATTTGTGGGCACCCAGAGTTTAGAAAGGAAAACAATTAACTCCGAGTCAGTCATGTGACTGGTGTGAGAACTAAAACAGTTTATTTTTCTTTAAAATCAAAATAGAGGAATATTTTTAAAGTCAATTCGCAATGCTTTTTAAAAATGAGACTACCATAAGGCCTCCCGCACACACACACAATGCAAACTCAGAATCGGAGGAGATTTCTCCTTATGATAGTCAAAGATGCTTGATACGCATTAAAAAGAAACATTTGATGTTATTACTAGTGCATAGTGTAGGAAAAAATTATTTCGAAAATAAAGATATAAATCTTAGCCAACATACGACCATTATCGTATGTCCACTATAGCTACCATATTCAATAGCATGTTACCGCCACATTCCATGGCAGGTTCTACAACTAAAACTGTACAAGTCTCATATTGTTTCTTTGGATTTCCAACAAATGGTCAGGCCAAGGAACTTCCCATTGCCACATGGAAACGCCTCTGGAATGACGTCCCGAGAACCAAACCGGATCTCTGCCAACACAAGGCCGGGTTACCTTTCAAACTAGGCAACTGCTGACACGAATATGTCATCCCCCGATCGTAACCGATCTATCCGAGGATCCTCGATTCCCAACAACCACAAAATTTGCAGCAACAACATAGGTTAAATATCTGGGCTCCATACCATGATACCACCTCTATCCAGAAGGAATGACATACACTAAAGGGGCGCTACCCCCTAATAACCTTGCTGCATCTTTCCTGTTTTGACCATTTTTGGGGTGTGAGGTCCGACGAAGTCTCGTCCACAAAGCCACGCTTTATACAAAAGCTGTGCTTTGCGTCAACAAATGATCATAAAGATAAATGATCAAATAAATGATCCTATCACAAATGATCAAACAATGATCATTTCACAGCAACACTCAGCATGCCACACTACCAAATTGGGTGTATATCACTAATAACCTTCAACTACATAACCTCTGAGCTCGTACATCTCAGAGAAGGGTGTTAAGCTAAGAGAATAAATTCTCCGCCACCAACAGAAATATATTTGAAAGAAATCAGCTTTATATCTCAACTTGTAATGTCAGACATACAATCCATATAAGTCTGTTCCGGGCTCGAACGAAACCGAAGGCACTTACAAAGAAGTCCTTGCATTCCGGATCATTTCTAATCACGTCCGGACTTCCCGTCACTAAGGGTGATAAAACCTCTATATCGGAGATCAGCCGATGCAGAGTAACTCAACGGTAATCCTTCCATTTTCAAAAATATCCGGTCTTCAACACCGGTCATCGAATGCAAATCCATTACGACGTATCACAAATTCGGAATGGGTTATACGACCCCAAGGTCCTTTCCCGGCTAACCCGAATAGTGAGCGCTTATTCAAAAATAAGTGTTTCATTCAAATTCAAGCAAATCACAACAAATACCTATTTAAAGGTAAATATTGATAATCGGATTATTTAACTATCAATAGGCGTGCTCAACATCACCAAATTCCAAATAATTTCCCAAATTATTTACTTTCCAAAATATCTTTACTAGATATATAATTTCCACACTTCAACCATTTGAAAACAAATTTTCAAATCACTTTTCACCTTTATCACTTTTGAAAAACAAATTTCAATCCTTTTCCTTACGCGGAAATACTTTCATTTCAAAATGGTTTATTTAAACCAATTAAATAAATCCTTACCGATTTACTTTATATTTACGTTCCAAATCCGTAAATTTATTCCCACGGTTCGAAAATAAATCAACGTTTATTTTTAAACAAATTCCCCTTTCTTTTATAAATTCCCTAGTGAATTTACAATTCCAAAATAACTATGAATATACAATTTCCCAATCGATTTCTAATATTCATTTTCAATTTATCTTTAAAAGATAAAGTCCCAAAATATTCAGTTCATATTGGAAAACATTTTCATACTTATTAAATAATAAGTAATTTACAAATCCATTCATTTTCAACACTTGGAAAATATTCAATATACTTAAATCGAAATTAAGTATATATTTCATTCCTTAAGGAAAAACGTGCGCTTAAACACATTTATTTGAGTCAAAACGAATGTTGCGTAAAACATCGTTACGACGACCCAAAATCACTAGTATAGGGATTCGAAATTTAGATAGGTATATAAATCCTAATACTATACAAAAACATTTCCTTTCGGAAATCATTTACTATAACAACTGTGTTATAGTCCACCATTTCCTTATTTCTCGAAAACGTCTATTTCAACAATGAATGTTGAAATCTATGTTTTCGATATTTAATCCATTTTAAAACATCGTTAAAATAATCAACTTCTTTTAATAATATCCATTTTGCAAAATATGACCATTTTATTCAATAATGTATTCGCTGTCCAAAATCGTGAATATATTTCCTTTAATAAACTTCAATATTCAATTTATCAAATTCAATTGATTTCGAATTTATAAGCAATGTTTATAAATTCCATTTCTTTTCATAAGCTTTGATTTATAAATCTCATTTTTTTTAACAAATTCCATTTATATCTCATTTAAATGCCAAAATCCGATTTATAAGATAATTACTTATAAATCTTCTATTTTACAAAATCTATTCATTTTATAACTTCACAATTTATAAATCTATAAATTCTGTTCACTTATGAAATCCATTTTTATTTCATTTTTAACACTTATAAAAACTCGTTTTAATATTCCAATATTTTTAATTTATAAAATATTAATTTTATAAGTCTTTTATATACATCATTTTTAATAATTCAAAAATCCTAATTTAAACCAATTTATTCTTTTAATAACTTAAAAATCGTTATTTAAAGCTTATATACTTCAAAATCATACTTAAGCATTATTTTCCAAAATCATAACTTTTATGAAAATAAAATTTTAACGTTGATTTATTTTAACAATTCAAAATTTAATAAAACGTATACTTTTGAAAATCACTTTAAAAATTCTTTTAAAAACCAAAATCATTATTTTAAAACTTCAGAAATGGATCTGATGATGCAGCAGCACCAAATAGTCAATCATGACATCCAAATATCATATATCGATATGATAATCAACAAATATCAAAATATCTGTAAATAAATCAATACAGTTGAGGAATCCAGTTGGATCCCTCCAACCTGTTTTCCTGCATCCAAAGATGTTAGCACAATACCAATTCCGTTCCAGTAAGAAATTATCGCGGTATATAGGATTTAAAATATTATCCGCTTAATAGACGGCGCAATAGGGTCTCATCCGCTATATACTGCGGGAAATCAATTCCAAGTACATAAATAATACCAATTTCACTGTTTATGAAATATTCGCGGTATATGTTTTTAATAAATAACATCCGTTTACTAAGGCGCATAATGTCTATTTTAACAATCAATAGATAACAATCATCATTCAAACATACAATCAACAATTTTAAATCTAACTATTTAAAATTTAAAATCGAAAATGTTCGATTGAGTGAGAAGTTCTCACTTTGATTTTAATTCCGTTCCAGCCTTTTATTTCGAATAAAATTAAACGCGCGTTTAATTTTACCCGAAATTTTCACTAACTCCAAACGACTCCAATCCAATTCCATCGCGTAGTGCTCGTCCATATGATTCCAATGCAACTGGTTTCGCGCGTTTTCGACCTCGTATGAAAAAGATATGAATATTTAAAGTTACATGATTTATATTCATAAATTTTACAACATATTTTTTTTCCTCCACCTAAATCAATCATCACCGTGCATTTCCTCAAGCACACATCAAGCCGTCCCTATACTCTCCTCCACACACGTTCTCAGGTTCTTCACGCAAGAACCCATACGCGTACGAACTAGGGTTCGCCGCCGTCCCCTCCACGTTCACTTGCAACTCGATTAGGAGATGCCACCTCGTAGCCCTTTCCTCGAGCCACCTCCGCCCCAAGACCGGTCAGACCCGGTGCCCCCATAGCTCTCGAAAAATGTGAAGAACGGCCGGCCATCTCGAGCGATTTCTGGTCGATCCACCACGAGTTTTCCGATCACAACCGTTGATTACCTTCGTCTCGTGATGCTCTACATTTTCCATGTTGAAGGTTTGTTGAATCGATGAACGGATTTGAAGATAAGCGGAGGAGAAGAACTGTCATTTTTGGCCATTGGTTTTAGAGAACGGTGGCCGGCCATTAAACCCTAGCTCTATTTATTTTTATTTTTTTATTCTTTGTGAAGAGAATGAGCATATTTATAGAAGTTTGAACGACACTATTCATTCGGCTTTTCAAAACTCCGATTTACGCGCGGTGACCGGCGTTTCTAGGGTTTATCCCGCGTTCCGGACACAATGGAATAGGTTTCGAAAGCTAATTCGATCATATGTGTGAGTTATGGCAATAAACGTTCGATTTGAATTAAACCGATTTAAACAAATTTCTAGGCGTTTTAGCTTGCACCGGACAAACGGTAAATCCGATTGACATGAAATTTGAAACCATGCAATAATATCACATTATGGATCCGATGAAACTAGTTTCGTCGAAATCCGAGACTGTTTGAAAAATGACTATTTTAACTCGCCAAATTAATATTAAAACAATTTCGATGCGTTTCGAGCTGCCACGATCAAACGATAACTCCGATTGACACGAAAATTGAAATCCGATAATAACAAACTATTACGGATCCAATGCAACTAGTTTCGTCCAATTCTGAGACTGTTCGAAAAATGGCTAATTTCACTAGTCGATTAAATATTAAAATATTCAATTTCCACAAATAAACTTTAAATTCAATTTTAAAAGTTCTATAATATCGTTCTAACTCCAATATGATAAAATAAAATTTTACAAATCATTTTCAATCATATTTTACCCAATTTTCAATTTTTTTCTGTAATTTCACATATTAAATTATTGATTTAATTATCCAATTAAATCCAATTATCCGAAACAAAATTTATTCGACTTATAATTTCACTTACTAATATTTAAAATTAATTAAATATTCAAATTTAAATTGATAAAAATCCTGGGTCGCTACAATCTTCCCCCCTTAAAAGAATTTCGTCCTCGAAATTACCAAGTAAGAAAAGTTACAGAATCTATTAACTTTCCAAAATCCATAGTTAAACTTCTTACAATACTTTACTAAGTTTTTTTCAAATCATCTTAGTTATCTTTTCAAAACAATCTATATCGTTTAACTTCCAATTCCAAAACCAAAATTATAGTTTTTCACAAAATTTCCCAAAATTTTCTAACGCCTTAAATTTTCGGAAAAATTCGCCAGAGTCTCCTTTGCGCGGCTCGATCCGAAAAAAAATGACAGTATTTATATCACAAATATACATCTCATCAAGTGATGAGGCATCCCGCAGGAAAAAAAGCGTAAATGTACGGTATGTAATCCGAGATATGTACCTTATTATATTATTAGCGAGCGTATACGGCTAATATAGCACGAAAGCGAGCTCCAAATGCGAAGCAAGCGCAATCCGCACCTACTATACACTCAACAAACAAATGAGTAACATGTATATATGAAAATAACATCAATATACAACATATACCAACAACTACATATGTCAATATAGCATATGCATCTAAAGCAACAAATGCAACCATCAAACAAATAGCATTCAACTAATATCCATAACCAGATAAATATTCATTCATATTCTCATTAATATTCAATGAATTGGTTTTCAATTTAAATCACATTCGATTCATTTACATTGGATTTTTTTACTAACATTCATTCATATTCAATTTTAAATTAGTTTGCATTCACTAATTTAAATCCAATTCACCTTCAATTCTATTCAAATTCATATATTATCCATTTGAATTCAATCACATAGCTTTCGATTTTTGCTAATTCAATTTCATTAATACTTAATGAATTATATACAATCAATCAACAACCAAATAACAACCAATGTTTATTCAATACAACCAAATTTATTCACTTTACATTCAATTTGGTTCAACACATTTAATTCCAATTGGATCATATTAAATTGACTTTCATTCAATTTATTCAATTTCTAATAACATTAGCTTCTAATGAATTAACACTTACATTCATTATTTCATATCAATTATTTACATTTAATTGATTAACATTTAATCCATTAGTTCAATTCAATAGCTAATTCCTTTAACAATATAATGTTGAATTTCATTTATATAACTCAAGTTCAAATTCTTAATGACTTCATTTCATTAATTCACTTATTAATTTACTTTGACACCAAAAATCAACTTCATTCAATATCACTTAAGTTATATTCCATCATTTCCCATTCTATAAGTTATACAACTTATTTATTAACTTCCAAATCCATTAACTTATCCAAAGCTAAACTTATTATTCATATTATAAGTTCAAAACACATTTCACTTATACTTTATCAATTACAACTTGGATTTCAATTGATTTTAACTTAACTCCATCCTTTAAGTTAAACTTATTCTATCAAAATTCAATCTGTATAAGTTATCAACTCATTTATCATTCCCATAAATATCTTAAATAGGATTCCAGAGTCCTTTCAAATCTTTCAAAACCATTTTTTTGAAATCAATTCAATTATCTTTTGAATTTCAAAAACCAAACCCAAATTTTCCAAACAACTTTCATTTAAAATTATTTGGCAGCAATCCCTCTTTTGGAAACCCGAAAATGAACACCAATGATGCCACCGTCATCATCGGAATGATTTTCCAGCGATCGAAAAGAGTTTAGAGCTTTCATCTTTCCAAAACCAAATATCAAATTTCTTTCAAAACACTTCTCTGAAATTTTATTTTCAGATTATAAACCATATTTATAAATCTTTTACTTATATAATTTCACTTCTTATATTTAAGATTATTCCATCATTGTAAATCATTTTAATTATAGCTTCATACTTATAATTCATTTACAATTGTTGTCTTAATTTAACTTATTCAAACAACTTTTGTTTACTTGCATGCATTCTTACATTTTCAACAATCAACAATCAATTTATATACACTTTAATAATTCCAAAAAATTAATCCTTTATATATAAAATATAATCAAGGTAAAATTATTTCATTTACCCAATTTAAATAATACTATGTCGACATGCCTCGTTTAAGTGTTTAGAGATCCCTATCGATAATATGGCGTCCCACACACCGATCAGAATCCACAAACAGCTCAACGGATAAGCAAACACAATATAAAACAATTTCATATTCACTAACAAATACGTGCTCATAGCTATTATTACACTCAAACTCATTCTAGAGTACTACTGACTCCATCTCTAATGAGTAATTCCCAACAGAGCCATGGTTGTCGCTTAACCATAAGCTCTGATACCAAATTGTAACGAACGTGATTTTTCGTCCACGAAAACCGACATCAATACGTCCACTGTATCAACTGCCGAGCAATCGAAAGCCGAAAAACCGTACCGTTAGGGTTTAACAAAAAGAAAAAGGTAGAAGAAGAGAGAAAAAGAAGCAACGAAAACAGAAAGAAATAACATAACAACATCAGAATCTCACAATTCGCAGCGGAACAACATATAATACATAAATGAATAATCTTTAAACAAAGAACTATATCAGTTATTACATTACATTACATTTCATTACATCATCAGAGTGTACAACAACAAACAACATCAACAGCGGAAAAGAAATACTATATATTAGTAATACGCCATGCCATCCAGCTTGCCTCCTGCAACTCCTGAATTCCAGAATATCCTGATAAACCTAACTCTTGACTGCCCGTGTGGAAATTTATGGACACCCAAACTTTAGGAAGGAAAACAATAAACTCCGAGTCAGTCATATGACTGGTGTGAGAACTAAAACAGTTTATTTTTCTTTAAAATCAAAATAGAGGAATATTTTTATAGTCAATTTGCAATGCTTTTTAAAAATGAGACTACCATAAGGCCTCCCGCACACACACACAATGCAAACGCAGAATCGGAGGAGATTTCTCCTTGTGATAGTCAAAGATGCTTGATACGCATTAAAAAGAAACATTTGATGTTATTACTAGTGCATAGTGTAGGAAAAAATTATTTCGAAAATAAAGATATAAATCTTAGCCAACATACGACCATTATCGTATGCCCACTATAGCTACCATATTCAATAGCAGGTTACCGCCACATTCCATGGCAGGTTCTACAACTAAAACCGTACAAGTCTCGTATTGTTTCTTTGGATTTCCAACAAATGGTCAGGCCAAGGAACTTCCCATTGCCACATGGAAACGCCTCTGGAATGACGTCCCGAGAACCAAACCGGATCTCTGCCAACACAAGGCCGGGTTACCTTTCAAACTAGGTAACTGCTGACACGAATATGTCATCCCCCGATCGTAACCGATCTATCGAGGATCCTCGATTCCCAACAACCACAAAATTTGCAGCAACAACATAGGTTAAATATCTGGGCTCCATACCATGATACCACCTCTATCCAGAAGGAATGACATACACTAAAGTGGCGCTACCCCCTAATAACCTTGCTGCATCTTTCCTGTTTTGACCATTTTTGGGGTGTGAGGTCCGACGAAGTCTCGTCCACAAAGCCACGCTTTATACAAAAACTGTGCTTTGGGTCAACAAATGATCAAAGAAATGATCATAAAGATAAATGATCAAATAAATGATCCTATCACAAATGATCAAACAATGATCATTTCATAGCAACACTCAGCATGCCACACTACCAAATTGGGTGTATATCACTAATAACCTTCAACTACATAACCTCTGAGCTCGTACGTCTCAGAGAAGGGTGTTAAGCTAAGAGAATAAATTCTCCGCCACCAACAGAAATATATTTGAAAGAAATCAGCTTTATATCTCAACTTGTAATGTCAGACATACAATCCATACAAGTCTGTTCCGGGCTCGAACAAAACCGAAGGCGCTTACAAAGAAGTCCTTGCATTCTGGATAATTTCTAATCACGTCCGGACTTCCCGTCAATAAGGGTGATAAAACCTCTATATCGGAGATCAGCCGATGCAGAGTAACTCAACGGTAATCCTTCCGTTTTCAAAAATATCCGGTCTTCAACACCGGTCATCGAATGCAAATACATTACGACGTATCACAAATTCGGAATGGGTTATACGACCCCATGGTCCTTTCCCGGCTAACCTGAATAGTGAGCGCTTATTCAAAAATAAGTGTTTCATTCAAATTCAAGCAAATCACAACAAATACCTATTTAAAGGTAAATATTGATAATCGGATTATTTAACTATCAATAGGCGTGCTCAACATCACCAAATTCCAAATAATTTCCCAAATTGTTTACTTTCCAAAATATCTTTACTAGATATATAATTTCCACACTTCAACCATTTGAAAACAAATTTTCAAATCACTTTTCACCTTTATCACTTTTGAAAAACAAATTTCAATCCTTTTCCTTACGCGGAAATACTTTCATTTCAAAATGGTTTATTTAAACCAATTAAATAAATCCTTACCGATTTACTTTATATTTACGTTCCAAATCCGTAAATTTATTCCCACAGTTCGAAAATAAATCAACGTTTATTTTTAAACAAATTCCCCTTTCTTTTATAAATTCCCTAGTGAATTTACAATTCCAAAATATCTATGAATATACAATTTCCCAATCGATTTATAATATTCATTTTCAATTTATCTTTAAAAGATAAAGTCCCAAAATATTCAGTTCATATTGGAAAACATTTTCATACTTATTAAATAATAAGTAATTTACAAATCCATTCATTTTCAACACTTGGAAAATATTCAATATACTTAAATCGAAATTAAGTATATATTTCATTCCTTAAGGAAAACGTGCGCTTAAACACATTTATTTGAGTCAAAATAAATGTTGCGTAAAACATCGTTACGACGACCCAAAATCACTAGTATAGGGATTCGAAATTTAGATAGATATATAAATCCGAATACTATACAAAAACATTTCCTTTCGGAAATCATTTACTATAACAACTGTGTTATAGTCCACCATTTCCTTATTTCTCGAAAACGTCTATTTCAACAATGAATGTTGAAATCTATGTTTTCGATATTTAATCCATTTTAAAACATCGTTAAAATAATCAACTTCTTTTAATAATATCCATTTTGCCAAATATGACTATTTTATTCAATAATGTATTCACTGTCCAAAATCGTGAATATATTTCCTTTAATAAACTTCAATATTCAATTTATCAAATTCAATTGATTTCGAATTTATAAGCAATGTTTATAAATTCCATTTCTTTTTATAAGCTTTGATTTATAAATCTTATTTTTTTAACAAATTCCATTTATATCTCATTTAAATGCCAAAATCCGATTTATAAGATAATTACTTATAAATCTTCTATTTTACAAAATCTATTCATTTTATAACTTCACAATTTATAAATCTATAAATTTCGCTCACTTATGAAATCCATTTTTATTTCATTTTTAACACTTATAAAAACTCGTTTTAATATTCCAATATTTTTAATTTATAAAATATCAATTTTATAAGTCTTTTATATACATCGTTTTTAATAATTCAAAAATCCTAATTTAAACCAATTTATTCTTTTAATAACTTAAAAATCGTTATTTAAAGCTTATATACTTCAAAATCATACTTAAGCATTATTTTCCAAAATCATAACTTTTATGAAAATAAAATTTCAACGTTGATTTATTTTAACAATTCAAAATTTAATAAAACGTATACTTTTGAAAATCACTTTAAAAATTCTTTTAAAAACCAAAATCATTATTTTAAAACTTCAGAAATGGATCCGATGATGCAGCAACACTAAATAGTCAATCATGACATCCAAATATCACATATCGATATGATAATCAACAAATATCAAAATATCTGTAAATAAATCAATACAGTTGAGGAATCCAGTTGGATCCCTCCAACCTGTTTTCCTGCATCCAAAGATGTTAGCACAATACCAATTCCGTTCCAGTACGAAATTATCGCGGTATATAGGATTTAAAATATTATCCGCTTAATAGACGGCGCAATAGGGTCTCATCCGCTATATACTGCGGGAAATCAATTCCAAGTATATAAATAATACCAATTTCACTGTTTATGAAATATTCCCGGTATATGTTTTAATAAATAACATCCGCTTACTAACGGCGCATAATGTCTATTTTAACAATCAATAGATAACAATCATCATTCAAACATACAATCAACAATTTTAAATCTAACTATTTAAAATTTAAAATCGAAACTGTTCGATTGAGCGAGAAGTTCTCACCTTGATTTTAATTCCGTTCCAGCCTTTTATTTCGAATAAAATTAAACGCGCGTTTAATTTTACCCAAAATTTTCACTAACTCCAAACGACTCCAATCTAATTCCATCGCGTAATGCTCGTCCATATGATTCCAATGCAACTAGTTTCGCGCGTTTTCGACCTCGTATGAAAAAGATATGAATATTTAAAGTTACATGATTTATATTCATAAATTTTACAACATATTTTTTTTTCCTCAACCTAAATCAATCATCACCATGCATTTCCCCAAGCACACATCAGGCCGTCCCTATACTCTTCTCCACGCGCGTTCTCAGGTTCTTCACGCAAGAACCCATACACGCACGAACTAGGGTTCGTCGCCGTCCCTTCCACGTTCACTTGCAACTCGATCAGGAGATGCCACCTCGTAGCCCTTTCCTTGAGCCACCTCCGCCCCAAGGCCGGTCAGACCCCGTGCCCCCGTAGCTATCGAAAAACGTAAAGAACGGCCGGCCATCTCGAGCGATTTCTGGTCGATCCACCGCAAGTTTTCCGATCACATCCGTTGATTACCTTCGTCTCGTGATGCTCTACATTTTCCATGTTGAAGGTTTGTTGAATCGATGAACGGATTTGAAGATAAGCGGAGGAGAAGAACTGTCATTTTTGGCCATTGGTTTTAGAGAACGGCGGCCGGCCATTAAACCCTAGCTCTATTTATTTTTATTTTTCTTAATTTTTGTGAAGAGAATGGGCCTATTTATAAAAGTTTGAACGACACTATTCATTCGACTTTTCAAAACTCTGATTTACGCGCGGTGACCAGCGTTTCTAGGGTTTATCCCGCGTTTCGGACACAATGGAATAGGTTTCGAAAGCTAATTCGATCATATGTGTGAGTTATGCAATAAACGTTCGATTTGAATTAAACCGATTTAAACAAATTTCTAAGCGTTTTAGCTTGCACCGGACAAACGGTAAATCCGATTGACATGAAATTTGAAACCATACAATAATATCACATTACGGATCCGATGAAACTAGTTTCGTCGAAATCCGAGACTGTTTGAAAAATGACTATTTTAACTCGTCAAATTAATATATATTTTTTGCAAAGCCGACGGGGTTAAATGGACCCCTACCATTTTATTGCTGCACCAAGAGGGGAAAGAGAAACAAGACCAAAGCTTGAAAGAATACGTAGAAATAAAGTGCAACAAAAACCGAGAGAACAAAGAAAACACAGCACAAAAAAAAAGAGAACACGGTTAACCAATGATGCCAGGGTCAAACGCAAAAGGTACAAGACACAAGTCACGTTTAATTTCCAGCGTCATATTCTTTTCGAATTGTTCATCAGACATCCTTTTATCCGGTTGAAAATTTTGCCTATTCCTCTCATTCCAAACCAATGCTAAGAATCTCTTGGTGATGAACAAGAAAAGTCTATTCGCACTTGATTTACCACCTGTGTTGTCGAAAATGTAATTCCATTGAACCACGTTGTTACATCCTTTCCATCGTCTACCCATCCTCCTAATCTACTTCTTCCATAATGCATTCAACATAGAACATTCAAAAAATAAGTGTTCAACCATCTCAGGACATTGACTGCAGAAAACACAGTCAACAGCAACATGCACTCCTCTGGTAAACAACTTCAATTTGGTATTCAAAGCCCTATTCCTCACTTTCCACAGGAAGAGATTATCCTTATGAGAGTTATCCTTACTCCATATTCTTTGCCTCCACTTACATTTATCGCCTTCATCGCCAGACAGGAATGAATAAGTACTTTTGATGCTGAAGCCGTCATCGTTGCCACCCCCACTGTACCCTACTCGGTCCCAAAGGTCGAATATCACACTCCGCCGCTTTGTTCCAAAGTCTTTGAATTCGCGAGTTAGTAGTCCTCGGAAGCCTTAAAGAAGCTCCATGTATGAAACTCTACACAACAGCCTCCTGTCTCACTCCAGTTTGAACTAACTCAGAATAAGAGAGAACTCGCCTCAAGATCAAACCACTAGCAATCCATGGATCATCCCAAAAACTAACCACATTGCTTTGCCCCACAGGGTAACAAACTAGGGGAAGAATAATCTCCTTAAGCTTGTAGATAGCTCTCCACGTCCAGCTGACCTTGTTTGGAGTTGACAAATTCCATATGTTGCGACCCCGTAGCACATGATTGATGGACCATCTAACCCACATGCTGTTCTTGGCATTAATACAGTCGTATATCAGCCTAGCTAATGCTGCTCTATTCCAGTGGTACATGTTGATGATACCAAGCCCACCATTAGCTATAGGCTTTTCTAATCTCCTGAAGCAAATAGGGGCAAGGTATCTACCCACAGTTTTTCCCGTCCAAATAAATCTCATAATTGCTGAACGAATCATGCTGATGAGCTTCTGAGGCAATATGTATGTTCTAGCCCAATAGACCTGTATGGGGAATATCACCGATTTAGATAAAGTGACTCTTCCCGCTTGGCTTAACATTTTACTTGACCAGCAATCATGTCTAGATGTGATCTTATCATAAAGTGGAAGGCATTGGTTAACTGTTATTCTAGAGCAGGTGAGAGGGAGCCCAAGATAAGAGATGGTGTTTTCACTGATGGATAGACCAGTAATGTCCTTAATAACATTTTGTTGGGAAGTACTGATACCAGAAGTTTTCATTCCTGATTTATCCAGATTTATAGATAGACCAGTGATTGTATGAAAAGTATGAAGAGTTTCCATAATTGACCGCATCGTAGAACTGTCAGGTGAGCAGAAAATGACAAGATCATCAGCAAACATCAGAGAGATTACTTCCGGGTTCGAACATTTGGGATGAAGCTTGATGCACCCTGCCGCAGATTTCCTTTTAAAGAGTTGCGTGAGAAGTTCCATGACGAGTATGAAAATATACGGCGATATGGGGTCACCTTGACGTATTCCTTGCTTACTGCCGAAGAAACCCACACTGTTGCCATTAACGTTAACAGAAAACCTCGCTGTAGAGATACACTCAACAATCCAACCAATGAAAGGTACCGGAAAGTTCATGCACTCCAGAACTTTAATAATTGTTTTCCACTGAAGCATGTCGAAGGCCTTCATGATATCCAGTTTTAGCATAGCTTTAGGAGAAGAGTTCTTATTATTGTAACCGTTTAGAAGTTCGTGAGCGAGCAAGACGTTGTCTAAAATATTCCTGCCAGGTAAAAAAGCAGCTTGGTTAGAGGAGATAATACTTGGCAAGACTGTTTTCATTCTGGACGCTATAATTTTGGAGATACATTTGTAGACAGTATTACAACATGAAATAGGCCTAAACGAGGACACTTTGTCAGGGTTGCTTACTTTAGGAATCAAAGCAATGCTTGTATTGTTGAAAGAAGGAATCGGTTTGGTGTTTTTGAAAAAGTTCTTTATAGCTCTCAGAACTTCCAATTTGACTATATCCCAACATACAAAATAGAACTGTGCATTAAATCCATCTGGACCACCGGCAGAATTTCTATTAAGGGAAAACATAGAAGTTTTGATCTCTTCATCCGTAAGATCAGGCTCAAAGTTAGTCGAGTTGCTGAAGAGCTTTGTGAAGTGTGAAATAAATGCCTCGTTCACTCCTTCAGCAGTAGAATGAGCATAACTTTCTTCGTCATGGATGGTAATGATATTTTCTCTGGAATGTTTTGCCTTTAATTTAGCATGAAAGAAAGCGCTGTTTCTGTCACCATCAGATTTTCACCTTAACCTTTCTTTTTGATTCATCATAGAAATCTCACCGTTAAGAGCTTCAGCATATTGCCTTGATATGTACAACTCCATGGCATTAATAGTAGTGTTGAGGGGATCATCCTGTAAGTTAATTTGAATCTCTTCCAGTTTATTCTTCCAAAAAGAAGTTTGATTACCTCCTTTTCCAAATTTGATCTTGGACCAGTGCTTGAGCGCCATTTTAGTGCTTTTAAGTTTGACCTGCAAAATAGACATAGGATTACCATAGATTGGTCTCGCCCAAACTTCTTTAACAATGTTAAAAAAATCAGGTTCATTGACCCAGGAATTAAAAAATTTGAAACTTGATTTTATATTAATGCCATCTTCTCTTAGGTGGATGATTTGCGGAGAGTGGTCAGACAGAAGAGGGGGCGGAAGGTGGTTATAAATGGTAGGCCATTTGGAGAGGGCAAGGAGGTTTCCGAAGGCATGGTCTATTTTAGAGTAAGTCCTACAACCTAGTCTACTTTTGTTGTTCCATGAGTATCTTATACCAGTTGTCTTAATTTCCTGTAAATTCGAATCAACTACTGCAGAACGCAGCGGTTCAATTTCGTTAAGCGAGAGGGGATTGCCGCCCAGCCTATCATCTAGTTTATTACAGCAATTGAAATCACCAAGAATTATCCAAGGATGAGATTCTTGCCTCAGCATGGGAAGGTCGTGTAGAAAAGAAGTTCTGGCAGATTTGTTATTGGCCGCGTAGACTATTGTTATATAAAAGGAGCACTGGTTACAGATGCCTTTAGCATAACAGTGAATGACTTGAGATGTTGAGTGGACTTTGGATAGGAGGATCACTTTGGGGTCGTAAACAATTAGGATTCTGCCGTAAGGAGCCTCTTCATGGTTGTGTAGAACATCCCACCCCGGAGATATATATTTAGCTGCTTTGAAAGATAGGTCTATATTTAACTTAGTTTCAATAATAGCTAACATACATAGGTTGTGCTGAGCAATCAAATTTTTGCATTGGGATAGTTTAGTTTCATGGTGTGCTCCTCTTACATTCCATGCACCTATGGTTTGCATCATTGGGAAAACGAATTTTCAGAAGGAGTAATAGATTTCTTGCTACGAAGGACCATCATCGAAGCTTGAGAGATATTAGGAGATCCAGAAGAATTTTTGGATAATCTGGATTTTTGATGTTGCGAGGAAGAATTGTTATTTGGGGTGGAGATAGACGTTGAATGGTCTGAGATGATCAGAGAACAGTTAGCTGCTGCTGGAGAATTGGAGGGACTCAAGGAGGCTAAGAGAGAGTTAACTGGAGGTTACAGTTGGGAGATTATGTCGTGCACGTGCACAGTGTGCACTTCAGAATTTTTACTGGGTGAAGGTGGTTTATCTATTGAGGAGTTTTCTTCGAGAAGTAATGATGGAACTTCTATGGCCTTTGTGTTCGATGATTTGCAGTATAGAGAGCGCTCACCCGTATTTATCCGCACTTGTTTCGAAGAGTTGATGTTATCATTTATATCGTCACTGCACATTTTTATATCCGAAGTTAAATTTGAGGGGTCAGGAACTTCTACAGTATTAGAGACTTCATTTGCACTATATTTAGAGAACATTGATTCATTTCCATTTGTCATAGTGATAGCACAATTGTCCACGTCATGTATTTCCCTTTCGTTCAAAACAATGTCCACTTGGTATTGCTCCTTTTCTATTTTATCATTTTTCTGCTCTTACTGCTTTTCATTTTCAATCTCTTCTTCCAAGTTTTGTAGAATGCCAAACATATTGCTGATTGTTGTTTCAATTACAGAATCTGTCGCTGATGGAACCATGTCAATTTTATCCGAGGCAATATCCAAAATCACGTTTTCAGTTAAATTGTGTTGAGTACCCACCTTATCACTCTCTTTATTTTGATCTAATTTTTCTTTAACCATTACTTCTTCTTTTCCACCTACTCTTACATTTCCCTTTTCATTTTCCTGGCTACTTTCATTCCCATACTCCCTGCCAAATCTCCTATTTAACGCCATCTTATTTTTGTTTTTCCCCACTTTTTGCCATATTTGGACTTGTTTGTTTATCTTAATTTTGCTTTTCGAAAGCTTTCCATTAATATTAATTCCTGAAGCAATGCCACTTAATTCATTAGATGGTTCAACTTTCCTGTCACATGACTCCTTTAAGTGACCAAAAGATTTGCAAATAACACAAATGTGAGGCTGCCATAAATACTCAACATAAATATGTTGAACACCACCATCTGCCAGACTAATTAGGAAATCATTAGGAAGTTCACTATTCGGCTTAACTTCAATCATACATTTCGCAAATTCTAACCTTTCAAGCCTCTCTGTTCTTTCATCCATACAAAGCAATTTACCTATACGACTACTAATCCAGTTAATGCCCAGGTGAGACCATGCAAAAAGAGGAATGTTGCGTAGATGTACCCAAACTGGCACCGATGGAGCCGATCCACAAACGTTGCTTAACAGTAGCATCGTATGGTCTAATGATAAACACTTTATTGAACATAATGATAGGGTCCCCTAGTAAGATCCTTAATTTATCTTCTTCAAACGATAACAGAAACAGAAATATCACTCCATCTGATTTAACTTGCACAGATCCTTTCAGTTTCCAAATGGTTTTCAGTTTAGCAACAACAGTAGAGTAAGGCAGCGGTTTATCAAGAAAAAAAACCCACTAAATAGTCCTTCCAAACGGAAGAACCAGCCTGAACAACCTCATCGACGAGGTTAAGAATGTCGCCAGAGAAGGAAGGTTCTAGGTCAACAGGCTTGTACTTCCCCGCATTTAGAGGTTTGCGTTTGAATAAAGAAGTCCAAGCTTGTTGACAGCAGCCAGAATTGGATGGAGATTGAGACGGAACAACAGGATGGGAGGAGGAGGAGCTGGCTGTGGTAAGCTGAGGTGGTCTACCCAAAATAGAAAAGGTTGAGATTGGAGGAGGAGGAGGGTCAGGCGGGTACGGAGGAGGTTTAGTCCTAGCAACAGGTTGGTCGGCGACTTGGATAGATTGATTGACGTCGGCAGGATTGGTCAGAAGATGGGAAGGTGACAGGATATGGTTATTAGGTACGGTTGAAGGATGGACAGGAGAGGGTGGTACGGTAGAAGATGGCACCATTAAAATATTCTTTGACTTCAAAATGTAATAATTGTGGCCAAATTAATATTAAAACAATTTCGATGCGTTTCGAGCTGCCACGATCAAACGATAACTCTGATTGACACGAAAATTGAAATCCGATAATAACAAACTATTACGGATCCAATGGAACTAGTTTCGTCCAATTCTGAGACTGTTCGAAAAATGCCTAATTTCACTAGTCGATTAAATATTAAAATATTCAATTTCCACAAATAAACTTTAAATTCAATTTTAAAAGTTCTATAATATCATTCTAACTCCAATATGATAAAATAAAATTTTACAAATCATTTTCAATCATATTTTAACCAATTTTAAATTTTTTTCTGTAATTTCACATATTAAATTATTGATTTAATTATCCAATTAAATCCAATTATTTGAAACAAAATTTATTCGACTTATAATTTCACTTATTAATATTTAAAATTAATTAAATATTAAAATTTAAATTAATAAAAATCCTGGGTCGTTACACATTGGATCCGTAATAGTTAGTTATTATCGGATTTCAATTTTCATAGCGTTGGGATTTACCGTTTGCTTGTACGGTTGAGAAACGCGTTGAAATTAAAACCGATAATTTAATATTTTAAATCGATTTAAAAGGATAACTTACACATACGACAAAATTATCTTCCGAAACACGTTCCATCATGTTTGGAAAGCGGGTAAAACCTTATAAACGTCTGTCGGCATGTCTGATTCGGGGTTCGGGATTTGGCGTTAGGCAGCACGAGATATTTTCAATATTTTATATTATGGTGAAGCGTACGCAGGAAGCTATTTTCCCCAATCGATATTGTATTTTCGTCTTCCTCTCTAAGCTAAAACGTGATATCGAACTGGAAAAAAAAAAGAGGGAGCAGCCGTTGTTTTCGAAAACCCATTCTATTTCCCCTCAAATTAATCGAAGCCGAGCCCTTCGTTTTCTTCTTCCCTCTTTCAAAAAATTAATTCGTTCTCTAAAAAAAATGGCCGCGCCTTTTAGAAAAAAAAATCCACGATTTCATAATTTGACAATCCTAGATCGATCTATATTCGATTCGAATGGAGGCGAACTCGAGCAGAATGCAGCGACGATGTCGTAACCGAGACTAGGGTTTCGCATATGGCTTGCGATGATGGCAAAGCAGTCGAATTTGGGGAGAATCATGAGGCGCGAGGTTGAAAATCGCGCGCGATGCGAGGAGAGGTGGAGTTGACGATTCACGATGGCGTCGCGGTAATTTCAAGACTAGCCAATGGGGTTCGACGTCGAGGTGGGTCGTACAGCGGAGGTGGTATTCGTGGTTGTGGGACCGAAGTTCGGTGGATTGGGGTCGCTGCAGTTTTGGTAATGTTCTTGTTCCACGCGTTCGATGGTGAGTAATTTAATTAAACTTTTTTTTATTATTTTACTTTAAAAAAACTATTAATTTGGATAAGTTCTTGGGTGCATCTCTGTGACTCGAAGTATAGGGTAGTTTTACTCGGGGCAGTGGGGTTTGGACTCGAAGCACGGTAGGGTTGCCTCGGGTTAATAGTTGTTCAGGTTGTAATGAAACTTGTTTATTTTGTTTTTTTTTCTAAAAAAAATTGAAAAGAAATTTTTGAGACTGAGTTTTCGATAAGTAAAGTTTAAATCTAAGATTTAAACCTGATTCAAATTTAAAATCTCAGCTTTTAGAAGTAGAAGTAAGTTTAGACTAAAAAGGGGGTTTTGTAAATTGATTTAGATTTTGTTAAAGTTAAACTTGTAATTTATTTTAAATCTTTATTTTGAATAAATTTAAAGGAAGATCTAAAAGTTCAAAGGTTTTGCTAACGGTAATTGAGTCATTTTAATTTTAAAGATCTATGTTTCATCTTAAAGATAATTAAGATAAAATGATTAATTTAATCAGTATGGTAATTTAGTTTATTAAAGATCAATCACTTGTAATTAAAGAGTAGTTAATTACTCAAATGATAAAGTACTTAATGGAAGTACTTGAGAATCAATTACTTGTAATTAATTAAAGTATGGATTAAATGAGATAACTTATTTTGGGCTTAATGATTTGTGATCCATTGAATTAGTAGGGTAATTTAAGTGGATAACTAATTAATTCGATTAATTAATGATTTGGGTTGATTAATTTAGTAATTAAGGGTTTGAACCAATTAATTAAGGTTTAAGTTAATTTATTAAGTTAAATTAATTTAGCAAAATCAATTGATGGTTGATAGGTAATTACCTAATGTAATTTATAAAATATAATTACTTTGTGAAATTAATCAAGGGATTAATTAAAATGGTTAATTGAGGAATAATTTATTTATTTAATGAAGTAAATAAAAGGTAGATAATTTCAGGTTGAGATTGATTGAGAATGATTAATATTGTGGTTGAATTAAAGTAATTGATTTATATTAGAACAAATTAAAATATAACTGGAAATCATTAATTTATATAATTATTGATGTAATAAAAAAATTGATTAATTAAGATTAAATCAATTCAATACATAATGGCTTATGAGAAATTAATTACTATAAATAATTAAGAATTAATGTAATTAATATAGATAATTAATTTATGAAGTAATTAATTAATTTATGAAGTAATTAAGATTAATTATTGATTTTGGTTAAGAATAATAAATATTGTGAAGATAATTAATGATAATTTCTTGAATGAAATTGAAGGATAATTAATCCAGGGTGATTAATTAAGATGAATAATAAAGGATTGACCAATTAATGGATCTGGAATTAATTAATGATAAATGAAGGAATCTAAGTGATTTAGGTTAGAAATTCAATTAGAATCAATTGAATTAATTTGGAAGTGATCAAATTTGTTATGAACGATTGAATGGTATTGGACACTTGAATGAGATGATATTCCTGATATGAAATGTTGTGTACTTCATTATGATAATTTGGGTTTGGATGACACGAGTCTCGAAAAGGCCGGGGTCGGGTATTAGGAAATACCCGAAACCACTTCGAATATTTTATAGATTGATATGTGATATCTATGTGCTGGGGTGAAGTGATTTGAAGGAAATTGGACTATTTAAATCTAAGTCTTGATACTTAGGAAATGAATGTATGGAATAAATGATGTCTATAACTAATTGTGGCATTGTGAATTGATTCGAGTTACCCCGGGTTTTATATGAGTTGTTTGCTTTGGTATTCCATGTTAGTAGAGATTACTCATGCTGGTTTCGAGCCTGACCCGGGTGTTACTTTGATGTAATGCTCGGGTCAGACCGAGTATTACAGATTTTCAGGTAGGTACGTTCTGGAGCTCAGGAAGCGGGCTGGATGGCAGGAGCGTATAGAGTATTTCCGCTGTATTTATATTACTGTTAATCTGAGACATAATAATTGTAAATATTCAGTGACTGTATCAGAGCTTTTTCTTAACTATCTAGAATTTTCAACTTCGAAAATTTCGGGTCGTTACAGTTGGTATCAGAGCTGAAAGGTTAAGCGTGAACCTTGGCTCTAGTGGGGATTACTCATTTAATAGAGTCTGTAGTACTCTAGAATGAGTTGAGAATATATATATATATATATATATATATATATATATATGAGAGCGTACTTGTTATTTTCTTATATAAAGATTTTAAATGATTTATATAAAAATATATTTTGATATATAAAGTAATATTTCTGTGAAGACCCGCAAATCCGTACTCCTTGAATATACACTAATCACCATTGATTAATTCAAGATGAACAGAAATACGAATTATCAATGTTTTAAGAAAAAGAAAAAGACAAAAGAAGAGGGAAGAAGATAGAAAATAGAGAGAATAGAGAATAGAAAATAGAACAGAACAGAAAGAACAACAGAACAACAGAATCTCACAATTCGCAGCGGAACAGCATATAATAATAAATGAATAATCTTTAAACAAAGAACTATACCAGTTATTACATTACATTACATTTCATCATATCATCATCAGAGTGTACAACATCAAACAACAAATAGTGCAGCGGAAAAAGAAATACTATATAACAGTAATACGTCATCCCATCCAGCTTGCCTCCAACAACTCCTGAATATCCAGAATATCCTGATAAACCTAACTCTTGACTGCCCGTGTGAAAATTGGTGGGCGCCCAAAGTTTAGGAAGGAAAACAATAAACTCCGAGTCAGTCATGTGACTGGTGTGAGAACTCAAAACAGTTTATTTATCTTTAAAATCAAAATAGAGGAATATTTTTAAAGTCAATTCGCAATGCTTTTAAAAATGAGACTACCATAAGACCTCCCGCCACACACACAATGCAAACGCAGAATCGGAGGAGATTTCTTCTTATGTTAGTCAAAGATGCTTGATACGCATTAAAAAGAAACATTTGATATTAGTATTAGTGCATAGTGTAAGAAAAGTATTTCGGAAGTAGAATATAAATCTTAGCCAGCATAGGTACCATTATAGTATGCTTACTATAGCTACCATATTAAATGGCAGGTTCTACAACTAAAACCGTACAAGTCTCGAATTGTTTCTTTGGATTT
This sequence comes from Allium cepa, assembly GCA_030765085.1. Classification (NCBI taxonomy): domain Eukaryota; kingdom Viridiplantae; phylum Streptophyta; class Magnoliopsida; order Asparagales; family Amaryllidaceae; genus Allium; species Allium cepa. The sequence continues at coordinate 419,402,388 of CM060945.1, forward strand.
CCAACGAATGATCAGGCCAAGGAACTTCCCATTGCCACATGAGAATGCCTCTGGATGGACATCCCCGAGAACCAAACCGGATCTCTACCAACACAAGGCCGGGTTACCCCTAACTGAGTAACAACTGACCGAATATGTCATCCCCCGGTCCTTTGGGACCTTTCAACCGAGCGCTCGTAATCAATTCACACAATCATAAAGTGTTTTCAACATGAGTAAGTATCTGGGCTCCATACCATGATACCACCCTTTTCCAGAAGGAAATGCACATACCCTAAAGGGCGCTACCCCTCATAACCTTGCTGCATCTTTCCTGTTTTGACCATTCCGGGGTGTGAGGCTCGACGAAGTCACGTCCACAAAAACATACTTTATACAAAAGCCATGCTTTGGGTCAACAAATGATCATAGAGATGATCACCAGGATAGACGATCAAATAAACGATCCTATCACAAATAATCAACACAATGATCATTTCACAGCAACACTCAGCATGTCACATTACCAAATTGGGAATATATCGCTGATAACATTCAACTACATAACCTCTGAGCTCGTACGTCTCAGAGAAGGGTGTTAAGCTAAAAGAATAAATTCTCCGCCACCAACAGAAATATATTTGAAAGAAATATGCTTTATATCTCAATTTGTAATGTCAGACATACAATCCATACAAGTCTGTTCCGGGCTCGAACAAAACCGAAGGCACTTACAAAGAAGTCCTTGCAATCCGGATATTTACAATCCTGATCGGATTCACCATCACATATGGAGAACTCTATACCGTAGCTACTCGGTGCAGAGTCAATCGACAGGTCATCCTATCGCTCTCGCAAATACCGGGTCTTCAACACCGATCTTCAATGCTATACATTACGTCGTATCACTATTCGGAATGGGTTATACGACCCCATGGTCCTTTCCCGGTTAACCCGAATAGTGAGCGCTTATTCAAAAATAAGTGTGACATTCAAATTCAAGCAAATCACATCAAATACCCATTCAAAGGGAAATATTGATAGTCGGTTATTGAACTATCAATGGATATGCACGCATCACCAGATTCCAAATAATTTTCCAAATTATTTATTTTCTAAAATATCTTTACAAGATATATAATTTCAATACTTCAAAAATAAATCAATATTTATTTTTAAACCAATTCTCCTTTTCATTCATAAATTCCATAGTGAATTTATAATCCAAAATATCTATGAATATTCGATTTCGATTATTCATTTCAATTTATCTTCAAAAAAGATAAATTCTCTAATATTCACTTTATATTGGAAAAACATTTCCATATTTATTTAATAAGTAATTCACAAATCCATTTATTTTCAACACTTGGAAAATATTCAATATACTTAAATCGAGATTAAGTATATATTTCATTCTTTAAGGAAATCATTCTCTTAAACATATTTATTTGGGCCAAAATTAATGTTGCGTAAAACATCGTTACGACAACCCAAAATCACTAGTATAGGGATTCGAAATTAAAATAGATATATATAAATCCCAATACTATACAAAACATTTCCTTTCGGAAATCATTTACTATAACAACAGTGTTATAGTCCACCATTTCCTTCTATTTCTCGAAAACGTCTATTTCAACAATCAATGTCGAAATCTATGGTTTCGAATCTCAACACATTTTAAAACATCGTTAGATCGTTTTAATTCTATTTCAAATATCACATTCGAAACAATTTCTTTAACATATTATTCACTGTTCAAAAACGTGAATATACTACGTTAATCAATTTCATCCTTTCTATTCATCTCATTTTAAAGGATTATTCACAGTTAAAACGTGAATATAACCCCATTAATAGGTTTCAACAATTTACTTATCAAAATAAGTCGTTTGCGAATTTATAAAACAATGTTTATAAATTCCTTTATTAACCTACTCAATTCATAACTCAATTATAAACCAAAGATCTATATTTTAAGTTAAACACTTATAATTTATTTGTTTGCACAATCGTTCCTTTAAACTTCATAATTATCAATCTTATAACTTATAAGATTCAATCATTTATCCAAATATATTCTTTAATAACTTCACAAAATTTATAAATCTTACTATTTATAAATTTCATTTATAACTTCACCGTTTATAATTCTAGAAACTTCATTTATTTATGAAATTCATTCACTTCATTCAAACACTTATAAAAACTCGTTTTATAATTCAAATATTTTTAATTTACAAATTATCAATTTATAAATCTCTTATATAAATCAATTTATATTATTCTTTTAAAACGCCTTTAATCTCCTTTATAATTTCACCATTTTTTTATTTATAAAATAATTAAATTTTATAAATCCTATTTTTTCAACTTTGTATAATAAATTCAATAAATCCCGATTAACTATTTTTATAAAATCATCAACCCATATTTTCTCAAAAAATCAATCTTTAACTGTATTTCTTAAAAATCATAATTTTATAACATTAAAATTATAACGTTTATTTATCTATAATGGATCAATTCCAAACATATAGTATATTTTCAAAAATCGCTTTAAAAATCATTTTAAAGTTCCAAAACTTGGTCCAATGATGCTACACACCAAATAGTCAATCACGACAACAACGACATCATACATCAATATGATAGTCCATCAAATATCAAAATATCTGAAATCAAATAAATACTGTTGAGGAATCCAGTTGGATCCCTCCAACCTGTTTCCTGCATCAAACATTAGCACAATACCAATTCCGCTCCAGTACGTAATTATCGTGGTATATGGGATTTAAAATATTATCCGCTTAATAGACGGCGCAATAGGGTCTCATCCGCTATACAATGCGGGAAATCAACAACTCCAATATATACATATGCCAATATATATATTGCTATTATATATAATACCAATTTCACTGTTTATGAAATATTGGCGGTATATGTTTTTAATAAATAACCTCCGCTTACTAACGGCGCATAATGTCTATTTTAACAATCAATAGATATCAATCATCATTCAAACATGCATTCAAATATTTTAAATATAACTATTTAAAATAAAAATCGAAACTGATTCGATTGAGTGAGAAGTTCTCACCTTGATTTTAATTTTCGTTTTAGCGATTTATTTCGAATAAAATTAAACGGACATTTAATTTTACCCGAAATTCTCACTAACTCTAAACGACTCCAATCTAATTCCATCGCATAGTGCTCGTCCATACGATTCCAACGCAACTGGTTTCGCGCGTTTTCGACCTCGTATGAAAAAGATATGATTTATCAAAGTTTATACTAATTTTTATAAACAATTTACAACCTTTATATATACATTTTAAACCTATCTTCATTCAGAGCCATTAGATCTGGTCTCCCCTCATCATAGCCGCATACACCTTCTTCCCAAACTCACATTCACCATCTCCAGTAATTAAAACACGCACGCAACCCATATACAAAAATTTAGGGTTAATTTTTGCTCTCACTACACTCGACTACACTTCGATCAGATAGCGCCACATCAAAGCCCCTAACCTCCTCTATGTTCGGCCCCAAGCACCATGAACTCGGCCACCTGATGTGCCTTGAATTTCTTGCGCAAGTCCCAGGCGTCGGCCCCCCTATCTCCCTCCACGCAACGTTAAACTCCATCACATCCGTATGGATCTAAAGATCTCGACGAGTGCTACAACTTTCATGTTGACAGTTTGTTGCAATATTGAGTGGATTGGGAGATAATTAGAGGAGAAGCTCGTGAATTTCTGGCCGTGGGTTGAGGGGGTGGCGGCTAGGGTTTTATCTTTTTTTTTTTTAATTTATGAAGGGTGGGGGGCTATTTACAGAGAAAAACGAACACTATTCATCCCCGAAATTCCGAACTCCGATTCACGCGAACTGACGTTCCTAGGGTTTATCCCGCGTTCCGGACACAATGGAACAGGTTTCGAAAGCTAATTCGGACATCTGTGCGAGTTATGGCAACAAACGTTCAATTTAAATTAAACCGATTTAAGCGATTTTCTAGGCGTTTTAATTCGTACAGGACAAACGGTAAATCCAATTGACACGAAATTTTAAACCTTACAATAATATCACATTACGGATCCGATGAAACTGGTTTCGTTGAAATCCGAGACTTTTTGAAAAATGGCTATTTTAACTCGCCAAATTAATATTAAAAATAATTCGATGCGTTTCGAGCTGCCACGATCAAACGATAACTCCGATTGACACGAAAATTGAAATCCGGTAATAACTAACTATGACGGATCCAATGGAACTGGTCTCGTTCAATTCTGAGAATGTTCAAAAATTGACTATTTTCACTAGTCGATTTAATATTAAAATATTCAATTTTCACAAATTAACTTTTAATTCGATTTTAAAAGTTCTAAAATATCATTCTAACTCCAATATGATAAAATAAAATTTTACAAATCATTTTCAATCATATTTAACCAAATTTTTTCAATTATTTCCATAATTTAACATATTAAATTATTGATTTAATTATCCAATTAAATCCAATAATTCAAAATAAAATTTATTTGACTAATAAATTCACTTATTAATATTTAAAATTAATTAAATATTCAAATTTTAATTAAATAAAATTCTGGGTCGTTACAATCTTCCCCCCTTAAAAGGATTTCGTACTCGAAATTATCAAGTAAGAAAAGTTACAGAATCTATTAACTTTCCCAAAATCCATAATTAAATTTCTTACAATATCTTTACTAAGTTTTCAAATCATACTTAGTTATCTTTTCAAAAACAATTACTATTGTTTAAGTTTCAATTCCAAATCAAAGTCTAAGTTTTCAAAATTTTCCAATTTTCTCAAAAATTTTCTAACGCCTTAAATTTTCGGAAAAATTCGCCATAGTCTCCTTTGCGCGGCTCGATCCGGAAAAAAAAATGACAGTATATATATCACAAATATACATCTCATCAAGTAATGAGGCATCCCGAAGGGAAAAGGTATAAAAGTACGATATTTAATCCGAGATATGTACCTTATATTTTATTAGCGAGCATATACGGCTAATATAGCGCGAAAGCGAGCTCCAAATGCGAAGCAAACGCGATCCGCGCCTACTAAACACTCAACAAACAACATGAGAATCATGCATATATGAACATAGTATCGATATACAACATATAGCAACATAATAACTATACATGCCAACATAGCAAATGCAATAAAAGCAATATACTCAACCATCAACCAACTAACATTCATAACCAAATCAATATTCATTTATATTTTCATTAATATTAAATGAAATAGGTTTTCAATTTAACCACATTTGATTTATTAACAATGGATGTTTCTAACATTCATTTTCAATTAGTTTATATTCACTAATTCATATTCAAGTTGGTTCACTACCAAATCAAATTCAATTCTATTTAATTCATTTAACTTCCAATTGAATTTCAATTACTTTAGCTTCCAATTTCATTAATTCAATTTCATTAACACTTAATGAATTATATACAATCAACTAACAATCATATAACAATCAATGTATATTAATTACAACCAAATTCCTTTACTTATCAATTGGTTTAATGAAATTGATTTTCATTCAATCTTTCAACTTCTAATAACATTAGATTTTAATGGATTAACACCTATATTCATTATTCCATATCAATTATTCACATTTAATTGATTAATATTCAATCCATTCATTCAATTAAATTACTAAGTTATATTCCATTTAACTTTAAATTCATTTTTATTTACAATTCATATTCATAAATATATCCATATAGTTTCACTTCTTATATATATATGAGTTTATTTTACAATTGCAAATTACTTTAATTATAATTCAATTCTTATAATTCTTTTGCTTATACAATTATTCTTTTATTTAGATTATTCAATCATCTTAACAATCAACTTATATACACTTTAATAATTCTGAAAAATTATTTCTTTATATATAAAAATATAATCAAGGCAAAATTATTTCATTTACCCAATTTAAAACAATATTATGTCGAATTGTTCTATTCAAGTGTTTAGAAACCCCTTCGGCATAGTTTGACAGACCGTGCTAACGAAGGTTCATATGCCACTCAATAAACCAATCATCACAATATAAAACAATTTCATATTCACTAACAAATACGCTCTCATAGCTATTATTACACTCAAACTCATTCTAGAGTACTACTGACTCTATCTCTAATGAGTAATACCCAACAGAACCATGGTTGTCGCTTAACCATAAGCTCTGATACCAGATGTAACGTTTTGGAAATTTTCGACTTTCGAAAATTCAACATCGATACTCACTTTATCGACTGCCGAGAAATCGAAGGCCAAAAACCCGAAATGTTATGGTTTAAGAAAAAGAAAAGGTGGAAAAGATAGAGAAGAAAAGAAGATAATAGTAGAAAATAGAGAGAATAGAGAATAGAAAATAAAACAGAACAGAAAGAACAACAGAACAACAGAATCTCACAATTCGCAGCGGAACAGCATATAATAATAAATGAATAATCTTTAAACAAAGAACTATATCAGTTATTACATTACATTACATTTCATCATATCATCATCAGAGTGTACAACATCAAACAACAAATAGTGCAGCGGAAAAAGAAATACTATATAACAGTAATACGTCATGCCATCCAGCTTGCCTCCAACAACTCCTGAATATCCAGAATATCCTGATAAACCTAACTCTTGACTGCCCGTGTGGAAATTGGTGGGCACCCAGAGTTTAGGAAGGAAAACAATAAACTCCGAGTCAGTCATGTGACTGGTGTGAGAACTCAAAACAGTTTATTTATCTTTAAAATCAAAATAGAGGAATATTTTTAAAGTCAATTCGCAATGCTTTTAAAAATGAGACTACCATAAGACCTCCCGCCACACACACAATGCAAACGCAGAATCGGAGGAGATTTCTTCTTATGTTAGTCAAAGATGCTTGATACGCATTAAAAAGAAACATTTGATATTATTATTAGTGCATAGTGTAAGAAAAGTATTTCGAAATTAGAATATAAATCTTAGCCAGCATAGGTACCATTATAGTATGCTTACTATAGCTACCATATTAAATGGTAGGTTCTACAACTAAAACCGTACAAGTCTCGTATTGTTTCTTTGGATTTCCAACGAATGATCAGGCCAAGAAACTTCCCATTGCCACATGAGAATGCCTCTGGATGGACATCCCCGAGAACCAAACCGGATCTCTACCAACACAAGGCCGGGTTACCCCTAACTGAGTAACAACTGACCGAATATGCCATCCCTCGGTCCTTTGGGACCTTTCAACCGAGCGCTCGTAATCAATTCACACAATCATAAAGTGTTTTCAACATGAGTAAGTATCTGGGCTCCATACCATGATACCACCCTTTTCCAGAAGGAAATGCACATACCCTAAAGGGCGCTACCCCTCATAACCTTGCTGCATCTTTCCTGTTTTGACCATTCCGGGGTGTGAGGCTCGATGAAGTCACGTCCACAAAAACATACTTTATACAAAAGCCATGCTTTGGGTCAACAAATGATCATAGAGATGATCACCAGGATAGACGATCAAATAAACGATCCTATCACAAATAATCAACACAATGATCATTTCACAGCAACACTCAGCATGTCACATTACCAAATTGGGAATATATCGCTGATAACATTCAACTACATAACCTCTGAGCTCGTACGTCTCAGAGAAGGGTGTTAAGCTAAAAGAATAAATCTCTGCCACCAACAGAAATATATTTGAAAGAAATCTGCTTTATATCTCAATTTGTAATGTCAGACATACAATCCATACAAGTCTGTTCCGGGCTCGAACAAAACCGAAGGCACTTACAAAGAAGTCCTTGCAATCCGGATATTCACAATCCTGATCGGATTCACCATCACATATGGAGAACTCTATACCGTAGCTACTCGGTGCAGAGTCAATCGACAGGTCATCCTAACGCTCTCGCAAATACCGGGTCTTCAACACCGATCTTCAATGCTATACATTACGTCGTATCACTATTCGGAATGGGTTATACGACCCCATGGTCCTTTCCCGGTTAACCCGAATAGTGAGCGCTTATTCAAAAATAAGTGTGACATTCAAATTCAAGCAAATCACATCAAATACCCATTCAAAGGGAAATATTGATAGTCGGTTATTGAACTATCAATGGATATGCACGCATCACCAGATTCCAAATAATTTTCCAAATTATTTATTTTCTAAAATATCTTTACAAGATATATAATTTCAATACTTCAAAAATAAATCAATATTTATTTTTAAACCAATTCTCCTTTTCATTCATAAATTCCATAGTGAATTTATAATCCAAAATATCTATGAATATTCGATTTCGATTATTCATTTCAATTTATCTTCAAAAAAGATAAATTCTCTAATATTTACTTTATATTGGAAAAACATTTCCATACTTATTTAATAAGTAATTCACAAATCCATTTATTTTCAACACTTGGAAAATATTCAATATACTTAAATCGAGATTAAGTATATATTTCATTCTTTAAGGAAATCATTCTCTTAAACATATTTATTTGGGCCAAAACGAATGTTGCGTAAAACATCGTTACGACAACCCAAAATCACTAGTATAGGGATTCGAAATTAAAATAGATATATATAAATCCCAATACTATACAAAACATTTCCTTTCGGAAATCATTTACTATAACAACAGTGTTATAGTCCACCATTTCCTTCTATTTCTCGAAAACGTCTATTTCAACAATCAATGTCGAAATCTATGGTTTCGAATCTCAACACATTTTAAAACATCGTTAGATCGTTTTAATTCTATTTCAAATATCACATTCGAAACAATTTCTTTAACATATTATTCACTGTTCAAAAACGTGAATATACTACGTTAATCAATTTCATCCTTTCTATTCATCTCATTTTAAAGGATTATTCACACTTAAAACGTGAATATAACCCCATTAATAGGTTTCAACAATTTACTTATCAAAATAAGTCGTTTGCGAATTTATAAAACAACGTTTATAAATTCCTTTATTAACCTACTCAATTCATAACTCAATTATAAACCAAAGATCTATATTTTAAGTTAAACACTTATAATTTATTTGTTTGCACAATCGTTCCTTTAAACTTCATAATTATCAATCTTTTAACTTATAAGATTCAATTATTTATCCAAATATATTCTTTAATAACTTCACAAAATTTATAAATCTTACTATTTATAAATTTCATTTATAACTTCACCGTTTATAATTCTAGAAACTTCATTTATTTATGAAATTCATTCACTTCATTCAAACACTTATAAAAACTCGTTTTATAATTCAAATATTTTTAATTTACAAATTATCAATTTATAAATCTCTTATATAAATCAATTTATATTATTCTTTTAAAACGTCTTTAATCTCCTTTATAATTTCACCATTTTTTTATTTATAAAATAATTAAATTTTATAAATCCTATTTTTTCAACTTTGTATAATAAATTCAATAAATCCCGATTAACTATTTTTATAAAATCATCAACCCATATTTTCTCAAAAAATCAATCTTTAACTGTATTTCTTAAAAATCATAATTTTATAACATTAAAATTATAACGTTTATTTATCTATAATGGATCAATTCCAAACATATAGTATATTTTCAAAAATCGCTTTAAAAATCATTTTAAAGTTCCAAAACTTGGTCCAATGATGCTACACACCAAATAGTCAATCACGACAACAACGACATCATACATCAATATGATAGTCCATCAAATATCAAAATATCTGAAATCAAATAAATACTGTTGAGGAATCCAGTTGGATCCCTCCAACCTGTTTCCTGCATCAAACATTAGCACAATACCAATTCCGCTCCAGTACGTAATTATCGTGGTATATGGGATTTAAAATATTATCCGCTTAATAGACGGCGCAATAGGGTCTCATCCGCTATACAATGCGGGAAATCAACAACTCCAATATATACATATGCCAATATATATATTGCTATTATATATAATACCAATTTCACTGTTTATGAAATATTCGCGGTATATGTTTTTAATAAATAACCTCCGCTTACTAACGGCGCATAATGTCTATTTTAACAATCAATAGATATCAATCATCATTCAAACATGCATTCAAATATTTTAAATATAACTATTTAAAATAAAAATCGAAACTGATTCGATTGAGTGAGAAGTTCTCACCTTGATTTTAATTTTCGTTTTAGCGATTTATTTCGAATAAAATTAAACGGACATTTAATTTTACCCGAAATTCTCACTAACTCTAAACGACTCCAATCTAATTCCATCGCGTAGTGCTCGTCCATACGATTCCAACGCAACTGGTTTCGCGCGTTTTCGACCTCGTATGAAAAAGATATGATTTATCAAAGTTTATACTAATTTTTTATAAACAATTTACAACCTTTATATATACATTTTAAACCTATCTTCATTCAGAGCCATTGGATCTGGTCTCCCCTCATCACAGCCGCATACACCTTCTTCCCAAACTCACGTTCACCATCTCCAGTAATTAAAACACGCACGCAACCCATATACAAAAATTTAGGGTTAATTTTTGCTCTCACTACACTCGACTACACTTCGATCAGATAGCGCCACATCAAATCTCCTAACCTCCTCTATGTTCGGCCCCAAGCACCATGAGCTCGGCCACCTGATGTGCCTTGAATTTCGTGCGCAAGTCCCAGGCGTCGGCCCCCCTATCTCCCTCCACACGACGTTAAACTCCATCACATCCGTATGGATCTAAAGATCTCGACGAGTGCTACAACTTTCATGTTGACAGTTTGTTGCAATATTGAGTGGATTGGGAGATAATTGGAGGAGAAGCTCGTGAATTTCTGGCCGTGGGTTGAGGGGGTGGCGGCTAGGGTTTTATCTTTTATTTTTTTTATTTTTTAATTTATGAAGGGTGGGGGGCTATTTATAGAGAAAAACGAACACTATTCATCCCGGAAATTCCGAACTCCGATTCACGCACCGAAACTGACATTCCTAGGGTTTATATCGCATAATGGAACAGGTTTCGAAAGCTAATTCGGACATCTGTGCGAGTTATGGCAACAAACGTTCAATTTAAATTAAACCGATTTAAGCGATTTTCTAGGCGTTTTAATTCGTACAGGACAAACGGTAAATCCAATTGACACGAAATTTTAAACCTTACAATAATATCACATTACGGATCCGATGAAACTGGTTTCGTCGAAATCCGAGACTTTTTGAAAAATGGCTATTTTAACTCGCCAAATTAATATTAAAAATAATTCGATACGTTTCGAGCTGCCACGATCAAACGATAACTCCGATTGACACGAAAATTGAAATCCGGTAATAAATAACTATTACGGTCCAATGGAACTAGTCTCGTTCAATTCTGAGAATGTTCAAAAATTGACTATTTTCACTAGTCGATTTAATATTAAAATATTCAATTTTCACAAATTAACTTTTAATTCGATTTTAAAAGTTCTAAAATATCGTTCTAACTCCAATATGATAAAATAAAATTTTACAAATCATTTTCAATCATATTTAACCAAATTTTTTCAATTATTTCCATAATTTAACATATTAAATTATTGATTTAATTATCCAATTAAATCCAATAATTCAAAATAAAATTTATTTGACTAATAAATTCACTTATTAATATTTAAAATTAATTTAATATTCAAATTTTAATTAAATAAAATTCTGGGTCGTTACAATTTCCTTCTAATTGGTTGTTAATTATTGAAATTAAAATTAACAAGTAATATAATACAACCAAATTGAAGTCTTGAATTGGAATTAAATTAAGTAGAAATAGAAATACAACCGAGTTAAAATTTAATTGATTGAAAATGAAATTCTAAATCTGGTCCCGAAATTTGAAAATTTTGTTTCAAAGTAATGAAAAATAATAAATAAGTATTATTTGGATAACTGGGACTTGTTGAAAACAATGGGTTGTTTGAAGTTTAATTTGGATTTAAAACCAACGGTGGTTTTAAATTTTAAAACATGGCTGGGAGGGCCAAGAAATAAATATGTATATATGTATGGATATACATGATATCAAAGATAATTTGAAATAAACTCTAAGAGGTTGAGTTTTGATATTTTCCTTAAGTGTGATGTAAAAAACCAAAGTGATATAAGTTTCGAACTTACGAGAGGGAAAGAATTTTGAAGTTTGAAGTGGGAATTCAAATTGAGTAAGGTTGATTGGGTTAAGCAAATTGGAATTTAACTTTGGGGAAGTTAAATAAGTGGAGAAAAAGCAACCTGAATTGGAAATTTCAAGATGAAATTAAGATTTAACTGGGAAAGTTAAATGGTTGATTTGAATTGGGAATTTGTGTGATCTCAAAATGGGTTTGAGATTTAAAAATTGAAAATGGATGGACGTTTAAAAATAAATTGGATGATATCATCCTATTGTTAATGGAAATCTTTAAATTGAGAATGGTATAGTATAAATAGAATAAATTTGAATAATTGAATTGAAAAATAAACTTGTTTAAGAACTGGCTTCAAAACTGGAAGATAAAATTGAATAATAAATTAAATTTTGAAAACAAATAAAATTGTATTTAACTCTTATTTGAACCTTGAAAGACATGAGTAAAGATAATTTAAAATGGAATTCAGTTTAATTTGGGAAAGGAATCAAGATTGATTCAACTTGAATTGGGCTTAAATAAATTGCAATAAAAATTGAAGTTATTCAAATAGAAATTGAGTCAATTTAAACGGAGGTGGAAATTAAGATTGAATTGTTGAGAATGTGAACAGTTTGACTCTAGACTATTTTTCAACATAAATTTTTTTAATATAAGTAAATTTTTCCAAGCTATTTAATATATACAACTTTTCTTATTAAACCCAAAATTATTTTATACTTATTTTATAACTACTTTTGGAGTTATTTAACTATTTTGTAGCTGTTTTATAAACTAATTACTATTTTTCAACTATTTCACAAACTAATTTCTATTTTACAACTATTTGGCAATTATTTAAAATTTCTGAAACTATTTAACTATTTTCTAACTATTTTACGATTAGTTAACTATTTTATAGATATTTTGCAAACTAATAATTATTTTTCAACTACTTACCTATCTTTCAATTATCAAGCTATTTTCTAAACTGGTCGGAGTTCAAACTGATATTGATTTAAATACCCAACTGAGATAAGGATTGAAGTGATAATTCAATGAGAATTAAGGCAATTGTAAATAAGTGAAAGGGAATTGATTTGGCTGATAATCAATGAAAATAAATACGTAGGATGTACTTATATTATTCTATTCGCATAGGGATTTGATCCATATTCGAGCATAGAATTTCGAGATAGTTTATTGATCTGAGTGGGATTTTCACTCGATTTTCGACGGCGAGCCTGGATTTGGATTGTTGATTGGTTCTGGATATTCGCTATCATACTTATGGCTATGCAAGGAGAATGAAGGTTTCTAATCAGGAAACCAGATCTGTGTTCGCACTAGGAAGTCGGGTAGACGATACTAGTTCGAAAATGAAATTGTGTGATCGAGTGAGCGATCAGATTGGTATAGCGTACGGATGATATGTGTACATCATACGGATTTGAATGAATTGATTTTGAAAGGGAGTAATCAAATTTGAATATCTGATTTTGAGTAAACAAAGTAAATATCTTTTTTTTATAAAATGAAACTTCCCTTGTTGAATCTATTGCCAGAAGAAAAAGATTTTTGAAAGTGTTTGAAGTATAAAGGAATTTTATATAAGTTTGAAGGATCCAAAGTTTGGAAAATTATATATATCTGAATATATATATAAGGATCTTATGAGGATTTTGAAAAAGGTTTTGGGAACTTTTGAATGTGGAAAGGCTTTTGATTTTTGGGTAAAATCAATATTGAATTTGGGAAGTCTAGTTTGAGAATTATCGATTTTGGGGATAATCAATTTTGTGTAAAGAAGCTTCGTATGAGATCATACTAGGTGTATGATTTGAAAGATACTATATGTGTATAGTATAAAGTGTTTTGATGATGGCTCTGGGGAAAAAGGCGCTCCCTTGAAATGAACTTCTCAGGAGTGCCACCGGGTGGTGCTGCCTTGAGCCCCAAGGGAGGGTTCTAAAGTTGATCATGTGAGGAGTCCGGACAAAACTAGTTCCTGGGGATTATGAGTAGTGTATACCATAGCGGAAGTCGTGTGTGCCGCTGAGAGCCAACAGTCTGCGTTTGATTTTATATCGGTAGACTGCGACTTATGGTATAACATAGCGGAAGTCGTGTGTGCCGCTGAGAGCCAACAGTCTGCGTTTGATTTTGTATCGGCAGACTGCGACTTATGTAAGAGTGTAGAGGTTTCGTTTCGACAGCAAAAATCAGGGGCCACTGAGAGCCTGCAGTTACATGGACTTTTGCTGTGACGGCAACATAAAACTGGATGTAACTGTGATTTGTTGTGGGTTCCATGGTGTAATCGAGAGGCCGCGGAGAGCCTGCAGTTGCATGGACTTTTGCTGCGATGGCAACGTAACCCTGGAATGTAACTGTGACCATGGATGGGGGTGATGATTTCCAGAGCATTCTCACCAAAGATATTTCCTCTATATTTTCAAAAACCGTTTCCTATATTTTCAATAAAATTATTTTCCAAGTATTTTCACTAGGTGTTGAAAACGGGTTTACCAAGTACTTATAGATTTTCAGTCCTATGCCTGATCAACGTATGATTGAATTTCTGTGAGAACAATGATGGACTGGTTAAGACATCGAGTTATAAGAAGTATTTTTATAAAACGCTATTTTAATAGTATGAGGTGGATTTAAAAGCCTTTCTAATTTTTTTAAAATAAAAATGTTAGAATTTTGGGAAATGAAAGAAATCCAAACTGGAACTATAAATAAGATTTAACTTAGGGAAATTTAAATGAAGTGATTTTTGAATTAAAAGTTGGAAGTAAGTTAATAAATAATTATTTGATAGAGTATGTTAATGAAAATTTAAACAAATGGATTGTAAGTTGATAATGGGTTTGGAATGAATTCGAATTTTAAATATAATTCAACTTAGATTTAATAATGAATTAAATAAGAAGCGATGTTGTAAAATAAAAATAAAATAGAGTTGGATTGAAAATGTGATGGTTTGAATTACAAATAAAATTCAAGTGTGATTTGAATAATATTTAATGAAATTTGCAAATAAATTGGATATAATGAAAGTGAATTGTAATAGAAATGGTTTGAGTTGCAAATAAAATCCAGATGAGTAGAAATAAATTGAAAATGGCCTTGTATTAATAAAATAAATTCAAAAATGAATTAAGTAAGTAAATGAAAATTTAAAATGGGTTAATTGAATTAAATAATAATTATATGAAGTCTGATGGAATAAAAACTAAATTAAAGTTGTGATTGGAACTAGATTATCAGACCGAACTTAAGTTCAGTGGCATATTAATTTGTAGTATAAATGAGTTAAGTATGTGCTTGGATATTATTTTCATAAATTGAGAAGGTAAATCTAAAATTAAAAATTAAAATGGGTGGGCTAACTGAATTTAATGGAAGTTGATTAAATGAAAATCAAATAGAAGTAAACTTAAGTTTGATGTTGGAATAAATTAAAGTAAATTCACTTTAAGTTTAAAATTTATGGAAGCTTGGCTTCGAATAAGAGTGAAAGTCCATTCAATAAAAACTTGGATTGAATTAATTTAGGAATGGCTTGTAGTATACAAGAATGAAATGTGTCGAGCTAATGAATGGTGGGTGAATAAATTAGAAATGAAATGGAATTAAATATAAAATGAGTTGGAAATTAATTTAAAGTAGTTATAAACTGAAATAGATACTCTATTAAACGAATATCGTCGAAATTGCATAAAAATGGTTGTCGTTCGGCGTAAATAAAAGTAATTAAAATGTTATGAGTCAATAGAGATTAAATAAAATTGATTCTGAATCATTTGAAGTGAACATGAGCTTGTTTGGATTAAAGATCAATGGAATGTAAAAAACTGAGTTGCAAACCATTGAAATTGAATGAAATGGTTTATAAATTGGTTGAAAGCAATTGAATTAGGTTTGAAAACATATAAATTGCTTGTGGAAGTTATTTTGAATGCATTCTTTTAGAGTTGAAGTGTTATAGTTGTTTAAGTAGAGAAATGTTATAAGCTTCATATATATATAGTGCTTATATGTTTAAATTAAGTAAGTACAAGTACCTGAAGGCCGTTTGGCGGGGTTTGGACTGCGCTAATTGCTAAATAAACAGGTTGCTTGCTTAAAATGCTAAATAAGGCACGCCTACGCAATAAAAATAGGAAATATGAACTGTTTTTGCTTTTTCTGACCGGGTGAGTCGATGTATATATATTTATATCTCTTGTCAAATTGCAAAAGCTCCTCCGTACAAAGGAGACTCTACCAAAAAAATTCCAAAATTTTGGGAGTTAGAAAATTTTTGAAAAAAATTTTGTTAGCGACAAAACAATTTCAAGTTGAAAACTAAAGTAAATTAGTAGATGAACTAATATGAATCAGTTATACTTGAAAGATAAAATTCAATATTCAAAATTTAAAGTAAATTGAATTCGTATGAAAATGGGGAAAACTAGTTTGAATAGAAATGGATATGAAAAATTCTGTAAGAAAAAGTATGTAAAGATTTGAAAGGGCTATGATTGAATATTGTTGCTAAGTAAGATATGCAGGTATTAATAGGGAAAAAGAAAATTGGATTTGATTCCAAAAGATAAATGGGAATTGCCCGACAAAAAGGTATGTATTTTAATTTCTGTATGAATTGGATTGGGTTTTTGATCTAGCCACTTGGCTTTCTGTTTTCTTTTTAGAATTTTGGGAGCCCGTGGAAGCCTTTTGTAGTTGTACCGAGCTAGCCGCGCAAAGGAGACGCTGGCAAAAAAAATTCGGAAATTTAGAGAGTTAGAAAAATTTTGAGAAAATTTTGGTAATTCAAAATTTGGTTTTAAATTGAAATTTAGATGATTGAGAAAAATGGTTTTGTTTGAAACTATAGAAGGTTTTGGGAAGTTGATTGATGTGATAATGGGTTTATTATAAAGGATAGTTGGTAGGATGTCGATAAAACTGCTGGTCTATGGAAAAAGGAAAACGGGTTTTAGGCCATTCTTCCTAACTAGTAATTTCGGGGACGAAATTCTTTTAAGGGGGGAGGAAAATGTGACCACCCGTAAATTTTAACAAACTAAATTGGAATTATTAATTGATTTTAAATATTTAAAAGTTAATTTTAATTTGAATTCTAGATATAAATATTTACTTGATAATTAAATCATTGAATTATGTAATTCAAAATTGGGTAAGATGTAGAATATGAAATTTTAAGCCCGTTAAAATATAATTTGAAGGCATATAAATTTATAATGATAATGCTGAAGATAATAGAATGGTTGAAATTTAATTTAAAGTAATTTGTTCAATTTTAATAATATATCGTTCAAATCGATATTTAAAAATAGCCTTCCGAGGCATAGTCTCGGAATTTGACGAAACTAGTTCCATTGGATCCGTAATAGTTAGTTATTATCGGATTCCAATTTTCATAGCATTTGGATATACCGTTTGCTTGTACAGGTGAAAAACGCGTTGAAATCAAAACCGATAATTTAATATTTTAAATCGATTTAAAAGGCTGACTTCCACATACGACTAAATTAGCTTCCGAAACACGTTCCATCATGTTCGGAAAGCGGGTAAAACCTTAAAAACATCTGTCGGCATGTCTGATTCGGGGTTTGGGATTTCGCGTTAGGCAGCACGAGATATTTTCAATATTTTATATTATGGTCAAGCGTACGCAGGAAGCTATTTTCCCCAAGCGATATTTTATTTTCGTCTTCCTCTCTAAGCTAAAACGTGATATCGAACTGGAAAAAAATAAAATAAAAGAGAGAGCAGCCGTTGTTTTCGAAAACCCATTCTATTTCCCCTCAAATTAATTGAAGCCGGGCCCTTCGTTTTCTTCTTCCCTCTTTCGAAAAATTAATTCGTTCTCTAAAAAAAATGGCCGCGCCTTTTAGAAAAAAAAATCCACGATTTCATAATTTGACAATCCTAGATCGATCTATAATCGATTCGAATGGAGGCGAACTCGAGCAGAATGCAGCGACGACGTCGTAACTGAGACTACGGTTTCGCATATGGCTTGCGATGATGGCAAAGCAATCGAATTTGGGGAGAATCGTGAGGTGCGAGGTTGAAAATCGCGCGCGATGCGAGGGGAGGAGGAGTTGACGATTCACGATGGCGTCGCGGTAACTTCAAGACTAGCCAAGGGGGTTCGACGTTGAGGTGGGTCGTACAACGGAGGTGGTATTCGTGGCTGTGGGACCAAAGTTCAGTGGATTGGGGTCGCTGCAGTTTTGATGACGTTCTTATTCCACACATTCGATGGTGAGTAATTTAATTAAACTTTTTTTTTATTTATCTTACTTTAAAAAACTGTTAATTTGGATAAGTTCTTGGGTGCATCTCTGTGACTCGAAGTATAGGGTAGTTTTACTCGGGGCAATGGGGTTTGGACTCGAAGCACGGTAGGGTTGCCTCGGGTTAATAGTTGTTCAGGTTGTAATGAAACCTGTTTGTTTTTTTTTTAAAGAATTTTGAAAATAAATTTTTGAGACTGAGTTTTCGATAATTAAAGTTTAAATCTAAGATTTAAACCTGATTCAAATTTAAAATCTCAGCTTTTAAAAGTAGAATTAAGTTTAGATTAAAAAGGGGTTTTTGTAAATTGATTTAGATTTTGTTAAAGTTAAACTTGTAATTTATTTTAAATCTTTATTTTGAATAAATTTAAAGGAAGATCTAAAAGTTCAAAGGTTTTGCTAATGGTAATTGAGTCATTTTAATTTTAAAGCTTTATGTTTCATCTTAAAGATAATTAAGATAAAATGATTAATTTAATCAGTATGGTAATTTAGTTTATTAAAGATCAATCACTTGTAATTAGAGAGTAGTTAATTACTCAAATGATAAAGTACTTAATGGAAGTACTTGAGAATCAATTACTTGTAATTAATTAAAGTATGGATTAAATGAGATAATATATTTTGGGCTTAATGATTTGTGATCCATTGAATTAGTAGGGTAATTTAAGTGGATAACAAAGTAATTCGATTAATTAATGATTTGGGTTGATTAATTTAGTAATTAAGGGTTTGAACCAATTAATTAAGGTTTAAGTTAATTTATTAAGTTAAATTAATTTAGAAAAATCAATTGATGGTTGATAGGTAATTACCTAATGTAATTAATAAAATATAATTACTTTGTGAAATTATTCAAGGGATTAATTAAAATGGTTAATTGAGGAATAATTTATTTATTTAATGAAGTAAATAAAAAGATAGATAATTTCAGGTTAAGATTGACCGAGAGTGATTAATATTATGGTTGAATTAAAGTAATTGATTTAAATTAGAACAAATTAAAATATAATTGGAAATCATTAATTTATATAATTATTGATATAATAAAAAAATTGATTAATTAAGATTAAATCAATTCAATAAATAATGGCTTATGAGAAATTAATTACTATAAATAATTAAGAATTAATGTAATTAATTTATGAAGTAATTAATTAATTTATGAAGTAATTAAGATTAATTATTGATTTTGGTTAAGAATAATAAATATTGTGAAGATAATTAATGATAATTTCTAGAATGAAATTGAAGGATAATTAATCCAGGGTGATTAATTAAGATGAATAATAAAGGATTGACCAATTAATGGATTTGGAATTAATTAATGATAAATGAAGGAATCTAAGTGATTGAGGTTAGAAATTCAATTAGAATCAATTAAATTAATTTGAAAGTGATCAAATTTGTTATGAACGATTGAATGGTATTGGATGCTTGAATGAAATGATATTCCTGGTATGAAATGTTGTGTATTTCATTATGACAATTTGGGTTTGGATGACATGAGTCTCGAAAAGGCCGGGGTCGGGTATTAGGAAATACCCGAAACCACTTCGAATATTTTATAGATTGATATGTGAAATCTATGTGCCGGGGTGAAGTGATTTGAAGTAAATTGGACTATTTAAATCTAAGTCTTGATACTTAGGAAATGAATGTATGGAATAAATGATGTCTATAACTAATTGTGGCTTTGTGAATTGATTCGAGTTACCCCGGGTTTTATATGAGTTGTTTGCTTTGGTATTCCATGTTAGTAGAGATTACTCATGCTAGTTTCCAGCCTGACCCGGGTGTTACTTTGATGTAATGCTCGGGTCAGACCGAGTATTACAGATTTTCAAGTAGGTACGTTCTGGAGCTCAGGAGGCGGGCTGGATGGCAGGAGCGTATAGAGTATTTCCGCTGTATTTATATTATTGTTAATCTGAGACATGATAATTGTAAATATTCAATGACTGTATATATGTGAAACTCTGGTGTATATTAAATATAAGCGACAGATATAGTATTCTTTTGTAAACTGTTATTATTTATTTATTACATTTTATCCGCTGCGAGAGTGAGATGTTGTTGATTTTGTTCTTCTTCTTCTTCTTCTATCTCTTTCTTCTTTTTCTTAACTATCTGGAATTTTCGGCTTCGAAAATTTCGGGTCGTTACATTCTCTTTGCATAAGAACGGCACCCAAACCAACGCGACTAGCATTGGTATAAAGAATAAAATCTTGATTTCCTTCGGGAATAACAAGAATAGGAGCATCGAAAAGGAGTTCTTTTAATTTCTGAAAAGAAGCTTCACATTTGTCCGACCAAATGTATTTAACAACTTTCTTTGTTAAGCTAGTAAGAGGCACGACAATTTTAGAAAATTCTTTAATAAAACGACGGTAATAACCCGACAATCCGAGAAAACTACGGATTTCTGTCACACTCTCCGGTCTCTTTCAATTTTGAATCGCTTCAATCTTTGAAGGATCCACGGAAATACCGGATTCGGAAATAATATGACCAAGAAACTTCACACAAGATTTCCAAAAGTGGCATTTAGAAAAAAAATTTTTCAATTGATTGCTCCTAAAAGTTTCCAACACAATCTGAAGATGCTTTTCATGCTCCTCCTCGGTTTTAGAATACACAAGAATATCATAAATAAAGATGAGAATAAATCGATCAAGGAAGTCTTTGAAAACTCTATTCATAAGGTCAACTAAATAAGCCTGAGCATTCGTTAAACCAAATGGCATAAACAGCCATTCGTAAGATCCATAACGCATACGGAACGATGTCAAAGGAATGTTATCCTCTGCAATACGAAGCTGATGAAAACCGGTTGCTAAGTCTAATTGTGAAAAGACTCTAGCACCACTAAGTTGATCGAATAGATCATCAATCCGAGGTAAAGGATATTTATTCTTGATAGTAAGATCATTAAGCTTGTGGTAGTCAACGTAAAGTCTAAGTGTACCATCAGATTTCTTCATGAAAATAGCCGAAGCTCCCCAAGGCGAGGAACTAGAGCGAATAAATTGTTTCGTCTCTAATTCGGATAATTGTTTGCGCATCTCCTCATTTTCCTTATTGGACATGCGATAAGGAGGACGAGTGATAGGTTGAGCTCTAGGGATGAGATCAATTCTGAACTCAATTGCTCGCTTAGGTAGCAATCCTAAAACGGGCTCAAATATGTCAGAAAATTCACGAACAACGCGAATAAGAGAAATGACATCTTCCTCATCATCATTATTGTCATCATGGGGATTTAAAGAATACAAAGATGCAGTCAATTTGGAATCCGAATCTTTAAGATCAATAGAAATCTTCTTAACAGATTGAGGATGTCGAAGATGAATAGTCCGCTCAGGACATAGGATTTGAGCTTCATAGCGGTTAAGCCAATCCATTCCCGAAATCATTCCAAGCCAAGGTAACGCATAACATGCAAATCGGCACGAAAAGAGTAATCACACAAAATAATTTCGACATTTTTACACAATAAACTGATTGTTGCGGATCCACCAACCGGATTCGCAATTCTCAAAGAAGTCATTAAACACATAATATCCAAAGAAAAAGTATCAACAAGTTCTTTTGATATAAAAGAATGGGACGCACCCTTATCAAAAAGAACTCGAATAGGTTGATCACGAAATAAAATAATGCCATCAAGGATAGGATGAGAAATACCTTGATCACGAGAAGTGTTACTAGGAGTTTGCACCACATTAAGTTTTCCCTCCTTCCTGCCTTGAAGTTTGGGACATGCGGATATATAATGGTCCGAACTTTTGCAATAGCGACAAGCAAGGGGCTTTGAACACTTATTAGCATAATGGTCTTTAAAACCACAATTGTAGCATTGCCCACTTCTAGAGGCAGAAGTCTTTGCCACCGGAGTTACTTGCTTCCCTTTCTTATTGGGATAAGGACCTTTGAACTTACTAGATCTTTTCTTGTTTTTTAAGTCCGGTCTGGCACCCATAACTTCAACGTCACTTTCGTTATCCGCCTCTTCAAGTCAAAGAGCGATATCAACGAGTTGATCAAAAGAAACTTCTAACTTTAGAAGTAATGGCTTCTTGAGATTTTTATTCAAGTCATAGACAAATATTTGGTTCTTCTTCAATGGGGTGTTTATGTATTCGACTCCGTATTTAGAAAGTGACTCGAATAATGCGACATAATCTACTACAGAGGATTCACCTTGAACAAGGTCAATGAAACGATAAGCCAAAGTCACCTTCTCGGCTTCTGGCACAAATTTTAATTCGAATCGTTCCCGGAATTTCCCCCAAGTAAGATCCACTTCAATAATTTCAGAAATAAGAAGCTCGTACCAGTCTAATGCTCTTTCTTGGAGCATACTAGAGGCCACATGAACACTGTGAAGATCAATAAGATTCATGCGTGAAAAGATTCGATCGCATGATCTTAGTCAAGCCTGGACTTCAATAATGGTTTCAGAACCTTTGAATGGCTTCCCACCCAAATTGGTATAATCGTTGCACAAACGTGCAAATCCAGACTTAGGGTGAGTAGACTCCACATTAGAACCGGCTGCTTGAGCATTCTTTACTAGACCAAGAAGCAGCTGGGCAGACATAAATACTCCATCTTGGGGAGTAGCACTAGATTGACCGACGCTGGGACGGCCAGGTCTAACCATTTCTCTTCATTAAGAAAGAAAGAATAAGAAGAAAAAGGTTATTCACAAAATGAATATCAAACAATAATGATTGATAAAACAAGGAATCACAAAAGAAAATAGGATAGGACGGTTCGAAGACCCGAATAAAATCCTAAGGCACGACTCCTAAGATGGACTTAGGACGATGATCCTTGTTAAATTAGTCTACGTTGTTCCGAAGTTTGGATTTGATACCAAGCTATGACGCCCTACCTCTATACCCACGCTAGCCAAGGACACTACGGTGTAATGCCGTCAACTAGCACGGAGAATAAGGCTATTGAGAAGGGACCTCCATGTAATGGCTTTGTGCGAGCACCGATATGCCAAATAAAATATAACTTGCATTCTTTTCAAGAGGAAATCTGACATGCCGACACAAACTCAAAGCTACTACATAGTGGCTATAATATCTTCGGAAACAAATATAGAAATAAACATAACACAAATCAGTCACAGATAATTCGTATCACAAAGGCGAAAAAAGATATGAATATATAACACATGAAAGTGTGTATCAGAGTAGTGATCAAACAAGATCCAAAATATCACAAAAGAATAGTTACAAGAGCCTCACAAAAGAATAAGTATACATCAATGAGTCTATATCTCAAATGTATACAACCAAAAACTACTAATCTAAGTAGTTTGCCAAAAGTCAGGATAATAATAATTCCAGATGGGAAGTCAAGCAGAAGCACCTGTAACATCTCGGTCTGACCCGAGTATTATTTAATAAGAAAATAATAAACGGATCAGTCTAACTATAAATATCAGATGAAATGATATAGAATAAGAGATATGACAAAATCGTATAATAACCAAAATGTCATACTATGATAAGTATGTTATTGAAAATCAACAAGAGATTAATCAATATCACAAGAATCTTCTCAAAGATCAAAAAGAATGTCATACTCCTTATTTTTATTCACCAAAGCATAAATATTGACAATTATATCAATGCCAATCACAAAAGTTAATGACACACAAATTCACC
This sequence comes from Allium cepa, assembly GCA_030765085.1. Classification (NCBI taxonomy): domain Eukaryota; kingdom Viridiplantae; phylum Streptophyta; class Magnoliopsida; order Asparagales; family Amaryllidaceae; genus Allium; species Allium cepa. The sequence goes on from CM060945.1 coordinate 419,426,579, forward strand.
AATGCACAAATATTGATAGAACTTATCGATGAAACCACAAAATTTAGTGAAACACAAATTCCAGAAATCATCAATGGAAATCCAGAAATCACAAAACGGGGGTGGCCTATCACAAAACGGGAGTATGAAAACTCACCAACACGTGTATCACAAAACAGAACGATATTCCATGGTTGCTAACCATTAGTTTTGAGCCGAAGCTCCACAAAACGGCCCGAAGACCATGGGTCGCTACCCCACCAAATTGAGCAGAAGCTCCACAGAAACGGGGTTTAGTCTCCCTCGTAGACAAAGAGACATCGCACATTGCTAGCCTAAATCACAAAATGATCATCATCGATGATCAAGAAGTGTCAATTACACTAAGCTAGTAAATATATGAGCTTAGCTTCATATCACATAACCACTAGCTTAACTTAAATATTTACAAGCAAATTGTAGATCTCCACTAGAAAATTGTCACTAGAGATTCGATCGAACAAGTCCAAGAATTAACCAACGAGGTAAACGCAAGCGTTTCATACCACTTGTTTTACTAAGTCGTTTAATTAGATTTCTCATACGAGTGAGATAAAGGTTTGTATATGCTAGTAGATTGGAAAACGGTTTGAGAAAACGAGCCTTGTAATAAAATAGTGCTGAAATCATTTTGAAGAAAGAGTTTTGATATTTACTACTAGTATAGAAAATCTTTATATTTTTGAAGTGACATATTACAGAAATGATTGTAGAAACAATCAATCACTAGAATTCACATACGAAGACGTGAATTAATTTCAAAGAAATCGATACCAAATCCATCAAAATGAATATTTCCCAAAAATTCCAAAATAGAAGTCATCAAAGTCGAATAACAATTGATACAAGTGGGAATAAAACTGATGTGCACGTAAATGTGCATATTTTTACCACCATATTTATTCTATTTAAATTAAATAAATGATCATATTGGGTATTTTAACTTTTTTAACCAAAATTCATATTAATTCCAAATTTTCACATATTCATCTTCATATAGGGGCAAAACGATCATTTAAGTGCATATTTCTTTGAGAAAAATTGATTGGAAATTTATATATATTTTTGTAGGAAAATGGTCTCAAATAGGAGTGGTTTCATAAAGAAATATGCATGCACAAAGAATATAAAGGAATGAAGATGGAAATAATTCAAAGTGAAGATCATGGAGGACCAAAGTGAAGATCATGGAGGACCCCACCTACCCACCTACCTTAATGTACAAATTAAAGGCTAATGCACATGCTTATGGAGTTAATGGTTTCATGTACATTTAATGGGGTATTAAGACATGTTAATGATTACTTGGCTTCCACACTTCCTAAGGGGCATTTTGGGCATTCCCCAAAAAGTGAATTAGGGTTCTAAAACTTGTGTATATACCCTTATATTTCGTGTAATAATCTCTCCTCTCTTAGTCTCTCTTAGGCCTCCTTCTCTTAGTTAGTTAGTTTTAGTTTAGAAAATAAATCTAAGCTCTCTTTCTTTCCATGGCTACTTAGCCAATTTATTTCATGTAATTTTCTTTTCTTTTATGCAATGTTAATTCTCTTTTATTTACATGCTTCTTCTCTTCTTATGTAATAGTGTAGATTTACCTTTATGCAATTAGATTAGTTGTCTTTTCCATTAGCTTTCATTTTTCTTTCTTTTTGCTTTCATGTTGCTTTCTACATTTGTTGATTTGATAACAAATATGGGAGCTTAATCCCTACAATTTAGGGGTAATGAAGCTCTCTAGTATGTAGATGCAACATTTTGATATTTATACTCTCTTTTTGTGCTTTAATGGAAACACTTGAAGTGGTTTAATGATGTTGTTTAGCTTTGAATTTGATGGTCTATGTTGTTCATAACAAATAGGCTATGTTTAAACAAACATATCACAAATTGCCTCTTCATCTAAATATGATTATGGCAAAGAAGTGAATGTTGAAATTGAAATTTGATAGCCTATATTTCTAAACAATAGTTAATAGGCTATGCTTAAAATAGATTTTTATTTCAACTTTGTTGTCATATTTCATGAGAGTTAAATGTGTATTAGTGGTTGTGTTATAGTTTGATGGTTTATATTGGGCTAATTAATAGCACAAATATATCATACTTATGATAAACACATCAACTAATTACACTAATGAAAAGAAAAGAGAGATCATAACTTCATTTTGTTGATTTATATGATCTAGAGAGTGGATTTATCTCTAAATTGTTCCTTTAACTCTCATATTTTTATCATTTTCTTTTGCTAGTTTTTGTTAGTTAGTTCATTTTCTCATTTTCTAGCTTAAACACACTCTCGACTTTGGTATAATTTGATTGAGTAGGAAATTTAAATCAACAATTCCCTGTGGATCGACCCGTATTTTCCACGTGCTACATTCGTACACCGTGCGCTTGCGGTTATTTTTAATTTAAATTCGTTCGACGGTTTTCTAAACCGATAGAAATTCCGTCGACGAACAAAAACCGAGTCGATTAAATTTGAAAACATAAGAGAAATAGACAAAAATAGGCATAATAGGCATTTAAGAGCAGGTCAGTCGACTGGCTCAATGAGTTCAGTCGACTGAACTCAGTCCCGGAATATTCGCTGGACGTTGGTCAGTCGACTGGACTTAGTACGCTAGTCGACTGGACCAGAACCTGGGATGTGCTCAGGTAGCAGGTCAGCCGACTGGACCAAAATTCCAGTCGACTGGAACCTGTTTACTGCACTTCCAAGCCTATCTAAATGAAGGCAAATTCCTTCCAAAATGCATTCGGTTGAGCAACGGCACTAGGGATTTACGCGAATCAGCTACCTGGCCCTATAGGCTCTTCGATGCATCACCAAAAGCATATTCAAACAACAAAGCTATGATTTTTGAAGATTTGAACTCAAAACACTAAAAATTGGAATATTCACAAAACAAATCCAAATCAAAATCAAATGCACATGAATAAGTGTTAGTTTATACCTAACAATCACAGATAATCATAGACTTAGACGTGAGATAAAAATCTCACCTTTTCACAAAAATAAGGAAGGAGAAGCTTGAAAGCAAAGGAAGAATCGACCACACTTCAACACAACCCAAATGAGCTTGAATCTAAGCTCAAAAGAAGAACATTTTCAAAGTTAGGTTTAGGAATTTCTGAAATTTAAAGGAGAATGAGTTGGAGAAGAACAAGATGATGCTTACCAATAGCTTCTCTTTGGATTTAGAGCTAGAACTTGATTTGCAAATGGAAACTAGGGCTTGGAGTTTTAATTTCCCATTCCTCTCTCCATTGTTGCTAAAGCTTGAGTATTAGAAATTGAAATGAAGTAATGAAGAGAAGAGGGGTGAAGCTTGGATCTAATGGGCTGAAACAAAACCAAAGCCCTTAGTTAAAAAGTAGCAAAATTTCACTAACTCCAAACATGTCAAAGTTTATATTCAAAAAGATCGCAAACGTCATTTTGAACTCAATGGGGGTGGTCTCGAGTTCTAATTTGACTGTTTGCAAAAAGTAGCTTTTCGGACTAAATCCGACTAACGATGAAATATTTAAATAAAATATTTAAATACTCGATCGTAAAATATGCGGGTTGTTACAGACTCCCCTCCTTAAAGAAATTGCGTCCTCGCAATCTTAAGAAATAAATGAACGAAAAGTAACAACCGTAAAAGCATATCAACACAAAAAAAAGAAATTTTTAAAATAAGAGGTTCACCTCAAAGAGCACGAGAAAGTAAGTCTGGATGTGTTCGCTCGATGAATTTCTGGATTCCCAAGAACAATCCTTAGGATTTGAGGACCATTGAACTTTCACAAGAGGAACATCTTTATTTCGAAGGCATTTGACCTACGAAGCAATAATACGAATAGGACGTTGCTCATTAGTTAAATTAGCCGAAACTTCAATTTCTTCCACAACACCGGGCTCAAGAATAGAATCGGAATCTCGAAGGCATTTCTGTAATTGAGAAACGTGAAACACGTCATGAATAGCAGAAAACTGAGCCGGTAATAGAAGGCGATAAGCCACGGAACTAATACGTTCGGTGATAGGAAATGGACCAATGTAACGAGGTGCTAGTTTTCCCGATCGACTGAAACGCACAACACCCTTCATAGGTGAAACATGAATAAACACAAAATCTCCACAGAAAATTCTAATTTCCATCTTCGGTTATCGGCATAGGATTTTTGTCTACTTTGGGCTTTTTTCATCCTATGACGAATAAGATAAATCTTTTCTGTGGAATCACGAATAAAATCTGGACCTAAAACCAGTCTCTCACCGGCCTCAAGCCAACAAGAAGGAGATCGACATGGTCTTCCATAGAGTGCCTCGAAAGGTGCCATACCAATACTAGATTGGAAGCTATTATTATAGGAAAACTCAACAAGAGAAATATGATCTTTCCAACTTCCACCAAAATCAAGAACACAAGCACGAAGAAGATCTTCAAGAGTTTGATTCATACGCTCAGTTTGTCCATCGGATGAGGATGATAAGCGGTGCTAAAATTAAGCTTCGTTCCTAAAGCTTTTTGAAGACTCCTCCAAAATCCACTAGTAAATAATGGATCACGATCGCTAACAATAGAAGTAGGAATTCAATGGAATTTAACAATCTCTTTAATAAAGAGTATGGCAAAAGAGGAAAGGTTCGATTAGACCGAACGGGAATAAAATGGGCGGATTTAGTAAGTCTAACAACAATCACCCATAAGCTATCATGACCCAAACGAGAACGGGGAAGGCCGTCAATAAAATCCATGGAAATTTGATCCCACTTCCAAATTGGAATTTCTAAAGGTTGCAATAACCCACCGGTCCTTTGATGCTCGGCCTTGACAAGCTGGCAAGCAATGCAACACTTAACAAAGTTAGCAATATCAGATTTTATACCCTCCTAATAATAAAGTCGCTTCATATCCGCATACATTTTACTACTACCGGGATGAATGGTAAATTTAGAATGATGAGAATCTTCTAAAATGTCTTTACGAATATCACTAAATTTGACACAATAAGTCTATTTCGAATGCTGCCACGAGAACCAATATCAAAGTCTTTCAAACTTTCAATACAAATTTTATACCTAAAATTTTGGCCAAGAAGAGCCAATTCGGGATCAAACCTTTGGGCTTTAAGAATGCGGTCTAAAAGAGAAGGATGAGCCTCAAGGCTACATAAAACAAGAGATGAACATAAATCGGAAACACGATCTCGAATCTCACAAGTGGATAAAACATCGAGATCATTCCACTCGGATATCATCATAGAAACAACTGCTTGTTACTTACGACTCAGTGCATCGGCAACGCGATTTCCCCTTCTGGGAGTATAAAGAATATCAAGATCATAAGATGTAAGGAACTCGAGCCAACGTTGTTGACGCAAATTAAGTTCCTTTTGGAAAGATAAATACTTCAAAGATTTATGATCGGTATAGAGGATAAATCTCTCTCCCAAAAGATAATGACGCCAAATTTTAAGAGCGAAAACAATAGCCATGAACCCTAAATCATAGTGGCATATCTAGTCTCGGCTAGCTTCAATTGCCTAGAAGCATAAGTAATGACACGTTCTCACCTTTTCACAAAAATAAGGAAGGAGAAGCTTGAAAGCAAAGGAAGAATCGACCACACTTCAACATAACCCAAATGAGCTTGAATCTAAGCACAAAAGAAGAACATTCACAAAGTTAGGTTTAGGAATTTCTGAAATTGAAAGGAGAATGAGTTAGAGAAGAAGAAGATGATGCTTACCAATAGCTTCTCTTTGGATTTAGAGCTAGAACCTGATTTGCAAATGGAAACTAGGGCTTGGGGTTTTAATTTCTCATTCCTCTCTCCATTGTTGCTAAAGCTTGAGTATTAGGAAATAGAAATGAAGTAATGAAGAGAAGAGTGGTGAAGCTTGGGTCAATGGGTTGAAACAAAACCAAAGCCCTAAGTGAAAAAGTAGCAAAATTCCACTAACTCCAAACATATCAAAGTTTATACTCAAAAAGATTGCAAACGTCATTTTGAACTCAATGGGGGTGGTCTCGAGTCCTAATTTGACTATTTGCAAAAAGTAGCTTTTCGGACTAAAATCCGACTAGCGATGAAATATTTAAATACTTAATCGTAAAATATGCGGGTTGTTACAGGTCCCATCGCAAGATGTTTCAACCCTTCTTCGACAATACAATTTCTTTGGCTCATAAACGTAATTCGAAAACCAACCGGAAAATTCTCTATTGAGATCTCCGTTCGGGTGTTCACGTTCATAAACACTGTTTATATAAACAAATTATTACATTAGGTTATACACGCACATGCATTATAGAAAAGAATAAAAATCAAATTATTATTTCAGATTACCTAACAAACGGTGCAACCTCGGCACAATTTAGAAGAATATAAGTGTGTGCTACATGAAGATCTCTATCGTCTAGCCATATTTCTACACATTTTCCAGAAGGCCGACCATGTTGTCTAAAAATAGATAACATTGCTTGAGAGGAATCTTGTTCGTCGCCTTCGTCATTACGAGGAACACTTTCAAATGAAACATTCACATGGTCACCGAAACAGTAAGAGAAAAAGAACGAAGCTTCTTCTTCGATGTAAGATTTAGATAACGAACCTTCAACTCGTGTTTTTTGCCTCACTTTTTTCTTCAGATGATTCAAATATCTATGCAAAATTATTTTATATTAATTTAATCTTTCAAATGCAATTAAATTACGTGATAACATATTACATACCTCTCAAATGGATACATCCATCCATATTGGACAGGACCTCGAAGTCGTGCTTCAGATGGGATATGAACAGGTAAATGTTCCATTACATTAAAAAAACCTGGCGGAAATATTTTCTCTAATTTGCAAAGTAGTATAGGAATGTCCGCTTCAAGTTTACGTAAACGTTGCACTTTTAAAGTAGTCGAACAAAGCTCTTTATAAAACATACTAAGCTCCGTTACTACCTTCCAAACTTTTAACGGCAGTAGTTCTTTGAATATAACAGGAAATAAATTTTCCATCATTATGTGATAGTCTTGAATTTTCATTCCGCTCAATCTACCATTTTTAAAGTCAATATATCTACGAAGATTTGATGATATCCCATCAGGAAATATTAACCCTTCCACTCATTTTAACACAGCTTTAACTTGATTATTATCTAATCGTAACATGTTTTGGGTTTTTTACTGTCGTTTGATTTCATACGTTTGCATAATTCTTCTATATCACGTCTTGATTTCAAATCATCCATCGTCTTCCCTTTCACATTCAAAATTGTGTTAATAACGTTATCAAATACATTTTTCTCATTGTGCATCACATCTATGTTATGATGAAGAAGAAGATGTTTCCAACAAAGATGTTTCCAACACGGCAACTTTCAAAAAATAGTTTCTTTGCACCAGTTATGAACAACTGATTTTCCTTCAATTTCTGTTTGCTCGCCAGTTTCATATATCTCTGGATAGTCCCTAACAAGTTCATATATGTCTTCGCTTGACCATATTATCGGTGGTTGTCTGGTTTCTACTCTATTAGCTAAAAAGTTTTTCTTGTCTTCTTTTTAGGGATGATTTACATGGAGAAAATATCGATGACAGTCAAACCATGAAATTTTCTTACCATGAGATAAAGAAAAGCTCGTGTTTCATCCATGCAATATGGACATGTTAGACGACCGGTAGTACTCTATCCCGAAAGTATTGCATAAGCAGGAAAATCACTTATAGTCCACAACAAAGAAGCAAACATACGAAAATTTTTCTTCTTGGACGCATCGTATGTTTCTACTCTTTCGTTCCACAACATTTTTAACTCCTCAATCAACGGTTGTAAATATACATCAATTCCTTGTGTCGGATCATCGGGGCCAGGAACGACAACAGTAAGAAACATATATTGCGTTTTCATACACATCCATGGAGGTAAATTATACGGTGTGACGATAATGGGCCAGGATGAATATTTAGAACCAAATTGAGAAAATGGAGAAAAACCGTCCGTACATAATCCTAATCTAACATTTCGACTCTCCGCTGCAAAATTTGGATACGTTTTATCGAAATGCTTCCATGCTTCTCCATCGGCCGGATGTGTCAACGTACCATCTTCCTCCGTTCTCATGCTATGCCATCTCATATTAGATGTAGTTACAGAGGATGCAGATAATCTTTGAAGTCTTGGAGTTATGGGTAAGTAATGCATACGCTTGTACAGAACTTCCTTCCCCTTCCTTTTTCTTGATTTATATCTCTCCTAGTTACAAACTTTACAATTTCTAAGGTTTATGTCTTCTTTCCAAAATAACATGCAGCCTTTTAAACATGTATCTATTTTCTGATAAGGTAAACCAAAATCCGACATAAGTTTTTTAACTTCATAGTGATTTTCACACATTAGATTATCGGGCGGCATATGTCTTTTTGCAGCTTGTACAACAGCCGTAAACCCAGCTTCAGTGATGTTGTATTTTGACTTCATCGCAATGTATTCTGCGATTACTAACAGCTGAGTGCCGCTTTTACAACCATCTCAAATAGGTTTCTTAGCAGCATGTAGTAAATCATAAAAAAATTTGCTTCAATATTTGGTTTTTCAACATTTCCATCATCATCGTCAACTTCAACCATAGAAAACATTGATCGTGCTGCATCTTCGACCATATTTTCTATACGGGTCGTCGAAACTATTTCGTTAACGACACTTTCAGACTTTACAGAAGTATTTGCGACAACTTCTCCATGCCGATCTCAAACATAATACTCCGGTACGAAACTGTTTTGGTACAAATGAACTTTCACAATATCTGGTAATAAATACTTCAAATGTCTACACCTACTACACGGACAACGAATTTCTGGATCGTTTCCGTTATTACTTAAAGCGAATTCAACAAACACGTTTATACCATTATAAAAATCTTCTATTATTGAGCCCCTCGGTCCTTTTCTTTGGTACATCCATCCCCTCCGATTAACAAAATAATCAATCATTTTCCCTGTTTGACAAAATGAGAAGTTCAAAATTTAATATTTATTTTCAAGAATACAAATTCGAAAAAGATTATTTTCATGGTCGTATAATATTTGAATTTAAAGAACAACTTCACAAATTTAAAAATATTTTCAAATAGGACACATTTTATTTTTTAACGTATCGATATAGAAAATTGTGAAAAAAAAATTCATTGGTCAGGCATCCTACTTCCCATTACAAACATAGTAAGCATTTACATTTCGTATATTACATCGTCTCAAATGATTCAACAAAATTTCGGCAGCATTTCCCTTTTGTTCCCTACATTGTACACAAATGCGTGTACGCAGGAAACAAAAAAGAAAAGTTAGGCCGAAATTTTATGAACCGTTTGAGATGAAGTAATATACAAAATGTAAATGTTTACTGTGTTTATAACTTGTCCAATACATGGACAAATCCAACAAACATTGTACCAGATAAATATAAATGGTCGTTTTTCGAGAAAAACGATTATTTATACAACGATCATGTACAACACTCGTCAGACGGGGTCAAAAACTCTTTAAGGGACATCCGTCAAAATTACATGCACGCATTTAACGGAAAAATACAGTTTTACTCACTGTTCACATTTACAAAAATATATATTAATTTAACACATTTATTCGATATATTACATCAACTTAAGGCTCGTTCGACATATTTTTTTGTTGCATAAGTCAATACGTGCACAATATAATATACCTAGCTCTTACATTCATTTTATCCTATTTCAACTAACACAATACAATGATAGCAGCGCTACACATATATACAATCGTACAATCAAGGCATACACAACGATTTACATATACACGAACAACCACAAATTATACATGTTTTTCGCAATTTCACGATAAAAGATGAAATAGGAATACCATATGGAATGTTAGAAACTGTTATAACACTATTGGAAACAAATTCAATCAACAATTAGCCCTAATTTATCAACTTATGCAAATCTAGAATTAGGGTAAAAACTGAATTTTTGGCGACAATAAGAGATTATACATGTGTTAGAGAGCAATAGACGTTGATTGCGCAGCCGGAGAGGATCTGAAAGCTCGAAATTGATGATTGGAAGGTTGGGGAAGAGATTGGGGGATTATTAACCTAAAATTTTCGTATGCAGAATGAGGAAGAAGAGGCTCGGCATGCGGCTGTGAATCGCGAATTTCCGACGGCTTCCGACGGCCGCCGACGGCCCGTCGGAAGCCGTCGGGAGCTGTCGGCCTACCCTGCCGATTTTAGAGCATTTTCTAGTAGTGATAATTTAATGTGCGTAGTAACACCCAGGCTGGTACTTTCTATGACTACAATAGCCATACTATTGAATAAGACAACCGATTGCAGCCATCCGAATAGCAATCCAACATTTATAATAAATGCAATGTTGTAAACAATAATTGACATAGGCTAATTCTATTTGCATCCCATTTTTCCTCCGTTCATGCCCTGGTTTTTTCTTTAAATTAAATTCCGCTTTTACCCTTTAAAAAAATGGATTTAGTGGTTCTCATCAGACGGCGGCGTGGTTGGTGCCTACACCGCTGGAGGTCGAGAGTGGGTGATAACCATCCCCACCGAGCTCGTGTGAGGATGTTTTCCCCTAAAATACCTACATCTGCGGCCGATGAGAGTATGATTATCATCCACTCCCGACCATAGCGAGGGCATAGGCACCAACCACGCCGCTGTCTGATGAGGGTCGGTGAAAATCATCTAACTTGGCTAAAATATATTTAGAATAATTTAATAGAGAAAATGAGATTTTTAAACAATTTTTAGAGATTTTTAAACAAGTTATTTAAGGAAAAATCCATTTATCGAATAGATTATCTATTATAAAATACTTTTAAAAAAATTAAATAATTGTTTAAAAACCCTTTAAAATGTCTTAAAAACATTTATTTAATTAACCATAATTTATAAAGAATTTTCAGAAACTTATTCAAAACCAAAATCAATTAAAACCAACGTATTCTTCAAATATCGACATTTATCGATATTTAGATTGAAATAGAATTTAAATAATTTAAATTCTTATAATTTTCAAAATCAAGGCAATCCGTTGTCGGATAAAAAGACTTGAATACACATCATCAAACTTATTCATACAATATTCAAAATCATCGAAATATGCAGTGAAACAGTTAACGAAAGCGCAAATAGGAGCAAAAGAACAATCTACCAAGCAACTGAGTTTTCGGCTGACTTTGGACGGTAATCTAGGGTATCAAAACAACCCAGATTTCAGCGAAATTTTGCTGCATTGTACTACGACACGAAAACTATAACATATCCAAAATTTGGAGCAATTCGCTGCAAAGTAAAAAAGTTAAGATTTTTCGAACATAGCACTTTTCAGCAAGCACAAAAAAGCAAGATTTTTGATTGTTTTGAACCAATAATTTGCTATATCAAAACAACTCAAAATTGCATGAAAATTTTCAAAAATATTATACAGTCTAACTACTGCAACATATCAAAAATTGGAAGTAATTGGCTGTAAATTGAAGAAGATTTGATTTTTTGAAAATGATGCTTTTTCGGCCAACAAAAAGAGATCAATTTTTGGCCGATTTCAACCAACAATTTTCTATATCAAAATAAATCAAAATTCAATGAAAATTTTCAGAAATGTTTTACAGTCCAACAACATATCAAAATTTGGAAACAATTGGCTGTAAATTGAGAAAGATATGATTTTTTGAACATAACATTATTTCAGGCAACATAAGAGAAAACCTATTCAATAAATTTGGCATTTCGAGCAACAAATTGATAGCAAAATTTGATACTTAGTTTTAGCTTGCTGTAAGAAAACTCTTACCTTGCTTACCGAATAGTTTCATCAAATGTATTGAAATTTGTGGTTTTTGCAGAACGTGAAAGGTGAAAACATGAAAACCGAGGTGCAAATAGAATTAGCCATTGGCATATTGGTTGATTGGTGTCAAGAGCCACTAAACTAGGGTTAACTAGCATAACATTCTATATTGAAATTCTAAAGGTCATGTTTGGAGAAATAAAAATGAACCTTCCGAGATATCAAGATATAAATGATGCCAACGTATTAAATCATCATTATCTACAGAAGATAGAAGATTAGTTGTATCATATACATTTCAACTAAAGCTTTTTTATCCAGCGTTTCACGAAAAATTAACGCAACACGGTTTTGACGCCTAATGTTTGATCTATCATATTTTCTAGTATTTGGGTTAAAAAATTACTTGCAATGGAAAAATGCCTACTTTATTGGTGTGAAAAAGGAACCGAAAGCAAGCAGACGATGAAACCAAGGGTCTAAAAAGGCTGCAGCTACTAATTAATTATATTACTCATTCCTTTTCATTGCTTTGAGGTGAAGCAAAACTCCAAAAGCAAATCACATAATGCACTGAGGAGTATACGAGTACGTATGTACATTGCACCATATTTGACCTTTTTTAAAGAAAAATTAAGTATGATGGAATCCAAGAAATACATGCAAAAATGACAAGTATAATAACCGAAGGCATGCATACCAGCACTTCTTGGTACAAGAACAAAACACAATACGGAAAGTAGCAACAATTTATTAAAATTTGGGTTATAAACGTGTCTGTGGCTATTTCCATCCCTTTATTTTTTATTTTTTTCAAAAATTAAATCTAAACTTAATCCAATATTTCTACCATCAAAACCACAATTTTTTTAATAATTACAACTATTTGCCTTTTTTTTCACAAATTACAATCTATTCTGCAAATGTTTCCACTTTTTTGAAAGTGCAAATGTTTACATTTTGACTGAAACAAATATATTTGTTTAACGCTTGTTTCGATGAAAGAGGCCGTGTATTTTAAAACTTATCCAAAGGTTAACCTCAGAACTGTCAGTAACTTGAACTCAAAAAGAGTTTCAATAAATGAACATAAAGCACCATACAGCTACTAATCACTTGGTTCAAATATTACACTGCACCACAGAATGGTAAACAAGTTATAGAGTTTGCAACTACAGCTAACGCCTAGCATGAATGCTGTATATGCTCATTGGTTTATTGATTTCTGATAAGCGACCTGCATGGATATACAGATAAATCAATAAACATAAATAAACATATTTTTTTCTCGAACAAAAAAACTGTAATAATATAACATACCGAGGTTGAATTTTTCAGTAATTCTCTAATGGCCATGGTGGCATAACACGAAGAAGGAAGGGTGAACTCTAATTGTAAAGCCACTTTCTGCATTTTTGTCTCGGATATGTCAGCATTTTCAATGTTTACTGCTTTGTTATGAGCATTTCCGTTTGTGCTATCAGGCCTTGGTTTAGATATAAGGTCCAAATCAGTTTCTGCCAAGGCCACATCGCCATCTGTATATGTCAACAGTTCCCTAAAACAATAAAGAATTATAAATGCGTGCATTCAATGCCCTTTTTAGGGAGAAAAACTATGATCATCAAAATCCTGATACATAATACTTCAAGTTTTGACATGTGTATAGGACGACAACTTAATATATTTATTATGTTTTGGTAAATGCAATTAGGGCAGTTATGGTAATGGTAAATTTACCGTCGCCGTGTCAATATCAAGCAATTAATAACCGATATTGCGTTACATCAGTATACTAATGCTATCGATATGGTAACGGTAAATTTATCGTTATTATTTAGCGATGAAAAAACATCAAAACAAGTCATAATGGTAAATTTACCAATCATGTTAATTTTGTTTTTTCACTATTTAAATTAATCGTAAACATGGACACTTTTCGGTTTCTAAAAATATGTTTGTAGTATTATTTATGATGTTTTTTTTCTTTTCTTTTTTGGTTTTATTAGTTCAAAGTTTAATATTAGCAAATCCATTATTTCATATTGTTGTAAATAATTTTTGATAAATTAAGAACATTTTCTATATCAACTAAAATAAATCAAAATGTTAATATAAAATATTAATGGATTTAGTATCAGGAACAAAATATGTAATTTTTTATCACTACAAAAAATTTAATACAATAAAATATTCATATTTTATGTACTGGTAAATTTATGATTAATAGTCAATGGTTTGCCTACCAGTTTATCGATATACAAACGGTCATTTTACCAATAACAACGGCAAAGTATCGGTAGTAATTTTGACTTGTCAATATTATCTGTACAGTAATAGATTTCTTATATTGATAACGATTATCATTACCATAACAGCCCCTAAATGCAATGATTTTGCATGTTGTACAAATGTCAAACAAACAAGGAGACTATCAAAATTTGAGACATCTCTCCAATATCAAAGTACTAAAACAGAATGCAATAAAATACGGCAGGAAGTTGTGCATACCATTTATAATCAACAGGTCGCTGAAAAACGCGTCTGTAACTTCCCGTCAGTTTAGTAATTGAGAACTCCCTGTAGAGAATACAAAAGAATAGAAGAGTGAATGTTAATTTGTCAGGCGATAGGCAAGTACATATGTACAATGTGTTCGGCAACTTACTTAGCACTGTGCACGCTTTCTGTTAGCATGATGCCATCCTGTTCGATAAAATTCAAAAAAGCTTGCATGAACTTTGAATGACTTAAATCATATAATTACAAGTCACAGCATCTTATCCAAGTTCAGTATCCACGCCAAAACTCTTAAGGGTACCAAATTTCTATATATGGATGGATATGGGTGCTTATAACGTTTGAAGATAAACATAACTTGACGCGCAGCTAGGTCCGCAGAAGTACATTTTTGATGTGCATTAACAAAAAATACCAATAAATTTTCAGTGAGGGGATAAATTTGAAGGCATAACTTACAAAAAAAAAACACACACACACACCTTGACAAATCATACAATTGCAGTTGGCAAGAGCAGATGATTAACAACCAAATGATATAACTGTGTGTGTTTCTAAGGTAATTTACTGTATAACTAACTTTTCTAGATAAATCTTATTCGAAATAAAATATGCCTCTGGTTTTCGCTTCTATCGTACTGTATTGTAATATTAGAATATAGGTAACATTCAAAAACATGGAATATATACATACAAGTATAAAATTCCTGAAAAGAAATATTTAATCGATTCGCAACCATAGGATATGAACCGTACATATAACATATTTATCATTCAGTGTTCCTAGTCAGGTTGTTTCGATAAAAGTGTGTTGATATATCCGTTAAGATTAGTTTACACAACGCTCTCCATACAATGGACGGTGAATAACTTATGACCTTTTTGGACGCCAAAGGTGAAAGGGGTACGTGCTTCTGCTTGTTTAGACCAGTTACAAAATGACCCAATGGAAGTCTTCTATATTTTAAATACAACCCAGTCAACAGAGGATCACATGTGACAATGCATAGTACGGCTGTTATGGTAATGGTAAATTTACCATTACCATACCATAACCAATCCATCGGTTACCATTTTAAAGTAAAGTCGGTATACCAGCATAATCGATATGGTAACGGTAAATTTACCATTTTTTTAGGGTAAAACATCGGTAATATTTTTTCAAAACCAGCGATAATGGTAATTTATCAGTCCATTCATAATACATTGATATTCATGTAAGATGTTGTATGTGCATTTAGAAGCAAGAAAATAGTTCAATTCATTTCAGTAATTCAACTCAAATGATAATAAATACACTTCTTTTCTAGGTCCTTTATTAAACGACCCAATGAGATATAAAATGAAGCATCATTCAATGTAAAAATATATCAACTTATTATTTTTCTAGAAAAACAGTAATTTACCATTACCAGTGTAACGGTTACCAGTTTATCGGTATATCAGTCATCGATATACCGATCAATCGGTAACGGTAACAGTAAACAATTTTAGTTTACCAGTAAAAACGGTAGTGTAACGGTATTCACAAAATGTCAGCGGTAACCATTACCATACAGCCCTAATGCACAGTAATCTTTTCAAACTTGAGAGTACTGTAAATCTTACATGTTTGAACTTACGGTCTGTACTTTGACTATACTCAATTACATAATATGATGCTCGTGTTACGACCATAGTTGGATATTCGTTAAACCACTCAAAATGAAATACTACTTAACACAGAATTCGTCTTCTTCGTTGTAAAATGTTGTTATTACTGTAATTGTTAGTCAACTTAAAGTCAAAGCTTCTCTTTAGAATAAAACGGTTAATCGGTAAGTGCTATCACATTGAAACAAGGACTTTAGAATTGTATTTTTCAATCGACTACAGATATCATTGAAGTTTTTAACCATTGACCAAACTCCAAATATTTTGTAAAATAGTGATTAAAAAACATGTTCAATATATCAGTATTCAGGGCTTAGTTTTAAAAGATAAAAAAAATACAATTTCGCATAATTTATAAGCAACTAAACTCATGTCAACTATTGTGCTTCGACAAAGTCCGCATATACATAATATTTAAACATTAACAAAAGCCGAGTTCGCACTAAGGAGTCGCACATTAAGTGTTTATCAACATATTTCAGAATTTAACTTAATCAAACAAATTTATAATTGTTAAAAATTAAAATAGATAAAATTATTGTAAATGTTGTGTTAATTTATTATGGTTTATTTAATTATTTGAAACCATGAAATTAATTAAAATAATATATAAATATTATGTATTAATTTAAATAAATAAATAGGTTAAAATATATTTGAATAATTAATAACTATTATTATTTCGACCAAAATTTACATGTATGGTATAATAAAGAGGGACTGATCATAATAAGAAAATGTGGGAGCTTTGGTTCAATTTGAAAAGATATTGGGTAAAAAGTTTATCAACGGGAAAGACGTGCAAAAAAAGGTGAAAATATTTCAAATATTTCTTAGCCTTTTGAAGACTATAAACACCACACATTATTCCTTGTTCTTGTCATACGATTCCATGATAAAGCTCTAGCTTTCATTAGAGAAATTTGAAGTCTATAAGTCAACCTTGCAAGTCAAGCTATGAGAATTAAGAAGAAAATATGTTTTTGAAGCATTATACTATTTTACTGATATAAATATTTAATATATATACACATTTTGAATATAAACAAACCTATTCAAGCGAATAAAATTAACTATAAATTCACACACGCATTAAAAGTACACTCCATTCAGGAAAAATATTCAGAAAATCCTTATATGTGTGCACACACACATGTATATATTATACATATTTATTTATAATAATCAATTATTTATTTGATTAAGTAAATTATGTGTTAATTTAATTTCAAATTCGAACCTATATATTTGGATATTGGTTCTTCAAACCAGAGAGCGGACGAATTGTGCTCCATCGGGATTAATGATAATGCGATCCGAAGAGATCTAAACTTAACTTTAGGATTTGAACGTCTTATATAATTTGATAATTATTATTGAATGCTTAATGAATGTCATTGTCTCAATTCGGTTGAACTTACTTATAATGGAATGCTACACAATACTAGACGATTTATAAATAATGCTCTAATCAGAGGCAATGCACCACTACAATTAATGATGCATGATAGCATGATATCTGATTAAACTAAGGTAGTTAAATCCCGGAAGAACGTGGGGCGATATTGGTACTGATATATGATAAGTTAATTCTAAGTGAATGCAGGATGACCTTGATTTATGATGTGGTATGTTAATTCCAAGTGAATGCGGAATGAACTATAATTTATGACTAATACTTAAGCAAGGGTTCGAGCCCCTAACGACGATGGTCTAAAATGACCATTGATTTGCAGGTAAATCCAAAGGAACTAGATGGTTCGCCATGATTTGAATCAATGGATGGTTGAAGAGCGCAACTGATGACAATTTGTCGGTCTCGATACTTCTTCGCGAGTAAATTTTCCAGTCTAGGAACAAACTCAAACAGATGAACTGGACTGCAAAACGATAAATAAATGAGTCAAGAAGCATGAAAGATGTCAAGATTGAAGAAACTAAAGATTTGACTAAGTTCCAAAAATACATGATTTGATTGGTACCGTACATAATTTGGTAGGTATCGACATGATTTGGTTATTAAACTGGCAACTTTTAAGTGAATCTGAACGTCGAAACGAAGACGAAATAGATCAAGAACTTAGAGATATGCTTAGAAGAAATTTAAAGTCAAAAATGAGAAGTCGATTTCAATCGGCACTGATCAGAATTGTGATTGGTACCGACATGATTCTTGAAGTGTAGTCGTACTCGTGGAAGTTGAAGAAGATATATATGATGGGGAATGTTCTGGCACCGAGTGAATTTGATTGGTACCAATCATAATTATGATCGATACCAATATGAGTTGAGTGTTCCAGAATGAATCGTTTGTCTTCCTGCTTTCTCAGATCTAAACTCTTATATGATATTTCATGATCTAGCAACTATGGTGGATGTTTTCGATTACAAATAGAAGACTTAAAGTAACGTTGAGGAGACTTGGGAATCATTCTCTCTTCATCTCTTAGAAACTCTAGCAAATCAGAGATCTACTTGATTGTGGTTGGAATTTGATTATAAAAATTGTATTCCAAAGAGAAAACTTCAGTAAAAAGGAATTAAATGGATGTAGGCCAAAGTATTTGCCGAACTACCATGAAAATTATGTGTTTGATCCTTTTCTTTTGATTTTCTTCACTGTTACCTTTGTTTAATTCAAATCTAATTGATATTGAAGTGTTGTATCAATTTTTGGCGCAACAGATATGTATATTTGAAGAAAAAAATAACTTTTCCTTTATGCCGATGCTATATGATAATGAAATTATTTTTTAATCCAAAATTTGAATTTAAATTTAAAGCTCGTTTTATATTATAGAATTATAAAAAAAATTAATTTTTGGGCTAAGCCTATATAACAATTTAATAAAATAATCATTGGCCAAGCCGAATTAATATATTTTAAAAACTAAAATAACATAAATATGTATATGTATACTTATAAATCTATTTTATAAAATATTTAAATTCATTAAAATTATATTATGGTCAAAGCTTAGAGTATATTAAAATATGTTTTATACAAAATAATAAATATATTATGCGAATATAAATGTCAATGACTGTATTCGTATATGTGTGTGACAATACATCTATTATCTAGTTATTGAATGTTTATGTTCCCGGTGACAAAATATGCTTAGAGTATATTAATATATGTTTTATACAAAATAATAAATATATTATGCGATTATAAATGTCAATAATTGTATTCGTATATGTGTGTGAGATGGTACATCTATTATCTAGGTTATTGAATGTTTATATTCCCGATGACATCCTTGTGATATTAAGATTACATGTAAACATATAATGTTCAATATTAATTGTAACATAAAATATAATCAAAATAAAATTAGTTCCCAAAATATTCAATATATCGAATTAACATTAAATATGATTTAAAACTATTTGTGATAGCAAAAGTTATATATCTTGTATTATAGTTTACGAAAGATTATCTTGAAATTTGACCATTTTATCCCCATTTTCTAATGCATCTGATTCAACGGTGACGTCATAGAAAATAAAAATCTTTCGCATAAACGATAGGATTGAACTCGTAACTTTATAATAGTCATAAGTGTAATTAGGAAGTTTATGTTTACACCAAACAACCATGACAGTAAAGATATTACAATTATTAATAAAGATTTGTTCTTATGCCATTAAAGATCATTTTGACAAAAAAACGAAATCATTCCAAATTTCTAGTATATTCAAAATGTTAAATTAATACCAACAGTTTAACATGTATTTTTAACTATTTTAAATCATTAAATTTAATATAATTATTAAACAAAAATGGTTAGAAATAAAAATTTAATGATTTATTAATGCAAAATTCATTTAATGATTTATTAATTTTTGTGAAAATGAAAAATTGTGAAAATGAAAAATGGTATTAGAACATATCTACAAAATTCATTTCAAAATTGTGCAACTCAAAATTTGATGTAGCAAAAGGGATGTAGCATAGGTTGTATAGCCGATCATAGCTCTCCCTCTCCCTCTCCCTTTCCCCACACACGCGGGGGGGGGGGGGGGGAGGGGGGAGGAGGGAGCATGCTAGGTTAATCTAGCACTTACTTGCGCTTGCGAGCGCACACAATACATACATACATACACATATATGTGTGTGCGTGTGCGCGCTTGCGCATATATATACATATAGCAAGGTTTTAAATCTCCTTCATCTCACCTAAGATATTAGCTCGAGATTTTCTTCAAAATTCGAGATTTGACAGGTTGGTTGGTTATCAAAGTTATAAATCTCCTTCATTTCAACCGAGATATCAGCCTAAGATTTTCTTCAAAATTCGAGATTTGAAACAATGATATATAGAGAGACCGAGAGAGAGAGAGAGCATGCCAGGTTATATGGTTCCAACAAAATCTAGCACTCATTTGCACGTACAAGTAGATCATCGGATCCATGTAATCACTGACTATACTAACTTGAACATGTCGTCGATTTTTGCCATGCCAACGTCATTGCAAACCAATGTATTAAAGATTTGCTCAAGGGTTATTCTGGATCGATGATTATCCATAACTAAATAACGGTACGTTGAATCATCGATCCAATATCAAATTAAGGGGTCTATTGGCTTTATGTATTCTATGATCATATTTTACAAGAAGCCTGTAATGAAGCCATTGTCAGTTATATTTATACTGTATAGCAGTATACCCCAAGACTACTAAGTACTACCTTTTCTGCAAGATTGTGAAATACTTCAGTTACATCATTCTCTGGATACCGAATTCTTGAACTGCATTTAGAAGAAAACCACAATAAGATACATCCAATTGAGAATTGATTATCAACGAATAGAAAAGGACTCCATACCCAGGCAAAGGAAGAACAACATCTTCAAACGAGTAATCACCTGAAGATAGGTCTTCAAAAGTTACAACCTGATGTACAGCAGCATGCATTAAAAATCTCACAGAAGAACATATGGACTTAATTATGTATAGAACATAATAGCATTATTTTTATGATAAAAAGTGTTAATAGAACATGCATCATTTACACCTTAACAGGCTGAACTTTTTCTTCAGTCACAGATGCTTCAGGTATGTCAGGTAGACCAGTGTTGTTATATTCATCATCACCATCATCTTCTGTTTCAACATTGTTATCATCGGTTGCTTTTACAATAGAACCTTCTTTACACGGTACAAGGTCTCCTATTACGACCTGGCCAATGCCTGTGTTTATAACATGATTGTCAGTTACAAAAAATGAGAAAGATGCAGCACTGTAACTATCCTCCACAGAGTATGCAATCTACATAATGGAAGAGGGATCCATGCATTATACATATACAAAGAATGATTATGATTGTACTCTACAAGAAAAGTATCCACCCATCACAAGAGAGAACTGCTTAACATAACGGAGTAAGTACAAACAGTATTTACACTTGTGAAAAAGGCACATAACACATCAACTCTAGCAATGTACAATATTACAATCATGGATAATAGATCAGAACAAACTGCTATGTTTGTGTGCAGATAATATGCAACTATGTATGATAAACAATAAATGTATTCAGTGAAGACTATTTTCCCAATAAAACGCTAGTTCAGAAACACACCGTATTTTCTAACTCTCACACTTGCTGCATGGTTCCACAAGAAACTTTGATAGCTGTGAACATACCTAATAACATAAGAAAGGGATTGTCATTTATAAGAAATAAGCAAATAAAATATATGGAACTTCCAGTCTTTCACTTGCACAAATTACACAAATGATCTATTTTTTGCACTTTGGTGGTACTTTATAATGGAAACTTTAAAGTTCAAACCAGAAACAATATAATTGGAAAAGTAGCCCTTCTATTCCACAGTAACCAATTTATAACAAAGAAAACGGAAGGATGAAAAAAACAATATGACAGTACAATCAAGATCAAAATTATTGAAGTTAATTTAAATAGAGATGACAGTTTAATTTGATTAAAGATTATCATATACTATACATAAATATTTATTTATTTTCCCCTCTCGTACAACTCAGAATTAGGTTCAGAATGATGACCAAAAAACAGAAACCAAAGAAATATTGCACTAATGCTCTCATTTATGACGTAATGCCAAGTGTGGAATTTCGTTCCCATTTTTAAGTCATTCCTTGGAACAAAGAGTACAAAAATCAAGTCTGTATTACCATCTACTATAAATCAACGTGGCAATCTATTATTTCAGTACCAACTTCATTGATTAAATACTAAAGAAGTGCATCGCCAACTGTAAGCAATGATTTACGTTGTATAACATACCCAAACATGACGATTTCGAAAATATTAGTAATTCAAGCACAGTCATCAGTAAACGCTTCACTCCTGACACTGAATTGAAATGGACGTTGTAAGAGTTACTAAATCAAAAACAGGATATCCAAGTCCAATGTCAAAAACCAGAAGCGATATTTGTTGGATGAATTTAGTGTCTTATATTTGCATTATACATGTAGAAGTGATATGCAATTTATATGCAACAGCCATTAAACATGCAAATTACCATGCAATGCATTCTAGGAACACTTACATCATTCTAAGAGTCCTAGGTATCGCTTTCAAAGCTTGGAGATAGTTTCCAGGACATTTCTTTAAACATTGAAGCTGGTAGAAGAAAATAAACATTGAAGCTTGGAGATAGTTTCACGGCCAACGTGTAAAAATATTTCAGATTCTGGATGCTTTGATAGAGGTATAAGTAAAATAATAATAATTGTTCTGTCAAGTATATCAAAAATGAATAACAGGAGCTATATTACAGTATCAGATAGACATCTTAAAGTGCACAAAAAAAACACTGATTAAACTGGACATAAGTACGCATTTTCGGTGTTATCCACATGAAACTTACTACAGCTTTCTCTGCAACCAAATAGCGGGGGAAGTGCTTTAAAGCAGCATCAATATCACCAGTTTCTTTATAGTGTTCTCGCACTTCCCTAATGGCATCACGCTGTTTAACTAAGTTATGGAGACAACCTCATAGAGAAAAATATAGTGCATAAGCATAAGATGGTTGCAACTACCAACACAATTAATAATTCTATTATTTAGGATATCAGCATCTCGTGGATCAAGAATAAGCTCTACCGCACTCTTCCACTCTCCTCTCAGCAAAGCTGCACCTATAAGATGGGTTGGAACAGATCCACTTCCAAAACGCTGAAAAATTAGAAAAGATATTGCAGTTTTGACATTACAATTATAGCATGTTCATAGATAGACAAGCATTATTAGATTTAGGTAGCCAAATACGAAATTCTGATATAAATTTACCTGCAAGCCATAATAATTAATAAAACCATCTTTTCCCAAGCCGGTAGCAGCAGCTTTCACAATATCTAAAGAATCGGCAATGACGTTCCTGGCAAGTACTCATATAAATGATGGGTATGATCAAGAAATGAAGAAATGCATCAAGGTAACCATTGCACAGGAACAAAACAGTAATTGTGAATACCTTAAGGTAATTGTGAATCGGTTTCCAAAGAGCTGTCCAAGTGCGAGCCCTTCCTTCACATAGCTATACAAAAATTAAATTAACTGTGTGAACTAATGTTTTATCAATGATTTTGATAAAGATAACTACGTGGTGCTCACTAAAAATCCCCAACTTTTATGCCAAATAACCGATTGTTTAAAGCAGCTAGTCTTTTTGCATGCACTTTGAATATAGTCACCTGTAGAACAAATTACAATTAGATATATTCCTAATGTAACACAAATAGTGATAATTTTATAACGTATATTAAAGCATGCAATATTTAGATCCAATTTTATATGTAAACTACTCCGATATTATACAGAAGGGTCTTTATTCATAAGGTTTAACGGCACACAGGGTTTAATGACATGCGAGGGGTTTAACGGCACGAGCACGTGCTGCACACGCAAAATAAAATGATTAGAACATATGACAACTTTCTTTACGTGGAAGATAAAATGATTTATACAAACGGTAAACAAATTAATTATTAAAAAATAATACCAATACACACACACACACACACAGAGATGATGATGACGATAGATAGATAGATATCCTACACATCAAAAGAAAATTAAATAGTATAAAGGACACGAACCTTACGTATGAAAAGACGTACCAACAGCACAAGCTCTTAGCATGAAAGATAAAATGTTAGAACTTGAAAATTGGAAGTTTAAATGTCAATTGTTAACGTGGTAACATCAGTAAATGTCAAACATGTACAAATATCTATATATGTGTATAAGGTAGTTCAACACATATTAAATATTGTTGTCAGAATTGTTTGCTCTCCTTTTTCCAGGTTTGACACAAATGTTAATAGCAAGATGATTATATATATAAAAAAAAGCTGAAAACGCTTCAAAATAATATTTTGGCCTAACTGAGAATGCTAATCAAACTACAAAAAATTTAGGCTATTGTTCATTAAATTTAGCTATACTATTCGCCAAAGTAAAATCTAATTTAACTGAAAATGGTTTACAAAGAGATTGAAAGGTATGCCAATATTTTCTACTTGGCCGCGGATGCTTTTGCACATGTAATGTACAAGTGGAGTGTCAAAAAAGTTCTTTGAACAAAACACATATTTTGTTGAAAACTAGCAACTGATCATATTTTATCTGATAAAAAATTGACAAAAATATATGGTTCAAAATTTTGCAATATTGAATTCTAGAATTCTAAAAACACACACACACACAAATACACACATTTTCAGCCTTCAGTTGAAAAAATATTTTTTAACCAAAAAATAGTTATTAAGTTCAAGAAGAAATTTGGGTATCAAAATAAAATGTTACTTAACAAATTAATTTAATATATTATTAGATGAAATTTCCTTCATCTTCAAATATTTATAAAAGTAAATGTTTCCAGAAAGTGGGCTAAAACTATACGAATCGAAATAAAAGTGTCATTAGAGATAAAACTAATGACATCATCTCCACATCATGGTAAAGGCATTTCGAGAAGTTTGCAGTCGAACCAAAAAATTGTGAACCAATTTCAGCTATTATTACTATTCTATTATATGTGTGTGTGTGTGTGTATTATATGTACACACACACATACATATAAGAGATGCTTTCAAATATATTACAACTAACCACATATTCTCACTGATTCAATACAAGTTATAATACGTTTGAATTTTAAGGTGTTCAGCATGTAATGTCATATAGTTTAGTATTTAAAGTGCTGAAGAAACAATTTTTTTTATAGCTTGTCAGTATTAACATTATTTTACAAAGGCAGAGAATAAGGTGAGTACTGAAACAGACTGTACCCTCTGAGTAGTAACAGCTCGTTTATCCTTTGTACCAGAGAACCCAAAAGAGCGTTGCTGTCAATCAATATGACCATAATGTATCCAAGAAAAACCATATTAGTATACAAGCAATACCTTATGAAGAGAATACGAGTAAGACATTGAATATCAATAAATAAGTTACCTGGACTCCTAGCATCTTTGCAATTATTCCTAAAGCTTCTTGTGTATCCTTGTTTTCTTTGCAAAGATTAAACCTGTAAAAGATCAACATGAATTATTCCTAAAGCTTCTTGTGAAGGAAAGCACGGAAGGAGGAAAAATCCACTTCAGGAGAAATGCGCACACATGCTGCTGGGATGTACATTTGTGTGCATGCCTGCAAGTGCACGGCACACGCATTTACATGTATATATAAGCATGTATGTATGTACAGAAGACATACACACAAGGAGAAATGGCTTTCTTCCAATTATGGAGGATTTTGCAACATGTATTATTAAAAAGAAGCTTTGTGAAGAAGTGTGCTTTACTTTTTTGTTATCACGGCAATAAGACTTGATCTCGGTACTCTTGGCTTCAAATTCAAATGCATTCCCACTAGGCTAGCGTACTTCAACATTTTATCAGACATATTTTACTCATCGTTGTTCAGGTATCTTGATCTTAATGCATGATAATATGAGCCATCCCTCCCTCCTTCCCTTTCTCTCTCTGGACACACACCCACACACACAGAGACAGACGCACATGCAGATGCACGTAGGTGGGCACATGTGCACACGCGCAAGCGCACGCGCACACACACACATGCATGTACATACACACAGACATACATGTATATATATAGAGAGAGGGGGGGAGAGACAAAAAAAATACACACATTTAAACACATGCACATATGCATGCGCGCTCACGCGCACATACACATGTCATACACTTTTGGTTCATATATAAAATGGTTTTGTTACGGTAATGGATGATTTTGCAACGTGAATTATTAAATCAAGGGACTTCATGTACATATGTGCACTCTTACTTTTCTATTATCGTGGCAATAGATTTGGATCTCAGTGGCGTTGGCTTCAAATCCAAAGGCATCCCCACTAGGCCAGTGTACCTCAACACGTGCATATAGTGTGTAATTGTGTGTTACACAAACATTTTGTGTGCTTTTTCGTACCTTCACAAAATCACTTTATTACTGCTTATGGATGATTCTGTGGTTCTCAAAGATAAATCAATCCATAATCCCATGCTTTATTACACATTTTAACTCACCCTTGTTCAGGTAACATGAACTTAAACCATGATAATATGGGTAACAAATACAGTGAAATCAGCGCTGTAAATAGCTTGAATGGAAGGCTTGATTTATTGTAACTGTCTACATATGCATATATCCATCTATATGCAGAACATACAGACAATTTGTGTGTGGCACCGTACATTCTACCTGAAAAATAATGTACTAAAATACCCTCACCCCCTCCCCAGGGACGTAACTAGCCTATGGGTCAGGTGGGCAACCGCCCATCCCAATCCCAAGAAAAAGAAAATTTAAAAGAATAAATAAAGAGCTATATTTCATCCTAAACCCCTACCACATGCACATACTATAAGTATAGAAAAGGTTTTGAAGTGATTGCACATTAAAACTAGATTGGTGCTGAGTATTGCTTCTTCTATGTTTGGAAG
This sequence comes from Allium cepa, assembly GCA_030765085.1. NCBI lineage: Eukaryota > Viridiplantae > Streptophyta > Magnoliopsida > Asparagales > Amaryllidaceae > Allium > Allium cepa. Next base: position 419,453,588 of record CM060945.1, read on the forward strand.
TGAATGCACTTTAAAACTAGACAGGTTTATACTAATTTTTCTCTACTATAACTCTGACATAACTACATAATTAAAAGTTAGTGTTAATTTATTTTCACTATTCTATGATGAAACCATCTTTATAATGAGAACAAACATCATCCCTCAATACGATGCATTATAGTTTGTTTGAAAAAAAAACCACAAGATGATATAGAATGAAAAATTGCTAAAAAAAATTAAGCATGAAGCTATGGATTGATCTCCAAGAATTTCACTAAGCGCAATTTGAATGGAGTACTTATCATTTAGTCATCAATGTTTACTCATATGGAAGTTTGTCAAAATTATTCATATTGATGCAATTTATATAGACTCAGTATTATCATTCTTGGTAATTATTATGTGTAAATGTGCCAAATCCTAAAGCAAATTAGTTAAATCTTTTTTTTTCATGAAATGTTTTTGACATCTACGTAGTTATGCCCACCGCAAAGCAAAATTCTGGTTACGTCACTGCCCATCCCTCTCCCCCCCCCCCCCCCAAAAAAAACAACAAAAAACAGAATCCTGCTGTAACATAGCCGCCAGTTAAGGAACATTTACATTCTTTTTAGATAAGTGAATCCCATGCTCAAGTTCACTGTAAAATACACACACACACACATCGCATAAATGGCACAGTTTAACAAAATGATATATCTACAGTTTCCTATCAAGATGTGGAATTCAAGACAAACCAGGTTGTTTTGAGCATAATCATAGCACCATCAGTCAATGCATTTTGCTACTGCTAATGTGACATCAGGCTGAACATAGGAGCATTTATCACAATTGCAAGCCCAAGGTTAATAGCATTTAATTTCAATTTGTCAAAAAAAAGGGACCTGTGGCCATATATACTAAAACAACATTAAAGTGATTGAATGTAAACAAAGAGAGCTACTAACCTTACAAATTTTCCAAGATGATCTGGCCAACTGTCTGATCCTCTACTGTCGAATGGCCTATTAGCTTTCGGATTTCCCATATTTTTTCGTTTCTTGCCCCTTTTACCCCTTCCATCCGCTTCTGAATTTAACCTCACTCTAATACTTTTCAAAGACTCCTTTGACTCTTCAACCGTGTCCGTAACGAAAAACTTGAAATATTTCTTGAAAAAATTGTGAACTTCCTAAGATATTAAAAATATCAGTACAAACATCGTCAAGGTTCTACGAAATTAGCATAGTGTGTCGTTTCCTTACACAAGCATAGAAACACTGCAAATTACATGGCTGAAAACCATTAACTCACATGTAATAAAATATACGTTACTGGACATACAAACGGCAACCCACAAATGTTTTTTTTTTCCAAAAGTTTTCATGTTAAATTTGTAATTACATTTGAAGAAAATGCAAATGGTTAGTGAATATGAGAAGCATATAACTAAGGTAAGTTGGTTAAGATCAAAGTTCTAGAAAATGCAAAGCCGTATAGCTTGTGCTCCCAAGGCCTCGAGCCATTGAGGCTACATATCAAAGAATTAAATATAGAGTAATAAACGAACATTAAATATTCAAAGTGAGTCCAAAAAAAATCGATAACTTATCAAATGTCTCATTTAAAAACTTCGAAACTTATATATCATTTGTTAGTACATACATAAACACACGAGCAATTTATTTTAAATAAATAATTAACCTATACACAATTCCATTTAAAGGCAAACAATAACAAGCTATAACAAAAACAAAAACATTCAATTCTAAGTTGAATCACAAACTATTACATCTAACTTAAGGTACAACAAAATAATAAAATAAACACACTATTATGAGCAGCAGATAAGTTAATGTTTTATTTTATTTTCATCTTCTTCTATGATTCTCTCCTTTTGTTTAAAAAAAGAAAAAGAAATTTCAATTGAAATCAAAAACCGATTTCAATTTAGAAATCGTTTCTTATTTAGGAACTGATTTTGAAATTGATTACTAAGTAGATTTCAAAGAAGAAGAAAATTGCTGGTGTTTTCTTGATTTAGAAATCGATTCTTATTTAGGAACATGAACAATGTTGCCCAGGCATGTGCGTATGCGCCAAAAAGCGCAAGACGCACCTGGTGGATTTTTTTTGAGAATCAAGGCATAGGTGATCGTCGAAGCAACAAAAAAGCCCTAAAGCGCACAAGGCACAAAGTTATAAAAAAGCTCTTTTATTGTAACTACTCTAGTATATATAAAAGACAATGTGACTCTTTGAATACTCATTCAATCTAAACTCATATACTCAACACTTGTTGATTTGAGGAAACAATTTACAATTATTCCATTCAATTCCTTTCTATTCTCTGTCTTTTTATCTATCTACTTTATGTTACTATTCATTTCAATTTCTATAAATTCCCAGCATGCGTGGATGACACGTAGAGTATTTTTTTATTACCTCTTTTCACATTTATCAAAGCAAGACTTAGTCCCTTCGCATTCAAGAACTTTTCACTTATTACATCAAACCTAACTCCAAATCGACATACCATAATTCTCTTTTACAACATTTTGGGAAGATGGAATTACTTGGTTGACCGTGTAATGCTCAAACAAGCATCAGATTGTTAATCGTAGGCAATCCATTTGCTTTCAGCAGCTGCCTACCGCTGCGATCATTTGTTACTACTGATGGGCAGGTCATTTGATAAATTTCCTACCCCTTATTTTTTTTTTATACTTTTTTGTCCTATTTCTGTGATTACGTTGCCTGATTTCAAAGTGGATTCATTTGTTTCAAAGTACTTGAAAGCGTTTTGGTGAGAAAAGAAACCTCTTCTTATCCGATTTTGATGTTTGTCATCACACTTTCCCTCTGATAGTTCTCGATTCCAGCATTTATTTGCTGTTTCAAATAAAAAATGATTCAACTACATTAGCATATCTACCAACTTTCTATTTTGATATGTAATTTCGATCTAATTGTTGGCAATGTAATTACTTCAAGTGTAGATTGCCAGAAAACAATCGCCTTAATTTTTTATTAGGTTTGCACCTATATTTCAAGAAAAATAAAAATAAAAATAAATCCACCTTTAAACCTAAACAATTATATTATTATTTTCATGTGTAAAAGGATGACATACTAGGTATCTTCAAATTGAATTCAAAATAATTATTATGCTTGAAGATGTGTGTTGTGACGAAAACACCATTGAATTTATAACATTGACTCACAAATATATTTGCATCTATGTTTCAAGAACGCCTTTAAACCTAAATACTTTTTTTCCATGCATAAAATTATCTGCAGATGGATGGTATACTAGGTAGCTCCTAATTGAATTCAAACTAATTATTATGCTTGAAGGTGTTGCATGTTGTGATGAAAACAACATTGAATTTATAACAATGACTCGCAAATATGTACATGATAATGAACAAAATGAACCATTATTTTATGCATCGTTTGAGTATTTTCACTTATGCTAGGCTGATTTGAAAGAAATTCACATATAGGGGATTGAAGATCATAAAAAAATCTTACCCAAGTGTGCATTTTTAAATCTATGTTATAAAATTTTAAGTTCTGAAATGATAAGGAAGTTAAAATCCATTTGCATTATGTATGAATATATTATTTCAGCCTTTTTTAATGTACAAAATCCTTTTTAGATCTACTCTGATCTCCAGAAGGTTTGTAAATATACACAGGATGTTATAAATTCTTGTTTGTCTATTGTTTGAAATGCATAAAAAGTGCATCTGTTTCATATTTTACAGGATGGTAGCAATAATCAATATACTGAAAGCCTTAAAGAAAATAGATAGTTTCTTTCAAATCGAATATTTAACGAATGTTAGTGATGTTGACCTTTTTGTTATATCTAAAGCTTTAAGCATTATTGAAATTAGTGATATTTATATTATACCTATGTTTCTACAATTTAATTTTTCCCAAATGTGCTTTTTTTATCTATATTATAATTTTTTAATTTCGAAACAATTGGAAGTTAAAATCCATGAGCATTTGGTCTGAATATATCATCATAGCCTTCTTTAATGTATGGAACCATGTTTAAATCTACACAGATGTATAGGCTGTTCTTTGAATGTGCATAGTATGTTCTAAATTCTCATTAGATTATTGTTCGAAATCCATAAAAAGGTGAATCTATATTACATTTTACTGAATGACAGTAATAACAAATAAATTGAAAGCTTTGAACAAAGCTATTAGTTTCTTTAGAATTGAATATTTAATAAATGTTAGTAATGCTGACTTTTCTGTTATATCTGACGGTTTGAACAATTTTGAGATCAGAGATATTTATATTACACCTATGCCTCTTAAAATATTCTTTCCATGTCGAAAGCTAAAAAGTTCCAATATTTTTGGGCATAAAAAGCTTTTCTTCTACATGACAAGTGACATAGCCCTAAATTAAATTTAAACTTACAGTTATGGTTGGAGATGTTTTCGTGATGAAAACAGCAGTGAATTTTGAGCATCGACTTTCAATTTCGTACATGCTTACGGACAATATAAATTATTATATCATGTGTTTGCTGATTATTTTTGCTATAAAATTTAAGTTATCAAACGATTAGGAAATTAACTATATATTTTTTTTCCATTTGCTTTAAATACATTACCTTATCTATTTTAAATGTACAGAACTCTTTTTAAAATACACATGAATTTACAAATAATTTTTTAAATGTGCATAGGGTATTCTGATTTCCCATTACGTATTACTCTGCTGCTTGAAACTCATAAAAAGGTGCAGCTATTTTAGGTTTAACCCTGGTAGTAACAATGGATATATTAAAGGCTTTGAAGAAAACGATTAGTTTAGTTTGTTCAGACTATTCTATAGTTAGTAACGTTGAGTTTTCTTACATCTACACATGTTCTAAACTACTTTCTAAACCTATGTGTTAACCCGATGGTAGTAATAATGAATATATTGAAGGCTTTGAAGAAAATGATTAGTTTATTTTGTTTAGAATATGTTATGGCTAGTGATGTTGACTTTCTTTTAACATCTAAACATGTTCTAAACTACTTTCTAAACCTATTTATTAATGGTTTTGACATTTTTATTAACAGTTGGCTTAGAAGCGCAATCTTTTGGTCCGATCGTGAACTTTCCAAAATACCCATATATATACCTTTTAGAATATTAAATTTTTATTTCATATGATTTTCCCAATAAATTAGAAGATAAAATCTCCCTACAATTACTTTAAACATTCAAATGTAATTATAATTAGACTTCAGAGAACGAGTCAAATATATATATAGCTGCATTAGAATAAGTAATGCAAGATCTTTCTAGAGAAATCAACCAATCGATAAATCTTTATTAATCTTTAAAATAAAAACACAATTTTTTGGTCCAACCGTGAAATTTCAAAAATGTCCTTCCATGCAAACAAGAGGTCATGAATTCGAATCTCACTGTGAACAAATATTAACATTTATTTTCAAATGAAAATTTTAAACATAAACAATGTTACAAGTTCAAACTCTATTTCAACAAAAAAATTACATTTTTCTTTATGTTTTTCAGTTTTTTTATCAAACTACACAGAACTTTCAGATTTAATAAAGAGCTTATATGCACGTGCATTGCACGTGCCAAAATATATATACTAACAGACATACGCACATACACATGCACAAATATAATTGTTAGATATAATCTTTATTGATAATTGAAATAGAAACGTAATCTTTTGATCCGACCGTTAAATTTAAAAAATTATACATGATTTCAATGCAAAATGTGATTAAATATTTGTGCTTTTTATAAATGTGAAAACATATGCAATTTGCAGAAAAACAACTCACGTGCGAAGCTCACGCGCGAAGTGCGTGTCGTAACGCTCGTTTAACATAACATGCATACCCTTCTATAAGTTATCGATTCCAGAATTAATTCGGTGTTTCGAATAAAAATTTATTCAACTACGTAACCTCATTTACTAAACTTTCTATATTGCTTTACAATTTTGATATAACTTTTCCTGCTATGACTATGAGCTAATTATTTCGGATGTAGATTGCCAGAAAAAATCATCTTGACTTTATTATTAGGTATGCACCTATGTGTCCAAAATCTAATTTTTCCATCATTGAACTAGAAGAGTTTAATATTTTGTGCGAGTAAAAATCTCTAACTTTTCACAGAGGCATGGCATATGACATAGTGAAGCTGCCAAGATAAATTGAGGTCGATCAGAATATTAAGTAGTAGTTTAACTACTCAATCAAAGTTGAAAACATAAATGCTTTTTATGCTTTTATTTTATCACTACATATAAACATACAAATATTTGTTAACCCACCTTCGGTTGATGGTGCTCAGGCTTGGGACACGGCGGTCTTTAATTCAAAGAGATATTGACTAAACCATTGTGTGAGTTCTCGGTCGGAACATCGGGATTCCGGCTGTCCCGGTTCGGTTTCAACCTGAAACAAAACGAAACAGGGCCAAAATCTCAGTTCCGGCCAAAAACCTCTCCTTTTTTTTTGAAAACTAAAGAACAAAGGAGCAAGAAGAAACCAGAAGAAAGAAAAAGAACAAATCACAAAAACCCATGAATTCAACAAAATAAAACGTACAAAATTACCTCGATGCAATTTTGATTTGCGTCTTTACATAAACTGAATTCGAGTTTCATTTTGAAATTAATTCTTTAGCAATCTCAAAATCTCAATTCTTCTTCAAACGTCGCAATTAAATCTCACAGCGGCACAAGATGTAAACCTTAATTTGAGAGCGGCAAAAGGAAATAAGAGTCTGAAGTTTCTAAAACTGAAAAGGCTTTGTTAATATTTGGACTTGGGCTGGGCTTTTAAATAATATATGTGAGGTTGAGTGATAACTGTGTGTGTTGTAGGCTGGTTGGATTATTAGTCTAAATTTTGTTGATCTTGTTTTATTAATGGGCTGGTCTGGGCTATGGGCTAATAGCGTAGAATTTAAGCCTATTGAGGTTTGTTTTAAGTAAAAAAAAAAATTGAAAAGTTTTACTAATTTGGGATAAAATTTAAGTTAATCTACGTTGATTTAGAAAATTAAGTTAATTTGGACCGAAACTAAAATCAAAACTGAAACTTACGAAATTTTAGAAACTGATCGAAACTCTGAAAAAATCAACTGAACAAAACCGAGACCGAAACCGAGTTTTCAAACCTTGTACAAAACTATACCAATGTGATAGCTGCTAACCATATTATGACAACAATGGTTAGCAGTCAAAACATAAGGTATGCTATAAATAGCATTTTTTGCAAAGTTCATAAATTAGCAGTCATATCAGATACCCGTATAGCACTCACTATAACAATGACAGGTCACCCTAGGTTTAAATGAATTCAGACCACTTCTACAATCGACACAGAGAGCATCAAGAATTTAGCATACAATCTCAACTTCGATCATAAGGTAACGACTATGCCCACATATATTTGGTGCATATGGCAACCTACATATTGTAGATTAGCGTAATTATGTCGTAAATAATACCCAGGATAATAACTTTACATTGACCTAGCATTAAATTCAATTATAAAGGGAACCCACGTCCTTCCTAGGGTTAGTTGTAATTCATCTCTAAAGACTGTAAAAGTAAGGAAAACAAAATTGTAACAACGTTACGTATCATTTTTTCTCCTATTTTTTTCCACGCCTATTTATTAAAAATGTTTAACAAGTTTCCTTCACCAATCTTTAAAAAAAAAGCAAAACAAATAGTTTATCATGTTTGCAAAAGGAAAAATGTACAAGAAATACTACTACCTTCACTGCTGCACTTTATTTATGCATTATAGTTGAAGCCTTAATGCTATGTATTAAATAGATTGATTTCCAGTTGCAGTTTTATATAACATAAGAACCACGCACAATATTTTGTACACTCAGGTAGCACTTTTTTTAAAATCATACACCTAAAATTTTCTGAACAACACTTGGTGCGGTATATATTTATATATTTTTTCACCGTATGATTAATAAATAAAAATCAATGTACTGCTAGATTTGGATATTTCCAAATGATTGCACATGCTTATAATTAACCTAAGGTATATTTAAGCCAATGTTAGGGTTTTTGACACAAAATTTATATGAGTAAATTATTGAGTGATCTGGATATAAAATATTATCATAACATGTCCTAACTCCTAAATTATACATTTGTACTGATAAAAAAAAGAACAATTTTTTATGCATTTGGAAAACACAATCATAATTGGTTTTCTATAATTTTGCACCCTTAGTTTTTTCACTTAGTCAAGTTTAAATATTCATACAATCAAGTATGCGATCATCCTACATAAACTATTAGGGACATTACCACAACTCATAAATTGCTAATCAAAATCTAAATCATGTTCATACAGTAATCTAATCTAACTATTAGTGACATTGTCGTGTTCATCCTACAATCAAGGGAATGCCTTTGTCAAATCTAAATGAATATCTATGTGATTTGTAAACTGTTGCTCATTTACCTTTGTTCATTTTGATGAACAAATATATCCAGATTAGCAGCACAAAGTGTTGATAAATATTTCCTTTGTTCAAATTTTGGAGCATACAGAGTTATATAAGATTGCCAAAATTCAGATGAATAAAGCGTTGACCATGGTACATGGTTTATACGGATTGCAAAAAGTTTCAGGAATTGTAACATCAAGTTTGTTTATGCACAGGTCATAAATATTACATTCGATTCATGTACAAGATTTTGTCCAAAAGTTAGTTGTCAATTCAAAAGAGGGTGCCCTGTACAACTAAGTAAAGGTTAAACCCTACTAAAATTTTGGATACATTGCATGATATTATATAGACTATTTATTCTACAGTCAGCAAGGCTGCCCTGTATCAACAAAATTCTGAATGTGAATTAGGTTGAAGTTGATTATTGCTGTTGTTTGGGTGAACTGTTGGTTCAGGTTACAAACAAAAAAGTGTTGCTGTATGGGGAATATTGATGGCATTGAAATGAAATCATACGATTCCTAGGAATAGTGTTAACAGCCGTATGATTGTTTTGCAACTGAACATGTTATAAACTTATAATCCTACTTTTCAGTGTACATTATAGTTGCAAATTGTAACCTACTTTTTTCCATGTGTTGGACGGATTTCTAATTTTTAGTTTTGTAGATTTCCTTCTGCTATTTTTCATGTTTGTCAATTTCAATATTTCTTTCGAGATTGAATACATACGGATCCTCATCTCTGATTCAAGAAAAGCGTAGTTAAACTGTATGATATATTGATACTCACTATAAAGTTATAAAATAAATATTTAATTAAAATATGAGTCTCTTAACGAGCAAATATTTATTGATACTCATTGTAAATTTGTAAAATAAACAATCAACTCAACCTGTATGCATAGCATGAGTTCACGCTAGTTTGAAAGAAAATTAAATATTCAGCCCATTATCACCCCATTCAAACACTAGAAAGAGTTCATTCTTTCCTAATCCACTTCACTTGTATAACGCATTAAATCGAGAATAAAAAACAAAATAAAAACCTAAAAGCTTATGCCAAACTCGACAGTTTGTCGATCTGCTGGCTATCATCGATCTCAACCTTCTGCCCATCTCAACTTGTGCTTGTAGCTTCTAATCCTTCAGCCGCCAGCCAATCTCGAGCTTCTCTGCACCTGCCATCTCGAGCTCCTCCTCGCAACTGAATCAGTGGTATGTATTTTATTTTTTACTTTAATTTTAATTTATTTAAGTTTACAGTTTAATGATATTGAAATTGCAACTAATTTTTATATAACACAAGTGCAATTAAAATCATTAAACAAACTTTTTATAAACTTTAGTTTTAATTTATTATACTCAATTTGTGTAAAAATTTTGAAGTAGTTAAATGAAATGTTCTACTTAAAAAATTTAATTTTAAGCAAATTTTAAACCCTCGGATTTTTTTTTACTTAACACAAATTTTATTTTTTAACTTCGAAGTTTTATTTTACACAGATCAGTATAAAAATTTATAGAAAGTCTTGTTTAAAATTTTAACTGTGCTCGTGTTTATATAAAAATCAATTTCAATTTCAATATTATTATATTATAAACTTATATAAATTAAAATTAAAGATTAAAAAAATTAAACGCATACCACTGACTGTAGGAGCTCAAGATAGCAGGTGTGGAGAAGCTCGAGATTGGCTGGCGGCGAATGGCTGAGATGGTAGGATGATATCTACGCAAGCGCAAGTTGAGATGGACAGAAAGCTGAGATTAACGGCAGCTAAATGATCGACATAAGGTCGAGATCGGCAAAAGATTTCAGTTTTTTTTTTAAAAAACTCGATTTCGGGTGTGATATTTCTAAAGCTAAAGTGGATTATGAAACAATGAACCATTTCTAATGTTTGAATGGACAATAATGGATTGAATATTTAATTTATTTTTAGATAAAATAAAAACACGTTTTTTATAGCTTTAAACCTTGTGTGCTTTAGGGCATTTTGCATTTTTGCGACGCTTCGACAATTACCTGGTCCTTGAAGCCCAAAAAACCCCACCAAGTACGCCTTACGCTTTTTGCACCTCTTGACAACATTATAAGTTTTGAAATCAAATCAGTTTTAAATTTTAAAACCTTATAAAGTTTTATTCTCAAAATTGCACGCATATACAATCAAAAAACACAAGAAACAAGCCTTGAGTGTGTGTTTTTTTTGCGCTCGTCTTGGCTACTTTGGACATGAAATGGTCAACGTTTCATAACTTTGTCAAATTTGGATTTTATTAAAGTTGAAGGCAAAATTTTACTTAAGACATAGATCTCAGCAGTTGGTTGTGTACAGAACGTACAAAACACATAAAACGTATAAAATGTGATTGTAAGAAATGTACAAAATGTGTACAAAACGTACAAAATGTATACGGCATATGGTTGTGTACAAAACGTACATCTTGCACACCTCGCATTGTTGCAGCATATGGTTGCATCTTGCACACCTCGCGTTGTTGCAGCATATGGTTGCATCTTGCACACCTCGCGTTGTTGCGGCATATGGTTGTGTACAAAACGTACATCTTGCACACCTCGCGTTGTACATCTTGCACATCTCGCATTGTTACGGCATATGATTGTAAGAAAAAGGTTCGTAAGCAAAAAACTTCTCCTAGCAAACCTCGATGCGTGGTCCATCGCATACCTTGATGCACACCTGAAGACGACAAAGGCATGCTAAGAAGCAACATGAGTGTTGTGAGATCCAAATGAACATTTGAGACTGAGGTTCGGTTTATAAGGTAAAGTTTAGACAAGCTTTGTACATAACTGCATGTTGTGACTCGGGATGACATTAATACAACATTCTTTTGAAAAACATCAATGTAATGGTGATGTGGTAAATACATGAATGTTCCCATTGGATGCAAGGCATATCAAGAAAGATATGAAGATAAATGAAGATATTAGAGTAAAGTATGCATGATTTTTGCACAAAACAGTATGAGATAATTCTTTTTAACCTTTTGTTAATTAAAATTTAAAAAAAAACATTTATAATGACCTGGTTATGTCCAAAAAGCAGCAAACATTATTTCTAGAAAGACAAGATGTGAACATAGAAGTAAAAACAAAAAACAGAAATAAAGGTCATAAGAAATGACTGAGAAAAGTCAACTTTGGATGAGAAGTTGAAATTGACAGTAAGATATAGTCTTCTGCAGCTTAATCCCATTTCTTATTCATGTTTAAGGCTAATGATGTACTGTGCTAAATTTGGACATGGATTATTTAGTATAATATGTCTCAGGTTAATGATACCCCAACAAGTACATTTTTTTACACAGAAAAAAGTTATGGGATAGATTGATAGCGATTACCCATCCCTACAATCAATCAAAATCATAAAGGCGTCAACGCTATGCTCTGCCGGTTAAGCCACCATACCCATAACTATTAATGGTGCCCGGCGCCAAAAAAAATAAAATAAATAAATAATTAAAAAAAAACTTTCAATGAGCCTTAACGCTAGGGGTGTAGACAGGTCGGACCGGACAAAGGTGTGTCCTAGTCCTGTCCTATAAGAGATTCGGATGGATACGGTCCAGACAAGCTTTAAGTTCAGACAATGTTCGTACAAGCAGACAATGTTCGTACGAGCAGACAATGTTCGTACGAGCTGTACAACGAACGGACAATGTTCAGACAATAGAAAAATATCGAACATTTTCGAACGGACATATTTTCTTATCCTAATTCGTGTCCTAAATGAGAGTCGTACGAACACAGACCGAATGTCTTATGGCATCTAACCGAGCCGGACGTCGGACAGTCGTACAAAATTTACCCCCCTACTTAATCCATGGCACCAAAAATGGACATACACTTTTTTGATTGAGTGCACATGTACTAAAAAATAATTATACACATACATGCATACATATCAACATCAATTAGAAAAAACTAACATAATTCATACTTTGGCCTAACATATATCAAAAAAGTTTTTTTTCAATCATTTTGCAAAATATCATTAAACACGATATCATAAACACAAAATAACATTTTGTATTATATCATTCAATGTTTAATCACTTGTTTAGGAGTTCAATTTCAAATAAAAATCTTATAGCTATTATTTAGCAATTAAATTCAAATGTAATCTTTTAGCTAATTTTGTATGTTTTAAGTAGGAAAAATAATGAGAAGATACAGTACTTCATTATATTTTGCTTTCCCTTGTGTTATTTTGATTAATTTATTTTATTTCATGTCCTTGTAATGTGTTTTTATATTGCATTTTTAACTCATTTTTTTTTTAATAATTTAGTATAACTTGATCAAATAAAACTAAAAAACCTATAACGTGGATCTGACATCAATTTATCATATCCTCGTATGAATAAATACATCAAGCGTCAATATTAGTTTGAATATACACGATCAACGTTATAGTATGCCTTGCTTGATACACACATATGTATGTATATGTGTATGTACACGCACGCACGCATATAAAAAACATAAAAAGAATTAGTTTTTCAATATTAGTAGCTATATGTGTTTGTCTTCAAGTAAAGAAGTATGTGTGTGTGTTGGGGGGGAGGGGGCTGTTGTCTTTTAATAGCATATTCATAAGTTTCTTTCCAAAAGAAAAAACTGAAAATATGAAGCTAAAATAGAAAACGTTGAGGAAAAAACAAAATGCAGGAATTCAACTCGTGCTACTAAAATAAACAAGGATAAAAGACCTCTCTTTCTAAAAAAATTAAGTGATGGGATAATTTAGTTGTGTGTGATAAAAGAAAGTTAGATAATAAATAAGCAAATGTTATGCTAAAAGAAGTGGTGTACATGCAAATAATAATCCATAACTTAATATATTCTATTTCACATAGGTTAATGTTAATGTTTATTAACCATTATCAGAATTTTTTTACATTGCCTATGCATCAATTGGATTATTACTTTATTAGACGTTTAGATTTAACCTCGATTTTCTTCTTATACGATGTGAGACTACCTTCTTGGGTTCTAACTTTTTTCTTAAGCCGGCTATAACACCTCTGACTACGATGCCTTCGTAGTCTTGCCGTTATTACCATAGTTTTTGGTTCTTCATTCTTGGCTTATAATCGAAACACTTCTTTGAAAGATTGCATTATAGCTATTTGAGCATGCAGTTTAAATAAGCATTAAGAGATTGAATGTAATCAATCAGTTAGCAAAGGATTATGTCAAAATCATCAAAAATAGCTTATTATTGTTATAATAATAAAAGAACTAATTTGAAATTTAAAAAAAAATGATATTACAACCTTGAATCGAGAATCAATAACTTCAATTTGTAACCTTCTATTTATGCGTACGTAAAAATATTAAACTAACTATTCTATGTAGCTTAGGAAATCAAATTTAGATCATGAAAAATTTAAAACTAGTGATATATATGCCAGAAGTCGAACAGCTAGTCAAGTGGTAAGAGCATGTTTGGCAACTATTTATAACGGGAAAAACTATTTGTAAGTCACTTATTTCTATTTGATATTTGCCAGCATATTTGAAGTAGCTCAGAAAATTGACAGACTAAGTAGAAACATGAGAGGCAAGAATTTGCTACCTATGACTTATGAACATATTTCATAACTAGGTTTGATATATTATTTTGTCTTTAGAAAAAAAGTAAAACGCAAATCACATATGAAATTACATAACCGACCGATCGATGAGACTTGTCAGAATCCCCCGAGAGTATGATGGGCTCCAAATCATTTCCTCCACCCTGTACAAACTTATCGACCAACCCCTTCAACAACTCCGTGTCCTTATCGCCGCAAAGCGCACGAAACAACTCAATCTCCTTTTCATAGCTCCTCTCACTCAACACCACGTTCTTCTCCTCCACCTCTTCTTCTTTCTCGCACTGAAAATACAAAATCGTCAGACTAAAATAAAACTTTAAATCATTTCCAAACTCGCAAAATTCAAACATTGAAATTAGTCAAATGAACTCTTACAGGCGGGAGATCGAACGAAGTGAGATGAACGACGTTCCCATCGAGATCGACTTCATTGACAATGAAATCGGCGTACCTATGCTTGAGAATGGCGCTGAAGCCGGGGAGGGAGGAGACGAAGCAACAGACACCGACGCGGGATTCGTCGTCGCCGGCGGTTTCAGAAGTTAGGAAATTTGACATGGCTAGGTTTGTGGAAGAAGCCCACCAAACAGAGGGTTTAGGTCTTAAATGAGAAAGGAAACAGAGGGAGGATGAGACGAGGGTTGGTGCTATGCTGCGCATCCTGCAAGAAGAGGCCCAGCTATCTGCGGACGATTTTACTCTCCGCATTTTGGAAAAAAAAAAACTAACGACTTACACTAGTTGACAGAGATGTAAATTTTGTCCGCATGTCCGCCGTCCGACCCGGTCCGGGACCGTAAGGCTTTTGCTCCGTGTCCGCATCATTCTTATTTAGAACCAAAAAGATGTACGAAAATATGTCTATTTGAAAATGTTCGATGTTTTCTATTGTTCGAACATTGTATGTCCGTTGTCCGTATGAGCAATTTGCGTACTTAAATCTTATTTGATCTGTGTCCGTCTGTTGTCGGACCCGTACGAACAATGTCAGAACTTAAATCTTATTTGATCCATGTCTGTCTGAATCACTTATAGAATAGGACTAGGACACACTTCTGTCTGATTCAGTCTGTGTAACACCCCTGATTTTAATTCAATGTTATTCGGGACATTTAAAAGTATAGATTAAATAAAATAATGTAATGGTTAAGCAAAATAAAATTTAAAAATTTATAAGGTCAAGCCATTACTCATGAACTAAGTAAGATTGTTTAAAGATTTATCATATAAGAGAATATATGAGGGGCAAAATAAATATATCCAACTTTCACTCATTAAACTCTCGCCCCTTCGTATCATTCTCATTTTTCCTAATATCAAAACAAACAAAGAAAAGAGAGGAGACCGGCCATTAGCAAGCAAGATAAGGAACAGAATCTAAGGGTGATTCAAGGGAAATAACTAAGGAAGCTGTGGCGATCCACATTTTGGGAGATTTAAGTTGACAATAAACCACACATGTCCAACTCAAAACAATCTGAAACACAATGGGGTTTAATTAAGAAGAATAAGAAAAGAAGAAAACAAACATAGAATCTCGCAGTGAAATGACAAAATATAATAATCAAATAAACAGTTCATGAAGTTGTTTATGTTATACATTTGATTAAAATTTACGACATATATCGAAGTTATATATACAACAGAATAATAAAATGATGCAGCAGAACGACATGATGTAGGGAGGTAATACTAGTAATAGTATACCAAATCTTCGTCTTCATCCTCCGGAATAAATAATCTTCGATGCACTGAAAACTTAGGGCTGACCCGAGCATAAAGTAAAACAATACAGTCAAGTCAGAACTAAAATATTCTTACGTAAGTCGGACCAATATCACATATAACATGAGTGTAATAGCATCAAAGATGTTTTACGGGGTTTTACATCTCATATCCAGTGTGCAATAATTCAAGAGACGTTACGGGATTTTCTATCTCTTAAAGGTCCGTCAATATCTATATATAGTAGAATACGCTATATACGTAATGTCTAATCAATAAAATAAATATTTTTTCTAGCGTTAAGGCTTTACATTAGCCTCGCTAAACGCATTTTTAAGCATTATCGTACGGCTTGCATATAACGCTCCAGTAGTACGTTGGGGAATAGAGATGCACCGTGATATGACAATACTAAGCAAAACTCGCAGTGGTCTCGTATAAGGATAAAAGTATGATAAGGCACGTGTATGATACTACCAGTTCGGGTCGCAGGGCTGGTGGTAACGCATCGTAGCCACGACCGTCTACCTCGTCCATCCATCCCATATCGAGTCAAAGGGAGGTCATCCCAAATCAATGTGCACCAATTGAAACCAACATCAAAGGTAACAGTATGGACCAAGTCCAAATAGAAAATCGAAGAACAGATGTCCGCTAGAGGTAGCTACCCTCATTAGCCCTGTCAAGTCATCCTGCTTTAATCATTTCAAATTGACACAAGTATCGGAGCTATCCATCATCGTTCTCTTTCTTCAAATCCAGCAACGTACACCAAATCCAACTACTTCACTCTATAATCTCCTCCACATACATAGTTGTTAAAGTGGTCCCAATATTGACAAAGAGTATGCCAATAAGAGGCCCTAGTCTCTTTAATAACCAAACGTCATTTTACACACTGGTTGATTCTTTTATATTTCAAAAATCGATTCATACTTGATATTGACATGTCATATTCACTTCAAAGTATATTTTATTTCAAAATTATCATATTTACTTAAATATATCCATTTCACTTGAAAATCATTTTCACTCCAATGTCTCAATTTCACTTCCAAAATTGTTTTGATTATCAACTTAGGTTATAACTTCATTTTAACCAAATTCCCATTTAATCAAAGATTTAAATATAAACAATCCAACTTTACACCGTTTGAATTTTTAGAAAATAATTTGAATAGTTTTAAATAGTTTAAAGATTTAAAACAGTTTGATATAAAATGGTTTGGGTATTGAAAATGGTTTACATAGTAAAATAGTTTGGAAAATTAAAATAATTTAAATATTTAAAAAGATGGATTTAAATAGTTTATATTAAAATAATTAATTTTGAAAATAGTTTCAAATCAAACTGTTTCTTTCCATCTCCACAAATCTGGACCCAGGTCCAAATTTAAATGAAACTGATTCAATTTCAAATTTTCAATCCAAATCATCTCAATTTCGCTTTAAATTCAAATTAACTTAATTTCGATTTCATTTTGAATTAACCCTAATTTCGAAACGCTCATTTCAAATTCGATTCCACGATTCGTTTTCATTGTTTAAATTTCAATTCAATTCTAATTTTAAACCATTTCAGTTTGTATAAATTTCAAGTCCAAATTATATTTACTAATTTAAATCACTTAAATCAATTTAAGCTTCAATATTCAATTTAAGGATCAAATCTTATAAAATAATTCAACTCCAGGCTCAAATTTGAAATATCCATTTATATCACTTTTACTTAGATAAATTCGAAGTTCAAATAAAAGTTCAAACCTTAAAACAACTCAATCTCCAAGGTTTAAGTCATATTTCGATTATAGCTTTGAATTCCAAATTTGAATTCTTTAAAACAATTCTTTAACGAGTTTTAAATTCAACATTTCAAAACTCGAATCCAAAATTAATTTAATTCTCGTAAACTCAAATTTTCTTCTTTCTCTAAAAAAATCATTTAAATAGTTTTAAAACCATTTAATTTAACCAATCCGGTGTCCGTATATAATTTTATATCTCATGGCCAAATGAATGGTTATTTCAATTTTTAATTGCATGGATGGATGTATATATCATTTCAATCCAAATCTCGGTGTCAAATGTATATATTGTTTCAACCTATTTCTTAATTTATTCGAAATAATTCAATTTACAATTTTATATACTGTCAATAATATACAACATGATAATAGGGATGTATAAAATAAATAAACACCCAAATTATCCAATATATCAACCAATAGCATTTAATTTCAATCAAAATCCAAATCAGCTAATAATTCACAACAATTAACTAGTTATCAATATCGGGTTTTAACTAGCAATTTAATTTCAGTTTTAAATTTAACTACCGATTAAAAATTCCTAACGGTTCAATTCATATGTTAATTTAAATGTTGGTTAAATTACCAAACAACGGTCAATAAAATAAATATCTTCACGAATTTGATTTAACTAACATCAGAAATATTTCAGTATTCGTGAGCGGGTTTAATCACTCATCTTTATTTGAAACTAAAAAATTTATCGACTTCAAATAAATTCCAATCCAACTCAATGTCGTAGCCTTCGTCGATACGATCGCAACGCGACTCTTTTCGCTATAATCGAACCTCGTATGAAAAAGATGTTCAATAATTAACATTCATATAATTAAATTATAATTAACTAACATAACTAACTAAAAATTTATGTTAACCTATCCCTCTAATCTCTCACTGTGCATCTTCCTCCCAGGCTCGAGCACGTCGCTCCTTCGTGTTTTTTCTTTTTTCCTTTTAATCGATCGCACTACGCATTATGCACCCATGCCGCCCACGCTCATGCGCGCTTCCCTACTACGCCGCCGCCGCCCTACGCACCACCTGCCTACGCGTACGAACGAGAAAATCGTCAAATCACCAAAACCGCAATTGTCGTCGAACTCGGTTTTCGACCCCACCAAGACAAACCAGCTCGATCTAACCGTTCATCTAGCTCGTCTTCCCAGGCCGAACCCTTCTCTAGTTGAGACCTCCGCTTGAAATAGCCTCGATTGGCTCCTATGAATGTCCGCCATCATATTTTAGGGTTTTATTTTTATTTTTAGCGGCTAGAGTTTTCTTAATTAGCAAATGAAAACAATGTGAGGGCTATTTATAGGAAATTTTTCAAAGTACTATTCATCCGCAAAATTTTCAAACTCCAAACGAAGCATGCCGTCTGGTGTTCTATATGTTATACCTTTATTCTGAACAATGGAATATGTATCAAGGGCCAATTCCATCATATTCAGAAGATGGCTTTTCAAATCAAATTATTTTAATTAGATTCATTTAATTAAACTATATGCGCTTCAAGCTCGCATGCAAACGATAAGTCTGATCGCTATAAAATTTGAAATCCTACAAATAATTCACTATTACGGATCCGATGAAATTGGTTTCATCAAAATCTAAGACAATGCCCGAAAAGACTATTTTAACGTTAATTAAAACGAGAAATTTTCAAAATCAATTTAATCACTTTAAATTCAATTTTAAAAGTTAGCAATCTTCATTCTTGTTTAAATAAAATTTAGATCAACTTTCAACATCATTTTCATTCATATTAAATTCAGGATTCATTTATTTAAATAATTTTCAATATTAAATTTAAATAATTTTAATTATTCAATAAATCCCTATATTTTACATGCAAGTTATTTAACTTATAAAATTTTCTTTTAAAAGGAATTCAAATATTAAAACAACTATTTCTATTTTACTGTAATTCAACATTTATTATTCAATTCTTGCTATTGATCACAACACGTTAAATATATTGAACTTCATTCTAATAAAAATATTCATTAAATCTCGGTGAAATTGTTATTTCAAAATTTTATTCAAGTTCATATTAAATAAATTACATAAATAAACATTAAATTTTTATTTCCAACCATTTTTATTTAATAGTCATACTAAATTCAATATTATTAAATGGTTAAAAATACGGGTCTTTACAGAAGCAAAACACTGATCAAATCTCAATTCCAACAATTAAATCTAAGGTTAACACATGAACCATCTCTATTTTGTTCTTGTATTCGGCTATGGATAGTATCCAAATGTTTTTGATGATTTTTCCCAACTTATAGTTATTTAATCATTGTTTGAATAGAATAATGATTTATGAAATTATTTAAATGGGTTTTAAGGGTAAAACCTAAGTTTTTTAATCTCCAGTGGCTTTGAGTTTCTAATATGTTGAGTAAAACATTATTCTGGATATGGGTTTTTAATTTCATAATTTTTCAAATTAAATTGAATATTTTATGAATTTCCTAAGGTGGAAATTGGGTAATTAGGGTTTTAATTAATTTAAAAAATTAAATGATGGTTTTTTACCCAAAATTTTGGTATGGTGAAGAATAAAGGATTTTCGAATTTCTGAGGAATTTTACAAAGTGTTTTCGAATTAATATGAATTTATTTTGCTAGACAAGCATTTAAAGCTATAATTAATCAAGCACGTTAATTAATTAAGTTTATAGTTGTTTTGGAATTTGGAAATTTTATGCGACGGTAAAGTAAAAAGAAAATGCAAAGTTTTATTGAACCGATCATATGTTGACAAACAATTGGGTTTGGTAAAAAAATTGATTTTAGTAGCAAGAAATCAGTTTTATTATAATTTACGATAATGACACGTCATCTTTGACGTCGCCGTGCCTAATATAGAGTCGCATCTATGAGTGTCGACAATGATGTGAAGAGAAGCACATGATAACTGTTTAGTTAGCAATGGAGTGTTTCCAACCCCATCGATGTCAATTAAGACGACAACCCATTGAAGACGACAAAGCATTCTCGTGATTATTTTAAATGTTTAAAACTTGTCGTCGCATACATTGGTGTAGTAATTTATCGCTGCACCTTGGTGTCGCGTGTATTCATCGCTGTGTTTTACATGTTTTGGGGCCGAAGTCTATTAAGATCGGCACCCCACTTTTATTACGTCGGCGTTAACAATGCAAGGGAATTGGTATCGCTGGTCTTCACCTGAAACTGTTTTATAAAGACGATGTGTCCTTGTCTCCGCTATTCATCAAAGTTGGCGAGGCTTCTTTTACACTTTTGGCAATGATGTAGTGCGGCAATGATTACCGTGATTTATAGTGTTGACTTTGTCCAATAGGCGGATAACCTATAAGGTATGCAAGTCGACGATGTCGCTTTCGATAAAGAGTTTTACACTTAAAAGTTTTTAAGTTTAAATTCTTGGTCTTCAACCTTGGATAGAGGTCGATGATGTCTTAGTACAGCGTGAGTTAGTTTATTAAACGCGGAAAGCCTTAATCCTTCTTATCAACAGTACTATTGACGTCGACATTGAACTATGTTAAACTATTTAATGGCGGCGAGCCATATGTTTTATGATTTTGACTTTAGACCTCGGGGATCCCAAAGTATATTTTTAAGTTCGACATAGATCAATTGGAGATATCAACGTATGTCACTTTGAGATGTTATAAGTTTAAAAGGGGGGGGGGTAAATAACCTAATTGGGGACCTCAGTAGATAAAGGTTAAACATGTGGGTAACATGAATTAAATTATTAAATGATGGGTTCATAGTTATCTTATAAAAACTATGGGATGTGAGATGGATAGTACATATCATGTTGGAGATGGATAGTCTCTGCGAGGTTAATGAAGAGTTCATAGGTGTCCTAGAAAAACTATGAAATGTGCAATGGATAGTCCACATCAATATTAAATGAATGTGATATGTGGGATGGATGATCCACATAATTTAAATAGTTAAACCATATAAGATGGGTGGTCAACATGGTAAGGGATGGGTAATCCAAGTGATGATAACATGTGAGATGGATAGTCCACCTAACTTTGTTAATAAAACTATGGGTGATAGGTAGTCAACATGGAAGGGGATGGATAATTCAAAGAATTAATATACGTGTGAAGGGTAGTCCACATAATAAATGTATGATTGATAGTCAATGAAAATTTAGATGGGTAGTCTAATAACTTGGGATGGGTAATTCAATGTATATTGCATGTTTGCACATCAGTATATTATTTGTTATAACCACTATGGATGCATGAGTATGGTATATGGTTACGATATTATGGTTAAGACATTAGTGAGGGGAAATCCCGTTTCACTCAACGGCGTGGTCTCACTAGATATCTATTTTGTCCAAGAAGGTAGGTTATTATCCACGCCAAACCGTTGTCCGACCGGAAATTTTTGTTTTTCTCCTTAAACTCTCAAGTACTCATTAGAGTAGGTCGGAAGTAAGGGTTTTCCGATTTTCAGTTAGACGAATAAGCTTCCAATGACGTGCCGGAGGCAATCTAGCTGTTTAGGAGTATCTATCTAATCCATTGTGTTGTTAGGTTTTGTTTTTATGGATGTGGTGGCAAGTTATATAATTTCTAAGTGTTAGACTCTGATCAACCAAGTGGACATCTTCATATGTCTCTCTTGGAGTATTTTGTAATAGTTATATTTTCTTTGAACGTAGAATTACAAATGGGATTATGTAAGAAATATGAAATCGTACTTTGAAATGGAATGTAAAAGTTATTTCTGAATTGTGTTTGAAATTTTTTCATATTCATGTGCTTCTGATTATTGATAATAGTATGGACCCGTGCTTCGTACACGGGCTGTTTGTGTTATTGTATATGTTGATATTTTGTTTGAGCGCAAATATGTAAACAGAAAGCAAGTGCATTTTTGGAATTTCAAAAAGACACCGAGTAAATTAGTTCAAAGAATTTTCTTTATTAGTAGTAGAGATGATTAATATAGTCGCATTTCATTATCATGAATCAATAACTTTGGATGACTGCAGCATCTGTAGCGGTTAGTTTTGGACCTCGGAATGTGGGATTTACAGTCCTACTCATTTACACCCTTACTCGTTGTTACCCATTCACATTCTGCCACTTTACCATTTTGCCTTTTCTTCTTCTGCTTTTTTTTCCACCACATTAGGAGGAGCGTGGA
Source organism: Allium cepa (assembly GCA_030765085.1). Taxonomy (NCBI): domain Eukaryota; kingdom Viridiplantae; phylum Streptophyta; class Magnoliopsida; order Asparagales; family Amaryllidaceae; genus Allium; species Allium cepa. The sequence goes on from CM060945.1 coordinate 419,476,390, forward strand.
TCATAATAGCACTCACGTCCGAGCCAGACATGGATATCAAAGAACATAACCCCACCTACCTAGGGACATGAGTTTAACTAGTACTCTCTTTTGAGCCTAATGTGGTTTTTCATTAAAAAATATAACACATCATCAACGACAAACATGGATACTGTTGAAACTCATGCTAGCTGCGAGCAAAGATATTATTATCACTCACACCCATCACGGATGGGGTGTTGTTACCGCCCACGCCCGTGACGGTCGAAGATGACTGAAGCGGTTTTTTTTAATTTATATATCCGGTTTTGGTTAGTTTTAGTACTAACCCAAATTGGATGTAAAAATATGTTCGTTTTTCGAAAAATGGTGGGGTTTGGACAATAAAACTCGTGATGCAAATAGAGTCGACCAAAAGAAGAGGTGGGTGTGAAAAAACGATCGGTATTTTTTGCAAAGAAGTCTTTCAACATTTCATTATCTAGTTTTACCCATCACGATGATACACCAAAATTTGTTTTACATACCCAATTTTTTATAAAGGAAAATATTTAAGACAAAAGTGCTATATACACCACAACAAAAACAGTAAATCGTTCTAACTGTTGTACTTTTCACTATTTAAAATTCTAATTAATTCAGCAAATTCTAGAAAAAAAATCTTGTTATATTGTAATGAAAATTGGAGAAGAAGAGATTGATATAGGGTTAAAATCAAAGGAACCTTATGATTTTGTAGTAGAGATAATGGAGAAATATAATTTTCATAGTAGAATCCAAAGAAGATGTAAATTTTGCTTCTTTCTCTTTTTAAATTGTAGGAGAAGAATATTATTGAAATAACGACAAACAGAGAGTTGATACTCGTTAAATAAAAGAACCGTGCCTGGTGCATACGAAAAGAGTGTTTATTTCCAATAATGGCCTTACTACGATCATTTCATAGCGCAATAGCGAAGATGATGTTAACCCCAGAGATTCAATAGTTGACTATGACAATGAATTTACAACATACGATTTAAGTGAGATTGCGTTGGTTTTAGTGTATGCTTTATATTTTAGTTTTCAGTAACAATCTGATAATTTGCAAAATGAGCAGAGAAAAATTGTTGGAATGGGTGTAGACTACCGGAAAAAGGCTTGGTTTTGTAATCATTGTGTTATGCTCCAATATGATAAATTCTCGGTCGAAATTGTGAATCTTTTTTTGATGTGAATGCAATGGTGTTTAGAAGAAGTTCAAATCGAAGAAATTTACTTTAAAACCAAAAGCAGTAGGTGCTATGAAATTTATCCATCCATTGAAACTTAATAGCGTTAAATTTTCAAATGTTGATAAATAAAGCTCGGAGATAGCGAATGAGGTTCATAATCACATTGTGTTAAAAAATAAAGAGGGTCATTCATTTGCCGATGGATTGAGTAAATAGGAGATTAAATTAGTTATAGATATGCATAAAAATATTGTTACTCTAAAATAAAATCTTCATACTTAGAAAACAAAAGGCTCGTCAAATAGCGTGACAGTTAAGACAATTACAATGTCATATGTAACATCCTATATCTAGAGGCCAAAAGCTAAGCGCTATAGATGCTGCAGTCATATAGTATTAACTTTTGGTGACAAAATATGGCAATGCTAATTTATTCATAATATCCGAAGCACTTGAATATAAACAAAATCACAGATTTCAAAAAGCAACATTTTGCTGATTACATTTCAAAACAATATCATATCCAAGTTACAAAATCCCAAAACGTTTCCTAACCAATGATCAAATATAATTTACAATAATACGCCAAGAGCAACATATGACGATGCCCCTTTGGATGATCAAAGCAATATAGTCATATCTAACTTAATATACACAGTGGAATCAAAACAAGATAAACTGTAGTTCCTAAATTAGCTATCCATCAGCCACCTGCTCATCTCCGAAAGCTTTATTCACCAAAACTACGAAAACCAGAAAACTGCAACCCTCGGCCTACTCAAATCAAATTTGAGCACCCGAGAGTTTAAGGGAAAACAAAAACTTCGAGCCAGACATAGAGCCTGGTGTGAATAATTCTGTTACATCTCGGTTTATTGATATTAAGAGAGACCACGCCGCGTAGGGAACGAGTTTTCCCTCACTAATATCCTTTTCAAAACATATATTTTGCAAATCCTTTCCTACAACCAAGCTGATTAATCAAACTGATTATAAAAAATAATAGCAAGAACCGTTATGCTATATACAGGTAATAAACAGACTATCTGTTCGAAATTTGGGCAAATTGCCCTTAAACTGGACTAAATGTCCAAAAACTGGGCTAACTGCCCATTTAACTGACTCGAGCCTACCAGATAAATAAATTTTAGTCTAAACAGCTGTTAGACAAAACTTTTGGATGGTCTGTCCTTAACTTACATCTCCAAGGGTTAACTGATCTTAATGGTTTTGTGGCTTACCAATAACATATTTTTGTACATAAATATTCCAGTTTGTGTGTAACCAACATTTTAGTCTTACCTGTGACTAAGGCATACACACGAATTTTGGACTAGATTAGCCAGGGGCTAATAGCTAATCAGCATAGGGCGTGATCCTATACAAGTCCTATATAGTCTTCTAATCCAAGTCATTCTCTTAGGGTTAACTACCTTTTAAATTTTTTCATGAAAACCTTTTCAAATGATTTGATCCTTTAAATCATACATATACAAGAAAAATAAATCTTTAGCTTTACTCTAAGGTTATTTTCCATGTTATATATACTTTACTCAAAATAATGTTGATGAGATTCAATAAGGATTACCTATCCTTTTAAAATAAGTTGAAGTCCTTTTTAACTTGAAAACACTTAGGCTATTCTGCCTATTCATCATATTCGAACCCTTTGTCTAACCCATTCGAAACCCTTGAAAGTAACCCTTTCGAAACCATTGGAAGTAACTCTTTCAAAATGTATAAAAGTTTTCCTTTGAAAGCTTTAAAATATTAAACATCCTCCTTTAAAAACCTTTTAAACTTTGCCTTTTGAGAACATAGGAAAAATCTTCCTTTTCAACTCTGTCGAAACCCTGAGAAACTACCCCTTTCGAAACCATTCATAAAACCTTTCGAAAGCATCAAAACTCAACTCTTTCGAAAGCACTTGGGTTCAATTTAAAACCTGGAAACACCTTTCGAAACTAATAAAAACTTATCTCTTTCGAAACCATTTGGGTTATACTTCAAAATATAAAAGGGTCTTTAACTCATTTAAGTCGAAAGCATTTGTTTCGAAACCATTTTCTAAGTAAAGAAGTGATGGTGTCGAAACCACCCCTTCGAAAGCATTGGAGAGGTTGCCAAATTTTTAAAAAACAGAACAACCCCTTCGAAACCATCTGGATCGAAAGAAAGAAAATGAAAACTAAAAGGCTTCGACTCAATCAAAAACATTTATTTAAAACAGAAGCACAACTCAATCAAAACCATTCTTTTAAACCGTTTGACCTAGTCAAAATCTAACTAAGTTGAAAGCAAGTAGGCGCATTTTCCTTTAAAATCAAAGCAATGCTTCAACCCCTTCGGAACCCCCTAGTTTCGACCCTATAGCTTTCGCTCTTTTCCAATTCACTACATCCCAGCTACCATGTTCATTTGGTTTCGACTGTGTAGGAGGCTAAGGAATGGAGGCGGAACCTGGTGCCGAAAGCATCGAAATGGTGAAAAAGCTATTTATTTGTACTTTTAAACTATTTTTTTGTACCTAACCAGCCTTATTTGTCTAAATCTGATTGGTTGCAAGTCTCTCTTTTCAATAGTGCTGTCGACTTTCCAGATTTGATAATTTAAATTGTTTGCAAAAAGTCCCTTCTCCTCCTTTAATTATATAAAACATTAAGTCACATGCCTTAAATAATTTATATAACCATTAAAACACTTAGAAGAAATCTACAAAAATTCCAAAAAATCTATATTAATATGTTTTCCAACATATAAAAAATTTAGACCCCAATAAATAATTATTTACCTGTAAATAATTTATAACCCAAAATACCATTTTATTTATTAGAAAATTCATAAAAATTTCATGAAAATTCAGAAAAATATGAAAATTGAAACCCGTCTCCAAAATATCATTTACGGTCTTCAAAAAAATTCACAAGGCATTTGGATGTCATTTAATAGGGTTTCACCTTAAAACCTATTATAAAATCAATATGAATATACAAAAATCATCAACAAGTGTATATAATTATTCCATCATTCAAAAACATGGCAAATCAATGAAAAATACTTCGGAATTCACCTTAAAACCAAAACCATAAAAGATCTGAGATGTTAACATTATTCACCTTAGCTTAGAGATTAAGAAGCTTGAGATTTGAATGGATTTGATTTGAATTAGCTTTTCATAGTCTTCTTCCCTTTTTCCTTGTTAATGGTGGTCGGCCTCTTGTTTTTAAAAATTTCAAATTGAAATGAACGTGTAGTACATTACACGGCCAAGGTTTGGAGGATATAGGAATGACATCTTTCTTAATTTAACGCTCCTATATTTTATTTTAAACTCTTTCTTAATTCATTGGTTTTGAATGGCACGACTATTCTTAATTAAAATCAAATCTCAATCTCCTAATCAACACATTATTTTATTTAAGTCGACTAGTTAAATATCCTAAATAATGTTACCAAAAATCTGGGGTGTTACAGACTCCCCTCCTTAAAGAATTTGGTCCTCGAAATCATGATAAGGCACACAACAAATCAAACAAGAAGGTAAAACATACCATCAAACAAGTCAGGATAAGTACCTCTAATCCTGCTCTCAACCTCCCAAGTACAGTCCCTGTCATCGTCACTCCACTGGACTTTGATTAATATTACTGTCTTGGTTCCAAGCCTTTTCTCGTCTCTTGCAACTATGCGAACTAGCTTTCTCACTATAGTCAAATTCGATTCTACCACTAAATCATCCAGCACAGTTGGTGCAATAGTAGTCTCTGGGTCTCTAACACATTTTATGATACGAGAAACATGAAAAACATCGTGGACACCTACCAAACTGCTCGGTAACTCAACTCTACGTGCGAGTTTCTCGATCCTCTCAATAATAGGAAAAGGTCCAATGAATCTTAGTGCCAACTTTCGATCTCCCAAATCTGATCACACCCTTCGTCGGTGACACCTTGCCGAAAACCAGATCTCCAACTGAGAACTATAAGTCATTCCGTCTCTTATTTGCATAAATCTTCTTCTTAGACCGAGCCTTCTTCATTCTAGTCTAAATGACCTCAATCTTTTATGCAGCTTCTCTTACTAAATCTGGACCATGAACCAACATATCTCGGTCTCTAACAAAAAAACAGGAGATTTGCATTGCCTTCCATATAAAGCTTCAAACGGTGTTGTCCCAATACTAGTATGTTAACTATTGTTATATGAAAAGTCGACTAGATGCATATGGTCTTTCCATGATCCCTTGAAATTTAGAACATAAGCTCTTAACAAATCCTATAAGATTTTGTCAACTCTTTCTGTTTGCTCCTCTGTTTAAGAGGTACTCATCTTGAGCTTGGTTCTCAAAAGTTTCTGCAGGCTCTTCTAGAACTCACTAGTGAATAATGAATCTCTATCACTTACTATACTACTAGGAATTCCATGTAGTCTAACCACATTCTTCATAAACAACTTTGCTAGAACAGCTGCCGTCCCCATGGACATAATTGGAATGAAATGGGCACTCTTGGTCAATCTTTCCACTATGACCCATATACTTTCATTTCCTTTACTCAACCTTGGCAACCCATCAATAAAGTCCATAGATATAGAATCTCACTTTCATATTGGAAAATCTAACGGCAGAAGCAACCCACTTGATTTCTGGTGTTCGGCCTTTGCCTGCTGGCAATTCAAGCGCACACATAAGCCAATATCCCGCTTCATACTTTCCCAGAAGAAACTCATCTTCCTATCCTGATACATCTTAGTTCCTCTCGGATGAATAGAGAACTTCGGATGATGGAATTCCGGCAAGACTTCCTTTCTTATGTTTCCTCTACTTGGAACACATAATCTTCCTTTCTTTCTCAACCACCCATTTTGGTCAAGACTGAAATCTTTTAAGTTTTCGCTCTTGGTTCCATCTCTAAGCTTCCTGATCCGTTCTACCAATGCTGGATCCTCATCATATTTAGAAGCAATCCTTTCGATCATCACTGGTCGAACTTCCAAACAAGATAATGCTACGGTATCTCCGCTAGATCCAGCCTCAAATCTCCACTGCACTCTGCAACCTACCGATGCTTCCAAATCTTTCCACTTAGCAATCATCGCCAAAACTGCATTATGATGTTTCCTGCTAAGTGTATCTGCCACCTTGTTGCCTTTCCCTGGTGTGTATTCAATCTTAAAATCATAAGCAACTATAAACTCTAACCATCTCTGTTTTCTTGTGTTAAGGTCCTTTTGAGAGAACTAATACTTCAGCGACTTATGATCTGCATATGACTTAAACCTTTCTCCCAAAATGTAATGTCTCCACACCTTCAAAGCAAAAACCACCGCATTCAATTCCAAATCATGTGTCGGATACCTAACTTCATGCGGTCTAAACTATCTAGAAGTATAGGTAATCGCTTTACCTTTCTATATCAGCATAGCTCTTAATCCTGTTCCACGCGCATTGGTATAAACCACCAAATCCTAATTCCTTTCCGGAACAACCAACAAAGGTGTATGGGTCAATAAATGCTTCAAACTCTAGAATGCTTCCTCACACTTATCGGTCCATACAAACTTCACATATTTCCTCATTAGCTTGGTCATCGGTGCTGCTATCCATGAGAAACCCTTAACCAACCTCCGATAATAACTAGCCAACCCAAGGAAACTATTTATCTTACTCACTATCTCAGGTTTCTTCCAACTATTAACTCTTCAATCTTAGTCGGATCCACTGACAACCCTCTCTCTGAGACTACATGACCAAGAAACTTCACTTCCTTCGCCAGAAATAACACTTCGAGAACTTCGCATTTAATTGATGCTGCCTCAACGTCCCAAGCACCACTCTAAGATGAACTTCATGGTCTCTTTCATCCTTAAAGTAAATCAAGATATCATCTATCAAAACCAATATGAATCTATCCAAGTGCTCTCGAAAAACCCTGTTCATCTAATCTACAAAGAAAACTGGCGCATTCGTCAATACAAACGGCATAACTAACTATTCATATGACCCATATCCGGTCTTGAACGCCGTTAAATGTATGTTATCATCTGCTACCCTGAGCTGATGGAAACATATTGCCAAATCCAACTGGGAAAATACCTCGGCTCCACTCAACTGGTCGAATAGATTGTCAATTCTAAGCAATGGTTATCGATTCTTTATCGTCCTCACATTCAACTTATGATAATTGATACTTAGCCTCAACGATCTGTCTGGTTTCTTAGCAAACGCTGCCATTGCACCCTAAGGTGAACTACTCAGCCCGATAAAACTCTTGCCTTCCAAACCCACCAACTGCACTTTCTACTCCCTCATCTTTAAAGGGGTCATCCTGCTTGGTGGCCTACTCACTTGTTCTGCTCATGAAACCAAATCTATCTGAAACTCAATGGCTCGTTTCAGCGGCAATCCTACTACAAGCTCAAATGCATCTTCGAATCTCTAACCACGAAAACTCGGCTCAACTCATCTTCTGATTCCATAACACCCAATAAAGCACTCACCTTACCGCTAAAACCTTCTATAGTATAAATAATCCCGTCGTAACAACTAGGGTGTCCAAGAGATATTTTGCTATCCTAGCAAAATATCCTTGAATCATACTCACTTAACCAATCCAGCCAAAGAATAATTTCGAACCCCATAAAATAAAACACATGCAAACTGCAAATAAAAGTATGACCTAACAAGTCAAACTTCAACTTGTCACATCTCAGCCCTAAGTTGCATACCCTCCTATTAGATTCACAACCCGTAAGGAAGTAACTAAATATGTGGGTTTAAGGTTAAGCTTATCTATCAAACATCTAGATATAAAAGAATGTGGTGCACCAGCATCAAATAGTACGCTAACAGACATACCATGAATCTGAAGCATACCTTCCAAAACTCTTTTCCTTTTTCTAAGCTGTTGGCTTCGAAGTAGTAGGATTTAATACATACACCTTGTCATTTCCATCTTTAGTGGGCTCCTTGCACTGGTTCTTATAGTGGCCTGTCTAGTCGCAATTAAAGCACCTGACATTTTTTCTTCCAACTACCTCCTTAGCCTTTCCAGCAGGACACTTATTAGCAAAATGCCTCTTTTTATCGCACTTGAAACAGACAATCACAGACTTTCCTTTCTTGGCTGCTCCACTCTTTTGTGCACCTTTCTTAGGAAAAAACTTTCTCTTCTAGCCCTGCCAAACCTGGACCTCCTTAGCCTTGCTCTTCCCTAAAGAATCAAGAATCTCCTCATGCCTTAAGGCCATCTCCATAACAACATCAGAAGGATCTCTAATATGAGGTAATGTATCCCTGGCTAACTCCGGCTTCAAACCCCAGATGAACTTCTCATTCCTCTTCATTACTGTATCTACTGAAGCATACCCATACTTGGCCAACTCCTTAAACTTTCTGGCATACTCCAAAAGAAACATCTCACCTTGCTTTAACTCGGCAAACTTTCTGATCAAAGCTGACTGTGCCATAACAGACATGAACCTCTCCTGAAATCTCCTCTTGAAATCTTCCTAGGTCATAGTTTCTTCATCCACCTCCACAGTCACACTATTCCACCAAAAAAATGCAACTTCCTGAAGTTGTCTAGATGCCAATCTTCTCTTCTGCTCATCATTAAGCCCCAAATCTACAAATATCCTCTTATAATGCAGCAACCATTTCTCTATCTTAATGGCATCCTCCATTCCAATAAACGGCTTCCCTCCAAGCTTAGTGTAATATAAACTCAGCTTAGCAAAATGGTTAACACTGAAACTTTCGAAACCCCTGCTTCTGCAGCATTTCCTCCTAACACTCCGGCTGCAACTCCCGCCTACATCATATTCCTGAAAAATGATACATAGTTTCCATTCCAACTCGCGGGACTCCAGCACCCACATTCTCTTCCTTTGTCTGACCTTGACCTCTTCTTGCATTATGCCTCGCATTCCCATCGATGCCTTCCCCTCCTAGGTTAACTCTTCCTCTTCTACCTTCCATATCTGTATTCAAATCTCATGAGATAAAGAAAGATCACCTAACAATGATAGGAGACTAGAGACAAAGTGCAAATCTTATACATAGCAAATACAAGTACGTTACTATTGCGTTATCCCAAATCTCAATCTTTCTCTAATTCCTTAAGATATGTTTTTCAAAATCATTTTTGGTTTAAATTTTTTCATAAACCCATGCTCTGATACCAAGTTGTAGCATCCCGTATCTTGAGGCCAAAAGCTAAGTGATGTAGATGTTGTAGTCTTCTACAGTATTAACTTCTAGTGATAAAATACGGCAATGCTAATGGTATTCATAATATCAGAAGCACTTGAATATGAACAAAATCATAGATTTCAAAAAGTAACGTTTTACTTATTACGTTTCAAAACAATATCATATCCAAGTTACAAAATCCCAAAATGATTCTCAAGCGATGATCAAATAAAATTTACAATAATACGCCAAAAGCGACATATGAGGATGCCCCCTTGGATGATTAAAGCAATGTAGTCATATGTGACTTAATATACACAGCAGAATCAAAACAAGATAAACTGTTGTTCCAAATTAGCTATCCATCAGCCACCTGTTCATCTCCCGAAACTTTATTCGCCAAAACTACAAAAACCAGAAAACCTTAACCCTCGGCCTACTCAAATCAATTTTGAGCACCCGAGAGTTTAAGGGAAAACAGAAACTTCGAGTCATACATAATGCATGGTGTGGATAATTCTGTTACATCTCGGTTTACTGATATTGAGTGAGACCACACCGCTTAGCGAAACGAGTTTTCCCTCACTAATATCCTTTTCAAAACATTTATTTTGCAAATCCTTTCCTAAACCAAGCTGGTTAATCAAACTGATTATCAAATTAATAGTAGGATCCGTTATGCTATATACAGGTAATAGATGGACTATCTGTCCGAAATCTGGGCTGACTACCCTCAAACCGGACTAATTGTCCGCAATCTAGAATAACTGCCAAAAAACTGGACGAACTGCCCATTTGGTTGACTCGGGCCTACCAGATAAATATCAAATAGTCTAAACAACTGTTTGATAAAACTTTTGGACAGTCCGTCCTTAACTTACATCTCCAAGAGTCAACCGATCCTATTTGTTTTGTGTCTTACCAATAACCTACCTCTGTACATAAATATTTTGTTATGTGTGTAACCAATATTTTAATCTTACTCGTGACTATGCCTATACACCGGAATTCTGGACTAAATTAGCCAGGGGCTAATAGCTAATGAACATAGGGCGCGACTATACACGAGTCCTATCCGGTCTTCTAAACCGAGTCATTCTCTTAGGGTAAACTACCCTTTAAAAAATTTCATGAAAACCTTTTCAAATGATTTGATCCTTTAAATCATACATATACAAGGAAAATAAATCTTTAGCTTTACTCTAAGGTATTTTGTCATGTTATATATACTTTACTCAAAATAATGTTGATGACATTCAATAAGGATTACCTATCCTTTTAAAATAAGTTAAAGTCCTTTTAACTTGAAAATACTTAGGTTATTCTGCCTATTCATCATACTCGAACCCTTTGTTTAAAATCTTTAAACAACCCAATCGAAACCCTTGAAAGTAACACTTTCAAAACCATTGAAAGTAACTCTTTCGAAACCAATAAAAGTTTTTTCCTTCGAAAGCCTTAAACCATTAAATATCCTCCTTTAAAACCTTTTGAAAACATAGGAAAAACCTTCCTTTTCAACTCTGTCGAAACCCTAGGAAACCACCCCTTTCGAAATCATTCATAAAACCTTTCGAAAGCATCAAAATTCAACTCTTTTAGAAGCACTTGGGTCCAATTTAAAACATGTGGAAACACCTTTCGAAACCAATAGAAGCTTATCTCTTTTGAAATCATTTGGGTTAAACTTCAATGAAATAAAAAGGGTCTTTAAATCATTTAAGTCGAAAGCATCTGTTTCGAAACCATTCCCCAAGTAAAGAAGTGATGATGTCGAAATCACCCCTTCGAAAGCATTGGAGAGATGGCCAAATTTTTAGAAAGCAAACAAACTCTTCGAAACCATCTGGATCGAAAGGAAGAAAACAACAACTAAGAGGCTTCGAATCAGTCGAAAGTAGTTACTTAAAATAAAAGCACAACCCAATCGAAACCATTCTTTTAAACCATCTGTCTTAGTCAAAAGCTAACTAGGTCGAAAGCATCTTAGTTGAAAGCAAGCATGCACATTTTTCTTTGAAATCAAAGCAATGCTTTAACCCCTTCGGAACCCCCTGGTTTCGATCCTATTACTACTACAAAACAGGTCATTTGCATCGCCTCATTTGAATCGGTTGAAGTAAAAACTGATGCAAATAGAACTATTAATGGAATTTGCATCGCCTCATTTGCATCACTTAACGGAATTTGCATCGCCTCATTTGCATCGCCTTATTTGAATCACTTAATGGAATTTGTTGCTTCAAAATTTCATCTATTAATGTCATGTTACAATATTTTGATAATGTTGTAAAAGCTTGTTCATAATTCATGTTTAACTCTTGCATACAACTTATTATCATATTGTCTGTTTCTTCTCTGATGTTTTCAACTGTTATCTTTTTATTTATTATTTCTGGTAATGTTTTCTTAATTTCTGTTTTAAAAGTTTCCTCTATATTTTCTTCTATTTCTTCATATTCGTAATTTTCATCAATTAAATATCCTAAGATTTCTTCTTCATCATTTATATTATTTTCTTGTATTATTTCTATATCTGATTCGTACTGGTCGTAGATTGGTTCACCATCCCAATTATTCATAATATTAAAATGTTGATTCAAGTTATTTCTGATTTCTATTTCTGATTCTGTATCTGTTTCTTCTTCATTTTGTCTAAACTTGTAATTTCCACACCGTAAACTAGGTTCTCCAAATTGATTTTTATAGATTACATATGATTCTGATACTAGGATACTTTTATCATTTGTTACAAAATCCTTTAGCCGCCATTCAAGGCCTGCCAAGTCTTCTGGATTTATTCTTCATGGTTTATCATTTTTATACCTTTACTAGCTATGTTCTGAACTATCCCTTCTAGGTTTATTATGAATTTCATTCCTGATCTGTTGCTGGCTTTACCTATTATGCCTATGCTTATAATTAAATTATTTCCTATGTAATCTTCGAAACCGTTTGACTTAAGTCCTAATTTAAATTTTTTTAAATCTTTAATACTTTTAAGAATATCTGGAACACAATATACTAATGCCGATTTATCATTTAAGTCTATTTCCATAGCTGATATTAATGCCTTTTCGATATCTGATGCCATGATTTATCTAAAACTAAAGTAAGTATTTTTGTTCCTAATCCTTTCCTTGTTAACTCTTTTATACCTATGACTATTAGTCCTAAATGAAAATTAACATAAAATTTTAGGACCATTTGACATGTGGGTTGTGCTAGAAACTACTGTAGGACCATTAGCCTTAGGAATTTATCAAAGTAGAAAAACAGATAACCCGGTAGTAGTAAATGAACAAAAAGCCCTAGGAAACAGTCCATATAATTTTACAAGCTTTATTAAACTATTATTAATAGGAAATGATCCAAGAAAAGGGGGTACTATTATGCAAAATACAACCGTTAGAAATTTAAAGCAACTTAGTATAAAGATTTTAAGTATATAAAAGAATTCGGCCAAGATTTTGCAATGATGTTAACATAAATAAGAAGATCAATGTAAGAAGAATTATGTAATAAGTATTTTTCAAAACTTCCAGGGGATTTAGGACGTAAATTACAAGAAGAGAGGAATATCCAATATGGAGATATTCCAAAACTAGAAATAGAACCACGAATTACGTTTGTCTTTCAAGAACTAGAAAAACGATGCAAAGAAGCTACCTTACAAGAACAAATCAAAAGACAAACTTGGTCATTTTGCAGAACAGCTATTTATACTACACAAGCCTATGGATACTATAAGTCAAGACAATATTTGCGAAAATCAAAACAGTTTGATAGAAGAAAGAAAGATAAGTGTGTCAGAAGAAATAAACCCAATAGAAAATGTCACTGTTTCATATGTGGTGACCCAAACCATTTTGCAAATAAATGTCCAAATGGAATTTAGTAGATGAATTAGGCGAATACGAAATAGAAAGCATTGATGAAAACGAATTAGATGATAATGAATCAATATACAGTATAATATCCAATAATGAAGAAAGTTTTAAAAATAGCATTGCTTATACCTCAGTGAATAATGAAAATGAGCTATGTAACCATCAGTGGATTCAAAATAAAGGAAATGACCATATTCCATGTTTTTTATGTAGTAGATATCCAGAGATAATTAATAGATTTCAATGCAATAATTGTTTTATGGAAATATGTTTTCTGCATGCAAGAAGGCATTTTAACTTAGAATTAATAACAAAGAAACATATGATTAATGAAAAGAATTTTCAAGAAACAATAGAAAAACATGAAGCACAACTACAGCTATTACAATTAGAAATCGATATTCTAAAGCAAGAAATTAGAAACATAAAACATAAACAAAAGGATTATAGTGAATTTGAACTAGGGGAAATGAGTGGACAAAAGGAAATTGAGCAGATAATAACCTAAATAATGTAGTCCAAGAAAATACAAATAAAGAGTTTTCTGCAAACATTAGTAAATATAATACAGCATTATTAACCATCAACTGTCGAATATGGTTTAATGATTAACACATTTGTAGAAACAATAGGAATAGTAGATACATGAAGCACAAAAAGCTTAATTGCACACTCTTTAGTCCCATCAAAATTCCAAATACCATTACAATACACAATTACTTCAAAAACCGCAAATCAAAGCCTAATGAAACTTACCTATAAATTACAAGATAATTCTATAATGCAATTCAAAGACTTTTCAAGAAATTACAGTTTTAAATATGAGCTAGGACAAGCCACACTAACACCAAAAGATATAAAAAGTACAGAATTTTTATTAGGTTTAAATTTCATATTTAATTATAGAGGTAACATCACAATTTCAAAAAATAGCATTACATTTAGCAAATATAAATACACACTACCAACAAACTACCATAATTACCAATCACAGTTAGCATGAAAGCATGGTGGACATGCTGAATTAGATTTTTACAAGCAACCGCAACCTTCAAATTCACAAAACAATAAAGATAATAAAAATGATTTAGCTATACTAGCATTTTAAATAATAAGATAGTTAGAAAAAGGGAAGGAAAAACAGTTTATACCCTATCAGGTAATACCGAAGCTAGAAAAAATAGGATTGTTAAGTGACGACATTGCAAAAAATAAAGTTTATTTTACATGTAAAATTAACATAATAAATCCAGAAGTTACAATAAGAACAACAAATACAGATTATTCGCCAGTAGACGTAAAAGAATTTAAAATTCAAATAAAAGAAATGATAGATCAAAATCTTATAAGAAAATCGGATTCTAAACATAGATCATCTACAGCCTTTTTAGTAAGAAATCATTCAGAGCAAAAGAGAGGTAAACCCAGAATAGTTTACATTATAAGAGACTAAATGATAATACAAAAGATAATGGTTACAATATACCAAATAAAGATACACTGATAAACTTCATCCAAGCTAAGAAATATTTTAGCAAATTTGATGTAAAGTCAGGATACAACCAATTAAAATTAGAAGAAAACTTTAAGCCATTGACAGCTTTTACATGCTCAGAAGGACATTTTGAAAGGAATGTTCTTAGTTTCGGGTTAAAAACAGCTCCTGCAATCATTCAAAAATTTATGGATAGCATATTCAAAAAATATGAATTTTGTTTAGTATATATAGATGATATCCATATAGCAAGTAAGACCATAAAGGAACATGAACAACATCTTAAGATTATTTTTCAGAATTAGAAAAGAATGGAATAGTAGTGTCAAAAAAGAAAATGCAACTTTTTAAACTAAAAATTTCTTTTTTAGGATTAGAAATAGGAAATGGAAAAATAGAGTTACAACCACATATTTCCCAAAAAATTATAGAATTTCTAGATAAATTAGATAGTAAAAATAAGATACAAGCATTTTTAGGATTAGTAAATTATGCCAGAAATTTATACCAAATCTAGCCAAGTTAGTAGGACCATTATATGGAAAGATCTCCAAAAATGATGGATCCAGATTTGATTCAGAAGATATAAAACTAGTTCAAAAAATTAAGGAGGAAATAAAAAAGATAAAGCCTTTAGAGCTACCATTAGAAACAGATTACATTATAATTGAATGTGACGGATGTAAGGAAGGATGGGAAGCCGTCCTCAAATGCAAACCATCAAAATTTTCAGACAAAAACACAGAAAAAATAACAACATACATTAGCGGAAACTTTAATACAGGGAACAATTGGACATCATTAGATTTTGAAATTCAAGCATTAATAAATGCATTAAATAAATATAAAATTTATTTAAACAAAGAATTCACAGTCAGAATCGATTGTGAAGCAATAGTCAAATTTATATCTAATGAAAATACCAAGAAAATAAATAAAACTCGATGATTAAACTTACAAAATTTAGTTCAGGGAAATAGGTATAAAATAAAATTTGAACATATTAAAGGTAAAAATAACCTATTTGTAGACATTTTATCTCGAAAAATTATATCAGTATTTGATTCTAATAAAGTCAATTTGCAGTAGATGGTTCTAATGAACAAAGAAGTAGGTCCGAACACAGAAGTAGGATCCAATTCTAATGAAATGGTTAAGGAGGAAAAAGAAAAATCCCTTCACCAGAAATACCTACAGAGAATAGAATGGATGTGAAAACTCCAACTTCAATTATGACATTTGGTAATTACAATCTAGTACGGTTTGATGATAAAGACACAAGGAGGTTCAAACCCCCAGTAAGAATTACAGATCCTTCGCAACAATGTTTACTTGATCATTTATGGAAACTACGAACCATAGATGCCGAAAGAAAACATAAACAGATGTTAGCAAACAGTTTTGCAGTGTATTTTTCAAAAATTCAACAAAAACCGTTGGCAAAAAATTTCTTTTGCTATAATGTTTTTAGAGGAAGCTTTACGGGAATTTTCAAAACATTTTCTCAAGTATAGATGGCTATTAACAATTTTAGAAACCCTTTTTTCAAAGGATTTTATTCATTAAATGATGCCTTGAAAGAAGCCAGACAATTTTTTGGACCAAATTTCTATGTTGATCCACAATGTCACCAAAGTTACTCTCAGACATTAGCAACTCCTCAACAATCATTAAAAGAATTAATTAATAGCCAAGCTACTCAAATAAACGAACTCCAACATCAGCTCCACCTAGCTCAACAATAGCTAAACCAATTAATAGTAGAGAATCAAGGTTGCAACAATATAAAGCCAGAGAAGAATATAATCGGAAGACAATACAATTATTTGAAAAGCGAGCACAACAGCTAGCAACAGAAAGGGACGAACTTGAGAGGAAAATTCCAAAAAGACCTAAAACCTTATCTTTTGAACAATTATCTAACCATCTAAAGTTAAAACCAGTTGCAATTCTAGATGATTTATACAGACAAATAGGGATTGATATAAAGCTTAAGATAGGAAAGCTTGTTTTTGACAGATGGAATAACCAACATGCAGAGTTACAACATCTTCTCAAAACATGGTATAAGCGAGTTAAAGAAGGAGTTCAACTTAAAATAATCCAGATAGAAGGTCAAATATGTTGAGAGACAGAGTTGATAGCTCACACCTACCACGCGACATGGACCATGTAACGACCCGTAAATTTCAATAATTAAATTGGTTAATTTGATAAGATTTTGTAATTAAATTTTGAAAGAAATAAAAACTCTACAATTTAAAATGAAGCAAATGTTAAGAATGAAGTGTAGAAATTGTTATTAAAACTAATTATAGAGAATTGGAGTAAAATCCCAATAATGAAAGAGTGAAATTTGTTGCACTTGGTTAAAATGAAAAATAAGTAAATAAAAGTAAGTGTTGGATTTAACCAATGAATAATATATTAATTAATAGTAACTTAACGTAAATTTAGGTAATAATATTATAGCAAGTTGATAAATAACTAATTTAGTGCAATCCCTTGATTGAAACAATTGTAAGGTTTTAATTGATTGTAATTTGTAAATTGGGAATTAGATTCAAAGTTATATTAATTGATGAAATAATACGCCATAAATTGCAATTTGATAGAATCAATGTTAGTATAAACTAAAGAAATAATTGGGAATTATATTAATGAAATAATAACTAGAATGCAAGGTAAACAATACTAATCAAAGTTAATAAATTTATGAATCGAATGGAATACCAATTTATGAAAATAAATCTAAATGTTATGTTTGATTATAAATTGTACATAAGTGAATGAAATTAATAGTATGAAAATAAATGGTAACATTGATTTGTAAGTAATAAAATCTTATTTATGTGACTAAAGGATAACGGTAATGATTACTGTATGTTACCTATTTATTTAGCTTGTTAATTGAAATTGGAAATAAATTTTTAATAAATGTAAATAAATGTTACATTTATGTGAAATGTAAAACAATGTTTAGGAGTTGTTAAATTGGAGTATATTAAGGTAATGAAGGGAAAAACAAGGTAACTAGGTTTATAGAGTAGAAATGAACTTAATAAAAAGATTTGAACTGAAACAAAGCAATCCATTGAAATCCAATTTATAATAAGTGCAATTATTGTAGCAATTGAAATTAAATATTATGCAATTGAAATAAAGATGAAATGGGAAAATGTTAATATGTTAGGATATATACCAATGTAAACGGTACCTAAGAGGATAATATGATAGTTGAATGAATAACAAGATTTAGAAATCAAATAAATGGAGTTCATTGAAATTTCAATCGATAATTTATGAATTTAATGGAATCAGAATTTAATACTATAATTGGTGAACTAATTAACCTTAAATTGATATGAGAATTGGCTATAAAGGATTTTTAAATTACTAAAGTAATCCAAGATGATAAAATTTATAAATTATAGGAATTGAATTTAAATAGTGATTTAATCAATTTAATATTAAATTATTTAATTAACTGGAAAATAGCCATTTTGGTCACTGACTCGGATTTCAACGAAACTAGTTTCATCGGATCCGTAATGGTGAAATTTTTGTAGGATTTCAAGATTCGTGACGATCGGACTTGTCATTTGATCGTACGGACTCGAAACGTCTAGAAATTAATTTAATTGAAATTAATTTGAAATAACCGGATTTTAGCATAACTTCTTCATACGATGGAATTTGGACGTGAAACCTGTTCCATTGCTTTTAAAATATTTTAAAACATCTATTTTGATATAAGGGTTGACTTAATTTCGTTCTGGAGTCAGAACGGGCTTTTCGAGCCATTTGTCGTTCAGCTTTCAATCCAAATCACTCCGGTCCATTCTAATTTCAAGCCTTGCATATATATACCCTGTTATAAACCCTAATTGTTTCTCATTATCATTTGTCTGTACGTACAATTCATTCTGTTCCTTCTCTTCCTCAATGGCAGACAAATTTCCAGAGCCCTAAATCCCAAATTGCAATTTCAAATCAAATTAAAAGCCAAAATTTCAAACTCCTCAAACAACATCATATTTTATATCGTCGAAAAGCTCTCGAAGAGCGCATCTCAATCCTGTGATTCGTTTTTCAAATTGAACGATGGTTTGTCCAGAAATTGAAGAACCAGTCACGGTCGTTCTTTACGTCGTGATGGACTTCGATGGATCATCAAATCGCTTATACTATTGGTAGAGATCGTCGAGGGGATTCGATCTGGGTCGTTCGTACACAAAGTTAGTGGGTGGATCAACGGCAACAATTTAATTAGGTTTTAAGTAACGGCGGCGGCTGTGGTGGATATCGCGACATCGGTCGCATGGCATTGGCGAAGTCAGCCTGGAGGTGGGCACAAGCGTGTGTGGTCGACGCCTGGTGGGTTGCCGCGCTGTTCATAGGTGAAGGGCGTGTGCATTGCGATGTTAGAATGGTCGACCTGGGCTTGCATGTGAACGATGAAGCTAGGTGACGTGAAATTTCTTTTTTTATTTTTTTTATTTTATAATATAAATTGTATAATGTTTTAATTATCATAAATTTTGCATACGAGTTTGGATTTGGGCGCGTTTTCTTGCGTTGGGATCGTATTGGAATTCCGGATATTTTGGCACTAGTTTGGACCAATTCTGAGAATGTTTAAATTTGGGGTTTAAATTGACTTTAATTCAAAAGGTGAGTGTTTTAACCCACTCACAACTTCTAAAATTTCTTATGTGTGTTAAATTAATTTCTGATGTGATTAGAAATTTATTTAGGACTGTTTGGCATACTTTAATCATCATTTCAGTTAAATTGAATTTATTGAATTAAATTGTTATTTAATTTACTATTGCATGTAAAATGCCAGTTAAATAGTTATTTAATTTATTATTGAATATAAACTGTCAGTAAATACCTGTTATTTATTATCTGTTTATATTGATGTTATGGATTTAATTGGATGATGATTGTGATAAATGTTTGATGATAGATATTGGATGAATGGGTGTTGGATTTTATATTGTCATGAATTGCAAGTTGTTATGCATTTTATTTCATTCGAGATTGCGGTTTGAAATGATATATAACTGTATTTTTATTTTAAATTACGGATTGAAATGATAAATATCTGTATCACTTGACCATAGGGTAGAAAATTATATACAGACACCGTGGTCTATATATAAAAATATTTTGAAATGATTTCTATGGTTTGTAAAGAAATATATGAGTTATATAAATATTGATTTTAGATGTTATATAAATGTTATTTTATTATTGATTTTTAGGTATGTATAAACTTGTATTGAAATGTAAAATAAGTTAAATAATAAAGTTTGATTTTTTTAATATGATTTAAGTATCTGTTAAATTATATTGTATATAGAGTGAATATTGACTTAAATAACATTGAGGTTGGAAGATAAATATGAAATTGATCTGGATTAAATTATTTAAGAATTATACTCAAATAAATTTGATTTGAAATTTAAATAAGATTGAGATTTTAAAGGGTATGATTATTTTTTACTTGATTTTGGATTAGAGTGATTTAAATGAATATCGAGTTGATATAAATGAATTTATCAAGTTAAATAAATTGAAAGAAGATCCAGTTATTGGAAGTTAAAAGTTTAAATGATATTGGATTATTAAGTAAACATTTCAAATCTAAATAATAGTATCTGAATTTGATATATATGGAATTATCAAAGAATTGGTTTTGAAATGGTGGAAAAATCAAAGTTTTGAAATATAAGAAAATTGAAATGGGTTATTTGGGGTTTCAAATTTGTATTTGGAATTGATTTGTGAAATTGAAGAAGCTACTTTATTATATAAATTAATTTAATATTTAAGCCATTTAAATGGTGTAATTGAGTTTCAAAGTATGAGTTTCAAAGTACTATGATTTGAAAGTGTTATGCTTCAAGTGTTTTGTTTTCGAAGTGTTATAACTTTGAAGTGATATGATTTTGGAAAAAAGGATATATTTGGAATAAAAATGATATTATATTGATTTGGGTTTTTATAAAAATGATATCATAATGGTTTGGGTTTTTGAAATGAAAATGACATCGTATTTATATGGTTTTGAAATGGATATTATATTCTGGTTTTGAAGTATAAATTATTTTGAAATGACCGCGGGGTTATAATTACGTTTGGTTGCTAAAGAAACCAGGATCGAAAGTTGTCATACTCTCTGCCAACTCCGAAAACCACTTTAACAATCGTGTACGCGGTGGAGATTCCAGAAGGAAGTAGGATGGTGGCGACGTTTCCTTTGAGGTAAATACATGGACCCAACTCCCGTGAGTTGGCATAAGCTGGCTAAAACAGGAGCGATTGACGGGCTAATGAGGTCGCACCTTTGATCAGACACATCCCTTTGATACTATACTTTGACTTTTGGATTGATTCGGTGGCCACTTTTGATTTTTTTTATTTGGGGGTGTGGCTCGAGGTGGGTGGTAGCTGCGGCTATGCGTTACCACCGTCCCGGAAGCGTAATTGGTATATCTACCCTGACATTGCCTAGTTGTGCCGTGTCACCTACCATAGCGAGCCTTGTACGAGTTTGGTTTTCTCCCATAGCCTATATGGTATCCTCCGGTGGCTTCCCGATCAGGAGGAACCATGATATTGGATGGACTACTGGGACTATTACGTGTTAAGGAGGAAAATGTAAAGCCTTAATGCTATTGTAATAAAGTTTATTTTACTAATAAACATTATTACAATAGCGAAATATTACTACATAGTAAATAGTTTAACGGATCCTTAGGAGATGTGAATCCCGAGCATCTCTTAAGTTACCGCACTCGCGTTAGACACTGGATAGGAGATGTCAAATCCCGTAAACGTCTCTGACGCCGTTCCACTCATATTTATTTCTATTGATTTAACTTACATAAGATCTTTTTAGTTCTGACTCGAGTGTTTTGTCTTTTCAATTCGCTCGGGTCAGCCTGAGCATTTCAGGATTTGAAGGCCTTCTTTCTGGAGGACGAAGATTTTATTACTACTATTTATTATTATTTCACCGCATCACATTGTTCCGCAGCATTATTTGATTATTCTTTGGTATGTGTAACTCTGATATGTATTGTAAATAAAATCAAATGTTTTGTAAAACAGCTTCATGAACTGTTTATTTGATTATTATATTTTATCGTTCCGCTGTAAGATTCTATTTTGTTTTTTTTCTTTCTCTGTTTTTTATTATTTACCCCATAACAATCTATCCTTCTGTATGGTTTAAGTCCGATGTGGGTGGTTTATCGTCGATTTAAAGCGTACAAAAAGGCGGGATGTTACAGACCAGATCGTTGATCTTTTTTATCATGGTATGATTTCTAGAATAACATTCAACAATCCAATAGAAGAAGCGATTCTAGAAAAAATTGCAAAACGCTTCGCCTTAGTAGCAGCACAATATTTAAAAATAATTTCACGAGTTATACTTTGTATTAGCTCATCAACACCAGCTTACCACTTTGATAATAAATATACTATAGAACCAGCAAAGCATAGACTGGCGATTTTTAAACATACGGGCTACACACGACAATATGCATCTAAAAGTCTGCATTGTTATTTCCAACTCTATGAAGGAACGCCTATATGGTTTGAGGCAGATCAACCATGGAAATTCACCAATCAATAGTTACAATTAATTCTCCTCCAAATTGGAAAGAACTAGTTTTACAAACAGAAAGTTCTAGATATCAAATTTGGGGAGAAATGGAACTTAAAATAATACTTCCAATCCATTTAGCGGAAGAAATGTTCGACCTTGAAAATGATATGTTAATATACGATAGACTATCGTTAGAAGCATAAATGGAAGATGATCCAAATATTACCAACAGTGACCAAAATACACTAGAAGAATACGATCCAGACCATGGCGGATATAGATTAAAGATAAGATCGAATTTTATCTTATAGAGAAAGCATTTGACAGCTGTAAACCCACTTAGAAGATAACGACAAAGACGGTTACTTTACTTTTTTATTAAGCTATCTTTTGCAATAAAATATTATAAGATTTTGCACTTTACAAACAGTAACGACCCGCCTTTTTGGTCAGTTTAAACCGACGATCAAATACACATGTCGATTCCAAACCATTCAAAAGGGCAGATAGTTATTGGGGTAAATAAGAAGAAAAAAGAAAGAGAAATAAAGGAAATGAAACAACACAGAATCTCGCAGCGGAACGATAAAATATAATAGTCAAATAAACAGTTCATGAAGCTGTTTACTATACTTTGACAATTATTTATACAACATTTATCAAAGTTATACATTTACAACAGAACAAATAAATACTGTAGCAGAAAATCATGATGCAAAGATAATAATAGTAACAGTATACCAAATCTTCGTCTTCGTCCTCCAGAATAGATCTTCAAAAATCTGAAAAAAACTCAGGACTGACCCGAGCGTAATGAAAAGACAAAACATTCGAGTCAGGACTAAAATATCCTTATGAAAGTTAAATCAATCGTAAATAAATATGAGTGTAATGGCGTCGGAGATATTTACGGGGTTTGACATCTCCTATCCAGTATCAACGTGCGTGCAATAACTCAAGAGATGTTGCGGGATTTTCCATCTCTTAAGGATCCGTTAAACTATCTACTATGTAGTAATGTACGCTAAGTAGATAATGTCTATCAGTAATATAAAGTATCAAAATAGCGTTAAGGCGTTACCATAATCCCCCTTAACACATTTTTCTAATGCCATAGTCTATACAGCACCGTAAGCCCCACCGTAAACTGGTGGTTATCAGAGGGTACCCCATAGGTATAACACAAAACATAACGTAGTGGTCGCGAATAGGATAATCAGTATGACAAGGTACATGAGGCGATACCAACTAGGATACTTGTAGTTGCGTGATCCGGACTGATGTTGAGCATAGCCAGCAGCTACCCCAACACCGCGAAACAACACTCCCAAATCAAGGGGTGCACCCAGATCGAATCACAAATGTAATAGAGATGGTATCGAAGAAGTGTGTCCGCTAGAGGTGGCGAATCTCAATGGCCCGGCGCGGCTCCTGCTTTAGTCATGTCAGGGGTCATCCAATATCTTTCTCTTTCTTCAGTCAACGCGTTCACCAAACCATCCACTTCATTCTGGATCAACACTCCGCGTATAATAGTTATTAAAGTGGTTTTGGTATCGACAGAGAGTATGTCCATATCTGATCCCGGTCTCTTTAATAACTACGTATTATTACACCGTTGGCTCTTTTACATTTCAAATCGATTCATAATTGATATCAAAATATCATATTCGCTTCAAAATCAATTCCATTTCAAATATCACCGTATCTATTAAAATGTCAGACTCCGTCTCAAAAATCATTTTCGTCCCAATATCTTACTTTGGTCTCAAAATCGATTCGAATTTCAGTTTAGGTTGCAACTTCATTTAACCCAATTCGTATTTAAATTCAAGAGTTAAATATAAACATTTCACCTTATTGATCAGCTTAGAATTTTAGAAAATAGTTTTGAGGAGTTTAAAAGTAGTTTTAATAATTAAAATAGTTAAAAATACTTAAAATCTTAAAATGGAATCGAAATAGGTAAATTAGTTTAAAATAATTTAAATCGGGTTAAGTAGATTTAAAATAGATTAAAATAGTTTAAGTATTCAAAATGGTTTATATAACTGAGTAATTTAGAAAACAAAATAAAACAGCTTCAAAACCAAACCATTTCAATTATAACTTCCCAATTCAAACCAATTTCAATTTCCGTTTTACCGATTCAATTTCGATTTCAATTCAAATCAATGTCAACTTTGACCTCAAATTAATCCAATTTTACATTCACCTTCAATTTATTCAATTTCAATTTATATCGATTTTTAGCTTGATTTTTCAAAATATCAATTTATAATACTTAACAAAATTATCTTTCAATATTCAAATTTAAAACCCAATTACAAATACGATCCAATTTCAAGCTCAATTTCAAAATATCATTTTATATCGTTTTTCCTTAGTAATGCTCAAAGCTCGAAATAATGTTCAATCTTTGCAACAAATAAAGTTTCGAAATTCAATCATATCCAAATTTTAAATTTCAAAGTCTCGACTTAAATTAGTTAACAATTTCTTTTAACCAAAATTTATTTCAACATTTCAAACTCAATTTTCGACAAATTCGATTTCTATAAATTTATTTCTATTTATAACCTTTAGATCAAAACATTTAACTAAATTTCAAATCGACGATTTTTAAAAATTATTAATTTAGCAAATTCGGTGTCCGTATATAATTTTCTATCCTATGGCAAGTGATTATTTATTTCAATTAAATGTCAGGGATGAATATATATTACTTAAATCAAATCAATTTCATATGTATGCATAACATGATATATATAAGCAAATAAACATCCAAACATTTAAATATCAACCAATAACATCCATCTAAATACATCATTCAATAAACAATACAATTCATGGCAATTTCATAGTTATCAATGTCAGGTAATTAAATTGCAATTCAATTTCAATTTCAACTTAACTGTCAATTTAATTTCCAACGGTTAATTCAAATGACAACCTATATGACAATTAAATTCTATCAAACAACGACAAATACAATTCATATCACTTCATAATATTAATTTAACTAGCATAAAGATATTTAGTACGTTGTGAGCGTTATAAAACACTCACCTTGATTTCAATGCAGTTCCAGCAGTTTATTTCGAATAAAATTAAACGAGCGTTTAATTTTTCCGAAATTTTCACTTGCTCCAAACGACTCCAATTCAATTCCATAACGTAGTGCTCGTCCATACGGTTCCAACGCAATTTGATTCGTAATTTTTCGACCTCGTACGAAAAAGTTACATAGTTTTAAAGTTACACGAATTATAATATAAATATTTACAAATTTAATTTACATTTCAACCCATATTCCATCACAGCCGCACGCTCCTTGCATAGCAGATCTGGGCCGTACCCCCTCCCCCTTCTTCCTCACGCGTGAAAACGTGTACGCTTCCCAGTACACGAACCCAATCGCCGCCGTTTAGCCCTAATACACGCAACCCATACATCGACTTTCAGGACGATCGGGATACGCCATATCGAAGAGCATCTCAAGAGCCACCTGCGCCTACCATGGGGTGGAGCTCGGCCCCATCTACGGCCTGGAAATCGTGCGCGAACGCGGCGCGTTCCAGCTTCAATTGCCGTCTATTCTTTGCTCCATTCACGATCATTACCGTTGGATAAGAAGATCTTGTTGAGCTTTACGATAATCTAGTTAAGAGTTTCTCGCAAAGATCGATGGATTAGGAGAAAAGGAAGGAAGAAGATTCGAGCATTTTCGGCCATTAACTAATAGAACGGCGGCCACGAAAACCCTATAGGGTTTCACTGTGCAAAAAATGTTTATATAAGATTTTATATATTATTTTATTATTAGTTCCAAAATTTACATGCTTTTTCAAACGATCTCCAAACGAAACGTGCCGGCTGGCGTTTCTAGGGTTTATCCCGCGTTCCGGACACAATGGAACATGTTTCGGAAGCTAATTCGATCGTATGTGTGAGTTACGGCAATAAACGATCGATTTGAAATTAAATTGGTTAATCAAATTTCTGTGCGTTTGGGCTCGCCCCGGACAAACGGTAAATCCGATTGACATGAAATTTGAAATCTTACAATAATATCACATTACGGATCCGATGAAACTGGTTTCGTCAAAATCCGAGACCGTTTGAAAAAAGACTATTTTAACTCGCCAAATTAATATTAAAACAATTTCAACGCGTTTCGAGCTGCCACGGTCAAATGACAACTCCGATTGCTACGAAAATTGAAATCCGATAATAACTAACTATTACAGATCTAATGGAACTAGTTTCGTCCAATTCTGAGACTGTTCAAAATTTGGCTATTTTCCAGTCGATAATTAAATATTAAAATGTTTAATTTTCACAAATTTACTTTTAATTCGATTTTAAAAGTTCTACAACATCATTCTAACTTTAATATGACAAAATAAAATTTTACAAATCATTTTTAATCACATTAAACTCGTTATCCAATTATCATTAAATTCCAATTGTAAAATCTTATTAACACTGTTATAATCCCAATATAACTTACATTCACTTTGGAAACCAATTTGAATCATATTAAATCAAATTTCAATTATTCACACTATTTTCATATACTAAATTTCCATATCAAATCAGTCGTATCAAATTCGAAATTTAATTATTCAAACATTTGTAATATTATATTTAAACAAATTTGATTATTCTTAAATCACTATCTTTTGAAATATTCAAACGAACTTATAAAATTTAACAAATTCAAATTATAGAACAACCATTTCATTAAAACAGTTATTCAATTCCCGTTATTCAATCAATTCAATAAATTCCAAATATTAAATTTAAACAATTTAATTTTTCAATATTTGACGGATTTCAATATTGGATTTTTAAATAAGATTTCATTATCAGTCGATTTACTATATTACATCCAATGAATTCCACATTATTATTTAACTACCGTTAGAGATAATACACTCAACTAATATATAAACTTTCATTTCAATTGCAATTGGTTTACAAATTCAATTCGACTTACAAAATGAATAGGTAACTTAAATACTTATCGCCGTTAACTTTTAATTACTTATAAGTTTATTATTTACAAACCCGTCTCACAATTACCTATACAATACAAATTCATTCAATTACCTTTTACTACACCTTATTTCAATTGATTTGGGATTTCATTCAATTCATAAATAATTAACTTAGATAAATTTTGTTGCATTTCATTCTAGTTATTATTATTCCAAACGACTTATAATTTTTTTCTAACACTAAAATCACGAAAACTTATTAAATTAGCTATTTTAATTATCGAAAATTTACGGGTCGTTACACAAACGGACAGCTGTGTATAAGTTGTAAACCGAAAGACCGGCTAACTAGCTATAAATATGTGTGAAGTGTGAAGCAAGAAATATATACTCGCATACTTTGAAAATTTGTAAGCATTCTTAAGTTTAATGGCAGCTTAATTTTGTTCTTTCATTTGTCTATTAGCCTCTGATCATCTTCCATTCTTCAAACTTTGAGAGGATATATATAAACTATATTCTTCCACATACGCCGTGCTACTTCAAGTCTATCAATCGCTCCACTGCATCAACTTCGGTTCTAGTCCAATGGATAGCAGAAAGGTATTTCTCTACTCCATCATTCCTATTTTGCATTATGTCGTAGAAAGTATGGAAATATTTGTTTATATATCGCTATATTTAATTGGTGTGCTAGAAATTTTTGTTGAAAATTGCTTATTTTCCTTCTCCCCTCTATGAACTAAATTCCTTTTGTAATAATATAATTTAATAATTAAGAAGTGATATTTAATTTTTAATAATTAATATTAAATAATTATTAATCAGTAATGATTATTAAAATATATAAATAAATAACAATAATCAATAATTAAGACAAATATTTAACCGTTCATACTTAATAAGCAATCTTATTAATTAAGAAGTAACATTAAGTATTTAATATCTTATATTTATAACTAATAATTATATTTAACGAATATTTGATATTTTATAATTATAATCAATAACTAATAACTACTACTAAATAATTAATAATAACTTATTACTACTAATAATGAACAATTAATATAACCAACAATTAATAATTGCTATTAAATACTTAAATAGTAATAATTACGATCTACTATTTAATAATTAATTTTTTATAATAATGATTAATAAGTAATCTTTAATAATTAAGAATTGATATGTATTATTTAATAATTGTAAATGCTAGTTATATTTAACATTTTATGTTGCAAAAATAAATTAAACTTTTGAAAATTTCCAAAATAAATTTATAAATATTCATAAAATTTAAAATTTCGAAATTATGATAAAATTCTAAAAAAAAGTAAAAATTTAAATTTTTTAAACTTAGAAAATTTGAAAATGTTAAAGTAATTTCAAAATTAAAAAAATATAAACAATATATTGCAGATATCCATCTAGATAATTTTTTTTTTACAATATCCTCTTTGATATATAGTTTTTATCTTCATTTCAACCCATAAAACTCTTGGATCCAACTCTCAAATTTTAGCTTCATTCTTTGAACGAGGGTTAGGGTACGTGCTTTGCGCGTGATAATGAGGGCAAACTTTTTGTGCATGAATTATTTTTTTACAAATTATATATGTTTAACACATTCAAGAAAAAATGATTTGCATAAATATTTTGCCAAACTTTTACGTTGAAATCATGTGTAGTTAGGTATAATTTTTATTTTTACATTGCAACATCCTACTTTTTGTTAGTTTAAGTTTTTTTTTCATATTATTAATCAGTAAAAAATGAATTTGTAAAAAAGTTTATTATTCAAATCCTATTTTAAGTAATAAAATGATAAGATTTGGTAACATTGATAGATGAATGTTTTGAATTCGTAAAAGAAACTTAATTGTTAGATCCTATTTGTAAGTAATTAACACTTGTAAAGAAACATTTCGAATTTCTAAAGAAAGCAGAGGATCAATTTCGATAGTTTAAGCTATATTAAAAAGATTGACATCAAAGTTATTAAAAATATTCTTTGCCTCCAACTCTGAAGTTTCGTTGTTTTTAGTCCGCACCTCCTTTCAAGTATTGTCCCATTTCCTATCACTTTCTTGCCAACCCTAAATCCCCAATTCAAATGAACGAACATAAAAGTGGGAATAAGTCTCGCGACTCAATAAAATTAGATACAATAGCCGATGTAATTCGGTGTTCAGATGTGTGTGATCTCTACGCGTGCACTAACTTTTATCGCTCCTTCCAAATTTTCGCAAGCACAATGACATATGCCGCCACCAATTACTTTGTCATTGCTACCTAGAATTCACGTCACCACCACATGGAAGTCTCGTTGCCACTATCTCAAAGGCTCCGTCATTATCTGAGATTTCACTTCAGATCTGACGCTTATTAATTGAGTTGCTAAATCTGGATCTAGCATTTGTGTCGCTTGAAAGATCTACCACCGCCTTGCCTAGAATCGAGAGCCGCTGTCGGTATTTGAATGCCGCTGTCGGTGTTTGAACGTCGGATCTTGAAATGGGCCTGGATTTGCGTCGTCGTCCAGAGGAGGCTGTCGTGATTGAAAGATAGGTCGTGAAGCTTACCATCGATTTGGAAGTGATGCCACATGTCATTAGAAAGTTTCATTGTTACTGCTTGCTTGTGTGCCATGGTGTCCAGCCCAAGGTTAAACAGTTGCTTTTTTGTGTCAATGCTGATACTCTTCCAAATGCAGCCTGCGTTTGTTTGTGTAGTGGGAAAATACTCGTAACATGCTGCTCTTGTTTTCTATGGTCGCTCATTGATCTAATATTGGTTGAAGATTCAGTTAGATGGTAAAGATTTTTATTTAGTTTGATTGAGTAGTTGTACAAACTCAGTAAGTAATAATAAATTAGCAGAGTAAAAAGGTGAGTATCCAACTTGGATGAACCATTGGATTTTGGAAAGTACTTCCTAAGAATTGAAGGTATATGCTTGTTATAACCTTGATTTATGCTTACATCATCATTGTTTTCATCTTACTAATCTGTGTATGATCAAACTAATTGTGTATCCGCTTTTAGTCCAAGTTATATATGTGCAATAAATGGCACAAATCCTAAAAACTATAGTTTATAATTTTATGGTACAGTCCAATCTTTGGCCATGCATGGTTGAAGGATAAAGAAAACAAGTATAGGCGACTGTAACTATTAGGCTAATGTCATTAGCAGATCTGTCATTTGCATTTCAAAATGATACAATTACCTTGTGCTGATGCGCTTGCTTGTGTGTGCCTTGTGTCTGCTTTGTGCTTGTGCATCTGATTTTGGTGTGTGTCTCCCTTGTTTTGCTGTTGTGCTTGTGCATGCCGGTGTGTATTCACTTGCTGGTTCATGCATTTGTTTGTCTCGTGTATTGTTGTTTGGCTTATGCATTGCTTTGTGCATTTGAACTACATTGCTATTTGACAGGTAAAGCAGATTTCTGCTTAGACAAGGACCGGAGTGAAAAGATAAACGTCGTATTCGAGTAGAAATAGTGTATTTGAAAAATGTGATTAGAAAATATTGTATTTGAAAATTGTGTTGTATGAGAGAGTATAAATTATTGTATATGAATAGTGTATAAAAATTGTGGGAACTCTTGTTGTAATCGTGTATGCTATTAAATTTTTGTTGAAATTAAATTTTTGTTGAAATTAAATTTTTATTTGCTTATTTCATTCTATAAATATTACAATAGTACTATAACAAACACATTTAATATATCGCTGGAGTTAATTGTATTTATTTTTTCATTTTTACAGATTTACAATTGGCGTTTATAGTTGTAAAAATATCTATTGCACCTGCTTTTAACCGTTGTAAAAAATCTTTACTACAACGGTCTCTTGCAACTGGCAGAAACAGTTGTAAAATGTAGTTAGCTTATTGCAACTTCACATTAACACCGGCAGCTGCCAGTTGTGATAGGTCTATTACAACTGACATTGCCAGTTGCGAAAGGGGTGTGCAGTGAAAATCGATATTAATACATCCACGGTATTCATACGTCGATCATCCAAGTGCTGAAAAGACAAATTATTGGAGTGAAAGAAAGAAAAACCAGAATAGAATCTCACATCGTGATGAGTTGTATATGATATATAATAGATTTTTGCAAAAGAAAATTTTATATACATGCATCAATCAGAGTAAGCTAACATATCATCAGCCTGGACATTTATACCAGTCTGTCCTCGCAAATTCCGATAAATACAAAACAAAAAATGTAATATATGTGAATACTTCTTGGAGGCATCCAAATTGTCTCCTGAAGCTTCAAAGCATTCATAGCTAAATATGAAAATACGCTCGTGCTGATCTAAGCATTATAGGAAAACAACGTTCGGATCATTCTGATAAACCTGCGTGAGAAACACAAATCAGTTGGATTTCTAATGTTATAAAACCTTTCAAAATAAGTGTATCTTGTAAGACCGCGTATCACATAAACACAAACGGGTTTTTACCTTACGATAACCAAACCATTTTTATAAATCCAATGATAATAGTGTCTAGGGTTAAAAATAAATAAATAACATAGATGAAATGTTTGCATCTCACATTCCAATATATTTGGTATACAATTAAGCGTGTAAGGCGTGTATTGGAACATGAATTCCATACAATGACAAGGTTACCGGGGTACCACCTACCACAGTGCACCTCTAGAAAAATGTATCGAGGGCCTCGTCGGGACCCCCGCCAACACAAAACTGGCCTATCCTTTCTTGGATAGTACCGAATATAATCATCATCCTGGTTGCGGCCAACAACTGTACCGAGTCTCTAGGATACATAAATCCATAAATATCGATCTAGATCAGGTGAAGATCATACTCAAATGGTAGCGAACCACATAGCCTTGCAGTATATCTCCCGTTTTAGTCAGTATCGGGTATGAGGCTTGAGGTGAGGGTTTTTACTTTTTAGCAAATCCCACTTAGAATGCTAACACTGCCATCCAGGTTACAATGCAATGCTAGCATTCATCCATACAAATTGTTCAAGAGATGAACAAACTGAATGCACTACTTTTACTACATCCATTTTGAAATCACCCTTAGGATTGGTAACAAGTTGGCCTTGCACTCCAAAGAACTCGATCTTCAATTTCCATCATAATTACCATCATCTTCAAGATATATTCAAATTCGAACGCTTATGTCGGTTCGATGTGGTTTTCGGATAACTAATGCTTATCTGATCTCTGTCTCTCTGAACTAACAATCGATAGTTTGAAAACTGGTCAAGATTTGATGATCGTCCAATCATAATTTTAATTCCATATGGAAATCACCACTGAGCCTCTTTAATTAACCTTTTCATTAATTAAATCACTTTGTACATACTTGTATATAAAAAATACCTTTTACAAAAGATATATTCACTTGCCATCTTTACTCTTTTCAATACTTGAAAATATAGATATACTTATTTCAACTGTATAAGTATACTCTCAAAACATTTCACTTTCAATACTAGGAAAACTTTTCCATACACTTATATCATTGGCATAAGTGTATTTACAAAACCCTACAATTTCAATACAAAGAAAAATGTATCCATATGCTTATCTCTTGGGTGTACGTATATTTACAAATCTTAAGAAAGGTTTCATATTTCCAAAATCATATTTAAATGGGTCAAAAACAAATGTCATTTAAAAACATTATTTACTACAAAGCCAAACCACTATCTTTTAGGGTTAGTAAATGGGTCGTATGGGAATTTAGACCAAATATACTTACCATCACTTTCCAATTTCAAATTTGTACATTCCCTCGATTAACAATGTAGTCGGACAAGTCAAAAACCTATCCATGCCTCAATATACATTCTTAATTCTTACAGATAAAGACGAGTTTCCTTAACTTGGAATTTGGTGTGAAGAATGAAAAGAATCCTTTCCATACCATCATAAGTTATTAAGATCATTTATGTAAATCAAATCTCATTCCTTTTATAAAACCCGTTTTTATAAATTTCTTTTATATCTACAAAACTCCTTTTTATAAATTTCTTTTACATTTATAAAACTCCTTTTTATACAAAAATATATATTTATATAACTTCTTTCATAGTTCTCCTAATCCATTTATGAAACTCCTTTTATAAACTTCCAAATTTATTTTAAATACTTCTTTTATAAGCCTCCAAATTTATTTATAAATCTCATTTTATAATTCTCCTTTTTGGAAAATAAATACTTCCCAAAATAACTTTTTAACACATTTTCAAAAAGGTTGGAGTAAAATAGAGAAGTTCAAAAAAAACCATTTCTAAATAAAATACCATCAAAAATTCCAAAGTTCACATTTAAAAATCATTCTCCGAATCAAAACCAATTTCAAATCCAAATAACAAATAATAGTATTTCCAAAATACTATAGTGAGGTCAATAACTACCATAGCACTTAACCAATGCTCCTACTATCTTTATCACTAAAAAGGTTCAACTCTTAACACATATCAATGTCACATCCAATACTTTTGGCATTCAACAATTTATACAATAAGTATACAAATCAAATTAAAATCAACAGCGACGAGGAATACGGATTCCTCTACAAAATTATCTGCATTTAATTTTATATAATTTTTGCTTTTCAAAGCGAAAATTCAACCAAACCAAATAAAGAAATCGTTCAAGCGTAAAAAAAGAATTTATATCTACCATGTATCATATAGTATTCATCCAAAGGTGAGTTAACTCACCGAAATTCCAGCTGATGCTTAAATGTTCCTATTCGATCTAAAATGGAACAATGTTCAATTTAGCTCAAAATTCCGCTTGCTCCAAACTTGCCGAAATCAATTCTAATGTGCAGATAACGCTTCTACAAGCGCAATGCAAAAATCGCGTCTCGATTGGACCTCGTATGGAGAAGATATTGATTTTATAAGATTTTGAATTAAATAATATAATTAATTACTTATTCACTTCATCAAATAAATTACCCTCACTAATCCTTTCTTTCCCAAAACCAAACCATATCCCATGTACACACATAAGTGCACGCACCCTCAACTGTGCATGTCCCTCTCCTACCTCGCTCTTTGGTCCACCGTTCAATGAACAGACTTTGTCGTCGATCTTCTGCTCATGAGTGCTTCGCCGCCAACTCAACATCATCGAGCTTGATCCCCTCCTCCTCCATGTGACCTGGAAGCCATGCATCTCCTTGGCAAATGTCATATATTACTACATTGAGCTGCACCACTCCATTTCGTCACCGACCATGCTCCTTCACCCGAGAAACCCAAATCCACCAATGCCTTAGCTTAACTCCACCTAAATCGCCCTCGATTGCTAACCCTAGATCGTCCAACCCGACGATCATCACCATCAGTGATAGTCACACCCCTCAATCCCTACATAGATTCGAAGCACCTCATCACACGAGTGCAGCGGATTATATGGTTTTTATTTTCATGGGTCGAGGCTTTAGATTTTTGAATGAGAGGCTAGGTTAGATGTTTACTGGAAAATGAAAATAAAAGAGAGAAAGAGGAAAAAAGAATAGTGAAGGAGAGAAAGAGGGGTAGGGGTTATTTAATTAAATTTTGTGGTACTTCGCTAACAATATCACGTTCACGTATGAACCACGGATAACCAAAATAAAAATACGATCACGCACAACCATGTGAAACAATCACAATACAACAATAAAATACACAGGTTATATTGTTCTATGAAATCTCAAACATACCGACGTTTGTCGAAAATTACATCAAACAATAATTTAAATATCTTTCAAATTAAAAATTATGGAAAAATCCTATAAATTTGTTTAAAAATACGTCACTAAAAATCGAGTCGTTTAATTAACAATTGATTTCTTACTACTTATTAAATTCAAATCAAATTTGAATATTTAAATAAATTAAATATTCTCATTTGAAAATTAAAAAATTGTAGGTCGTTACATTCTTCCCTCCTTAAAAGAATTACGTCTCCGAAATTCCTAAAGGAAGAAAATGTTTTCACACCCTTAAGTTTTTTTTAAAACTGTTAATAAAAATGAGTTATTAAGCTTATAAAGTCTCTAAAATTACAGAAAATTCCTTCAATGCTTTCTTTACATGGCTAGGTCTGAAAAAATCATCATAACAATATAAGCCCATATTTGGGATCTTCCATGTCTGGGGACAACACAACAACAATATATACTTATGATATACCTTATAGAGTGCGTATGTCACATGCAAACACACCCGTGATAGCAAACACACCCGTTAAGCATAAAAACACAAAATTTGTTGAGCAATTAGAATCTACTCATGAAACCAGAAGCAGCAAGCTGGACTTCGCTTCCATGAACCTGAATTTCACTTATATAACCCAAAAGAGAGTTAAACACGACAAATGAAACAATAAAGTAACTCACCCATCATATTTCTTTAATCTAAGCTTGCTAAATCATATGTAACAATCATTTCACATAAACATGCCATATCAAACCTTGCAACTTACATTTCTGATCTGAGAATTATTATGTAGCCTTTTGACTTGGCAATATTTGGATAGACTGGACGATTTCGAACTTGGGAGTTATCAAGGTAGGCTTGGAGAGATGCCTCAGAGTCCAGAAACCAAGCGCCAACGAACCACAAGACAACGTATGAATCATAAAAAAATGAACAATAAAAATCCACCAAAATGGTGGATCCGTACCAATCCAAGCCCATGGATCGGTACCGATCCACGAACCTTTATCATTTCTTACCCTCACTCATACTACTTGTAAGTAATGATGCAGAAGCCTATTTCAAGTACTATTTCTTTGATTCGATGTATTTCTTTGATTCCATGTAATTCTCTACCGATATCCACCGACACTCAAATTTAGCAACTCCGTTCTTTCTACCAATCCATCATTTTTAATAATGATGCAAACAAGTTTGGAATCATGAAGCCAACCATAAATCGAGCCAACGTAAGGCGTCAAAACAATCCATTTGGTGATTTTATGGATCGGTACCGATCCAAGCCTATGGATCGGTAGCAATCCATAATTATTGATGACATGGCCGTGGTTTTCTCAGGAGGAATTGGTCTTAGCATGGAAGACTGTATGGAGATTGTAGGGGCGAGATTTTAGGTTTTCTACAGTTATGAATAGGAGGGCATGGCTCATTTTTGGAGATCCTTTTTACTCTCTTGCTCTCTAACCCTAATTTCTTATAATCACGCACGGATTTATACCGATCTATAAGAACTTGTACTTGCTAGTCAGCAATCAAAGTAATAAAATCAATAAGTGGATGTAGGCTAAGATTACAGAACCACTATAAAACGCTGTGTTCTTTTCTTACTCCTTTTAGTTTACTTTTCTTCATTTTTATTCTCTACAAAACCTCGTGGGTGTTATTCCATTTTTGGCTCAAACATTTTGGTGCTTTCACTGAGAAAGATATTCTCAGGCTACTTGCATCCATCATCTACTATTAGATTTCTTAGGTCGAGAGATAGATCCAATCTTTCAACCTTACTATTATACTATTCATATTTTCAACATTTTATAAGAAGCTATTTGTCGTAGCCCTAAGGAGAAACTATCCTATAAACTCCAAAGCTGTTAATGATGTCGAGAACCAGAATACTGAGCATGTGGATGAAGTTGCCCAGCAAA
The DNA here is from genome assembly GCA_030765085.1 of Allium cepa. Taxonomy (NCBI): domain Eukaryota; kingdom Viridiplantae; phylum Streptophyta; class Magnoliopsida; order Asparagales; family Amaryllidaceae; genus Allium; species Allium cepa. The sequence continues at coordinate 419,513,429 of CM060945.1, forward strand.
ATCGGCCAGAGATCCAGAATCCAACTGATGTTGCGACCAGGGTGGAGATGGATCGTATGATGAAGCAAATGAAGAATAAATTTCTGGAGAATCGCACTGAGATGAACCAGCAGATGCAAGAGAGCTTGAGACCGATGAATAAGCTGACTTAGAACCACGGTAGGAGGAGTTGGAGGGACTTAACATCTTTTGAATCAGAGTCTAACAGTTCCTCGTCGTTCGAGTAGAGACAGAGGAATAGGAAGCAGAAAATGGCTCAAAAGGAAGCTAGAACTCCATATCAGGAAATGAGACATACTCACGATGGGGGTTTGTGGATCAGCACCGATCCAAGAGGATAGATCGGTATCGACCCAACAAACCTTAGAGCTATACCTCGCTTTTTGGACGGCGATGTGGACTTGACCTCATGTCGTGCTATAGATGATCAGAATTTGGAATATTGAAAAATTGCTGATGATTCAATGCACAAGAGTCAAACAGGGGGACTGCTGTACAAACAGATCTCTTGGAGTCTAGAGAACCCAGGTATCGAGGGTCTGCCCGAGAGCGTTTGTTGGATCAAACACTCCGAACCGGTCCTGGTTACCGTCGTTCAACTGAACCTGTAGAACCTGAGTACTTAGCTGAGATGGTCAGAAAACTTATGAACAAAAACCAATTTAGAAGCAATGATGAGTGGGGTATTTCTTAAAGTCGGAACCCCTTTACTAAGAACATCATGCGTGCGAAGTATCCATGGAGGTTTATAATGCCGACGATACCATTATACATTGGAAAAATGGATCCAAGGCAGCACTTGATGTAGCATAAATGGCATATAGATTCTGCTTGAGCATTTGATTCCTTGAGATGTCGTTGTTTTCCAATTATCTTAGAGGGAGTTGCGATGATGTGGTTCACCCGGCTCCCACCGAGATCCATATCATCTTTTGTTGAGTTGACGCAAAAGTTCGAGCAATTCCATCTACACACCTCATGCCTGAGGGACGCGATGTCGTTATCAAACCTCTTCCAGGGCATGGGAGAGTCATGGAAGTATTTCTTGAACACGTTCCATACAACTATGATGGAAGTTACGAATGCTAAGGATGACATTGTATTGATGGCACTGATTAGGGGGATTTATCCTAAGACTGATTTCGGGAGATGGTTGGAAATGAAACCCCTGTCAACGATGGATATTTTTTAAAGGAAGGTTAAATATTTCTTGTTCTTGGAAGTGTCGCACATTGTTTCCGAAGAGATGATGTTGAGCCTTCAGTTAAAGTGATGTAGAGTGATATTGCTGTAAATAAACCGGGGAGGGGGGGGGGGGAGTTTTTAAAATGTGGATGTAAACGTTGACAATAAGAATAGCGGTCCGAAACATAATGATAGTAGGGAGGGAAGCAAAAACTAATAATAGGAATCATCCCAAGATTCTTAAGTATAACAACAATACCGAGTTAAATAACTCTATAGAGAACATCTACCTGGCCACTCGGTGTATTGAGCAGTATAGGAAGCCGACTTTGAGAGAGTCGATTAAGAAGGAGAAAAAATCTGGTAAGTTTTGTAGGTTTTATGAGGAACATGGTCATAACACCTATGAATGCAGACATTTGCATGATATGTTTGAGGAGTTGATTCGCAAAAAGAAGTTGCAGCAGTTTGTGAAAGCCCCACAGGATGGAAGGCAAGGAAATTCCAACCCCTTGGGTTGACATCCCAATAAGGGAAAGCAGGGCCTAGTGGTGAAGTGCCCAGGCAGCCTGAAAAACATTTGGTAATAAATACAATCATTGGTGAACCACATCGAACTGACAAGAGCTGGAACGAGATGGATCGATACGTTGGTGCTTTAAAACGTGTAAAGAATAAAAGCTGCTTTACTATATAGGATGGAACTCCAGCAATTTTTTTTAAAGCTTTGACTAATGACATTGTTTTCTGAAACAGAGATGCTGATGGACTGGAAGCCCCAACAATTGACCCTTTCATGATTACGGCCATGATTGGCCTTACTATTGTACAGAAAGTGCTAGTTGACTATGGGAGTTCGGTCTACTTTTTATTTAAGAAAGCTTATGACCATATGATTTAGGAGAACAAGGACTTGAAACCACGTAAATCTCAAAACCAAAGATTTAACGGGATGGCTACATATCAAGTTAGATATGTGGAATAACTATTGGTGCTCCATGAGGCGACCGCAAGCGAGTGAAGGTTGTGCCTTTTGTGGTGCAGATATTTACTCTTCTTACAATGCATTTTTGGACCAATCAGCCTTGGCCAAATTCAAGGCGGTTATATCTCCTTGGCGCTTGATGATGAAGTTTCCTATCGTGAATGGTGTGGGAATAGTATAAGGAGATCAAGGGTATGACCGTGAGTGTTATGTCGCTAGAGGAGAAGAGAGAGAGAGTGAGAGAGAGAGGAAAAAGTGTAAAGGGGACTCTCTGCATTGAGGCTTTGGACACATAGCAACCAATGCTTGAGCCCTGTCTTGGTCAGCACAGGCAGTTCCATAGGGATATGGATTCGAAAAAGGATCCACTGGATGGAAGGGTGGCTTTAGTCGAGTTGATGACTAATATTTTGGTCAGCTAGGATGTTCCTACGTGGATCTTGAAGGTGAGATCACAACTAGGCACAAGAATAATGAAGGAGTTGGTTGGTTTCCTCCTATCGAACTTGGATGTATTTTCTTGGACTCACTCTGACATCTGTAGGATCTCACCGGAGATAGCGATCCATGCATTAAATGTGAATCCAAGGCATTTCTATGAAACAGAAGCGCTGTAGTCTGGGGCTGAAGAGATCCATTGCATTCAAAGAAGAGGTGGATAAGCTAAAGGACATGACTTCATCTATGATTCCTTATACCCAAAATGGGTATCCAATTCGGTCTTAGTGAAGAATGACTATGGGAAATAGAGGACAAGCATATACTATTCTGACTTTAATAAGGCATTCCCGAAGAACTACTTCCCACTTCCAAGAATTGATCAGTTGGTGGACATCCGGACATGAACTGCTCTCGTTCATGGATGCGTACTGTGGATACAATTAGATTCCAATCCACATCCTGGACTAGGAACAATACCTGCTTTATAACCGACCTAGGACTATATAGCTATCTTGTCATGCCCTTTGGATTAAAGAACACTGGAGCAACCTATCAGAGGTTGCTAAATAAGAAGTTCAAAGATCAGATTGGATGTTTGTTGGAAGTCTACGAGAACGATATGCTCATGATGTCACGATATTCAGGAAACCACGTTGATGATTTGGCAGGGATGTCCAGCGTTCTTCGAAAACACAGGATGAAGCTCAACCCTTTAAAATGCTTGTTTGGCATTACATCAGGGAAATTTATGGGCTTCATTGTGAACTCCTATGGGATTGAAGCCAATTCGAAAATGATCACGACATTGAGAAACATCAAAGGCCCAAAGACGATCAAGGAGGTCTAGAGTTTGAACGGAAAGCTTGCTGCCCTGAATTGATTCATCTCTAGAGCAATGGACAAATGCATCCCTTTCTTTAATGTGATTAAGAAAGGAATAAAGAACTCTGCTTAGACACAGGAGTATAAATACACATTCCAAGCTATAGTGGATCACTTGGAGAGACCTTCATTCTTTCAAAGCCGGTGGATGAAGAGGACTTGTTTGTACATTAGGCAGTGTTGGTATATGCTTTGAGCTAGACTTGTACGTGAGCAATCCTGTATCTAACGATCGGTCTATTAAATAAGTAAGTGATTAACAAAAGCAGAAATAAATTATCCAAAATTGGAAAAGATTGCACGCTGCCCGTTGATCGCTTCAAGGAAGCTCCACCTTTACTTTCAGACTCATCCGATCAAAGTTCTAACTGACTAGCCTTTGCGACAAGTCTTGTAGCGACCTAAGACTTCTGGAAGGCTGTTGAAATGGAACATTGAATTGAATCATTATGATATAATATATCACCCTCGGAGAGCTACCCAGGGTCAAGATTTGGCGGACTTCATAGCTGAATACACTATGCAAGATGATACTTCAGAGAGCACTAGTGAGCAAAATGCTAGGTGGAAGATTTACACAGATGGTGCACCAAATGAATGTTGTTTCAGTGCTAGAGTTGTACTTATCACCCTCAAGGAACGTTCAATTTGTTATGCGTTGATACTCGATTTTCGTATGATGAACAATGAAGCGAAGTACGAAGCACTAATTGTGGGGATTAGAATCGTTAAGGAATTAGGGGTTAAACTTTACATATCTTTTATAACTCCCAACTGGAGGTGTGTCAAGTCAAGAAAGAGTTTCAGGCAAAAGGAGCGAGGGTAACTCCTTATCTAAACCATGCCTTTAAGCTACTTAATGATATTGAATATTACACAATAATGCATATTCTCATAAAGGAAAATGCAAAGGCTGGCTCACTGGCAAAGCTGGCCAGTTATGGAGATGCCAGCTCATGGGCCTAGTTTTGATGAAAGTATTGTCGGCCCCAAGCATCGACCATATGGATATTGATTGGATCATATAGGCCAAGCATGAGAAGGAGTCATTGTGACTCCAATAAAGAACTATTTATAGAGGGATCCTTTCGGACAGAAAGAAGGAGCGACGGAAGCTCCTTCGTCAAGCTTCAGGATAAATCTTTCAACAAGGAGCACTTTACATGAAAAGATTCTTTGTCTTGATGTTACGACGTGTGACCAACAACGAAACCAAACAAGTTCTAAGAGTTCATGAAGGGGCCTATGGCGTCCACACCGAGGAGCAAATCTTGGCGAAGAAGATTCTCCGCTATGGGTAGTTCTTGCGAACAATCAATCGAGACACAGCTGATTACACTAGAAAATGTGACAAGTGTCAGAGTTTCGCTAAGATTCCGAGAGCCCTGCTGATGGAGATTACTCAAATGGTTAGTCCTTGGTCTTTTGCAGTTTGCGGAATCAATATTATCGATGTGTTTTCAATATTTAAGGGCAGTGCGCTGTCATAGCTGTTAATTACTTCACAAAAAGTGATGAAGCGGAGCCATTATCCTTAATTACCATAAAGAAAGTAACCACTTCATGGTCCGAAATATCATCTACCATTTTAGAGTTCCACAGCAATTTTTATCAATAACGTGACCCAATTCTACAGCACCGAGTTTAAAGATTTCTACCGCCGACATCGCATAAAGAAGAGATTCGTTGCGATGGCACAACCCTAGGAAAATGGACAAGTTGAAGTTATGAACAAGATTATCAAGTCCATTCTTAAAAAATGATTGGAAAAGGCTAAGGGTAAGTTGGTCGATGAACCACCTTTGGCACTTTAGGCTTATCGGAAGACCACAAGTCAACGACTGCCCATTATCTCTTAGCCTACAGATCAGAGGCTATGATTCTGGTTGAACTAGAGGTACCTTCTCATCGAGTGACTTAACATAATCCATAAACGAATGAGTAACTCCTGTTGGAGTCTCTTAATATGCTCGATGAGAAGCGCGATAAAGATGACTTGAGAGCAGCTGCACACTAAAGTCGAGTTGCCCGATATTAGAACACCAAGCTTGGGGATCAGACCTTTGAATTGGTGACCTATTTCTCAAATGAATCTTCTTAGGTCTCCAAAACTTGGGCTCGATTTGGAAAGGTCTGTACGCAATTGAACAAAAGCTTGAGATGACACTTTCAAGCTAGTAACGGTGGATGGGATCTCACTCCTGAAGGCATGGAATAACAAACACTTAAGATGCTATTTCACTTAGAAATAAATCTGTACATAATTAAAGCCATATATTAAGACGAAACATGCCATTTCCCATCTTTTATAAATTGAAATGGCTTTATGAATCCATGAATCTTTCTTTAATAGCTTAAGAGTTATTAAATATGACCGATTCGAATGAATCTACATGTGTATAATATAGACATGCAGGTACCTAGAATTAGGTGCCAGTTGAACTTTTACGATCCATGATCATACCTTTGGAGTTCAACCCCTCTTTGGGTCTAAAGATGAATGCCAGCTAACTCTTATTCTTGATAGGGGGCCAAGAGTATAAACCTAAAATGGATGTGACTTGACAGCCTATTTGCTAAGTCTTATCCTTGATATAGGGCAGGAGTATAAACCTAAAATGGACATGATTTGACCATCCATCCACTAACTCTTGTCCTCGACGTAGGTGCAAGATTATACACCCAAATTGATGTGATTCGATTGTCCGTCCATTAGCTCATGCTCGGAGTTTGGTATATCGCTAATGTCTTGCCCAGAGAATGGCGAGGCTGGAATATAAACCAAAATGGACATGACTCGACCATCCATCCATCGGCCCTTACACAAAGTTTGGCAAAGCGCTAAGGCCCCGTCATTGCCCATAGGATGTCAAGGCTGGAAATCATTGTTGGGAGTTAGGAGAGGTCTCTTCCAAACCTCGATTGATGCCCCGAGACATGCGTAATCGCATTTAAAGTTCCTTCAAAAGAAATACTTAAATTAACTTTACAGGTGATCGAAATTTGACCGGATTCTAGAATTCGATATTCCTACCTTTAAATACCTAGTGATTAGCACTTCAATGATCACTTTACGTTTGCAAGAACAACGAAAGTCCGACAAATCATGGAACAGGATAACGACTTTGTCCAACAATAATCATGGAAAAAATGGATTGCGAGTACATCGAATGGAACGACATTTCTAAATTACCTAGATAAACTTACACAAAGATTGAACAAAACAAAATTCTTTGTTATTCACATTCGAGATATAACTTGGGAAGAAAAGTACAATTTTTATTTACGCTTAGGCTGAAAATAAAAGTAAGGGCCGAACCCGCACAACGTCGGCCTAAAAAAATGGACTTCTACGACTGCAAACTAAAAATGAGTTTATCTACATAAAACAAACCAACGACCAATTATTATGCTTTCGCCGCTTGGACCTTTTCTTCTCTTCTCGGAAGGGAGGTGTAACTTGATCAAGTTTCTTCCTGCTTCTTCCTTGACCCTTGGATGGAGTGCCCTGCGATGATCCAACATACATGCTTTGAGTGCGCCCGAGTGGAGGAAGAGTGACTGGAATGAAGACATTTTGACTAGGAAAAGCTATGGACAAAGGAGGAGGGATGGCCTCTATCTTCTCTACTTTGAACACTTTAGCTAGGAGGAGTTATTGCTCAAGCTTAATCATGGTGAGACCTGACCAAGGCTTGGAGAATCCAATGATAACAGCATCATCTTCAGTCAGAGCTCCCTAATGCTTACCGGTCCCTTCATCCTGTAAGGCACTTGTCATACGCTCATCATACCCGAGAGTCTCGCCAATTGGAGTATCCAGGACCATCGTTGAAGTAGTCATGGTCACCTATTTTGCTGTAGATGCTTGTTGTCCCAATCGAAGACCTTTGTCAAGAAGTGAGACGACTTGGGGCCGACCCAAACTTTGAGAGACATAAAAAGAGAGGTTAGTTATATCAATCAGTGACATGTGGACTCTCTAAAATACAAGTGAAGTCGACAAGATACCTCCTTTGGTCTGGGGTTCTATATGGGCCGGAGTGCCATTGAAATTCCCTTCCAATATAGAAGAAAGGATGGTAGAATTATGTATTTGAGGCTTCTTTGGATCGTATAGAAGATGAACTGGTACTAGCTTTGGGTCCACGTATGTGGCAAGTAATGACATCCTAAGGTGATGATCCAAATCCTTCACCTATGTCGTTTTGTACTATAGTGACCAATTCTGGATGAAGAGTAAGCTCATCTTCTCTTAAAGCCATAGGCTCACCTTCGATCAAGACCTCTTTTTCCAACCGAGTCAAGTCTACCTCACTGCCTTTCAGAAATTCTTTCTCCTCCTTAACAGCTTACTCCTAGGCTAGAGCCAAAATCCTGAGATAATCATCATCGAGCCACTCTAAGTTGAGGAACTTCAGCAAATTAGCATTGTACTTAATAATTAGTGGCTCGAATCTGTCCATCATTCGCTTTTCAGTGGCTTCAACTTCCTTTTTAATGAGAACATCCATGTCCCTAGCACATGCAACCGTCTCATCCTTTTCACTATGGGTATTAAGTAGCTCTCATGGTACCCTTGAGTTTCTTGGAGGGCTTCGTCTTTTGTTTTTGTCTCCCTCTCGAGTTTGGCTGACAGCTTATTCGCCTTCATGGTCAAATCATCTCCTGTAACAACCCTTAGTTAGAGATACCTTTCAATAATTATAATTTAATATTGAAAGGTAATCTCCAAATTAGGGTTGTTACATCTCCCATAACTAATAAGTTGCGATTTCAATGGTGTGCTATCTCTATCTCATCGTGATGCTTGGTTCTCTCACTCTTGAGTGCTTTGATAGCTTCATCGACCCTCTTTCCAGCCTTAACTTTTGATGCTTTCAAGTCATTGATCTTGGTATCGAGATGAGCGATGATCCTTTTATCTTATGTCTCCATAAGTTTCAGATTATCGATCTTGAATTTCATGTCCTTCGAAACCTTGGAGATCTTCTCAGCTATCCACTTCCATTCATTATATTGATAGCTACATAAGCAATAGTTGTGTCTTTGACCTCTGGCAGAATATTCTTCAGATTGGGAACAAACATAAGTCCATCAAAACATACATTAATAACCGTTACTTTAGTTCAGCCATTCAAGCATCAGTGACAAGTTGTTGCTTCATAGTGGAGATCGGAGCTTTAATCATTTTTTTGCTAGCCTTCTGATGGGATGCCTTGGAACTGCCTTCTGCGATCAAAAGGTTGACTGATTCGAGTTGTTGTCGAGTGTTGAACGGGAATGGAAGCCGAAGGTGGTGCACGAGAAGCATAACCTATTTGGAAGTCATCATGATGATCGAAATGTTTGTTCAAACCTCTTGGCGTAGGTGTCCTGGACCTAGAACGGTATTTGGAAGCAGAGTCATGAGATGGATAGCCTCTGCCATAGCTAGACCGATGGCTAGACTCCGAGTCTAGACCGCCAGCTTAATGGTACATGTTTGAGTGATGCCTCTATCGAGACACATTTTCTTCTAACGTCTGAAACATATACTTTTTCCTCTATATGGATCCAGCAAATGTAATAGGAATAAGTTAGCTTTAATAAGTAAAAACACTAGTCAAGTGATGTAGTGCAGTGCATGTATATATGAGTGTCCTAGTGTCCTGCAACGCGTCGTGTGTTGGAGCTTTGCTAATGGGAGTGATTTCTCCTATGTTGGTAAGATCTATTTCATCATCAAAGCGGGGAGGAGAGTCGAGATCCTCAAGAATCATATTACCAATGCCAAAAGAGCCAAACTCAGTAGGAATCAACCCCAAAACAGTGACAATATCTTCAAAAGGGAGTGAAGGAGTTTTCTCTACAGTTGCTGCCTGTGGGGACTTTGTAGAAGAATGTCCTTTGGGAAGTTTCACGACGTGCCTCTTTTTTATAACGAACTATTAGTCATACTTGAACTGTTCAACCGAAGGCTCATGGCCCACATCAGCATCATCGTAGCCACCTTCGCCACCTTCGCCCACAGTTTCACCTTCCTCGGCATGTTCTTGCACCGCTTTAAGATTCTCTTCAGCTTCAGCCTCTGGACTTGGGACTAGAGGCACATCAGGATTAACATCACCACCTTCATATGAGTTATCGTTGTCATCGTCATTATCATCATCATCATTGGCGACCATCTAAACTTGAATGGTGCTACGACTTGCTCCCAGCAAGTTGTGACCTAAGAGATTCTCACCAAAAAGAAGAATTCCAATATTTCTATTCTCTTCTATAAGCGTGAGAGCTTTAATGGCATTTACAAGTGCCGCATCACCAGGTATCATTGAAACATCTGAATGACAAAAAGAATATGCGTTAAGCTAGTAGAATCATAAGATGAGTTCATGTTAAACACATGAAGCATAACTTGTGTCCAGATATTCATCTTCGTGCAAATCCAGGTGGAAGCATACATAGAACCATTTACACTTGAAATAGCTCAGCTTATTCCATGTAACGATAACAACTCGACAGTTCTTAGTTGGTTCCAGATAAGTCAAGGAAGGGCTTCCTTTGTAGCTCTTGGAACTATATATATATCGAATTTCCTCATCATTGGAAACTCGATGCGAATGTTGAACAAAGACAATATATGGACCATGGAGGAAGGCATAGTTATTTAGATGTTGTATAGTCAGAGCCAATCTCATGAAGTTTAGAACTCGATGAATGAATTGATTGAATAGTGGGATGCATCCCACCAGGCACATGTATCTACTACAAACATTATAAACCTCTAAGGGATTATGAGCAATTTAGTGTCAAGAAGGAACTAATACATCCTCAAAGGGGATTCCATGTTTATCAAAAATCTTCAGAGTGATCCCTCTTCAATCTTTGAAGCAATAGAATTGACATGATCATCCAAAATAATTGCATCCTCGAGAGTGTCAGGTTCAAGTTCAACTTCTAATCATCCAATAGGCTCTATTAGAACTTCTAGGACTTGTTGCTCTGCCTATGGATTTTCAACTGGAGGTATGAACTACATCAGAGTATGTTATGCAGAGGAGTTGCAATGAACTAGACTCCGCATGAAGTTCAACATATCTAGAAGTTGATGGACCTGCAACTAAAGTGGCAAGATGCACGGAACGTCTATGCTCCATCTCTATAAAAACTCAATAGATAATTAACATCAGATTAAGCATAAGCTATGCCTCCATGCTAAAGTAAAACTTAGTGTTGTGAAGTGTAGTGCAGATTTTCAGTTCATTTTATAACTTTGGAGATAATTAAAAGAGACCTTAATCGCTGACCGTCCCAACGAACTTTACGTCGGAAACTATGCAATGTATATGCTTTGGAATTTAGGAGAAAGTATTTTGCATAGATTAAGTATTTGAAAATGAAGTTCGATAGGAAGTCGAAAAATCAAAAACTCACCAAGGGTTGGATCGGCATCGATCTAGACCCTTGACTGGATTTCGACCTTCTCTTCCATTTTCCAATCCATGTCATGGCAACCAACATCAATCCATCCACGTCCACGTCACCACCGCCTACCTAGTTCTATTTGATTTGGGGCTTGAGTTATGGATCGGTTCAAATTTTGGATCAATGGCTCAAGTTCGATTGAAGAAAGGTAGGCGAGGTCTTGCTCAGGTGAAGGGGCGGCAGTAATTCAAAGGTCAGGCTCAGGAAAAGGTGCACGGTGGCAATCCTAGGTTTGAGTAGAGGCGTATTTCGATTAAAAGAACGGTGAAATTTTAATGGCAGAGCAAGCTTTGGATTAAAAAAGTTAAAGTGAAGAGTAAGATATACCAAAAGTCGGGTTATATCACCCAAGACCCTAATTCTCAAGGCAGAAAAAGTGAGGACTATTTCCAAATCCTGGATTGGTACCAATCTAGAGACTTGTATTGGTACCTAATCTAACAAAAAAATGGATGATAGAATTGACCTATATATATTCCTATGGGAGTATGTGCATATGGTAATGGAACTCCTTAAGAACATGCACGTGTACGTGTGCTTGTACATATCCAACCCGAACAACTAGAGTCAAAGGAAATTAGATTCAAACCTGCAAAGTCCGTGAGAAGAACTAGTTCAAAATTACTAAGCATAGAATGATAGGTCATTAGAGCATATTCCCACTTTGTAATGCCAAATGCTGGTAAAGCATCATGACAAATAACTAGAGACACATTGTGTTTGAAACAAGATGTACTTTAGGGGGTAAGTGTTATATAGCCTTTTGACTAAACAATATTTAGATAGACTGGACAATTCGAACTTGGTAGCGATCATGCCTACAACCCGGAGAGATGGCCCAGATGTTAGAACCTCAATTGTTGGATTTTAATGACAACAACTATACAATTATGTCAAAGAATTTCTAAGCTAGTTTGCAGGTACATGAGCATCAAAAAGAGATAATCAAATACGTCCAAAATAAAGATATACAGTACAAAAAGATGAAAGAATGTATATGGAGATACAAGAAGAGATATACACGATGGAGACAAGGCGAAGGTGACGAACAAAGTTTTGTTAGTCATAAAATGTCATGTCTAGAGTTTACAAATGTTAAAATATTCTCCAAATGGTATACACACATATACATTCATATTTTAAATGAAAAATCAATTTTTCAAAAATTGCATGGAGCGAGACTCGAACCCGAATCGCTGGTTCAGAAGGCAAGTGCTCTAACCATTTGAGCTATGGTAATTTTTTGTTGCAGGCTAAATTCAGACGTCAGAAATACTTCATTCAGACGTATGAATGCTGAAACCTGAATATTGTTTCACAATATTCAGACGTCTGAATGAAAATTTTCAGACGTCTGAATAAGGCCATTTTTAGCCTATTTTCTTTCTGGTTTGAGCCCGTGCAAATTCAGAAGTCTGAAATTTAATTTCAGAAGTCTGAATAACATGACAACGGCTACTTTTATGAAAAGACATTTCCATTCATGAAGAGTTGCAATCTTTAATCCAACAGATAATCATAACTCTTGATGATAACTCTTCATGAACAATTGCAATTATTTATTATCTATATAAACACATTGGAATCAAGTTTTAAAAACACCAATTCTATTGATTATTATTCTATTCTTGAAATTCTTGATTCTAATACATTTGTGCTTTCAACTTCATTCAAATTCAGTTTCCTACTTCCTTAATCTTCATGTATTCACACATATATCATAAAGGAGAAAGATTATAGGAAGTTTGTATTATCAAAGAGACAAATTCATATTATTAAGAACACATTGTGTCACATACATTCTATATAAGTTGAAGTCCTCTTCGGCTGTTGAGACGAAATCCTGTTCTACTGCTCAGGTCCCTTGTTCTGCTGTTCAAAGTTTGTATAAACTTGTTCCTCCGGGTTAAGTGAGGATTGTTGTTACTGAAATTCCAGAAAGGAGTCTGGGACTGGACGTAGAACGGAAAGTTCGAACCAGTATAAAAATTCCTGGTGTGCTTGTTTTATTTTTCTTATTTTCATTTACTTTGCTATTATCATCTATTTCCGCATTTAGATTTAATTAAATTCCATATTACACGATCCTAAGTAATAGCTCGCCATATTAGTAACTTTTTCATTTGGTATCAGAGCCTGGGATTCTAGAGATCGTAACAACATCCTAGAATAAATGGCTATAAAGAGATCTAGTCAAGGCAATAAGAAGAGGAAGAGCAATAAAGAAAAATCAAAGGAGAAAACAAACGAATGCTTCATGGCAAAAGATAATGAGGTTAGTGATCTAATTTTTGATGATATGATAGAAATAAATTCAGAACTTCTAGACATTTTAAAAAGTCTCAAAAGAAAATATAAGAAAGCTCTGGAAAATCAGAAGAAAGCAGAATTCGGAAGAGATATGCTTAAAGACGAGAAGAAAATATTAGAAGAAGAGCTTGAGAAAATTCAAGATTCACTCTCTGACAATTCTCAACTCGCTCTGTTAAGTCAAGAAATAAAAGCTCAAAAAGATAAGAATAATGCTCTAGCTTCTGAGAATCATGAGTTAAAAACTAAAATTAAAATTGTTGAGTTAGATTACACCAGTCTTAAAACTAAGCTTGATGACATTACTAAAAATATTTCCAACTTTAATAAAGGAAGAGAAAATTTATCCAGGATTATTGAAAATTCTCAACCTGCTTCAAATAAGAAGGGAATAGGTTATGTTAAGAATTCAAAAGCTCACAATGATAAAAGCGATTTAGGCTATAAACAAGCTAAAAGTAAAAATAGTACTAGATATGCATTCTTGTATACTAATTTTAGTGCTAGTGCTAGTACTAGTAATCAAGATAGTTTTAAAACTAGTTATAGTCATAACAGTACTTTGTTTAGAAATGATAGAAATTATTCTTCAAGTACTAAGCTGATGACTAATAGTATTAAGATATGAATTCCAGCTAATATGATTGATCGTGATAAACAACTTTATATTAGCATTTATTATAAGAATGTGATTTATAATGAAAATTATATTTATAAAGGGTCAACCACACCCTGATGGGTATGGCTTCCAAAGACCTAACCCTCCGCACCCTAACATAGTAAGTGGGTACTGAAAATGATTATTATTTATTGCAAGTACTCCGAGAAACAAAAGGAAAATGATAGATTCTGGAATTTTAAAAAATGATCCATACGTTTAGTAGAATTACGTGCGTACAATGAAATATGGACTTAAGCAATTATAGTAAAATCTATTTTATTTTTTCTCTATAATTTGTATTGAGTTTATCCCACTATTCACAAGAAATTTTATATAATTTATTGTATTCTCTCATTCTTTTTGATAATGACAAAGGGGGAGAAATTCATATGCAAATTGATAGAGGGAGATATTATACTTAGGGGGAGATGTTATACTTAAGAGGAGCTTTAAACATACTTGTATATTTTTTATATAGAATGACTCTTTTTAATTGTATAGTAATCATCATCAAAAAGGGGGAGAATGTTAGAACCTCAACTGTTGGATTTTAATGACAACAACTATACATTTATGTCAAAGAATTGCTAAGCTAATTTGCAGGTACATGAGCATCAAAAAGAGATAATCAATTACGTTCAAAATAAAGATATACAGTACAAAAAGATGAAAGAATGTATATGGAGATACAAGAAGAGTTATACACGATAGAGACAAGGCAAAGGTGACAAACAAAGTTTTATTAGTCATAAAGTGTCATGTCTAGAGTTTACAAATGTTAAAATCTTCTCCAAATGGTGTACACACATATACATTCATATTTTAAATGAAAAATCAAGTTTTCAAAAATTGCATGGAGCGGGACTCAAACCTAGGTCGCTGGTTCAAAAGGCAAGTGCTCTAACCATTTGACCTATGGTAATTTTTTGTTGCAGGCTAAATTCAGACGTCTAAAATACTTCATTCAGATGTCTGAATGCTGAAACCTGAATACTGTTTCACAATATTCAGACGTCTGAACGAAAATTTTCAGACGTCTGAATAAGGCCATTTTTAGCCTATTTTCTTTCTGGTTTGAGCCCATGCAAATTCAGAAGTCTGAATAATATGACAATGGCTACCTTTATGAAAAGACGTTTCCATTCATGAAGAGTTGCAATCTTTAATCCAACAGATAATCATAACTCTTGATGATAACTCTTCATGAACAATTGCAACTATTTATTATCTATATAAACACATTAGAATCAAGTTTTAAAAACACCAATTCTATTGATTATTATTATATTCTTGAAATTCTTGATTCTAATACATTTGTGCTTTCAACTTCATTCAAATTCAGTTTCCTACTTCCTTAATCTTCACGCATTCACACATATATCATAAAGGAGAAAGATTATAGGAAGTTTGTACTATCAAAGAGACAAATTCATGTTATTAAGAACACATTGTGTCACATACATTATGTATAAGTTGAAGTCCTCTTCGGCCGTTGAGGTGAAATCATGTTCTGCTGCTCAGGTCCCTTGTTCGGCTGCTCAAGGGTTGTATAAACTTGTTCCTTCGGGTTAAGTGAAGATTGTTGTTAGTGAAATTCCAAAAAGAAGTCTGGGACTGGACGTAGAACAAGAAGTTCGAACCAGTATAAAAATTCCTGGTGTGCTTGTTTTATTTTTACTTACTTTACATTGCCATAGTTTATTTTCGCACGTGTTTAATATAATTCCATATAGCACGATCCGCACTGTATTTTCAATTTGTATCAGAGCATACCATCTTTTCACCAGAGTGCAAAAACCAAATGCAGACAGAGCCATGAGACAATGACGAATCATCATAAAAATGAACAACAAAAATCCACCAAAGTGGTGCATCGGTAACAATCTAAGCCCATGGATTGGTACCGGCCCACAAACCTTTATTATTTCTTACCCCCCATTCTACTTGTAAGTAATGATCCTATAAGCCTATTTTGTTGATCTATGCAATTCACTATCGTCGAGGACTCAAAGTTAGCAACTCCATTCTTCACCAATCCATCATTTGGCCTCAAAACAAGTCAATAGTGATGCAAAAAAGTTTGGAATCGTGAAGCTAACCAAAAATCGAGCCAATGGTGGACATAATAGATTTCGTGATCTTATGGATCAGTATCGATCTAAGACCATGGATCGGTACTAATCCAGAATTATTGAGATGTGGTCATGGTTTTCTTAGGACGATGGTCTTGGCATGGAAAACTATATGGAGATCATGGGAGCAAGATTCTAGGCTTCCTACAACCACAAATTGAGGGCAGGGCTCATTTTAGAGATCTTTTTTGGCCCTCTTTCTCTCTAACCCTAATTACTTGTAATCACCTACAGATTTATATCGATCCATAAGAACTTGTACTTGCAAGTTAGCAATCAAAGCAATAAAATCACTAGGTGGACATAGGCCAAGGTTAATTGAATCATTATAAAACATTGTGTCTTCTTTTACTCTTTTCAAATTACTTTTCTTCACTTTTTATTCTCTACACAACCTCTTGGGTGTTTGTGCATCTTTGGTTCAAACAAGAAGCATACAACTACATTAAAGCCCGTACGATGTACATACATCATCTATATGCAATATCAAATTCGATCGCTTGCTTAGTCACATAAACTTCTCTTCTGTACCAGTATCGCTCACCCGACTTCCCAAGTGCGGAGTTCGATTAGGCTCCTGGATTTGATACCCTTGTTCTCCTTACATAGCCATATACTATGATATAAAACTTTAGGATCATACCAAGAATCTAAATCAAATGTTCTCTATAAAGAATCGAGTGAAAAATCATTGTTTGAATTTGTGTAAATCTCCTCAAAATCATGTACTCGAATCTGGATCAAGAATAGTTATGCGAATAGAATGATCTACATACAACTTATATATTTATTCCATTGGTATCTTAACCACACCAGTTAATTTTAATTCACATTTATTTACACCAATATATCTATGCATCATTTCATAACACATTACTTATGTTTATAAACACGACTTAAGTTCATATTCGTATAACACTCCACTACATCATAAGAGTATACATACGATATAAAGTTTGTTTTACTCAAAAGGGATGTTTGATAAATTTAAAACTTGTTTAACTCTTACTATCTTTCCATTCTAGAGTTACAAAACTCTAATTTTATATTTTCACAAATACTTAGCTTTACATTTTCAACTAAACGGGAAGTTTTCAATTGTCCAAATTCGTTGAAAATTCCATTTCATTTCAATAAATGAAAAATATCAAACAACATATCATAATGAGATGAACAAATCAAACTACCCTAATGCATAGAATACATGCGACCACATGATAACTTAGCAGAAAACTTAAGAACTAAACACTGAGTTTTACTTAAATCATTTTGAAATAATAATAATATAAATATCTCACTTTTGTATATCAAATCATACTTTTGGGATTTAAATCAAAATTTTCTTTACCAAAACAGCTCTTTAGTAAAATACTATCGTAGCATCCCTCACTTGGAAATTCAAAAATTAACGCCATTGACAGACCTGAGTTTGGTACTTTTTACCTCCTATAAAATCCCTTTAAAATATTTCTATTCATAAATACTTTCAAATATTACTATTATCAGTTTCTTAAAAACTATGAAAAACATTTCCAAAAACATCAGGATTTTAGTTCTTAAATTCTCAATTTTAAATCCATTTTATTTATAAACCATGTTAGTAAATAAATTTTCTTACCCCAAAAGTGTTTGGAAAACTTGGTTATTCAAGAAGATGTCTTGAAGAGGCTCGTCGAAGTTAACAACACGGTAAGAGATGCTGTATCCATTCTTGATATTGTTGTCATAGTCGAAGCCATATATGTAAGATGAGCTTTGGTTCGAAGTCACATTTGCAAAGAAAGTTCTTGTTCAAAGGCATATTTGCAAAGTAAGTTCAAATTTTTATTTCCATTTTTCTTTTTGAAATTATTCATTTTCCTGGCCTGGTGAAGATTGATTGGTAGGATCGGGACAGAGTCTTTGGGATTAGGCTTCGGTTTGAAAGATGCTATGCTAATCACTAAGTCATAATAGTTAAACTACGCGAAGTCACAAGTATGTTTAATTCACAAGTTGAACCGATTACATATATGTTATGCGATGTCCTTACTTAATATTCAAGATCGTATGCGTACAACATTCCAAAATTAAAATATGCTCTAAAATCACTACTTTGATTTAAGGTTGACAATATAAGAAGTGAGAGAGAAGAATATTTCGGCCCTTAAAATGGCGCCCTTAGGAGCGTATTTATAGGGATGAGTATCATCACTCCGCTCCTCATGACTTCGAATGTGTTGACTCTGGTGGCATTAACATGAGTCCAGGGCGGAATCATCACCAAGCAGCGGTATGTAGGAACGTCTTCGGCATGCAGGAGTTTTTTCAATATGATGGAGTGTTATCGACCTTCTTTAGCACTAACCTCTTAGCTCGTATGTTTTCAACGGTATTGACTTTGATGGTACCTGACTCTAGTCTCTTCGTAGAGTAGTGACCAACATGGTTTAGATTTGTCTGTATGATGTTGGAGTCGAAGCAAACCATTCCATTCTTTCAATATTATCCTTCGAAGTCGATTAAATATGATAAAGATGGCTTTATGGATGTTGATGATGACCTTCATCAACACCGCTTCGCATTAGCATGTGACTTCCTCGAAATGCTTATGGAGAAGCGATATACAGGGTGGTCACTAATAATGGACTACATGGCTTGGTGACCCTTCAACTTCAATGTAGAGCTATTCCTTAGTGTCATCGTAGAATTATCCCTTCGAAGTGCCTATTGGCTTGCGAAGAGGTGTATTCTCGGGTTCTTTGCTTCTTCAACCATGTGTGGCTTCGTATTCCATCCATCCTTGTTAAATAGTAGTATCTCATCTCTTTGTCACTAATTTGTAAGCGCCTCATCAACTTCACGTCTTCGATGCTGATAGTAGATGCAATACTTTATTCTTTCCTTTCTTCCTGACTTCGATATTGGCTACTGGAGGTATGAGCAAGCCATTGTGCACATGTCTTCGATGAGGGTTACGGTATACAATGTGACTAGGACATTATCATCACTTCAGTAATGATAATAACCTTCAAAATCATGGCTTACTTATCCTCTTTAATGAAATTTATAGTGATAACAAACCATATTTAAAAGACCATACTTATGAATCATATTTATATAAAGTCACTTTCTTATAAAAAATGATTTCACAAATGTATATCTTTATTTAAATTATAATAAACAACTTTTATTAAAATTAAATTCTAACCCAACATTGTCACCGAATGCGTTATAGTCAAACTGTGAAATATAATACACAAGATGTTTGTATTTAATCCAAATCAAATCAATAAATGCTTATAAACTAGCCGAACATAAATAACCAACCAACAAAAAATAGTCAATACTCCTAAACTTGACTAGCATTACTAATCATATAATAAATGATAATAATTAAATATTATACTTTCCTAACAAACAAAAACATCATAAATAACTATATCAGTTTTTAAAAAATTATCCTTTTATATATAAAATACAATCCTTGGTAAAATTATTTCATTTACCAATTTTAAAAACAATACTACGTCGATTTATGTTGCTTAATTATTTAGAAACCCCTATGATACAGTTATATCTACTATATCCACTGGAATTCATAACCACTAAGTAGATCAATAAACACAATATAAAACATTTTTATAGCACTAAAAAATACGTGCTCTCATACATATGTATATATAGAGACATTTACATAAATTCAAAATCTTTCTACGAATATTACTAACCCTATCTCTAATGAGTCTACCCACCAAGGCCTAGGTGTTCACTAAACTAAACTCTAATACCATTTGTAATGACCGTCCTTTTCGACCTTCAAAAGTCGACCTTAATACATTCATGATATTCATTTCGAGATCCAAGTGCCGGAAAGACAGATTGTTATGGTGAAAAAAGAAAAGATAGAACAAAATATCACATCGTCACGAGTAATATATAATATATTACAGATATTTACAAAAGAAAAGTTTTATGTACATACACCAATCAGAGTAAGCTAACCTATCATCAACCTGGACAGTTATAACAGCCAGTCCTCACAAATGCTTATAAATACAAACAAGAAATGCAGCGAAAATAAAAGATACGTGAATACGTATTGGAAGCATCTGTTGAGTCACAGATTCTATGAAGTTTTTGATTTCTGACAAAGAAATAAAGGCGATCGACAAAACAAAGACATCATGGCTATAAAGAGGCACAAAAGAGCTACATATGGTACTCTAGATTATAGGTTGATTATTTGATATTTTAATAGTGATAAACTTGTTAAAATCTATCCTCAAATAATCATGCACCTCAATATAATCGATATATATACGTTTGAATAGCATTGCACATTCATTGAGCAATGTGACAGGGACCGGTCGACCGGTATTAAATCAGGCGGTCGGCCGTTTTTGTGTAAAATGCACAATGAACGTGCACACATGCGCATAACGACTATATATTTGAAATCCTGTCTACTGGCCATTTTTTGACCTGTCGACCGTTTTTAAACAGAGAGCAACCTTTTCCAAAAGACACTTCTTTTTCCAATGGTTGCATCTCTTACCTTTCATCAATGATCATATCTATTAATGGCTATTGTTCACAAAGAGTTACAACCATTTTTCTCTATATAAACTCATCTAAATCATTGATTCGATATATATGAATACATATGAAAATATATGTTTTTTTACTCTAATTTCTGATCTTACTTTCTAAATACTCCTGCATTCTAAAAGCTCTCAATTATTTTAATAGCTTATTGAATCATTGAAATCATTTCATATCTTTTGATTCAATAAGTAATATACTTCCCTTAATCTTCACAAAACATCATTCACATATTTTGAGGATAAGATTATAGGAAGTTTGTACTACAAGTGACATAACTGTGTTAGCAAGAACACATACCGTCAACAAACAATTATATTCATCTTTGTTGAAGTCCTCGGTGTTGTAAGAGGAAAGTGTTGAAGTCCTCGGTGTTGTAAGAGGCAAGTGTTGAAGTCCTCAGTGTAGTAGAGGCGTGAAATCCCGTTTGTTTGCTCGGGTGTTGTAAACCTGTTCCTCCGGGTGAAACGAGGTAGTTAATAGTGAAAATCCAGATAGAAGTCTGGGACTGGACGTAGGACGGTGCTCCGAACCAGTATAAAAATCTCTGGTGTGATTTTTCCTTTTTTATTTACTTTGCTACTATCATCTATTTCCGCATTTATATTATATTCCATATTACACGATCCGTGTGTACTATATTAGTACGTGCACTTGTACACATACTTTTCATTTGGTATCGGAGCACGGCCATCATATAACCGTAACGCAGTTATTTGATATATTCTTGTAATATGGAAAATAACGCAAGTACTAGCACTCAAAACACCACTTACATGGAAGGTCAATCGACACAAAGACCTCCATTTTTCAATGGTCTCAACTATGGCTATTGGGAAACACGTATGTCATTTTTTATGCAATCAAATAGCTATGATGCTTGGAACGCTACCCAAAAAGAAATAGTGAATCCAACAACTGAATATTCAGAATGGACAGTGGCTGAGAAAATGGCAGCAGCCGTAAATGCAAAGGCAATAAATATGTTGTTTTGTGCATTAGACCATAATGAATATAACCGTGTTAGTATCTGCACTACTGCATATCAAATTTGGCAAACGCTGAAAACCACTCATGAAGGTACTAACAAGGTTAAACAAGCCAAAATAGCCATGCTAAAAAGTCGGTTTCAAAATTTCAAAATGAAACCGAATGAGGCAATAAATGATATGTATTCAAGGTTTCAAACTATTCATCACTCACTTATCGGATTAAGGCAAAAATATTCAGATTTTGATGTTGTTTCAATAGTCCTACATTCTCTGACTAGTGAATGGGAAGGAAAAGTATCAACAATTGAAGAAGCTAATGATCTTTCCGTCATTAAGCCAGATGAATTGATAGGAAATTTAATGTCCTATGAAGCAAATTTGCAGGCTAGAAAAGAACAGAAAGAAGAAAAGAAAAATGTAGCATTTCATGCTGAGAAAGATGAAAATGAATCAGATTCTGAAGATGAAGATCTGGCATTCATTGCAAAAGGATTCAAAAAATTCCTAAAATATCGAAAAGCCAGTCATTACAACAAAAGGAAACCTGGATCAAATAAACCATTTTCATCTGCTATAGAATGTTTCAACTGCCACAAAAAGGGGCACATGCAGAAGGATTGTCCAGAACAAAAGAAGAAGTCAGAAAATGACAAATTCAAATATAAGAAGGACAAGTCAAAGAAACGAGCCTTCTCGGTAACATGGGATGATACAGACTCATCAGAAAGTGATAGTGATACGGAAGATGAACAAGCAAATGTATGTTTCATGGCAACAGAAGATGAGGTACAAATTCCTACATTCGATGAAATGCTTGATATTAATGCTGAATTGATAGTCAAATATAAAGACATAAAACGACAGCTAAAAGAAACCAAAGCATATTTGAGTAGAGCAGAATTTGAACGAGATATGTTAAAATACGAGAAGAAAATATTAGAAGAAGAACTTGAAAAATTTCAAGAATCATCATCTAATGTTGACTCTCAACTAGTTCTTTTGAGTCAAGAAATTGAAACTCAAAAAGAGAAAAATGATGCGCTCACTACTAAAAACCATGAGCTTGAGGCAAAAGTCAAAATTCTGGACCTAGAAAAGGCTAGTTTACAAACTAAGTTAGATAACATTACTCAAAAAATTTCTAACTTGAACAAAGGTCGAAAAGATTTGACAAAAATCATTGAAAGTTCACAATCTATTTCGGATAAACAAGGTTTGGGATATAAAAAACAAGAAATCAAGAAACATCTTGGTAATAAAAGAAAGAAGAAATTACAAAAAACTGAAGCTAAGAAAAATCTTAGTTTATTATATTCCAAACCAAAACCAGTTGTGAAATTTCAAAAGAAAAATATCAAGACTATCAAAATATGGGTTCCTAAAACAAATAACAATTTGATTAGGAACAAATATATTCAGAAATTCATGAATACTATGCATCATAATACTAATTATGTATATAAAGGGGATACCAGACCCATATGGGTTTGGACTCCTAAGACCTAACTCTTAGGACCCTATAAAAAGTGGGTACCATGGACTTAATTCTATTTTCTACAGGTCCTACTTAAGAAAAGAGGAAAGTGGATATTCTGGTTGATATACTCCTATATTATTCCATTATTATTCCTTTTTGTCGATGACAAAGGGGGAGAAAGTGCTAACAATTATTTGCAGGAATATATATATATATATATAAAGAATACAAACAAAATCTCAGGGGGAGATCACATATTCAGGGGGAGATTCAAAACTTCAGATATATGTTGTCATCAATCAAAAAGGGGGAGAATGTTGAGTCACAGATTCTATGAAGTTTTTGATTTCCGACAAAGAAATAAAGGCGATCGACAAAACAAAGACATCATGGCTATAAAGAGGCACAAAAGAGCTACATATGGTACTCTAGATTATAGGTTGATTATTTGATATTGTAATAGTGATAAACTTGTTAAAATCTATCATCAAATAATCATGAACCTCAATATAATCGATATATATACGTTTGAATAGCATTGCACATTCATTAAGCAATTTGACAGGGACCGGTCGACCGGTATTAAATCAGGCGGTCGGCCGTTTCTGTGTAAAATGCACAATGAACGTGCACACATGCACATAACGACTATATATTTGAAATCCTGTCTACTGGCCATTTTTTGACCTGTCGACCGTTTTTAAACAGAGAGCAACCTTTTCCAAAAGACACTTCTTTTTCCAATGGTTGCATCTCTTACCTTTCATCAATGATCATATCTATTAATGGCTATTGTTCACAAAGAGTTACAACCATTTTTCTCTATATAAACTCATCTAAATCATTGATTCAATATATATGAATACATATGAAAATATATGTTTTTTTACTCTAATTTCTGATCTTACTTTCTAAATACTCCTGCATTCTAAAAGCTCTCAATTATTTTAATAGCTTATTGAATCATTGAAATTATTTCATATCTTTTGATTCAATAAGTAATATACTTCCCTTAATCTTCACAAAACATCATTCACATATTTTGAGGATAAGATTATAGGAAGTTTGTACTACAAGTGACATAACTGTGTTAGCAAGAACACATACCGTCAACAAACAATTATATTCATCTTTGTTGAAGTCCTCGGTGTTGTAAGAGGCAAGTGTTGAAGTCCTTGGTGTTGTAAGAGGCAAGTGTTGAAGTCCTCAGTGTATTAGAGGCGTGAAATCCCGTTCATTTGCTCGGGTGTTGTAAACATGTTCCTCCGGGTGAAGCGAGGTAGTTAATAGTGAAAATCCAGATAGAAGTCTGGGACTGGACGTAGGACGGTGCTTTGAACCAGTATAAAAATCTCTGGTGTGATTTTTCCTTTTTTATTTACTTTGCTACTATCATCTATTTCCGCATTTATACTATATTCCATATTACACGATCCGTGTGTACTATATTAGTACGTGCACTCGTACACATACTTTTCAGCATCCAGCTCGTCTCTTGAAGCTCTAAAGCATCCATAACTAAATCTAGAAATATGCTCGGGCTGACCCGAGCATTATAAAATATAATGCCCAGATCAAACTGGTAAATCAGTGTGAGAAACACAAATCATATTGATTTATATTGTTATAAAACCTTTCAAAAATAAAGGTATCATGTAAAATCACGCCACACAAAGCACGAATGGGTATTTACTTTATGATAACCAAACAATTTTTATTAAAAAATCCAGTGATATTATAATAATGTCTGGGGTTTAAAATAAAAATATAACATAGCTGAAATGCTTTCATTTCACATTCCAACATATTTGGTATACAGATAAGTCCGTAAGGCATGTATTGGAGAGTGGCTTCCATATAATGACAATGCTACTGGGGTACCACCTGTCATAGTAGAACTCTAGAAAATGTACCAAGGGCCTCATCGAGACTCTCGCCAACATAGTACCGGCGTACCTCTTCCTAGATAGTACCAAATATAATCATAACTTCGGTTGCAGCAAACAACCGTATCGAGTCACTAGCATACATGAATCCACAAATACCGATCTAGATCGAGTGATGACTATACCCTAATGGTAGCGAACCACATAGCCCTGCCACATATCCCATTTTTTAATCATTACCGATGTGAAGTTTGAGGCTACATTTTTACCATTTTAGCAAATCCCACTTAAAATACTAACATTGCACTCTAAGCAACAATGCAATGCCAGCATTCATCCGTACAAATTACTCAGGAGATGAACAAGCTTGGGCACTACTTCTACTACATCCATTTTGGAATCACCTTCAGGATTAGTAGCAAGCAGCCTTTGCACTTCAAAGAACCCCATGTTTGATTTCCATCATCTTCGAGACATCTTCATATTCGAACGCTTATGCCGGTTCGAAGTGGTTTTCGAATAAATCATGCTTATCTAGTCTTGGTCTCTCCGAACCAATAATCGATAGTTTCAAAACTGGCTAAGATTTGATAGTCGATTATTTGACTATCAAATATAAAAACAAACCAATCAGAGTTTTAATTCCATATGGAAACCAAGCATGATTAAGCATAAAATATACCACGGAGCCTCTTTAGTTGATCCTTTCTTCAATTAAAACCACTTTGTACATACTTGTAAATGATATCTTTTACAAAAAATATATTCATAATCCCTCTACTTTTTTCAACACTTGAAAATATTGATATAGTTATCTCAACCATATAAGAATACTCCCAAAACATTTCAATTTCAATACTTAGATAACTTTTTCATATACTTATATCATCAGTATAAGTATCCACAAAACACTACATTTTCAATACAGAGAAAATGTATTCATATGTTTATCTCAACGGTATAAGTATATTTGCAAACCTTAAGAAAAATTTCATATTTCCAAAATCATATTTAAATGGGTCAAAAACAAATGTCATTTAAAAACATTATTTACTATAAACCCAAAGCACTATCCTTTTTGGGTGAACAAATGGGTCGTATGGAAATCTAGATCAAATATACTTAGCACCTCTTCCCGATTTCAAACTTGTACTGTCCTTCGATTAACAATTTAGTCAGACAAGTCAAAAAATTATCCTTGCCTCAACATACATTCATATTCTTACAGATAGAGACGACTTTTCATAATTCGGAATTTAGTGTTAAGTATAAAAAGAATCATTTGCATACCACCATAATTTATAAGATCGGATATGGAAATCAAATCTTATTCCTTTTAAAAAACTTCTTCTTATAAATCTCATTTCTACTTATAAAACTCCTTTTTATAAATTTCTTTTATATTTACGAAAATCATTTTTATAAAATTCTTTTTTATTTACAAAACTCTTTTTTATGAATTTCTTTTGTATATATCATTTTTATAAAATTCTTTTTTATTTACAAAACTCTTTTTTATGAATTTCTTTTGTATATACTTATAAAACTCCTTTATATAAAATTTATTTTATATTTATAAAACTCCTTTTATAAAACTCCAAATTCATTTATAAAACTCCTTTTATAAACCTTTGAATTTATTTATAAAACTCTTTTATAAACCTCCAAATTCATTAATAAAACTCCTTTTACAAACCTTTTATAAAACTCATTTTAACAATGATAATAACCTTCGAAGTCATGGCTCACTGATCCTCTTTAATGAAATTTGCAGTGATAACATTTTGCCCCCCAGCATAAATAAAACTTTGACTTTTCATGTCAAGAGCATCGGAGTCATCTTCCCGCCTATTTGTCTTCCACTTTATAATCCAATTGTTCATTCTAATCTAAATTGACAGTGTTCAACTATCTCCTCTTCTTTTATAAATAGTCGGATTATTTCCCACTCCTCTTTTACCTACAATTAAATAGTAATCAAGCATCAAATATTCAACTTAGCTATGGAAATTTTTATTTCTAATACTGATTCAAAGATAAGGCATGATTTTTGTTCTGCTTACTTACAAGCACAATTTTCTGCCCTAAAATTGTGATTAGGGTTTCATTATTCATGAATTGGTCAACAAATTCTTCTATTTGTCTTGATTGATCTCAATTTTATTGCCAATTTTGACTGCTTATTCTTTGAATTTGTTAGTTGGCAATTCTGATTTAGGGGTTTAGGATTTTTGGCTGCGTATTGGATTCATATCCGCTTATACTTTTAATTGGTTTTAGTGTTACTGTTTCATATATCATTAGCAGATTTAAAGTAGGTTGTATAATCCACTAACTGTTAACTCGTTAGCGTAATGTTCTTCACATGGTTAAATTAGATTTTAATTTCATTTAGTATCGATTTAGAATATTGCAGGTTTGTTAGTTGATAAAATGAATCTGACTCTGTCCCTTTTGTTCTCATTTTTTATTTACTTCAACCCTCATCGATGTGGCTATTACTCTCGAAGCCGATATACTTTTTTACTATTCCATTATTTTTGTTTGCCAAAGTTTCCAATATTGTAGAAGTTAACTAGATGGAGCAATATTGGGCTTAATATCTAGTAAAACCTTTGCATCTCCGATCACATCATATCTTAGTTCTCACAAGGTGCGACAAGCCTTATTTATTGCAATAGTCGACACTAGTGAGGGTTTCAAAGTTTAATTAACGAAGAAAAATCATTTTATGCCTCCCTGACTTAGTCAAAGAATGGCCACCCCTAGTTGTGGATTTAGTTGTCGTCAACGATGTTTATTTTAGTTAAACATGCTAGTAACGTGTTCGTAGTTAGTTTGAGTCGAAGTCATCTTCAACATTATTATTGCCTTTCCTCATTCTCTCAATATCACTTTTTGCATGACTTCGACGCTTTTATATTACCATTTTTATCATGTTATAAAATTGTTTAACTAGTTGTTGTATTTTCCATTCACTTAGTCATTGACTATTATGGTCAGCAACCCTCCCATATCGATATTGATTATGATTATGAGGTCTTTTTGGTAATCATAACTTTAGTCTTTGGCTTAAAACTGTTATGTGCCTATTTGCTCTTAGGGATAAATGGATTATTACAAGCAACCGTATCTTTATCTTTGCATGTTTCAACCATATTATTACGATTAATTCTTAAATAATGAATAATGTCACCTGGCAGCACAATGGAGAGTAAGTAATCCACTAAAAAATCCCCAAGAGAGTTGGTGCAAAACCCATGCCTTCACCTACAATTGTCAAGAAAGAAAGTTCTGTTACTAATCCATCATACATTACTTCTCAAGCTGAAGTTGACTCCATTCTCAATCAATTTGGGATCAATAGGACTGAAGCCATTCCCGGTATTTCTTCAAACAACATTTATAATCCTCCAAAAGGATATTTTGCTTTTACTCCTATTCATATTTGGCACATAGGCTACCTCCCTTTCATGGACTTCCTCAAAAGATACCTAGAACACCTATACAAAGCATTGTTCTAGCTTTTACCCAATGCTTACACATATTCGACTTCCCAAGAGGTCTTTGCCTAGGAATCTGAACTTCCATCTCTTAGCCCTGACATTTTTCATTATCTAGCCGGTCCTGCTAAAGTGGGTGACAAGCCAGGCCATCAACAGTATCGAGTCCATCCTTACCCAAAGAGCTTATTCTCTAAGTCCGTTAATGTAGCAAGAGTGCGGGAGACTCAATTTTTCTTCGTCAAATGCTTTTCTAAAATCAGAGGGAAATTTTCTTCTACTAGTAAGTCTTTTATTCTTATTTTTATCAGTTCACTATTCCTTACTGATGGTTTTCCTTTTTCAGATCCTGCCCCTAAAAGTCTGAGCTCTGAACATCAAATAACCATAGACTCCCTAATTCTTTAAGGTGAAAACAAAGAGATGTAGACTTACACCCTTAACTCCGTTGAAGCTCCTTTAATATCCTGTTATCTTAAACAGCCATAAGACCTTAGGAGAGCAGCCCATGGTTAAACGCAACTCCTAGGGAGTTGGATCGTTAATGTTAGGTGGTTTTGGAGTCTTTACGATTAATTCCTCGGTGCATCTTGATATTGATTGTAAATTTTAAAATAGCTAAAAATTGTTGCTCTTGACACTGCTGCTTTGCTAAATTTCATTCTTGTTTTAGGTTCAATTGCCCTTGTTAATGTCCCCAAAGAATCAAGAGTCAAGATTATTATGTCTAAGAAAAGAAAGATATAGGTATAGCTCCAGTCTCCCCTCAATCGACTAATCAGGTTACCTTTGAAGACTCAATCGCCCAGGCTATTAATGAATTGGACAAAGAGGAAATTAGGAATGACTCCCTTACTGACGCCCTCTTTATCCCCAAGTTAATGATCTAAATAGATGGGGTGTTTACTTCCATTGTCATTGACAAAACGGGGAATGTAAGCATTGGCCTAAGTCCTTGTGTAGTGGATTCGGGTAAAGATCTCGAGAAAACTAAAGAGGCTAAAGCTGGAGCATCAAAGGAACTTAAAAAATCCAATTCCCATCTCTTAACATTTCTTTTACTTCTTTCCCAATAGCTATTAGTCGTATGTGTGATGAAATTGGTCTGCTCCTTTCTCCAAGAGTCCCTCTTCCTTCAAAGAATCAAATTCTGACTTTGGCGACGAATTTTTTGAGGAACTTTTCTAGCTGGCCATTCAATCTCCATCTGTTGGTTCCTTTGGATCGCTACAGCCTTCAATTTTTTTCGACGATATCTTTTTTGTTCCTCAACCAGCTTTTATCGATATGTTTTCTTTCTTTATCTAATTAACTTTTAACTTTATGGATTCCATTCTGATTAAAGATGTTATATATTCTAGGCGAGAAAATATATGCTTCTTCTTCGGGATGCTTCTCAGGGACCTTTCGATGAAATGATTGCGCTCAAAAAAAAAATTTCTTCAGTTCAGAAAGGAATGATCGATATCGCTACGAAGAAGGATAAAGTTATTCACGAAAATAGCAAATTGAATTCTTCTCTTGATGAAGAACTAAAAGAAAAACAATTGTTGGCAAAGAAGATAAGGAATTTGGAAGCTTAACTAGAGTCGACCAAAGGATTCAAAGTAGATCTAGAAAGCATAACCAAGGAAAACGTTGAGTTCGCCAAAGAGAAGGCCGAGCTAACTACAAAGAACAAAATGCTCGAGGACAACTGCAAAAAAAG
This sequence comes from Allium cepa, assembly GCA_030765085.1. Lineage (NCBI taxonomy): Eukaryota > Viridiplantae > Streptophyta > Magnoliopsida > Asparagales > Amaryllidaceae > Allium > Allium cepa. Next base: position 419,543,642 of record CM060945.1, read on the forward strand.
ATGAAATTTTAGACGATTTAAACAACATCATTAAAGATGACAAGAAAAAGGTTGCTTCTTTCATTAATGTCACTCTCCCTAAGATTAAGGAAAAGTGTTATAAGGATGCTTTGTATGGGGCATATGCCAATAATATTCAGAGATGCCTAGAATTGGATTCCCATCTCTCCTAGATTTGAATGACAAGTGTGAAAGGAAATTTAGTCTTAAAATGAAGAAGGATAAAAAAGCTCTTAAGGTAGAGTTTCTTGCTGAAGAGAAGATTAATGCTAAGGAGTGGCTAACTTTCGACGATGCCCCAACCGATGAAATAGCAAAGCTCGATGGGGATGGTGACGATGATAATGATGACGATGATAGTGATGATATTAATGATGATGAAGAAAATACTAACAATGATCATGATGATGAGGATGATTATGGTTGTAGTGATGATAATGGTGGCATTAGAGGTGATGAAATAGAACAACTCAACCAACCGGATGACAATCATGAGTCCGGTGATGCTAACCCAGGTGCATCCACCTAAGATTTTTGACGCTGCTGATGCCATTGATCTTTAAAAAGAGGATCCTTCCAAGAAGGAGAACACCTTTCGAAGCCAAAAGCTCTCCGATAAGCAAAAAATCTAATCGCCTTCCGTCCCACTTTCTCAAGTATGGGAATCTTTATTTAAACGTCTTAAGTTACCAAGTAACTTTTAGTTAATACATTAATTGTTTTAGTTGAGGAGAAAATTGAAATATTGTTATGATGTTATGCTTAAGAAGAAGCAAACGAACATAGATTGGTTAAATAGAGAGTTGGATAAACAAATGAAGGAGTATGATAAATTGTTTGAAAAGTATCAAAAACTTGTCGAGAGCGCATCAAACTGAGATTTTTCAAAGAGAGAGAAGTGGCTCCTCGGATGAAGATGGTGTGCAAACATCGTGAAAATTTGGAGGAGAATATTGAGCCGATGACCTTTTTTTGGATGTTAAACGATGACAATGACACCTTGGTTACCCGCATTTTCATTTTGACTTTTTAGGCGATGGAAGGGATAAATTGCTTGGCGAAATTCGATCTTATCATTCCAAATTAATATATGGTCATAGTAGTCCTCCTATTAGGGAATGGAATTACTATCGATTCCTTCCTGTTTGCACCACAGAAGAAATTATGACTTCTTTTGATTCTATGATTACTTAGTCTATTAAGTTGTGCGAAAAGGCTAAGGCCACGGTTTCAAAACTTTGAACATTAATGAATGTTATTAAAATGGAATTGCAATATAACCTTGACTCTTATTATTATTCATGAACTTCGTTCGTTATTAATGGAAGAGTTTGCTCTTCATGTATTAATTTTTTTTCTTTATTTTTAATAGGATGCTTGTTAGCGCGTAAATCTAATTCCTTAGACACCTCGCAAATTATTGAAGTTAACAAACAGCTGTTTGCATATATAGAGGAGAAACGATCATCCCGAGACGAGTCGGCATTACAATTTCCAAATAACCCTAAGGCATGAGAGTGGCATATGAACCATTCCTATTAAAATTAGCTTTAAGTGCTCACAAAGAAATGATCTCTCTCATTGAGGCGGAACTTAAAGAAATGAAGAACAAGCTTCGATCGCCGAAAAAGAGTAAGGACACAGCTCAGGATTCTAACTTCTCTGTCGAAGCTGACATTGGGATAGCTAAGCTTCATCAAAAAATAAGTTATCTCAAATTAGAGCTAACAAAAAGCCAAGTATAATGCCAATCTTTGGATCTTATTGTAAGTGGGGGTGATTCTATCCTTTCCTTTCTTACTCTAAGATGGAGAACAAGGTCCACATCCTCGAGTAATCATGAATTTACTACTTTGCTAAACCCTCCTCCAGGTTTGAGAAACATAATGATCTCTAAGTGCGGTAATCAAGTCAAATTCAAAATGATGCAGTATTTCAGGAAGTGGGAGGAAAAGATATCCCAATGCATCAATGAATATGAAAATAAGGTTCAAAAATTCAAATGCAAGAAGTATAATCTTGATCAAGAAATCAAAAGGCTGACGAGTATGATTCGAACTTTGCAAGGAGCTGATAAGACTCTTTGTCATGCCTTGAAAAAGCAAATCAACTCGATTGATGATGCAGACACCATTTATAAAAGGGAAAAGAAACTTAAGGAAATCGTGGACATGTTCATTCGACACATTATTGATCCCTTAATTTCCAAAGGTTTGGATAAATTAGCAAAGAATCTTGGGCTCTAAAAAGAGCCATCCTTGATTAGATTTTCTTTCTTTTGTTTGTCTTTTGTGCCTAAAACTATGTAACTGGTGTATCAAATTGTAAAAAGTTCATAATTAAATGAATATTACATCAAATATGTGTTAGGAAATCAAATCTATGGTTTCGATGACAACAACTATACAATATAAATCAAATATGCATATATATATTTATATATACACGTACTTGCCAGAACAACATCACTAGAAAGACATGAACAAAGCTCAAAGGACACAACAAGAGACTATAAGTCGATAGGAACAAAGAAGCACAAGAAAAAAAAGCACAAAAACTGATATGCACAATGTCAGACGTTTGAAACAGTTCTCTGGAACAACAGACAGGCTGAACCAGACGTCTGGCAATTGCATTCAAACGTCTGATCTACTATTATATTCAAAAAATATGTAGTATCTGATGTCTGAAACATATATCAGACGTCTGAAACATATCCCAAACGTCTGATTTCAAATAAGAACTTCAACTGCCACATTCGAATGGACATCTTCGCTTCTCTTCGCTGTAAATCTTCATCATCAATAGAAGCAACTATAGAGCACTCGTTAATGGATGCAACTAATCAGATATCCATCTACAACTATGTATAGTGTCAAGAATCAAGAAGAACTTACCTTACTCACTTACGCTTTCTAATTACATACTCTATCATATATTCTTGATCTCTGCATTCTAGCAATCTATACTTGTATTCACTCTTCCATATATTCAGTTCTTCACAGACAATACTCTCTAGATATACATTGGAAGCAATTGTACTAATTAGTCAATATCCGTGCTATACTAGAACACACATTTGACATGAACAACTTATTATAACCAAGCCTATTCCTTCGGACAAAGCGAGGGTGTTTGGTAGTCAAATTCCGAAGGGGAGATTCGGGACTGGACGTAGGACGGGATGCCCGAACCGGTATAAAATCCTGGTATGATTATTCTATATTTACTTAGATTAATATTGTTTTAGTTGCATCATATATTTTTTCACATATATTGCATATACACTACACGATCCACCCTGTAGACTTTCAGTATGGAATCAAGAACTTAATTTTAATTCTAACTTGAAATTGTGTGATGCTTAGTATTTCACTTTTCTATACTTTGAGTTTTTGAGATCACTTTCTGCTTATTTGTAAAATTGAGATTGCTGTTGATGAGCCATTTATAACTCAACGCGGATATTTAGTAATGGAGATTCCTGTTTAAATGATATTAGATTCGATAACAATATAGAATATCAAAAATCCCTATCTGCAGGTCAGAAATCCACGTCTGGAGTAATAGAAGACCAAAAATCCATATATAAGATAATAGAAGACCGGAAATCTACATCCAGTAATAGCAAAAAATCAAAAACTTAAATCTAGTAATGGAATATCTGAAGATCTTTTCTTCTAGGGGTTAAGTAGATTTGAAGCGCTACTTGGTTTGGATTTCGTTTGATCTTCCCCTAGATGACTGATTGGTTGAGAGTACTACTAAGCTCAAACTTTGTTAGACTTAAGAGCACTACTTGCTTGTGATTCAATTAATTCGGGAGCACTTCTTTGGCTTCAATTTTGATAGATTTGAGAGTATTAATCGTCTCTGATTTCAATTGATTTGTGAGCACTTCTTTAGCTCAAATATTGATAGATTTTCGACCACTACCCTGCTCTAATTTTGATTGATTCAGGATCACTTCTTTGGCTCAAATCAAGGTATATTTGAGAGCATTACTTGGCTTCGATTTAGATTGATTTGGGAGCATTTCTTTCGCTCAAAATTTCATAGATTTGAGAGCACTATTTGGTTTTGATTTCAATTGATTTGGAAGCACTTCTTTGGCTCAAATTTTGATAGATTTGAGAGCATTACTTTGGCTCGGACCCCTTATCACCATCTTAGGTAATGGTTTAGGTCTAATGTTTGGTGCATTTGATTAGCTACCTTAAGTAGGACCAAAGACTTACCTGACCTCCCTCTATGAGGCGCTTTAGTGAGGTCTTTGATGGCAGACACTAAAGGCTAGTTCGGTGCTTTAGCAAGGTTTTGATGACGACACTAAAGGCTTACTCCGTCCTCCATCTAGGGGTGCTCTAACAGGACACGTAGGCAGGGGTTGTAGAGTTGCATAAACTTTGGACATTCCCTTTCATATGGGACCAAAGGATTACTCTAGGCTCCCTCTAGGAGGCGCCTTAACCAGGCCTTTGATGATGAGGTTAATGGCTTCTGCTCTGGTCTGGCCACATAGGCGGGACCGAAGGCTAAGTCGGTGCTTTGGCCAGGCCCTTTCGAACGGAATCAAAAGCTTACTCTATCCTCCCTCTAGGAGGTGCTATGTCTAGACTTATAATAGCTGGAGACAAAGGCTTTAAACCCCCACTACCATCTTAAGTAGCGATTTAGGCTTTCCATCATATTAGGAGAATCTTACTCCTCAACCGTGTAAAATCACTTATTCGAAGACTTTTTATTATCGAACTTGTCTACTATCTTTTTACAAATTCATCAAGCTTGACTTACCTTAGAAAATTAATGATCATTCCTTTTAAGCATCTGCATTGATTAGTATCATGCCCATTTGTAAGATTGTTGTGGAAATATGATTCCCCATGATTCCATTTGAACTTGGGTCTTTTCTTTTGTGAAGGCTAATAATCAAGCTTATCCTTGGTCAAAAATTAGATATTCTTAAAAGAGGTGGTGATATTGCAATATTTTGGAAGTCTTGATTTGAAGGCTAGTCTCTTTGGCTGATGTCTAGCTCTTTTATTGCTTAGTGCAGGCATTTTGCTTTCAATGATTAATTTTCTCTTCAAGGTCCTTTGTATCTCAATTGGGGTCTATGAATGACTCATGATCCTATTCCACTTGCGAGCAAATGTGCCAGAATTACTTATGTTCCCTTACTCAAATATAGTCCCCTTGGCATGGAATCGAATGGCTCTTCTTATCTTTAGAAACAAAGTATCTTTCGTAGGGATTTTTCTTCCCAAAGCAAAAATTGGAGTAGGGCCAATATGGAATGTGTTAGTGCTCCAATTGTTTGGATCGTAAAGTTTCGTTCTTTTCTTTTCATTTATGATCTGTAGAGCCTTTATTCTCAAAACCTGTTCTTCGTGGACTTGCATATCACTAGTGATTATGGGCGGGTCTAATTATCCAAGGTTCATAAGATCCTTATTCAAACCGCTTAACACGACTAAGCAGCATTGTGGTAGGGATTATGGTTGGCCAGCTGGAATTGGGATATGCTTGGAAAAGGGAGTTCTTTATGCCCTAGATATGTAGGTCAAGGTAGTTCTACTTAAGGTTTTAATGAAGTTGGAGGTTTAGGCTCTCCTTTTAGCGCCAAAATATTAGCAAATAAATTTGCTAACCTCGAAAGTGTTTGGAAAACTTGATTTTTAAGAAGATGCCTTAAAGAGGCTCATCAAAGTCAACAACACAATAAGAGTTATTGTATCCATTCTTGATGTTGTTGTCCTAGTCGAAGTCATGTATGCAAGATGACTCAGGTTCGAAGTCATATTTGCAAAGCAATTACAAGTTCGAAGTCGTATTTGCAAAGTAAGTTCAAGTTTGAAATCCTTGAGTTTAAGTCAATTATGCAATACCAATCATGAAGTCACAATAGTTTAAATATGTGAAGTCATAAGTATGTTCGATTCACAAGTTCGAATCGATTACACATATGATATGCTATGTCCTTCTTTAGTATTCAAGATCCTACATGTACAATGTTCCAAAATTATAATATTCTCTAAAATCCCCACATTGATAGAGGGTTTACAATGTAACAAAATGAGAGAGGAGAAAAATTCAGCCCCCAAAATGGCGCCCCTAGGTTCGTACTTATAGGGGTGAGTAGCTATCACTTCATTACTCATGACTTCGAATGTATTGACTTTGGTGGCATTAACATGTGTCTAGGGCGGAGTTATCACTAGGCAGTGGTATGGAGGAACGTCTTCGACATGCGGGAGTGTCTTCCGTACGCTAGAGTGACTTCGAACTTCTTTAGCATTAACCTCATAGCTAGTATGTCTTCGGCGGTATTAGCTTCGATGGTATTTGACTCCAGTCCCCTCGTAGAGCAGTGACCAACGTGGTTTAGGAATGTCTGTATGATGTTAGAGTCAAAGCGAACCATTTCATTCTTTCAATATTATTCTTCGAAGTCCATTAAATATGACAATGATGAATTCATGGATGTTGACGATGACCTTCATCAACCTTGCTTCGCATTGACATGTGACTTCCTCGAAGTGCTTATGTAGGAGCAATATGCACGGTGGTCGCTATAATGGATAACATGGCTTGGTGACTTTTCAACATTGTTGCAGAGTTATTCCTTAGTATCTTCGTAGAATGATCCTTTCGAAGTGCCTATTGGTTTACAAATAGGTGTATTCTCGGGTTCTTTGCTTCTTCGACCATGTGTGGCTTTGTATTCCATCCATCGTCGTCGAAGAGCAGTATCTCATCTCTTTGTCCCTAATTGTAAGCGCCTCGTTGACTCCATATCTTCGTTGTTGATTATAGATGTGATACTTTATTCTTTCCATTCTTCCCAACTTTGACATTGGCTATTGGAGTTATAAGCAAGCCATATTGCACATGTCTTCGATGAGGGTTATGGTATATGAAGTGGCTGGGATACTATCATCACTTCAGCAGTGATAATAACCATCAAAGTCATGGCTCACTGATCCTCTTCAATGAAATTTGTAGCGATAGCAAACCATATTTTATAAAGCAAACTTATGAACCATATATATTCATAAAGTCACTATCTTATAAAAAACATTTCACAAGTTTATATCTTTGTTTAAATTATAATAAAAACTTTTATTAAAATGTGATTTTAACCCGCATCATCACCAAACGCCTTATAGTCAAACCGTGAAATTTAATTCAGGTTGTTCGAATTTAATTCAAGTTTATATAATTTTTGTTTTTGCTTTTTCGAAAAGATTTTTTTTGTTTTTTGATTTTCTAAATTTTTTTTGGATTTTAGAAATTTCAAAGGAAAATGATTTAAAAATTGCCAAGGAAAAGAAATATTTACAGTTTTTTTTTAGTTTTGGATTTTGAATTTTTTTTAAAAAAAATATGCATGAACTAATGCAACTAAATGAATGCAAGGGTTAATTACAAATGATTTATCCTAAGTTAACCCAAAATTGTATAATCACAAATTGTCTTAAATCAACAAGATAGTTCTCAGCCAGGAAACGGACAGGATTTATCGGTGCACCACGAATCACCGTAGCAATGCAGCCGAAGGTTTAAGCACCTTCAGAGAAACAATTCAGTATAATATTTACGAATCTCCGTAATATTTATAACTGATTATTGCTCTGCCGTAGCCTAGACACCAAGAATTTAAATTGTTCAAAGAAGACAAATTGTTAATATACAATTAAGTGTTATCGATGTCTAATCGTTATTATTAATCAAAATTCTAGGATGAAATGCAAAGCAAAAATTAAACGTGTATTAACAATGCAACTACGAATGGATTTTTGTTTTTGTTTTTGAATTTTTGTTTTTTTTAAATGAAAATGCAAATAACCAACAATGCAAGACAAAAAACAATAGATATATACAATGCAAGACAAATAAAAAAAATTATAAATAAGCAAGCAGTTATTATATTTTTTTGGCAAGCTCAGCAAAGCGAGCAACTTCTCCTATCTGCTTTGACAACCTGAAAATAAAGACAAGATATATACAATTTTTTTTATATTAAAGGAAAACAAAACCAGTAAAACAAAACAAATTGAATTTTTTTCTCTCAAGCAAATGGGAAAGTAAAACAAAAAAAACCTTTTTTTTTGTATTTAAACAACAAAAATTTACAATCCACTGACCCAAACAACTAAAACTTAAGGCAAAAAGATCACTTGAAAACAATTAAAATAAAAAGTTTTACAATCCACTGACCTAAATAAAACCTATTTAACCCCGGCCCAAACAAACTCACTAGCACTTCAATATATGTTTCACAAGTCCACTTCAGATATACACATACCTTTCTCTTTTAATCCTAATTCTCATCTTTCTCAAAATCAAATTCGATAATAAAATTTTGAAAGTACTGTAGTTATTAAATTGGAAGAGATTTTGGTCCTGGTTCGAGTGTGTGGTTCAGAAGTATCGATTACAGGTGGTACGAGGCGATTCTGGTGGATGGATTTGGGAATTTTCGTGATGAAGGTTGGAGCTCGACCGTCGCTCGTGGTGATTTTGGAGGAGGCGATTTAGTTCGAGATGGATTGGGGATAAAGCAATTTGCTTTCAGGTGGCTTCTAGTGTCGATTGGTGGAATGGGCGAATTGAACGAGCAAAGTAGCGATGGAGTTTGGTTGTGTTGGTTGTCAGGTGGCAGGTCATAGTGATCGAACTGACGGTGAGGTGATTCGATTGTGAATTGAGGGATGTTGTGGTTCACTTTTGGTTTTGGTTGTTTGGCTCGCGATTGTGGTTTGTGGGTTGGAAGTGATGGCGGGCGAAGCAAAGCAGAAGTGGTGGAGGTCGTTCGATTTGAGTTTTCGCTGCTTGCTGTTGAGTAGGTGATCGCGGTGCAGCTCAGTGATGTTGTTGAACTAAAGTGTTAAACAAAGAATATGCAGAGAAGTGAGTGTGTTTCAGGGCCGAGGAGAATGATTGCACTGTGTCAGTTTTTTGTTTGATGTGAAGCTTGGTGAAGTCGAGATGAGTTAGTAAGTGATGTTGCAACCATTGCTCTTTTTTTTGGTTGATTATTGATTGCTGCAGTTTCAATGGTAATTGTTGATCTCGTTGTTTGCAGGTTTGTGACGAAGGGGGATGGAGGCAGTGGAATGAAGGAGGGACTTATGGTTTTAAGTGTTTTAGTTTGGTCAGAGGTGGTTAGGAAGATAGGGAAGTGCTAGTGAAGAAGTGGGTTTCTGGTGGTCATACGTGTTTGAGGAGGAGCATAGGCAGATGTCGGCAGAGGCAGGTCTATGTTGTATTGGTTGTGAATGTCGAGGAAGGTGATGAAGATGGTGTGTACTTGAATGTTGAAGTATGTTAGTGGAATAGGATGGAGTTTGAAGCAATGAAGTGGGGATGCAGTGTTAATTGCTTGAATGACAGTCAGTATTAATGGTTGATGGCAGAAATGTCAGGGATGTAGGCACGTTGATGGTTTGTTTGGACAAAAGTTAAAGGAGGAGCAGTGATGTATATACAGGGGAATGAAGTAATTGATGATTGTAGTTGCTTGAAATAGTGGAACAGTGGGTATGGTGATTAAGCCGGGGAGGGGGGGGGGGGGTTTGTAGAGATGAGGAGTGATATGGCCGAGTGGATTTGCTGTACAGTAGGCAAGCAAGTGTTGATACTGTAGTTTTGAGGGGAGCTATAGAAACGTGATGATCTGGGAGTTGTAAGCAAGAGGGTGAGGAGGTTGTGATGAGCAGAACTGTAGGATGACAATAAGATGTCAAGGAAATAGGGGTGAACTGGTACTTGTAGGAGATATAGATAGTGGCGGCTGTGTGTTCGGGAAGGATGCAAGACAGTTTAATTGTCAGCGATGGTGATTGGCAGATGAAGAATGGTAGTGGTGTGAAGTATGTGAAGATAAAGCTTGGTCTGTACGCAAGTGAATAGATGGAGTGAATGAGATGAACAGAGAAGTGATAGAAAATGGTTTATTTTGACAGTGGACAGCAGCAGTTCTTGATGAGCAGAAGGATGGTATGTGCACTGGAATTGGTCTATAATGAAGGGGATGAGGAAGTCGGAATGATGCTGTTCGATGGGTATTGAATGTGGATATTTGGTTTGGGGGTATGTGCATAGAGCATGCACAGGGATGGATGAGGCCAATGAACAGTGAACAAGGCTTGAATATGTAGATTGAACAGTAAATGTAATGTGTATACAAATTGCGATGGAAGCCATAAAAATGTAACAGATGGAAAATTATAGTGTCTGATTTTATTTTTTCTTTTTGAAATTTTCTTGTGCAATTTTAATTTTTCTTAAAAAAAATAGAAATGCAAAAGCAACTTGAACTAGAAAACAAAGCACATAAGCAAATGCACAAAAACAAACACACACACAATATTCTTTTTTTTTATATGCAAACACACAAAACAAACACAAAAGTAAAAATAAAAAAAATCAAACGAAGATAATCCGAAGAATAGAAATCAAAATCAAAGCAAATTCCTCAGCAACGGCGTCAAAAACTTCTTCGTCGACGGAAATTCTATCGGTTTAGAAAACCGTCGAACGAATTTTGAAATAAAAATAACCGCAAGCGCACGGTGTACGAATGTAGCACGTGGCAAATACAGGTCGGTCCGTAGGGAATTGATGATTTTAAAATTCTATTCAATCAAATTATACCAAAGTCGAGAGTGTGTTTAAGCTAGAAAATGAGAAAATGAACTAACTAACAACAAGAAAAGAAATGCAAATATGAAAGTTAAATGACAATTTAGAGAATAAATTCACTCTCTAGATCATGTAGTTCAACACATGAAATCATGATCTCTCTTTTCTTGTCATTAGTGAATTAGTTGATGTGCTTATCATAAGTATGGTATATTTGTGCTATTAATTAGCTCAATATAAACCATCAAACTATAACACAACTACTAATACACTTTTAAATCTCATAAAATATGACAACAAAGTTGAAAGCGAAATCTATTTTAAGCATGGCTTATTAACTATTAATCAGAAATATAAGCCATCAAATTTTAATTTCAACAATCACTTCTTTGCCATAATCATATGTAGATGAAGAGGCTATTTGTGTTTTGTTTGTTTAAGCATAGCCTATTTGTTATTAACAACATAGACTATCAAATTCAAAGCTAAAACAATAAGTTAAACCACTTCAAGCATTGTCATTAAGCACAAAAAGAGAGCATGAATTGACAAAATGTTGAAGCTACATTAATTAGACAGCTTCACTACCCCCTAAATTGAAGGGGTTTAGCCTCTCATATTTGTCATCATATGAACAAATGTAGCTAGCAACATGAAAGCAAAAAGAAAGAAAAATGAAAGCAAATGAAAAGAAAACTATCCTACTTGCATAAAAGTAAATCTACACTACTAGCATGAAAGGAAATAAACGTGTAAGTAAAAGGAAACACTAATTAACATTGCATAAAAAGAAAAGAAATTTACATAAAATAAAAATGGCTAAGTAGCCATGAAAAGAGAAAGAGAGCTTTCTTTTATTTGATATAAACTAAACTAAAGAAAAGGAGGCCTAAGAGAGACTAAGAGAAGAGAGCGGGATTACATGAAACATATGGGTATTTATACATGTATGAAACCCTAATTCATATTTTTGGGGAATGCCCGAAATGACCCTTAGGAAGTGTGGAGGCCAAGTAATAATTAACATGTCTTAATCCCCCATTAAGTTTACATGAAACCATCAACTCCATAACCATGTGCATTAGCCTTTAATTTGTACATTAAGGTAGGTGGGTAGGTGGGGTCCTCCATAATCTTCACTTTGAATTATTTCCATCTTCATTCCTTTATATCCATTTTGTGCATGCATGTTTCTTCATGAACCCACTAATATGAGAAGCTAAATTCCTACAAAATATTATAGAAATTTCCAATTAAATTCTCTCAAATTAATATACGCGCACAACTGGCCATTTTGCCCTTATATGAAGATGAATATGTGAAAATTTGGAATTAATATCAATTATGGTTAAAACAAGTTAAAATACCCAATATGATCATTTATTTAATTTAAATAGAATAAATATGGTGGTAAAAATATGCACATTTATGTGCACATCAATAGAGCAAACTTATGAACCATATATATATATATATATATATATATAAAGTCACTATCTTATAAAAAACATTTCACAAGTTTATATCTTTATTTAAATTATAATAAAAACTTTTATTAAAATGTGATTTTAACCCGCATTATCACCAAACGCCTCATAGTCAAACCGTGAAATTTAATTCAGGTTGTTCGAATTTAATCTAAATCAAATTAATAAATGATTATAAACTAGCTGAACCTAAATAATTAATCAACAAAAAAGTCAATACTCCTAAACTAGATGAGCATGAATAACCATATAATAAATGATAATAATTAAATATTATCCTTTCCTGATAAACAAACACAACATAAATAACTATATCAATTTTTTGAAAATTATCATTTTATATATAAAATACAATCTTTGGTAAATTATTTCATTTACCAATTTTATAAACAATATTGTGTTGATTTGCGTTGTTTAAGTGTTTAGAAACCCCTATCGATATAGTTGTATCTTTTGTATAAACTAGAGTCATAAACCACCCAACAGATCAATCAACACAATATAAATATTTTTATAGCACTAACAAATATGCGCTCACACACACACACACACACACTCTCAAACGCTTTCTAAGGTACTGCTAACCCTAGCTCTAACGAGTCTACTCCACCAAGGCCTAGATGTTCTTTGAACCTAAACTTTGATACCACTTATAACGACTGGCCTTTTCGACCCTCAAAAGTCGACACTAATACATCAACGATATTCACTTGCCGAGCATCCAAGTACTAGAAAGACAGATTGTTAGGGTGAATGAATGAAAAGACAGAACAAAATATCACATCGTTAGAAGTAATATATAATATACAATAGATCTTTACAAAGAAAAGTTTTTCACATATACATCGATCACAGTAAGATAACCTATCATCATCTTGGAAAGTTATAACAGCATGTCCGCACAAACGCTGATAAATACAAAACAAGAAATGCAGTGGAAATAAAAGATACATGAATATGTCTTGAAAGCATTCACCTCGTCTCCGGAAGCTCCAAAGCATCCATAACTAAATCTAAAAATATGCTCGGGCTGAACCAAGCATTATAAGAAAATAATGCTCGGATCAATCTGGTAAATAGTGTGAGAAACACAAATTACATTGATTTCTAATGTTATAAAACCTTTCAAAAAATAAAGGTATCTACTAATACCATGCCACAATAAACACGGATGGGTTTTTTACCTTATGATAACCAAACCATTTTTAATAGAAAATTCAGTGATATTGCAATAGAATCTAGGGCTTAAAATAGAAATATAACATAGTTGAAATGCTTGTATCTCACATTCTAACATATTTTGTATACAACTAAATCTGTATGACATGTATTATAAAATGGATTCCATACAATGACAAGGCTACGGGGGTACCACCTGTCACAATAGGGCTATAGAAAAATGTACCGAGGGCCTCGCTAGGACCCTGCAAAGTAGAACCAGCCTACCCCTTCCTAGATAGTATCGAATATAATCATAACCCTGGTTACGACCAATAACCGTACCGAGTCACTAGCATACACAAATCCATAAATGCCAACCTAGATCAGGTAATGACTACATCCTAATGGTAGCAAACGACATAGCCTTGCCGCATATCCCTTGTTTTAATCGTTAGCGAGTGTGAAGCCTAATGCTACATTTTACCTTTTTAGCAAATCTTACTTGAAATACTAACGCAGCCCTCCAAGCAACAATGCAATGCCAGCATTCATCCATACAAGTTGTTCCGGAGATGAACAAATCGAGGTACTACTTCTACTACATCCATTTTGGAATCACCCGTAGAATTAATAGAAGCAGCCCTTGCATTTCAAAGAACTCCATTTTCGATTTCCATCATCTTCAAGATATCTTCAAATTCGAATGCTTATGCCGGTTCGAAGTGGTTTTCGGATAACTCATGCTTATCCAATCTTGGTCTCTTTGAACCAATAATCGATAGTTTCAAAATTGTCCAAAATTTAATAGTCGGTTATTTAACTATCAAATGAACAAACAATCCAATCAGAGATTTAATTCTATATGGAAACTAAGTATGATTAAGCACAAAAGCAATCACTAAGCATCTTTAATTAATCCTTTCATTAATTAAAACCACTTTATATATACTTGTATAAAAATTACCTTTTACAAAAGATATATTCATAAGCCGTTTCTACTCTTTTCAATGCTTGAAATTATTGTCTCAACTATACAAGAATACTCCCAAAATATTTCACTTTCAATACTTAGAAAACTTTTCCATATACTTACATCATCGGTATAAGTGTATTCACTAAACCCTACATTTTCAATACATTAAAAATGTATCCATATGCTTATCTCAAAAGTACAAGTATATTTACAGATCTTAAGAAATATTTCATATTTCCAAAATCATATTTAAATGGGTCAAAAACAAATGTAATTTAGAAACACTGTTTATTACAAACCAAACCGTTATCCTTTTGGGCGAGTAAATGGGACGTATGAAAATCTAGACCAAATATGTTTACCACAACTTTCCAATTTCAAATTTGTATTATCCCTCGTTTAACAACATAGTCGGACAAGTCAGAAAACCATCCTTGCCTCAACATACATTCTTAATTCTTACAAATAGTGATGAGTTTCCATAACTTGGAATTTGGTGTTAAGTAAAAGAATCCTTTCCATACCATAATAAGTTATAAAGTTCGTTTAAGAAAACCAAATCTCATTCCTTTTATAAAACTCCTTTTTATAAATTCATTGCTATTTATAAAACACCATTTTATAAATTTCTTTTATATTAATGAAAGCCTTTTTATAAAATTCTTCTATATTTACAAAACTCATTTTTATAAATTTCTTTTATACTTATAAAACTCCTTTCTACAAATTTCTTTTATATTTACAAAACGCCTTTTATAAACCTCCAAATTCATCTATAAAACTCTTATATAAACCTCCAAATTTAGTTATAAAAATTCTTTTCTAAACCTTTAAATTTATTTATAAAACTCCTTCTATAGAACCCTAAAATATAATTATAAAACTTTTTTTTATAAATCTCCATTCTGTAAAAAATACTTCCCAAAATACTTTTCTAAAACATTTCCAAAAAGGTTGGAGTAAATACAAAAGTTCAAAAAAAACCATTTCTAAACAAAATACCATAAAAATTCCAAAAGTCACATTTAAAAATCATTCTTCAAATCAAAACCAATTTCAAATCCAAACAAAAAATAATAGTAATTCTAAAATACTATACCGAGGCCAATAATTACCATAGCACTTAACCAATGCTCCTACTTCTACTAAAAAGTTTCAACTATTAACACATATTAATGTCACATCCAATACTTTTGGCATTCAACAATTTATACAACAACTATATAAATGAAATTAAAATCAACAGCAACGAGGAATCATACCCCTCTACAAAATTCCCTATTTCATTTTACATATCATTCGCTTTTCAAAGCAAAAATTCAACCAAACCAAACAATGAAATAATTTAAGCACAAAAAACAAGAGTTTTTATCTACCATATATCATATAGTGTTCATCCAAATGTGAGTTAACTCACCGAAATTCTAGCTGACGCTTAAGCGTTCCTATTCGATCTAAAATCAAAAGATCTCGAAATTCTACTTGCTTCATACTTGACAAAATCATTTCCAGTGCGTAGATAACGCCCTCATGAGAATAACGCAAACGATCGCCTCTTGGACCTCATATGGAAAAAATATTGATTTTATAGGATTTTTAACTAAATAATATAACTAATTTCTTAATCACTTCATCAAATAAGTTACCCTCTCTAATTCTTTCTTTCCCAAACCCAAATCATATCCCCCGTACACACACAAGTGCACCCACCCTCAACTATGCATGTCCGACCGCAACCCCACTCTTCGGTCCACCGTTCAACGAACAAACTTCGCCGTCGATCTTCTCTTCACAATTGATTTGCCGCCGACCCAACATTATCGAGTTCGATCCCCTCCTCCTCCATGTGACCTGGAAGCCATGCTTCCCTTGAGAAAATGTCGCACATCACCATTTTTAGCCGCATCACCCCATTTTATCATCGACCATCCTCCTCCACCCGAGAAACCCATATCCACCAATGCCTTAGCCTAACTCCACCTAAATCATCCTCGATTGCAAACCCAAGATTGGCGAACCTTACGTCATTCACCATTAATGACAGTCACAACCCTCAACCCTACACAGATTCGAAGCACCTCATTACTCAAGTTCAATGGATAATACTGTTTTAATTTTCGTGGGTCAAGGATTTTGATTTTCAAATGAGAGGGTAGGTTATAGTGTTTACTAGAAAATGCAAATGAAAGAGATAAAGAGGAAAAAAATAGTTTAGGAGAGAAAGAGGGGAAGGGGTTATTTAATTTTAATTTTTTCGGCACTTCGCCATGCAATATCACGTTTGTGTACGAACCGCGAATGATAGAAATAAAAATACTATCGTACACAACAATGCGACACGATCATAAAAAAACAATAAAATACATCGCTTATCTTATGTTGTGAAATCACAAAAATACCAACGTTTGCTGAAACATACGTCAAATGATAATTTAAATATTTTTCAAATTAAAATTATGGAAAAATCCTATAAATTTGTTTAAAAATACATTACTAAAAATCAAGTCATTTTATTAACAATTTATGTTCTTATTATTTATTAAATTTAAATCAAATTTTAATATTAAATTAATTAAATATTCCCATTTAAAAAGTTAAAATTGCGAGTCATTACATTAATAGTAGGCTTAAAAATTCAAAATGAGGATTAAATGAGCAATTAAAGTAAAGTGACATAAGATATATAGTGGTTCAGCTTAGCTTACATACGTCCTCGTGAATATCTCTCACTATGTTGATCTCTTATAATCACAAAAACTTACACGCACATATTAGGAAATTAAGAGCTCTTAAGATTATAATAGGGCAAACTTAAAAATTCTAGTATTGATCTGTGTTAAAAATATATTTCTGAATCCTTATGAAGTTGCATTACAAGTGGTATTTATAGCAGCTGAAGTTGACCTTTGAATAAATGAGATTGTGAGGCTAAAAGGAGAGAATCACTCTGGACTATTAATCTAGTTGCTTTCGCTGACAGAGGATGGTTGGAAAGACGGTGTGATTATGTGGTTAGGATGTATGATAGCTAGCATTCCATTCCAGAGCATGGTTTGCATGGAGAAAGGCGACATGACACAATAGTTGGTGCGCTTTTATCAAGCATGCAACTGGGACATGTAATTGGTATGCACAGTTGCACTTTTGTCAAATGAACATTATCATGTAGTATGCTTTTTTTCAGAAAGTAAGGCAAAAGAGAAGTTTCTTTTGCATGGTAAACATCGGTCGTTTGTAGCTAAAGCCTATTGAGTAAGGACAAGGCTAAATAGGGCAAGACAAGCCGTTCATGTTGTAACGAGGCGGGCTGAGTGGGATCGACCGTGGATGGGCTGAGAAGAAAGGGAGAAAAGGGTTGGCTTCTTTTGAGTCGAATCTAGTCAAATTATTTGGCTATTATTGTTGAATTCGGCCGGTCGGCTTAGGAAAGCAACTAGTAGTATATGTGATGTTTGCTTGTTATTATCATGTTGATTGGCTTGAGCAGGGCTAGGCTTAGCTGTGCTGGTCGGCAATCTTTTAACTGGGGTAGTCACAAAAATGATTAAGGGCTCCCAGTCTAATTGCATAGTTTTCATGGGATTACTACAAACCTATTGGTAACTCCAATATCTTTACACTTGTCCTAGTTTTTATGGGTTGACTAGGAACCTATTGGTAACTCCAATATCTTTTCTTCTTATCATAGTTTTCATGGGATGACTAAGAACCTATTGACACTTGTCAATATCTTAATCCGAATATAGTTTTTGTGGGCTTATTATAAACCTATTGGCCTCTACCAATATCAAATCATAGTTTTCATGGACTAACTATGTACCTATCTTTCTAACATCTTCATTTTATACATAATTTTATTGGGCTAACTATGAACCTATTGGCCTCTGCCAATGTCTTTTCCTATACACAGTTTTCATAGGCTTACTAAGAACCTATTGGCTCTTCCATATTCTTCTCTTCCTAACCTCCTGGATGCAATTCTACTCATTCAGGAGTTAACTTAATTTATATTCACTAATGGGTCAACCTAGTTGGTTATTTTACCCTTCCCCAAAATATAGTTATGGGTCCATTATAATGTGAATACATATACATATATGAAGAAGCATACACAATAACATGGTTAATCCCTTTAACCTTTTAATCAAAGAAAATTCTTCAAAAACTCCTTTTCAAAACTCTTTATTTTAATCATGCCATGGTTATTTTTCAAAATGAAATTGGGTTATTTGCTTTGAAAATTAGGGTTGTCAAAACTTTTAAAACCTTAGTTTTGACTTCATTGGATAACCTCCTACGAAAGCATATAAATATCTTTTTAAAACATTAGGCCCCTAGCTTTCAAAATACTTTAAAACTTCTCTTTCGAAACTTTTCAAACTTATTAAAGTATTACTTATTATCTTTTAGAAGTTTAGCTTCAAAACCATTGAAAGTGCCTCTTTCGAAACCTTTGGAAGTATCCCTTTCGAAACCTTTGAAAATCCCCCCTTTGAAACCATTAGGTTAATACATAAAATATTATTTGGGTTAAAGTGAATATAAATGAAAGTACCTCTTTTTGAAACTATCCTTTATCAAATAAAAATATTGGGGAAACATGATTGCGTCGGCACCATCCCTTTCAAAAGCTTCTGATCAGTTAAACAAAACATTGAAGGATAGCGTCGAAAACCCTTTCGAAGCGATTGCCCTCGAAACCCTTGGAACCTTTCAAAAGCATTTAGGAAGTGTCTTAAAACATCTTTAAAACAATCACTACCTTTCAAAAGCATTGATGGCTTCAATACTCTCGAAAGGTTAAAGAACGGCAGCATAGCTTCGACTATGTCCGAACCCCTCCTTTTGAAAGCATTATTTTATAAATAGAAGAACCCATTCGAAAGCTTATTCTTTAAAACATATGTTGATGGCAACCCCGTCGAAAGCATTTTGAAAACCTCTTTCGAAACCATATGCTTCAACTCCTTCGAAGGCTTTAAATTAAACAAAGGTAGGTGCTTTTCTTATGAAAAAAACAAAAAGGTATAGACCCCATCAGAGCTACGCTTTCAACGCCTAACCTTCCGCCTTTCTCTAATCTACCGCGTACCATCTAAGTGATACCTTATGTATTGGTTTCATTTAAGTGGGTTTCGACTTGGTTGTAGGCAGTAGCTCTGAGTCGAAATGTATTTCTAAAGAAGGCGAAGTCAACTTTTCTGGGTAAATCTAATTTAATACTAAATAAAGCAAACACTTTCCAACTGACCTGCCACATGTAAACACAAGATTGGTTGCCTTAACTTTTCAAATTCTTTACTAAAATAACCGGCGTAGTTTCAGATCTACATGGTGACGTTAGCAAATAAAACCTTCCATTAAGCAAAGCCAATATTGCAAAGAAGTCCCTCTTATAAAATAATTTAATTTGCATAGCAAATCACTTAGGAAAAATCCCCAACAATTCCAAAATTCACTTTAATCATGTCATCTAACATATCAAAATTTCAGACCCAAATTCTCAACATATTTACCGAAATAAATTTATAAACTCAAATAACTATATTTTTCTTCGAAAATTCATAACAATCTTTCCATAACTTGGAAAATTTTCAAAATTGGAACCCAACTCCAAAATCATGTTTTACATAACATAAAATTTTTCCATGGCATTTAAACATCTATATCAATCGGTTTTACTCCAAAACCGTTTATAATATTATTTAAACATTCTTGTTTCAATCAAATAAATTGTAATTCAAACATATCATCTTCCAAATCATCATAAAAATGAATTTATCCTTATATACGAAAACATATAATTACAAAACAAAATAGAGACAGAATAATAATTCACCTTGAACATTAGATTGAGAGTGAGATTTATTCCCCTAAGCTTGAATCCCTAGTTTTACTTTGATATTTCTTCTCTTTTATTATGGACGACTCCTCTTAATGTTTCTGTTTTGCGTTTTCAAAATGACATGATTGGTAAATGAAATGATAGGAACGAGAATATATAAGGATAAGGGTTATGTGTGGCAGATTCTTAATATACCCTTATGTAAATTAATTAGCTTATAACCCACTCTTAAGCCCATTTAGTCATTTTATTGAGCACGATATTAATTATATCCATTCAAATCTCAACCCCTTTATCTCTTAACATTTATTCTATTTAATTTATCTAATTAAATCTCTTGAATTATGTTATAAAAAATTAGGGATGTTACAGGCTCCCCTCCTTAAAGAATTTCGTCCTTGAAATCCAGTAAGGACCAAATACTGAAGATAGCAATCATCTGTAACGACTCCTAATAACTATACTAGTTTATCTGGCTTGGAATTATCTATATAAATCTAATATAGACATACCCTCAAAACAGACAGGATAAATATCTCCATTCCCATCCTCTGTCTCCCAAGTACACTCCTTCTTGTTATTGCTCTACTGAACTTTCACCAACTTGACTGTCTTGTTCCTCTATCTTTTCACATCTCTCTCTCTACAAGCCGAACTAGATTTCTATAAAAAGTCAAATTAGGCTCTACTTCCAAATATTCCAACCTTATCGGAGGAGTAGTAGCCCCTGGATCATGCACATACTTCCGCAGATAAGACACATGAAATACATTATGGACATCTGCCATACTTCTTGGCAACTCTACATTGTATGCGAGCTTTCTAATCCTCTTTATAATTTGGAATGGACCGACATATCTCGGTGCCAGTTTCCCTAACTTTCCGAGCCGTACCACACCCTTCATTGGTGATACCTTGATGAATACCCTATCACCAAGTGAGATCTCTAGGTCCTTACACCTCTTATCTGCGTAACTCTTATATCTATATTAAGCTTCCTTTATCCTTTCTCGAATCAACTCAATCTTCTTTAACGCCTCTCTAACCAAATCTGGACCTAAAGCCACTCTATCTCCAGTCTCCAACCAACATAGTTGTGATTTAAATGGCCATCCATACAAAGCTTCAAAAGGCGCCATTCCTATACTAGTATGGTAGCTATTATTATAGGAAAACTCAACTAAATGTAGGTGATCCGCCCACGATCCACAAAATTCCAACACACTGACTCTCAACAAATCCTCGAGTACCTTATTGAATATCTCTATCTGCGTATCCGTCTGAAGGTGATATGCAGTACTCATCTTAGTCTTAGTGTCTAACACTTCCTGAAGAGTCTTCCAAAATTCACTAGTGAACAAAGTATCTCTGTCACTGACTATGCTACTAGGAACTCCATGTAGTCTAGCTATGTTCTTCATGAACATCTTTGCTAAAATATGTGCCATCATGGTTGACTTTACTGGAATGAAATGGGTATTTTTGGTCAACCTATCCACTATTCCCCATATACTTTCATTTCCTCTATTTGACCTTGGTAACCCGTCTACAAAATCCATGGACATCGATCCCATTCCAAACTGGACTCTCTAGAGGCTGAAGCAACCCACTCGGCTACTGATGTTCGGTTTTCACTTGTTGACAGTATGCACACTACCTAACCCACAAGCCGACATCCCTCTTCATATCTTGATACACCTTGGTCCCTCTAGGATCAATCGTGAACTTGGATCGATGACATTCCCTAAGAACTTCTTTCCTTAAGTCCTCAATATTTGGAACACACAACCGTCCATTCTTTCTCAACCATCCTCTCTGGTCAAGACAAAAATCTCTCAAATCATCGATCTCTATTCCAACCTCAAGCCTTTTGATCTTCTCGGCTAATAATGGATCCTCCTTCTGCTTATAGGAAATTATGTCGATCAACACTGGTCGAACTTCTAAACAGGACAACATAGGAGTACTCTGACTAGAACTAGCTTTTGATCTTAACTGCACACCACAACAGGCCAAAATTTCTAGATCCTTCCATTCTATCAACATAGCCAACACCACATTCTGGTGTCTTCTGCTAAGAGCATCCGCTGCTTTATTACCTTTTACTAGTGTATACTCTATACGAAAATCATAAGCATCCAAAAAATCCAGGCACCTCTATTAGCTCCTTCTGAGAAAATAAGTACCATAAAAACTTATTACCTATGTATAGCTCAAATCTCTCCCTTAGGAGATAATTCCTTAAATCTTCAACGCGAAGATCAACCAAAGCCAACTCCATATCATGAGTAGCATATCTCGCTTCATTCAGCTTAAGCTGTCTGGATGCACAGGCAATAACTTTACCCTTCTGCATCAACACAGCTCCCAATTCAGTTCCACATGCATCACTTTTTCATCAACCCTTGGTTTCCATATGGGACTACTAACACTGGTGTGTTGGTCAATAAATGTTTTAACTTAAGGAATGCTTCCTCGCATTTGTCGGACCATACAACTTTACCTCCTTCCTAGTAAGCTTAGTCAAAGGCACTGCTATCCATGAGAAATCCTTAATAAATCTCCTACAATAGCCAGAAAGTCTAAGAAAACTTCTAATCTCAATCACCGTCTCTAGTCTTTTCTAATTAGTAACAGCTTCGACCTTATCTGGATTGATTGACAAGCCCTTCTCTGAAACCACATGACCAAGAACCTTAACCTCTTTCTTTCAAAAATGACACTTGGAAAACTTTACCTTTATCTGATTCTGCCTTAGCGTCTTAAGCAAAACTCTAAGATGATCTTCATGCTCTCTTTCATTCTTAAAGCATACCAAAATGTCATTCATAAGTACCAACATGAATCTATCCAAATACGCTCAGAAGACTCGGTTCATCAAATCCACGAAGAAAGAAGGGGCATTCGTTAACCTGAATCGCATTACTTACCACTCATACGAACCATATCTAGTTTGAAATGCTGTCAAAGGAATATTGCCCGCTGCCACTCTTAATCGGTGAAACCTGTCGCCAAATCCAATTGGGAAAACACTTCGGCTCCATACAATTGATCAAAAAGATCATCAATCCTTGACAAAGGATACATTTTCTTGATCGCTTTCTCGTTCAACTTACGATAGTTAGTGCACATCCTTAACGTCCTATCTAGCTTCTTCATGAATACCATGGCCACTCCCCAAAGCAAACTACTTGGTCTAATAAAATTCCTTCCTTCTAGATACACTAGCTACACCTTGGATTCCTTCATCCCAGTAGGTGTCATCCTGCTAGGTAGTCTACTCATAGATTCAGCTCCTGGCACAAGATCTATCTGAAACTCAATAGCTCATTTTGGTGGCAATCCTATGACTTTCTCAAAGACATCTACAAACTCTCTTGCAACTCGAACTTGACTTAGCTCTTCTCCCACTTCCATTGCACTTAACAAAGCACAACTGCTTCGGTCAGAATTCTCTACTGATAATATAATTCGGTTATGACTATCAGGGTGCCTCAACAATATCTCCCCACCCTGGCAAAATACCGTAGCCTCATACCTTCTCAACCAATCCATACCCAAAATGATTCTGAAGTCTACGAAATCGAAAACATACAAATTGCATACAAACTTATGACCAAAAAAAATCAAGTTCTAACTGGTCACATCTCATCTCCAGAGTTGCATACCCTCCTATTGGATTCACAACCCTTAAGGAAGTAACAAGGTGTGTGGGTTCTAAGCATAACCTACCAACCAAACACCGGGATATAAATGAATCTGATGCACTAATATTAAATGTTATCCTAAATGGTATACTATAAATTAAAAATGTACCTTCCATCACAGTCTTTCCTTTATCAGCTGCAATAGGCTTAGCTAATGATCCAACAGCAACGACCTTTCCTTTGTCCGCCCTGACTGGCTCTGGACACTGGTTCTTATAATGCCCAATTTGATCACAGTTAAAGAACTTCACATTCTTCTTGTCTACAACCTTCTTTCCCTTGCCCGACGGGCACTTATTTGCATAATGACCCTTCTTGTCACACTTGTAGCAAAATAATTAGCCTTTGCCTTCTTGGCAACATCTCCCTTCTAGACTCCCTTCTTCTTAAGGAACATTTTTTTCTTCCCTTGAGAACCTTGCATTTCAAACTCCTCATGGAGAATTGCCATCTCTACAACCACATTACAAGGATCACAGATATGTGTAATGTTTGCTTTAGTAAGCTCAAATCTCAATCCCCGAATGAACCTTTCATTTCTCTTGATGTCAGTGTTTATAGTAGCATATCCATATCAAGACAGCTCATCAAACTTAGTGGCATACTCGATAACCGACATCTCTCCCTAAACTAGGTCCATAAATTTTCTCATCAACGCTGACTTAGCAACCTCAAATAGAAACCTCTACTCAAATCTTCTTTTAAATTCAGCCCAAATCAACTTCTCCTCCGGAACTCCAGCCGTGACACTTCTCCACCAATGAAGTGCCGACCCCTGCAACTGTCTAGAGGCCAGCCTTCTCTTATGCTCATTATCTAAACCTAGATCAGCAAAGATACGCTCATAATGCAACAACCAATTATGTACTTCAATGGCATCCTCCATTCCCATAAACTTCTTTCCACCCAAATTGGTGTAATGTCTATTTAGCTTAGCAGGGTAATTCCCAACCGAAGCCACATGATTAGCACCTCATTACCAACAACAATTGCAGCAACTCCTGCTTGCATCACATTGACGAAGATACATTGCCCACATATCTACTGGTGAATTTCCAGCATCTACATTGGCTTCATCATTTTGGTTAGAGTTAGCCTATCGACCATGGTTTCTCCTAGTATTAGGTCGAGCATTTACATTAGTTGCAGTGCTTCCTCCACCAAGACTTCCTCTTCCGTTTCCTACTTCCATATCTTCTTTCTCGTAAATGTACATACGAGCCTTAGTAATATATAAAACAACGGTCTAAGAGAGAAGGGAGCGCATACTTATATATATCTATATATCAAATACAAGTACGTTACTATAGTGTTATCCCAAACCCTGATCATATTTATGGTTCATTGGATTATGTTTGAAAAAGCTTTTAGGTTTAAATATCTTTTAAATTTTCATAAGCCTATGCTCTGATACCAACTTGTAACATCTCCCTACTTAGAGGCCCAAAACTAAAGGCTACGGATGCTGCATTCATCAATAGTTATTAATCCTCGACAATCAAACATGGCAATGTTAGATATATTGATACATAGAAACACATAAATATGGAAAAAATTAAAACGTCAAACAAATTCCATATTCCATTTTAAAACATTTGGAATTCATTACGTAATCCCATAACAATTAGTCACATATAGCGAAAATATATTTATTACAACATACGCTAAGAGCGATATATGAAGATACCCCTTTGGTTGATCAGTATATATAGGCAATATAACAACTTTTCCATTACAAACAACACAACAGAATCAAATAAAAGATAACTCTAGATATCTATCATGCCTTCTGCATGTCACCGGAAGCTTTATTCTTCTAATGAGGTACCTGAAAACCTCAACTCTCAAACTACTCAAAATCAATTCAGTACCTAAGAGTTTAAGGGAAAAACAAAAACTTCAAGTCAGACATAAAGCCTAGTGTGAATAATAATCTACCATCACAAACCATTTAGATATCTAATAAGACCACACTGCTTAATGGAACAGGTTTTCCCCTCACTAGTATCCTAAAACCTTTATAAAACCATATACCGTGCTCCCTCATCCACAATGATTAAAACAATTCAAAATAATATAACAGGATGATATGCAAAATAAATGAATCAATTCTGGATTACCGATCCCCATTCATTCTGACTATCAGTCTCAATTATAGTTTCTAGGATTACTATTAACTTATTAGTTTTCATGGGCTGACTAATAACCGATAAGATGATTAATGACTCCTTGTCCATTACATAGTTTTTATGGGATTACTACAAACCTATTTGTAACTCCAATATCTTTACGCTTATCCTAGTTTTCATGGGTTGATTAGGAACCTATTGGTAACTCCAATATCTTTTCTTCTTATCCTAATTTTCATGGGATGACTAGGAACCTATTGATTCACCTGTCAATATCTTAGTCCGGATATAGATTTCATGGGTTCACTATAAACCTATTGGCCCCTGCCAATATAAAATAATAGTTTTCATGGGATGACTGTGAGCTTATCTTTCTGACATGTTCATTTTACACATAGTTTCCATAGGCTAAGTATGAACCTATTGGCCCCTCCCAATATCTTTTCCTGTGCGCAGTTTTCATGGGCTTATTGAGAACCTATTGGCCCGTGCCAATATCTTTTCCTTTAATACTTTAGCATCCTATATTCTAGTCTTCCTGACCTCCTGGATGCAATTCTACTTGTTCGGGAGTTAACTTAATTTATATTCACTATTGGATCAACCTAGCCGGTTATTCTACTCTTCCCTAAAATATTGTTAGGGCCCATTATAATGTGAATATATATACACATATGAAGAAGCATACACAATAACTTGGTTAGTTCCTTTAACCTTTTAATCAAAGAAACTTCTTCAAAAACTCCTTTTCAAAACTCTTTATTTTAAGTATTCCATGATTTTCTTTCAAAATGAGATTGGGTTATTTGCTTTGAAAACTAAGGCTGTCAAAACCATCAAGCCTTACTTTCGACTTCACTGGATAACCTCCTTCGAAAGCATATAATCTCTTTCCAAAGTGTTAGGCCCATGCCTTTTGAAACACTATAAAAGTTCTCTTTCATAACCTTTCAAATGTATTAAAGTATTACTTATTATCTTTTAGAAGCTTAGCTTCAAAACCATTGAAAGTACCCCTTTTGAAACCTTTGGAAGTATTCCTTCCGAAACCTTTGAAAGTCCCCCTTTCGAAACTAAATATATTTGGGTTAAAGTGAATATAAACGAAAGTATCTTTGTCGAAATCATCATTTGTCAAATAAAAATATTGGAGAAACATGATGGCGTTAGCGCCATCCCTTTTGAAAGCTTCTGATCGTTTAAACAAAACATTGAAGGACAGCGTCGAAACCCCTTTCGAAGCCATTGCATTCGAAACCCTTGGACCCTTTCGATAGCATTTAGGAAGTGGCTCAAAACATCTTAAAAACAAGAACTACCTTTTGAAAGCATTGATGGCTTCAATATGCACGAAAGCTTAGAGAATGGTAGCAGGGCTTTAATTAGGTTGGAATCCCTTCTTTCAAAAGCATTATTTTATAAGTAAAGGAACCAATTTGAAAGCTTACTCTTTAAAACATAAGTTGATGGCAATCCCTTTGAAAACATTTTGAAAACCTCTTTCAAAACCATATGCTTTGACTCCTATGAAGGCTTTAAATTAAGAAAAGGCAAGCGCTTTTATTTTAAAACATACAAAAAGGTATCAACCCCATTGGTAGCTACGCTTTCGACGCCTAACCTTCCGCCTTTCTCCAATCCACTATTTACCATCTAAGTGATACCTTGTGTATTGGTTTTGATTTAGTGGGTTTCGACTTGGTTGAAGGCGGAAGCTTTGAGTTGAAAGGTACTTCTAAAGAAGGTGAAACCAACTTTTTTGGGTAAATCTGATTTAATACTAATTAAAGCAATCACTTTCCAACTAACCTGCCACGTGTAAACATAAGGTTGGTTGCCTGAACTTTTCAAATTATTTACTAAATAACTATCGCTAATTTCATATCTAAAGCACGTTATGTTAGCAAATAAGTCCTTCCATTAAGCAAAACCAGTATTGCAAGGAAATCCCTATTCTAAAATAATTTTATTTGCATAACAAATCACTTAGGAAAAATACCCAAAAATTCCAGAAATTCACTTTAATCATGTCATCTAACAGATCAAAATTTCAGACCCAAATTCTTAATATATTTTCCAAAATAGATTTATAAACGCAAATGACCTTATTTTCCTTTAAAAATTCATAATAATCTTTCCATAGCTTGGAAAATTATCAAAATTGAAACCCAACTCCAAAATCATGTTTTACATAATATAAAAAATTTCTATGGCATTTAAACATTTATATCAATCGGTTTTACTTTAAAACCATTTATAATCTTACTTAAACATTCTTGTTTAAATCAAATAAATTGTAATTCAAGCATATCATCATCCAAATCATCATAAAAATGAATTTACCCTTAAATTCGAAAACATATGATTGTAAAACAAAATAGAGATGGAATTATTATTCCCCTTGGCTAAGATAAGGAGATTGAATTGAGATTGAGATTTATTCCCCTAAGCTTGAATCCTTAGCTTTACTTGGATTTTTCTTCTCTTTTATTATGGTCGGCTCCTCTTAATGTTTTTGTTTTGCGTTTTCAAAATGAGTGAATGGAAAATGAAATGGTAGAAACGAGAATATGTAAGGGTAAGGGTTATGTGCGACAAATTCCTAATATAACCTTATGTAAATTAATTAGTTTATAACCCATTCTTAAGCCCATTTAATCATTCTATTGAGCACGACCTTAATTATATTTATTCAAATCTCAACTCCTTTATCTCTTAACATTTACATTATTCTATTTGATTAGTATAATTAAATATCATGAATAGTGTTATCAAAAATTAAGGGTGGTACATTCCTTATGTCTTATTTTGCTTAGCCTCCAAATTTCACATCAATTGGATTTGTAAAACTCGAGCTATTGATCAATCTTTGTTGTACTATGTTGTCAATACTGATTATAGCCAATCCTTATGGAGGGATAGGTACCGATCCCTCCAACTTGCTCAAAATAATATATGAGCCTATGCGGTATTCCACATTTTGTAATTAGCTTGTCCTTCAAGTTTCATGTCAATTGGATGTGTAAATATTGAGACATTGACCAATCACTACTAGAATTGAATATAGTTGTAATGACCTCTAAATTTCGATAATTAAACTGGTGAATTTAATAAGATTTTTGTAATTAAATTTAAGAAGAAAAAAAAAACCTTTATAATTTATAATGAAGTGAGTGTTTAAAATGAAATGAAAATAATAGAGATATAGTAACGGTTGCAAGTTACTATTTAATTGGTCTATTAATGAAGTTTTAACTGTTACATTTGGATATTAAATTGAATATATGAAAATAAACGTATGGTAATGGAGTGAATTCAATATTATATAAGCAATTCAACATTATATAAGCAATTCTGATAATTAGTGGAAATAATAAACTTGAGTGTAATATAAAGTTAGTGACAACATTTATGCAAGTCACCTTTTTATTTAGGGCTGCTAAATTCAGAGTAGGAAGTCAATTACATTTAAATGTAGGTAATGTTCATTAATGTGAGATAGGACTGTAACTGTAATGTGTGAATGTAAATGAAATGACATAATGGAAATTTATATTTTATTCATAAGATGAAATAAAGGAATGAAACCAAGTTGAAATAATTGATTTAGGTTTTATTTATGATAAATGTATATATTTGGGAAATTCAATATAATTGAAAATAACAAGTTATTACAAAAGAAAGATGAAAATTGGAATATATATTTTTATAAGGAAAGATAAACAAATAATAACTAGGTTTATAAGGTGATAACAGATTTAATAAAAGAGTAGGATTAAAGCATGGTAGTTATTGGAAAGTAATTAATTGAAATTTGGATGAATTGGGAATTTTTTTATGTATTAGTATAAAAACCAATTTTAATATTACCCATAAGAGGATAAGTTAATAGTCGATTCAATAACATGATTGAGAAATCAAATATATGGATTTATTGGGATTTTAAAACTTATACTTTTTTTGATAAAATACAGCGTTTTACACGCAATAAATTTTTCTACTTTTATTACATATTATATATATATGTTCTTATTATTATTATTTCATATACACCTCTATTTTATCTTTCTATTTTTATTTTTGACACTCATGTTTATTTATTAGATTAGTGCTAGTTTATATCTTTTATTTATGGCTTGGAAGAAACTAAAAGGGTATGCGTTATATTGTCTTAATTGCTTGCCTTTTTGATTGTCTACTCTTTATTTCTTTTTATTTATAAAACGTTGAAATTTAATATAAATTTTAACTTGATTTAATCATTTCCTAAAAGTCTAAATATAAAATTGGAAGTTTTGAAATTTTTACTTTGTTAAAAGACAACTCCAATTGGAATTTTAATAAAAATGAATTATGTATATTTTAAATACGAAGAATGTAAACAAGTTAAAATTTTAGTTAAGTAATAACTTTGTAAAATTCAGTGTTTTACAGACTGTTAAATTTCGCATTTAAAAAGGGTACGCATTGTAATGGTATAAGTAATGTATAAGCGTATAAATTAAAAATGTTACTTTTGCATAAATTTTGGGCGTATTGTATTGCGTCAGTTTGGCGTATTTTAAAATGCATACTGCAATATCTATATGGATTAATAAATCAGTTAGTAGATTTTTATAGCAAAACGTTACTTTTTCCACAGCTTTCATTGGTTTTAAATTGGCGTAAAATCCTTGCTAAAATCACTTAGCCTATATAAAGAAAGAAACGCACACAATCATTAATTGAAGAAAAAGTTTAAAATGAACCAATCTATTAATCACTTGCCGTTTCTTCACCATAAATTTCACTCATCGCTCTTTATCAACGCATGGAAATTTCAAATTTTCTAGTTGCCGTTTCTTTCTTGTCTGCATTTATTCTCGAAATTCTCTGTATATGTATACATCTTTTAGCCTAACAAATTTTTTCCACGCAACCTTTAATATGCAATGAAACAGTTTTTTTCGATTAACGATTAAATTCAGTCGCCATTCTTTCTACGCAATTAAGTGAATTTTTTTTTCGTTCCTGAAGAAATTTAATTCTTGCCTCTTTTCTTTCCTATAATTAAGCACGTAAATTTAGGCACGTTCGTTTTCTCTTGCTTCCTAAATATTTTCCATATTCCCTTCATCTAAATACTAGAAACATGAATCTCATTTGTAGCTCTGGGAATAAACGTTTAATGGAAGCAACTTATCCCTTACCTGTGAGAACAAAATTTCTAAATTTCTAAAGAAATAAATCATGCAGCTTCCTGTTTTTATAACACGTTCAAACAAAAAGGATAAAATAAACGCATTCAATATTATTTGAAAATATTATCCCATAATCTAATCTTAACTACCCGTTTCTTTTGTTTTAATTTCGTAGCCATTTGCATTCAATTGATAAAAATCAATATTTATATTCTTCCTATCTATTTGCTCATCTAAATCAATGCACGTTTCTCTTGAAATAGTATCTTGGATCAATCAAATTTCTTTTGCACATTTTTTTTTCAACCGTTACATGAAATGTACGCACTCTTAAAAATGCAAGAAGTCATTTCTTTTAACGTTGAATTTCAAATGCAAAGATTCATGCCTTTTTCTTTCACGCATTTAATTTTTTCTCCTTACCTGAAATCTTGCTCATCCTTAAAATCAACGTGACCTTCCCCTATATTTATACAACACACGTTCAAAACAATTTTTACATCACCTGGAGAGCTTCACCTTCTTTTCTTGCATGCGTGTGTTGAAGGTACGCATCTGTCTTTTATTTTATTTTTATTTCTACTTCTCATGCTTTTCATGTTGCATACTTTGCTCCTTCTTCTCGTTCCACCATGCTCGACTACTCCACCTCTCAAGTATGTTGTTGCCATCCCTGATAAGTATGCATCTCCTTTCCTCCTGATCTTGCCATGCATGTCCAGTAATATAGGGAATCATGCCTACTTTCTTTCTTTTGCATGCTGTAGAACATATTAGCCTGCGTCCCTGTAGTTGTGGCCACGTGAAATTAAATAAGGGTGTCACTTTTGAATAAAATGTTAACAAACAAAATAAATATCTTTCATTTTTTGCATCACTAGAGAAGAAACCATATACGCCTGTAGTTTTGGTGGACATGTGAATTTGCATGCGTGAGCCACTTTGAAGATTTTAACAAATGGGAGTGTGTAATGGAGACAAACTTGGAAAATGATTTGTGGTTTATTAGTTGCATGTGAAACAAATCACACGACCTTGTCATTTCATAAGCGCATGCATACATTTTTTCAAAGTATTTTTTTTATGGAAATCTAATAACGTTTTGTTTCAAGACTCAGCCTATTTGACTTAACAAAGCATTTTTTTTTACAAAGCATTTTTCCCAAAGCATTTAAATAACAAATTTGGGAAGGGAAGAGGATTGGAGATGTTGAACAAATTGAGTGATGGAGTGGTCAAGCTGCGGGTGTCAAAAATCTTTTAATTTATAAATCTCGTTCCGGTTGTTATTAAATTTTGCTTTGATCGCTTCATAATCGCGTAATTTATTATTCGTTTATTTTTCAAGTTCGAAATTGAGGTGTCACATCTGCTGGATTTATCGTGCCTCTGTTCATTTCTTTCGGGATAGATACCGTTGTTTGATTTGAATCTTCAGCAGCGAAAGGTGAGTATTTCTCACCAGACAAACATACCTATATATCTGTGAATTTATCACAAGTGTAATTGTAATTTATTTTATTAAATTTTATCTGCCTGTGATATAAGCATATGATGTTAAACCCCATTATTAATTGACACATCATTAGTTGTTTATTTATTTTAATATTATTGCAGTTATACTATTTAATGCTTATTTACTGTTAATCACTGCAAGTTCCCTGTAAATTTGAGATCGTTATAGGCTGAAATGATAGGCCTGAACGATAAAAATTTTCGTTTATTTATTTAATTGTTTAATTATTTATTTTTAACTTGGGATTGCGGGTTTGAAATGATAGAACCCGGTTTTTTTGTAAATTACGGATTGAAATGAATATATCCGTATCACTTGACCTAGGCTAGAAACTATATACAAACCCATGGTTTATATAATATTTTTCTGAAATGTTTTAAAAATATTTTTAAATGGAAGTTTATAATATTCTGGTTTAAATGTATTTAAAGGATTTATAAAATTTATAATGATTTTTGAATAAGTCAAAATGTTAAATAAATGAATGTTTAAGTAAAATTTTGGAATATAACTTATTTTGGGAAATTCTGATTTTTGTTAAAAGTGAAATTTTAGTTAACTAAAATAATTGATAATAAGTTATATTTTGGGAATTTAAAACTTAATTGTTAAGTTAATAATCTATTACAGCACTTAAATGCTGTCTTTTGTAAATAACTGTCTTAACCTATAATTTTAGGTAGCATTTTTAAGTGCTTCGAAAACTGAATTGTTGATTGTTTTAATAAAATTTAATGGAAATAATCTTTGAGAAAGGGGATTAAATTTTGGAATTTAATATGTAATTAATCGACTTTAAATGGTTTTAAATGGAAAAATTTAACTTTTAAATGTGAGTTAAAAGGCAATTAATTCCTAAAAAAATTGAATAGATTTAAATGGTATTTTATATTAAATAAAATGACTGATCTTTAAATAAATGATGTTTGAAATGATATTATGATATTGAAATGTATTTGAAATTTATTTTGATTTTTAAAGTATAAATACCATTTTTAAAAGTTGTAACCACGGGTTATAATAACGTTTGGTTGTTAAAGAGACCGGGATCGGATATCTGGCATACTCTCTGTCGATACCGAAAACCACTTTAACAACTGTGTACGCGGTGAAGATTCCAGAATGAAGTAGGATGGTGGTGACGTTTCCTTTAAGGTAAATACGTGGACCCGACTCCCGTGAGTTGGCAGAAGGTGGCTAAAACAGGAGCGATTGACGGATTAATGAGGTAGCACCTCTGATCGGACGCACTTCTTCGTATGCCATTCTATTACTTTTGTGATTGTTTTGGTGCGCACCTTTGATTTGGGAGTGTTGTTCGAGGTGGACGGCAGCTGCGCGCTGCGCGTTTCCATCGGTCCGGAAGCGTAATTGGTATATCTACCCTGGCATTGCCTAGTTGTGCCGTGTCACCTACCTTAGCGCGCCTTCTACAAGTTTCTATTTGTGTCGTACCTATGGAGTATCCTCTGGTAGCCTCCCGATCAGGAGGTATTACGGTACTGTATAGATTGTTGGCATTATTTGTGTTAAGGGCTATATGGGTAACCCCTTAACGCTATTTAAAAGTAAGTTTATTTTACTAATAGACACTATTATAATAGCGAAGTATTACTACATAGTAAATAGTTTAACGGATCCTTAGAGGATGGGCGGTCCCAAGCATCCTTTAAGTTACTTGCTCTATATTACAGTACACTTTAATTAGCTTACACTATATAAGTATGTATGTCCTGACTTGAGTGTTTATGTTTTATTTTACGCTCGGGTCAGCCTGAGTTGCAGTTTCAGCTTTCATCCCGGAGCTAGGACATTCTGTAGATCTTTCGAGCTGCCGCCAAAACTTTCAGTCTGTATCTTATTTATGTAATCGAGACTTTGGGATATTTGGATTTTTAGTGATGTTTAAACTACATTGGAGATTTAAACTATGTAATTTTTATTCGGTTGAGACTATTATAGTGGCTTCATGAACCACTAAGTATTTTTAAATTCCGCTGCGAGTATTCTGATTCTGTGTCTGTGATTCTGTGATTATTTATTTTCTATATATTTTGAGATTTGCCAAATTTTATTTACAACGCGGTATTTTGAACAATTCAAGTCTGACATGTGCGGATGCGAATGGTTGAAAATATTGGGTCGTTACAATAGTGGATCCCTATCAAGGAAGAGTACCGATCCCTTCAATTTTCATGTTTTGGGGGTGCGATCCCGAAGGCGAACTTCCTAGGGTCCCCTCTTCCTGCTCGTAGAGTTTCACTTCGATCCCTCTTGTGGTTGTTGAGTTATTAATTGTTCTCTATAATAATGCACTTGCTCCTATGTGTTGCTCCATATTCTATACTTTGAACATTTTGCCTTGCGTATCTATCAATTCCGTTCAATCTCAATTTCATGTGATTATCTATACTTGATTTTTGGATCCTACAATCATCACTTTTGACTCATCGGCCCCGACAATCGTGAAGTCTGTTGGGTTATATCCTCTTATATACCGCCTTAGCAAAACACATGTTAACACTTTGCCTCCCAAAACATTCCTTGCGATAGGAAGATTTGTTTTTGATTGCCATAAATCCAAAATCTGAAATCCATAATCCATCGATAGCCGTGTTTACCAATCCAGAATCCAATCCATCGCTAATTCAAATCCATGATCTCTCTGGATCATTTGTGAAATCTATGACTGTTCTGAGTCATTATCCAATTTCGAATACATTCTAAATCCTTGGCCGAATCCATACCTATCCAAAGCAAATAGCTGAATCCATAATCTTACCAGATCATTTGGCAAATCCAAAGCCTCAATCTCACCAGATCCTTGTCGAACACAATCCATATTCGACGACCTGAGTGGGTCAATCCATCTGTTCGAGCGAAGCGACTACCCATTACCAGGAAAAGTCCATACTCGTTGACCTTGATCCCTCAGGATCCTTTCCGAGCACAATCCATACTCAATGACTCGAGTAGGCCGATCCATTGCGTTCGAGTGAAGCGACCTACCCCTTGGCAGGCATAGTCCATACTCGATGACCTTGATCTCTCTGGATCCTTACCGAGCACAATCCATACTCGACGGGCTGAGTAAGACGGCCCATCGTGCTCGATTGAAACAACCTACCCCTTGCTAGGAATAGTCCTTACCCGATGACTTATGTTATATATTACATTGATCCAAATTTAAACATTTGTAAGTCTATTTGCCAAAATATAAAATAAGATTCCATACAACCAATAAACCAAAGTTTGAAGCAAACAAGAAGAAAAAATAAGAAAAAGAAAAACTAATTTTACAAAATCGAGCACAACGGTTTATCATCATCTTAGAGCATGCCGAGGGACCATTCTCAATCCCGTACATGTGTAAATGACTTTGCCATCCTGCTGTGAATTTTTTTACTTATTCCATGCCTTCTTCATCAATTGATGATAGGTCGATGATGATGCCTTGATCTAGTGCCATTTTCATTTGAGGTGGACGGTGGCTGCTCCTGTTCCACTGCCACAACTCGAGTCCTTATGTATTATTGTAATTGGCCATTCCTCACATGTTCCTCAATGATATCCACCGCCACAGCTCGAGTCCTTATGTATTATTGTAACTGGCCATTCCTCACATGTTCCTCAATGATATCCTTAAGATGCCTACAATCATTTGTATTATGCCCATCCAGCTCATGGAATAGGCGGCGCTTCCTTGATTTCTGCTCACGTTCGTGTTTGGATGGTTGCCTCCTTGCCGACCTCCAGTAAGGAAAGCGTCCTCGAGTATCCATATATACATGTTCTAGGGTTTCATTCAATTTTGAGCAAAAAGAGAATTTGGGTTCACTCTCTATCACTTCGATCCATCGAAGCAATTATCCTTGTTCCATACCCCAGTCCTTTCCTGAGCTTTCACCAGGCGGTTCTCCACTCGTATTGTATTAACTTCCGTTGCTTCTTTACCAGCTTTTACATCTTCTTGTCGTCAAAACCTCTCTGCTTCATGTAGAATTCCTTGAGATCCATCGGTGGATCCCATATCAGTAATATCTTAAAATCCGAATTATCTGCAACTCCTGACACTGTCGCCATCAAAACCATCGATGGATCTGATTGATCCACCGAAATAACTGCAACATTGAACCTAGTTAAAAAATTCTTGTGTGATTCTCCTGCCCACTGCTTTATTGATGTCAATGTCATCACATCCTTAGGTCTCGTAATGTGACCCTTAAACTGCTTCATAAATCTTTCGACCAGTACCGTCCATGTGCTAATAATACCGCTCTCCAACCATTTGAACCATAGTGCAACTAAATCCGTTAAGAACAAGGGGAAGCATCATGCCAGTACTTCTTTTGAAGCCTTCGTACTTCCATATGCAGTATATAGCTCATCATATGCATAGTTGGATCCGACTTTTCGTCATAAGCTTTCAGTGTTGGTAGTTGAATTTTAGTAGATTCTTGGAATTCCTAATATTAGAAGCAAATGGACTTCTATTTACATCCTCCAGATGCATGTTCGCCAATCCTCCATGCATAGCACACCTGACCTATCATTATCTTCCAGTGGTAGTCTCCTATCATCATGTCCAAGCTACCCCTAGTCTACGAGGGAATTCGAGAACGTATTCCTTTGGATGAGCATCTAATTCCAATATGCACCAAGCTCCATCGGATTAACTGTAGATCCTCCAGCATCACGATCAACTAGACCAAGGGGTATGCCTCCATGTCTTTGAGGATCGGTGTCGATCCCTCTAAGATGGCCGAGGTCTGCCTTCAGTTGCTTTGTCCCATTCCTTTGTCCAATAGCTCCGTCTCCATGCTCCCTGTTCTGATTTCCAATGAATCTTGCCGCCTTAACTCCTTTATCCATAGCTCTAGTAGTCCCTATCATTCCAACTCCTTAGTTTTGCATTCCAGTAGCTCCTATGGCTCTAGCCTGTCCGATCAGTCGGAGTAGATTCTGCTTCAACTCCTCTAGTCTTTTAAGCATCCATTCCTGCATAGCGTCCATTATTGTTCTCATTTCATCTTTGGTGATATAGATAGATGTTTGATTAGCTCCAGCTTCCGAGGTAGCCTCATGACTCCTTTCATGATGGCTCTTGTCCGCTGCTTATCCCCTTGTGGACCGTCTCACCATTGCTCGAAATCCAAGCTCTCTAATTGATCCAAATTTGAACTCCAAATCCATGTGGGCTAGCTTTCTTAGTGAAAGCACAAAAATATCAGTGTCAAAATTGGCCACCAACACCCAACTATGTAAAAGAACCAATATCCAATCCAATCATAGAAATATGAAGAGAAATAAATGAAGAACAAAATCATAATAATCAGAAAGCCAGTAAAAAGAGACAAGATTTATAGTGATTTGGCTAACTCCGGCCTCGACCACTACCAAATAATTCTTTTTATTATACTGAAGTTTTTTTACAATTACAATCCGAAATCAAGAATAAACTGGAAGAGTATCGCCTATGTTGAATATAAAGAGAAGTAGAAAGAAGATCCTTTTTCTGATGTCATGCCTGCTATACTTATAAGGGAAGACGTGCACGGATTAGGCTAAAATTTTGACAGAAGGTTCATGAGACAAAGAAGAGGCTGCCTAAAAATTTCCATGCCCATTGGATCCTACCATAGGATCAGTATTGATCCTTATAAGTGTGTCCAAATGGGTTGTGATCCCTTTGTAGGGTGTCCCATGATGTTACTACCCTCTTCCTAAATTTCGTGTAATTCCGACGTATGGTTTGTGAGAAATCACATTTCTCATGAAGTAGTGTTGCTTGAATTTTTCCGTTCTCTCTAGAGCAAAAGGTACCGATCCTTCCAATCTCTTCTAAATGCCATGAGATCCCTCGGGGAGCTTCTTTATGTTATATCATCTTAGCCTCCAAGTTTCACACTAATTGGATTAGTATAACTCGAGTTATTGATCATTCTTTGTTGCAATATGTTCTGAAGGCTGATTATAGCCGATCCCTATGGAAGGATAGGTACCGATCCCTCCAACTTGCTCCAAATGATATGAGATCCCTATGCAGTGTTTCACATGTTGTAATTAGCTTGTTCTCCAAGCTTCATGTTAAATGGATGTGTAAATGTTGAGACATTGACCAATCAATGCTAGAATTGAATATTGTGGATCCTTATAAGGGAGAAGTACCAATCTCTGTGAGGGATTGGTACCGATCCCTTGAAGTTGCATGTTTGGAGGTATAATTCCCAAGGCAAACTTCTTAGGGTCCCCTCTTCTTACTCGTAAAATTTTACTTCGATCCTCTTGCGGTTGTTGAGTTTTTAATTGTTTTTTTATTGAAATGCACTTGCTCCTATGAGTTGAACCATATTCCATACTTCGAACATTCAACCTTACATATTTATCAATTCCATTCAATCTCGACTTCATGTTATTATCTATGCTTGATTTCTGGGTTCCACGATCATCACTCTGGACTCAACGGCCTCGATAATTATAAAGTCTATTATGTTAAATCCACCTGTATACTTCCTTGGTAAAAGGTGGGTTAGCATGTACTACAGACATTCTAAAATTAGTTCAATCCTAGCATGAGTGTGTAACCGTGTTATGTGAGTATGTAGATAAATACCCTAGACATGCATCAAAATTTCTATGAGTGTAAAGTGATCGTGAAAACTGTAACAAACATCTCCTATGATCCAATTTAGAAACCATGATGCAACCAAAATCCAAATTTTGGTGAGAAAAATTACCAATGAAAAACTCTAGGCGAGTTCATCTTCTACTTGGTCTCCCACTTGCTTTCAGCCGAATTGTCCCCTATTGTACTCGGATCAACTTAATTATTTTATTGCAGAGTCTCCTAGTACCATGCTCCAGAATGCGTGTGGTGGCACAAGGCATCGTCGGCTCCATCTCAAAATCCCACAATCGATCAGGTCTATTCTGTTAGCAGTGTCATGAAGGTAATTCATAAGGTGAGAAATCTGGAAAGCATTGTGGACTCCTGCCAACTTGTTAGAAAGCTCCACATGATATGCCAATTTTCCTATTCTTTCCAGAATTCTTAATGGCCCGATAAATCTAGATGCCAATTTTCCAGACTTGCCAAACCTATCCACTTTTCTAAGAGGGGAGATTTTAACAAATACTGTACCTCCAACCTCAAATTCAAGCCCTTTCCTTCTTTTAACTGCATAAGATTTCTAATGGTCTTGTGGTACCTTTGTCCTTTGCCTAATCAACTCTACTTTTTCAATGGTATCAAGGACCAAATCAAGTCTGAGTTATACTTTGTCGGCGGTTTCCCACCAACAACTAGGCGATTTGCATGACCTCCCATAAAGTGCTTCAAAAGGGGTCACACCAATCGATGATCGATGGCTATTATTATACACGAACTCAACCAAAGGTAGATGCTGCATCCCATGTCCTCCAAAATTCAAGACACAAGCTCTCAACAAGTCCTCCAAAACTCTATTCACCCTCTTTGTTTGTTTGTAGTTTGTGGGTGATATGTTGTGCTAAGGTTCAAAGAAGTTCCCAAAGCTGCTTATAAGCTCCTCTAAAATTTGCTAGTGAATAAGGGGTCCCTAACACTAACTATTATAACAGGAATTCCATGTGGATGAACTACCTCCTTAATATAAATCTGGACGAGAGAGGCGCTAGTCCTATTTCTCCTAATTAAAATAAAATAAGCACTCTCGGTGAGTTTGTCTACAACAACCCAAAAATCCTCATTGTCCTTCTGACTTTTAGGCAATCCTTACACAAAATCCATCGAAATATGTTCCCACTTACAAGTTGGAATTTCCAAAGGTAATAATAAGCCAACAGGCTTCCCTTGCTTAACTTTTATCTTTTAACATGTAAAACACCTAGCAACAAACTCAGTTACGCTACTCATCATTCCATTCTAAAAGAAAATTCTCTTCATGTCCTTGTACATATTGTCTCCTCCGGGATGATTGGTCATCCTTGAATGGTGACACTCCATAAGCATACTCTCATCAAGTCATCAATCATTGTGATACAAAGACATCCATCTCTTCTCAAATATCCCTTCTCATCAACTGAGTACCTTATTGCATGGGGAAAATGTAGAATAT
This sequence comes from Allium cepa, assembly GCA_030765085.1. NCBI lineage: Eukaryota > Viridiplantae > Streptophyta > Magnoliopsida > Asparagales > Amaryllidaceae > Allium > Allium cepa. The sequence goes on from CM060945.1 coordinate 419,584,383, forward strand.
AATAGCATACGATTTTTGTTTGATGATAATATATATATATATATATATATATATATATTTGTTTAAACGTATTTTTTACCGTACTATTTTATTTTTCCACATAATTAAATAAATATTGTTACCTGGAGATTTGAGCAGGCAACTAGGCACTCGGCATTTGCATACCGTTCGGCATCCTGAGCATTCGGCACAACTAGAGCATTCGGCATTCAAGAGCATTCGGCATTCAAGAGCGTTCGGCCTTCAAGAGCGTTCGACATTCAAGAACGTTTCGGCATTAAGAGCCGTTCGGTATTGTATATCGTTCGACATTAAGGGACGTTCGACATCTATGGTTGTTCGGCATTGAGGGTCATTCGGCATGGCAGAGTCGTTCGGCATTCCACACTGCTCGGCATCAAGACCTCGTTCGGCACTCAACCCCGTTCGGCATCCAGGGATGTTCGGCATCCAGACTTCGTTCAACATTTAAGGGCGTTCGGCATATGCCGTTCGGTATTTATGGATCAGCACACAGGAGTTACCTGTTTTGGACCGAGGTATCTAACTTCTAGGCCCACCAGAGAAGTCCAACCCATCTTCGTCTATAAATAGAGAGGCAAAGACACAGTTAAAGGAACCTTTTTTCGAGAACACCAGGGAGACTCTACTGCATTCAAGAATTATCTTTTTTTCTTAACAATTGTAATCAAATAGTTGGTGTATGGATTGTATTCGTATTCGGTTGTTGAGAAAAGCAATAAAGATTAACCTCAAAATGGACGTAGGCAGTTACGCCGAACCACTGTAAATCTGGTGTTCATACTTTTTGCATTCAAATTTGCGTATTATTCTCTGTTTAACTTTACTTTCTTCATTAATCTCTCTACACAATCTCTCTTAAGGGTGTTAGTGACCAATTCTGGTGCCAACATTTTGGTGCTTTCGCTGAGAAGCCAAATTCTCAGACCGCTAGGATCTGCTTTGTAGCCACTGGATTGAATAAATCCCTCAAAGGAGATCCAAATTATTCACAAGACATCTGTTGAATCTATTCAGAGTTCCAACTGACAACTTTACCATGGGAAGACCACACACTCGATCAGCCTCCCACAATGCGGACATCCACAAGACTGCTAGTGTGCAACAAGTTGGACCTAGCAACACACAAGCGCTTCATGGCACATGGACCTCCACCCAAAATCAAATGGAAGTCATTTCCCGAATAGAGTTCAAGGACTTGATAAGAGAACTCAGGGAAAGTAGAAGGCAACTGGCTGAGCAGATTCAAGCCAACACTGATATCATGACTCAGCTTGGCCAGCAACAGCATCAGAATGCTGGGAGTAGCCCTGCTCCTTATTCTTCATCTGACAGCTCGACCTCAGCTGATGAACCTCCTAGGCGTAGACGCCGTAAGACTGAAGCTGCACAGCCAGGTGCCACTGATCGATCCGTCAGGGATCAGGCACATGAGGAGACCAGACACCCGGTTCACCAAGACCCAAATCAAGCTGGCCTTCAGGATGCACGTTTAGCCGACCGCCAGCAGGCAGGACATCAACCCGCACGGTCTCGTGGAACGGAACCCAATCTCTCATCCTCCATACAAACTTCGGACTTAACAGCCATGGTCAGGCAGTTAATGAGAGAGAACCAAGGCTTGACCAATGAAGATTGGGGAGTGTCCAGGAGTCATACTCCCTTCATAGATATTGTTCTACAGGAAGAGTATCCCAAGAAATTCAGCATGCCGACTATCCCAGCCTACGAAGGGAAGACTGACCCTAGGCAACGCGTGATGAGGTACGAATGGACGATGGATTCTACAAGGGCGAACGACGCGACTAAGTGTAGGTGCTTCCCGATCACTTTGTCTGGAATCGCCACTATGTGGTTTACTCGACTTCCTCTACGGTCTATGTCCAGCTTCGACGAGTTGGCGGTGAAATTTGTTGAACAATTCAAGATACATGCTACCCGTCCAAAGGACGTGATGTCCTTATCAAGCGTGATCCAGGCTCCGGGAGAGTCTTTGAAAGCATACTTACAGAGGTTCCATGTTGCCGCCACTGAAGTTAGCAACCTTAACGATCATGCAATCTTCATGGCGGTAATGCGAGGTGTAGATCCGGACTCAGAGTTTGGAGATTGGTTGGCAGGAAAGCCTCCAACTATGTTGGAACGATTCTATTCCAAAGCTCACCAGTTCATACCGAGGGAGGAAGCTCGATGGACAAGGCGAGATAAGGCACCAGGGCCTTTTCAGGAAACTATGAAAAGTAACATCGCCGTGAAACAATCCGGCGAAAGTTCGAGAAAAGTTCAAGTTAACGTCCAGAACAAGCCTGGGCAATCTAAAGGATCCGGAGGTGGAAATCCCAGAAAGAAAAAAGAGACAAGGAGATGGAAGTCGAGGAGTCCGACCTACAACGAATACACCCCCCGAATACTTCTCTTAAAAACATTTATCTATCTGCCTACAACACCTTTGAATACAGAAAGCCACGCCCAAAGGAGTCCATTGAAGAACAGAAACAGACAGGGAAGTACCGTCGCTTCCATGAGACCCACGGACACAATACTGAGGAGTGTAGACACCTCCATGACGCCATAGAAAGGTTGATCAGGCAGAAAAAGCTGCAAGAGTTTGTTAAGAACCCACCAGAGGGTAGGCAAGGAACGACAGACCCCGGACGCGGGCCGGCCCCACGCCACCCAGAGAAACGAATGTAGCACCGGCTGAGCTGACAATCGACATTCCAGTCAGTTGGGATGACCCATCATGATCCTTAAGATTGGATCACAACTCGACCCTTCAATGGTTGAGGACCTTACTGATTTCCTCCGAGCGAATCTGGATGTTTTCGCTTGGACACTCTCTGATATGTGTGGGACTTCTCCCACTATTGCGAGTCATATGTTGAACATAGACCCAAAATACATTCCTGTAAAACAGAAAAGGAGAGGCATGGACCCGGAGAGGTCCGCTTCCCTCAAAGAGGAGGTGGACAAACTCAAAGCCAATGGGTTCGTCCGTCATGCCCTTTACCCCGAATGGGTATCTAACCCTGTGTTGGTGAGAAAAGCAAATGGAAAGTGGAGAACTTGTGTTGATTACTCCGATCTAAATAAAGCATGCTCGAAGGATAGTTTCCCTCTACCAAGGATCGACCATCTCGTCGACTCTACCACCGGACACGAATTATTGTCATTTATGGATGCATATTCGGGATATAATCAGATCCCGATGAACATTCCAGACCAAGAACACACAAGCTTTGTCACAGTTGTGGGGCTATACTGCTATGTAGTAATGCCTTTTGGATTGAAAAACGCGGGAGCAACTTATCAGCGTCTGGTGAATCGAATGTTTAAAGACCAGATTGGTAGAGCGATGGAAGTCTATGTGGATAACATGCTCGTGAAGTCACGGCAGTCAAATGACCACATCCGAGACTTAGCAGAGATGTTTGATATACTCAGACATTACGGGATGAAGATCAACCCATTAAAGTGTTCTTTTGGCGTTGCATCAGGGAAGTTCTTGGGTTTCATTATGAATGCACGTGGAATTGAAGCTAACCCGAAAAAGATTCAGGCTATTCGGGACATACAAGTGACCAAAACTATAAAGCAAGTGCAAAGCTTGAACGGAAAGGTGGCCGCGTTGAGTCGATTCATATTCAGAGCCACGGATAGGTGCATTCCTTTCTTGACGTGATAAAGAAAGGAAAGTGGAATTTCGAGCGGGCATCTGACTCCGAGGAAGCATTCCATGCTCTGGTTAGACATCCAGAAAGTCCCCCGGTGCTATCAAAACCAATTGACCATGAAATGCTGTATGTATACTTGGCAGTATCCCAGCAAGCTATCAGTACGGCTCGGGTTCGCGAGGAGGACCGAGTCCAAAAGCCAGTATATTATGTTAGTAAACGTTTGACGGGGGCAGAAAGAAATTGTCCTAGAATTGAGAAACTGGCTTATTGCTTGGTGATTTCATCACGCAAGCTTCGCCCATACTTCCAGGCACACTCGATCAGTGTTTACACCGATCAACCCTTGCGACAGGTACTCCAACGACCGAATTTTTTTGTAAGGATGTTAAAATGGAATATCGAGTTGAATCAGTTCGATATTACTTACCTACCACGAAGGGCCATACAAGGGAAAGCGCTAGCAGATTTCATTGCCGAATTCACCGTGACAGACGAATCAAACGGTCGCAATGTCATACCTCCCGTTCGATGGAAGATATACATCGATAGGGCTTCTAACGACCGTTGTTCGGGGGTTGGCATAGTTCTTGTCACTCCTGAGAACCGATCAGTTTGCTATGATTTGAAGCTCGAATTCGCAGTAACGAATAACGAAGCATAGTATGAAGCATTGATTGCTGGCTTAAGACTTATCAAAGAACTGGGAGTAAGATCGGTCGAAATCTTTTGTGACTCACAACTGGTGGTGTACGAGATGCGGGGAGGCTATCAAGAAAAGGGGCAAAGACTTACCCCATATTTTGTCCAAGTTCAGGAGCTGCTAGTGAATCTCGAGCATTATGATATTTCACATGTCCCGCATGAGCAAAACAGAGCAGCTGATTCATTGGAAAAATTTGCAAGCACTGGCGATGTGCAATAGATGGGATCGTTTCCCATTGAAATCTTACATGTTTCGAGCATAAATATGATGGAGGTAGATTTCATGTTAGAAACAGAAATTGAGAAGGTGTCATGGATGACCCCATTCAAGCAATACTTGTTACACATGGTCGTGTCCGAAAGAAGGAGCGAAAGATGACAAGTCATTCGTAAGGCTTCGCGTTATGTATGAAAGAGGCTATGCGGCAGGATCGTGTAATATGGAATATTGAAATAGTCTAGGGAGATAAAGTAGGTAAATGCAAGGAGACACCAGGATTTTATACTGGTTCGGACCTCTCATCCTACGTCCAGTCCCTAAGCTTCACTTAGGAATTTCACTAACTAACACCCTCACTTTACCCGGAGGAATATATTTACAACTTACCCGAACAACCGAACGAGATTTCTTGCCTCAACTACCGAAGAGGACTTCAACTCAATTACTAAAATACAATATTTGACTTGTTGTGTTCTTGTCAACACTAATGAGTCTAATGTAGTACAATATTTCTATAATATTATCCTCGAGAGTATGCAATGTGTTTGTGAAGATTTAGGAAATGTGAATTGCTATGAATCAAAAGAATGTTATAAACAAAAACAATGATTCAAGCAATAGATTAGTGATTGCTTTGAGAATATCTAGAAAATATGAACAAGAGAATAGTTAGATTAAAGCAAGAGAATTCGGTGAATTAAATGATATTAGAATCATGTATATATACTTGTAGAAGAGATGCACATGTTGTCAAAGGTTGCAAACAAGAGACGCTTCCATTTCCATTGATGAAAGATTGCAACTCTTGGGAGGAAGAAGGTGTCTTTTCAGAGAAAATTCGCAGGTTCAAATTCAGTCGACTGAGCAAGAAATTCAGTCAATTGAAAATATGAAGTAAAATTTTCGCGATCAAATTTAGTCAACTGTGCAGGAACATTCAGTCGACTGAAACTGTGCATGTGTATAAATTTGTTCTAGTTTCAGTCGACTGACTGTTCCTGTTCAGTCGACTGAACTCATAAAACCTGCATAGTTAAAACTTAATTGAAAAATGAAGTTTATAAAAATTTTCTAATGTTCGTGCAAGCTTCTCGAGGATAGATTTTAACAATATATCTAGACTAATGACAAATGTAAAAACATACTTTAAGTTTATTTGGTCTTCATCTATCTTCATTTAGCATTTGCATTCTTCAAAGCACATTGTCACTGATCAAAATCTTCGCGTATCAACATTCTCCCCCTTTTTGATTGATGACAATACTGATTTATTCTAGACGTTTTATGTATTTCCTACAAAACAAAGTTAGTACCATAGATTTTCTCCCCATTTGTCATCGACAAAAAGGAAGAACTAACAACAGTAATAATTTATCAAAACAATCACTAAAGCATAGAGAATATTTGCATAAGCATGAATTAAGAGAAATAAAAATGTTGTGATAGACAAAATTAGAAAGTTAAAAATACACATCAAAACAACAAAACTACTCATCCTTATCCCAGTCATATGAACCTTCTCTTCCTGTTGGTTCACGTATGACGGGTCCTCCTGTTGGTGATCTATGTGCTCTTCCTCCTTGGCCACAACTAGCTCCACTAGCACTGCTACTTATATGCTCTACGGATGTCGTCCATGTAAACGTAGGTGCCGGACGTTTGCCGCGAGATGTTGAAGCAGTAGTGGTGCTTGAGCACGAGATTGCATCCCAAAGCTTGTTGAAGAATCCTTTGATTTTTTCAAGCTTATGATCTACCTTTTTAAGATGAGTGTCAAGAATTTGTTGATTTCTTGACAATATCCCCAAGGATTGGTTGGTAGTGAAGCTTGGGTCAACAAGACGAATTTCATCATCTTGCTCGAGATGTTCTTCGTGGCGAGGTTGAGGAGGTTGTTGTTGTTGTTGTCGTTGTTCTTGATTCCTTGCTTCCCATTCGGCAAGTGATATTATGCGAGGAGGTCGAGATGGGAGTTGCATTAGGCTTATGGTCCGATGGTTAATTTGATGGACCATTGTATTCTCTGATTCAGGTAATGGCGTATCGACATTTAGGAGAAGTCGCATGATGTACTCTCCAAAGTAAATAGTGCGTATTTTGCCATTGTTGAAAGTGAGAAACTCATCAAGAATAAGATGTACCCAATTAACTTGTATATTGCCAAAAATAGCATATAGAGCTCGATAGTTATTTGGGTAGACAATTTCGTACGAGCCCGTACGAGGAGTAATCGTTCTCATTAGGGCTTTATGGAGGATTCTCGCCATAGGTCGAAGAGAGGTGGACTTAAAATCCCTAAAGTTGATATTATCATCCATGAATCGATGGTTGATGTTGTCACAAATGTGTGGATTGAATTCTATCTCCTCTAACTTTCTCCCGACATTTGGAGACTCTAAAATGTGTGCTATTCTATCCAAGGAAAACCAAACTTTCTTTCCATACACCATACTCCAAACACTATTGTTTGGATTTCTTGGAGTTTGGTGTCCAAGATTAAGATTAGCATAAAATAATTTTACCATTACATGATTAATGGCATGGTCATTTCTTTTCAAATATAAAAGTGAAGTTAAACCTGCCGGATCTGTTAATGCTTGAATGTTGTAGGTTTGAAAGCTTTGAAAGTCAACGAAAGAATGCTCGAAAATTCGAGAATTCTTCATCTTGTTCCATCGAGTGACAGCGGTTCCATCGTAAAGCCATTGTGCTATTTGAGCATCAATTGGCTTGGAGGATGAAGAAGATGAAGCTCTTGCTCTTTTTGGTGCCATTTGGGTGAGAATTGATTTGATTTTGAGGAATTTGGGAGCTAGGGTTTCGAAATTAATTTGGGGAAGAAGGTTTGTAGGAGGTAAAAGTGAATTGGTAGGTTAAAATCTGGTGGTTAAAAGGGTAAATTTTTCCTGGTAAGTAGCGTTCAGTCGACTGAATATACCGTTCAGTCGACTGAATCAAAGGCCGAAGTGTTCTGTGATAGATTCAGTCGACTGAGCAGTACATTTAGTCGGCTGAATTTTGTTGCTGAAATTTTCTGTTGAATTTTTAGTCGACTGTGCAGATGGTTCCAGTCGACTGAACTTTGTATATATTGTTTTCTGTCATATTTTCAGTCGACTAAGCAGGGGCATTCAGTCGACTGAAACATGCATTTTTGTTGTTTCAGTTAATTTTTGAAATTAAACCATTTATTTAAAGAAATAGTTACAAAAATATTGCTGTAACAACATACAAATATTTCAAAATTTAACTATTTCTTTGGAGATGGATTTGGAGACTTTTTTCCTTCATTCTTCATGTAATTTATATCCCATGAATTCAGACTATATTGAGGAGTTTTAGGAGACGTCCAAGGATTCATAGGATCGACTGGTGTACGATAAGATGAAGATGGATCAAGTGAGCTAACAGGGCGAGGTAGGGGTTCAGCCACTTCGTTCTTCTTTGATCCACAAAAGCGTAAACCGATTTGTTCTAGAAAGCTCAAACGTCTTGCCGTAACTTTTTGCTCGAAGTATAGCTCTCGTTGAAGATCTATCTGTTGTTGTTGAAAGTGATGAATTTCATCAATCTTTCTTTTTATGTCAGGTGAAATAAAGAGTCCGCATTTTGCCTTTTTAGAATCTGGAGTGAAACCAGTACGATAATTTTCCCATTTGTAAACTGGCTCATGTGCTGGTGTTGGTGTGGGAAGTTTTTGCGATGTTGGAGTGTTATCAACTGACGAGGTGATATTGATTGGAGAGAAGGAGTTGTTGGATGACATTTTATATTGAATTAAGATTTTATTCGTAAAATCAAGATGAAAATAAAAATAAGAGTTTATTTATAATAGAATTTTACTAAACAAATAACGGTTATAATTTAATAAGAATTTTTAAACGCATAGAGATTTAATGGTTAAAAAGAATTTTGTTAAAATATATGGTTCTTATTTAATAATTCAGTTTAAAAATGTGTGGTCTATAAGTTATATAATGTAGCATATAACTTAGCTGAAAATATTTGAAATTCTTATTCAGTCGACTGAACATTTTATTTTAGTCGACTGAAATGTGGGAATATTTCTAATGTATTTCTAATTAATATCTTTAAAGGATATTATACCTAATTCTCATTAAAGTTTTATAGAGGAGTTTTCTAATAGAGGTTTAGTAAATATATGGGCAATTTGATTTTTAGTAGAAATATGTTCTAAATTAATTATTCCTTTTTCGATATTGTCATGTAGAAAATGGTGACGAATATCTATATGTTTTGTACGAGAGTGATTTACCGGATTTTTATATAAGTTTATTGTACTTGTATTATCACAGTATATTGTAGAATTTGTTAATTTTATATTAAAATCTTTAAGTGTTTGTTGCATGTATATAACTTGAGTGCAAGCTAAAGCAGCTGATATATACTCTGCTTCGCATGCGGAAAGCGAGACACAATTTTGTTTCTTACTAAACCAAGATACAAGTGATTTTCCAACGAAATGGCAAGTACCACCTGTACTTTTTCTATCCGTTCGAGATCCACCAAAATTAGCATCACTGAATGACACTAACCCAAATGAACATTCCTTTGGATAAAAAAGACCGAAATCTTTAGTGTTGTTAAGATATCGCATAATTCGTTTTACCGCTCTTAAATGTGATTCTTTAGGATTAGATTGAAAACGTGCACATAAACAAACACTCATCATTATGTCAGGTCTACTAGCGTTAAGTAATGTAAGGAACCTATCATACTTCTAAACAATTTTTGATCTACACTTTTGCTACTTTCATCTTGATCGAGATGTGTAGTGGTACTCATAGGAGTAGGTTAGCAGAAGTGTTTTCCATGCCGAATCGTTTAATTAAATTAGCACAATATTTTTCTTGGTTTATAAAAATTCCATTTGTTAATAGTTTGATTTGAAGCCTGAGAAAATATGATAGTTCTCCCATATGAGACATTTCGAACTCATTAGTCATTATATTTGAAAATTCTTTACATAAATTTTCATTTGTTGAACCAAAAATAATACCGTCTACATATATTTGAATTATTAAAATATCTTTGGCAGTATTTTTAATAAAAAGTGTTTGATCTACTTTTCCAATTTTAAATCCCGAGTTTAATAAATAACTTTTAAGTCTTTCATACCAAGCACGAGGTGCTTGTTTAAGACCATATAGTGCTTTCTTTAATTTAAATACATGATCCAGATATTTTTCATGTATAAATAAAGGAGGTTATTCTACATATACATTTTCTTTAATAAAGCCATTTAAAAATGCAATTTTAACATCCATTTGATAAAGTTTAAAATTATGAAAACAAGCAAAGGCTAATAGTATACGTATTGTTTCCAGTCTTGCAACGGGAGCAAATGTTTCTTCAAAATCAATACCCTCTTCTTGATTATACCCTTGTGCTACTAGTCTTGCTTTATTCCTTGTTATATTACCTTGTTCGTCTACTTTATTTTTGTAAATCCATTTTGTTCCAATTACTGATTGATTATTAGGACGGGGAACTAATTCCCAAACATCGTTACGTTCAAATTGATTTAATTCTTCTTGCATTGCGATAATCCAATAATCATCTGTTGATGCTTCTTTTGGATTTTTTGGTTCAATTGATGAAATGAAAGCTACATGACCCATTTGATTTAGTTGATTTCTTATTCTAACTTGAGAATTTATTTCTCCTATTATATTTTGAGTTGGATGATCTTGTAATATTCTAGGAGGAGATCTTAGTTCATTATTATTTTCAAGGTTTGTTTCTTCTATATTTGTTAATTCTTCATCATCTTTTATATTTAAATTTTTGTTAAAATTTTCATCAAAAGATATATGCAAAGTTTCTTCAATTAAGTTTGTTCGTTTATTAAAAACTCGATATGCTTTACTTCGTTCTGAGTATCCTACGAAAATTCCTTCATCAGCTTTTGAATCGGATTTTCCTAATTCATCTTTTGTATTTAAAATGTAAAATTTTGATCCAAATATTTTAAAATAAGATATATTTGGATTTTTATTATTAAATAGTTCATAAGAAGTATTTTTAGTTAATGTTCTAATTGATATTCTATTTGATACATAACATACAGTAGCAACAGCTTCTTGAAAGTGGCTATGCTCTGATACCAAATGAAAGTGCGGTGTGTATACAATTATATGTGCTAATATAGTATACACGGATCGTGTAATATGGATTACAATACAAATGCGGAAATAGATGATAATAGCATTGTAAATAGAAAAATCACACCAGAGATTTTTATACTGGTTCGGAGCACTGTCCTACGTCCAGTCCCAGATTTCTATCTGGATTTTCACTATTAACTACCTCGCTTCACCCGGAGGAACAGGTTTACAACACCCGAACAACCGAACGGGATTTCACGCCTCTAATATACTGAGGACTACAACACTTGCCTCTTACAACACAGAGGACTTCAACAAAAGAGCAAATACAATTGTTGTTGACAACTTGTGTTCTTGAAAACACGGATTTGTCACTAGCAGTACACCCTTCCTATAATCTTATCCTCAAAGTATGCGATATGATGTTTTGAAAAGATTAAGGAAAGTATATTATTGAATCAAAGGATATGAAATAGTTTCAAAGATTCAATAAATAATTTAGAGCTTTTATAATACAGAATTGAGATCAGAGATTAGATTAAAAGAATATATGAAATCGTTGTTATTTAATCAACGAATTGGATGAGTTTATATAGATAAGAATGGTTGCAACTCTTTGCCATTAAGAGATATGATCTTTGGTGAAAGGTTAAGAGATGCAACCGTTGGAGAAGAGAAGTGTCTTTTGGAAAAATTGTTTTCTGTTCAAAAATGGTCGACAGGTTAAAAAGTGACCAGTAGACAGGAATTTAAAATATATATTCGTTATGTGCATGTGTGCACGTTCATTGTGCATTTTACACAGAAACGGTCGACCGTATGATTATTAACCGGTCGACCGGTTCCTGTTAATTTGCACAATGAATGTGCAATGCTATAAAATGTATATATATTGATTATATTGAGGTGCATGATTATTTGAGGATAGATTTTAACAAGTTTTTAACTATTACAATATCAAATAATCAACCTATAATCTATAGTAACATAACCTTGTTTTGTCGATCGCCTTATTTGTCAGAAATCAAAACTTTCATAAAACTTGTGACTCAACATTCTCCCCCTTTTTGATTGATGACAATATATATCTGCAAAATCTGAATCTCCCCCTGAGTACGTGATCTCTTTCTCTTTGAATTCTTATAAATGTATGTTCCTGCAAGCAATTGTTAGCCCTTTCTCCCCCTTTGTCATCGACAAAAAGGAGTAACAGATACTAGAATATGATATGCATAGAATGAATATGATATGAATAGAAAGATAAATTACTAACACATCAAAAGCATAACAGAGTTTACTACAGAACATAATGTCAATTGAAAATCATAAATAACGACACTATTTAGTACAAGTGTCGATGAATGTTTTTAAAGAGCTAAAACATAATAGAATCTAGGATGAAGCAGATCTATCTCCTCTTCATCATCATCATCGTCATCATCATCATCATCTTCTTCTTCCTCATCATTGTGCCCTCTAGATGATTCACCATGTCCATGACCACTCATTCCTGTAGATTCGTCAGATGATGTCCAGGTGAAAACTGGAGCAGCAGGACGTTTTCCTGGGTCTTGTGCTTGAACAGAGGTGGATGTGGAACAAGATATAGCATCCCATAGCATACCAAAGAATGACTTGACCTTATTGAAGCGCTTATCGATTTTTGAGTCCATGCGCTTGAGACGTGATTCAAGCAAAAATTGGTTACGCGCGATTGTTTCAAGTGATTCTTTTGTTGATGACTTTGATTTTAAAAGTTTTACTTCATCGGAACGAGGACGAGATGAAGTTGCTCGTTGTTTCCTTGGTCCTCTTTGTTGCCATTCTTCGAAAGGCATAATTTCAAGATAGGGTGGAGGAAGCTTCATTCGCTTGATGGTGATGGAATCAATGCATTTTGGTTTTGAGGTTGCAGAATCAGGAGGATTGACCCCACAAGCTAACAAAAGTCTCATGATATATTCATTGTAAAAGAAATGAGGCCGGGTTGAGTTATTTACCTTGAGAATTTCATCAAAAAGCATGTGAACCCAATTGATTTCGATTTCACCATAGATAGCATAGAGTGCCTTGAAGTTTTCTTTGTACACTGCATCATAATTTCCAAGTCTAGGAAAAAGAGAATGCATCAAGACCCGATGAAGTAACCTGGCTGTCGGGCGAAGTCCAATAGACTTAGTGCCATCGCTATTGTCTTCTATAAACTGATGACTGGTACTATTTCGAGTGAAAACTTTGCAGAAGGTAGATGAAAACTCTTCGCCTCGATTTGGTATACCAAGTATAGAGGCAATTCTAGCATGAGTAAGAAAAATTTGCTTTCCACAGACCATAGACCAGATGACGCCGTTTGGATTATCAGGTTGATATTCATCAAGATTCATGTTGGCGTAAAATAATTTAATCATTAAATGATTTATCTCCACACTATTTGCCGAAAAATCTATCAATGGAGTAATGTTGGCGTTATCGGCTAACCTCCGAACTCCGTAAGCCGTGAAATCATCAAATTTGATGAAAGAGCCTGGATGAAACTTGTAATTTGTCATTTGATTCCATCTTGTTACAGCAATTGGAGTTTGAAGCCATTTTTTGACGGAGATGGTAAGAGATGAAGTTTTAGAGGTTGCTCCTTTCTTTGATTTCTTTTGAGGAGGAGCCATTGTTGGAGGATTTGTGATTTGGGAATTGAAGAATGGGAACTAGGGTTTGTGATTTGGGGTAAGAGAATAGTTTGAGTAGAGAGTGAATGAGGGTAAAGGGAAAAGTAACGTATAGGGTTATATAAAAAAACTGAAAATACGACAACCGGTCGACCTAATGTTTTTGGCCGGTCGACCGTTTTCAACCAGAGAGCAAACGGTCGACCGGCTATAAAATGGGCGGTCGACCGGTCGTGGTCTGTTGTGATATTTCAGTTTATATTTATAGTTTTTATCATATATCAACCTATATTATTTATATTTTATACGAAATACAAAATATAACCTTCATTACACAAGAGATAGATAAAGATAAAAACTATATATATATAAGTCTAATGAGAAAGTTCGTCATTAGAATTATCGTTGTTTCCTTCAATACGTTTCGACCATGGACTCCATTGTTTCTGAGCTCCTTCATTCTTCTCATAATTCCGATCCCATGAGTTAGGACTTTTGGATGTTGATGGCCTAGACGGCATTGGTTCATGCACGTCATGTTTGTTGGAACCGCAGAAAAATGTTGCCAACTTTTCTAAAACAGACAATCGGGCCGACGTCCGTTGTTGCTCGTGATAAAGTTGACTTTGCCCGTAATGGAGTTGTCTCTAAAGGTCTATCTGATGTTTCTGGTAGTGGTGTATCTCATGGATTTGAGCTTTGGTACGAGGAGAATAGAATAGTGTCCGCTTCACTCGTTTTGAATTTGGAGTTTTATCAGACATACAAGAGCATTGATGATGACAACTTGATTTTTGTTTTGGAGTTGTAGGAGAATAAAACTCCTCCGATTCAGAACTCGTAATTGAAATGTATGTTTCTTGAGCACATTTGTCACAAATGTGAGCCATAGTGTACGTTGTATAGAATATTATGGTTTGATAAAAAGAAAGGATGAACAAAATATAAAATGTTTGCAAATTTATATATAAGTTTGTTATGTATAACCTATGGATGTGAGTTACTGAGAAATTTTAACCAAGAAAATATAAGCAGAAAATTTTTTGTAAGTCTAAAAATAGCTTTCTTTTTAAAACTGAATTTATAAGATAAGAAAGTAAAGAATGATCACAAAAAAATAAGTAAAGTGAATTTAACCATTAAATAAAGCAGTGGCTTATATTTAATGTAAAAAAAATATAGTTTATGTAATAGTTGTAGTTAAAGGATAACTAAAGAGAATAACTAAAGAATAACTAACAAGAAGATGTTCTTTTAGAAATTTCTTAGTCAAGATTTTTTCTTGAAATTAAACCAAGCTCTCTTCGTAATCTAATAAAATTAGATTCGAGCAGAGGCTTAGTAAAAATGTCTGCTAATTGATTGTCAGTATGAACATATTCAAGACATATATTTCCTTTGTCAATATTATCTCGAAGGAAATGATGACGGATATCAATGTGTTTGGTTCTGGAGTGATTTACTGGATTTTTAGAGAGATTTATAGCACTAGTGTTATCACAGTATATAATAGAATTTGATAAATGAATATCAAAATCTTGAAGTGTTTGTTGCATATATAGTACTTGAGTACAAGCAAGAGCTGCTGATATATATTCAGCTTCACATGTTGATAGTGAAACACAATTCTGTTTCTTACTGAACCAAGAGACAAGTGATTTTCCAATAAAATGGCACGTACCACTTGTACTTTTTCTATCCGTTCGTGAGCCACCGAAATCAGCATCACTATATGATACTAATTCAAATGGACATTCTTTTGGATAAAAAAGACCGAAATCCTTGGTATTATTAAGATAACGAATTATACGTTTTACTGCTCGTAGATGTGATTCCTTTGGATCGGCTTGAAAACGAGCACATAAACAAACACTCATTATTATATCTGGACGACTAGCTGTAAGATAAAGAAGAGAACCAATCATGCTTCGATACAATTTCTGGTCAACATTCTTACCACTTTCATCTTTGTCAAGATGTGTAGTTGTACTCATAGGAGTTGGTTTACCAGATGTATTTTCTAATCCGAAGCGTTTGATAAGGTTTTCACAGTATTTTTCTTGATTAATAAAAATGCCGTTTGAAAGTTGCTTTATTTGAAGTCCAAGAAAATAAGATAGTTCTCCCATATGAGACATTTCGAATTCTTTGGTCATAATATTTGCAAATTCTTTGCAAAGTTTATCGTTTGTTGAACCAAAGATGATATCGTCTACATATATCTGGATAACTAGAATATCTTTTCGAGAATGTTTAATAAACAAAGTTTGATCGACTTTGCCTATTTGAAATCCTGAGTTAATAAGATAGCTACGTAGTCGTTCATACCAAGCACGAGGTGCTTGTTTTAACCCATACAGAGCTTTCTTAAGTTTGAACACATGGTCAGGATATTTTTCATGTACGAACAGAGGAGGTTGTTCGACATAGACATTCTCTTTGATAAATCCATTGAGAAAAGCACTTTTGACATCCATCTGATAAAGTTTGAAATTATGGTGACAAGCAAAAGATAATAGAATTCTAATAGCTTCTAGTCGAGCAACTGGTGCAAAAGTTTCTTCATAATCGATACCTTCTTCCTGATTATATCCTTGTGCTACTAATCTTGCTTTATTTTTGGTGATATTGCCTTGTTCGTCAGCCTTATTTTTATAGACCCATTTAGTACCAATTACTGACTGATTAGTTGGTCTTGGAACAAGTTCCCAAACGTTATTGCGCTCAAACTGATTTAGTTCTTCCTGCATGGCAATGATCCAGTAATCATCTGTAGCAGCTTCTTTTGGATTCTTAGGTTCGATATTTGAGAGAAAAGCGACATGACCCATTTGATTGAGTTGACTCCTTGTTCTGACATGTGATGTTATTTCACCGATTATATTTTGAGGCGGATGGTCTCTTAATATTCTTGGTGGTGATTGTAACTCACATATTTGAGGACTATTCTCAATAACTATTTCTGAGTCAGAATCAATATTTGTGATGATTTGATTGTCAGTGACTATTGATTCGTCATCATCTGATATAGTGTGAGGGTGCTGATAGATTTCATCAAAAGAGACATGAAGTGATTCTTCAATAGTTTTGGTTCGTTTATTAAATATCCGATAGGCCTTACTTCGTTCCGAATAACCGACAAATATTCCTTCATCGGCCTTTGGATCAAATTTGTCAAGCTGGTCTTTTGTATTTAAAATAAAGCACTTCGATCCAAAAACTTTGAAGTATGAGATTTTAGGCTTTCTTTTGTTAAATAACTCATAAGGAGTATTCTTGGTAAGAGGTCTTATGGATACACGATTTAAAACATAACAGGCAGTTGCCACAGCTTCTGCCCAAAAATGTTTTGGTAAGGTGGTTCCATTCAATAATGTTCTTGCACATTCTTGTAAAGTTCGGTTTTTCCGTTCTGCAACTCCGTTCTGTTGTGGAGTTCTGGGAAACGAAAAATTATGATATATACCTTTCTTTGTACAAAATTGTTCAAATTCATTATTTTCAAACTCTCCGCCATGATCACTTCTTATATTTTTAACTTTAATTCCTTTTGATTTTTGAATTCTTTTGACGAAAGATTTGAAATGATCAAAAGTGTCACTTTTATTTTTTAAGAAAATTGTCCATGTATAACGAGAGAAATCATCAACAATTACAAGCACATATTGATTGTGATTTATTGATTGAACTCTAGTAGGTCCAAATAAATCCATGTGTAGTAACTCAAGTGGTTGTAATGTTGATATGACTTTCTTGGATTTAAAAGATGATTTGGTCAATTTTCCTACTTGACATGCGTCACAAATGTTGTTAACTTTATAACTCATTTTGGGTAGTCCTCTAACTAGATTGTTTTTGGCTAGCTTGTCAATAGTTCTGAAGTTTATATGACAGAAGCGTTTGTGCCATAGCCATGGATCATTGTCATTAGCCACAAGACACATATCTGAATTATGATTAATGTTCATATTCAAAATATATATATTTCTGTCTCTATAACCTTCGAAAACCAAATTATGGTCTTTATCTAGAATACTACACCTATTATTTGAAAATGAAATAATAAAACCCTTGTCACATAACTAACTAATACTTAGCAAATTGTGTTTCAAATTTCTAACTAGCATGACATTAGTAATAAGAGGTAAGTTAGATGTACAGCAATTGCTCACATCGCCTTTGCCGATGATATAGCCTTTTGAATTGTCTCCAAAAGTGACGGAGCCACCATCTGAATATGTAATATTTGTTAATAAACTCTTGTCTCCTGTCATGTGCTTTGAGCAACCACTGTCCAATATCCACTTTCCTCTTTTCTTAAGTGGGACCTGCAAAAAATAGAATTAAGTCCATGGTACCCACTTTTTATAGGGTCCTAAGAGTTAGGTCTTAGGAGTCCAAACCCATATGGGTCCGGTATCCCCTTTATATATATAATTATTATTAAAATGCACAGTATTCATGAATTGCTGAATGTATTTGTTCCTAATCAAATTGTTATTTGTTTTAGGAACCCATATTTTGATAGTCTTGACATTTTTCTTTTGAAATTTCACAACTGGTTTTGGTTTGGAATATAATAAACTAAGATTTTTCTTAGCTTCAGTTTTTTGTACTTTCTTCTTCCTTTTATTTCCAAGATGTTTCTTGGTTTCTTGTTTGTTATATCCCAATCCTTGTTTGTCTGAAATAGATTGTGAACTTTCAATGATTTTTGTCAAATTTTCTCGACCTTTGTTAAAGTTAGAAACATTTTGAGTAATGTCATCAAACTTTGTTTGTAAGCTAGCTTTTTCTAGGTCTAGAATTTTGACTTTTGCTTTAAGCTCATGATTTTCAGTAGTTAGAGCATTATTTTTCTCTTTTTGAGCTTCTATTTCTTGACTCAAAAGAGATATTTGAGAGTCAACATTAGATGATGATTCTTGAATATTTTCAAGTTCCTCTTCTAATATTTTCTTCTCATCTTTTAACATATCTCGTTCAAACTCTGCTCTACTTAAATCTGCTTTGACTATTTTTAATTGACGTTTTAAGTCTTTATATTTGACTATCAATTCAGCATTAATATCAAGTAATTCATCAAATGTAGGAATTTGTACCTCATCTTCTGTTGCCATAAAACAAACATTAGCTTGTTCATTCTCTGAATCACTTTCACTTTCTGATGAAGATGACTCTGAATCATCCTATGTTACTGAGAAAGCTCGTTTCTTAGATTTGTCCTTCTTATATTTGAATTTGTCATTTTCTGACTTCTTCTTTTGTTCTGGACAATCCTTCTGCATGTGTCCCTTTTTGTGGCAATTGAAACATTCTATAGCAGATGAAGATGGTTTGTTTGATCCATGTTTCCTTTTATTGTAACGACTGGCTTTTCGATATTTTAGGAATTTTTTGAATCCTTTCGCAATGAATGCCAAATCTTCATCTTCAGAATCTGATTCATTTTTATCTTTCTCAACATGAAATGCTACATTTTTCTTTTCTTCTTTCTGTTCTTTTCTAGCCTGCAAATTTGCTTCATAGGACATTAAATTTCCTATCAATTCATCTGGCTTCATGACGAAAAGATCATTAGCTTCTTCGATTGCTAATATTTTTCCTTCCCATTCACTAGTCAGAGAATGTAGGACTGTTGAAACAACATCGAAATCAGAATACTTTTGTCCTAAGCCAATAAGTGCATGGTGAATAGTTTGAAACCGTGAATACATGTCATTGATTGTCTCATTTGGTTTCATTTTGAAATTTTGAAATTGACTTTTTAGCATGGCTATTTTGGCTTGTTTAACCTTGTTAGTACCTTCATGAGTGATTTTTAGTGTTTGCCAAATTTGATATGCAGTAGTGCAGATACTAACACGGTTATATTCATTTTGGTCTAATGCACAGAACAACATATTTATTGCTCTTGCATTTACGGCTGCTGCCGTTTTCTCAGCTGTAGTCCATTCTGAATAATCAGTTGTTGGATTCACTATTTCTCTTTGAGTGGCATTCCAAGCATCATAGCTATTTGATTGCATAAAGAATGACATACGTGTTGCCCAATAACTATAGTTAAGACCATTGAAAAATGGAGGTCTTTGTGTCGATTGACCCTCCGTGTAAGTGGTGTTTTGAGTGCTAGTACTTACGTTATTTGCCATATTACTATAATATATCAAATAACTGTGTTACGGTTATATGATAACCTGGCTCTGATACCAAATGAAAGTGGCTATGCTCTGATACCAAATGAAAGTGCGGTGTGTATACAATTATATGTGCTAATATAGTATACACGGATCGTGTAATATGGATTACAATACAAATGCGGAAATAGATGATAATAGCATTGTAAATAGAAAAATCACACCAGAGATTTTTATACTGGTTCGGAGCACTGTCCTACGTCCAGTCCCAGATTTCTATCTGGATTTTCACTATTAACTACCTCGCTTCACCCGGAGGAACAGGTTTACAACACCCGAACAACCGAACGGGATTTCACGCCTCTAATATACTGAGGACTTCAACACTTGCCTCTTACAACACAGAGGACTTCAACAAAAGAACAAATACAATTGTTGTTGACAACTTGTGTTCTTGAAAACACGGATTTGTCACTAGCAGTACACCCTTCCTATAATCTTATCCTCAAAGTATGCGATATGATGTTTTGAAAAGATTAAGGAAAGTATATTATTGAATCAAAGGATATGAAATAGTTTCAAAGATTCAATAAATAATTTAGAGCTTTTATAATACAGAATTGAGATCAGAGATTAGATTAAAAGAATATATGAAATCGTTGTTATTTAATCAACGAATTGGATGAGTTTATATAGATAAGAATGGTTGCAACTCTTTGCCATTAAGAGATATGATCTTTGGTGAAAGGTTAAGAGATGCAACCGTTGGAGAAGAGAAGTGTCTTTTGGAAAAATTGTTTTCTGTTCAAAAACGGTCGACAGGTTAAAAAGTGACCAGTAGACAGGAATTTAAAATATATATTCGTTATGTGCATGTGTGCACGTTCATTGTGCATTTTACACAGAAACGGTCGACCGTATGATTATTAACCGGTCGACCGGTTCCTGTTAATTTGCACAATGAATGTGCAATGCTATAAAATGTATATATATTGATTATATTGAGGTGCATGATTATTTGAGGATAGATTTTAACAAGTTTTTAACTATTACAATATCAAATAATCAACCTATAATCTATAGTAACATAACCTTGTTTTGTCGATCGCCTTATTTGTCAGAAATCAAAACTTTCATAAAACTTGTGACTCAACACTTCTGCCCAAAAATGTTTTCGTAGAGAACATCAATTTAATAATGTTCTTGCGCATTCTTGTAATATTCTATTCTTTCTTTCTACAACTCCATTTTGTTGAGGAGTTCTAGGAAAAGAAAAATTATGATTTATTCCTTTCTTTTTACAAAAAGTTTCAAAAATTTCTTTTTCGAATTCGCCTCCATGATCGCTTTGAATATTTTTAATTTTCAAATCTTTAGTGTTTGAATTCTTTTGACAAATGTTTTAAAATGCTCAAAAGTGTCACTTTTATTTTTCATAAAAATAGTCCATGTATATCTTGAAAAATCATCAACTATTACAAATACGTATCGATTATGATTAATGGATTGAATTTGTGTTGGTCCAAATAAATTCGTTAATTTTCCTTTTTGACAATCATCACAAAGATTTTTTATTTTAAAGTTTATTTTGGGTAAACCTCTTACTAATTCATTTTTAGAGAGTTTTCTAATGGTTTTAAAATTTATATGACAAAATCTTTTGTGCCATAACTAAGGATCATTATCTTTGGCAAGTAAACACATACTTGAATTATGATTAATATTCATATTTAGAACATAAATATTTCTATCTCTATTTCCTTCAAAAATAAGATTTTGTTTTGATAAAAAATACTACAATTTATTATTCGAGAAAGTTATTTTAAAACCTTTGTCACAAGTTGACTTATGCTAAGTAGATTATGTTTTAAATTTTCAACTAATGAAACATTTGTTATAAAAGGTAATTTGATGTACCGTAATTGTTCACATCTCCTTTGCCAATGATATACCCTTTTGAATTGTCTCCGAAGGTAACCGAGCCACCATCAAAGTATGTGATGTTTGTAAGCGTATCTTTGTCTCCGGTCATGTGTTTTGAACAACCACTGTCTAATATCCATTTCTTCTTTTTGAGTGGGACCTGAAAATAAATATGAAATTATTGATACCCACCTTTTAATAGGGTCCTAAAAAGTTAGAGTTTAGGAAACCAAACCCAATTTGGTTTAGTATCCTTTTTATAAATATAGTTTTCATTATAATGAACATTATTCATAAATGTTTTAATATATTTATTTCTTATTAATACATTGTTAGTTTTTGGTTCCCAAATTTTAACTACTTTGTTTTCTACTTTAGTTTTAATAGTTTTCTTTGGCAATATTCGTTGTTTTGAATCCATATTCCTCTTAAAATTTGTATCTTTCTTTTTAGGAATTTTTGACTCCTTTTTATATCCTAATTCATGTTTACTTGAAGAGGATTGAGAATTTTCTAAAATCTTAGATAAATTTTCTCTTCCTTTATTAAAGTTAGAAACATTTTTAGTAATGTTATCTAATCTAGCTTGAAGACCATTATTTTCTAACTCAACTTGTTTAATCTTAGTTTTTAACTCATGAGTTTCAGAAGCAATTATATCGTTCTTTGTTTTTTGAGTTTCAATTTCTTGACTTAAAAGTGATAATTGAGTTTCCGAATTTGAATGAGATTCTTGAACTTTTTCAAGTTCTTCTTCTAAGATTTTCTTTTCATCTTTTAACATATCTCTTTCAAATTCAGCTTTGTTTTGATTTTCACGAGTTTCTTTGAGTTTCTTTTTAAGAGTTTTTATTGTGCTCAAAAGTTCAGTGTTTACTTCAATTAAATCGTCGAAAGTTAAATTATTTACCTCAGATTCTTGAGCCATGAAGCACACATTTGCCTGTTCATTGTCGCTATCACTATCATTTTCGGATGAAGATGAATCTGAATCGTCCCATGTTACAGAAAATGCCTTCTTTTTGAATTTATCCTTCTTGTTTTTGTTGTTGAAGTTTTTCTGATTTTCCTTCATTCGTTCTTGACAATCTTTATGCATGTGTCCTTTCTTGTGACAATTGAAGCATTCTATATTTGAGGATGAAGGTTTGTTCAAGAAATTCTTTTGGAATCTGTTTTTGTTTCCTTTTCTATACTTTAAGAATTTCTTGAAGTTTTTGGCTATAAATGCTAGATCTTCATCTTCAGACTCTGATTCTTCCTTTTCCGCATGAAAAGCAACATTCTTTCTTTCTTGAGTTTGAACTTTCTTAGCTTGCATATTTACTTCATACGACATAAGATTTCCAATCAATTCTTCTGGTTTCATTGTAGATAGATCATTTGCTTCCTCGATTGTTAGTACTTTTCTCTCCCATTCATCAATGAGTGAATTTAGAACTTTAGACACAATGTCAAAGTCCGTGTATCTTTTTCCTAGTCCGATTAGAGCATGATGAATGTCTTGAAATCTTGAGTACATGTCATTGATGGATTCATTTTGTCTCATTCTAAAGTTTTGGAATTTATTCTTCAGCATGGATATCTTTGTTTGTTTAACTTTGTTCGTGCCTTCATGTATGACTTTGAGTGTTTCCCATATCTGATATGCAGTAGTACATATGCTAACACGGTTGAATTCATTTCTATCTAGGGCACAAAATAGCATATTCATAGCTTTGGCATTTGCACTAGCTTCATTCTTTTGAATTTGTGTCCATGTAGGATAATCGATTGTGGGCACAACGAACTCTGCTTGAGTAGCATTCCAGGCTTCGAAACTTGTTGCTTGCATATAAATCCTCATCCTTGTAGCCCAATAGTTATAGTTTAGTCCATTGAATAGAGGAGGTCTTTGGGCAGATTGTCCTTCCGCAAATGTAGAACTATAGGCAGATGTTGTGCTTGTACTTGCGTTATTTTCCATATTATCAATATGTCTAATAACGGTGTTATGGTTATAGGACGACCTTGCTTTGATACCAATTGAAAGAGGCTATGCGGTAGGATCGTGTAATATGGAATATTGAAATAGTCTAGGTAGATAAAGTAGGTAAATGTAAGGAGACACCAGGATTTTATGCTGGTTCAGACCTCTCGTCCTACGTCCAGTCCCTAAGCTTCACTTAGGAATTTCACTAACTAACACCCTCACTTTACCCGGAGGAATAGGTTTACAACTTACCCGAACAACCGAATGGGATTTCTTGCCTCAACTACCGAAGAGGACTTCAACTCAATTACTAAAATACAATATTTGACTTGTTGTGTTCTTGTCAACACTAATGAGTCTAATGTAGTACAATATTCCTATAATCTTATCCTCGAGAGTATGCAATGTGTTTGTGTAGATTTAGGAAATGCGAATTGCTATGAATCAAAAGAATGTTATAAACAAAAACAATGATTCAAGCAATAGATTAGTGATTGCTTTGAGAATATCTAGAAAATATGAACAAGAGAATAGATAGATTAAAGCAAGAGAATTTGGTGAATTAAATGATGTTAGAATCATGTATATATACTTGTAGAAGAGTTGCATATGTTATCAAAGGTTGCAAACAAGAGATGCTTCCGTTTCCATTGATGAAAGGTTGTAACTCTTGGGAGGAAGAAGGTGTCTTTTCAAAGAAAATTCGCAGGTTCAAATTCAGTCGACTGAGTAGGGAATTCAGTCAACTGAAAATATGAAGTTAAATTTTCGGGATCAAATTCAGTCGACTGTGCAAGAACATTCAGTCGACTGAAACTGTGCATGTGTATAAATTTGTTCTAGTTTCAGTCGACTGACTGTTCCTGTTCAGTCGACTGAACTCATAAAACCTGCATAGTTAAAACTTAATTGAAAAATGAAGTTTATAAAATTTTTCTAGTGTTCGTGCAAGCTTCTTGAGGATAGATTTTAACAATATATCTAGACTAATAACATATGTAAAAACATACTTTAAGTTTGTTTGGTCTTCATCTATCTTCATTTAGCATTTGCATATATTTCTTCAAAGCACATTGTCATTGATCAAAATCTTCGCGTATCAACAATGTAATGCAAGATGGGGTAATGTATCAGAGGGGATTCTCGACCCCCTTACTCCAGTGCATTGCCCATGATGAGATAAAACGGGTCCTGAAGGAAGTCCATGAAGATGAGTGTGGCGACCATACCAGAGGGTAGACGTTAGCAAAGAAATCCTCCGCTATGGATACTATTGGCCAACTGTAAATCAGGATGCTGCTAACTATGTGAGAAGATGTGACAAACGTCAGAAATGTGCGAAAATCCCGAGAGCTCCACCGACGGAACTCACGCAAATGGTTAATCCCTGGCCATTTGCGATGTGGGGGATCGATATAGTGGGTTCCTTACCCCTATCCAAAGGTGTTCTGAAATATGCGATAGCTGCGGTCGACTACTTTACCAAGTCGGCAGAAGCAGAGCCTTTGGCCAGTATCACCACCAAAAAGGTCATTAATTTCGTTGCACGAAATATTATATGCCGATTCGGCCTTCCACGAACCATCATTACAGACAAAGGAAATCAGTTTGAAGGCAAAGAGTTCAAGAATTTTGCTAAAATACGGTATTGAGAAAAATTTGCAGCATTTGCTCACCCGAAAGCCAATGGTCAAGTGAAGCCGTAAACAAAATAATCAAATCTATATTGAAAAAGCGTTTGGAAAAGGCTAGAGGCAAGTGGGTGGATAAGCTTCCAACAACGCTTTGGGATTATAGAACCACCCACGAGTCCGCGACTGGCCATACTCCATTCGCATTGGCATATGGCACAGAAGCTGTCATACCCGTAGAACTTGAAGTTCCATCGCATCGGGTAATTTATTATGACCCTAAGTCAAATCAAGATCTTTTGCTGGAATAATTGGACTTCATTGATGAAAAGCGCGAAGAAGTAATTTAAGAGCGGCCGCGTACCGGCACCGAGTCGTTCGATATTATAATGAAAAAGTCCGACCGAGAAATTTTGGCATGGGTGATCTCGTTTTGAAATGAGTTTCCCCGGTTCCATCACATATGAGCCCCACATGGGAAGGTCCATGCGTCATTGAACGGAAGCTTGGAGAAGGAACTTTCAAACTAGCGACCGTTGATGGTGCGACACTCCCTCGAGCATGGAATAGCAAGCATTTGCGGCATTATTACACTTAGTTCATTTCTTTCATATTTTAGTCACATTTATTTCCAGCAAGTTTTTATTTCTAGTTTACGGCATGTAATAAGACAATTTAGCTTATTTGCATTAATAAAGGCTTGAAGCCATTTTCTCTATAAATTGTCGATGTTTCGGTATATGATAACACTACGACAAATAACTAATAAATACATTATTCTGTCTGACGTACGAACGCGCACGAGCACTCAAAATCTTCGAGTCCTCGGAGTGCGGATTGGAGTACTATGAGTGCCCGGAGTGCGGACCAGAGTATAAATGAATCAAAATCTCCGAGTCCCTGGAGTGCGGACTGGAGTATTCTGAGTACCCGGAGTGCGGACAAGAATATAAACGACTCAAAATTTCCAAGTCTCTGGAGTGCGGACTGGAGTACTCTGAGTCCCCGTAGTGCGGACCAGAGTATAAATGACTCAAAATCTCCGAGTCCTCGGGTTGCGGACTGGAGTACTCTGAGTCCCCGGAGTGCGGACTAGAGTGTGAACGACTCAAAATCTCCGAGTCCCCGATTGCGGACCGGAGTACTCTGAGTCCCCGGAGGGCAGACCAGAGTATAAACAACTCAAAATCTCCGAGTCCCCGAAGTGCGGACCGGAGTACTATGAGTCCCCGAAGTGCGGACCAGATTATAAACGACTCAAAATCTCCGAGTCCTCAGAGTGCGGACTGGAGTACTCTGAGTCCTCGGAGTGCATACCAGAGTATAAACGACTCAAAATCTCCGAGCCCTCAGAGTGCGAACTAGAGTACTCTAAATCCCTGGAGTGCAGATCATAGTATAAACGACTCAAAATTTTCGAGTCCTCGAAGGGCAGATTGGAGTACTCGTAGTTCCCGAACTGCGAACCAGAGTATAAACGACTCGAAATCTCCGAGTCCCCGGAGTGTGGATTGGAGTACCATGAGTCCCTGGAGTGCGGACTAGAGTATAGACGACTCAAAATCTCCAAGTCCCCGGAGTGCGGACTGGAGTACTCTGAGTCGCCGGAGTGCGGACCAGAGTAAAAGTGACTCAAAATCTTTAAATCCTCGGGGTGCGGACTATAATACTCTAAGTCTCCAGATCATGGAATAGAGAATGAGCGATTTAAATATCCAAGTCCCTTGAGGGAGAACTGAACACAAATGACTTAAAGTCATCGAAACCTTAGAGTGCGGACTGGAAAATATTCTAGGTACGTGAAGCATGGAATAAAGGATGTGCAATGCCACAAAGTTGCCAACTTGTTTGAAGATGAATCGCGAAGTTTATGTAACTTGCAATAGCTTGGGCTTTGACCACGATTATACAAAAAATAAAGCAACGGACGTCTTGTGAAAGGCAGAACTAAGTTTTATTCATCAGAAATAAATTTCTACTACGACTCCTCCAAAATTCGTAGTCAAAAGTTTATTTACATGAACTACGAAGATAACTAAAAATAATTACATAATATAAACTAACTCTCGTTGAACGAGAGCAACGACTACTTCTTCAACTTCTTCGACCTTTTTCCTGATGACTCCTCTCCTGTGCTTTGCCCTTGATAACTTTCTTTGACGGGGGAGTGACAACTGAAGAAGTACGGGGAACTTCCATGGGCTTGGATCCGCCTGGGAGTATGACCTTCAACGGCTTACTCACAGGATCGTCCAGGTCCATAGCTTGAGGCTCGACTTTGATCTTGACTGTCTCTTTTTTATCCTTCTCAAGCTACTCCTTCATGCTCAGTTTAGATGTGTGTTCGGAGGCCCCCATGATTTCAATTTCATAACTCCCATCGATGGGAGAGGAAGTCTCAGATTTATCCTCATCAAGCTCTCCGATCACCTGAGCATCTTTATCGGGAGCCTCTTTCGCATGAGTGGCCTCACTTGTCTTTTCCTTTACCTCCTTAGCGACATCGCTCCTCGGAGTGGGCTCGGGATCAGAACGGCCTGTAAAAAATCATGAAAAACAAGCATTAGAATACGATAGCTCCCAGAGAAAAATGACGACTCTTGGAATGGTAAAGTTAAAGAGTTATCTACCAGGTTCTGGCTGGCTCTCAGCCGTCAGAGGGGTCTCACCCTCTGGAATAGGAGACAATGTGAATGCTAAGGCAGGAGTCCTCCGGGCATAACCGATGTGCTGCTTAAAGCAGTCAAGTATCGGCCGATCGGCCGGTTGAGTAGGTGCATGAGCTTGAGAATCGATCTCGGATGAACCGCCAATAACCTCTTTCCCTTTCGTTGAGGGGGAGCATTTGCAGTAAAGAGCTTTCGCCGCTGACAGGTCCGAAGGCTTGTTTCCCTTAAGAAATTCTTTTATCAAATCTCCTTCATCAACCTCCTCGGCACCATGTTTGGCCTTTCGGATTTCTGTTAAGGTCTCCCATGCCTCGGCTAAAGATTCGAGATAGCCTTCATCTAGAAAAGTTAAGTATCGGTGCATGAGAGTGCGGACATTGAATTCTGCAATTAGCGGGTCGAACATGCTTTTGACCTCTTCCCTACCTTCTTCTTTAGCCGCCTCAAGACGAGAGTCGATCTCCGCAGACGCTATCTTCTTGCCCTCTTCACGGGCTTCATTCTTTAGCGCCTCAACCTTGGAAAGTTCTTCCTCAAGCTTCGCCTTTAGAAGTCGTGTGGCAACGATCTCGTCACAATATCGTTGCGACTCTTCTTGGGTAGCGGTCTTCTCCTCCTTCTCTTTGCAGAGTTGCTCCTCAAGTTCCTTGACTCGGAAGCTGAATGCATCCCACTCTTTTTACACCAAGTCTTTCTCTAAAGCTAAGGCCCTGCAGCATTGGGCCGCCTCGCCGATTTCTTTTTTGTGGGTTGATTCCAGACGAGTTCGGCTTCAGCAGTATCTTGGGCGCTCTGTTAGGTGGCTTCAAGCTAAGATTTGTAAGACGCAAGTTCTTCGTCCTGAGCTTTGATAATTTCATTGTCATGGATAGCCTCAAGCTTCAGGCGATCAATCTCATGCTGGCGCTCTATGGTGACTTCTGACACTTTCTCAGCAAGATGAACGAACATGTCATGTTGAACATAGACGTCGTCGGTGCAGGCGATAGCGCTCTGCTTGACATGTCCCGTAATAGGATGAATCATCGGGAGAAATTTCAGGCCATCAAAGCAGATTTTAGGAATTTAGTCTTGAGCTCGTTCGGTCTCTCCAATATTGTTGGATCTGTTGTGATAACAGGAGGAGATGGCTTTGGAAGTTCAGTTCTCTTGTAAGAATCCCGGGACTATCGTATGGTAGAAGAATAGGAGTGTTGATCGCGAGGGACATCTGATTGCGACCCCTCATGGACGTGCTTATCTTTGCCTTGCCCCAAGTGAGAAGGGGGATTATGATGGTATTTGGGCTGATAATAAGATTTCTTCCGAGAAGGTGAATCTCGGGAATGATAATCCATATCGCCGTCGTCATCCCTATCTCATCGTCTTTCGGAACCTGAGTCCCGTCCTGATTGATGGAAAATCAATGAACTGCGAAGGCGGTCAAGTCCATGTGTGCGTCCCATGTCACCTGCACAGAGTCTAAGTAACGACGAGTTAGTAAAAAGTAAGGTAATGACGGAAAGTTCAAGTGCAAAGTGAAGTGCATGCGTTTGTGTGTGTCCTAGTGTTTCCCCCCGATAGACCAGTTTCTTTACTAATAGGAGTTTGTTCTCCCTCGCTTTGGGCTTAAGCGTTGGAATCGCCTCTCATGGGCGAGTGGAGCTTAAGGGCCTTGGGATCGTCGAAACCATAGTTGAGCAGATCGTCAGGTATGGTAAGGTTCGACAGACCTTTTAGAGAACTTTCCAAGTGCTGCAGGGAAGCTTCTTTCTCCGTTGGAATAAGGGTGACTTTAGAAGTTCCGCCCACTTTCTCCTTCCTCTGCTTATGTTTGTTTCTTCTCCCATTTCTAAGGGGAAGACGACGTTTCAATGTCGTGAACTTCAACTATTGGATCCCAAGGTGGACTAGCAGTTTTGCCTTGCACTTCGGGCATTTCAGTTTCCTTAATCTTCCCCTCTTCTAGTGTGTTAGGGGCATTACGCGTCGAAGACTCGGCCTGCTTTATCCCTTTGCCAGTGGTAGGCCTGGGTATGGTAACGCCCCGAGGGAGGCTTATCCGGCGACCTTCCGCCAACAGCCCAAACCTTGAAAGCGACTCATTTGAAATGAGAGTTATATTGTCCCATTCTTCGGCGGGAATGGCTCGAATAGCCTCGATGGCTTCAGAATATCCTAGTCCCATAAGACGTAGGTTAGTGCCTGAAAAGATGGAAAAGAGTTAGAAAAGGTACAGCTTCGACCAAGCATAAGTATCGGTCCAGAGAGAAGACTTACTTCCTTCCACCCATCTCCTCGCAAAACCAGGAGGGCAACGCACATAAAATCATTCCTGGTTATACATGGCAAACTTGCTCCATGCCCCAGTTAAGATTTGACATTTGTTGTGCGGCTCGAGAAACATGAAAGAGGGGCTATCCCTCCGCTTCTTGATGCAATATATATATCTGATATCGCCCGGGGTTGGAAGCCTGGAAAGGACACTCATGAAGAGGATGCAGGTGCCATAGATGAATGCATGGCCGTTCGGGTATAGTTGCGATGGGGGAATGTCGATATACTGCAACACGTCTCGAAGAAACGAGTTGAACGGTGGCACACTACCGACCCAGCACATGAATTTATTACAAGCTATGTATCCGACTGAGAGAAAGTGCGGACGATCATGCCCCGATGGAACTAGCACGTCGTCGAAGGGGATTTTGTGGACAGATCATATCCGACGGAGCGTACTTTCATTAATCTTCGAAGCCTGTGAATCGACTGGGATTTCCAAGAGAATTGCTGCCTCCAGAGTGTTGGGAGCAAAGTTATGAGCAGGGGAAGTTGACGGATTTGAAATGTCTGTGACTTCTTGTTGAGAGGATGGCCCAGGTCTGTCTGAGATCGTAGCAGAGCTAGATTTTCTAGGCATCTCTAATAAGGATTGGATCTAACAGAGCACCTGTTTGAACTATACTTGAAAAATAATCGACGTTAGACTTAACAATATAAATATTCCCCTCGTATGGTGTGTGAACTAGTGCGATCATTCAAATATAAGTGTTGAGAAGTTAAAAGTCACATAGTTGGTGATATAAAGTTGAACTTCGAACTGTCGCCTTCGAAGACCGTCATCGCTGACCGTCTTCGAAAGCCTGCCCTATGATGCTCTCGATTTTGGACTCAGACACTGGCACTATATGTTAAAGGCAATTATCCATTTTTATCGATTTAAGTTCAGGCTTTTGATTATTAAAACTAGGGAGTTTCCAGTCCAGACTAGTTCGATATGCGGGTTTGCTTAAGTCCCTGTCCTTGTTTTTTGTCATGTGATTAGGCATGGGGAATAAGTAAATTCAACGAGGGTTATGTTCGAGTTGGAATGGTTTCGAATGTTGTTATCTATTCATCAAAAAGTCAAGGCCTAGAGACACTTGAACCACACGGCCTAAATGCCGTTCGACCTAAATGACGTTCGGCCAAAATGTCGTTCGGCCTAAATGTTGTTTGGCCTAGATGTTGCTTGGCCTCCATTCTGTTCGGCCTAAATGTAAATGTCGTTCGGCCTAAGTATCACTCTTCCAACCCTTCCTCTTCGCCGTTTGGCATGCGGCAAATCATGCCGAACCGTGCTTGTGCTGAGCCATACCACTCGACATTCTACCCTTAACATTATTTGTCCCCTTTCCCTCCATCTCTCCCGACCGGCATGGCCGAGTCTTTCGGCAAGTCATGTCGAGCCATGTCGATCGGCGTCCTATCCAATTCCTAGTTCCTTCCTGCTTTTTCCACTCCACTGCTCGGCATATGGCGAATCATGCCGAACCGAAGTTACGCCGAGCCCCAACGCTTGGCACTACGCCCATAACAACAGTTTTATCTTTTTCCTCCATCCATACAGAACGACATGGCCGAGTCATTCGGCAAGTCATACCGGACCGTGTTGTTCGGCATTCTAGCCAATTTCTGCTCCTCCTCTACTCTTCCCTCCAATCTCGTTCGACATGAGAGAACCATAGCGAACCACAGCACATCTTCCACCAACTCCCTCATGTGCTTGCCTCTGACCACTTCTTCTTTCCTCCACATCATCTAGCCCTAGAACATATGCTAATTGACGTTCGATTCTTTCATCCACACAATACCTATTGGCCACGGTTCTACCAAAATTTACGAACTTGAGCCTCGTATTAAACCTTTTTAGTCAACGGAAAGCATTTAAAAAGAGAGATCAATACCTAGTAAATGGATCGAAACTCGGGAGAATTCTGAAGTTAAGGGCGCGGTTTTAATTAATTCCGAGTGATTTGGGAAAGGAGTGAGGCAATATATGATGCTAGAGGAGGCAAGGGTAGTTAAATTTTGGAGTTTGTTAAAAAGCAAGGTTCGTGAGTACGGGATAGCGAAGGTGAAAGTGAAAAGGAGAAGAAGAAGGAAAATGCCGACCTTTATAGGGGAAGAGAGGAAGTCGAAGGGACAATGACCGGTAGAAACCGGTCAAGACGACATCGTTCGGCATCGGCTATGTCGTTCGGCATCCAAGGCGCTTAGCTTCGGCTATGCCGATCGGCATTTGCATTTCTTCGGCACGCATCGCCTCACCTGGTATTCAAGAGAAGATACTATCAATGAAACTAAGCCAAGGCTCGAAGCAAAGCATGGAGGACTCATGATTCAAAGTGCATCACGTTCGACCACGTGATGCACTTTGTGAGGCAAGTGTTACCTAAAGATTTTACCAGGCAACTTGGCACTTGGCATTTGCATACCGTTCGGCATCCTGAGCATTCGGCACAACCAGAGCGTTCGGCATTCAAGAGCGCTTGGCATTCAAGAGCATTCGTCCTTCAAGAGCGTTCGACATTCAAGAGCGTGCGTTCGGCATTCAAGAGCATTCGGCATTAAGAGTCGTTCGGTATTGTATATCGTTCGGCACTAAGGGCCGTTCGGCATCTATGGTCGTTCGGCATTGAGGGTCGTTCAGCATGGTGCAGTCGTTCGGCATTCCACACTGCTCGGCATCCAGACCTCGTTCGGCACTCAAACCCGTTCAGCATAAAGCCCGTTCGGCATCCAGGGATGTTCGGTGTCTAGACCTCGTTCGGCATCTAAGGACGTCATATGTCGTTCGGTATTTATGGATCAGAACACAGGAGTTACTTGTTTTGGGCTGAGGTATCTAACTGCTAGGCCCACCAGAGAAGTCCAACCCATCTTCGTCTATAAATAGAGATGCAGAGGTACAGTGAAAGGGACCTTTTTTCGAGAACACCAGGGAGACTCTACCGCATTCAAGACTCATTCAAGACTAATCTTTTTTGCTTAACAATTGTAATCAAATAGTTGGTGTACGGATTGTATCTATATTCGATTGTTGAGAAAAGCAATAAAGATTAACCTCAAAGTGGACGTAGGCAGTTACGCCGAACCACTATAAATCTGGTGTTCATACTTTCTGCATTTAAATTTGCATACTGTTCTTTGTTTAACTTTACTTTCTTCATTAATCTCTCTACACGATCTCTCTTAAGGGTTTTAGTGACCAATTTTGGTGCTAACAAATATTTATTGAATAAAATAAATAACATGGAATTCTTATTTAAACGAATATATTATTCAAACAAATTTTTTATTACAGATTCAAATAGCACAAAGTTGATCTCTCACCACATTTACACATTTTCTATCACTATAAAAATTTCAATTACAACACAATTTTCACTTTACAATTCTTCATACAATTTAACCCACTACATATATTCACTCATCACTGGTATTTTAATCTTTATCTCTGTTCCAGCCTTTATCCAGCATTTGAACTATTTGCAAAATAACCACTAACGTGGTAAAACTGAAAAAGAAAATGTTATGCAGTGCTCAATAAAGTGTATGCTTCGAAAATATTATTTTCCTCTGTTATTTGGGTTGTTCGTCATCATTTTTGTTAATTCGTCTTACACGAACAACTTATGAAATACATAGTGTATCATTGTACAAGCCACAAATTCGTGCACACCAATATACACTTGCTTGTTAAAATTGCTGGGACGGGTGAGCACAAGGTCAAACCCGAGACATGGCTGGATTCACTCAAGTGCAAAAAATACGAACCAACTTGCAAACAGACTTGGATCATGCAACTCAACATAACCAGAACTATCCATTGCAGAGAATCATAGAAACATGAATGCAAACCAAAGACATGAGATAAGATCAGTTTAACTCAAGATTCAACCATATGCATAAACATGCAACAGAGCTTCAAACATGCTCAGAAGCAACAGTGCAAACTCAGCCAACACATAAAGAACCATAGACCAGTCATCATTAACATGAATGCAAGGCAACATACCACATGACAATTTCAACATGTATACGATGCATAAGGGCCAAGAACAGTGAAAACAAGCCAGTAAGTCTAATAAAATCAGTGCAGACCGTCACATAAACAAAGGACAAAGGCAAAACCACACCAGTTCTATACATATGCAATAGAGAAGATTACATGAAGGCACGAACACACTTGAACCAGACATGTATGCATATATATATATATATATGTATGTATGTATATATATATATATATATATATATATATATATATATATATATATATATCAGTTCAAACCAACACCAAAACAACCTCATCCAGTATGAAAACATGGAAAAAAACTGCATAGGATTTCAGAGGCATGTACACAAGAAAACCATGGAACAAAAAGCAAATGAACAGTCCAGACTCAAGGGAACACAGTGGAACTAGATTCAAAAGCAACTAGGACCAGAACAACACAACCAGCAGAGCAAGCAGTTCAAATACAAGTTCAGTTCCAATCAACACGGTGTGGATGTGTAGTGCAAAATAACATGAATGTAATGCAACTAGACATTGAAAGGAACCGGACCAGATTACATGTACAAAGCTCAACTTCAACATGAACTAGCACAGTATACATATGCAATAGAGAGGACAGAGCATATGCATCACAACATATATACACACACATACATATGTATGTATGTATCTACGTGGTGACTAACTTACAAGTGCACATGACATAATCAAAGCATAGTATGTGTAGCAGTTCAAAAAATAAGTCGTTAGTAGTCTACATGAATCCGTGGCTTATATCAATATGAACAGGTCAAGTTTCAAAAAGAAAGACCATTGAATTATTCAAAAAATCAAAAATTACCAGCAAAGAATGGACGGAGCATGATGAACAAGTCGTAGCAGTAAAGAGAGGATCAAATTCAAATGCCAAAATCTTAACAAAAAAGAATGGAACAAAATTCAAATCATATTCAACCAATGATAGCTGAAAGAGTCAGAATTCATCACAATCGTTCAATCAAAAATCGAATGGTCGAGCAAATCAATGGAAGAATTCAAACCAATATATACGAATGAAAGTATAGGGTTTTCTATCCCTGTAAATTAAACCTAAATCATCATCAGCATTATTCATTCGAGTTCGAGACAAAAATCCAGAGAGCATACTTAGAAAAAATCACAAACAAATCCAAAACTCGAATCAAAAGTCGAGCATAATCAAAATCAAAAAAGGTGAAATCACGTACCGATTCAAACCAACATTCGAGCTCGACATTTGAAGCAGCCAAAGCAAAACAAAGAACAAAGATCGAAGAAGCAGCAAATTGAATTGGGGAACGAAAGTCAATTAATCAAGCTCCAAGCGGCGGCTTCAAAACGAACAAAACCCTAATTTTTGAAGAGGGACAAAAGATCAGCCAAAGTACTCAACCATTAAAAGGAAGACATTCTTCACTTTAATTATATTTTACATTGAGTCGTGTCTTTGTTTTGTATTGGGATTAAGCTTTTCAAAATAGGGTTTTGTTTTACAGTTCTATTTATTTGCAATTTTTCTCTTTTAAAATTGTGTCAGACCTTAGTTTAACTAGGTTACGAACCATGGTTTTTAGTTCAAGAATTCGTAACTCAATGCCTAAGTTGTGCTAGGATTTTGAGCTTAGAGTTAGGTTAATCAAGTTAGTGGGCGTCGCAAGTTTACATGTGTTTGTAAGCGTCTGATTCCTTAATTTCCAGTAGAAACGTTGGAGGCAGCACGTAGGCAGGTTTTTTCCAAGCTGGGCAAATCTGCATTTGATTTTTACTGCATTACTTTCTGTTATTATTTTTGTTTCCACATTAATTTTAGTATCACCCTATTCACCTCCCTTAGGGTAAAAATGATCCTACAAGTGGTACCGGATCTAGGAACAAAAACCATTTTCTTTTTTAAAATTTTAATTTTTTTTAAAATGACTTCCTTTAATAATGCTTTTGCTGAGGGTCTGTCCATAGCTAGACCACCCATGTTCAATGGTGAATATGCATACTGGAAAACTAGAATGATTTTTTTTTGAAAACCATAGATGCATGGAATATTGTCGAACAAGATATAGGAGTTAATGGTAAATAATCAAGAAGTTGAAAAACCTATGGATCAATGGGCAGATCTTGAAAATAAACTTCAAACTACTAATGCTAAAGCTACAATTCTATTATTCTCTCATTAGATCAAATTGAATTTAACTGTGTCTCACGTTATTTAACTGCACAGGAAATCTGACACACGCTTGAAGTGATTCATGAAGGAACCTCTTCCAAGTCAAAGAATCTCGCCTTGCTATGCTTAATAGCGAGTATGAGAACTTCACAATGGCAAAGGATGGAAGTGATGAAGATAATAATGAAAGCACTGGCAGTGAGAGTGGAAAAAAAAATTTGTGTCTTGAGGAGAAACAAGTGATAGCGATGATGTCGAGTCAAGTGAGGTATCAAAACTTACTCACTTTTTAATTACTTAAATATTTTCATGAAACAAATGGTTGTTTTGAAAGACTTAAAAAGAAGTACGCTAAAATTGAATCACAAAAAGATAGTTTGATAGAACTAAATATGCAGCATGATCAAATGGTTCAAAACTATAGAAATTAGTATCTTAAGTGTGATAAGTGTCCCTCATTTGAAGAGGAAATAAAAAATCAGAAATTAAAATTAAATTCCTTGAAAATGAAATTATGATTTTGAAAGAAAGTGAAAACACTAGGAGAGAAATTCTATTAAACAGTGCATGTTGTTATTGAATGAAAATGAATCTCTCAAACCACAAGTCCAATAATTTTCTACAACTTTAGGAAAATTCTCTAATGGAGAAAGATCACTAAATATGCTATTAGGGAAAAAAATGTTAATACTGTTAGACAAGTGTTAGACAAGGACTTGGGTATACTCAATTTGAAAGAGTTAGAAGTGAAACTAATCATGCAAACTCCAAGTGCACGATTTATAGGAAAATTGGACACAATCAAAAAAATTTCTGGTTTAGACCCAAACACATGTAAACCATACCAATTTGTGTTTCTATAGGCATGAATGTAAAATCCCTTAAAGTTAAACAAATCTGGGTGCCAAAAGGAACAAACTTAGAAAGTCTTGATTCTACTTGTTTTTCAAAATTGCTTGTCACTAACAATCACGGACCTATAAAAAAAATAGGTCACAAAAATCCTTTCCCACGTAGTTGTGTTGGAAGGTTAAGGAACAATAAGAATGGTACCTGGATTTTGGCTGTCCCAGGCACATGACGAGCGACGAATCAAAGTACCTTATCCTGCAGAAGCACAGAGGTCGCAGAGTCAATATGGACAACAAAAATGTATTATATATTGAAAATCTATACCATATTCTGATTTCAATCAGCCAGTATAAGTACTTCTAGAGTCCTTGAATTAGTTCATATGGATTTATTTGGACCAAATGATATTGCAAGCTTAGATGGTAAGAGATACTGTTTTTTTTGGTTGATGATTACTCTAGATACACATGGGTATACATTTTTAGCTTACTGCTTCTAGACCAGACACTATTTTCTCTGCATGTTTATGCGCACGATTTTAGTCAAATCCAAAGGAACCTCATTTACAATCTGTAAAAAGGATTATAAGGTATCTGTTGCATACATCATGATTTGGTCTATGGTATCCAACTAATGATAACTCTGAGTTAAAAGGGTATTCAGATGCAGACTATGCTGATAGTCTAGTTGATAGAAAAAGTACTGGTGGAACGTGTTTTATGTTGGGACATTCGTTAGTTGCATCATATTTCTAAAGAAAATATCCGCATAAATTTCAAGTCAACTAATTTTCAGTTGGTAGACACTTTTACAAAACCCCTTCCAGAGAGTAGTTATTGTCGACTTCATCTCAGTTCAGGCATTTTAGAAATTTTGTTTTATATTTTGGATTTAATCTTAAATGCTTATGTTAACTAATCTAATTCCCTATTGATTATCGAAAAGATAAATAGTGATTGAAAAAAGTGATGAGTGATGATATTAATCATACGTCATGACTTGAGATAGTATATTTAGTAAATTTCTTTAAAAATTTAAACAAAATTTGTAATAACTTTTATTGGTAAAAATACCATGACCATCTCTATTTCTGTCACATTTCTACGACAATCACTCATCAAAATCCAATATAGTACGTCAAAATGTGGTATTTAGAAAACTTGGCTTTGAGTTGGTTTCTTCTCAAGGTCTCTAATACATCCCGAGGTGGTACTCATGCTCCTTGCCATTGGAGAAAACCAAGATATCATCAACAAACACCACGATAAATTTATTAAGTTGCCCTCTCAATATTACACTCAACAATCCACAAAGTATGCTAGGGCATTCATCGGTCCAAAAGGTATTACTTTCCACTCATAGATCCCATCTAGAGTACGGAACGCGGTCTTCGGCTTGCTTTCCTATGCAGTCCTCAACTGATAGAATCTCGTTGCTAAGTCTAGACTTTAGCTCCTACAAGTTGGTCGAATAAGTCATTGGTTGTAGATAGAGGGTAACTATTCTTCCTTGTCAACTTGTTCAACTCTCTATGATCGTTGCAAAGTATCAAAGAACTATCTGCCTTAGTAGAAAAAACAACCAGGACTCCCCACTCAGAAGTACTCCTACGGATGAATCCTTTCTCCAATAGCTTCGAGATTTTCTTATCCAATTCCCTTCTTTATTTGGGGGCCATGTGTTTCATAGGCAGAGCAACGGGTCTTTCCTTATTCTCTAGATCGATTTAGAACTCAATCTCCCTATGGGGTGGGAGACCCAGGACATCCTCGAAGACATTAAGAAATTCACAAAACTACAGGTACAAATAATGACTCTCGAACTACAGATAGATTTAGTGAGTATAAATGGCTTAACTCAACTAAAACTTTGGGTGTACAAAGAATTTCAAGGTCACGACCTCCATGACTCCTTAATCATACTACCCTTTTATTATAGTCAAGAATGGCTCCATAATATGACAAGCTATCCATACCAAAGATAAGCCCATACCCCTCAAAATTTAGAATGTACGTAGTACATAAGAAATCAATGTCGCATATGTCTAACACTAGGTCTTTGCAAATAAGAGAAGATGGGTCTAACCCCTAATGAGATTGGAAATGTCTATTGGGCTTTTGACCATTTGGGTTTTTAGTTTGAAGGAATTTACTACATCCCTACCTATAAAGGAATATGATGCCCCCAAATCAAATAGAATACAAATAGTAACCCCAAAAATAAGAGTTATTCCTTCTAGAACAGCTTTTCCTTAGTAGCTTACTGGCAATATGGAGAACTTCAATAGCGTAGGAATGTCCACTTGATCCTTCTTTAGCCATCTTAGGACATTAATTCTTGAGATGCTCTTCCTCATGGTAGTTAAAGCACCCTGCTTTAAGGCTTCCTTTATCAAACTCACCCTATAATATTTAGCTTCATGACCCTTCCTTTGGCATTCCTTACACAACTTTACATCCTTCTTAAACTTCTCCTTCAACTTCTTGTAGGCCCAAAAGCTCCCCTTCCTGGACCCTCCTTGCTTTTGGGTCAGTTCAGACTTCTATTTCTCTCTTATCATCCTCATTGACCATGTGCAACATCACCATTTCTACCAACTTCTCATACGGGCCCCTATAGGTACTTAGGTCCACAATATTTCTCTTAGTGAAGAATTTAAGCCCTTCACGAACTTCATGGCCTTTTATAGGTGTGTATATTAGGCTCATCCCAAATTTAGCCAATTCAGTATACTTAACTATGTACTCCTAAATGGCAGAAACTCCATGTCTCAACTGAATAAACTTTCTGATTGCAAGCAAACCTCTACTCTATACATGAATCTCATCTCAAATCGGTCCTTGAATTCTTCTCAACAGAATATCCTTTCGAAGTGCTCATCAATCATAAAGTTCCACCAATGCAGGGCTTCTTCCCTGAGGTGCCAAGCTGGCATTCTTCTTCTTAGTTGATCATCCCAACCAAACTCTCTAAATATCTTATGCAGCTACTAATTCATGCTTTAGCTTCCGAATATCCTTTAGTTCCAGAGTACGTCTTCCCTCCCATGTTGAGATATGTTAGGAAAGTCGACAAGGTAGGGTGCTACATCGATGGCCAGGGTAGTGGGTGCTATCGGTGCAGTTGGGGAATAGGAATCTGCTCGACAATCCTAAGATATTGTTTAAACCATTTGGGCATTCCACGAATGGGTGCTCTTCGATGTATAGGGTTCTTTTGTTCGAAAGAAGATTGATTATCCGCCTTATCAACTATCTATTGGTTAAACCTTTAGTGACGATTTCCTAAGATAATATTGACATGTTGAAAGAAAATGAAAGTTTGCCTAGTGTATGTGCTTTTGTTCAAGAAGAGAGGGGGTGTGTGTGTATAGTAATAATTATTTTGAAAAAACCTTTTTCAAAATAACAACTCATACGTATAGTTATTCCTTGTTGATTAGGTAACCTAGGCTTTGATACCAAATGTAACAACCTATCTCGGAACATGCCTAAATTTCAATGCAGAAAAGGTCCATCGAAACTTGGATCCATTCAGGCTATTGGTAGTAAAAAGAAATAACATTGCAGAGCCATGAATAAACTTTCAAAACTCAGAGTGGATGAAACAAAATATAATAGTAAAATATACCCATTTATATAAAAAACATAAAAATATCATAACCCAATTCCTATAAATATCGTAACATAATATCCGTTACAAAGATTGTTTAAATCCATAGGTACATGAAAGCAAATAATAATGAATACTGCCACTAGCCAAGCTCATCCATCTTTAAGCATCGGCACCGCCATCACTCCATCCTTAACTTGTGTTGTAATAAGGAGGGAATTGGAACAACAAGTGTCCAGTGAATAAAACCTCTAGTCTTATCTTTTCAGTACTTGGGCAGTATATTTCAAAATAAGAATATGTATATGAACTAAAACCATTAAATTCATTTAATACTTCATTATAAGAAAAAGAGGCGGGTCCAACCACTTAATACCTTCCATTCCAGAAGTAGATTTCTAGAATCTCATATCCCAATCATATGTCAAAAAGAGCTAACAATGTGAGAGTCTCAAGCCACTTAATAATTCCTAGTGGAAAGTAGGCAGACTTGGGTCATTTAAAACCGTAATTAAGGTAGTCCCCATCATTTAGGACTTATTTCCTGAAGCGTGCTCCTCAATGGTACTATCTAGCTGACATCACATGTAATTTCATAGGCCACTTAATACTTCAAAGTGGAAAATAGCACTACAATAAAAAAGTACTTTTATAGGAGCACATAACCGTTATTAAAAAAATATAGCGGTTCGATAACTGTATATCGACATGTTATAAAAACAGTGGACTATTTACAACGCAAAAAATGCTGCTATAAAATAGTAAGCATTCATAGCACGTATATATCGCCATAGTATTTTTAAAGAATAGCGCATTACTACCGCTATAAATAACATTTTTAATAGTTGTATAAAAGCTATATATTGACATTTTATAGTATATTTTTATCGATTTACAGCGTAGATATGCCGCTATAACATGCGTAGATACAATAATGCTTTTAAGCCGATATCCTTCGAAATAAGCACATGCATTACATTACCTTCTAATAACGCTTATATTATATAACTATAACGCTTTTCTATCGTTATGATTTATTTTTCTATGCGTTTGATGTATCCTGCTATATAATATAGTTTAGTAATAACATATCAAAATGAATAATGTATAAGTAAAAGAAGTTAAACATACCAAACACATAACAATATGAACAATGTATAAGTCGATGGTTATAATAATAAGAAAATATAACGCATTATATCAGACATACCAAATATTCACAGATATCATATTAAACATAATCAAATATACACATAATATTCATTACATATGTTTTCATCACATACCAAAAAGTAACATCAAATGTTTTAAGTACACACCCAACAAGTTATCTATGTTTAGCTAAGAAGAAGGACATATCACATACCAAAAAGCAGTCTGCTTGAATCCTAAAAAGTAGTGAATATTCAAATTCTGCTTCTTTCGCACCTGCACCAATATATATGACAATTGTTGGGATGACTAATTGAATAATGCAGCAATTGAAGGTCAGTAATTGATTGACATTCGAAAGCTAACAATGAAATGAGTTGGTTTTTCTATATATAAGTGCAAACAACATGCATTGCAAATAAAATTAGTGCAAAAAATGATAGTAACATTTAGATAAGCAAATACAAAAGGAAAAGGACATATGATATGCAATAAAATGTGAGTACTGAACAGGTGAAAGGATATCATTTTAAAGATATATCTTCAACTTATCCTATATAGAAGTTGAGCAGAGGATTGGATTTGTTTTTGTAGTACATAATAAGTATATCGCCTAATTTTTGGACAGTAACTCGAGCAGAGGATATATGGAAGATGAATTTAGCTTGCTTGCTATATGAAGTGCTCAACATAAAATATAGGAATTGCTGTGCTACCTGCAAACTTTTTTCAGAAATGAAAAAAGTTTCTATTTATCTTTCTTTCTTCAAAAATAAAACAATTTACAGTGTCCAAATGTCAACAGATCTTACATCCATATATACATACATAGATATTTGTTTGCTTATGATTCAAAATTGTACTTATCAAGTGATGTTTCTATAGTTTTGGACAATCAAAAGTGCAACCTCGGACAAAAATTACTATGCCATAGGGAAAAAACAAACCAACTAGAATGCAGAGCAGAGAAAATTTGTAGGGTACTTTTGGGTTCAAAAACTATTGTAATTCATTATACTGATACCGTAAGAAAATGGCTGTCTGCACAGAAAGTAAAGAATGGAAAAGAAAGTAAGTACCATGAATTAAGTAACGTGAATCTATGCTACTTCACTTTAGTTAAAGAAGTTGCCAAAATAGTTCCAAGCCTAAAATAAAAATATGAACAT
Source organism: Allium cepa (assembly GCA_030765085.1). NCBI lineage: Eukaryota > Viridiplantae > Streptophyta > Magnoliopsida > Asparagales > Amaryllidaceae > Allium > Allium cepa. The sequence goes on from CM060945.1 coordinate 419,627,409, forward strand.
TTCAAAATTTTATCCGCGTGATCTAAATAGTTAGGCATCACCAACTATTGAGCAACATCAATGATCATATGTATAAAAGTGCAAATGTTAGGTGAGTTTGCTGATAGTATAAAGATGCGCAGTGAAATCGTTTCAATTGGTACAAGGCAAAGAAAAACTTAAATATGAATATTAATTCATATATGCAATGCATCTAAAAAACTCAAGCAAAAAAATAAAATAGAACAATAACGAAAATCAACACTTACCTTACCCTATTTTTTTATGTAAGACTCCACATTCTTTAGCCATCTCACTAGTTCATATTTACGCTTTACATCAATGTAATCATGCAAGAAAAGTGCAAGTTGATCGTTCACACCACTCTCTTCTAAGTACTCCCATACTGCCTTTTGAAGATCTTCATCCATTTCACTGAGAATTATTAAAAAAACAAAAAAAACATAAGATAAGCTTTGGTTTACTTGAGATAAAAGAAAGGGATATAATTATTATAAGTGTTTGCGCCAAAATTGGTCACAAACACCCAATTGTCAATGAAAGCACCCGTTTAAAATAACAGATCATGGATAATAAGTATGCAGAGAACTAAAAATGAAGAACACTCAGAAAATTAAGAAGAAAGGGTAAAGAACACAGAGTTTATCGAGATTCGGCAATCCGGCCTACGTCCACTTTGAATTTGATGATTTTATTGATGTATCCTTACCGATTACAACGAGTTACAACTGATTACAATAGCAAAATTTGAGTACAATGATGAATCCGACGGAGTATGGATGTAGAAGAACCAAAAGTCCCTTTTCTGTAGGCTTTAGGATGATATTTACAGGCGTAGGCTGCAAATATCTCACTCAGATCTCGGAATACCTTTTCTGGCACATATGCAGGCCCATGCGATCGATCCCATGTGATTTTGACTCGATCCGTGATCGATACGAACGAATTTCGTATCGATCCAGATTTTGCCCAATCGAGTCAAAATCGAGCATGAACATTCTTTAGGTTGTATGTAAGCTCCAGTGAAAATTTCATACCATTTGGTATCGTTGATTGTGAGATATGATCGATGCAAGTTTGTTTTTTGAAGGCTGTTGCACTGTTCGTACTCGATCGATGTTGCACTGTTCGTACTCGATTGATTTTGCACTGTTCGTACTCGATCGATGTTGCACTGTTCTTATCGATCGCGGTTGCATTGTTCATATCGATCACTATTGCGTTGATGGATACGAATAGTGGAGGCTTGATGGATACGAACAGTAGAGGATTGATGGATACAAACAGTAGAGGCTTGATGGATACGAACAGTGGAGGCTTGATGGATACAAACAGTGGAGGCTTGATGGATACAAACAGTGGAGGATTAATGGATATGAACAATAGAGGATTGATGGATACGAACAGTGGAGGCTTGATGGATACGAACAAGACCCTTCACTTGATGGATACGAACAAGACTCTTCACTTCATGGATACGAACAGTTGATTGCTTGAATTGCATAGATCATATCTTGAGCATACTAACTCCGATTAACCTGAAATTTGGAACGTTGGCTTTCATAGTTTTGCTTGTCATGTCTTGTCAATTGCAGCCCGATCCGGACTTGGACAAAATTTATCGATACCTATAGCGAAACAGTGTATAATCAAACTTTGGGACGAACTGTTCTTGATTTACAGTCAACTTTTTGGTGTCACAGCCTTTCCAAAAGGCGGGATAACACTTACCTCACAAAACATGCCTTGTGATAGGAAGGTGTGTTTTGTAGTTTGATAAGCTGGAAATTTGTATCCTATTAATGATCTGCAAAAAAAGTTGATAATCTTATCTAACTGTGAATAGTGATCGTTTGCCATCGAGTGTCGTTCGAGGCGAATGATGACCGTTCGTGGTCAGGTGTCATTCTAGACGAATTGTGACTGTTCACGATCGGGTGTCGTTCTAGATGAATTGTGACCGTTCACGTAGTGCCTTACGAGGCGAATTGTGATCGTCCACGATCGAGTGTCATTCGAGGCGAGTTATGTGTGCTCGAGGGAGGGGGACTTATTATCATTATTGTCAGATTTCACGTTCGAGTGAATTACTGAGTTGTTGGTTATGGCGGTTCATCGCCATCTTAGAGCGTGCGTGAGGACCATTCGCGATCCCTTATATGTGTATGTGGCTTAGCCATTATGAAATCACAAATAGCATATTTACATTCAAAATAAGTCTTTCAACAGAAATGTCTAACAAAATCAAGTCCAAACATGAGAAATAGAAAACAAAAGCAAAACAGGGACGTCAAAGTCCAAACACCTACACTGATGCGATTTATAGTCGTATCAGAGCATGCTTGGGGATCGTTCGTGATCCTGTACATGTGTAAAATGACTTTATCATGTCGGTGTGGAGTTTGCCACTTATTTGTCATTAGTTAAATCAACTGATGATAAGCTGATGCCTTGATCCTGAGTCGTCCCCAGTTGGTGCAGGCGGTTGTCGTTCTTGTTCCACCGTCGTGGCTCTCTTTCTCACATACCGCGATAACAGACCATTCCGGATATGCCCCTTAACCGCATCCTTCAAGTGCCTGCAATAATTCGTGTTATGACCATTCAGCTCGTGGAATAAGCAGTACTTGTTGGATCTTCTTTCGTTGCTGGTCGGATCCCATCTCATTGGCTTTTGATACGGAATCTGCCATCTGGTATCTTGTAGATTCGCTCCAAAGTCTCATTCAACTCCGTGTAAGAGGTGAATCTTCGTTCTTTTCGTGGTCGCGTTGGTCCATTACCATTATCCTCAGCCTTTCGTTTCACTCTACAAGTTCTTGCACCTTTTTCAGGAGGATTTTCGCCCTTGATAGCATAAACATCGACTCCTTCTCCTTCCTTTCTTTCAGCATTTGCATCCTCTAATCGTAGAAATCATTCAGCCTCATGATAAAATTCTCCTAGATCCATAGGTGGATCCCTTGTCAATGAATTCTTGAATCCATCAGCTATGCCAGATACAGCTGCAATCAAACCATGGATGGATCTAGTCGATCCACCGATGCTGCCACTGCGTTGAATTGTGTCAGAAAGCTCCTTAAAAATTCCTCGGTTATTTGCTTCAATGTTGTCAAACTCATCACATTCTTGGGCCTTGAAATATGAACTCTGAACTGTCTCATAAATTCTTTAATCAACTCGTTCCATGTTATAATGGAACTGCTCTCTAACTGCCTGAACCATAGTGCCGCTATGTTTGTCAAATATAATGGGAAACACCAAGCCATGACCTCCTCCGATGTCCCCATTACCTTCATATGCCTCCTGTATCTGGTCAGATGAACTATAGGATCTATCCTCCCATCATACGTTTTCAATGTTGGTAGTTTTAATTCTGGTGGATTTCTAGCCATTCTAATCATAGGAGAGAAAGGACTCCTGTTCGCATCTTCTAGATCTCTGTTTACTAATCCACCTCTCATGGCTCGTCTGACCATTTTTTCTACCAAGCTATCACTATTTCCAAGCTGTAATCCTTGTACATTGCCTCCGATCTACCCTGAGTTCACGAGGGTTTGCTGAAATTTGCTCGTCTGGACGAGCATCCGCTCCTCTGTTAGCTCCTTGCGGTCTAATCTCAGCCGATATCCTGCCTAAGGTTGGATCGACACGCTCCTAGGGGGTGCCCCCTAATTCAGGGGCTATCCCTGATGGTCCCACTCTATCTGGTTCCCTGTTTGGTCCTTCCGGTCTTGCTTCATTGGTCTGAACTCCAATAGCTCCAGCTGATCCTGCTTGTTCAATTCGTCTAAGAATGTTCTGCATCATCTCTTCTTGCCTTTCGAATAGCTCCTCATGCACGGCTCCCATCATCGTTTCCATTTCATCCCGGGTGATAAAGATTGAGGTCTGATTTGCTCCAAAGGAAGCCTCCTGACTCCCTTCATGTTAACTCCTATCTGCTCTTTGCCTTCTACTTGATTGCCTTGTCATAGCTTTTTCAGATCTGAATCCTTAAGCCTTCAAATTCAACTTCCAAGTGGTAGAATCCATGAGTTAGTTATTCTTAGTGAAAGCACCAAAATGTTTGCGCCAAAATTGGTCATAAACATCCAATTGTTAATGAAAGCACCCATTCAAAATCACAGATCACAGATAATAAGTATGTAGAGAACTAAAAATGAAGAACACTCAGAAAATTAAGAAAAAAGCAGTAAAGAACACAGAGTTTATAGTGGTTCCACAATCCAGCCTACGTCCACTTTGAATTTGATGATTTTATTAATGTATCCTTGCTGATTACAACGAGTTACAGCTGATTACAATAGCAAAATTCGAGCACAATGATGAATCCGGCGGAGTATGGACGTAGAAGAACCAAAAGTCCCTTTTTTGTAGGCTCTAGGATGCTATTTATAGGCGTAGGGTTCAAATATCTCGCTCGGATCTTGGAAGACCTCTTCTGGCACATGTGCGGCCCATGCGATCGATCCCATATGATTTTGACTCGATCCATAATCGATACGAACAAATTTCGTATCAATCAAGATTTTGCCCAATCGAGTCAAAATCGAGCATGAACATTCTTTAGGTTGTACGTAAGCTCCAGTGAAAATTTCGTAGCATTTGGAATTGTAGATTGTGAGATATGATCGATGCAAATTGGTCTTTTTGAAGGCTATCTCCTTCGCATCGATCGTTGTTTCCCTGTTCGTACTCCATTGATGTTGCACTCTTCATACGCGATCGATGTTGCACTCTTTGTATCCGATCGATGTTGCACTGTTCGTATCGATCGATGTTGCACAGTTCGTACTCGATCAATGATGCACTGTTTGTATCGATCGATGTTGCACTGTCGTATCGATCGATGTTGCACTGTTCGTACTCGATCGATGTTGCACTGTTCGTACACGATCGATGTTGCACTGGTCGTATCGATCGCTGTTGCACTGTTCGTATCGATCACCATTGTGTTGATGGATATGAACAATGGAGGCTTGATGGATACGAACAGTGGAGGCTTGATGGATACGAACAGTAGAGGATTGATGGATACGAGATACGAACAGTGGAGGCTTGATGGATACGAATAGTGGAGGCTTGATGGATACGAACAGTAGGGGATTGATGGATACGAACAGTAGGGGATTGATGGATACCAACAGTGGAGGCTTGATGGATAAGAATAAGACCCTTAACTTGATGGATACAAACAAGACCCTTCACTTGATGGATACGAACAAGACCCTTGAGTTGATGGATACGAACAGTTGATTGCTTGAATTGCATCGATCATATCTTGAGTATACGAACTCCGATTGACCTGAAATTTGGAACGTTGGCTTTCATAGTTTTTCTTGTCATGTCTTATCAATTGTAGCCCGATCCAGACGCAGACAAAATTTGTCGATGTCCATAGCGAAACAGTGTATAACCAATCTTTGGGACGAACTGTTCTTGATTTCCAGTCAACTTTTTAGTGTCACAGCCTTGCCAAAAGGAAGGAGAACAACAAGTATTAGTATTAATATTTTAAACTTAGTTAATTTTTATAAAACTTGGTTTATTTATTGTTATTTTGATTGTTGTTGTTGTTGTTAGTATTATATTATAAGCTTAGTTAATTTTCATAAACATAAGTTAAATTATTATTATTATCAACTTAATTAATTTTTATAAGCTTATTTAATTTTTATATAACTTAATAAACGAAGTAAATTTTTATAATCTTAGTTAATTTATTATTATTATTATTTTATAAATTTAGTTATTTTTTTATAAAACTTAGTTAACTTGATTAATATGTTATAATGTAATGTTGTTGTTGTTATTATAAACTTAGTTAATTTTTATGAAATTATAGTTAATTTATTATTAATTTCATTTATGATTGTTGCTGTTGTTATTAGTAATATTATTATAAAATTAGTTAATTTTCATAATCATTAGTTGTTATTATATAAATTTAGTTAATTTTTGTTGAACTTAGTTAACCTGGTTAATATTTCATAATTATTCTAAGTACTAGCATTAGTATTATTATTATAAACTTAGTTAATTTTCATAAACTTAACTAATTTATGTTGGTTATTATTATTATTATTCAAAATTAGTTAGTTTTTATAAAATTTAGTTAACTTGGTTAATATTTTATAATTTATTATTATTGTTGTTTGTATTTTTAATGAATATACTCAAGAGAACCCGACGGGTCGGTAAACTCCTGAGGGGAATTATTGTTATTCTTACTATTATTAGTGGTATTATTGTTATAAACTCAGTTAATTGTAATGGAAATTAGTTAATTTTTATAAACTTAGTTTATTTATTAATATTGTTGCTATTGCGATTGTTGTTGTTGTTGTTATTACTAGTATTATTATTATTATAAACATAGTTAATTTTCAAAAACATTAGTTAAATTATTATTATTTTTACTATTATTATAAACTTGGTTACTTTCTGTAAACTTGTTTAATTTTTATAAAATTTAATTAACAAAGTTAAATTTTATCATATTAGTTAATTATTGCTATTATTATTATCTTAAACTAAATTAATTTTGATATAGTGTAGTAATTGATTATGCTAGGCACCTCGTAATGGAAGAAAGTAAAAAGATAACAATATAAAAAAGTTATTAGTAATAATAGTGTTGAATATGCGCTTATATGATTTTTGTTTGATGATAATAAACATATATACATTCGTTTAAATGTATTTGATAATGTACTATTTATTTTCACAGATTAAATAAATATTTGCTGAATAAAATAAATAACACGGAATTTGAATGCAAACGAATATTTTATTCAAACAAATATTTATTACAATTTTGATAGTACAATTTCAAGCTCTCACTATATATATACAAATTCAATCACAATACAATTTCTGATTACATCACAATTCAATTTACATAAATTCCTCACTACATATCACTCACGCTCGTAGTTTATCTTCAACTTCATTCCCGTTAGAATCTAGCATCCGAGCAATCTGCAAAAATATACACTAACGCAGTAAAATTGAAAAAGAAATATTTTTGCAATACAAAATAAAATATGTTTTTGAAAATATTATTTGCCTCGGTTATTTGGGTTGTTCGTCATCATTTATATTTGAATTCATCACACACGAACAATGTGACATGCACAGTGTATCACTGTACATGCCACAAGGCCGTGCACACCGATATACACTTGATAATGCTACAGGGACAGGTAAGCACAAGGTCAAACCCAAATAAAAAAACGGGTTCAACTCAGGTGCAATATAAATAGAATCTCGACTTTAGCACAAGGTCAAACCCGAGTTGTGAAACTGGATTCAACACAGGGCAGTTGTACAGGATACGACTTCAAGCGTGCAAACAGGAAAACCAAAACAGTGCACCAAAGCAAACTCAGGTGGACAGCACGACCAAGTATGGAAGTGACTCAAAACAGAGAATACAATATGAAGACAGCAAGTACAACTGCAATGCAACACAACTATGTATACATGAATCAAGCTACAACAAGAAAAAGAAATGCACAGATCACACTCGAGTACACATACACGAAGCACAGTAGCTCAACAACATCAAAATACACCACCAATGCTACACATTGAGCTACATACAGTAATGTAACAGTGACATGCACAACTAACAAACTCAACAAGCATATGTACAACATAAACAATGACACAAAAGTCAAGGCCGCAAATGAAATGCAACTCACATGTACACCATGATATCCAGACCAGAATGCATATGAAACCAACATGGCCAAGATGAAAAACCAGAATTCAATGCATATGAGATCAGCAATGCTCAAGACCACACAGTAGCAAAGCAATCCAGATCAAACAACACAATGCAAATGAATTCGACAAAGTATGTACACAAGTAACCAAACTGCAACAAGCAGCAGTGTGCAAGTGCAAAGACAAATGCACATGTCAACAGAACATGAAGCCAACATGAAGTAGTTCAAATCCAAGTACAACCAATGTATGAACATACGTAAATCGAACAAAGCTGCAGATCAAAAATGCTCGGGGACGAATACAAAAAATAGACCAGAGGTCAGTGGCCAACAGCAGAGGAGAGCTGAGTTCAACAACATCGACCAAGTCAAATGTCACAAATCAAAGCCGTGATCAAAATTTCAATGTTGAACAAGTCAAAGTCGAAACCGTGGTAGCAAAGAAAATTAACCAAGTTAAACAATCAAAGCCGTGACCATCAAGCAGCAAAAATATATTCGTATTGAACAAGTCAAATAAATCTCAAACATTCAATCAAAATCATATGGCCGAGCAATATCAGTTGACAAATTCAAGTAAAAAATATATGACGAAAATTTAGGTATTCGACTCCTATAAAAACCCACAAATCATCATCGGCAATGGCAAGATTCGAGTTCAAGTAACAACAGAGCAATATCAATAACTCGAATCAAAGGTCGAGCAAAAATCAACATCGAAAAAAAGGGAAAAATCGCATACCGTTTTTGACAATTAACTCGACCAAATTGAAGTAGCCGAAGACAATTCAAAGAGCCAAGCAATCGACGAAAGCAACAACTGAAAATCATCTTTTTCGATTGAGCAACCAAAGATCGGCGCTTCAGAAAACCCTAATTACAGATCGAAGAAGAACGGAAAAGAAACGAAGCCGCCATTGTCTCAAAAGAATTGGGCCGAAGAAATAAAAGGAGACGGTCGAGACAAATTAAAAAGGGGCCGGCCTTATTCTTCTTTTTATAAAAGGGATCTTTAATTTTAATTTAGGGTTATTTTATTTTTAAATTGTTTTTAATTTGTATTTTCTTTTTTAAATCGTTTAATTTTCTAGTCGTGTGACTAGGGGACAAGCTACGTGGCGTAGCTTGAGAATTCGCAACTCGGTGGCTGAGATGTGGTAGGGTTTTGAGCGTAGAGTTAGGTTTAGTCGATAGCGGGTGTCGCGAGTTTACGTGTTTAAGCGTCTGACTATCTAATTTCTAGTAGAAACCTTGGGGGCAGCACGTAGGCAGGGTTTTGCCGAAGCTGGGTAAATTCTATGTCGTTTCTATTTCTGCATTTATTATTCTGCTATTATCTGTGCTGCTATTATTCTGTGATCTGTGTTGAATGTATTTTATAAGCTTCCGCGATAAATTTTTATAATTAATACTATCACCCTATTCACCCCCCTCTAGGGTGAAATCGATCCTACAAGTGGTATCAGAGCTAGGAACAAAAGCCGTTTTTGTTTTAAAATTTTGATTTTACAAAAACCAATTTTGTTTTTAAAAAAAAAATTGAATTTTTAAAAATGGCTTCTTTTAATACTGCTTTTGCTGAGGGTCAATCCATAGTTAGACCACCAATGTTCAATGGTGAATATGCTTATTGGAAAATAATGATGGAAATCTTTCTGAAAACCATTGACGCTTGGAATATTGTTGAGACAGGTTATAAAACACCAACTATAACTGTAGATAATCAGGAAGTAGATAAACCAAAGGAACAATGGACAGAACTAGAAAATAAATTACAAAATACTAATGCTAAAGCTATGAATTCTATTATCTGTTCATTGGATCAATTTGAATTTAATCGTGTCTCACATTGTCTAACTGCGCAGGAAATATGGCACACACTAGAAGTGGCTCACGAAGGAACATCTCAAGTCAAAGAATCTCGCCTTGCCATGCTAAGCAGCGAATACGAGAACTTCACATTGGCGAAGGAAGAAAATGTTAAAGAGATGCATGGACGACTTTCCAATATCGTATATAAATCAAAAGCTCTTGGAAAATCATAAACAGAGTTGGAGATAGTCCGAAAAATCCTCAGAGTCCTTCCACGAAAATTTGAAGACAAAGTGACTGCCATTCAAGAATCAAAAGACTTAAAACAAATGAAAGTTGAAGAACTCATCGGAAATCTCACCACTTATGAGCTAGAAATGAAATTCAAGGAAGAGTGTGAAGGAGGAGATACTCGAAAGAAATCAATAGCACTCAATGGAACAACCGAAAGTGATGATGATAACGATGATGATGATGGAGCAGCAGAGCGGCACTACTAATAAAGAAATTCAATAGGTGGAATCGCAAATACGGAAATCCAGCTCAAAATCAGGAATTGAAAAGCAGAATAGGCAAAGCACTTGACTACTCAGAAGAACAGGAGACCATCTGTCATAAGTGCAACTAACCCGGACACATCAAGCCCAATTGTCCTCGAAATCGACGCGACTTTAGAAAGAAACAGAAAAAGAAAAGTTTTGCAGCCACGTGGAATACAAGTAATGAAGATAATCAAAGTTCTAGCAGTGAGAGTGAGAAAGCAGATATGTGCCTTCAAGGAAATATAACTGATAGCGACGATGACGAGCCAAGCGAGGTATCAAAACTTACTCACTCTGAATTACTTATTTATTTCCACGAAGTAAATGGCTGTTTTGAACGACTTAGGGAGAAGTATGCCAAACTTGAATCACAAAAAGATACTTTGATAGAATTAAATGAACAACTTGACCAATTAGTTAAAACCTATCAAAGTAGGATCCCTAAGTGTGATAAGTGTCCAACATTCGAAAATGAAATTAAAAAATCAGAAATCAATATAAAATCACTTGAAAATGAAATTCTGATTTTAAAAGAAAGTGAAAATACTAGGAGAGAGAATTCTATCAAAAAGTGCACTCAATTGTTGAACGAAAATAAATCTCTCAAAACACAAGTCCAACATTTGTCAACGACTTTAGATAAATTTTCCAAAAGTAAAAAATCGTTGAACATGCTATTAGGAAAGCAAACAGTTAATACGGTTAGACAAGGACATGGATATAGTAGTTCGAAAATTGTTGAAAGCAATATTAATCAAGTTAATTCTATGTGCACAATTTGTAGAAAATATGGACACAATCACAATAATTGCAGGTATAGACCCAAACATGTGAAAACTATATCGATTTGGGTTCCAAAAGGCACAAATTTAAAAATTCTCAAAGTTAAACAAATTTGGGTGCCAAAGGGAACAATTATAAATAGTTTTGGGTCTTCACAAAATTGTTTTTCAGAATTTTCTGCCACTAACAATCATGGACCTATAAAAACAAATAGGTCACAAAAATCTTTCATCGTGTAGGTATGGTGGCAGGCTAAGGAACAACAACAGTGTTCTCTGGATTTTGGCTGTTCCAGAAACACAACGGGCGACAAAGCAAAGTTCCTTAGCCTAGTATAAAGGCGACAGAATCACAATGGACAACGACGAAAAATATCGTAAAGGTAAAAATAGGTAAAGGTATATTTATTTGAACGATATATTAAATGTGATAATCGGCACCATATTCTGAATTAAAATCAACCAATATTGAGATGATGAAAAGATGATGATTTTGACTCTGACTTATTCAACATAGTTGGCCAAATTATATTCTTATGTCAAAAACACTATAAAATTCTCTGGATTTTTTGAATTACTTCATATATATCGGTTTGGATTAAAAATAGTGTTTTTGTTGGATGATAATACATTTGGTTATAATACGGCTTACTATATATTCACAATTTCTTTTGACATGACTTCAATTAAAATCCTAAAGAATTTCATCTAAAAATTGTAAAAAGGATTTTAAGAAATTTTTGAAACTTCAAGAAACTGTTTGGAATAATAATGATGTTTTAATGATTGATGAATACTCATGAATATAGTTGTTTATCCTATGGATTCTAAGATTAACACTACGATATTTGTTTGATTGTTAACCTGGCTTCAGTTCAATTTCAAAAGAATGTCATTTGAAATGCTGTTAAAAATTGAGTTTGAAATTTTTTTTGGGTGCACACTTCATGGTTTGGTCAATCAAATTCAATTAATGATGATTTTGAGTGAAAAAGAAATTCAGATGCAGATTACACTAGTAATCTAGTTGATAGAAAAATTACTAGTTGAACATGATTTTTGAGACATTCAGTAATTGCATCGTTTTTCAAAGAAAATATCTGCATAATTTTCATTTCAAATAGCAGAAAATTTTCTTATAAAATCCCCTCGAGAAAATCATTTTTGACCATATTTTCAGATTAGTCATTTTGAAAAATTAATTTGATAATTATTTTTGAATTTGATTTTAAATGACTATTTTGACTAATCTGACTCCCTAATAATTTTCTGAAAAGATAAATAGTGATTGAAAAAGTGATGAGTGTTGATATTGATCATATATTATAACTCGAGAAAGTATAATTAGAAAATTTCTTTAGAAATTTAAACAAGAGTTATAAAACTTTTTGTTGGTAAAAATTCCATGACCATCTCTATATCTATCATATTTCTAACGACCATCACTCACCAAAATTCTACATAGTTTGTCGATATGTGGTACTTTAAACAGGAATCGTTCGTTTTTCATTTTTTCATTTTTTTAAATAACAAAAAAAATTATATAGTAAAATAATAATAATAATAATAATAATAATAATAATAATAAATAAATAAATACCAAAGTATTCACTCTCATTTAAAAGTCCTCACGGTTATGCATGGATGAATTACTTGGAATTTGTTGTGTGCTTCCATGCTCATTTAAAAGTCCTCACGGTTATGCATGTATGGAACGCATATCAAAAGTTGACTTTTAAATAAACAAGTTGATTTTAATCCCATTTAAAAGTCCTCACGGTTATGCGTGGTTAGAAGATACTTGAATTCATTTTTTTTAAAAATAAAATTGGAATACTACTAATCTCATTTAAAAGTCCTAATGTTTATGCATGGTTAGTAGATATTCAAATTCCGGATATAAATACACCACAAATAGACACAATTGTATGGTTTTATATGATGACATCATTTCCATCATTCTAAAAGTGGAATATGCGTCTAGCAAAATATTTATGATTTTTGTTTGATTTTTTATTGAAATTTAATATTTATATTCAATTGAGTTTTAATGTTGAATTAGTATCGATCACGTTATCTCTATTTCTCTAACGCTATTATTCTTTTGCTGATAACAAAATGGGGAGAGAAAAGTTAAGATTTTGTCAAGTAAAATCAAGCAAAGGTCAAATATTTTCCATTTGCATCTAGTCTCATTTGCATATTATTTAATTGTATGCATATTTGTAGGGGGAGCTTTGTGTAGAGAGGAAGCATTTAAATAGGGGGAGCAATTAGAGCATATGAATGATCAAATACATTTAATATATTCAAAATCTTAAATATATGTTTGTTATCATCAAAAGGGGGAGATTGTTGAATATGCGCTTATATGATTTTTGTTTGATGATAATAAACATATATACATTCGTTTAAATGTATTTGATAATGTACTATTTATTTTCACAGATTAAATAAATATTTGCTGAATAAAATAAATAACACGGAATTTGAATTCAAACGAATATTTTATTCAAACAAATATTTATTACAATTTTGATAGTACAATTTCAAGCTCTCACTATATATATACAAATTCAATCACAATACAATTTTTGATTACATCACAATTCAATTTACATAAATTCCTCACTACATATCACTCACACTCGTAGTTTATCTTCAACTTCATTCCCGTTAGAATGCAGCATCCGAGCAATTTGCAAAAATATACACTAACGCAGTAAAATTGAGAAAGAAATATTTTTGCAATACAAAATAAAATATGTTTTTGAAAATATTATTTGCCTCAGTTATTTGGGTTGTTCGTCATCATTTATATTTGAATTCATCACACACGAACAATGTGACATGCACAGCGTATCATTGTACATGCCACAAGGCCGTGCACACCGATATACACTTGATAATGCTACAGGGACAGGTGAGCACAAGGTCAAACCCAAATAAAAAGACGGGTTCAACTCAGGTGCAATATAAATAGAATCTCGACTTCAGCACAAGGTCAAACCCGAGTTGTGAAACTGGATTCAGCACAGGGCAGTTGTACAGGATATGACTTCAAGCGTGCAAACAGGAAAACCAAAACAGTGCACCAAAGCAAACTCAGGTGGATAGCACGACCAAGTATGGAAGTGACTCAAAACAGAGAATACAATATGAAGACAGCGAGTACAACTGCAATGCAACACAACTGTGTATACATGAATCAAGCTACAACATGAAAAAGAAATTCATAGATCACACTCAAGTACACATACTCGAAGCACAGTAGCTCAACAACATCAAAATACACAACCAAGGCTACACATTGAGCTACATACAGTAATGTAACAGTGACATGCACAACTAAAAAACTCAACAAGCATATGTACAGCATAAACAATGACACAAAAGTCAAGGCCGCAAATGAAATGCAACTCACATGTACACCATGATATCCAGACCAGAATGCATATGAAACCAACATGGCCAAGATGAAAAACCAGAGTTCAATGCATATGAGACCAGCAATGCTCAAGACCACACAGTAGCAAAGCAATCCAGATCAAACAACACAATGCAAATGAATTCGACAAAGTATGCACACAAGTAACCAAACTGCAACAAGCAGCAGTGTGCAAGTGCAAAGACAAATGCACATGTCAACAGTACATGAAGCCAACATGAAGTAGTTCAAATCCAAGTACAACCAATGTATGAACATACGTAAATCGAACAAAGCTGCAGATCAAAAATGCTTGGGGACGAATACAAAAACAGACCATAGGTCAGTGGCCAACAGCAGAGGAGAGCTGAGTTCAATAATATCGACCAAGTCAAATGTCATAAATCAAAGCCGTGATCAAAATTTCAATGTTGAACAAGTCAAAGTCGAAACCGTGGTAGCAAAGAACATTGACCAAGTTAAACAATCAAAGTCGTGACCATCAAGCAGCAAAATTATATTCGTATTGAACAAGTCAAATAAATCTCAAACATTCAATCAAAATCATATGGCCGAGCAATATCAGTTGACAAATTCAAGTAAAAAATATATGACGAAAATTTAGGTATTCGACTCCTATAAAAACCCACAAATCATCATCGGCAATGGCAAGATTCGAGTTCAAGTGACAGCAGGGCAATATCAATAACTCGAATCAATGGTCGAGCAAAAATCAACATCTAAAAAAAGGAAAAAATCGCATACCGTTTTTGACAATTAACTCGACCAAATTGAAGTAGTCGAAGACAATTCAAAGAGCCAAGCAATCGACGAAAGCAACAACTGAAAATCATCTTTTTCGATTGAGCAACCAAAGGTCGGCGCTTCAGAAAACCCTAATTACAGATCGAAGAAGAACGGAGAAGAAACGAACCCGCCATTGTCTCAAAAGAATTGGGCCGAAGAAATAAAAGGAGACGGTCGAGACAAATTAAAAAGGGACCGGCCTTATTCTGCTTTTTATAAAAGGGATCTTTAATTTTAAATTAGGGTTATTTTATTTTTAAATTGTTTTTAATTTGTATTTTCTTTTTTAAACCGTTTAATTTTCTAGTCGTGTGACTAGGGGACAAGCTACGTGGCGTAGCTTGAGAATTCGCAACTCGGTGGCTGAGTTGTGGTAGAGTTTTGAGCGTAGAGTTAGGTTTAGTCGATAGCGGGTGTCGCAAGTTTACGTGTTTAAGCGTCTGCTATCTAATTTCTAGTAGAACCTTAGGGGCAGCACGTAGGCAGGGTTTTGCCGAAGCTGGGTAAATTCTGTGTCGTTTCTATTTCTGCATTTATTATTCTGCAATTATCTATGCTGCATTATTCTATGATCTGTGTTGAAAGTATTTTATAAGCTTCCGCGATAAATTTTTATAATTAATACTATCACCGTATTCACCCCCCCTCTAGGGTGAAATCGATCCTACAAATAGTAAAATTTGAAAATCATAGGTATGCTTCATTCTTTAACGTGGTATGTTCTTAAATCATTGACAAATGAGTCAATGAATGCAACGAACCGAATCATGTGAGCATAATAGGAACTTGTCTAAACAGCGAGCGAACTCACTAAAATAGTACTTGTCAAAAGTCTAGGTTATTATACCTTAATCATTTGTGCATCCAACCCCTCATCCCTTAGCCACAACATCCGTCCAATATCAATAATTTCTTTGCAAATGAAACTAAAAGAAGACCTTTCACTTGGTTGCATGCTATTTATAACTTTCTTAACTTCTTCTTTAAATCCAAATGGGCCGTCTCACTGCATTATATAGGCCAATGAAAAAAATAAACTCTCGTAAATATTAAATATTCAATAAGTTGGCAGAGGTTCATCTTCCATTGCGTTAGTGAAGATGTACAGGTCATTCAATGTATTTTTAAACAGTTAGAAATTTCAATTTTTTCAATGACATGTTTAAAACTATAAATAAACTAAAATTTGCAAACGTGAAAATTAAAATTTTCCAAATATAAGTCTATAATAGCATGTACATTCATCCTAAAAATATATTTATATACATATTAAAACGTACATATATAAATATAAAATAAAAATGGGTAGATAGTAGTGAAATGCTATTATTTCATTATACCAAATAGCCATACGTTATATGTTTAAGAAATGGTTTCTTTTCTAATTTCCTTTTCTTTTGTGTGTATGAAGTGGACAGCCAGGATCGTTAAGACAAATTCCTGGAATGGAATTGTTATCCCACCTTTTAGCAAGACCAAGATATCAAGAAATAAATTGAAAATTAGTGATCGCTCACCCCAAATATCGATTATACATCACAGGTTCACCATGGATATCGATGAATTTTTTTCCGAGTCTGGATCGAGCTACAATAGACAAGGCAAGACAAGCAAAGCCATAAAAGCCAACGTTTCAAATGTCAAGTCAATCGGAGTTCGTATGCTCAAGATATGATCGATGCAAAATCGGGAATTTGTATCCATCGCTCCACCCTCTTCACATCGATACTGCTCGAATCCATCCGGAATCACACTCTTCGTATCGATCCAAAAGCGGTCGCCTCATATCGATCTTGTTCGTATCCATCAGAAAAATACGATTTCATAACGATCAATTCGTATCGGTCGCCCAAACGTCCAGTTCGTGTCCATCATAGAATCTTGGACCAGCTACAGTTGCTGCTAACATAGGACAAGGAGCTAGGGTTATAGAGAATGCTGAAGTTCAGATCCAAGACCAGAATGCAGAGAAAGAGGGAAATCGACAAGGATCTGGGGGCAGACCCTCAGGATCTGACACTGGAAGACCCATAGATGCAGCTCAGCAGGCTAGAGCCAACGCCAACGTGAATGAACCATATGAAGAATATTACACAGAATACCCTTCGAGACATGGAAGGCAGGATGGAAACATTCTAAGGAGACAATCTCTGAATGGAGATGAACGAATGACTGGATTAGTGCGACAGATTATGAGGGGAGGATTTCCAAGCGGAGGCATATAAGAAGTTAGTCGGAGTCCGTTCGCTCCGCATATCAGAAATGCGAGGAATCCTCCAAAGTTCAAGTTACCCACGCTGGAACCTTATGATGGAAAATCAGACCCGACCATGCATATTACCAGATACATCAGGCATATGGAAGTGCTAGGGGCATCCGAGGAAGTGATGGCACGCTGTTTCCCTCTATTTTGGCAGATTTGGCTACGTTTTGGTTCAGACAGCTAGAGAATGGATCAATTGGAACGTGGGGCGAGCTAGTGGAACGCTTCATGAGACCATTTAGGGTCCACGTGACGCGACCCAAGAGTGTGATGACCTTAGCTTCGATGAAGCAAAGGACCGGAGAGTCCATAAGAGATTTTCTACTATGATTCAATGCAACGGTGGCTTCAGTAGATCGTCCGGATCCATTAATGATTTTGATGGTCGCGGTAGCAGGACTTGCAGAAGGTATAGAATTTAAGGATTCTTTCGCAAGAGATCCACCATAAGATCTTGGAGAATTCTATTAGGAGGCTGAGAGATTCATTCGGCTGGAAGATTCACGCGCCGAGTGGTAGGAAATAAACGCCGTGCAAGGCGAAGGATCCTCCAAGGAGCAGTCTGAGATAGACAAAGGAAAGCGGAAGCAGGATTATACATACGATGGTCTTGACAAACGGAAGAAATTCCGAGAACCTAGATTCAAACAATACGCTGACTTGACGGCAAACTTGGAACGGATTTATATGGAGGCTTGAGGGAAGCTCCCCTATCAAAAACCACCCAGGAAAGATCCCACGAAACAGAAAGTAGAAATGGAAAGTATTGCCTATTCCATGAGCTGTAAGGCCATGCTACTGATGAATGCCGTCATTTGAAGGACGAGGTGGAAGAGCATGTTAGAAGTGGTAGATTTCCACAATACATGAGAAATCGGACAGCGGCCGTAGGACTTGAGCAACTGCCGCCTCCATCCAACAGTGGATCGGGATCACGACTCGTCATCAATTGATTATGATGGCAAGGGCCAAATTTAGGATTTGAACTTTAGTCGATTAAACTCCTTAGGTTTGATTTCGAAATAAAACGGTTATTCCACTTACATATATACGGGAATCGAAGAGATCCTCAAGCATGCTCTGAGATGGTAATAGACCGCTTTGCCTAGAGAGGAAGTATATAGATTTTTCCTTTGTTTGTGATTGGACATTTGGAATTTGAATTTAATAAATGAACTTGAATTTCATAAAATAAACCTTTGACCGAAGAGTTAATGGATGAATATTGAAAGTCAATTTGAAATTAATCGCTTTATGACCCTACTCAAAGAGACAGAGTCCGGAGTACAAGAAGTGAGTTGCTACGCCGGAGAGCGACATGATCAGCTCACTTAACGTCGTTCCACATTCATTGGAGGGTGATTGGATCGGGGTTCGATAAGAGCCCGGAGTGGCTATGATCGGCCTAGGATTTAGGCCATGACATCGCTTATTGTTCAAGGACACTGAACCGAAATGCAAGGGGTGTTGCTGCTTCGCCAGTGAGCGACAGGATCGGCTCACTCGATGCTGTTTTCCCTTTACCGGAGAGTGACAAGATGAGATCCAGCAAGAGCCAGGAGAGGCTATGATCGGTCTAGGATGAATGCCCTCAATGGGGCCAGAGTGCAAGGGATAGAAAGCAGCATCGGAGCGCGACAGGATCTTTTTATTCAATCGCTAAGTTTGAAATGGACTTAGCAAGGGTCCGAAGTGGCCGTCAATGCTCTAGGGAGGCCATAGGATTTGATTACTAATTTCCACAAGTTGAAATGGATACCGATTCAGCTTTGAACAGCCATGAACTTGATTGAGAATACTATAGCTGTGGATAAAACATGGACTCACGACATTTAATTTGAAGCTATTCAAACAGGTCTTTTACCAAAAGGCATGTTTTGAGGGGCAAAGTGTTATCCCACCTTTGAGCAAGATTGAGATATCAAGACATTAATTGAAAATTAGTGATCGCTCACCCCAAACATCGATTATACATCATAGGTTCACCATGGATATCGGTGAATTTTGTCTGAGTCCGGACCGAGCTACAATTGACAAGGCAAGACAAGCAAAGCCATAAAAGCCAACATTTTAAATTTTAAATCAATCAGAGTTAGTATGCTCAAGATATGATCAATGCAAACTCTGGAATTTGTATCCATCGCTCCACTCTTTGCATCGATATTGTTTGAATCCATCCGGAATCACACTCTTCGTATCGATTTAAAAGCTGCCGCATAGTATCGATCTTGTTCGTATCCATCCGAAAACACGATTTCGTAACGATCAATTCGTATCGGTCGCCCAAATGTCCAGTTCGTGTACATATTGTTTACTTCGTGACCATCGACTATGGCATGCATTTCGTATCGATCGGACTTCAAGCATTTCGTATCGATACAAAGCACACACAAACAACGTAGACGATCGACACGAAACACAGTTGATCGACACGAACGAGACAAAACACGATCGATACGAAGTGCCACTAACATCGATACAAAGTAGACGAAGTGATTGATACGAACAAGGCTCTAATACCGGGTACGAATGAGACTCGATAAACTCGGCGCAGAGTGGATCGATTCAAGAATCTTGCATCATGACATCTTACATGCACGTGCTCGAGATTAAGCCGAACAGATCGATACGAAATATATCGATACGAACACGACGGCCTGGAGAAAATGCTAACTTGCATTGATCATATCTCACAATCCATAATCCCAAATGCTATGAATTTTTCACGGAAGCTTATGTACAAGCTAAAGAAGGTTCATGTCAAATTTCGGCTCCATTGGACAAAATCTTAATCGATATAAATTACATTTGTATCGATCACGGATCGAGTCGAAATCACCTAGGATCGATCGTGTGGTCCCACCCACATGCCAAAAGAGATCTTCCGAGATCTGAGTGAGATATTTACATCCTACACCTATAACTAGCATCCCAAAGCCTACAGAAAATGGGCTTTTGATCCGGCGACGTCCAGATTCTGCCAAAATCAAGATTGCACTCAAACCCCACTGTTGTACTCGAAAATTACTGATGTAATTCACTGTAACCAGCAAGCACATTAATAAAAGATTATCCTTTGAAGTGGACGTAGGCCGAAGATAGCCGAACCATTATAAATCCAGTGTTTCTGTTTGTTATTTTTCAATTGTTGTGCTCTACTTTGTCTGGATTTGAGGTTTGTGTTAGAATATTGCTGATCTGTATTCGTACACTGGTACTTTTATGATATTTGGGGTTTGTGACCAATTTTGACGCAAACAGGAATCTAGAACGTATAATTATCCCTTTAAGGAATATTGTAAATTACTTTCTATTGATAATTTAAAAGTGGTGAGATAATATTATGTTTTAACTTGTATATTGTAGATTAAAATGCAAAAGTACATAACAAGAATAACATGCTGCTTTTGCACAACAAGAATAATGCGACTGATTAACGAGTCAAATATGAAGGAGCTAGTTACTTTTTACCTACCTGGCTAATTAGCATTTTACCCAACTACAGTGATGAAGATTTGATCACCACTTAGACTTCAGTGATGGACTGTTATTAGAGTCAATACTGTTATTGCCATCAACCGTCCGACCGTTGAACCATGTCATAGCATTAAAATCTTCTCTTGTGATTCCCGTTTCCTCCATGAATGATTTATCCAATAACAATACGGACGCATTACACACACGAGCATGATATATAAGCTACAAACCCAACCAATGGCAAAAGAAAAAGTTTTTTTTGAAATGGTACTTTATATACAACATGTCACTAGAACAACATATCACATGTCAATAGAAAAAGTTATAGCAGTGGTAAACAACAAAATTATAAATTATAATAAAATGGAGCTTAGATATGGCTAGACACTATAGGTGAAAATTGATACTTGAAAATTATTTGTAGTAAACCAGGTTTTAATTTGAAGCCCAAGAAACAACCCAGGAAGTGCACCAAAAGCCATATGTTTTCCCCCTTAATCCAAATAGCATGTATTTATATCGAAAATTTGTAATTTCTCTTCCGTTATTTTGCAATGTGGGACATTTACTCATTGCTAAACTTCTATTTTTTCCTTTCAAACTAATCATATTAGCAGCATATTTAGTGGTTGTATGCTATATTCTTGAATATCCATTAGTAATCCTTACCGGTGAAATACCCTATGTAGGACTGCCTTCAAAAATTACAGAGGTGGTCTGTCCATCAATGTTTAAACTGAATGAAATTCTATTTCATGCAACATGATAAAATCTCAATTCACACTATCATAATCTTCCCTTAAATCCATTTTAATACACATCTTGTTGCTTCCAATCTCGTTAAAGGTTCTAACACTTTCATGCACTTGCATGAAACCTTCAGTTATGCTCCAATATGGTATGGAAGTTGTTTTGTTTTCATACATAAGATTTTCTAAAACCAATAAGTGTATCAGCTATTTTTATTTCAAAACTATCGGATCTGCTTCTCAATATGTAACCATTTAATTTAAGCTACTATCGTTCATGTTAAAATTCGATTCTAAAATTGCTTCAATACGAAATATTTCACCATGAAGCTAGGATTTTTCATTGGCAACATATTTGATAATTAAAGGGTAACCTTGGAATAGACATTGATACAATGAAAATTCTATATTATAGTCAATGTAGTTCGTGGCATGCATTTCGGTAGACATGTTAACAAATACAAACAAATACACAAAATTATACATCGTCATGACGTTGTACGAACTTAAAATTGTATTAGACAGAAACGATGTCTTGACGTACGTCCAAACTAGGGATAACGATGCTGTGTTTTACCAAATCAGTCTCGATTGAAGGTTTATCAAACCAAAAAATAATAATTGGTCTTGTTAATAGACTTGTCCTTTTGAAGTATCAAGCCATCCAAATTTATATTGTTCAGTTGACTTATGACTTTTTACCTATACATGTAGCCAGTCAAGGAAATATGCTATGTCAGTGTATGTGTATGTACACGACTAAATGAACAATTTACGCCGCTGACCTATACATATGACTTTTTACCTACACATATGTCACAGCTTCATGTGTTATAAAATGAGCTGGCTAATGCATATTCTTGATCTTCTTCAATCCTACTCTAGATGAGCCTATTTTATCATACCAGATTCAAAGAAGCATTACATATATACTTCTTGTAACTTCTATTTATTAAGGAGCTGGCTACACTACAGTCATTGGTAGAGACAGGTAACCTACTGCATCTTATATGATGGCTTGGACATGTAAGTTGTATTTAAGCAATCTATATGAATTTCATATTTCTGCTTGGTCTTTGTTTATTTTGATTTTTACCAATACTACAATACCATAATTTTCTGAATAACTCACAAGCGTTAAAAGTAAAATATGTGATGGCTACCATCTTAATCATTTCAAACGCTTAGTAGCTTAAAAATATTATAGGCATACTGTTGATCTAGTATGGGTTATGCATGTTTAACGCGTATGCCAAGCTTTAGAGCGGTATAAATTTGTGCGTTGATTATGAAAGTTGAGATTCATGTCAGTATAATACTATATCTGTAACCTATAATTGATAACATGATGCTTTTGGCAATTATCAGTCTTTTTTGGACGTAGAAGACACCGTTTCGAGGATAAGTAACCATCTACAGGACTGATTGTTAGGAACACTATATAACCAATCCATGCGCTTAGATCAAAAGAGTGTGTACTAGAGATTGTGTAATGCACAAATAACAAATGCAGACTGAATTCAAATTAGCCATGTTTCGGATAAACTCCAATCTGCTTATCACTCTTGTCCAGTTAAGAACAAAAACCCCGAACCAGGCCCTTTGTCTTATGGCCCATACCCATAATGACGTCCCACGTTAGTCCGCTATTCGTAGGATCTGCTAGCTAGATTAGTTGGAAAGATTTCCCCTATGGAATTTGTAACTAACCTAGCATCATTACAAATATTTATCATAAGGATATTCATATCAACAAAAGTGTACGCAACTGCTGGTAGCCCCGGAGTGAAGGGTAGAATTGCATCATGTAACTCTATTAACCTGTATTCTTATGACTTAGCCAAAAATCAATTATTGTCCATACAAACACGCGCGCACACACACATTCTTTCTTACTTACTCTTATCTCATCGTTTTATAAATAAGGTCTTATAAGGAATCTTCCTTATTACGCCTTAAAATAATAATTAGACTATATAAAAGTTTCCCCTTATTTTCACCTAAAAATCAATTACCTTCCTAATAGGTGAAATGTACATGGATGCATAATTAACTATGCCATATATGCAATAATTATACGTTAATTACGCAAATAGAGATAAATAATATTCACGCCTAATAAGTTCTAAACGCATGGATTTTACGCTCTAAACTAGCGTAAAAGTTAATTCTCTAACCAATTATTATCACGAGTCCTTTTTCTTTAAATTCCAAAGATTTCACGAGATTTTAATGTACAAAACTAGGGATAAACATGCTAACCAAAACTGCAATAACAGACGTAACATGCCACTGAAAGACTCTACTGAGACAAAAAATGGGCTGTAAATAAAATCGAAACTTAATTTAGTACAGCAATTCAATGGAATACCTTAAACAATAAGAATTGAAATCTAAACCCCATATTCTGTTCAACTCCACTTTTTACAAAAAAATAGATAAGAATAAGTGGTGTAAACGACAAATAAAATTCGTAATCTAAAACCTTTATTTTACTGAAGGATCACAATTTAACCCATAGAAGAAGGAGAAGTAGAATAAACTATAAAATTATCAAAAATTGCATAAACGAACAAATTCCATCAAATTGATGTAAATAATCGAGAATCTTAGCATAGAATTGACGTATCGAAATAAAAAGGAATTATGAGGGATTTTATTCTTCATATTTTCGGAGTCCCAAAATCCCTAATGCATATTCCAATTCAAAACGAAATACACTGAACAATTGTTGAAAAGAAATAATAAAGTTTCTACTCACAGATTAGCCTTAGCTTTACTCAAATGGATTTGTAGCCTTTGGATCTCTTCTAGAATCCCTCTCTTTTGACACACAATAAGAAAGAGGTATATATATTCATTAGATTAAGAACAATTGGAGAAGAATAAGATAAGAATAGGTCGAAGGAAGAAGAAAAAAAGGAAATAAGTTGAATTCTTACCTGAATTCTCTACGGAGTTTCTGAATCTTATTAGAGAAAGATAGCAATAGCAGAGTTTCGTTGTATTACCTAAAAATAATATGAATAAAGTGGAAAGAAAAGGGTTCTATTTATAGGAATTGAAATGAACTAGAACCGTAGGATGGAAGTAGGTAGGAAATGGGTAAATCTGGAGCACAAAACCGAATAAAACATAACTTAGAACCCTAGCTGCCACTGGCAACTTCTGTTGCCAAGAAGTGGAATGCCCTTGGGCGACCAGTTGACCTATTCAGGTCGATCGCTCCTCTTATTCAGAGGATATTTATTTATTTCTGTTGCCATATTATTTTATTCTCTATTTAACTTTTTTAACGTTAATTAAATGTCTACTTAGCCCCCAAGCTAATTTTTAAAATTTAAATCCTAAATTTGATTTCTCATTTGAATTTGAATTCAGACTAAATTAATTTAAATATGAGAATTTCAAATGCTCATAACTTCTTTCCTCGAGCTCCATTTCAGCATATTATATATAGAAACAGATCAGAATTTTGCCACAAATGCGAGCCATGGTCAAATTCCAAATTTTATAAAATTTATATATCCAACTCTTATCATATTTAATTATTTATTTATGGTTCATTTTATGGGGTGTTACAATTTGCCTCAAAGACATAGAGTATTTCTTTTTTTTTCTAGAGAACTTGAAAAAAGAACATTGAATTATCGAAGTGGACTTAAAACCCTTAATGTTCTTGAAATGGAAAAAAATTAGCACGAACAACTTAATATGGAGGATTAGAATCAAGGAAGAAGCCCACTAAATACTCAAACCAAAACTTAGTCCCCTCCTCTAATACTTCCTTCGGTGGCACCATGGCACCATCGACCTTCACAATATCCAAAGAACGGGGTACACATTCACCCACATTTCTCGGCAAAGCGGTAAAAAGTGAAGACCATCTTTTTTCAACCTTAGAGGGAACGACAGAGATTTGGGACCAAAACATAAAACAACAACTTCAAGAATTGTTGACTGAGAATTTACACAAACATCTTATGTGCTATATTTGAGCACTTTGGACACAAGCTCCCCTTCATCGCAAACTCCACCCAATACATCGCGTTCTCTGTCCAATACAGCATGTTCACAATCAACATCCATAATGGTAATATTAATAGCACAGTCCAGACTGTCACTGACTAACCAAACAACTAGCCCACAAAGGGGTTGTGCAGTCAAACATACGCTGGAGCCAGATGCAAGCCCTCCTAATATCAGAGGGCATGAGGGATCTATTTTGACAATGACAGTTCTAGGGAATCGAAAAGATTTTCTATCATTAAAGGAGACAATAAAGCACCATGCGAGCTGAAGAGGGGATACAAGAAGCAAGATATCCAGGTCAGAAATAGCAAATGGTGTTAGAGGCATTAGGCAAAAGGTAGAAGAAGATACGATGTTGAAAATCCTACCATATCTACTTTATTTATATGTGTGTGTACATATATTTAAATGTAACCAATATATATGTGTGTGTATTGTTTTCGAACTTATAGTAAAAAGAATATTAAACTAAATTTATAAATAACTTAAAATATATTTATATATAATTATATATTTACAATGTTCAAATTCCATATATATGTTATATATAATTATTTTAAAAAATATAGTTTATATGTCCATATATGTGTGCGTGCTTGTGTGTGTATATATATATTTATAATTGTAATATTTTGTATATATATGAATTAAGTATATAAACATACATTTCGATAATATATTTCTATAATAGATGAGTTAACATGTCCAATGCTGTGTAGATCCCAACACTTATACATGGACATGTTATACCTTACACAAATAGCTATGTTACACATGCACACACATACATGTGTATACGATGCACGTATGTATATAATACAATATTAATTACATAAAATATAAATTAAATTATAAATTTGAATAAAATAATGATTTTATTTAAAAATAAATTTAAAAATGTTCTGATTAAACAAGACTTTATAGACCCAACAAAAACCCGAAATGGTAATTTTTTTGAAGTTCACCCATTACTTCCGCTATAGGCTAGCCTAATTCCAACAACAACAATAATTAAGAGCATATTATCCTGGAACAGAAAATATACAACTAAAAATATCACTTGGACTTAGAGGCATGGGTCTTCTTGGACTTATTGGATCTTGCAAGCTCTTCCTCCATTTTGTCTTCTTTTGGCGTGGACGCAACAGCCTCAACAAGCTTAGTATGTTTTTTCTTCATAAGCTTTAGCTATTCTATCACCTCCATCTTAACCCTACTTATCTCCCTTGGGAACTTAGCCATAACATTTGCTTTGAGAATTTTCTCTTATCAAAGTCCTCCGTTGAGTTAGTAAAGCCCAAAATCTTAATGTCAGCATCTTCCTTGAGGATGGAAATTATCTTTTTACGACTCTCCTCAACTATAAAGTCTAAAGGACCAGGGGCAGGTCCCTTTCGATGTGGCTTTAGAAGAAATCAAAGTTATAAAAGGATGCTTTATGGTCGTGTCACCTACATGGAAATGAGGGGGACTGTCAAATACAGCTTTGCCCAAGTGGGATCGAATGTACTAAGCAATGGCTCATGGGCTATATAGAAGAATCCTACCTCATTTAGAAGGAGCTACATCAGTATCCTAGCACTTAACCTCATCTTAAGGCTAGGGGATATCCTAAGGCGGCTTCGAACTGGCATGTTTGAAGAAACGTGGAAAACAATTAAAGGAACAACATGCATGGGAGCGTAATTAACCAGTTTCGAGGTCTGGCCTTGGATGGTAAACCCTGAAGTAGAACCGCCATTCTTCTTCACTTCCTCTTGCTCCTTCTAGGTTTTTCATCAGCTGTTTGCTTTATATAACCCAAGCAGATAGCTGCCTTCTCCTCCGTTGAGAAAGGAGCTTCAGCAACCTTAGGCAAAAAGTCGTCCCACCCTGCTCGCTAGCCATCTTAGCTTCTTTGATTAGCCACCTATCGATAAAGGCCATGAATTACTAATAACCATCCATCCATGCTAATCTCCCCTCGGTAACATTCGAAAGTAAATCCTATCTAGAAGCTCTTCAATTTGGTCTAATTGGCTATTCATCCCATTAGGTTTCACCCCCAGCTTGGTCTTAGTCTCCTTTCGGTAGTCACAGTCTCGAGTCTAGCCTTAAGTGAGGCCCTTTCAATCTTTAGTCCTCTACCATTTTCTTTAACTCTAAAAATTAGGCTCTACTCTGGTAATTACTGCTTAAAACTCATCCAATCTCTCGGAGTATTTGGCCTTAACATTCCAATAGCAGTCAAACAATCTCCTAGCCTTAGAATTAAAATCTTCTTTTGCGACCTTGAGGGAATGAATATGCACCATCTTCAGCTTCGATAATTCCTCAGAATGAGCAATCTTGAGCTTTTTGAGCTCCTTGGCCTGGGACCTCTCTAATGCATCCAATACCATTTTGTGCCCTCCGTCCTTCTAGTGCAGTTGCCTTCTAAGCTCGAAAATCTTCAGATTTTGATTAGCATTTTCTTACTGATATCCTCCTTGACCTTAATTTCTTTGGTGTGGATCTATGATAACACCTTCATGCCTCTCATCCCATCACTATGAAGATTGATTAAAGCAGGAAAAGAAAGAGTATGGGCATCAACCAATAAGTAGACGATGGGATCCCTTGTTGGTATAGTTGTTGGAGCTCATTGTAATTTAGGTCACTAGGATCAGTGTTGATGGTGTTCCCTTCCTTTTACTCCTCCTTCTCCTTACACTTTAGAGCAACTATAATCTCTCCCCACATGTCCGTCTTCTCCTGCTACTTGTAAGTATCTAAGTCCAAGAGGAGGAAAGGTGAAGTCCTGGAAGATCTAGAGCGATGGGTTGTGTCCTGGATCTCAACTTGCTATTACGAGAGTGAAACCTCTTTCGAGGGCCGTTATATGGGTCCTAGCTACCCTTGTATCCAACCGAGCAATAGAAAACCATCACCCGTATCTTAAACTTCATGGTTGGCTGCCTAAAATTCTTTCTCGGACCGAATGATAAGGCGGCGTTCTTAACATCTTTTAGAGGAACATCCGACTTTGGTTGCTTGAACTTGGATTGTAGTTTATCTCCTTTTGAGGTCATACTCCCTACTAAAATGTAAGAGATGATGGGTTAGAAACATGCTATAGAAAATAAGTCCATTAATGCAACATTTAAAGAGAGAAGTGTGTGTGTAAGTGTAAAAAGTGCATGGCATTTAAATGAATTCTTAGGGTCCTTATGCATCTCCAACAACTGCTGAATTTCAGCAATCGAGGTGGAATCTCCATAATTAATCCCTAACTCGGGATCTTAGAAGTAGTCGGAGACCGTGATGTCCCCTGGAATAAACTCATCTCAGTTCTCGGACCTGAGAGTTTTGTCTCAAGCCTCCTCAACATCAAGGTTGGATAGGGTATCAAGGCCAATATGCCTGAAAGAGTGAGCTACGCTTCGATCTGAGGTGGAGGCATCACTTTCATGGGAATGAGGGCTCACCTGATCAGTTTTCTTAGTACAAACACTATTATCATCCCATTCTCTAATGCACTTGAGCTGACAGCTCACACAAGGTTCGATCCAGAAGGAATCTAACTTTGAACTCGTGGCGTCTGTGTTCATTGCAAGATCGGCTCCGAATGGGACTGGTGTCAAATCAACATCGGAAGTGGAGGGCCAAGAAAATGGTTCTTGCCTAATTTAAAGGGTTTTTGTTTCCCTTTCTTTGTAGACTTGTGCATGGAGGGAGCTTTACCTTTCCTAATCGAGTGCCCATCACCTTGCAGCCCAATCTATCTCAACTTATCAGTCCTGACCAGATGGTGAACCTCCCTTATATTTATGGTAATTTTCTTCACGTCCCTCAACATGTCCTCCAAATTATCCCTTGATGTAGCTTTCACTAAACTTGAGGAAGAGACCAGAAGAGGAGGGTTACTGACCAACTCAAAGTTTATCCTGGGTAAGAATGAATAGGAGCAAACACTTAAAGTAACTTAGAGCCTAAGTGCAATTGATGAAAGCACGGAGAAGCCTCTCGAATAAAGAAGTACTATTTTTGAATATACTATACTTTGAGTATAAGTCCTCTATAAGTGTTAACAAGATTTCTTGTCAACATCCCCGATGCATTTCATAGGACTGTTTCATATGAATTTAACCTTTTGATTGAGTGGATTTTTCGTTATTTGAGTGAAATGACTAAGTCTGAAGGTTACATGATCACAATTCTAGTCCTAACAGGAAGGGATCAATACTGGAAGGTTTTAAGCAAGTATTTATCTCTTATGCAGAGTTAGGGAAAGAATCACCTTACTTTCAGCCTTACCGAAAGGTTTAAGTATGGTCTAAGCATTTCAACTGGACATGATCCATAGTATTGCAAAGCATTTTGGTAATTCGAAAGGTTTCTTAGAAGTTTAGGAAGTCACTTAGCCCCCATCGAAGGATTTCAGTGCACTCTGAACCTCACGATGTGAACAGATTGATAGTTTTATTAAACCTTTCGATGGATCAAAAGGTTTAGGAAGCCATTTAATCCCTTCGATTAGCTCGTTTAGATATAATGATCTTCATCCTTGTCATTTCATTATATTTCCCTAGGAAACCGAAAGTAATCCACATATCTTAATGGTTACATTAAACCTTCCAATGGATCAGGAGGTCTAATAAACCATTAAACCCTTCAAAAGGTTAAGAAACCATTCGAGGATATCAGATAATGAGACTCTTTATCTTCCCTTCTTTTCATACTTTCGGCCTCTTAGGTTGGCATTCCACTCATAAACCTTTCGAAAAGAATGCGTGATTCAAACATTTTAAGGCAATAACAAAAGCTGAGTCATTATGCCATGAAACTTGTATTTGGGACTATCCCACAAGTTTCATTCCACTTCTTTCGATTGGTATTTAAATTGAGGAGAAGGGAACTTATGAGGTTGTCTATTGATAATTTCTTGAAATAAACAAAGAATATAAGAAATAAATCATCTGATATCGGCTGTTAATATAAAATTAATGCCTAATCATGATTATCCTCAAATTCTAAGTTGATCTTAAGCCATAATTCTCTTTATTTCTCCACAATGGAATCTGATAAAAAATTTAAGAGGACAGACCTCAATTTGATTTCAAAATTTAGGTTACAATGTATTGAGCGGAAGCAATAGAGATTGTTAAGTAGATGAAATGAGAAGAAGATCGGATCCCGAGACTGGACCCTTAGGGTCTTATTTATAAATGTAGGCGGCACCCCTTTCGGCCCTATGCTTTCGTACGGATGGAAGGTTCCTTCTTCTATGCAGTTGCGAACCTTTCAGTTTTAACAGAAGGTTTAGTTTACACACACCATCATGGGCCGCTGAGCGTCATAGAAGGCCTCGTGTTTCTTAATGTATCTATACGCTCTTCATATTCCTGTAAGGTTGGTCTCTTATGAAACACTATGAACCTTATGATCTTGTTGAAAGGTTTCTTTCTTGTGTAACTTTTGCCGAGAGCCGCTCCTTTCCCGAATGCTGTCGATGGGTGGCCTTTTTGTTGAATTATGAATGCTAACTTTATGTAAACCTTACGATACTGTTGAGAGATGCTAGACACGTACTTCGACCGGTTAGGAAGGCTCGTTATGGTTCTGAAATGGTTATCAACCGTATTATCTATTCCGGTCCTATTCTTTCTACCTTGCTTGGAAGACATTTGCTTTAAATGACGAGTGATGAATCTCTTCGTCTGCCCCGAAGGGTTATGATTTGCAACAAACTTGCTTCTTGCATTCCTTCCTTTTATTTAAAAGGCATGAGGTGCTCTTCTTTCCTTTCATTTATTCATTATGTCAAGTAGCCTTATAACTTTTTCTTTTTTATACCTGCGAAAATCCCTCCTCTGAAGTTACCATGCGCTTCTTTTCCTCGGGTGTTATACAAACCTTTCGGTATCACCGAAAGGCAACTTCTTCTGTTACTCTTTACCTCTATGGAAGGTTTTTGACGTGCCTTCTTTATCTCCTTTTGCATTTTTTGGTTAACATTTAGCCCCACCTTTGTACCAAGAAGGCTATTGTTTGTTAGGATAAAGATTCTGGGGTCACAGAACTATCCCTACATTCTTCTGTTGATAATGAACAACTGAAGACCAGAAGACTCGATTTAACCTTGATAACAGGAGCCCTTGAAGTCCAGGATGCGACTTTTGGGACACCATTTTCTTACTACTTCTAATGGGAATTCCATAATGTCATTTCCGATAATTGATAAGGGAAGGACAAAAGATCTCTTCCAATAGAAGTCCAGAATATCAATTTCGGGATTTAATAATAGATGACCAAAATACCAATTTTGGTAATTAATAATAAAAGAACAGAATACCATCACCGGTAACTAATAATTAAAGACCAGAATGCTATTGTTGAAGATTGATAATTGAAGACCAGAATACCATTGCTGGTACTTAATAATTGAAGACCAGAATACCCTTTCCAATATCAAGTAATATAAGACTGGGATATTATCTCTTGCAATAGGAGCCTAGAACTCCCATTTGGCAAATGTTCACAAGAAGAAGTCAGTGACTTCCCTCTGATTTTCTAGTTGAATATGCCATCCTTTGTTGTGTTTGTGCTTTGCATGCTATTGCTTTCTTGGGACTGAGTTTTCTTTGTCTATTTATCACTTGTTCTGGCCTATTTTAAGAGGGACTCCTTTGTCCGATTTTCTGCTTATTTAAGCAGAGCCAATTTCTAGCTGTTTGTCATATCTGATAGTATCGACCTTTTTGGAGGTTGCTATTTCTAGCTATGTTAATTTTGGCAGTGCCTATTTCAAGCATGGATTTTTCTTAGTTCGCTGGAGATTTCATATGGGTTTCTGGTGCGCTAGGCTAGCTTTTTCCGAGCAGGACTCGAGGAGTTACCCGACCTCCCTCCAGTAGGCGCCTTAGCCTGGTTATAGCATGACGCGATTAAGGGCTTATTCGAAACCTTGGCCAGGCCATAGCGTGGCGGGACCAAGGGACTACCCGTCCTCCCTCCAGGATGTGCCTTATCCTAGCCATAGCGTGACGCGGATAAGGGCTTGTGCTGCTTTAACCTAGCCATTTATAGTTTTTCCACGGATAAAGGCTACGCCCTCCCTCCAGGAGGTGCGTTGACCTGGCCTTCTTGGCGTGACCAAGGGTTTTCTACCATTATTGGTAGCCTACCATCTTAGGTAGTCCAAGCTTTTAAAGAGAATTTCATTCCTGACCATATAGATTTTCTTTACTAGATCGTAGTAGAGGTGTTCTTGGAAACGCATTATTAGTTGGAAAATATAGTCTCAAATGTTCCGCATTCCAGGTTCTTGGCACCATATTCCCATTAGGGTAGCATAACTTGTAGGCTCCTGAAGGAATTTCTTTGAAGATTACCAGCGGACCTTCCCAATTAGGTCCCAGTGGTCCATCCGATGGGTTATTAGTATTGGCCATTACTCTTCGAAGTACTAAATACCCTTGTCTGAATGACATGGCTTTTACCTTTGAGTTATAATATCTTGATATCCTCCTTAATATTTAGCCATTCTTAAGGCTGCTTCATCTCCTAATCCATGAATTAGCTCGAGCGATTCCTTTCCCAATTCCTGATTTGGATTAAAGGTATAGGCAATTCTTCAATGAGAAGGTATCTCAATCTCTACAGGTAGCATTGCTTCACATCCATATGTTAGAGAGCATGGGGTATGACCCGTTACAGTTCTTGTTGAATATCCATAAGCCTACAGAACTAAGTGTAACTCTTCTACCCAATTTCCTTTTGCCTTGTTTAGCCTCTTTTTCAAGATGGTTTTGATTGTTTCGTTAGCTGCTTTGACGGCTCCATTGGCCTTTGGGATGAGAGACCGAGGGGAAGCTTTTTATTATTCCATTCTTGTGGTAAAACCGTGAAAAATGTTCACTTTCACATTGAGTCCCACTGTCGGATATTATCTTATAAGGTATCCCAAATCTTATGACAATGTTTTTGATGACAAATCTCAGCACTTTCCCTAAGGTAATCTTTGGGAGTGGTTCTACTTCAACCCATTTCATGAAATAGTCTATTGCTACCACAACGTATTTTGCTCCTCTTTGGAGATTGGAAGCGGTCCAATTATGTCGATTCCCTATACGTCAAATGGCCATGGGGTAGTAATAGGGGTTAGTTGCCTTGGCAGGAGACGTTGTATTTTGGAATAACGCTGACATTTCTCACACCTTTTAACATACACCACAGCTTGGTTAGTTAGATGTGGCCAATGAAACCCTTGCCTTATTATCTTCTTGGCTATTTTTATTCCATTAGAGTGATCCCCATAAAATCCTTCGTGTGCTTCCCTTATTATTTTCAATCCATTTTCAAGTTTAACACAACCCAAATAGGAAAGAGCATACCCTTTCTTGTAGAGAATTCCATCCATAATGGTAAAGCTCTGAGCTTGCCGTTTTAGCCTCTACGCTTCTACTTTATCTACGGGCTATTTTCCATTGACTATATAATCTACAATTGGTGTCATCCAAGTGTTTTCATAACTTTGTTTTGCTATTGGAGCTACAGATTCTTGATTCGGCATTTCTTGATCCATCTCTTCTGATTCTGATGCCAAGGCCCGTGATCGGGTTAATACTAGTATTTCTGAAGCTTTCTCTTGTCTGTTTTCCTCAATGCTGGGATTAGCCTGAAATCCTACCAGTACAATTCGAGTTTCAGGAGCTCCTCTTGAGCTTGCCAACTTAGCCGGTGAATCTTCCTGAGAGTTTTCTCCTCTTTGTATTTGATGTACGGAGAAATCTTCAAAAAGTGTGAGCATCTTCAAAACTTTCTTCACATGCTGGCTATGTTTAGGATCCTTGATTTGATAAACCTGCTTGATCTTGTTAACCATTAATTGACAATCGCTGAATACCTAAATTCTTAGGATTTTAAGTTGCAAAGCAAGGGTTAATGCAGCTACCATAGATTCATACTCTACTACATTGTTAGTTGCTAAAAATCGCAACTTCATAGCATAGTGTAACTTGTGCCCGTCTGGGGTAATTATCATATTTCCCACCCCCGCTCCTTGGTCATTTGATGCACTGTCCACAAATAGTAGCTACTTGGGTTTTGTATCTTTTTCCTTTTCGGATTGCTCTGAAATGAACAATGTATATTCATTGATGAAATCGGCTAATGCTTGACCTTTTATAGCCCTTCTAGGTTGATATGCTATATCATACCGAGTTAGTTCAATTCCCCACTTAATTAACCTTCCAGAAATTTCGAGCTTGCTAAAGACTTGCTTCAATGGGAAGTTGGTCAACACTATACTGGATGTGCTTGAAAATAGGGCCTTTGTTTTATAGCTATCAAATTTAAACAGTACGCTAGCTTTTCAGTAACTGGGTATCGGATCTCAGCATCCTTTTACCTTCTGCTTATGTACTAAACTGGCAGTTGCAATCTCTTGTTATTTTTAATCAATACTGAGCTCGCTGCATGTTCAAAAATTACCATATATAAGAATAGATCTTCCGCCTCTTTGGGGCTAGATAAGATGGTGGCTTTTCCAAGTGAAGCTTCAGTTCTTGAAATGCCTTCTTACAATCTTCGTTCCATTCGAAATTCTTCTTCTTGATCACCTTAAAGAACGGTATGCACTCATCAGTGGCTTTAGGTATGAACCTGCTTAGTGCCACCACTTTGCCATTCAAACTCATAACATCATTATTTGTCCTCGGTTCTGCCATATTTTTAATGGTCACAATCTGTTCTAGGCTAGCCCCTATCCTTTGTGCACTCACGATATATCCAAGAAAATTTAAAAAATGGACTCCAAAGTTGCATTTTTGGAGGTTGAGCTACATTTGGTACTTGCGGAGCATTTTAAACATTTCATTCAAATCTTCAAGGTGATCTTCTACCTCTTGAGATTTCACCAACATGTCGTCAACACAAACTTCCATATTCCTCCTAATTTGTTCTTTGAACATTCGATTAA
Source organism: Allium cepa (assembly GCA_030765085.1). Lineage (NCBI taxonomy): Eukaryota > Viridiplantae > Streptophyta > Magnoliopsida > Asparagales > Amaryllidaceae > Allium > Allium cepa. The sequence continues at coordinate 419,662,976 of CM060945.1, forward strand.
CCAACTGTTGATAAGTTGCTCCTGCATTCTTCAATCCGAATGGCATTACCTTATAACAATAGGTTCCTTCGTCTATAATGAAGCTAGTATGTTCATCGTCATTTTTAAACATAGAAATCTTATTGTACCCAGAATATGCATCCATTAGGGAAAATAGCTTATGTCCACTAGTAGAGTCGACCATCTGATCTATCCATGGCAATAAGTAGCAATCTTTTGGAAAAGCTTTATTCAAATCTGTGTAATCTATACAGGTCCGCCATTCCATTGGATTTATTTATCAGAACAAGATTTTCCAACCATTTGGGGTATCGAGCTTCCCGAATTAATTCATTTTGTTGTAATTTGTTGGTTTCTTCCTTCAAGGCTTCGATCCTAACTTTATCAAACTGCTTTTTCTTTTTCTGAACCGGAGGAATGTCTGGATTGATGTTTAGGGCATGGCTCATGACCGTGGGGCTAATTCTGACCATGTCGGAGTGGGTCTAAGCAAAAACGTCCCTGTTGACTTTTATAAATTCTGTTAATCTTGAATTTAGGTGTTCCTCAAGACTCTTTCCCACTCTTATTATGAATGTTATCTTTATGCAAACCTTTCGATACTGTTGAGAGAGACTGGACACGTACTTCAACTGGTTAGGAAGGCTCATTATGCTTCCGAAATGGTTGTCAACTGTGTTATCTATTCTGGTCCTATTCTTTCTACCTTTCTTGGAAGACATTTTCTTTGAATGACGAGCGTTGAATCCCTTCACCTGCTTCGAAGGGTTTAGATTTTCGGCAAACTTGTTTCTTGCTTTCCTTCCTTTTTATTTAAAAGGCTTGGGGCGCTCTTCTTTCCTTTCATCTATTCATTACGTCAAGCGACCTTATAACTATTTTTCTTTTTATACCTACAAAAGCTCCTCCTCTGAAGTTACATGCGCTTCTTTTCCTTGGGTGTTATGCAAACCTTTTGGTGTAACCGAAAAGTAACTTCTTCTGTTATTCTTTGCCATGATGTGCCTTCTTCATCTCCATTTGCATTTTATGGTTAATAATAAGTTTAAACTTTCTCCCCACTTTGAAATTAATAAAAGGGAACCTTCCGCCTTACTTTTGATCACACATAGACATTTGATTTGTTGAAGAGTAGGAGGAACCTAAAACTTTCGCATGCGGATAAAGTAAAGATTAGTCAATATGGCATACCCATTAGGATTTAACTAAAAAGGAGCAACCTTTAATGTAACGACCGAAAATTTTCAACCATTCGCATCCATTATAAGTGTATAGGTAGACACTCATGCCGGAATTGGATTGCTCAAACTACCGCGTTGTAAATAAAAATTTGAAAAATCTCAGAATATGCAGTAAATAATAATCACAGATCACAGATACAGAGTATTTAATAATGCGGCGGAAGTAAAAGAAATAGTAGTTCATGAAGCTACTATATAAATATATCAGAGTTAATTATAATACAGCGGAAGAAAATAAAGTACAACAAAATTCTCAAGATGACAACCAAGTACAAGCTGAATAGAACAACAGAACTGGAATAGATATGACTATGTAAGCAGATAATCTCCAGCGATTCCAATCTCCAGAAAGTGGAATCCAAATCTGTGAATAACTCAGGCTGACCCGAGCATAAATAAAAATACAAACACTCGAGTCAGGACATACATACTTATACAATGTAAACCAACTCAAGTGAACTGTAGTAAAAGTACAAGTAACTTCGAAGATGCTTGGGACCGCCCATCCTCTAAGGATCCATTAAACTATTTACTATGTAGTAATATTGCGCTATTATAATAATGTCTAATAGTAAAATAAACATACTTTTAAATAGCATTAAGGCTTTACATTTTCCACCTTAACACGTAACAGTCCCAGTAGTCCATCCAGTATCAGCATATCTCCAGATCGGGAGACTACCCTAAATACTACACGGGCTACGGGAGAAATCCAAACTCGTAGTAAAGGCTCGGTATGGTAGGTGACACGGCACACAAGGCAATGCTAGGGTAGATATACCATTTACGACACTTGGATCGGTGGTAACGCAGCAGCCACATATGCCCACTGCGGAACACACTCCCAATCAAAATCGGAGGATGGCTATCTAATCAATCACAAGTATGAGTATAGTATCGAAGAAATGCGTCCGCTACGAGGTGCGGCCTCAACTGGCCCGAGATCACTCCTGTTTTAGCCACCTTATGCCAACTCATGGGAGTTGGGTCCACGTAACATACCATAAGAACTTGCCACCATCCTACTTCATTCTGGCATCTCCACCACGTACACGGTTGTCAAAGTGGTTTTCAATATCGAAAGAAAGTATGTCCATATCCGATCCCGGACTTTTTGCCAACCAATCGTTATTATAACCCTGGTTATAACTTTTAAAAATAATACTTTATACTTCAAAATAAATATGATTTCAAACCCAATTCTTTATCAAAATAAAGATTAAATCGTTTCCAAATCATTTCAATATTTCAAAATATCATATCCTTTCTAAATTTCCTTTTTAATGATTATTAAAACACAAATACAAATATCAAGTTTAATACCCTTTAAAGTTCAAAGATAACATTCATTTATTTCAATTCAAATCATCTTTTAAAATGATTCGTTTTCCAATTTATTTCGTTCATTTAAATCATTTAAAAGTGAAATTATTCTTCTTTCAAGTCATGTATTCAAATTTCAAAGTTTCAAGTCATTCTGAGCTCATTTACTAAGTCAAAAATCATATTTATTAAAATTTCAGCCTTTCGCAACATTTAGACAAAGCTGTTATAAGTTGTACTTGGAAACATTTTAATTCAGCAAAGACGACACTTAAAAACTGCTGTTAAAATTCAGTTTTAGTTAAATTTTAGTTTAAAACAGCAAAGACAGCATTTTCAGAAATGTTGCGGTAGCTCAGATTTCAAAACAAGGTTTTAAATTGATTTCAGCAAAAACTGCAGACCACTACAGCATTTTTACATAAATGCTACGGTAGATTTGAGTTCAAGTTTAGCCTATAAGTTCAACTACAGCAACTATAGTACTTCAGAAATGCTGCAATAGCTCTTTTTACACAGTTTTAGTTCAATTCAGAAACCATAGCATTTCTGAATGCTATTAAAAGTGATTTTCAGATTTTAGTGTATTTACAGCAAATAATAAACTTCATTTCAAACCTTTTAAATATTTTAAAAATCATAATTTAACATTAAAAATGTTCATTAAAAATACTCTTTTAATTTATGATTTTTATAACGTAACAATTATAGAAAAATCCAAATTTCCAACAAATTTCACTTAACAAATTCAAGGGTATCATTTTCTTTTCTTCACATTTTTAATAAATGAGTTTAACACTTATTCTTTATTTTTATTTCACAAATTAAACTAAATTTCCAATTTTATTTTATTAACTTAAACCTTTAATTAAAACCAAATTCTCCTTTCTTAGTCCGGTTATATTTTAAAGTTACAATTTAAGCATTCATTTATTTAACCACTTAAATTCATAGAAAAAATCAATAATACTTTAATAAATCACTTATATTCAAATTTAAATCAAATTATCATATTTACCATTTTCAAATATAATTAAATTTCCATTTTATATTCATATAACTTAAATATCATTTTTAACCAAATTTCCAAACTTATGTTATATTTCAATAATCCAATTTAACTATTCATTAATTACATTTTTAAATCATAGAAAAATCATGATTTCTTTATTTTAAAACATTAAAAATCTATTTAAATCAAATTTCATAAATATATATTTTTAAAATACTTAAAAATATCCAAAACACTTTATAAAATAACCACGGGCCTTTATATAGCTTTCTAACCTAGGTCAAGTGATAAGGATATGTATCATTTCAATCCGCAGTTTAAAAAGAAAAATCCGGTTTCTATCATTTCAAACCCACAATCCCAAGTTTAAATAAATTAAATAAAAACCGTTCAGGCCTATCATTTCATTCCATAGCGATTTTTCTCTATTCTAAAGTCCGTTCGGGTATGTATCATTTCAACCCATAGTGATTTCTAATCTACAGGGAACCTGCAGTGTGATAAACAGATATAAATGAATAATAACAACATATATATAATAACAGATGATATGACATGAAATTTAACAACTTTAATATCATATATAAATAATCACAGGCAGTTATACGTTATATGATTTTCTACACATTCAATTGTTGTTGTTTCACAACTGCATAAGTATAAACGTCGTGTGAGTTTTACTCACCTTTTTGGTGCTGGAGATTGCAATACAAATGACACAATGGATTCAAGAAGGCACGATGACACAACAATAGGCTCAAGTGGGAAGAGATCCAAGCTTAGGACTTGTGTTACAACCCAAAACGAAACAAAATAATATTACAACTCAATACAACATTGAATAGGAATAACTTTGAAATAAAAAGAGATATGAATTTCAAATATTTTTCCTTGTTTTCTACAATTCTTTACACAGCCTAGGGGTTTATTTATGTCAGGTTTGACATGGTTTTGGCTCGGGTTTTAACATAGGAATGCATGGCATAAAGGCTAGAACATGTGGAGGAAGTTATAAAGTAGGAATGTGAAGGGTTTTAGGCAATGTAATGAAGTTTTGGTTCAACAAAAGGGTTCGGCCATGGGTCCTTGGGCTCGGCCACTTGTGCTCAGGTCTAGACAATAGCTGGATGGGTGAGGGGAGGTCTGGACAGAGGTGGTGGCGGTGGCTATGGTGCTGGTTAGTGTGGTGGTTAAAGGAGATGAAGCAAAGGTGGTCAACTATCATTGTTTTTAGGTAATAGGTTGCATTCTAGAGGATTTTGATCACTATAGGAGCTCGGCCTTGGTCAAGATCAGAGGATTGGCTGGTGGTGATGTCGTGGAAGTGATGTAGGGTGGTGGTGGCCGTGGAACAAGGAGGAGCCGATCCAAACTAGCATGAGAAAACAAGGCAAAAGTGCATAAAATAGGAAGAAAAGTGGAAAAGGAGATGGAGGCCATTACCAATTTTTTCTCCTAGCCGTGAATGAATGGAGACGAGAACTTTATTCCACGTGAAAATAATGAAAATATATGGCTACTCAAAAGATTACATGGCCAAAAGCATAAAGGAGGGGTTATGGCAAGTGAAAAGACTTTGGGAGGTGAAAAGACTTAAGTTAAATAAGCTTTTTAACTCTTCATATTTCTTATTTCTTTTTAAAACAAATAAAACAAAATAATTTCAGAAAATACGTTTAAAAACTGAAAAAAAGTGAAATAATATTAAAATAATTAATTAAATTTAAAGAAAATAGAAAAAGATTTAAAGAAATTGCTTAAAAATCCAAAACAGTGTCCAGAAATTACAAATAAATCACCATTGACTTTGGAAAGTTGTTTACTTCATTTTAAAAATATTCTAAAACAAAATTTTGAAATAAAAGGATTTTTAAAACATTTTCAAAGTGAAATAAATAATTAAATTTAGAGAAAATAGAAAAAGAACTAAAGAAATTGTTTAAAAATTAGAAACAGGACATGAAAACTACAAATAAATATCACTAGCCTTATAAAATTCTATTTTACTTTAAACCAAATAAATGTTAAATAAATAAAATAAATAAGGAAAAAAATAAAGTAGGAACGAGAATAAATAAGTTCTTTAGAAAATATAAAGATAAATAAAGAATTACTTTAATTATTTGAAACTAGGAATTAAAATTTATAAACAGAATACAGCTGACATTTGAAAATGTCAGTAACACTTTTAAAAATGTTTAAAACCAAAATATATACATAGCATGTTATTTTACCCATATAAATATAATTATAACATTGCATGACCAAATAAAATATTATTTATATAATTTAAAATAAACCATTTTGTTGAATACAGCAAATTACACACAATAGTTAAAAAGGCATAACTTTCACATTATAAATCAGATTTCAACGAAACGAGAAGCAGTGTTCTTAAAAGTTTATTTACTTTCATAATAAAAAGAAAAAAAATTCAAATTTTCAAATATTTAAAATTTAAATTTAAAAGTCAAAGTTTGACTATTTTAATCAAAATTCACTTTTTGGAAAATTATTCTATTTAGTCATATTTGGAATTCTAATCCATATTAAAATCAAAGTTTATATTTAAAATAACAAAATTTATTCTTTTTCATAAATAAAGCTTTTAAGTTTGGAAATTCAATTTAAAAATAATTGTAAAATACAGGATTGTTACACTCTCCTCCACTCAAAACTTTTCGTCCCCGAAATGGAACGAGGTATGGGAAAGCACAGAAAAATAGAATGAAATAGGATTAAGATAAGATGACAAGAAAATTGAAATTATACCTGATAACTGTTGTTATAGGTAAGTTTGACAAGGTGGAGATGATCGAATCAAGAACACAAGCACGAAAATATCCTTTAGAATCTGATTCACCCTTTTTGTTTGACCGTCGGTCTGTGGATGGTAAGCAGTGCTCTGATTCAGATGAGTACCAAAGATTTTCAAAGATTATAGAAAGATTTCTAAACAGACTGGTATAAGCAATAACCTCCCCATTCTGTAGCAAGATAAGGAAAATAAGGACAACTAAAAGATAGTTTGAAAAACAAAATAAGATAATAAATTTGAAACCACGATGCTTTGAAATCATAATACTTTGAAATCATAACAATTTAGAGATGCTATCATTTGGAAATCATACTACTAAAAATCATAACACTTTTGAAATAATCTTCATTTAAACCATTTAAATTCAAGGTCAAATAATATTCATTTCAAAATTGTAACATTTCTAAGTTCATTCATTCAATTATAAAATTTCTGAAACATTGTATTTTCAAAAACAGCAGCACTTATAATATGCTACAGTAGATATATTAGAATTTCAAATCAGTTCAATTTTAGAAATATTCATTTGGATATCATTTAACTTATGATTTATTAAAAACAAACTTTTATAAATGGAATATCCAAATAAGCTATACTTCATTTATTAAGTCAAAAGTTCACTATTTTACTTAACTCTTAATTTAACAAATAACCTAACACTTTGTTTAAAATACTCATTTCATAAATAAGATATTACTTCAATAAGTTACACTTAAAATTCCATTTGAAAACCACATTCTCAATTGTCAAATTTTAGTGATATTAAAAATACATTTTTCTATTTAAGCCATAACTTGTTCGTTTTTCAAGACATATCTATTGCATAAATAAAATATTTATCATAGCAAATATAACAATAAAATTTCGTTACACATTTATTCATTTAGACATCAATTAAACTATGATTCCAAGTTAAATAAACTTTATTACAAAATATCCCATTCAAATATATTTTATTTTATCTATTCAAAGATGCATTATTTATTATACAAACATACTCATTTCAGGAAATAACTTTTATTAATATTCCTAGGTTAGACTTAAGGTTCCATATTAAATCAAATTTGATTATTAAGTTATTTAAATAAAACTCTTTAAATTCCTTTTTCTTTATTTACCTCTATTAATCTTTTGTAACTAAAATTTAAGCGTATAACATTTATTATAACCACTCAAAATTTATTTATAAAATCTTTTTATATCGTATATTATCCCATTACATATTCAACTTCTGAAAATATAGGTAAGTTATATTGGAATGAAATTGTGTGTTATACAAATAAAACTTTCAAATTCAATTATCTCAAGTTTGAATCATTTATCCAAATTTTTGATTTTCTTTTTATAATTGAAATTATTCTTCAAGCTAAAATTTAAGAACTAAATTTCCGATTACCTCCAAACCATTTGGAGATAAGTAATTATATATACATAATGTATCAAATCAGTTTTAAATCATATATCTATATATATATTATAAATCAAGTCATATTTTAGAAATTCAAATCAATTAAATTCCCAAAACAAAGCTGTAGCAAGACTACAGAACAGCCTCTTCACTTCGAAACTCGAAAATGAAAGTTGATGATGCTGCAGTCATCACCGAAGTTATTTTCCAGCGACAAAGAGAAGAGAACTAATTTTAAACTTTAAAATTCTTTGAAAACAAATTTCTATTTGAAAATACTTTAAATAATATATCCCTTTTTAAAACTTTAAACCAAAGTTCGAAACCATCGGAAATTAAATTCTCAAATTTCTCGTTTTAAACTCATTTCAATTCTCAAATAAATTTATAAACAGCTATTTATAAATTCATTTATAGAACGATTACTGATAAATAAAGTATTATAATTTCAAATGATTATCCCTAATTTACTTATATCAAAATTTTATTTCATTAACCAAAATTTTAAAATAATATTGTGTCAGTTTGTTCTGTCAAAGTGTTTTAGAAATCCTATTGATAGCGTTGAACAAACGAATCAATCAGAAACCCAATTCAACATCAACAACTCAAACAACACAATATATAAAACATTTTAATTTTAAATATTAGTTTACAAATACACTGTACATGAGTAGATTTTCAAAGAAGGATAGAGATTCAGATATGTTAACTCAAATCAAAGGAAATTCTGATTTGAAAATAAGTTGGAAACAAGGATGAGATGATTAAATAACAGAATAGGAAGATGGATAAGCTTATATAAATCGCGGGCAACCTTAACCGATCAACCGTGACTTAAAGAATAAGATCGATGTGGATTTTCTGGGGTAAATCTACATTCAACCTCAGGAGATAGAGTTTGGGATAATAAGAGATACTAGCATCTAAACCGAGGATATAAAATCTTTGGTGAATCGATGCTGTTGTGAAGGAGTTTCACCCCTTTACAAATCAATTTGAGATTGGCGAGACCACCGACTCATTATAAAGATCCTTGTGAAGTGGAGTTATGGGATACTTCAAAATCAAAAGAAGATGAATAGTGAAGGACATGAATGGATTTTGGAATCGCAGAGTACGTTCCAAAATTCAAAGGAAACCGTATTGAAGAAGAAGGAATTCAAGCTCGAACGAAAGTGATTCTAAAATTAAATCTACTCTATATACTGAGTTTTGCCTAAAACTAGAGCTCTGATACCAACTGTGACGACCGAAAATTTTCAACCATTTGCATCCATTATAAATGTATATGTAGACACTCATGCCGGAATTGAATTGCTCAAAATACCGCGTTGTAAATAAAAATTTGGCAAATCTCAAAATATGCAGTAAATAATAATCACAGATCACGGACACAGAGTATTTAATAATGCAGCGGGAGTAAAAGAAATAGTAGTTCATGAAGCTACTATATGATTATATCAGAGTTAACTAAAATACAACATAAGAAAATAAAGTACAACAGAATTCTCAAGATGACAACCAAGTACAAGCTGAATAGAACAACAGAACTGGAATAGATAAGACTACATAAGCAGATAATCTCCAGCGATTCCAATCTCCAGAAAGTGGAATCCAAATCTGTGAATAACTCAAGCTGACCCGAGCGTAAATAAAAATACAAACACTCGAGTCAGGACATACATACTTATACAATGTAAACCAACTCAAGTAAACGGTAGTAAAAGTACAAGTAACTTAAAAGATGCTTGGGACCGCCTATCCTCTAAGGATCCGTTAAACTATTTACTATGTAGTAATATTGCGCTATTATAATAATGTCTAATAGTAAAATAAACATACTTTTAAATAGCATTAAGGCTTTACATTTTCCACCTTAACACGTAATAGTCCCAGTAGTCCATCTAGTATCAGCATATCTCCAGATCGGGAGACTACCCTAAATACTCCATGGGCTACGGGAGAAATCTAAACTTGTAGTAAAGGCTCGGTATGGTAGGTGACACGACACACAAGGCAATGCCAGGGTAGATATACAATTTACGACACTCAGGCTGGTGGTAACGCAGCAGCCACAAACGCCCACCGCGGAACACACTCCCAATCAAAATCGGAGGATGGCCATTTAATCAATCACAAGTATGAGTATAGTATCGAAGAAATGCATCCGCTACGAGGTGCGACCTCAACTGGCCCGAGACCGCTCCTGTTTTAGCCACCTTATGCCAACTCAAGAGAGTTGGGTCCACGTAACATACCATAAGAATGTCACCACCATCCTATTTCATTCTGGCATCTCCACCGCGTACACGGTTGTCTAAGTGGTTTTCGGTATCGACAGAGAGTATGTCCATATCTGATCCCAGTCTCTTTGCCAACCAATCGTTATTATAACCCGTGATTATAACTTTTAAAAATAATACTTTATACTTCAAAATAAATATCATTTCGAACCCAATTCTTTATCAAAATAAAGAATAAATCATTTCCAAATCATTTCAATATTTCAAAATATCATATCCTTTCTAAATTTCCTTTTTAATGATTGTTAAAATTCAAATACAAATATCAAGTTTAATACCCTTTAAAGTTCAAAGATAACGTTCATTTATTTCGATTCAAATCATCTTTTAAAATGATTCGTTTTTCAATTTATTTCATTCATTTAAATCACTTAAAAGTGAAGTTATTCTTCTTTCAAGTCACGTATTTAAATTTCAAAGTTTCAAGTCATTCTGAGCTCATTTACTAAGTCAAAAATCATATTTATTAAAATTTCAGCCTTTCGCGGCATGTATACAAAGTTGTTATAAGTTATACTTGAAAATATTTTAATTCAGCAAAGACAGCATCTAAAAACTGCTTTTAAAACTCAGTTTTAGTTAAAATGTAGTTTAAAACAGTAAATACAGCATTTTCATAAATGCTGCGGTAGCTCAGATTTCAAAATAAGGTTTTAATTTGATTTCAGCAAAGATTGCAGACCACTACAGCATTTTTACAGAAATGCTACAGTAGACCTGAGTTCAAGTTTATCCTATAAGTTCAACTACAGCAACTACAACATTTCAGAAATGCTGTAATAGCTCTTTTTACATAGTTTTAGTTCTATTCAGAAACCATAGCATTTCTGAATGCTATTAAAAGTGATTTCTAGATTTTAATGCATTTCCAGCAAATAATAAACTTCATTTTGAACCTTTTAAACATTTTAAAAATCATAATTTAACATCAAAAATGTTCGTTAAAAATACTCTTTTAATTTATGATTTTTATAAAGTAACAATTACAGAAAAATCCAATTTTCCAACAAATTTCACTTAACAAATTCAAAGGTATCATTTTCTTTTCTTTACATTTTTAACAAATGAATTTAACACTTATGTTTTATTTCCATTTCACAAATTAAACTAAATTTCCAATTTTATTTTATTAACTTAAACCTTTAGTTAAAACCAAATTCTCCTTTCCTAGTCCAGTTATATTTTAAAGTTACAATTTAAGCATTCATTTATTTAACCACTTAAATTCATAGAAAAAATCAATAATACTTTAATAAATCACTAAATTCAAATTTAAATCAAATTATCATATTTACCATTTTCAAATATAATTAAATTTCCATTTTATTCATATAACTTAAATATCATTTTTAACCAAAATTCCAAATTTCCAAACTTAAGTTATATTTCAATAATCCAATTTACCCATTCATTAATTACATTTTTAACTCATAGAAAAATCATGATTTGTTTATTTTAAAACATTAAAAATTTATTAAATCAAATTTCATAAACTTATATTTTTAGAATACTTAAAAATATCCAAAACACTTTGTAAAATAACCACGGGTGTGTATATAGTTTTCTAACCTAGGTTAAGTGATACGGATATGTATCATTTCAATCCGCAGTTTAAAAAGAAAAATCCGGGTTCTATCATTTCAAATCCGCAATCCCAAGTTTAAATAAATTAAATAAAAACCGTTCAAGCCTATCATTTCATCCCATAACGATTTTTCCCTATTCTAAAGTCCTTTCGGGTATGTATCATTTCAACCCATAGTGATTTCTAATCTACAGGGAACGTGCAGCGTGATAAACAGATACAAATGAACAGTAACAACATATATATAATAACAGATGATATGACATGAAATTTAATAGGTTTAACATCATATATAAATAATCACAGGCAGTTATACATCATATGATTTTCTACACATTCAATTGTTGTTGTTTCACAACTGCATAAGTATAAACGCCGTTTGAGTTTTACTCAACTTTTTGGCATTGGAGATTGCAATATAAATGACACAACGGATTCAAGAAGGCACGATGACACAACAATAGGCTCAAGTGGGAAGAGATCCAAGCTTAGGACTTGTGTTACAATCCAATACAAAACAAAATAATATTACAACTCAATACAGGATTGAATAGGAATAACTTTGAAATAAAAGAGATATGAATGTCAAATCTTTTGCCTTGTTTTCTACAATGCTTTACACGGCCTAGGGGTTTATTTAGGTCAGGTTTGACATGGCTTTGGCTCAGGTATGAACATAGGAATGCATGACATAAAGGCTAGAACATGTGGAGGAAGTTACAAGGTAGGAATCTGAAGGGTTTTAGGCAATGTAGTGAAGTTTTGGTTCGACAAAAGGGTTCGGCCATGGGTCCTTGGGCTCGTCCACTTGTGCTCAGGTATGGACAGTAGCTGGAGTGGTGAGCGGAGGTCTGGACAAACGTGGCGGTGGCGGCTATGGTGGTGGTTAGTGTGGTGGTTAAAGGAGATGAAGCAAAGGTGGTCAACTATCATTGTTTTTAGGCAATAGGTTGCATTCTAGAGGGTTTTGATCACCGCAGGAGCTCGGCCTTGGTAAGATCAGAGGAGTGGCTGGTAGTGATGTCATGGAAGTGATGTAGGATGGTGGTGGCCGTGGAACAAGGAGGAGCTGATCTAAACTAGCATGAGAAAACAAGGCAAAAGTGCATAAAATAGGAAGAAAAGTGGAAAAGGAGATGGAGGCCATTACCAATTTTTTCTCCTAGCCGTGAATGAATGGAAATGAGAACTTTTTTCCACGTGAAAATAATGAAAATATACGACTACTCAAAAGATTACACGGCCAAAAGCATAAAGGAGGGATTATGGCAAGTGAAAAGACTTTAGGAGGTGAAAAGACTTAAGTTAAATAAGCTTTTTAACTCTTCATATTTATTATTTCTTTTTAAAACAAATAAAACAAAATAATTTCAGAAAATACTTTTAAAAATCGAAGCAAAGTGAAATAATATTAAAATAAATAATTAAATTTAAAGAAAATAGAAAAAGATTTAAAGAAATTGCTTAAAAATCCAAAACAGTGTCCAGAAATTACAAATGAATCACCATTGACTTTGGAAAATTGTTTACTTCATTTTAAAAATATTCTAAAACAAAATTTTAAAATAAAAGGATTTTTAAAACATTTTCTGTAACGACCCAAAATTTCTGTCAATTGAAATTCGTATATTTAATTGATTTTTTAAATATTAACAAGCAAAATTTGTAAGTCGAACAAATTTTATTTTGAAATGTCTGGATTTAGTTGGATAATTAAATCGATAGTTCAATATTCGAAATTACAGAAATAATTGAAAATTGGGTTTAATGTGATTGAAAATGATTTATAAAGTTATATTAAATCATATTGAGTTAGAATGATGTTATAGAACTTTTAAAATTGAATTAAGAGTTAAATGGCAGAGATTGAATATTTTAATATTTAATTAACAAGTTAAAATTGCCATTTTTCAAACAGTCTCAGATTTCAACAAAACTAGTTTCATCGGATCCGTAATGTTTTATTATTATATGGTTTCAAATTTCGTGTCAATCAGACTTACGGTTTGTCCGGGCCAAGCTAAAACGCGTAGCAATCGATTCGAGTGAATTTTGATTTTAAATAGTCGATTCAAAAACTTATCTTCCAAATTTGATCGAATTGGCTCCCGATATATATTCCATTGCGCTCGGAATGGGGGCAAAACATTATAAACGTCAGGCGGCACGCTTCGTTTGGAGTTCGGAAAAATTTCGGGTGAATAGTGCATGGAAATTTTCTATATAAGGACCTCATTTATCACAATTTACACAAACCCTAACTCTCGAAACCCTAGCCGCCAGAAACATTTTAATTGTTGAAAATTTCGAAACTTCTCCTCTTAATCTCTCTCAATCCGTATACAATTAGGTGAAATGTTCAACTACTAACTTCTAGAGCTCGATGAGAGGTACAAATCCATACAGAGATGATCGAGTTTCATAGCATGGATCAACGACAAGTGGGTCCCGTTCGTCACCAGGTCGTGCATGGTTTTTGAGCCTGGGGGTGGCCGAGTTCAACAATATTCTGGCCGTTGGTAGCTCACGTGGCGGGCATGCGAGTGGAGTTCGTCGATCGTCTTCAACTTCAACGAAGTGGTCGTGAAAATTAGTAAACAAGTGGCGGCTATGGGTTCATCATGTTCGAACCTGGAAGAAGAAAGGGGGGCGAATGGCCGGATCTTAGGGCAAAGAAATAGATGGCCCTGATTCATTAGGTTTAAAAATTAAAATAGAAATTGTAAATTAATTATATTTTAATCCGTTCAATCTTTAAAAAATGTATATCTCTTTCATATGAGGTCCGTTTTGGACGAAATGAATTGCGTTGGGTTCGTATTGACGAACACCACGTGATGGAGCTGGATTGGAGTTGATTGGAGCTAGTGAAAATTTTGGGTAAAATTAAACGCGCGTTTAGTTTTATTCGAAATAAACGCTGAAACTGTATTTGAAAGCAAGGTGAGAACTTCTCACTCAATCGAAATTGTTTCGATTTAAATTTTGAATAGTTAAATTTAAAATTTCTTGATTGCATGCTTGAATGATAAATTATTATCTATTGTATAGTAATAAACCCTATACGTCGTATATTAAGCGGATGTTATTTATTAAACACATATACCGCGATAATTCCAACTTGAATGGAATTGGTATTATTATATATGTACTTGGAGTTGATTTTCCCGCATTATATAGCGGATGAAACCCTATTGCGCCGCATAATAGCGAATAATATTTTATAAATCCCATATACCGCGATATTCCGTATTGGAACGGGATTGGTATTGTGCTAACATCTGTGGATGTAGGGAAACAGGTTGGAGGGATCCAACTGGATTCCTCACCCGTATTTATTTACTTACAGATATTGTGACATATTCTGTTATTATATTGATATATGATGTTTGGATGCCGTGATTGTTATATTTAGTGCTGTTGCAGCATTGGGCCTATTTTGGAAAAATAAAAAGGGTTTTAAAAGTGATTCTTGAAAGTATACGTTTTATTGAATTTTGGAATTGATTCATTTTAAATAAATAAACGTTATAATTTAAATGTTATAAAAATTATGATTTTTGTGAAATATAACCGAAATGTGATTTTCGAAATAAGTAGTTGATTAATTTGTAAAATGGTTTAAAATTGGGATTTTTGAATTATTATAAATGGTTTATATAAAAGATTTATAAAGTCGATATTTATAAATTTAAAATATTGGAATTATAAAAATGAGTTTTTTTATAAGTGTTAAAATGATGTTATAAATGGATTTTATAAGTAAATAAGATTTACAGATTTATAATTGATGAAGTTATAAAAGAATTTATTTCTAAATAAGAGAATTTTAAGTAAATTTACTTATAAATAGGATTTTGACATTTAAATGAGATATAAATAGAATTTGTAAATTAAGGGATTTTATAAGTTGAAGTTTTTATAAAATTATATAAATGTGAATTTATAAACGTTGTTTTATAAATCCGAAATCGACTTATTTTGATAAGTTAATTATTATAGCTTATTAAAGGAGTATATTCACGATTTTGGGACAGTGGATAATCCTTTAAAATAAAATGTGTAGAAAAATGTTGAATTTGGTTAACGAAGAATATTCACGATTTTGGGACAGTAAATAATATAATAAAGTGTTTTGGGGAAGTGATATTTTAAATAGAATTAAAACGATTTAAAGATGTTTTAAAATGTATAAATGTTGAAACCATAGATTTCAACATCCATTGTTGAAATAGACGTTTTCGAGAAATAAGGGAATGGTCGACTATAACACTATAGTTATAGTAAATGATTTCCGAAAGGAAATGTTTTTTTGTATAGTATTGGGATTTATATGTAACAACCCGTATATTTGGACCATTTAAATTGACAATAATCCACACATGTCAACTTAAATAGTACAAAACACGATTCATTAATGGAGTATAGATATATATAAATGAGAATCATCACAGAATCACAGAAATATAACATCACAGAATAGTGCAGCGGAAATACAACATAGTCATGAGAGTAGTTCATGAAGCTACCCATAAGTACAACAATGTCTCAAAGAAAAGTTAATAAACAACATAGAAGTCTAAATAGCTCAAATGGAAAGAACAAATACTGATAAGATAAGATAGTGAAAGTCTTCAGTCTTCAGCTCCAAATAAACAGCAGCAGCAATCCTCAATCTGATCCGAGCATATGCACAAACAAATACTCGAATCAGGACATATATTCTTATACAGATAATATGTTCAAGATTTGAAATAAACAATAACTCAAAGATGAATGGAATAAACATCTTTCAGGATCCGATAAACTATTTATACATGATAGTGTACGATACATAGATAATGTCTAATAGTAAAGTAAAATATCAAAATAGCGTTAAGGCGTTACCATTATCCCCCTTAACACATTTTATATAGCATCATAGACTATACAGCACTGTAAACTCCACCGTAAACTAGTGGGATATCAGGGAGTACTCAAAAGGTATAAGACAAAACAAATTCGTAGTGGTCGCGTATACGGGAATACAAGTATGACAAGGCACATGAGGCAATACACAAGGTAGTGAAACTACCGTTTGCCTGATCTGGACTGGTGAGAACGCATCGCCGCAACGATTGCAACACCGCGAAACAACACTCCAAGTTCAAGGGTGCGCACCAATCAATCACAAAAGTAACTGAGTAGTTTACGAAGAAGTGTGTTCGCTCGAGGTAGCTAACCCCATTTGGCCCGGCACGGCTCCTGATTTTAGTCATTTCCAATTTGACACAAGTGTCAAGGCTATCCATTATCGTTCACTTTCTTCAGTCATCGCGTACGTCATTCCAACCACTTCATTCTGGATCACACTCCGCGTATAGTTATTAAAGTGGTTTTCGGTTTAGATAGTGAGTATGTCCCTAACCGATTCCGGTTCCTTTAATAACCTTCGTAATTAATTTACCGATCGGTCGCTTAATATATTTCAAAACCGAATCAAATTTCAATTTCAAATTATAATTTGAAAATTAACATTATGTTAGTCTTTCTAAATCAATTTCCAAAATTTACGTTTCCTAACTTCACAACTTCCATTTCAAATTTTCTATAATTCAATTTCGAAATTTTAATTTAAAACAATTCAAATATTCGTTTAATTCCATGTATAAGTTCATTCCAAAATCATTTAACGTACAAATCGTTTTAAATTCAATTATCGATTTTATTCGATATTCATTATATTATTTATCATTAAACAATTTCAATTAAATTTCCAATTCATTACTTCCTTAAGTTCGTTTCATTATCAAAGCTTACATATTTATTCAATTTGAATTTATCGAATCCAATTCTCTAAATTACAAGCATTTCATTTGTTTTCGATAAAGCGCGTTCTATTTCTTATTAAAGAAATTCAATTTCATATATTTATTTCTTTCGTTACAAATTTCAAATCTCAATTAAGAACTTAGTTTCACTTATTCAAAATTCGATTTCTCTTAATAAAGAATATTCAATTCAATTCAATTATTACATAATTCATTCTATTCAATTTAGTTTAATCATTGAACAATTCAATCTTATTCAATTTAGTTCAATCATTAAAAAATTCAATCTTATTCAATTATCAAATAATTTCAAATCTTAATTATTATCATTTCAAACTTATTCATTGATAATTCAAACTTAATTATTAATTTTAAAACCCAATTATTAATAATTTCAAAACTTAATTTATTAATAATTTCAAACTTAATTATCAAATTTCAAAACTTCGTTATTAATAACTTCAAACTTCATTATTAATAAATTTCAAGACTTGATTATTAATAGTTCCAAATTGTTTATTACCATTTCAACTTAATTATTAATAATTTCAAAATCAATTATCAATTAATTCTAAATTTAATCATTAAATCATTAAATTTTAAAAACAATGTCCTTTTGTCAATTACGACGTTAATATTTTTTTCAATTCAATATTCACATTTTCGTTCATTCAAATTTAAATCCCAATTTTATTCAAAACCTTATTATTAGTTAAATAAAATCATATTTCATTTTAAATCAAAACATTGACCAATCGGTTTTAAATTTAATTTTCTATCCTAAGTCAAAGTTATTTGGGTATCTATCATTTCAACCCAATTCCATTTCAATTCAAAAGTCAAGCATACAAAGGGAACTTGCAGTGTGATAGCTGGGATGGTGTCAAAGTAAATAAACAAGCAATAGCATCCATACATAACAATTCAACAATTTATTTAAATAATCGTATTAATTTACATTTGTTATTTATGCAAATTAATAAAATTATTCCTAGAATCTACACTATCATTTCATGTAGATTAAAGATTATTATATTACGGTTTCCACTTGTCGTTCAAATTCAATTTCAATTTTAATACTACAACAATTAAATAAATCTACATTCACAGGTCCAAAGGTTCTTTATCAAGTTTTACGTCAAATATAAATTAAGGGGTCAAGTTCGACTAACCTAATTTAACATATGAAAGGGGTCAGGTTTACAAATCAAATTCGACAAATATAATCCGTTTAATTTATTAACTATCCTATGTCAAATTACTTGCAATTTAATATCACTTAGCACAAATAACATCCAAATCATATCACATAGCAATCAACTAGCATAAGAATATATGTCGTGAAAATTAATTTCACCTTTCGTGGATAAAGAAGTTGGCGGCGAAGCAAGAAAAAGCACGAAAGAAGTCGGTACAACACGAACACTGTAATATCGACCAAAGAAAACGATATTAATACAATGAACGTTTGTATATAATTTATGAATTTATATAAGTGCGCTTACCGACGACGGAGAAAAGAACAAAAGCTGAGAGATCGGTGCTGCTGCAACAAGAAATCAGTCGGTTGCTTCTGCACACAACGAAAAGAAAAGTCGGTTACAAATTTGGCAACCAAAATAGATATTGGCGTAAATACTCTACTGCAATATCCAACGTTAATTAAAAATCTCAGTTTCGTTTTTTTTTTTTTTTTACATATATAGCATGGCCGAGACTTCAAAAATGCGTGTATATGATTGTACACTATTCCCTTACTTACTCCCGCATGAGCCTGTGCTACTTATCCCAAACATGCAAGCACTACATCCACCCTTCCATGCAATATCATTCACGCATGCATCTTTTCTTTTTTTCTTTTTCGACCTGCACTCTATTCATTTTTTTAAAACTCATGCATGAACCACATGAATATACCCATGAAACACATGAAAACTTACCCCACGCACATACACTAGCTTCACATATTCATGCCCAGGTCAACTTCATTACTACTTGCAAAAACAACATTGCAGGCACCACACATTCAGGCACCATACTTCCACTTTAATGCACGCATGTTTTTCATTTTTCATTTTTTTTATATGACATGCACCCAAAACACAGCATGCACACAACGCATGCTCACACTCCACGCACTCCACGTGAACACGCCCACCACTTCCCAAAATGCCTCACTTTGATTTTTTTTTTTTTTTACTGCACAACCGAAGTTGTACATGCTAACACACTTCACTCACGCAATACATGCACCCACAGTACGCACACAACTCCAACGCTGCAGTTGTGCGTGATGAAGTTTCGGCCATGTTTGATGAAGTTGTGCGTGAGGTGAGGAAGGGAGGAAGTGAGTGGAGTGAGAGTGGGTGAGGCTTGCTTTTGTTTTTTTTTTCTTCGGCCGTGCTTTCCATTCATTTATCTTTTTTTTCAAATTTGCAGAAAGTAAAATATGAGGAGAAGAAAGGAGAAGAGGGGTGTGTTACCTGGAAGGGTTTCGAATGGCAAGAATGAGATGAAATGTTTGAACAGTGGGATAATATTAGAGAGATATAAATTTTACTTTGTTGCTTCGTATCTCACAATTTACATATCGAACACCGAAAAGTCATACCCATTCCAATGCCAACCCTCATCTTCCAACTACTTTCTTAAATGCGTCAGCTGACTTTTTTTATTTTAAATTTTTTGAGTGTGTACGGCTACAATTTTAAGCTAAAATTTGTTTAACCTGTCCGTCCGTAATCGTTAAATCAACGCGACGGATTATGCCGAACTCCGGTTCGCACAAATAAATATGCCGTTATGATCAGTGCGACGATACGCTTCCAACGGTACACAGATTATTACGATACGATGGTTTTATAAAATTCGCATTTACGCCGCTAAAATTGTACGTTTTGCAAAACAATTTAAACGGAGCAGGCGATGACCGATTTTGACGAAGCGAATTTCATAATCATGATCAGAATAATTTTTACAACATAACTGTGTAAAAATATTTTGATTTGGAAAATAAATTTTACGCAGCTTTATATGGACTGATATACAGTAAAACGTGGACGAAGTTTACTGTAATATTATGTGACGAAACTTTTTCCATGTTCATATCTAACTAGACGTATGTCATAAATAAAGTTTGGACGCAAATTGAGATCGTTTATAAATTTCCAAAATGTTTACATTAAAACGATGAATTTACAAATTTAGATCGGGTCGGAAATTCAGGGCCGTTACAATCTCCCCCACTCAAAACTTTTCGTCCTCGAAAAGGAACGAGACGAGTGAAGTAGACATGAAATAAGAAGAAAAGATCAAGGTAGTTTAAGAAATTTGAATTATACCTGAAATTAGTAATTCGGGGTTTGAATCCCAAATACCATCCTCAGTTTCCCATGTACAATCTCGCTCATCTGCACTCCATTGGATTTTGACGAGATTAACCGACTTTCTTCTAAGTTGCTTTGTCTCACGATCAACTATCCGAAGCGGCTTACGCTCAATAGTCAAATCAGGCTCGATAACTATCTCTTCCAACCGAGCAGTAGAGATGGTCATTGATGGATCGTGTACAACTTTGCGCAGATGTGAGACATGGATCACGTTGTGTACACCAGCGAGCTTCTCCGGTAATGCAACTCTATATGCCAATGTTCCGACTCTTCCTGTAATCTCAAACGGACCAACAAATCTCGGAGCTAGCTTCCCTTTCCTTCCAAATCGAACAATATTCTTCAAAGGCGACACTTTCAGAAATACTTTGTCTCCTACGCTGAATTCAAGATCTCTTCTCCTTTTGTCAGCATAGCTCTTCTGTCTATCCTGCGCCGTCTTTATCTTCTTTCTGATTTCTTCGACCTTTTCAGAAGCTTCCATAATTATTTCTGGTCCAAGCACTAGTCGATCACCCGACTCGATCCAACAAGCTGGCGATTTGCACGGCCGTCCATATAAGGCTTCGAACGGTGCCATACCAATGCTTGTCTGATTTATTACAGATGATTAATTCAAATTCAAATATATTTATTCAAATTTGAATTTCAGTATCTTTACCTGGTAACTATTATTATAAGTGAATTCGACCAAATGAAGATGGTCTTCCCAGGATCCACCAAAGTCAATAATACAAGCCCGGAGAAGGTCTTCTAAAATCTGATTCACCCTCTCAGTTTGGCCATCTGTTTGAGGATGGTAAGCTGTGCTCAGATTCAGTTTGGTGCCCAAAGTATCCTGAAACGCTTTCCAGAATTTACTAGTGAAAATAGGATCTCGATCGCATACGATACTAGATGGTACACCATGGAGTTTAACGACTTCTCTCATGTATATCTCGGCCAAACTTGAAGCTGTACGAGTGGACTTGACTGGAATAAAGTGGGCGGATTTCGTCAATCTATCGACAATCACCCAAATGCTTTCATTACCCTTTCTAGTCCTTGGCAGCCCATCAATAAAGTCCATAGAAATTTGCTCCCACTTCCAACCTGGAATCTCTAGTGGCTGAAGCAAACCCGCTGTCTTTCTATGATCAGCTTTAACTTGCTGGCAAGTTGTGCACTTGCTAACATATGTAGAGATATCGCGCTTCATCCCACTCCACCAATATAACTTCTTCATATTCTGGTACATTTTAGTAATACCGGGGTGAAATGAAAGTGAAGAGTTATGGTTTTCTCTCAGCACTTCATGCCTTAGACCATCAACATTAGGAACACAAATGCGATTATCAATTCTCAAGACTCCATTACTATCAACATGTGCATCCAATTTATTGTCAGCATTTCCAACTCTACCGAGAACTATTTCTTTGATGCGATAGAGCAAAGTGTCCTCGTATTGCTTGGCTATAATACGATCCATAAGAGCTGGGGAGATGGAAAGTTGGAATAACATTCCCTCAACAAGATTACAACATGCCATTGCTTGATTTCTGCTCAAAGCATCGGCTACGGCATTTGCTTTCCCCGGAGTGTAGTTAATATCAAGATCATATGCAGCTAGAAATTCGAGCCATCGGACTTGTCTCTGATTCAAATCCTTTTGCGAGAAAATATATCTCAATGACTTGTGGTCAGTGAATAACTCGAATTTGGTTCCCAATAAATAGTGCCACCATAGCTTAAGAGCAAATACCACAGCAAGAAGCTCTAAATCGTGAGTTGCATAATTTGCTTCATGGGTCTTTAATTGACGACCCGCATAGGCAATAACCTTTCCTTTCTGCATTAAAACTGCTCCAAGTCCATCTCGACAGGCATCTGTATAGACGGTCAATCCTTCGCTACCATCAATAACTGTAAGTACTGGGGCAGAAGTCAACTTACGCTTCATTTCATTGAAAGCTGCTTCGCACTTTTCATTCCAAATAAATTTCACATTCTTTCTGGTCAGTGCGGTAAGTGGTGCGGCAATACGAGCAAAGTTTTCTATGAATCTGCGATAATAGCCAGCTAATCCCAAGAAACTGCGGATATCTATAGGAGTTTTGGTAGTCTCCCAATCCTGCAAATTCAAGGATTCGAATTTAGATATTGATAAGTTGATTTGATAGAATTGACAAGTAAGAATAGAACTTACATTGATTACGGCGATCTTAGTTGGATCGACCGAAATCCCATTCTCTGAAACAATATGGCCAAGAAAGCGAACTTCATCTCTCCAAAAGTGGCATTTCGAAAACTTGGCTTTAAGCTGATGTTTGCGAAGAGTTTCGAGAACAAAAGCCAAATGTGATCTATGTTCTTTCTCAACTTTAGAGAAGACAAGAATATCATCGATGAAAACAAGAACGAACTTGTTAAGAACATCCCGGAAAACTCTATTAATCAAGTCGACGAAATAGGCTGGAGCATTAGTGAGACCGAACGGCATAACTAGCCATTCACAGAATCCATTTTCAGTGCGGAATGCTGTTTTAGGAATGCTATCCTCAGCGATTCTGAGTTGGTGAAAACCGGTAGCCAAATCAAGTTGAGAAAAGACTTTAGCTCCATGAAGCTGGTCGAAAAGATCGTTGATGCGAGGCATCAGATATCTATTCTTGTGTGTGAGCTTGTTTAGCTCTCTATAGTCCACACACATTCTGAGTGAGCCATCAGATTTGGTGACAAATACAACTGCAGCACCCCATTCTGAATGACTGCGCCGAATCAAGCCTTTAGAAAATAAATCCTCAATTTGAACATTTAACTCTGCCTTTTCTTTAGGAGCCATTCTCCTTGGAGGAAGAACTACTGGTCGTGCACCAGGGATAAGGTCGATGCGGAATTCGATTTCCCACGGAGGTGGTAGAGAATTAACTTCTCCAAATACATCAGAAAAGAGTTGGACAACTGGAGTAGAGCTTAGTTCATTTGGATGGGAGTCAAGAGAGAATATAAAACTCCCAGCATATTCTTGAGGTGATTTGCCTTTAACAACTAAAGGCATACTCTTGTCGTCAATAAGAGAGGCAGTTCGAGTTTTACATGAGATAACGGCTTCGAACTTTCGTAGCCAATCAATGCCTAATAGAATATCGAATGCCTCGAATCCAAGAACATAGAAATCCCAAGTGAAGCGGCGAATGCCATGCATAAGAGTGACATATTTGCAAACCCTTTTGAGATTAGCGGGCCCTCCAATAGGGTTAGTAACACATAAGGAAATAGATGCGAGAGTAGGTTCCAAACCAAGTTTATTACACAAGTCAATAGATATGAAGCTGTGAGTTGCTCCGGTGTCAAATAAAACTCTAACAGGCAAGGTATGCAACATAAAAGTACTGTGTAAAGTACCTTGGTTATCCGGAACTTCCAGGGTAGGAACTTCCAGGGTAGGTGTGGAAAGAGCAAAGACTCCAGATGGTGTACCACGCTTCTGTGTTGGGTAGTCTTTCTTGAAGTGTCCAGGTTGTAAGCAGATATGACACAAATCCCTCCTAGTCATCTGTGCCGGTGGCGGAACAGCTGCGCTCTTTGGAGATGGGCAGCTACTAGCATAATGACCCTTTTGGTTGCAGTTGAAGCAAGTAATGGATGATATGTCAATAGGCTTCTTCTGGGAGTATCCAAGCCCTGTTTTCTGCTGCCAATTCTTCTTCTGTTGTGCAAAGTTTAGCTTTCTCTTTCCCGACTTACTAGCTGATGTCTGAACAACTGGAGCTTTGGAGGATGATGTTTCTTTTGGCTTTCCCTCATATCAAAGAGCAAAGTCCATCAACTCAGTGAAGGTTCCATGGACATGAGCGGTGAGAAGCTCGTAATACTCAGGGCGTGCGCCATATATGAACTTCTCATTCTTAAGTAAAGGTGTGTCGATCGGCCCGTGTCCGAACTTAGATAGTTTGTTGAACTTCCGTTCATACTCAGTGAAGGTCATGTTGCCTTGCTTGAGATCCATAAAAGAACGATAGAGTTGGGCTTTCCCAGCAGCTGGCATCCACTGAGCCACAAAGGAATCCCTATTTACAACGATATAAGATGAGTCAAAAATTTGAACGAGATAGAAGGAAATTATATTGATGTAATTTAGATAGATTTCTACCTAAACTGGGCCCAAGTGATGGTTTCCTCATCGGTACAAGAGGTGACGGATTCTCACCAATCTTGTGCAGCAGCCTGGAGCAGCCAAGTGGCCAACTTACGCTTTTGAGCGTCTGTGATTTCCAAGCCAGTAAAGATCCTCTCCAACCTCTTTAGCCATTGTTGTGCTTCGATGATACTCTCGGAGCCAGTAAATTTGACTCCTCCAAGCTGAGTATACTCCTTGCTAAGAGTGGAGAATCGAACTGCAGGAGCTGGAGCATGTGGACCAGGAGCATTTCCACCCCTTCCTCCCCTAACATTCCTTCTAGTAGCCATCCTGGAATACCAAAAGTTATTTAGAGTCAAAGATAGGAATTTATAGAACTTAAGAAAATTCTACTCAACGAATCCAATAAGAAAGGTGAACCAAAAGATGTGGATTCTGAAATGTTTCTCCTCATTCTAGGGTATGTTTACCCTATCTCTAATGAGCTTTAAACTCCACAGGCTAAGGTTATCAGGAACCAAAGCTCTGATACCAACTGTAACAACCCGTATATTTGGACCATTTAAATTGACAATAATCCACACATGTCAACTTAAATAGTACAAAACACGAATCATTAATGGAGTATAGATATATATAAATGAGAATCATCACAGAATCACCGAAATATAACATCACAGAATAGTGCAGCGGAAATACAACATAGTCATAAGAGTAGTTCATGAAGCTACTCATAAGTACAACAATGTCTCAAATAAAAGGAAATAAACAACATAGAAGTCTAAATAGTTCAAATGGAAAGAACAAATACTGATAAGATAAGATAGTGAAAGTCTTCAGTCTTTAGCTCCAAATAAACAGCAGCAGCAATCCTCAATCTGATCCGAGCATATGCACAAAAAACACTTGAATCAGGAAATATATTCTTATACAGATAATATGTTCAAGATTTGAAATAAACAATAACTCAAAGATGAATGGAATAAACATCTTTCAGGATCCGATAAACTATTTATACATGATAGTGTACGATACATAGATAATGTCTAATAGTAAAGTAAAATATCAAAATAGCGTTAAGGCGTTACCATTATCCCCCTTAACACATTTTATATAGCATCATAGACTATACAGCACTGTAAACTCCACTGTAAACTAGTGGGATATCAGGGAGTACTCCATAGGTATAATACAAAACAAATTCGTAGTGGTCACGTATACGGGAATACAAGTATGACAAGGCACATGAGGCAATACCCAAGGTAGTGAAACTACCGTTTGCCTGATCCGGACTGTTGAGAACGCATCGCCGCAACGATCGCAACACCGCGAAACAACACTCCAAGTTCAAGGGTGCGCACCAATCAATCACAAAAGTAAATGAGTAGTTTACGAAGAAGTGTGTTCGCTCGAGGTAGCTAACCCCATTTGACCCGGCATGGCTCCTGATTTTAGTCATTTCCAATTTGACACAAGTATCAAGGCTATCCATTATCGTTCACTTTCTTCAGTCATCGCGTACGTCATTCCAACCACTTCATTCTGGATCACACTCCGCGTATAGTTATTAAAGTGGTTTTCGGTTTAGACAATGAGTATGTCCCTAACCGATTTCGGTTCCTTTAATAACATTCGTAATTAATTTACCGATTGGTCGCTTAATATATTTCAAAACCGAATCAAATTTCAATTTCAAATTATAATTTGAAAATTAACATTATGTTAGTCTTTCTAAATCAATTTCCAAATTTACGTTTCCTAACTTCACAACTTCCATTTCAAATTTTCTATAATTCAATTTCGAAATTTTAATTTAAAACAATTCAAATATTCGTTTAATTCCATGTATAAGTTCATTCCAAAATCATTTAACGTACAAATCGTTTTAAATTCAATTATCGATTTTATTCGATATTCATTATATTATTTATCATTAAACAATTTCAATTAAATTTCCAATTCATTACTTCCTTAAGTTCGTTTCATTATCAAAGCTTACATATTTATTCAATTTGAATTTATCGAATCCAATTCTCTAAATTACAAGCATTTCATTTGTTTTCGATAAAGCGCGTTCTATTTCTTATTAAAGAAATTCAATTTCATATATTTATTTCTTTCGTTACAAATTTCAAATCTCAATTAAGAACTTAGTTTCACTTATTCAAAATTCGATTTATCTTAATAAAGAATATTCAATTCAATTCAATTATTACATAATTCATTCTATTCAATTTAGTTTAATCATTAAACAATTCAATCTTATTCAGTTTAGTTCAATCATTAAACAATTCAATCTTATTCAATTATCAAATAATTTCAAATCTTAATTATTATCATTTCAAACTTATTCATTGATAATTCCAAACTTAATTATTAATTTTAAAACCCAATTATTAATAATTTCAAAACTTAATTTATTAATAATTTCAAACTTAATTATCAAATTTCAAAACTTCGTTATTAATAACTTCAAACTTCATTATTAATAAATTTCAAGGCTTGATTATTAATAGTTCCAAATTGTTTATTACCATTTCAACTTAATTATTAATAATTTCAAAATCAATTATCAATTAATTCTAAATTTAATCATTAAATCATTAAATTTTAAAAACAATGTCCTTTTGTCAATTACGACGTTAATATATTTTTCAATTCAATATTCACATTTTCGTTCATTCAAATTTAAATCCCAATTTTATTCAAAACCTTATTATTAGTCAAATAAAATCTTATTTCATTTTAAATCAAAACATTGACCAATCGGTTTTAAATTTAATTTTCTATCCTAAGTCAAAGTTATTTGGGTATCTATCATTTCAACCCAATTCCATTTCAATTCAAAAGTCAAGCATACAAAGGGAACTTGCAGTGTAATAGCTGGGATGGTGTCAAAGTAAATAAACAAGCAATAGCATCCATACATAACAATTCAACAATTTATTTAAATAATCCCGAAATAATCGTATTAATTTACATTTGTTATTTATGCAAATTAATAAAATTATTCCTAGAATCTACAATATCATTTCATGTAGATTAAAAATTATTATATTACGTTTCCACTTGTCGTTCAAATTCAATTTCAATTTTAATACTACAACAATTAAACAAATCTACGTTCACAGGTCCAAAGGTTCCTTATCAAATTCTACGTCAAATATAAATTAAGGGGTCAAGTTCGACTAACCTAATTTAACATATGAAAGGGGTCAGGTTTACAAATCAAATTCGACAAATATAATCCGTTTAATTTATTAACTATCCTATGTCAAATTACTTGCAATTTAATATCACTTAGCACAAATAACATCCAAATCATATCACATAGCAATCAACTAGCATAAGAATATATGTCGTGAAAATTAATTTCACCTTTCGTGGATAAAGAAGTTGGCGGCGAAGCAAGAAAAAGCACGAAAGAAGTCGGTACAACACGAACAACGAACACTGTAATATCGACCAAAGAAAACGTTATTAATACTATGAACGTTTGTATATAATTTATGAATTTATATAAATGCGCTTACCGACGACGGAGAAAAGAACAAAAGCTGAGAGATCGGTGCTGCTGCAACAAGAAATCAGTCGGTTGCTTCTGCACACAACGAAAAGAAAAGTCGGTTACAAATTTGGCAACCAAAATAGATATTGGCGTAAATACTCTACTGCAATATCCAACGTTAATTAAAAATCTCAGTTTCGTTTTTTTTTTTTTTTTACATATATAGCATGGCCGAGACTTCAAAAACGCGTGTACATGATTGTACACTATTCCCTTACTTACTCCCGCATGAACCAGTGCTACTTATCCCAAACATGCAAGCACTACATCCACTCTTCCATGCAATATCATTCACGCATGCATCTTTTTTTTTATTTTTCGACCTGCGCTCTTTTCATTTTTTTAAAACTCATGCATGAACCACATGAATATACCCATGAAACACATGAAAACTTCCCCCACGCACATACACTAGCTTCACATATTCATGCCCAGGTCAACTTCATTACTACTTGCAAAAACAACATTACAGGCACCACACATTCAGGCACCATACTTCCACTTTAATGCACGCATGTTTTTCATTTTTCATTTTTTTTATATGACATGCACCCAAAACACATCATGCACACAACGCATGCTCACACTCCACGCACTCCACGTGAACACGCCCACCACTTCCCAAAATGCCTCACTTTGATTTTTTTTTTTTTTTAATGCACAACCGAAGTTGTACATGCTAACACACTTCACTCACGCAATACATGCACCCACAATACGCACACAACTCCAACGCTGCAGTTGTGCGTGATGAAGTTTCAGCCATGTTTGATGAAGTTGTGCGTGAGGTGAGGAAGGGAGGAAGTGAGTGGAGTGAGAGGGAGAGCGGGTGAGGCTTGCTTTTGTTTTTTTTTTCTTCGGCCGTGCTTTCCATTCATTTATCTTTTTTTTTCAAATTTGCAGAAAGTAAAATATGAGGAGAAGAAAGGAGAAGAGGGGTGTGTTACCTGGAAGGGTTTCGAATGGCAAGAATGAGATGAAATGTTTGAACAGTGGGATAATATTAGAGAGATATAAATTTTACTTTGTTGCTTCGTATCTCACAATTTACATATCGAACACCGAAAAGTCATACCCATTCCAATGCCAACCCTCATCTTCCAACTACTTTCTTAAATGCATCAGCTCACTTTTTTTATTTTAATTTTTTTGAGTGTGTACGGCTACAATTTTAAGCTAAAATTTGTTTAACCGGTCCGTCCGTAATCGTTAAATCAACGCGACGGATTATGCCGAACTTCGATTCGCACAAATAAATATGCCATTATGATCAGTGCGACGATGCGCTTCCAACGGTACACAGATTATTGCGATACGATAGTTTTATAAAATTCGCATTTACGCCGCTAAAATTGTACGTTTTGCAAAACAATTTAAACGGAGCAGGCAATGACCGATTTTGACGAAGCGAATTTCATAATCATGATCAGAATAATTTTTACAACATAACTGTGTAAAAATATTTTGATTTGGAAAATAAATTTTACGCAGCTTTATATGGACTGATATACAGTAAAATGTGGACGAAGTTTACTGTAATATTATGTGACGAAACTTTTTCCATGTTCATATCTAACTAGACATATGTCATAAATAAAGTTTGGACGCAAATTGAGATCGTTTATAAATTTCCAAAATGTTTACATTAAAACGATGAATTTACAAATTTAAATCGGGTCGGAAATTCAGGGCCGTTACATTATATATCTATCTTAATTTCGAATCCCTATACTAGTGATTTTGGGTTGTCGTAACGATGTCTTACGCAACATTCGTTTTGGCTCAAATGAATATGTTTAAGAGAATGTTTTCCTTAAAAGAAAAAAATATATACTTAATCGTGTTTTAAGTATATTGAATATTTTCTGAGTATTGAAAATAAGTAGATTGGTGAATTACTTATTGTTAAATAAGTATGGAAATGTTTTCCAATATGAAGTGAAATGTTTTGGGTTTTTATCTTTTAAAGATAAATTGAAAATGAATAAGTATTTGGAATTGCTTTTCCAATATGAAATTGAAATGGTTTAGAGAATATATCTTTTTAAAGATAAATTGAAGTGAATATTTGGCAAGTTATTTAATTTATGAAAGATTAATAACAAGGGCCTAATGATTATTATGGTGCTGAATATTTATTGGTTTGCTTTGATAGTTAAATAACCGACTATCGACATTTACCTTTAAATGGGTATTTTTGTGATTTGCTTGAATTTGAATGCTACACTTATTTTTAAAATAAGCGCTCATTATTCGGTTTAGCCGGGAGAGGACCTTTGTGTCATAAATCCCATTCTAATAAGTGATATGTCGTGATGGATAGCATTTGAAGACCGGCGTTGAAGACCGGATATTTTTGAAAATGGAAGGATTACCGTCGATTAACTCTGCCTCGGCTGATCTCCGATATAGAGGTTTTATCACCCTTTGTGATGAGAAGTCCGGTCGTGATTAGTGAATATCCAGATTGCAAGGGTCTCTTTGTTAGTGCCTTCGGTTCCGTTCGATCTCGGAACAGACTTGTATGGTTGTGTGTCTGACGTTACAATTTGAGATGTAAAGCTGGTTTCTATCAAATATATTTCTTTTGGTGGCGGGGAATTTATTCTCTTAGCTTAACACCCTTCTCAGAGACGTACGAGCTCAGAGGTTATGTAGTTGATGGTTACTAGTGATACATTCCCAAATTGGTAATGTGGCATACGAAGTGCTGTTGAGCATTTGTTGATCAAAGCGTGACTTTTGTGAAAAGCGTAGCTTTGTGGACAAGACTTTGTCGGACCTCACACCCCAGTAATGGTCAAAACAGGAAAAGATGCGGCAAGGTTATTAGGGGACATCGCCCCCTTAGTGTATGTCATTTCCTTCTAGATAGAGGTGATATTATGGCACTTGATCTATGTTGTTGCTGCAAACTTATTACTTTGTGGTTGTTGGTAAATCCCGGGATTTAGATCGGTTGCGACCGGGGGATGGCATATTTGTGTCAGTAGTTACCCAGTTAGGGATAACCCGGCCTTGTGTTGGCAGAGATCCGGTTAGGTTCTCGGGGAGTCTTTCCAGAGGCGTACCTATATGGCAATGGGAAGTTCCTTCGTCTGACCATTTGTTGGAAATCCAAACTTCAATACGCACCTTGTACGACTTTAGTTGTAGAAACTGACATTTACTTATGGTGGTCACAACTGTTTAGATGGTAGTTATAGTAGGCATACGATACTGGTCGTATGTTGGCTAAGATTTATATCATTACTTTCGAAGTATTTTCCTACACCTTGCACTTATAGTAATAATGTCAAAGAAAATTTCTCGTATCAAACATGTTTGACTATCATAAGGAGAAATCTCCTCCGATTTTGCTTTTGAATTGTGTGTGTGCGCGGGAGGCCTTATTGTAGTCTCATTTTCAAAAAGCATTGCGAA
Source organism: Allium cepa (assembly GCA_030765085.1). Taxonomy (NCBI): domain Eukaryota; kingdom Viridiplantae; phylum Streptophyta; class Magnoliopsida; order Asparagales; family Amaryllidaceae; genus Allium; species Allium cepa. The sequence goes on from CM060945.1 coordinate 419,694,979, forward strand.
TCTAATTTAAAATATTTCTTTGTTTGTTTTTAAAAGATAAACTGTTTTAAGTTCTCACACCAGTCCGATGACTGACCTAGAGTTTATTGTTTCCTTCCTAAACTCTGGGTGCCCACCAATTTTAACACGGACAGTCTAAAGTCAGGTTATTAGGTCATTCTGTAATTCAGGAGTTGCTGTGGAGATCAGGAGCAAGCTGAATGGCTTGGCGTATCAACCAGTATATTTCTTTTCCACTGTTTGTTGTTATAAACTCTGATAATGTAATGTTATGTGACGTGATGTAATAAATGATATGATTCTTTGTTTTAAAGATAATTCATTTATCTATTATATGTTGTTCTGCTGCGATTGTGAGATTCTGATATTGTTTCTATTGCTTTTACTTTCTTTCTTCTTCTATCTTCTACCTCTTCTTTAACCCTAATGGTACGGTTTTCCGGCCTTCAATTACTCGGCAGTTGATACAGTGGACGTATTAATGTCGACCTTCGTGAGTCGAAAATCCTTCTCGTTACATTTGGTATCAGAGCACATGGTTAAGTGGAAACCTTTGCTCTGTTGGGATTTACTTATTAGAGATAGAGTCAGTAGTACTGTAGAATGAGTATGAGTGTAATAATAGATGCGAGCGCGTATTTTTTAGTGAATATAAAAATGTTTATATTGTGTTTGCTTATCCGTTGAGCTGTTTGTGAATTCTGGTCGGTAGATGGGATGCCATATTCTTGATAGGGATTTCTAAACTCTTAAACGAGGCAAGTCGACATAGTATCATTTTAAATTGGGTAAATGAAATAATTTTACCTCGATTATATTTTATATATAAAGGAATAATTTTTCAGAATTATTAAAGGGTATATAAATTGATTGTTTGGTATATAAGTTAATTGAAAGATGTTTGAATAAGTTAAATGAAACATATTATAAAAGAATAAATTGTATAAGCAAATGAATTATTAAGATGGAATTATAATTAATGTGATTTACAATTGTGAAATAATCTTATATATAAGAAGTGAAACCATATGAATATATTTATAAATATGATTTGTAATTTGAAGTAAAATTCCAGAGGAATATTTGGAAATGTTTTGAAAGGGTGCAATTTGGAAAAGATTAAATTTCTTTTTGAGTTTGAAAATGGTTTTCAAGGGTTTTGGAAAATTGTTTTGAAGGAAAGAAAGCACTAAACTCTTTTCGGTCGCTGGAAAATAATTCCGATAATGATTGCAACATCATCGGTGTTCATTTTTGGTTTTTCAAAAGAGGGATTGCTGCCAAGTTGTTTTAAATGGAAGTTGTTTGAAAATTTTGAGTTGGGTTTTGAAATTCAAAGGATAATTGGATTGGTTTAAAAAAATGGTTTTGAAAGATTGAAAAGACTCTGGAATGTTATATAAAATGATTGGAATACAATTATTAAGTTGGAAAATAAATTGTGAATGAATAAATACAATTTTCAAGTGCAAGAAAATGAAATTGAAATCCATTTTGAATTTGTAAGTAAATAGGACTGGAATTGGAATCTAAATTGGATTTATAAGTGGAAATTTAAGTTAAGTTAAACAAATGATGTTTGAAATGGAATATAACTTAAGTAATGTTGAATGAAGTTGATTTTGGTATCAAAGTAAAATAATAAAGTGAATTAAATGGATGAGAATTTGAGTTATATAAATGAAATTCAACCTTATTTCTTAAATGAATTAGTAATTGAATTAATTAATTAATTAAATGTAAATCAATTGAGTGCAAACAAATTGTTATGAAATAATGGATGTAAGTGTAAATTCATTAAAGCTAATTAAAAGTGATGAACCAAATTGAATGACTGAAAGCGAATTAAATAAATTTGGTTAAGTTGGTTATACGTCGGTTGTTAGTAGATTGTATAGAAAATCCATATGAAACTGAATTAATGAAATTGAAAACTAAAGTAATTAAAATCGAATTGGAAGTTAAGTGAATCTTAAATAGAATTGAATTTGATTTAGAAGTGAACCAACTCGAATATGAATTAGTGAATACAAACTAATTGAAATTAAATATGAACGAATGTTGGTAAAGTCCAACGTTATTGAATCAACTGTGATTAAATGAAAAACCAATTCATTGAATATTAATGAGAAGTGAATGTATATTGATTTGATGATTGGAATTGTTGTTGGACGATAGTTGTTTAATGGTTGGATTTGTTGCCTTTTGATTGCATTTGCTATATTGGCATATATAGCTGTTGTTGCTTCTGGTATATGTTGTATATTGATATTATTTTCTATATACATATTTCTCATGGTTTGTTGAGTGTTTAGTAGGTGCGGATTGCGTATTGCTTCGCTTTTGGAGCTCGCTTTCACGCTATATTAGTCGTATATGCTCGCTTTCCCTGCCGGATGCCTCATTACTTGATGAGATGTATATTTGTGATATATATATATTGCCTTTTTTTGGATCGAGCAGCACAAAGGAGACTATGACGAATTTTTCTGAAATTAAAGGCGTTAGAATATTTTCGAGAAAATTGAATTTTTTTGAAAAGATAACTAAGTATGATCTGAAAACTTAGTAAAGTTATTGTAAGAGGTTTAACTATTGGGTTTTGGGAAAGTTAAACACTTAAGTGAATTTGAAATCTAATTCGAATGGATTCTGTAACTTTTTTCTTACTTGGTAATTTCGAGGACGAAATTCTTTTAAGGGGGAAGTTTATAACAACCCAAGATTTCTATCAATTGAAATTCGTATATTTAATTGATTTTCTAAATATAAACAAGTAAAATTTGTAAGTCGAATAAATTTTATTTCGGAATATCTGGATTTAATTGGATAATTAAATCAATAATTTAATATTTGAAATTACAGAAATAATTGGAAATTGGGTTTAATGTGATTGAAAATGATTTATAAAGTTATATTAAATCATATTGGAGTTAGAATGATGTTATAGAACTTTTAAAATTGAATTAAAAGTTAAATTGCAGAGATTGAATATTTTAATATTTAATTAACGAGTTAAAATAGCCATTTTTCAAACAGTCTTGGATTTCGACGAAACCAGTTTCATCGGATCCGTAATGTTATATTATTGTACGGTTTTAATCGTGTCAATCAGACTTACGGTTTGTCCGGAGCAAGCTAAAACGCGTAGAAATCGATTCGAGTGAATTTTGAATTTAAATAGTCGATTCAAAAACTTATCTTCCAAATTTGATCGAATTGGCTCCCGATATATATTCCATTGTGTTTGGAATGGGGACAAAACATTATAAACGCCAGGCGGCACGCTTCGTTTGGAGTTCGGAAAAATTTCGGATGAATAGTGCATTGAAATTTTCTATATAAGGACCTCATTTAGACAATTTACACGAACCCTTATTCTCAAAACCCTAGCCGCCGGAAACATTTTAATGGATGAAAATTTCAAAACAACTCCTCTTAATCTCTCTCAATCCATATACAATTAGATGAAATGTTCAACTACAAACTTCTAGAGCTCGATGAGAGCTACAAATCCTTACGGAGATGATCGAGTTTCGTTGCATGGATCAACGGCAAGTGGGCCCCGTTCGTCACCATGTCGTGCACGGTTTTTGAGGCCTGGGGATGGCCGAGTTTATCAATATTCTGGCCATTGGTAGGTCACGTGGCGGGCATGCGAGTGGAGTTCGCCGATCGTAACTTCAACGAAGTGGTCGTGAAAATTAGTAAACAAGTGGTGACTATGGGTTCATCGTGTTCGAACCTGGAAGAAGAAGGGGGGGGGGGCCGAACTGCCTGGATCTTAGGGCAAAGAAATGGACGGCTCTGATTCATTAGGTTTAAAAATTAAAATAGAAATTGTAAATGAATTATATTTTAATCTGTTCAATCTTTAAAAAGTGTATATCTCTTTCACACGAGGTCCGTTTTGGACGAAACGAATCGCGTCGGGTTCATATTGACGAACACTACGCGATGGAGCTGGATTGGAGTTGATTGGAGCTAGTGAAAATTTTGGGTAAAATTAAACGCGCGTTTAGTTTTATTCGAAATAAACGCTGAAACTGTATTTGAAAGCAAGGTGAGAACTTCTCACTTAATCGAAATTATTTCGATTTAAATTTTGAATAGTTAAATTTAAAATTGCTTGATTGTATGCTTGAATGATAAATTATTATCTGTTGTATAGTAATAGACCCTATACGTCGTATATTAAGCGGATATTATTTATTAAACACATATACCGCGATAATTCCAACTTGAATGGAATTGGTATTATTATATATGTGTAACGACCCATTAAATTCGATGATATTAAATGAGTTAATTTAATATGATTTCTAATCTAATTTAGAATGAAATAAAAGTCCTAAGATTTTATTTGAGTAAATGTAGGAATTAGATATAGTAATTGTAGTTTAATGTTAACAATTTAATATTTATATGGCAATAGATTTGAATAATGTAAATTGTCATACTTAGTTATAAGTTAAATATAAGAAACCAATATAAATGTTGAATTTGTGAATATTAATAAAAATATTAACTAGAATGGGATTCATTAATATAAAAATCAATAGTGGAGATTGTACATTTGTTTGTAAATTAGATAGTGACTACATAAAAGTGACCGTTGAATAAACCAATGCAATAAGTGTAGATAAGTAATTTTATGAATGTTGTCGATAATAAATGTACTTAAAATAGTAATAAATTGAATATAAGAAAACAAAGGAAATTTGTGGATTAATTAATGAATTCATGAAATAAAGATCATTGCCCAGTAGGTAATTATAATATTGTTGGAGGTGAAAACTTATTAAGAATGAAACCAAGAAAATAAATTAATTAAGGATATAAATAGTAAATTAGTGGACATGGTTGGTAAATATAATTAAATAATATAAAATAAGTATGCATTTATGATATGAAATATAAGTCAATGTTAATTTCCCTATAAATGTCCATTTATTTAATAGCAGTGTTTTAAATCATGTAACGGATTTGTTAAAGTTTTAATTGATAATTTACAAAGTTTAATGTGAAATTTATTACAGTTAAGTGACCTAATTTTCAGTTAGGATAAATTGATTTTTCATAAAAGATTGTTAATTCCAGAGGATGTAACCAATGTTAATTTCATTCATAATATAACAAGTTGGATCTATTGTAGTAAATGGAATTTAATATTCAATCATTTGAATTAAGAATTTAAGGCAATAGTCACCAGATATGAAGGAAATAGGATGAATTGAAATGTAGTCTATTTGTAAAACATTAAGTGATGTAATATAGAAATGAAATCAAAATAGATAAGTTTAATTGAGACTTTAATTTCAAATAACGTATGAAATTGACCAAAATATAGTAAATGGAAATATGATAGTCAATAGAAAAATAATAGTATGGAATGAGAGCAATTAATGTAATGAACGTAAAATAGATATTAACTATGATTATAGAAAGGGTTCATAGAGAATGGGAGGATTGAAATCAGGTTTAAAGCAATGTATTGTGGGTAATTAAAAATAATTGGATTTATTAAATTGAAAATAAATGGATTTAAACATCTAAATATTTCGTTAATAGAGATTTAAATGAAATCTAAGAATATTGAAATAATAGATTTTGAATCCAATATTAGATCCATCTATTTAAAATATATGGATGGAATAATCATTGATTTATTTGATTTAATAGAATTTTTGGAGATTTAATTTATAATTTTGAATATAACGAAATGTAAGATTTACACTGAAATTGATAGACTTATCCACTTTTAGTTCACATCTAAACTTGTTAAACCGTTTAAATTGATTGTGAAATATATAAGCGATAAAATTTGGCCAATGTTGGAATTTAGATATAAAATTGGATTTTTATAATTTATTTTAATTTATTTAATGAATATAAAAATAGCCACTTTGGCCACGGACTCGGATTTCAACGAAACCAGTTTCATCAGATCCGTATAGGTGAATTATTATAGGGTTTCAAGTTTCGTATCGATCGGACCTGTCGTTTGATCGTACGGACGCGAAACGCATTGAAATCGATTTAATTAAAATCAATCTGAAATCAATTTAGAAATTTTGTTTTCGGCATAACTTCTTCATACAATCAAATTTGGACGTGAAACTTTTTCCATCGCGTTCAGAATATTTTAAAATACCTATTTGGATATATGGGTTTAATAAATTTCTTTCCGGGGTCAGAACGGGCTTTTGGGCCATGGTTTGTTCCGCACGTTTGTAATTCGTGCCCCCCTAGCCTTTCAATATTTGTCTATAAATATACTGTGATAAACCCTAACCTCCATTCTATTCTCTTCCGCTGTACGCTTTTTTCTTCAGTTCCTTCTCCTCCTCAATGGTTGCAAAACCTAGATCTATTTCAATTCAAAATTTCAATGAAAATTCAAACTCTCCAGAAAAATTCCATAAAATTATATGTTAAAGTTCTCGAGACACGTAATCTACTGGTACAATTCGTTTTCTGTTTTGGATATTCGTTTGAACAGAAGAAATCGATGAAGTTTCGGCCATTCATCATCACCGTAGCAAAACTCGCCCGATCGGAAAACTGTTTCTGGGTATTGTGGAGATAACCGAGGGGAGTGCATCCATATAGATTTTGCGGCAGTTTGACGGTTAGATTTGGAGTTTAATTCGAATTAGGGTTATAAGGAGGTGGCGGCCGAAGGCCTTTTAGGCGACCGGACCTAGGCAGGTGGATGCGGCCAGAGGAGAGGGGCTCTATGGTGGTGGTCGGCCTGAAGGGCGACGGCCGTGGTTGATGAATTTGGCAGTCAACGTCGGTCAAATGGGAGGGGTTTCTACGTGTTGTCTCCGTTCGATTGTCTGTAAGCGCGTGTTCGAGGTGGGCACGAAGAGCAATGCTGACGTGTAAGTGGTAGGGTGAGTTATTTTTGTTTTAATTTTATTTTCGTTTTCAATAACGTTTATTCGAATAACTTCGTCATACGATATCCGTTTCACGCGAGATTTTTTTTGTTAGGATCGTAATTAAATTCCAGATCTTTTGACGCTGGTTTGGACTGATTTGGAGACCGTCGAATTTTTGGGTTTAAACCGGATTTAGATTCGATTTAAATTCAAAAGGTGAGTGTTTTAACCCACTCACAACTTCTAAAAGTTTTTATATTTGTTAAATTTATTTTAGATATGAGTAGAAATTTATTTATGACTGTTTGGCATGTTTTATTCAGCATATCTGTTAAATCGCATTTTATTTAATTTAACTGTTAATTTATTTTATTTATTGCATAAAATTTGACAGTTAAAATTTATTTTGCATACAAACTGCTAGATTACAGTAAAATTGATTCCTGTATGACTGTTTGGCATGTTTTATTCAGCATATCTGTTATTGATTCCTGTATAATTCATATGCTCTGTATCGATGATTGTTTAAAATTGGATGATGATTGCAATTGATGATTGATGATTGACATTTGGATGAATGAATGCTATAATTATATTGTATAAACTGCAAGTCATCATGCATTTTCATTTTTTCGGGATTGTGGTTTGAAATGATATACAACCGCATTTTATTTTTAAATTGCGGATTGAAATGATAAATATCCGTATCACTTGACCATAGGATAGAAAATTATATACAGGCACCGTGGTCTATATATAAATTATTTTAAAGTGATTTCTATGGTTTGGATGGGATACGGTTTATAAAATTTTTTAATTTTGATATTTTATAAATGTTATTCTTCTATATATATACATATGAAGTTAAAAATTTTGAATTTAAGCTGTGTATAAATCTATTAAATAAAAAATGGGAAAATTGAGAAATGGAATTTGATAATTCATATTATATGTTTAAGTTTGGAAAATTTTAAGGTATGATATTTATAACTGGATTTTTTCCAAGATAAATTTAAAATGAATATTCTAGTATAATTTAATTGAAGAAAATATTTAATTGCTAGAAATTGGAGTTTTATTTATGGATTTTTATGTAAATATTCAAGACTAAATAATAGAACATTTAATTTGGTTGAAGGAATAAATTCCAACTTTAGTCTTGAAATATTAATACTCCAAATGGATATATATATATATATATATATATATAGAAATTGAAGTGGTTTTGGAACTTGAAAGTGGTATTTAAATTTTGGTTTAGACTTTAAATAAAGAAATATATTTGTAAAGCCATGGAAATTATTTTCTTTACAAAGTAACCTTAAAGTTAAACCATTTATTTCGTATACCGTTGAATATTCAAACCATTCAAGTTTTAGAAGTTATGGTTTTAAAAGTAATGAATTCCGAAATATTATGTTTTGGAAGTATAATCCAAATGTTTGGTTTCCAGATATTTTAAATTTTAAACCAGTATGATTTTGGGAAAGAAGTATATTTGAGATAAAAGGATATAATATTGTTTGGGTTTTTAATTGATATCGTATTCATAGTTTTGAAATGGAAAATTTTACTCTGGATTTTAAGTATAAAATATTTTTAAATGACCGCGGTGTTATAATAACGATGGGTTGGCAAAGAGACCGGGATCGGATATGGACATACTCTCTGTCGATACCGAAAACCACTTTGACTAACCGTGTACGCGGTGGAGATTCCAGAATGAAGTAGGTGGTGGCGACGTTTGCTGTAAGGTAAATACGTGGACCCAACTCCCGTGAGTTGGCATAAGGTGGCTAAAACATGAGCGATCGACGGGTTAATGAGGTCATTCCTCTGATCGGACACTCCTCTTCGATATTATACTTTGACTTTGGATTGATTTAGTGGCCACTTTTACTTTGATTTTGGGGAGTTTGTTCGAGGTGGGCGGTAGCTGCGGCTACGCGTTACCATCAGCCCCGAAGCGTAATTGGTATATCTACCCTGGCATTGCCTAGTTGTGCCGTGTCACCTACCCTAGCGCGCCTTATACGATTTTGTTTTGTACCATACCTATGGAGTGCCCTCTGACGACGCCCAATACGGGGGAGATTACGGTACTGTATAGACTATGGGAATATATTCTGTGTTAAGGGCTATATGGGTAACCCCTTAACGCTATTTAAAAGTAAGTTTATTTTATGAATAGACACTACTATAGTAGCGCAATATACTACATAGTAAATAGTTTAACGGATCCTTAGGAGATGTAAATCCCGAGCATCTCTTGAGTTACTGCACTCATATTTACTCCTGTTGATTTAACTCACATAAGATCTTTTAGTTCTGACTCGAGTGTATTGTCTTTTCAATTCGCTCGAGTCAGTCCGAGCGTTTCAGGATTTGAAGTTTTAGCTCTGGAGGACGAAGATGAAGATTTATAGTATTACTATCTACTATTTTATTCCACTACACTGTATTCCGCTGCATTGATATTATTGGTATGTGAACTCTGATATTTAATTGTATAAAGAAGAATCAAATGTTTGTAAACAGTTTTATAAACTGTATATTTTATTATTATATTTTATCCTTCCGCTGTGAGATTCTATTTTGTTCTTTTTCTCTTCTCTGTTTTTCTTATTTACCCCATAACAATCCGCCCTTCCGTATGGTTTGAATCGACATGTGTGTCTGTTTAAATCGTACGAAAAGGCGGGATGTTACAATATGTACTTGGAGTTGACTTTCTCGCATTATATAGCGGATGAAACTCTATTGCGCCGCATAATAGCGGATAATATTTTATAAATCCCATATACCGCGATATTCCGTATTGAAACGAGATTGGTATTGTGCTAACATCTATGGATGCAGGGAAACAGGTTGGAGGGATCCAACTGGATTCCTCACCCGTATTTATTTATTTACAGATATTGTGATATATGCTGTTATCATATTGATACATGATGTTTGGATGCCGTGATTGTTATATTTAGTGCTGTTGCTGCATGGGGCCTATTTTGGAAAAATAAAAAGGGTTTTAAAAGTGATTTTTGAAAGTATACGTTTTATTGAATTTTGGAATTGATTCGTTTTAAATAAATAAACGTTATAATTTAAATGTTATAAAAATTATGATTTTTGTGAAATATAACCGAAATGTGATTTTCAAAATAAGTAGTTGGTTAATTTGTAAATTGGTTTAAAATTGGGATTTTGAATTATTATAAATGGTTTAGATAAAAGATTTATAAAATTGATATTTATCAATTTAAAATATTGGAATTATAAAACGAGTTTTTTTATAAGTGTTAAAATGATGTTATAAATGGGTTTTATAAGTAAATAAGATTAACAGATTTATAATTGATGAAGTTATAAAAGAATTTATTTCTAAATAAGAGAATTTTAAGTAAATTTACTTATAAATAGGATTTTGACATTTAAATGAGATATAAATAGAATTTGTAAATTAAGGGATTTTATAAGTTGAAGTTTTTATAAAATTATATAAATGTGAATTTATAAACATTGTTTTATAAATCCGAAATCGACTTATTTTGATAAGTTAATTATTATAGCTTATTAAAGGAGAATATTCACAATTTTGGGACAGTGGATAATCCTTTAAAATAAAATGTGTGGAAAAAATTGAATTTGGTTAACGAAGAATATTCATGATTTTGGGACAGTATATAATATATTAAAGTATCTTGGGGAAGTGATATTTTAGATAGAATTAAAACGATTTAAAGATGTTTTAAAATGTATAAGTGTCGAAACCATAGATTTCAACATCCATTGTTGAAATAGATGTTTTCGAGAAATAAGGGAATGGTGGACTATAACACTGTTGTTATAGTAAATGATTTCCGAAAGAAAATGTTTTTTTGTATAGTACTGGGATTTATATATCTATCTTAATTTCGAATCCCTATACTAGTGATTTTGGGTTGTCGTAACGATGTTTTACGCAACATTCGTTTTGGCTCAAATGAATGTGTTTAAGAGAATGTTTTCCTTAAAAGAAAAAAATATATACTTAATCGTGTTTTAAGTATATTGAATATTTTCTAAGTGTTGAAAATAAGTAGATTGGTGAATTACTTATTGTTAAATAAGTATGGAAATGTTTTCCAATATGAAGTGAAATGTTTTGGGTTTTTATCTTTTAAAGATAAATTGAAAATGAATAATTATTTGGTTTTGCTTTTCCAATATGAAATTGAAATGGTTTAAAGAATATATCATTTTAAAGATAAACTGAAGTGAATATTTGGCAAGTTATTTAATTTATGGAAGATTAATAACAAGGGCCTAATGATTGTTATGGTGCTGAATATTTATTGGTTTGCTTTGATAGTTAAATAATCGACTATCGACATTTACCTTTAAATAGATATTTTTGTGATTTGCTTGAATTTGAATGCTACACTTATTTTTAAAATAAGCGCTCATTATTCGGTTTAGCCGGGAGAGGACCTTTGTGTTATAAATCCTATTCTGAATAAGTGATATGTCGTGATGGATAGCGTTTGAAGACCGGTGTTGAAGACCGGATATTTTTGAAAACGGAAGGATTACTGTCGAATGACTCTACATCGGCTGATCTTCGATATAGAGGTTTTATCACCCTTTGTGATGGGAAGTCCGGTCGTGATTATTGAATATCCGGATTGCAAGGGCTTCTTTGGAAGTGCATTCGGTTCTGTTCGATCCCGGAACGGACTTGTATGGTGTGTGTCTAACGTTACAATTTGAGATGTAAAGCTGGTTTCTATCAAATATATTTCTGTTGGTGGCGGAGAATTTATTCTCTTAGCTTAACACCCTTCTCAAAGACGTACGAGCTCAGAGGTTATATAGTTGATGGTTACTAGTGATACATTCCCAAATTGGTATTGTGGCATACGATGTGCTATTGAGCATTTGTTGACCAAAGCGTGGCTTTTGTGAAAAGCGTAGCTTTGTGGACGAGACTTTGTCGGACCTCACACCCCGGTAATGGTCAAAATAGGAAAAGATGCAGCAAGGTTATTAGGGGACAGCGCCCCCTTAGTGTATGTCATTTCCTTCTGGATAGAGGTGGTATTATGGTATGGATCCCTGATACTTAACCTATGTTGTTGCTGCAAACTTATTACTTTGTGGTTGTTGGCGAATTTCGAGATTTAGGTCGGTTTAGACCGGGGGATGACATATTTGTGTCAGTAGTTACTCAGTTAGGGGTAATCCGGCCTTGTGTTGGCAGAGATCCGGTTAGGTTCTCGGGGCGTCTTTCCAGAGGCGTACCTATGTGGCAATGGGAAGTTCCTTGGCCTGACCATTTGTTGGAAATCCAAACTCCAATACGCACCTTGTACGGCTTTAGTTGTAGAAACTGCCATTTATTTATGGTGGTCACCACTGTTTAGATGGTAGTTATAGTAGGCATACGATAGTGGTCGTATGTTGGCTAAGATTTATATCATTACTTTCGAAATATTTTCCTACACCTTGCACTTATAGTAATAATATCAAAGAAAATTTCTCGTATCAAGCATGTTTGACTATCATAAGGAGAAATCTCCTCCGATTCTACGTTTGCATTGTGTGTGTGTGTGCATGAGGCCTTATGGTAGTCTCATTTTCAAAAAGCATTGCGAATCTAATTTAAAATATTTCTTTGTTTGATTTTAAAAGATAAACTGTTTTAAGTTCTCACATCAGTCCCATGACTGACCTGGAGTTTATTGTTTCCTTCCTAAACTCTGGGTGCCTACCAATTTTAATACGGGCAGTCTAGAGTCAGGTTATCAGGTCATTCTGGAATTCAGGAGTTGCTATGGAGATCAGGAGCAAGCTGGATGGCTTGGCGTATCAACTAGTATATAGTATTTCTTTTCCGCTGTTTGTTTTTGTAAACTCTGATAATGTAATGTTATGTGACGTAATGTAATAAATGATATGATTCTTTGTTTTAAAGATATTCATTTATCTATTATATGTTGTTCTGCCGCGATTATGAGATTCTGATATTATTTCTGTTGCTTTTTCTTTTTTTCTTCTTCTATCTTCTACCTCTTCTTTAACCCTAACGGTATGGTTTTCCGGCCTTCAATTGCTCGACAGTTGATATAGTGGACGTATTAATGTCGACCTTCGTGAGTCGAAAATCCTTCTCGTTGCATTTTCAAAGTGAAATAAATAATTAAATTTAGAGAAAATGGAAAAAGAACTAAAGAAATTGTTTAAAAATTTGAAACAGGACATGAAAATTACAAATAAATATCACTAGCCTTATAAAATTCTATTTTACTTTAAAACAAATAAAAGTTAAATAAGTAAAATAAATAAGGAAAAAAATAAAGTAGAACGAGAATAAATAAGTTCTTAAGAAAATATAAAGATAAATAAAGAATTACTTTAATTATTTGAAACTAGGAATTAAAATTAATAAACAGAATACAGTTGACATTTGAAAATGTCAATAACACTTTTAAAAATGTCTAAAACCAAAATATATACATAGAATGTTATTTTACCCATATAAGTATAATTATAACATTGCATGACCAAATAAAATATTATTTATATAATTTGAAATAAACCATTTTGTTAAATAAAGCAAATTACACACAATGGTTAAAAAGGCATAACTTTCACATTATAAATCAGATTTCAACGAAACGAAAATCAATGTTCTTAAAAATTTATTTACTTTCATAATAAAAAGAATTTCAAATTTTCAAATATTTATAATTTAAATTTAAAAGTCAAAGTTTGACTATTTCAATCAAAATTCACTTTTCGGAAAATTATTCTATTTTGTCATATTTGGAATTCTAATCCATATCAAAATCAAAGTTTATATTTAAAATAACAAAATTTATTCTTTTTCATAAATAAAGCTTTTAAGTCTGGAAATTCAATTTAAAAATAATTGTAAAATACAGAGTTGTTACATTTAAATACACTAGAAAACCCATAATCCATTGTGGAAGAGGATGTAGGGCCATAGTAATGCAATTTTATCTCTAGTAGGCCATATATTCTATATGAATGGCATGAGCCTATTGGCTGGGAGTAGGTAAGTGCATATCATCTCTTGGAAGTCCATGGATAACAGCTAGAATATCCAGCTTCTTAGATGATGGAGTGAATGCCATAGATTCTATGATGATCCGTCCTTCATAATACTCTGAATCAACGTCGAATGATAATGTATGACTCTGAATACCACAAAAGACAACTTGTGCGGTAAATAAAAAATAAAACACCAAACCAAGGTGCATCGGTAGAATCTTATAGCAGAATGATAATATATAATATACTAAATATACATGAACATAACAGGATAAACATTATATAAGATACTATACAGATGGAAGTAACCGATAAATAAATATTAATACTGAAAGTCAGAATACAATATCTAATAAATAAATATGTAATATAGAAAGCTAGAATACAATATATAAGAGACTACCTGATGTTATTTATATATAAGACTTGTTGTATCAGATATTATATTCTGACCTTTTGTATTGATAATTATTTAGCAGTTATTTTCATCGATATAGTCTCCATATATTATTTATCCTGTTATGTCCATGTATATTCAGTATATTATATATTATCACTCAATTGTGAGATTCTATCAATGTGTCTTTGTGGTATATGGTAGTCAGATGTTGTCATTCAATGTTGATTTAGGATATTACGAAAGTTGGATCATCATAATTTTAATAGGATCTACAACTATAAAGGACCATATCCATGTACCAAAGAACGAAGGAGCTGGGCTAGCTAGTCCAGCATAGGATTAGGAGGAGCGGAAGAAGCAGCCTATCTCGTACATTATCATTGAGTGTATGTGTTTGTGATTGTGTGTGTACATGTGATAAAAAGTGCAGTAAAGCATTGAGTAGCATCTATATAGAGCCTTAGATAGTGTAGTTTAATGGTTGAATGGTTTTGCATAGTACGTGACCCAACTAATTTGCATAAGTTTCTAGTTCGTCAATTGGATTATAGTCATAAGTAACCTTATGGAGCCCAAAGCATTATGCCCAGTAGAAATAGGTGACAATAACCTAATCACCAAACCAATCTCCTCCTAACTTCAAAAAAAATACTAAGTACTAAGAATAGCTCCATGTACACAACCTAGGATTATTGCTTGTCACTAGTGTAACCACACACTCTTGATCCTATCTTTTTGGTAGTTAGATATAACAAAACCAAACCATAAAACATTTAACACTAATGCCCTAAGGACTATTGAAATTTAGGGACAAAGCTTCACAAGCCAGGCATACTGAGGGGTGTTAAGTATCTGTGGCCGTAATAATCCCTCGCCCAGACCTCATTGGATCAAAGTGACAAAGGTGAAAAGAAGGAATTGATCGAATTTAAACATGGAATATAAGAAATTAATAGTGTAAAAATAATACCTTAGAAAATCATCGATAACACGAATAAAAATTAAAGTTGAAGGCAATTTGAAAGTAGATCTAAGAGGCAACGCAACTAGAAGACGAAGAGGCATGAAAATATTAAAGGGTTGGAAATTGAAGAAGATGTTCGGTTGAAAGCAACCCCAGCCTATATATAGGTAAGTCCATCTACCTAGTACCAAGAAAACATAACCGGACATGAAATTTTGTTTGACAAGTCACCACCAGAACAAGTATGTCAAACCAAGGAACATTGAGCCCATTTCTAGCACCGAACCAAGATGTATGTCGAGCTAGCACAAATTCTAAATCTAAATACGTGTAGTTACTGATGGTTGCTTGATAAGGATGGTGATATAGTAAGGCTAAGCACTTAGGAAATGTTAGACAAAGCACACTTTGTATCTTACGAAGCGTACTTTGGGTGCAAGTGTTATTGGCATTTTCACCCGAGGAATGATAAAGCCAAGTTAATCGAGCTATTATAGGAATGACAAAGGTGTGTCTGCATAAGGAGTACGATTTACTTGAATAAGGTTGAAGTGGAGAGACAAAGGAGCCTAAAGGCAACTAGGTGAAGCCATGTAAAGGAAGGGTGGTCCATTAATGCTGCTTGGTAAAGGAACTACTAGAAATAATTTCTTGTCCGGTGGTCTTGCCACCCAATAAGATTGGTGTCTAGTACAAGGGACTACCAGACAAGATATCTTGTCTGGTGGTTTACACCCTAGACAAGATATCTTGGCCGATATAGCAACACCGAACCGGGGGGTGGGACTTCATTGCACTTGACCAGGAAAGCCTCTATATCCACCCATTGAGGCAAAGACTGCCAACAAGCCTATTTCAACCAAACCTAGCAAGATATTTAAGGAAAGAAAATCTAGGATACATGGAAATTTGGACCATATCTTCTATATATGGAAATAACAAAACCAAGCGTGTTATATAGGCAAACTACTGATTTTACCTAGCTGACTTTCCTATTTCTCAACTCCTATAAATATCCAAGTTCCAGCAGCACTGAGGGCAACTTTTAGGAGCCACAATACTCTGCCGAACATAAACGATCGAACCTAGCTCTGGATTTGTTTATTCATTATAAATTATTGTACTTTGTTCAAACCTTTGTGAAAGCTAAGATATAAGAAAGAAAATAAAAATAAATAGTAGATGCAAGCATATTCTAGCCGAACCACTATAAATTTGTGCGTACTTTACATTTATAGCATTTTATCCTTCTTTAGTGCTATAAATCGATTAGAGGCGTGTGTCCACTTTTCATGCAAACACAAATATTATAAAAAAAAATTAAAGTATCCACTTCAAAAAATTTGTGCAACTAATCCAACTGTTAAAATCATTTATCAATTGAAATAAAATAATGAACCGATTAAGATTGATAAACAAATATAAATATTGTAACAACTCAAATTTAGCCCATAATAATTAATTCGTTAATTAATTAAATAACAAAATAACTTTGTGAAATTATCATAATTGTGTCACGGGAGTTCTACCATTGTGTATGTGGTAATTTTCTTGTTAATTTTCATATACAGAATGTTAGAATCTGAGTTAATATCAGCAAAGAACGAAATAATCAAAGAAACGAAACACAGGTCGACCGGCCGCCTGGGCAAGAGGCAGTCGACCGCCCGGTCAGCCCGCCTTGTCTTTTAGTAAGCGAATGAACGTTCATTCGATTGGTCCAAAGCCTATTAATGAGTGTCTTGCATTCTTCTGACCAATCCGGTCCATCTATTTTTGCATCCGATGGCTCCTATTCAGCATATGACATGGTTGCATCCTATTCAATCTTCAAATCTAACGGTTCGAGATCCACTTCTACCCCTATA
Source organism: Allium cepa (assembly GCA_030765085.1). Classification (NCBI taxonomy): domain Eukaryota; kingdom Viridiplantae; phylum Streptophyta; class Magnoliopsida; order Asparagales; family Amaryllidaceae; genus Allium; species Allium cepa. Next base: position 419,712,148 of record CM060945.1, read on the forward strand.
AATAGACCCCTAGACCAAACACGTTTTCTCATTCTAGGTTTTCTCCAATTGGGTTCACCTTTCTAGGAAGGACCCTAAATAGAATAATTTTTTCAAACGAGAAAATCATTATAAATTAAATTATGTTACAACTCCAAGTGGATACGAGAAGACCAAGTAGAGAGCTAAGGACCGGAGGTGGGTGATTGTAATTATTAAAGATTTCTTTAAGTAATTTAAAATAATAGGGTATTCAATAGTTGTGTTTTAATATGATTTTTGGAATAGCCTTTTCAGTAGTTTATTTACAGTCTTTAGAATTATTTTCAGTCTATTTCCTTTCAACTGTTTTTTTAGTAATTTAAGTTTATTTCTGTTAATTATAGCTTTTCCATTTATTTATAGTTTATTTACGGCTATTTATACATTATTTACACCTTCTTTCTACGCTTTGGATTTTTTCTTCTATTTTCAGTTTTCTTTTACTCCTCCTTCTTCTTCGCATATGGATTACAATAGGATTAACGCGAATATCGACTAAATTGTAAGAAAACTGAAATAATGTAATATACGATATAAATTACAAAGACTGTACTATAAATGGGACCGGACTGAAATTATGCCGAATTGGACTGAAATTATGCTTAATTATAATGTTAATTGAATTGAATTAAAAGGATTGTCCCGGTTATAACTTAGAATTATAAATGAAAAGAGTAAAAGATGAAAGAAGCTTATTTTCACACTTAGACCTTAGGTTAAGTAATAAGTATGATTATAACGTAGGTTATAATATGAAAAAAGAACAGAATAAGGCTTATTTCAAGATTTAGGATAAATTAATATGAAAAGATAATAGGGATAAATTGTAAAGGCTTATTTAAAATAATTTATCTAAGTTAATAAGCAAAGATGAAAGTAGGACCTGTACCAAATAGCATTCCCTATTAGACAAAACAATGGTCCCACCTTAGCCTGAAGTTAGATAAGGGCATGCTTATGCAAAAAATGGTAGTAAGTAGTCAAGTAGAAGTCCAAATTATAGGGGATTTGGACAAGGGGCGTAACTAGATATTGTTTGGATGATGGGCCAGTACTAACAATATTTTTCCTATTTTCTATGGACACACGGTGATCTCACATTAGCCTGAAGTGAGATGATGGGCATGCTTATGCTGGAGTTTGAGGTAATAAGAAGGTCCGATAGGTGGAGAAAAAGGTAGCATGGATATGATGGTAGTTACGCATGCGACTTCCATTTGGGTGCTTAGTAATGGCTATGAGTTCCAACCACTTAGTATGAGTGTCTTTCGTAGACACCGTTGCCTTTTGTGCAAAGAGCTATATATGTCATCTGATCCACTGTAACATTCTGTGTAGGTTGTTATATATAGTATCTGGCCATAGTAAATAAATGTCTTCTGTGTAGGGAGCCACATATGTCGTCTGGTCTATAGTAACATTTTGTGTAGGGAGTTATATAGAAGCTGGTCTGTAGAAAGGTACTATAGAGTAGCAGGCCGATCAAAAGGGTAAGATTAGGGTTACATCCTAGTTATAGGATTAGAAATTCAACCTAATCAAAGCAGAAATTAAGGACATGTGCAAACAATCAAAATTAACCTATCTTATATATTGAGCAAATATTTAATCGTGCTTATTTCCAGTTTATTTCCTTCCTACTCCCTTAGTTACACTTATTCACGCTAGAACTGTTCTAGATGCTATTACTTTTACTTTGCTTAAAGATTTTAATAATTACTATCATTCACCAGACTTGTAGTCAGACCCACTCCTCTATTTCCCTTTTTCCGCCATAGGCAAGCAGGGGCAAGGATATTAGACTGCAGCTTCGTGAAGGCTTATTGAAGATTCTATCGTGTATTTCTTTCCTTCAGTTTCAATTTTTAGTTCTTTTTTTGAGTTGGTATTTTGAGAGGGATATATTGTACTATGATATTATTTGAGATTTTGGGTTTTTGGATTTCACGAGACTTGTATGGGTATTTTTTCATATGATGGATCAGATATTTGATGACTTATTTTTATCATCTTATATTATGGAATTTGATTTTTAGCAAAATACTATAATTGTTTCCACTACGTTATTATTATTATTGTTATTTTTATTGTTATTATTGTTATTACCATTTGAATTTTATCGTGTGAATCTTAGCCTCTGCTAGTTTTAGTTATATCTATAATGCACCATGCCTTTTAGTGTGTCCTTTTGGGTATAATAAGGGGTATGGGGTGTTTCATCTGGTATTAAAGTCTGAGGTTATAGGATTCCTAAAAAATTGTTTTAAAAATGAAGTATTTTTCCAAAAGAAACCTATTTTTAAGTAGCATATTTTCAAATTAGAAGTATTTTTCAGTATTATCGAAGTAGTTTTTCAAGTATAAAAGAGTTTTTATAAAAATCCCCTCAAAGTCCGATTCAACCTTCTTTCGATTCTTTTAAGCCTAAGTCTCCTTCCCTTTTCATAGCATGGTTGACTGGTTCCGTAGAGCTACGGTACCAAAGGTGCATGGGCAAGCACCCAATACAACACCAATAGGTGGAAATCACTCTAATCTACCTACACTAGCCAATTTTTCTAAGCTCTGCAAGAACTTTGCTAGTTTAGGAGGTAGAACGATATCTGACACAGTGGATTTCGAGGAGGCATGAGCTAGATTGTAGATTATGGAGAAAAGGTTTAGGATGTTAGATTTGGAAGACCTCGAAAGTGAATCAAGAAAAGCGGGAAATGTAAGCGTTGTAGAATGGCTGTTCATTACGCAAAAGACTGTAAGAAAGAAATGAAGGGAAGGTGTTTCAATTGTGGACAGCTTGGTCACTTTAGTAAGTTTCGTCCTCAGAAGATGGGGCAGGGAGTGAGTGCACCTACAGTGTAGATTTAGACATGGGATGTAACACCTTCCAGCCTCGGACCGAATTGATGTAGGAAAATTTAGCTTCTATTTTTGATTTTCCCATTCAAACTCATTTTGATCCTAGAGTATCACAGTCTTTGTTCACTAGTTCTTTGGTATGTTGTTTACACTTAGACATATTTTTAGCAGTAGACCCCGTTGTTGTTTCAAACCCCATACGAGGATCGACACTCTTGTCTATGATTTGTCGAGATTTGAAAATTTGTATCCTAGGCGTAGACTATAACGCCTATATTTTGGGATTTTCTGGGTATGGGATGATTTTGGGAATGGATTGGCGATCCCATATGGAGCTATATTAGATTGTGAGAAGAGAGTTGTTAAACTAGAGACATGCGTCAGCAGGACTCTCGAGATTCCTTGCAACCCGCAAGGGTCAGTAATGTTGAGCTTTCTTTATTCGCTCAATTCATCATCGCCAGAGTTAGATTCGGTTCTTGTCGTCAGAGATTTTTCCAAACATCTTTGAGAAGGTTAGGGATTTTCCCCCTTAATAGAGAGATTGACTTCAGGAATTATTTTGCTAGCTAGTAACATTACTCGTAGGGCATATGGCGCCTAGGGAAAGGAAGGGATTGAGCAAGCATGTCCGTGAGCTTTAGAGAAAGGTTTGGTAAAAGGAAACATATTGGAATAGGGAGCGCTAGTCGTCTTCGCTACCAAAGCAGGTGGTTCTCTTCTACTTTGCTTTGACTATAGAGAATTGAATAAGCTCACAAAGAAGGACCATTATTCACTCTCTAGGATAGATGATCTTTTCAACCAGTTAGTTGGCTGTTTAGTATTTTCACAGCCTGGTCTAGCCATTGGATTTCATCGGTTTAGGGTTTCTAATGACAGCATTGATAAAACTGCATTTAGGACACCCAACAGATTCTCTGAGTGATTTGTTAGGCCTTTTGGGCTACCCTAGCCTATCTTGTTGATTTAGTGAACCATGTTTTTAGAGATGTCCTAAAATAAAGTTCGTGGTGGTATACGTGGTCGACATTTTGGTATTTTTCAAGAAGTATGGAAGAGCATGTTATTCATCTAAAGAAGGTTCTTTGTATGCTTCGTGTTCATCGGTTGAAGACAGAGTTCTTGAAGTATCACTTTTGATGCGTTTATTAGGGCATAGAGAATGTTTACACATGATGTAGATTTAAGAAACAGTTTTGTACATTTAGGATTCAGATTTTGGAAATCCAAAGAGAGGTTGGAAAAGGTTAGAGATGTACAATAAATTCAATAGATATGCAAAGAAGAAAGTCCATAAGTAGATAATTGCAGAAATCATAATTATCTCAGACAAGTGGATTTGACGATGATGCCGCAGAATAGACATGTGTATATGAGAGGCATAGGAAGAAAAGCCTATAGGAATAAAAGCCTTTAGTTTAAGAAAAGTACTCCTAGGTTAGTAAGGACAAAATCCACTTTATGCCAAGCCCAATAAAATGAAAATTTTGAAATTTAAAAAGTTGAAAAAAATATAAATGTTAGAATTGAAAATTTCATTGTTAATATTTTATTTTAGAAAATAAATATGGGGTTTTTGAAGAATGGTATGAAATTTAAGTTGGTCTTTATATAATGAAAAATTGAAATTCTTTTTGAAGAATAATGGAGTATATGTATATATAACTCACTAGTTTCATTATAAGTAAAGAAAGATTTTAAGCATAAAAACCTAGAGTGTATCATGTAGCGAAAACATAGATTACAACTTTCATTGTTGTAATAAATGTTTTCATGAGAAATAAGTGGAGCATGGGCTATAACACTATTGTTACAGTAAGTAACTCCCAAGAGAAATATGTTTACATGGATATATGAGATTCATTAGTTGTTATTTGATTGAATCCATACACTAGTATTTTTTTAGGGTATTGTAAAGGCGTTTTACGCAACATCCATTTTAACCCAAATAAAAATGTATTTTTAAAGGTAATTTCTAAGTATAGAAACAATGGTTTGTAAAGTACACTTATTATCTTAATGAGTATAAGGAAGTGCTTTTACAATTATGGAAATACTAAAACAGTTTTGAAGATGAGTTTTTCTGAAAGCAAAATGTGTAAGTTAGATATTAGAAAATATTTATCATGGAAAAATATAAATTAAACATACTTTAATCTATTGGGATGAAAAGATTAATGGTATAATTTTCTATGAAACCAATAAAAATGTTTTGTGCAAGTTACGAGGAATACATGAAAGAGATATACAAGGTATGAAAAGCACCATATTTTGTATATCCTATTTCGAAAAATATAAAATAAGTTCCTTATAATTTCACATAAACATGAAATTCTCTTTTAAAAAGGTTCATAGAAGATTTTAGCATTAATAATTTCTCATTTGAGAAAGCAGTTCTAATATATTAAGGTATGAAACCGTAAGGTATAATAAGACGATGTTTTGGAAACACATAAAAATAGTTTAAAGATATTTTAAAAGAAAATGGTTTGGTGAAAAAGTAAATAAGTTTTTGGAAATGAAAAACTTAATTAAAGTAGAATTGGAAAATTCAAATTTTTTATGGAAAACCGAAAAGGTCTTTAAAGGAAAACGAGGAATATGTTTTGGACTTAGAATTTGAAGGTTTTCCCCTTTGAGTTGGAAAATATTGTTAAGTAACCAAGTATTTTTGAATTAACAGAAATTCAAAAATATAACTTTTTAAAGACAAATATTTTAGGATTTGATGTTTTAAAAATTTAGAAGTCTTAGTTTTTGGAATGATAAATACCCAACCAAACTCATATAAATATGGAGTATAGAGAAATATTTCCTAGGTGTAACGGAAAAAGTGTAAGACCGTGTAGGGGATAGCAGTGATTACTTTTGGAAGTAAAAATAGAGTTTCCATAAAGTATATAGGACCCTAGTAAGAACCTAAGAATGTTGATTCATGTGTGCAGACTAAAGAAGACAGTAAAGTGAAATAAGTAAGGTAGTAAGGCATGCACGGTTGAGAACGAGTATTCTTGATCTTCGAAGGACTTGGGAAAAGCATCTTTTTTTAGGGGAATTCTTATGGTAGTAGTTTTCAAGCTAGCATTGGAATGACACTTTTTGAAGCTCTTTTTGGGAAGGCCGCGTAAGACATCCTCATGCTGGTGGGAGTCTATGGAAAGCTTGCTTCTAGTTTCGACAAGATTAGAGAGATTTTGGAAAAAACTAATTTGATTATGAGAAAATTCGTATCTCATATTTATGTCTCTTTGATAATAGGTTTTAGAATTTCCTTTGTCCCTCTTTAGTTTTGAATAAGCTCTTTCCTTTATTATCCTTTGGGAGGGTAGAACAACCTATAGATTGTCGAATTTGATGTAAACATGTTAATAGAACATGTTACGAATGATGTGTGCTAGTGATTGCAAATATTTGCTAGTGGATACTAATGGATGCATATAGGTACACTAAGCACTATTATTCCTTAGGGATCGCCCTAATTAGGACACTAGAGCATATGCATATGGATGTGTGTGCATTTTTAATCTATTTCTATGGTTGCTATAAATGGATGTTTACCACATGATTGTTGCATTTGGATGATGTTTGTAGCACACATATAGAATTATCGGTTATCATTTGGAAATTTTCGTATTCATTTGGATACATGTCATATACATGATTGCATAAAAGGAGGTCAACTAAATCAATGGACCGTCTTAACTTTTTCATTAGATAGGAACATGTACACTACACTAATTGCATAAGTATCATAAACTGAATTAGAAAAACTCAAGGGCAATGGATGAATCGTCGATGATTGAGTAGTTGGTTGTAGAATTGGATGAAAACATTTAGTACATTCTTTTATCCGTAGAGATTTTGGGGACGAAATCCCTTGAGGAGGGGAGAATGTAACAACCCAAAATTTAACCCAAATAATTAATTCATTATTAATTAAATAATAAAATAACTTTGTGAAATTATTATAATTGAGCCATGGGAGTTTCACCATTGTGTCCGTGGTAATTTTTTGCTTAATTTCCATATATAGAACATCCGAATCCGAGTTAATACGAGCAAAGAACGAAATAATCAAAGAAACAAATGTGTATATATATAAGATAGGTCGACAGGTCGGTCGACCTGGGAGGGCGGTCAACCGCCCGGTCGACCCGCCTAGTCGTTTGGCAAGCGAACGAATGCTCTTCGAACTTCTAGAGCCTATTGTGACGTGTTTTGCATTCTTCTGACCAATCCGGTCCATCTATTTTTGCATCTGATGGCTCCTATTCAGCATGTGACGTGGTTGCACCCTATTCAAGTCCTAAATCCAACAGTCTGAGATCCACTTCTACCCCTATAAATATACCCATAGACCTAACACTTTTTCTCATTCTAGATTTTCTCCAATTGGGTTCACCTTTCTAAGAAGGATACTAAACGAAATAATTTTTCCAAAGGAGAAAATCATTATAAATTAAAATATTTTACAACTCCAAGTGGATCTAGGAAGACCAAAGGGAGAGCTATGGGCCGGAGGTGAGTGATTGTAATTATTTTAAGTTTTCTTTAAGTAATTTAAAATAATATGGTTTTCAATAGTTTTAGTTTTGCTACGATTTTTAGAATAGCCTTTTTAGCAGTTTGTTTGTAGTTTTTGGAATTATTTTTAGTCTATTTCCTTTCAGCTATTCTTTTCAGTAATTTTAGTTTACTTTTGTTAATTATTGCTTTTCCTTTTGTTTAAAATTTATTTATTGTTATTTATACGTTATTACATCTTCTTACGCTTTGAATTTTCTTCTATTTTCAGTTATCTTTTATTCCTCCTTCTTCTTTGCGTGTGGATTAGAATAGAATTAATGCGAATATGGACTAAATTGTGAGAAAACTGAAATAATGGAATATAAGATGTAAATTACAAAGGATGTAATATAAATGGAATTGGACTAAAATTATGCCTAATTGGACTGAAATTACGCCTAATTATGACGTTAATTGGACCGAATTAAAAAGACTGGCCTAGTTATAACTTAGAATTATAACTAAAAAGAGTAAAAGATGAAAGAAGCTTATTTTCACACTTAGACCTTAGGTTAAGTAATAAGAATGATTATAACGTATGTTATAATAAGAAAAAAGAATAGAATAAGGCTTATTTCAAGACTTAGGATAAATTAATAAGCAAAGATAGCAGGGATAAATTGTAAAAGCTTATTTAAAACAATTTATCTAAGTTAGTAAGTAAAGATGAAAGTAGGACTTCTACCAAATAACATTCCCTATTAGACAAAACAGTGGTCCCACATTATCTTGAAGTGAGATGAGGGCATGCTTATGCTAAGGATGGTAGTAATTGGTCAAGTAGAAGTCCAAATCACGAGGGATTTGGACAAGGAGAGCAACTAGATATTGTTTGGATGACGGACCAGTACTAACAGAATTTCCTCTATTTTCTATGGATACACGGTGACTCACATTAGACTGAAGTGAGATGAGAGGCATGCTTATATTGGAGTTTGAGGTAATAAGAAGTCCCAATAGGTGGAGCAAAAGGAAGCATGGGTATGGTGGCAGTTACGCATGCCACTTCCATTCAGGTGCTGCATAATAGCTATGAGTTCCAAGCACTTAGTATGGGTGTTTTCCCTAGACACCATTGCCTTTTGTGTACGGAGCTATATATGTCATCTGGTCTATAGTAACATTATGTGTAGGGAGTTATATATAGTATCTGGTCTAATGTAAATAAATGTCTTCTATGTATGGAGCTATATATGTTGTCTAGTCCAAAGTAACATTCTGTGTAGGGAGTTATATAGCAGCTGGTCTATAGAAAGGTACTATGGAGTAGCAGTCCAATCAAAAAGGGTAGGATTAGGGTTACATCCTAATTACAGAATGCCTAATCAAAGCAGGAATCAAGGACAAGTGCAAACAATCAAAATTAACATATCTTATAAATTGAGCAAATATTTAATCGTGCTTATTTCCAATTTATTTATTTCCTACTTCCTTTGTTACCCTTATTCATGCTAGAATTGTTGAAGAGCATATTACTTTTACTTTGCTTAAAGTTTCTAATAATTACTATCATTCACCAGACTTTAGTTTGACCCACTCCTCTATTTCCCCTTCCCCCCATAAATCAATTAGGGGCAAAAATAGTAGCCCGCAGCTTCGTGGAGGCTTATTGGAGATTCTATCGTGTATTTCTTTCCTTTAGTTCCAATTTTTAGTTCTTTTGTTGAGCTGGTATTTTGAGAAGGATGTATTGTACTCTGATATTATTTGAGCCTTTGGGTTTTTGGATTTCATGAGACTTGTATGGGTATTTTTCCATAAGATGTATTAGGTATTTGGTGACTTATTTTTACTATCTTACGTTATGGAATTTGATTTTTAGCAAAGCACTATAATTGTTTCCGCTGCGTTATTATTATTATTGTTATTATTATCTAATTTTTGTCTTGTGAATCTTACTCTACTAGTTTTAGTTATACCTACAACGCACCATGACTTTTAGTGTATCCTATTGGGTATATTAAAGGGTGTGTGGTGTTTCAAATATACTTACCAAGACCCTTTCGAATGTTGTCACTTCAAGACCTATGCAAGAGCCGAATTAAACAACTACAAAATACATTCATACCTTGATGACTTATATATTTATTTTCTCGAGACAATTTGCCCGAAACTTTTATTGGCTTCTGTGAGTTTTGAACTATAAAAAGGTACAACAATATGAAAATTTGATCCATATTAGATCACATACAAAAGTGTATGGTGAACAGCCGCGTTCACGATATACGAAATCTCGATTGAATTGCTTTATTTGAAATGAGCAAGTAAACAAAAGTGAAATATTGTTTCTTTAATACGATTGAATACAACAAGAATCTTGTTATGTTGAAATAAACATTAGACCAAAGACTAAAAGGCCAAAATAGGAATTGGATCAGTGAATTGTCAGGCTTGATCAGTTTACTTAAGTGCAACCCATGTGATACCCTTAAAGTGTTAAGGATGTCTGGATGTATTTTTGTAATAGATAGTCTTATAATAAAACTTTCCTTTTTAATGATTCAACCATTTGGAAAGGAAAACAATTATGCAAGAGTGGATGCAACATAGTCACGGTTTGGATGAAAAAATTGAATGATCACCTCTGCTTCATGAAGAGACTTTGAAAATGAGAATGTATAAAGTACTAGTAAATATTTAATATGAAATGATAATTTGATTTCTATTCCAACTATATATTTTGTAGAAAATTGTTTCCTACAAAAATTATTTCTTTCCTGTTTAATATATTTAACATGAAACTCACAACTATGAAGTATCTATATTTGATGAATTAAATACCCTATAATAAATGACAGAGTGGAGCTTTGTATTTCATATGCTGTTATGGTAATGGCAGGAAGAGTGGGAGCAGACATATGACACTTATTAATGGATGCATCAAGTTGCGAAATATTGCTTCTGTATATATACCAAGTATTATTTATGAAATTGTAACTATTTTCGGTATTGACTGAATATATATGAAGTTTTATCTTATTATGAAAAATATATGAATATTACTCATAAAAATAATCCTATTATAATAATGGTTTTGCTTTTATCATAGTTATGATGCGTTAACTATACAAAATATAGATGTATCTAAACTTTAACAATTATTTTTGGATTATGGACTAAGCCATATCTTTTAGAAATAATCCTTAATCATATGGTTATGAATCATTTGATACTAATGATTTATATCTCAGGTGATTAAGGGCAAAATACCTATTCGATGGGTGTGAAAAATAGAGTTAATGAACTATATATATCTACGTGTATGTATGTATATGTAGTGCAAGGTCTAATAAGAGATCCACTTACTTCATTAAATTCATCAATGAATTATCATAAACATGAACATGTGTATTTGATACACAAGTTCTATATCATTGATAAGATCATAGATTTAAGATGGGAGCAGTAAATATAGCATGCAAAGGAAATTATACAATTTGATTTGATCAAATATGTGAGTATTGTAACGAACGGGAATTTTCGACTTTCGGAAACTCAACATCGACCCTCACTTTATCGACTGCCGAGAAATCGAAGGCCAAAAACACGGAATGTTATGGGTTTTTAAAAGAATTTAAGAAAAGAAAAAGAGAGAAAAAGGTAGAAGATAGAGGGAAAAGAAGAAAGAAAATTTTAAAATAGAAGAAAAAGAGAATATAGAATGGAAAAAAAAGAAAAGAGATAGAAAAACAGAATGGAACAAAATTTTAAAATAGAACGGAACAGAAAACAACAGAACAATAACAGAATCTCACAATTCGCAGCGGAACAACATATAATAATAAATGAATAATCTTTAAACAAAGAACTATATCAGTTATTACATTTTTATACTTTACATCATATCATCATCAGAGTGTACAACAACAAACAATGCAGCGGAAAAAGAAATACTATATAAACTACTAATACGCCATGCCATCCATCTTGCCTCCAGCAACTCCAGAATATCCAGAATATCCTGATAAACCTTAACTCTTGACTGCCCGTGTGGAAATTGGTGGGCACCCAGAGTTTAGGAAGGAAAACAATAAACTCCAAGTCAGTCATGTGACTGGTGCGAGAACTCAAAACAGTTTATTTATCTTTAAAAATCAAAATAGAGGAATATTTTTAAATTCAATTCGCAATGCTTTTAAAAATGAGACTACCATAAGACCTCCTGCCACACACACAATGCAAATGCAGACTTGGAGAAGATTTCTCCTTATGATAGCCAAAGATGCTTGATACGCATTAAAATCAAATCAATTTTGATATTATTATTAGTGCATAGTGTAGAAGATATTTCGAAAGTAGAATATAAATCTTAGCCAGCATAGGTACCATTATATTATGCCTACTATAGCTACCTCCTGAGGAAGCAGGTTCTACAACTAAAACCGTACAAGTTTCGTATTGTTTCTTTGGATTTCCAACAAATGGTCAGGCCAAGGAACTTCCCATTGCCACATGAGAATGCCTCTGGAAAGACATCCCCGAGAACCAAACCGGAACTCTGCCAACACAAGGCCGGGTTACCCCTAACTGGGTAACTACTGACACGAGCACGCCATTCCCCGATCGTAAACGACCTTTCTCACGGGATCCCGAAAAACCAACAACCACAAAGTAATAAATTCGTAGTAACCACATAGGTTAAATATCTGGGCTCCATACCATGATACAACCTCTATCCAGAAGGAAATGTACATACCCTAAAGGGTGCTACCCCTCATAACCTTGCCGCATCTTTCCTGTTTTGACCATTTCCGGGGTGTGAGGTTCGACGAAGTCACGTCCACAAAAACATACTTTATACAAAAGCCATGCTTTGGGTCAACAAATGATCAACACAATGATCACCAAGATAGACGATCAAATAAATGATCCTATCACAATAATCAACACAATGATCATTTCAGCAACACTCAGCATGTCACATTACCAAATTGGGAATATATCGCTGATAACTTCAACTATATAACCTCTGAGCTCGTACGTCTCAGAGAAGGGTGTTAAGCTAAAAGAATAAATTCTCCGCCACTACAGAAATATATTTGAAAGAAATCGGCTTTACATTCTCAACTTGTAATGTCAGACACACAATCCATACAAGTCTGTTCCGGGCTCGAACAGAACCGAAGGCACTTACAAAGAAGTCCTTGCAATCCGAATAATCTCTAATCACGTTCGGATTTCCCATCACATATGGAGATCTCAATACCAGGGATCAGCCAGTGCAGAGACAATCAATAAGAAACCCTTTCGCTTTCGAAAATATCCGGTCTTCAACACCGATCTTCGAATGCAATTCATAACGACGTATCACATATTCGAAATGGGTTATACGACCCCAAGGTCCTTTCCCGGTTAACCCGAATAGTGAGCGCTTATTTTAAAAAAAATAAGTGTGGCATTCAAATTCAAGCAAATCACAACAAATACCTATTTAAAGGTAAATATTGATAGTCGGTCATTGAACTATCAATAGATATGCCAACATCACCAGATTCCAAATAATTTTCCAAATTATTTATTTCACAAAAATATCTTTACAAGATATAAACATAATTTCCATACTTTAAAAATAAATCAATATTTATTTTTAAATCTAATTTCCCAATCTCATTTATAAATTCTATATTGAATTTACATTCCAAAATATTTATGAATATACGATTTCCATTCGTTTTCAAATATTCATTTTCAATTTATCTTCAAAAAGATAAATTCCAAATATTCACTTAATATTGGAAAAACATTTCCATACTTATTAAAAATAAGTAATTCACATATCTTTTTATTTTCTATACTGAGAAAATATTTAATATACCCTAATCAAAATTAAGTATATATTTCATTCTTTTAAGAAAATCATTCACTTAACCATATTTATTTGGGCCAAAACGAATGTCGCGTAAAACATCGTTACGACAACCCAAAATCATTAGTATAGGGATTCGAAATTAAAATAGATATATAAATCCCAATACTATACAAAACATTTCCTTTCGGAAATCATTTACTATAACAATAGTGTTATAGTCCATTATTTCCTTATATTTCTCGAAAACATCTATTTCAGCAACAAATGTTGAAATCTATGGTTTCAAATCTCAATACATTTTAAAACATCTTTAGATCGTTTTAATTCTATTTAAAACATCACATCTAAAATAATTTCTTTAACACAATATTCACTATTCAAAAACGTGAATACACTTGTCAATAAATTTCATCACTTCTATTCATTTTATTTTAAAAAATTATTCACCGTCTAAAACATGAATATAATTCCATAAATAAATTACAACAATTCCTTATCAAAATAAGTCGTTGCGGATTTATAAAACAACGTTTATAAATTCTATTTCTATTTATTTTTATAACAACTTCCTTTTATAAATTTCCTTTATAAATCTATTCAATTTCATATCTCAATGATATATTAAAATTTCATATTATAAGTCAAATACTTATAATTTATTTATTTATAAAAATCATTCCTTCAAACTTCCCAAATCTATAAATCTTATAACTTCTAAGATTCATTTATTTATCCACATCTATTTCCTAAATAACTTTATAAATTTTTATTTATAAAATTCTATTTATAACTTCACCGTTATAATTCTATAAATTTCATTCATTAGTGAAATTCATTCACAATTCTTTCTAATACTTATAAAAGCTCGTTTTATAATTCCAATATTTTTAATTTATAAATATCAATTTATAAATCTTTTAATATAAAACAATTTATATTATTATTTTAAAACGTCTTTCAGCTCCTTATAATTTCATCAATTTAATTTATAAAATAATCAAATTTCATAAATTCTATAGATTTCATTCCTTCATAAAATTCATTATACAAACCATTCTATCACTTATAAAAGCTTGTTTTATAATTCAAGATATTCTAAATTTATAAATATTAATTTATAAATCTTTTAATATAAATCAATTTATATTATTACTTTAAACATCTTTAAATTCTTCATAATTTTCATCATTCTGATTTATAAAATGAAAATTTTATAAATCCTATTTTAAACTTCTTATAATAAATTCAGAAATCCCAGTTCAAACTATTTTATAAAATCACTAATCCCATAATTTCAAAAATTAACTTTTAACTGTATTTCTCAAAAATCATAATTTTTATAATATTAAAATTATAACGTTTATTTATTTAAGATGAATCAATTCCAATATTTTTATAAACGTATACTTTCAAAAATTATTTTAGAAATCAAAATAGTTATTTTTAAACTTCAAAAATTGGATTCGATGATGCAACACATCAATATTCAATCACAACTTTCAAACATCATATATCATCCATGATAACAATCAAATATCACAATATATGAAATCAAATAAATATTTGTGAGGAATCCAGTTGGATCCCTCCAACCCGTTTCCCTGCATCCACGGACATTAGCACAATACTATTCCGTTTCAAGACGGAATATCGCGGTACATGGGATTTTATAAATATATATCCGCTTACTAACGGCGCAATAGGGTCTCATCCGCTAAAAGAAAATGCGGGAAATCAATCAACTGCAATATATACATATGCCAATATATATATATATTGCTATATATAATATAATACCAATTCCACTTCAAGGTGGAATATCGCGGTATATGTGTGTAATAAATAACCTCCGCTTACTAACGGCGTATAGGATCTATTCACATCCAATATATATATATAACAATCATCATTCAATCATTCAATCAACACAGTCAAGCAAATTTTAAATCTATCTATTTAAAATTTAAATAAACAATAAAAATTCCTTTTGAGTGAGAAGTTCTCACCTTTGCTTTTATTAGCAATCCATTTTCCATCTTGACTCGATTTTCTTGATTTATACCTTGTATAAATATTTACACAATTTATTAATATTCGAAATAATCGAATAATAAATTTTCATTAAATAATTTCAATTCATCGGCGATTTCATTTTTAATAGTTAAATTACTGATAGTTTTATTTAAATCAGTTTCTTCTTTAATAAATTTATTTAAATAAAAATTTAATTTAATTAACCAAACTCTCTTTCAAATAATTTAATTAACTATAGATTTAATTTTTACCAAAGATTTTCTTTTTAGTAAATTATTTTAACAAAAAACTAAATTTAAAACTAAATTCTTTTTAACCATTTCCGTTTAATAATTTTAATTGTCTAATGATTTAACTTCAAACAAATTTTCTTTAGCAAATTTATTTAACTAAAAGTTTAAAAATTAAATTTCCTTTAAAATTTATTTCTACTAATCCTTTTACCTTAAATTAATATCTTTAAATCGATTTTCTTTTAAATAAATTTGTTTGACTAAAATTTTAAAATAACTTCTTTGTAATAAAATATTCTTTAGTAACTAAAAATAGTTAAATAGTTTAATACAACAAGTAAATCATCACATTCGTTATTTTTATTTTAAACTAAAAATTAAATTTAATTAACCAAACTCTCTTTCAAATAATTTAATTAACTATAGATTTAATTTTTTTCTAAAGATTTTCTTTTTAGTAACTATAATAGATAGAACAAATTTATCATCGTAACTATTTATTTTATAACAACTTAACAAATCATTTTACTTTAAATTGATATCTTTAAATCAATTTCTTTTAATATAAATCAATTTGACTAAAAATTTAAATTTCTTTTAATAAACTTTATTAACTAACTATTTAATTCGAAGCATTCTTTCTTTTTAATAAATTAATCTAAATTTTATCTTTAATAATTTTTTTCCTTTAATAAATTTATTTTCTTTTAAACCAAATTCCTGTTAAATAAATTTATTTAACTAAACATTTTAATTTCAAACTAATGCTTTTAAATTTTAAACAAATTCCTTTATAAATAAAATTCATTTGGCTAACAATTTGGGTTAAACTAATAATTTATTCTTTATATAATAATTTAAACTAATCGAATAATTAATTTCTTTTAATAAATTTTCTTAACTAAATTCTTCCTTTACCCAAATAGCCCATATATATTTTACTTTACTGCATATATACTTTACTGTATATGCTTATTATTATTATTTTTTTTCTATTTAAATAAATCCTTTTAGTTTTTTTAAAATCTTATATATTAATTAAATTTATTCCTAATTTTAAATAAATTAACAAACTGTTTCATTTTATTTTATTTTTTTATTCAATAACAATTTATATATATATATATATATATATATTAATTTACCGTCTTTAATAAAAATTTTGAAAAACAAAACAAAAAAAACAAAAAAAATAAAAATAAAATTAAAACTACCTCACTTCTTTCATTCAAGCTCGTCCTCACTGCCGCCTGCGCCTCCCCACGTCGCCTCGTGCCTGCGCCCTCCATCATGAACGCACGGCCACCCATACGCACACGAGTCGCCGCAATCCCCCTCGCCCAGACCAACGTCTCCAACCTGCAGCCCTAAGCGCGCGCGCATTCGACCCTATTCTTGCCGCCGCCGTCCCTCATACGACCCACCTTCATCGCCTCGGGGTTGCGCGCCGCTATCGCGTCGCCCCCCCATCACGCGTCGCTGCCGCGAGTCCACCCAGCTCGCCGATACCGCCGCCCCTGCTCCTCCATCCACGAAATCGTGCGCGCCTCCACCATCATCGCGTGCGCGTGATTTAATTTAGGGCTTCGGCCCTTGTTTTTTTTTTTATAACTGAGGAGGGTTTGAACGAGATTTAGGAGGCTTCGGCCATTAATTCTATTTCGTGAATTCGAATGAAAGAGGGAGAAAAAAAATGATTCTGATTTTTTTTTTCTCGGCTGTTCGTTATTTTTAAAACAAACTAGGGCATGCTCTGCACGATTTCTATCGTGATTCTTGGGCGTGATGTTAGGCGCAAACTTAGGGAAGATGATGTTGACAAATTAAAATTTTAAATTTAAACTGAACACGATAAATTTCAACGCGTTTATTTACCGTGTGCTCACATAACAACTCCGATCGATACGAAATTTGAAATCCTAGAATAATTCAGTATTCCGGACCCAATGGAACTGGTTTCGTCGAATTCCGAGACTGTGTCTCGGACGGCTATTTTTAAATATCGATTCGAACGATTAAATTTCAAAACTGAACAAATCACTTTCTAATTAAATTCTGAAGCTTCGATTATCTTCAATATTATCAATATGAATTTTACAAGCCTTTGAAATATTTTTAATCGGCTTAAAATTGAAGATTCAAATTTTTATTCAACTTTCTATAGATTAAATTCTATAATTTAATCGTTAAATTCAAAGTTATATTGAAAATTCAATTCAAACCATCATTCAAATATTTAAAATAAATTAAATATTCTCAAATTAAATTGTTTAAAATTCTGGGTCGTTACAATCTTCCCCCCTTAAAAGAATTTCGTCCCGAAATTACAAGTTAAGAAGAATGCCCTTATCCCGTCTATCATTTTTTTTCACAATCCAAATAGTTCTATCAACTTACCAACCTAAATCTTTTTACTAGAGTTTCATTATCATTTCAACTAGCTTTCCAACTTCAATTATAGGTTTCAAACAACATTGTTTTCCTTAACAATTCAAATTTAAATTCAAATTCAAATTTCAAACTTTCAAATTTTCTCAAAAATTTTCTAACACCCTAAATTTTCGAAAAATTTCGCCAGCGTCTCCTTTGCGCGGCTAGCTCGGTACGACTACAAAATGGCACCACGGCCCCTCAGAATCAAAAAGAAAAGAGAAAAGCCAAGTGGCTAGAGAAGAAAGTCATCAAATTTCATACTGAAATTCAAATACGTACCTTTTTGTCGAGCCATTCAATTTTATCTTTGAAATCAAAATCTCAATTCCATTTCTTTTTATATACCTGTATAATCTGCTAGTAGCAGCATCCAAATCCAACATTCAAACCATTTTGCCAATTCTATTGCAAAATTTCAATATATGTTTCTTATATATTTTAACTTCACTATTGAAGTTACATATTCAATTCTTATTCAATTTTACATTTCAATTCAATTTCATTCATTATTTAAATTCCATTTGAATTCAATTCACAATTTGAAATTCCATTCGAATTTAATTCTCAATTCTAGATATTGAATTCTATCGATTAACTTTCATTTGCTAATTCCTATTAATATTCAATTTATTCCATTTGAAATTATTTCACAAATGAATAAATTATCAAGTTAATTTTCTTGAATCCAATCTATCTTATTTAATTCCATATACTAATGATAATAATTCAATATTATCACTTCTTAACAATCATGCAACCATATACTATAATAATTCATAGAAAGCCATTTCTTTTCTATACAAAAATAGTTTTGGGCAAAATTATCTTATTCACCCGATTCAAAACAATTTTATATTCACTAACAAATACGCTCTCATATCTATTATTACACTCAAACTCATTCTAGAGTACTGCTGACTCTATCTCTAACGAGTAATACCCAACAGAATCATGGTTGTCGCTTAACCATAAGCTCTGATACCAAATGTAACGAACGGGAATTTTCGACTTTCGGAAACTCAACATCGACCCTCACTTTATCGACTGCCGAGAAATCGAAGGCCAAAAACACGGAATGTTATGGGTTTTTAAAAGAATTTAAGAAAAGAAAAAGAGAGAAAAAGGTAGAAGATAGAGGGAAAAGAAGAAAGAAAATTTTAAAATAAAAGAAAATAAGAATAGAGAATGGAAAAAAAAGAAAAGAGATAGAAAAACAGAATGGAACAAAATTTTAAAATAGAACGGAACAGAAAACAACAGAACAATAACAGAATCTCACAATTCACAGCGGAACAACATATAATAATAAATGAATAATCTTTAAACAAAGAACTATATCAGTTATTACATTTTTATACTTTACATCATATCATCATCAGAGTGTACAACAACAAACAATGCAGCGGAAAAAGAAATACTATATAAACTACTAATACGCCATGCCATCCATCTTGCCTCCAGCAACTCCAGAATATCCAGAATATCCTGATAAACCTTAACTCTTGACTTCCCGTGTGGAAATTGGTGGGCACCCAGAGTTTAGGAAGGAAAACAATAAACTCCAAGTCAGTCATGTGACTGGTGCGAGAACTCAAAACAGTTTATTTATCTTTAAAAATCATAATAGAGGAATATTTTTAAATTCAATTCGCAATGCTTTTAAAAATGAGACTACCATAAGACCTCCTGCCACACACACAATGCAAACGCAGACTTGGAGAAGATTTCTCCTTATGATAGCCAAAGATGCTTGATACGCATTAAAATCAAATCAATTTTGATATTATTATTAGTGCATAGTGTAGAAGATATTTCGAAAGTAGAATATAAATCTTAGCCAGCATAGGTACCATTATATTATGCCTACTATAGCTACCTCCTGAGGAAGCAGGTTCTACAACTAAAACCGTACAAGTTTCGTATTGTTTCTTTGGATTTCCAACAAATGGTCAGGCCAAGGAACTTCCCATTGCCACATGAGAATGCCTCTGGAAAGACATCCCCGAGAACCAAACCGGAACTCTGCCAACACAAGGCCGGGTTACCCCTAACTGGGTAACTACTGACACGAGCACGCCATTCCCCGATCGTAAACGACCTTTCACACGGGATCCCGAAAAACCAACAATCACAAAGTAATAAATTCGTAGTAACCACATAGGTTAAATATCTGGGCTCCATACCATGATACAACCTCTATCCAGAAGGAAATGTACATACCCTAAAGGGTGCTACCCCTCATAACCTTGCCGCATCTTTCCTGTTTTGACCATTTCCGGGGTGTGAGGTTCGACGAAGTCACGTCCACAAAAACATACTTTATACAAAAGCCATGCTTTGGGTCAACAAATGATCAACACAATGATCACCAAGATAGACGATCAAATAAATGATCCTATCACAATAATCAACACAATGATCATTTCAGCAACACTCAGCATGTCACATTACCAAATTGGGAATATATCGCTGATAACTTCAACTATATAACCTCTGAGCTCGTACGTCTCAGAGAAGGGTGTTAAGCTAAAAGAATAAATTCTCCGCCACTACAGAAATATATTTGAAAGAAATCGGCTTTACATTCTCAACTTGTAATGTCAGACACACAATCCATACAAGTCTGTTCCGGGCTCGAACAGAACCGAAGGCACTTACAAAGAAGTCCTTGCAATCCGAATAATCTCTAATCACGTTCGGATTTCCCATCACATATGGAGATCTCAATACCAGGGATCAGCCAGTGCAGAGACAATCAACAAGAAACCCTTTCGCTTTCGAAAATATCCGGTCTTCAACACCGATCTTCGAATGCAATTCATAACGACGTATCACATATTCGGAATGGGTTATACGACCCCAAGGTCCTTTCCCGGTTAACCCGAATAGTGAGCGCTTATTTTAAAAAAAATAAGTGTGGCATTCAAATTCAAGCAAATCACAACAAATAACTATTTAAAGGTAAATATTGATAGTCGGTCATTGAACTATCAATAGATATGCCAACATCACCAGATTCCAAATAATTTTCCAAATTATTTATTTCACCAAAATATCTTTACAAGATATAAACATAATTTCCATACTTTAAAAATAAATCAATATTTATTTTTAAATCTAATTTCCCAATCTCATTTATAAATTCTATATTGAATTTACATTCCAAAATATTTATGAATATACGATTTCCATTCGTTTTCAAATATTCATTTTCAATTTATCTTCAAAAAGATAAATTCCAAATATTCACTTAATATTGGAAAAACATTTCCATACTTATTAAAAATAAGTAATTCACAGATCTTTTTATTTTTCTATACTGAGAAAATATTTAATATACCCTAATCGAAATTAAGTATATATTTCATTCTTTTAAGGAAATCATTCACTTAACCATATTTATTTGGGCCAAAACGAATGTCGCGTAAAACATCGTTACGACAACCCAAAATCACTAGTATAGGGATTCGAAATTAAAATAGATATATAAATCCCAATACTATACAAAACATTTCCTTTCGGAAATCATTTACTATAACAATAGTGTTATAGTCCATTATTTCCTTATATTTCTCGAAAACATCTATTTCAGCAACAAATGTTGAAATCTATGGTTTCAAATCTCAATACATTTTAAAACATCTTTAGATCGTTTTAATTCTATTTAAAACATCACATCTAAAATAATTTCTTTAACACAATATTCACTATTCAAAAACGTGAATACACTCGTCAATAAATTTCATCACTTCTATTCATTTTATTTTAAAGAATTATTCACCGTCTAAAACATGAATATAATTCCATAAATAAATTACAACAATTCCTTATCAAAATAAGTCATTGCGGATTTATAAAACAACGTTTATAAATTCTATTTCTATTTATTTTTATAACAACTTCCTTTTATAAATTTCCTTTATAAATCTATTCAATTTCATATCTCAATGATATATTAAAATTTCATATTATAAGTCAAATACTTATGATTTATTTATTTATAAAAATCATTCCTTCAAACTTCCCAAATCTATAAATCTTATAACTTCTAAGATTCATTTATTTATCCACATCTATTTCCTAAATAACTTTATAAATTTTTATTTATAAAATTCTATTTATAACTTCACCGTTATAATTCTATAAATTTCATTCATTAGTGAAATTCATTCACAATTCTTTCTAATACTTATAAAAGCTCGTTTTATAATTCCAATATTTTTAATTTATAAATATCAATTTATAAATCTTTTAATATAAAACAATTTATATTATTATTTTAAAACGTCTTTCAGCTCCTTATAATTTCATCAATTTAATTTATAAAATAATCAAATTTCATAAATTCTATAGATTTCATTCCTTCATAAAATTCATTATACAAACCATTCTATCACTTATAAAAGCTTGTTTTATAATTCAAGATATTCTAAATTTATAAATATTAATTTATAAATCTTTTAATATAAATCAATTTATATTATTACTTTAAACATCTTTAAATTCTTCATAATTTTCATCATTCTGATTTATAAAATGAAAATTTTATAAATCCTATTTTAAACTTCTTATAATAAATTCAGAAATCCCAGTTCAAACTATTTTATAAAATCACTAATCCCATAATTTCAAAAATTAACTTTTAACTGTATTTCTCAAAAATCATAATTTTTATAATATTAAAATTATAACGTTTATTTATTTAAGATGAATCAATTCCAATATTTTTATAAACGTATACTTTCAAAAATTATTTTAGAAATCAAAATAGTTATTTTTAAACTTCAAAAATTGGATTCGATGATGCAACACATCAATATTCAATCACAACTTTCAAACATCATATATCATCCATGATAACAATCAAATATCACAATATATGAAATCAAATAAATATTTGTGAGGAATCCAGTTGGATCCCTCCAACCCGTTTCCCTGCATCCACGGACATTAGCACAATACCATTCCGTTTCAAGACGGAATATCGCGGTACATGGGATTTTATAAATATATATCCGCTTACTAACGGCGCAATAGGGTCTCATCCGCTAAAAGAAAATGCGGGAAATCAATCAACTGCAATATATACATATGCCAATATATATATATATATTGCTATATATAATATAATACCAATTCCACTTCAAGGTGGAATATCGCGGTATATGTGTGTAATAAATAACCTCCGCTTACTAACGGCGTATAGGATCTATTCACATCCAATATATATATATAACAATCATCATTCAATCATTCAATCAACACAGTCAAGCAAATTTTAAATCTATCTATTTAAAATTTAAATAAACAATAAAAATTCCTTTTGAGTGAGAAGTTCTCACCTTTGCTTTTATTAGCAATCCATTTTCCATCTTGACTCGATTTTCTTGATTTATACCTTGTATAAATATTTACACAATTTATTAATATTCGAAATAATCGAATAATAAATTTTCATTAAATAATTTCAATTCATCGGCGATTTCATTTTTAATAGTTAAATTACTGATAGTTTTATTTAAATCAGTTTCTTCTTTAATAAATTTATTTAAATAAAAATTTAATTTAATTAACCAAACTCTCTTTCAAATAATTTAATTAACTATAGATTTAATTTTTACCAAAGATTTTCTTTTTAGTAAATTATTTTAACAAAAAACTAAATTTAAAACTAAATTCTTTTTAACCATTTCCGTTTAATAATTTTAATTGTCTAATGATTTAACTTCAAACAAATTTTCTTTAGCAAATTTATTTAACTAAAAGTTTAAAAATTAAATTTCCTTTAAAATTTATTTCTACTAATCCTTTTACCTTAAATTAATATCTTTAAATCGATTTTCTTTTAAATAAATTTGTTTGACTAAAATTTTAAAATAACTTCTTTGTAATAAAATATTCTTTAGTAACTAAAAATAGTTAAATAGTTTAATACAACAAGTAAATCATCACATTCGTTATTTTTATTTTAAACTAAAAATTAAATTTAATTAACCAAACTCTCTTTCAAATAATTTAATTAACTATAGATTTAATTTTTTTCTAAAGATTTTCTTTTTAGTAACTATAATAGATAGAACAAATTTATCATCGTAACTATTTATTTTATAACAACTTAACAAATCATTTTACTTTAAATTGATATCTTTAAATCAATTTCTTTTAATATAAATCAATTTGACTAAAAATTTAAATTTCTTTTAATAAACTTTATTAACTAACTATTTAATTCGAAGCATTCTTTCTTTTTAATAAATTAATCTAAATTTTATCTTTAATAATTTTTTTCCTTTAATAAATTTATTTTCTTTTAAACCAAATTCCTGTTAAATAAATTTATTTAACTAAACATTTTAATTTCAAACTAATGCTTTTAAATTTTAAACAAATTCCTTTATAAATAAAATTCATTTGGCTAACAATTTGGGTTAAACTAATAATTTATTCTTTATATAATAATTTAAACTAATCGAATAATTAATTTCTTTTAATAAATTTTCTTAACTAAATTCTTCCTTTACCCAAATAGCCCATATATATTTTACTTTACTGCATATATACTTTACTGTATATGCTTATTATTATTATTTTTTTTCTATTTAAATAAATCCTTTTAGTTTTTTTAAAATCTTATATATTAATTAAATTTATTCCTAATTTTAAATAAATTAACAAACTGTTTCATTTTATTTTATTTTTTTATTCAATAACAATTTATATATATATATATATATATATATATATTTTAATTTACTGTCTTTAATAAAAAATTTGAAAAACAAAACAAAAAAAAAAAAAATTAAAACTACCTCACTGCTTTCATTCAAGCTCGTCCTCACTGCCGCCTGCGCCTCCCCACGTCGCCTCGTGCCTGCGCCCTCCATCATGAACGCACGGCCACCCATACGCACACGAGTCGCCGCAATCCCCCTCGCCCAGACCAACGTCTCCAACCTGCAGCCCTAAGCGCGCGCGCACTCGACCCTATTCTCGCCGCCGCCGTCCCTCATACGACCCACCTTCATCGCCTCGAGGTTGCGCGCCGCTATCGCGTCGCCCCCCCATCACGCGTCGCTGCCGCGAGTCCACCCAGCTCGCCGATACCGCCGCCCCTGCTCCTCCATCCACGAAATCATGTGCGCCTCCACCATCATCGCGTGCGCGTGATTTAATTTAGGGCTTCGGCCCTTGTTTTTTTTTTTTTTTATAACTGAGGAGGGTTTGAACGAGATTTAGGAGGCTTCGGCCATTAATTCTATTTCGTGAATTCGAATGAAAGAGGGAGAAAAAAAATGATTCTGATTTTTTTTTTTCTCGGCTGTTCGTTATTTTTAAAACAAACTAGGGCATGCTCTGCACGATTTCTATCGTGATTCTTGGGCGTGATGTTAGGCGCAAACTTAGGGAAGATGATGTTGACAAATTAAAATTTTAAATTTAAATTGAACACGATAAATTTCAACGCGTTTATTTACCGTGTGCTCACATAACAACTCCGATCGATACGAAATTTGAAATCCTAGAATAATTCAATATTCCGGACCCAATGGAACTGGTTTCGTCGAATTCCGAGACTGTGCCTCGGACGGCTATTTTTAAATATCGATTTGAACGATTAAATTTCAAAACTGAACAAATCACTTTCTAATTAAATTCTGAAGCTTCGATTATCTTCAATATTATCAATATGAATTTTACAAGCCTTTGAAATATTTTTAATCGGCTTAAAATTGAAGATTCAAATTTTTATTCAACTTTCTATAGATTAAATTCTATAATTTAATCGTTAAATTCAAAGTTATATTGAAAATTCAATTCAAACCATCATTCAAATATTTAAAATAAATTAAATATTCTCAAATTAAATTGTTTAAAATTCTGGGTCGTTACAAGTATAATTAAAAAGAGTTCCAAAAGTACCTATAATGAATAAAATATATATTCTTAAAGCCACTCATCTCTATAACGATGTATCGATAAGGAGCAATAGGACATCGTTGGAAAAAATACGATTGATGATAAGTGAGGTCGAGTTAACATCTTTCTATAAGGATATGTGATTAAGAGTAAGTGCAAATGTTAAATATTATTTTATCTTGATTTTAATTTATGAGATCATATAAGACATAAGTTGATATAGAACAACAACCTTAGTAGTTTAAAATGCATGTCTATCTGATTTATGTTATGAACATAAAATTTGTAAACTCAAAAACTAAATAGATTTTTATGTCAATGCAAAGGTAGTACATAAAATTTTTCCAAACGCTTTTGCATCGAGAAACAATTGTTGTTTCAAGAAATAAAACGTTGTGCGAGTTGAGAAGCTGTACATAAGATTCACTTTTAAGGAATCATGTGTAGACCACCCTATAAAATTTTAGGATGACCAATAATAGAAATCAATGACAGTACAATGGACCTGGGTATGATTCAAAGACATGTAACATGGAAATTAAACTGATCGCATAAGATGGGAAAAAATAAACTAAGCCTAAAATGGACACAACTCATTATAACGTATAATAAGAATTCTCAAATATTAAAAGAGAAACTATGAGTTTCTTATTAATGATAAGAAAATGAATTGTTATCAAGAATAATATTTTCAATTGTTAATAAGCTATGAAGAGTATGAACTCCACCATATGGCATGATGCTTTAAATCTGAAATGGATTCCAAGTACATTATCAAAATACGATTTTGATAAGTTGTACTCGTAGGGACATAATCCATCTGTCGCAATTAATGTAACTAAATACGCATCCGGACTCACAAGTAACAACAAGGACAATAGGTCAGGTTAGTACTACTATGCTTCACTTGCACCACACAATCAGGAAACTGTATGCACCTCATTCTTGTGCTATTTTCTCCAAGCCCTGCAACAAGGGTATATTTTCCTAACTTGGCTAGGATAGTACATAGAGAACAAGGGAGTTAGCTTACTTTAAAACATGCTTGATTCCTGTAGAAAGCAGGTAGTGAAAGACTATTAGTAGCAGGGATACCCAGCACCAACCATTACATTAATTCTTATTTTGTTCTTCGGATCACACAACATTTTTCGACTAATGTAATCGTGATATATTAAGTGACACTATTGGGAATAAACTCATAGATTTTAGCTGTTGAAACTAGCACAACAAATTCATTTGTCAGTGTGCTTTAAATCATTTGGAGTCTGCTCGCAAAATAATCGATCGATATGGCTTTGACTTTTGGGGCATATATGCTAAAACAGAAAATCTAAATAATGATCTAAAATAGACTATGCACATAATAGCCAAAATGTCTCGAAGTTAATAGAAGCAACAACTACGTTTGTGGGGCTCTGGATAAGATCCCAGAACTTATATGACAATATCATTAAACAAGCATCAGAGTTGAGCACATATTTTGATAAAGAAAGCAAATAATTTGAATTTCAGTTAAAATGCAGAGGAAGCTTGTGTCTATGGGATAGATTATTAATAGGTACTAAGATATTTCTATAATATAAATAAACAACATACTACCGATTGTTAAAAATATACCTATATTAAAATCATTTTAGTTTGGTTGTTTAATCCTCAATATTGGATTCTGAAAATAACATCTTTTATAATTAGTATAAAAAAGATGTGGAATTATCTAAAATGACGTACATAAACACCATATCAAAATGTTTAATATGGAGCATATAAGATGGATTCGTTATACATCGGCGATAGCGACTATCATATATGATATTTCTTCTACTATATCACAATACGCTAATATAATTCGTACATTGAGCAAGTATTAAATTCGAGTTCGCTAAATGGTAGCTTAAACTACTCTCGAGTATATACAGAATAGTAGAGAACTGTCTATGGAAGCAACAAACTCCATATGATAGAATGTTCATACTAGAACTTTATTAGTAATACAAAATATAGCATGTCAATCCTAAATTCATGTTCAACCTTATGATTTTTGCATTGGCAATGTTCCAAACAAGAGGCTGGGGTTGATTTAACTGAAAGACTAAGTACATTACCTTAAATAGCACTGCAACGGCATACATAAATGCACAAAATCCATAACTTTCCTAGTGGTGATTCCAAAATGTTGAGAATTTCATAACGTCACTTTGCAAAAAAAAAAATCATGATATAAATCGTGAATGAACTTAGGGTTCACAAGATGTCTAGACACATACTCTAAAAGTTTCACACGATAAAGACATTTTATCAATGATGGAGAAATGTTGATTGATATAGTAGGTAGTTAAAACATCATAACATATCCATTCATTAAGGGACTAGCCTAATTAGTTTTGAGAAAATCGATCACAGGAATGACATTAAAATACCATAATTAACTCCAAGTACAAGTAGGAGATTGAAAGAATTAACGGTATGTCCTATGGGCAATATGCTATTTGTCACATATATCTAACTCTGCAATCAGTCTTATCTATAATAAAGGGCTTGTTTGATTTTATATACTTTTTTATAATGTGGTAAAATTGAATAAGAAATTAATTTAAAGTATATAACTAAGAAAATCCTTATATAAAATGTTATGTGATTGTAGTTGCAAATAGCTGCCATCATGAGTAATTAATCACAATATAAAAATAACATTTTATTTTAAATATTCCCAGTCAAAATGTTTTGAGAAAGCATATTGACACATCCATTAAAACCAAAGTACGTAATGCTCCCTAAATATTGGCAGTTATTACTCATGGCTGTTGGAGGCAACTGAGAGTTATGTTCTGATAGTTATTGGATAATCATAGAATAACCCGTCTAAGAGTTTCCTATTGGTTAAAAAGAACAAGGCCAAATAAGAAATCTTAGAGTGACGATATTACACAGTTCTTTCGACCCGAGAATATTGTTGAACTTCAATATGGATACTCCACTATGATTATAGTTAAGCTACAACATAGCGAACATCTAGCGACAATAGTTGGGTCTGAGTTGAATCATTGGAAGTGAGCACTAGTCAATAGAGAACTTCTCTCCCTAGTTATTTGAGGTAAGTATAACAGTCAACTATAGTCAACTCAAAGTCAAAATCTTTGGCTAGAATATAACAATCAATAATAAATATTACCATCAAACCAAGGAATTTGATTATGGATTAATCGAGTTGAATACGAATAATATTTGAATTTCGACCAATACAAAGTTCTATATATCCTAAAGTGATATACTGTCGATGAAGAGAACGTGTGTAAAACATCATTACCAAGAGGTACAACCCAAGGAAATGTAAAATTGGATTTTACCAATAAGGTCTGTAAGCGATGAACTATGCCAAATTATCACACCACTAGCTAAGGTGCCGTGTGAACCTTAATACTCGAATTGTTCAATTATTAAACATTGACTGAATTCATGTCTATAAGTTACACAAAGGAATCTATTCAATATTCAAAATACCACCCAATTTAATAAGTTAATAGCAATTATAAATTAAATAATATTTAGAAAAATATTAATTATCAGTGCATATGGTATTAATAGTGTTTTTAGTAAAAGGGGCAGCCTTTAGAAATGTTCTAGGTGCTTTTAGTAATTGTTTGTGTGTGTGTATAATTGTTATGTGTACATGCATCGATATATGATACTGGTTATATGTAATTAGTTAAATATCAAACAAATAAATGCAAAATAAGGTGGACTGCCAAGTTATCATAGTAAGGTCGCCCATGCTTGGTAAGTGGGTGAATTTTGGACGAGTAAGAAGAGATGATAGATAAGTAGATGATATTTGTTCAAATATCTCCATATTTACCTTTGTAACTAGATCATGCATTCATTCACTTTAGTTCATCCAGTTTTTTTCAACCCTAGTAGCCTCCTTTTGCACCCCATAGCCAAGCTCCCCTTTTCTTCCTACTAAATACAAATAACTCAAATCCCACGTGGTAATATGTTGAAGACTGCATCTTTTAGAAGTGATTTCGGAGATCCAGGAGACTGTTTAGATCGAAGGGCATCAAATAGGCTTTATCCCAATCCATGCATTATTATATATTTTGTTTCATTATTATACGTGTAACGACCTAGAATTTCAATTATTTGAACTGGAATATTTAATTTAATTTAAATATTGAAAAGTTAATCCGATAAGTTAAACAACTTATATTTCGGATACTGCAATCTATTTAATAATTAAATTGTTAAATTGAATATTTGGAATTGTTTAAAATTATTAAATCTTTAATTTAATGTGAATGAAAATGATTTTCAAATTTGAGTTAAATTTTATTTAAATGAGAATGAAGATAGTAAACCTTTGAATTTAAAAGTGAATAAGCTGATTTAAGAATAGTTAGTTTTAATTAACATGTGAAAATGGCCTTCCAGGGTACTGTCTTGGATTTTAACGAAACTAGTGCCATTAGATCTGTAACAGTGAATTATTGTATTTAACAACTTTCGTGGCGATCATTAGTATCATTTGGTCGTGTGAGCTCCAAACGCTTAGAAATTAATTACGGGAAATTAATATAATATAATTTGTTCTTAAAAGCTAACTTTTGTATATGATGGAACTAAACCCCAATACTAGTTACATTGAGTTCAGAACAGGGTTACATAGTATAAAACGCCATGTGACGCGCCTCGATTGGAGTTCGGAAATTTAAATCATGAGTAGTATCGTAAAACGTGCCTACGTAAAGGATTCAATCCCTCACTTCTTTATAAAACCCTAGTTTCGAACTTCAACCACTATTGACAAACCCTTGGTCCTACGGCCGTGGTTCATCGGAACCACTCCATCCACTTTCAAGCCTTGACCCCAACTAGCAAAACGTAGAGCATGACACCATAAGCAGGATCAACGACTATGATCGCCATCGAAGCACCATAGCAGTTGCAGTTCGCCTTGAACGGAGGCCTCCTTTGGGGATTTTCTAGCATATTATTTGGTGACGAAAAGGAGGGTCGCATACGTGGTTCAACATGGGCGAGGTCAGGGGGTGCACGGTATGGGTCGCGGCTGTCTTCGACGGTACGAATGACGGTGGCGGCGATGATGGAATGCGATCATGTTTTTGTTTCTTGGGAATGAACGAGTATGAGTTAGAGGGGGAAAGGTAAACTGAAAACGTCTAAATTTTATTAATTTAAGTTAATTATAATTTAAATAATCTTGGGGTTCATTAATTCATATCTTATTCGTACGAAGTCCAAATTGAACATGACAAGTTGCATTGCGATCGTACGAGCGAAATCTATAATATGGAGTTAGATTAGATGGATTTGGAGCCAGTAATAATTTGGGTTAAAATTGAATACCTATTCAATTTTAATTTAAATGGGTGCACTTTGGCCTAAAAATTAAATCAAAGCGAGTTAACTCACCTCTCTGGCCTACTTATATTTTATATAAGTATGAATAATTTTATTACTGATTGTTTATTGACCTTTTGGACGATTTACTACTTTATTTGGTGATTTGGATATATTCCCACCCTTGGAGCGAATGAGACCCTATTACGTCCTTGTGTAAGAGCGGATAAACCTTTATATACGATCCCGCCTCGATGCGGTTGATTTATATTATTTGATTATATACTATATGTGATGCAGGAGGACAGGTTGGAGTGATCCAACTGATTTCTTACATTGTTGATTTTACTTTTCATATATTTTGATATATGATGCATTGAATGCCATCTTTGATGACACGGATGATTTTTCCCTTTTTAGTGCTATAGTAGCATTAAGCCATGTTTTAAGTATTTTGAAATTCTATAAAGTAAAGATTTAGTTTTTAAAAGGATTTTAAGTGATTTCGAAAATTTATATATTTTTAATAATTATTCTTCAAATTTATTTGAAGAAAGAATTTATTTTAAATAAAATTAAAGGTAAGATTTTTGGATATTATAAATTAATAGTTTCATAAAATATTTTAAATAAAAATTTTTGAACTATAAAATAAATATTTTTAAAATCTTAAAAATAAGTTGTCTTTATAATGAAGGAATACGGTTTTAAAAACAAGATAGAGATATTTTGGTATAATTATTTATTAACCATTTTATATAAAGTGATATATATACATACACATGCATATATAAAGATTTATTTATAACTATGGGAAATTTATTAATGTGATAAATTTATAAATGCAACATTTTACAAATAAAGTGAAGATTTGTAGAATCGTATTTTATTGATAAAATAATAGATTTATTAGCGGTGTTTATAAGTTAAGGGGAAACTATTATCATTGGATAAATTGGAGAAATAAATCACAGTTGTGGACTTATAAAAAGATGTGAGATGTTGTTATAGAAAAATAGTTGATTCTATTTTGAAAATTGAAAGTGAGGATAAATCTGGAGATGTTAAACAATGTTTTATAAAATAGAAGTAGATTTATAAATATAGTTAACGATTATGTTGAAATTTAAGTGTTGATTTTTATCAAGAAAGTATATTTATGTTTAAAAGTTGTTTATTTATATTAATATTATTTTAAAGTTGTTTATCAATATTTTAATATTTTGAAAAGCTAATCAATCAAATTATTAATATGGCTTGAAATTAATCATAACTATTTATCAATAAATTTTTGGAAATTAATTATTATTAATTATAAAAATGTTGAAGATAAATTATTATTATTTATTAAGAATGTTTTAAAGTTATTACTTATTATTTTTAAGATGTTTTGAAGTTGATTATTATTTATTTATAATGTTTACTATTATATAATAGTGTTTTAAAGTGAATGATTATAATTTATTTATAAAAAAATTCAAGATTTATAAATAGGGTTTATGAATAGATGTGGGTTTTATAAGACGAATCTGATAACATAGTTTGGAAAACTTAAATGAAGATTAGTTAAATGGTAAAAAGTGTTTTATAAATGATCTTAGTTTTTTATAAAAGAGTTTCAGAAATCGGTTTATAGAATTATAAAAGTAGTTTATAAATGGTTTTATGGATTTATAAAGAGTTCATAAATGATTTTAGGAATGTATACAAAGGAGTTTTGCAAATAATTTCAGGGATTAATGAATAGAGTTATAAACAGGTTTAGAGATTTGTAAAGGAATTTATAAATTCTTCTAGAATTTTGTGAAAAGAAAATCTTCCTCTATTCTTTGAGTATACTTATACCGTTGAGATGAGTATATAGAATTTCCCAAGTGTTGAAAATATAGGGGTGTGTGCGTATATCTTCGTAAATACATTTTGAGATAAATATTTGGATAGTGTTTTAATTAATGAAAAGATTAATTAAAGAGGCTTAGTGTGCTTGGTGCTTAACCAGTGTTGCTATTTTTGGAAATTTGATCTCTGGTGGGATTGTTTGCTTATTTGATAGTTAAATAACCGACTATCAAATTTTGTCCAGTTTATAAACTAACGCTGTCGGTTCGAAGAAACCAGAATTGGATATATTATTCGAAAACTACTTTGAACCGACATATACATTTTGAATTGGAATATCTTAAAGATAATCGAAATGGAGTTTTTAAAGTGCAATGGCTACTTGCTACTAATTCCAAGGGTGATTCCCAAAGTGGATGTAGTAGAAGTAGTGCCTTCGGTTTCGTTCAGTCCTAGAACGAACTTTTATAAATGACTGTTGGCATTGCATTGTTACCTAGTGGGCAGCGTTAGCATTGCAAGTGGAAAGCTCTATATAAAAGGTAAAATATAGCATCAAGCCTCATCAATCGAGAATGACTAAAACAAGGAAGATGCGGCATGACTAAGTGGGCCGCTCCCAATTAGTGGATGATCATCACTATCTAGAGTCGATATTATCTCGCATTTGTATGCTTCAGAGCCCATTAAACAAGGGGTGATCATATTCGGTACTGCTAGTCAAGTGGTAGGCCGATTTTACGTTGATAGGGAATCCTAGAAAGGTCCTGGGTGTTATTTAATATAGAATGCACTATGAGAGGCGGTACCTCAGTAGCCCAGTCATTGTATGGAACCCATTTTCCAATACATGCATTTACGGTTTTAGTTGTATACCTATTATGCTAGAATTTAAATAATGTAACAATTTCGACTATGATTAATAAGTAATTATATCCTATACACTATTATAATATCAGAGAATTTTATATGAATTGGTTTGGTTATCTTAAGGTAAAAACCCATCTATGTTTATGTGCAGCATTGTCTTACGAGATACTTTTGATTTCAAAGGTCTTTATAACTTAAAAATCCAGTTGGGTGTGTTTTCTCACGCTGGTTTTACAGAATGATTCGGATGTTACTTTATTATAATGCTTTAGTCAGACCAAGCATATTTACAGATTTAGAGGATGCTTTGGAGCTTCGATAGGCGAGATGGAGGTCTTCATGAAGTATTCCCGTATTTGTTTATTTTTCCGTTGTACTGTTGTTGATATTAGTAGTATTTGTGAGGGCAGTTGTTATAACTGTTCAGGTTGATAATTGTGATTTGCTGTTGTACTCTGATAATGTATGCATATTATAGTTTCTCTTATAAAGATCATTGATATTTTGTTATATATTGTTCCGCTGCGATTATGAGATTTTGTGTTGTTTCAGTTGCCTTTTCTCTTCTTCTTTCTTTCCAATAACTATCCGTCTTTCTGTTCAATTTGGTTTGGACATGTGTGATTATTGTCAACTTGAATTATGTGGATTTGAGGGTTGTTACAATACACCCATATCATCAATTTCATATGTCGATTTTGCCTTATTATAATTCAACTTTAATTTTAACAATTTGGATTTAATTTAAATATTTTATTATAATCTAATGAAATGATTTAAATATATAATAAAAATATGGTTTCAGCCATAAATAATTTTATTGTATATAAAATAATTTTCTAAATAAAAAATATACTTTTTAATAGCTTAATTATTCATTTGTTAATTATAATCATTTTAAACTGTAATAAATGTTAATTTTAAATTTAAATCAGTATATTATTATTATCAAATCAAAAGTTACTTCTGGCAGATTTTATTTTAAAAATATTATTTTGCTGAAAGATATTTTATATAATATATTTTATGTAATATATATTTTATGTAATACATATTTTATGTATAATAATAAATGCATTAGTTTTAAATTTAAGACTAGTATATATATATGTATATGTATATGAATAATAATTAAAATTTTGTCTTGGCAATATTGTTTAAAAAATTTGCCGATGGTATTTATTATATATATATTATAATGATAAATATATATCTAAAATGATTTAATTTAAAACATCCCTTTAATATTAATTAAATAATAGTTTTTAACTATCTATGTTTAACATATTTTATATATTTTATAAAATTAATATTTGTCAAGGACCACTAGCTCAAATGGTAAGTGGTATGGCTATGTAGGCTGAGGCCTTAGAAGTTATGGGTTCGAACTCTCGAGACATCAAAATGAGTGCTTTTCTAGAATAATACCACCTATACTATCAACAAAAATTTGAATTACCATATCGACTCGGATCTGAATTTCAAATTTGAATATATGTATATACATATATATATAACTATATATATATACCTTCTCAAATTAAAATATTTTAGTTTACTTAAATTTGGATTTGAAAATTTTAACTTAGTCAAATTTCATAAGATATTTTAGAAAGTTGAAATATTATTTTATTAGATATATAAATTTTCAATATTTATATTAACCATAAAGAATAATTACATAAGGTAATTTATATATTAATGCTAATTTATACATAATAAATATAAATCCCAATATGTAGACAAGTATTTATTGAAAATGGATGAATTAATGACCTAATCAAATCAGTTGAGTTTGATTGCAATAGTGAAGCACCTCCACTAAAGTGGATGTCAATGATGGATATCGGTTACTTTATAGCAATGCAATACCAAGTGGCCAAGGGGTTGTTTTTAATATAAGTTCACAACCATTATTAACAATACCACCTTTACGAGGACAAACACTTCCTCATATAAAATGATTGGAATTAGGGATAGAATTTGTACCTAATGCTCGTTTTATACAAATATTAAAATGTAAGGTCATTTTTTTAACTTCATGTTTATTTTAATGACTTTTAAGGTGAAATTGAAGTTAAATCATCCCATTGCTCCAATTATTGCAG
Source organism: Allium cepa (assembly GCA_030765085.1). Classification (NCBI taxonomy): domain Eukaryota; kingdom Viridiplantae; phylum Streptophyta; class Magnoliopsida; order Asparagales; family Amaryllidaceae; genus Allium; species Allium cepa. Next base: position 419,748,198 of record CM060945.1, read on the forward strand.
AGTGGATTATTGGTCACAAGTCAGAAACTTGTGGTTCGATAAATATACCTAGCGAGTGAAGAAAAGCATGTAATGTTATGTCTATGTTTGCTAATTAGGAATAGATATACTTTATTTGTAACGATCCCAATTTTGAATTAAATTTAAATCAGTCATTAATGTAAATTTTGGAATTAAATTGTGAAATTATTTGTGAATTAATTAGAAAATTTTCAAAATAAATAAAAAATTTAGATTATAAATAGAATTTTGGTTTGAAATTTAAGGATAAGTATTTTATAAATGGGAAATGGATTTAGAAATAAATGTATTGAAAGTAAATAGATTTTAAAGCTTTGAAATTCATAAAGTTTGTTTTCTAAATTTTAATATATATATTACTATTTGAAAGATGTAATTTGAGAATTAATGTAATAATTTTCAAGAGACTATTTATAGTTAAATTCTCTTATATACATATATAAATAAATGTGATTATTTATTTTCAAATCATTCTCTTTTAAAAGTTGTGCAAATATAAATAATGGGAAAATGTATATATTAAACTAAATTAAGATTTCATATGGAAAAACAATTGAAATAAATTTAATTTGTGCAAATGTGAAAATATATATAAAGATGAAAAAATAAACATTTTTAAAATAAAGGCATATGTTAACATATAAAATTTTATATGCATAAAGGGTTAAAATACAATTTACAACAATAATTTGATTTAGGATCTAAACATAATTTAGTTCACATGTGACATTTGTAAATAAAAGAGATTATGTAAATACAAGTGTATGAAGATTTAACTATGGAAATTACAAGTGTTAGTCAAGTTAAACAAGTGGCAAGGGGATTGTTTCCTTTTGAGTTAAATTTAGAAAAAGATGCAGAAGAAAAAAAATTGAAGCCAGGTTGTTTCATTTTTCTTCAAAAAAATTAAAAAAACTTCTCAAGCCTGAGAAACAAGAATTCAAAATTTTCTTCAATCTAAAAATCTAGAAAACAGACCAGTGCGAAATCAAAACCCTTTTCAAATCTAAGTCCCTGTAACAAAGATCAAAGCTAGAAAAAGAAAAGAAACAGATCAAAACTGAAAACAAATTTGCAAACAAAAGGAAGGAAAAAGTTTCAAAACAAAAATCTAGAAGTTTCAAATTCTGAAACAAGAGCAAGTTTCAGATCAAAGAAGAAAAACCTGAAAATAGAAGACTAAGCAAACAATTTCAAGTCAGGAGAATTCATATCGAAGTAAAGACAAAAGGAATTCATCATCAAGTTCCAGTTGTACAAAGAATCAACAACTAAACTCTCAGTTTACAAATTCCAGTTTCAAGCTTGCTTCCCCTCTGTTCTTCATCTCAGGTGAGTAAACTCACTAATTTAACCTTGGATCTGTTTGATTTTTGTTTGCATGTGATGGTCTGGGAAGTTATGAATTCGATATGATGATCTGGTTATGCCTGTGTGTATATGTTTACTGTGCATGTATCTAGGAACCAGGAGAATGCTTATGTTACAAAAAAAAATACAGGTTTAAATTTTAGTTCAAAATCCAATTCTATTTGCCCAGATCATTCTTAGCCAGTAATGTAAAAACCAAATATGTTCAAAATCATCAGAATTTAATTTTAAAAATATATTTTCAATATAATATGAAATAGTTTTGTCTGAATGAAGTAATACAGTGAACCTCAAAGTTTTACCCAATTTTCGATTTGCATGAATTTAAAATTGGATTACATCATCTAAAACCATTACGAAAGCTCGGATTTTTAAAACAAAAACTAGAATTTTTAGTTGCGAATTGGGGTTGCATTTATTGGTTGAACGGAAAAGGGTTTATTAGTAATTTGTGCTGATCCATCAAGAGTTGGACTTCGGCATCGTGGCTGTGACGACCCACCTCTATGCTCACAATAACAAAGAGTATTAAAAGAAATACTGTCTATTATTATGAAGAATAAGGCTGGATAGGAGCGGCCATCTGTAGTTAGGCCTTACACTAGTATTGGTTATCTCGATAGGAGTGGTATATATTTTTATTTTTCATCTCATATTTGTTTACTCTCATCGACATACCCAATTCTGGTATAAAACGAACTACGATGGTTCATAATAGTTTAGGACAATATATATAATAATAACACAGATAAATAAGTGCGAAACACAGATATAACAGAAAGCCTCATATATATATAACTAACGTCAGTTACAATACATTTGACACAATACATATGATAAAACTACAACAGTCGACTCTGGAAGTTATATAAACAAGTACATTATCGACTAATATACATGAGTACATATCATCCTACAACGACTACATTGACTACTACAAAAATAGATGAATCCACTTCAAAAGATATGAAAAGTCTTCGTAGCTCTAACAGCATCTCAAAGCAGGAAATCTACAACCTGAAATAACTCGGGTCTGACCCGAGTATTAAATTCAAAAGAAAATAATACACGGGTCAGTCTAATTCAAACTCAGTTATTAATGCACAGAAGCAATAATAATCAAATATCAAATAGACGACAGTCACAGAAATCTCGTATACCCAACTTCTCGATAAGAGAACCGGATAACGACAGATATAACACTAAACAGTGTTAATCTACAAAACAGTAAATCCAATCGATACCACTTCAAAATATGGGATTGAACCCACGAAACAATTCAACATCGAAACTTCAATTAAAATCTGTCAAATCTGATAGGGCTGCAGTACACGCACGCGTGTACTGCCTCGCCACTATCGCACGAAATACACAAAAGCTCAGTGAAAGTCACAAATGAACACAAGGTTAAACCCCGAAATCGGGTTCAACTCAAGTGTGATAACAACCCAAATGAAATTAGATTATATATGAACCAGAACTCAATCCAGCCCAAACAAGTAAAAGAAGTACAATAGAAATGCACAAAGCACATATACCAGATATATGTGCGCGCACACGTAAGTACTCCAAGTCAAGACTACAGGAGCCAGAACCAGTGAACCAAAACAGCAGCCGTATGCTGCATTAAACAGAATCAAACACAGCAATACCCAAAAACCAAGGCACAGTACACAATAGTGGCACGTCACTAAAGACTGCATATACAACCAAATGAAAACAGCATGTACAACTGAAATGCCAACTATATCAAAAGTGATACAGTGACATTTGGATGTAACAGATGTATGGCACAATGCATAAGCAAGGCTAAGGCATAGTGCACCAAAGAGATACTTCAAAGCAGAGCCAAAGGCCCAACAAAACAAGACTGCAATTACACTTGCAGTTAAAACTGTTCTCGAAGAAATTGAAAACAATTGCAAGGGTACATCATGAAACCAAAGTGCATAGCACCCATTAAGTAAAGAATAACAGCACTCAAAGTCAAGCGCAGTGAAACCACAAGAGTAGACTCAAGAACATATGCATGCACACATACCATAGTATGTATGCACATATATGAAGACGCACAAAAATAAGAACAAGCCTATCAATAAAATGATCCCAACAACGTATATATATATATCAGATGATGTATATACATACGTGACTGCATATATACATGAACACCTGAGCAAAAGGCAGCTCAGAGTTATTAAAAATCTGGAAAATACACATATGTATATACAATAAAAAATGAAACAACATCGTAAGACAGTGATTGAAATCACAAAAGAAATCAACATCCTGTGATACTGAGCACAGAGAAGTAATCGGACCAAATTCCATCAAGCACAGTGCAAAAGAGTTCAACAAAAATGGATCAGTGGAACCACCAAATATCAGTTCATAGGCTAACAGTTCAGTGAATAAGAAAAACGAAAGTGAACTTCCAGCCTTAAACAATGCCATAAGGAACAACAACCGAGCTCAATAAATTCAAGAGCAAGCAGTGCGAATTCGAATGCACATATATACATATCAAATAATGTATATACATACATGAATACATAAGCAATGACACTGCAAAGTGACCAAAGCAAAAACATCTAGTGACCGAAGTCACCAGAAATTCACAACCCAAACTGTGGAACCCAAAAAATCACGAAATATATGAATTCGAACACCGCCCAACTAAACAAAATCGGAACGAGACAGAACTTCGAACAACGAAATCGAACCCACAAACCATCAGATAAAAATCGACGAAGTCGAAGTCGAAGCCAACAAAGAAATCGAACCTACCAAATCCAGTGAAGCCAAAATCACCACATATACGAATTTACACAGTCAATAACCAAATATCGAAACAAAGATGACCACGAAAACAAAAACGAACGAAATCTCATATTTTGAATGAATTAGATGTGAGAAAGTCTCACCTTTAATCGGTCGCGATTCGAAGAATCGTGAAGCCCTAGTTTCGAACGACGATCGAAGTCAAACCAGAATGAAGCCAAGACGAACGAACGAAGGAAACTTCGTGGCCACCATTATTTCTTTCGTTCGACCTAGGTTTTCGAAAGAGGGAAAACGAATTGGGAAAATGGGTTATTTTCTTTAGAAAATTGTCACGGCAAAGTTTTTAATTAGGCCACCATTAAATTTTTTAAAGCCTACTCAACTAAACAAATTATCAAAAGAATTTATCCCCATTTTAAAAACCCAAACAGCATTTAACAAAAATTTTATTAGAGAATTTTACAACCTAAAGAGAATATCAAATTGACTTTAATTCCAATAACAGTAATCAAACGGATTAATTCGTCATTTTGACGATAATTAAAGATTACAAAATACCGGGTTGTTACAGACTCCCCTCCTTATAAAAATTGCGTCCCCGCAATTTTCATAATTAAAGTCGTCATTAACAATAAATTTTCTAACATAAATTTGTTAAGCTAGAAAATAAAGGTCAAGAACACAAACATCTAAGAAATCTGTTAATTTCATAAAAGAAATTCACAAATTTACAACAAAATCTAACTATCAAATAGATAATCAGAAAACAACAAAACTGAATAAATGTAATTATCAGCAATATTCAATTATCAATTAGATAATAAGCATACAGAAATCACCAAACAGCAATATCTAATTATCGATACGATAATAAGAAGACAGCAAAATCTAATTATCAACAAAGATAATTAGGAAACACAAATCACAAAATGCAAAAACACAATTATCTAGTTACCAAATGGTAATCAGAAAACAACAAAAGTCTAATTAGCAAAAACGATAATCAGAATTCTCAAATCAACAAATATTTAATTATCTCAAGCGATAATCAAATCTCAAATCAACAATTATTTGATTATCTCAAGCGATAATCCAATCTCAAATCAACAATTATTTGATTATCTCAAGCGATAATCAAATCTCAAATCAACAAATATTTGATTATCTCAAGCGATAATCAAATCTCAAATCAACAATTATTTGATTATCTCAAGCGATAATCGAATTCAACAAATATCCGATTATCAGAAACGATAATCAAAATCAACAAATATCTAATTATCACAAGCGATAATTAGAAACAACAAATATTCGATTATCAAAACGATAATCAAAATCAACAGATATCTAATTATCACAAGCGATAATTAGAAACAACAAATATTCGATTATCAAAAACGATAATCAAAATCAACAGATATCTAATTATCACAAGCGATAATTAGAAACAACAAATATTCGATTATCAAAAACGATAATCAAAATCAACAGATATCTAATTATCACAAGCGATAATTAGAAACAACAAATATTCGATTATCAAAAACGATAATCAAAATCAACAGATATCTAATTATCACAAGCGATAATTAGAAACAACAAATATTCGATTATCAAAAACGATAATCAAAATCAACAGATATCTAATTATCACAAGTGGTAATTAGAAACAACAAATATTCGATTATCAAAACGATAATCAAAATCAACAGATATCTAATTATCACAAGCGATAATTAGAAACAACAAATATTCGATTATCAAAACGATAATCAAAATCAACAAATATCTAATTGTCGCAAGCGATAAATAGAAACAACAAATATTCGATTATCAAAAACGATAATCAAAATCAACAGATATCTAATTATCACAAGCGATAATTAGAAACAACAAATATTCGATTATCAAAACAATAATCAAAATCAACAAATATCTAATTATCACAAGCGATAATTAGAAACAACAAATATTCGATTATCAAAAACGATAATCAAAATCAACAGATATCTAATTATCATAAGCGATAATTAGAAACAACAAATATTCGATTATCAAAAACGATAATCAAAATCAACAGATATCTAATTATCACAAGCGATAATTAGAAACAACAAATATTCGATTATCAAAACGATAATCAAAATCAACAGATATCTAATTATCACAAGCGATAATTAGAAACAACAAATATTCGATTATCAAAACGATAATCAAAATCAACAAATATCTAATTATCACAAGCGATAAATAGAAACAACAAATATTCGATTATCAAAAACGATAATCGAAATCAATAGATATCTAATTATCACAAGTGATAATTAGAACTCAGATCAACAAATATCCAATTACCTGCAGATAATTGGAAACAACAAATATCTAAAAATCAATTAAGATAATCTAGAAAATCAACATAAAAGGTGGACCGATCCCAACAAATGGCGAGTTTTAGCTACGTCGCACATGCATCTCATATGGCCGAAGCCTGCCAAGTACCCATCATAATTTTGGCGCCCAACAAATGATCCGAAGGTCCAACAAATGACCCGAAGGTCCGGTACTGGTATTGACCCGAAGGTCCAACATATGACCCGAAGGTCCTCATAGTGGCTCGAAAGCACACGAAAATCATCATATATTCAATTAACGAGTCCGGAATTAACCGAAATAGCAAACGCACATGTCCCATACCACGTGTTTTACTAAATCGTTTGATTCTCTTCATCGTTTCCTTGAACGTGTAAAATCATCAAAATCATCAAACAACAAATGTTTCAATTAACGAGTCCGGAATTAACCAAAATAGCAAACGCACATGTCCCATAACCATGTGTTTTACTAAATTGTTTAAATCTCTTCATCGTTTCCTTGAAAGTGCAAAATTGTGTATTCCAAAAATAACGTTTCACATTCTCAAACGGACAAGTCCGGAATTAAGCGAATCAGTAAAAGAAAGGGGTCATAATCCTCGATTTTTCTGAAACGTTTAAGTCACTTTCTCATTCTTCTGAAAACGCAAAATGCAAAACTTCTGAAAACAATTTCATTTATTTCACAAAAGTAATAATTTACATTCTCAAACGAACAAGTCCGGAATTAAGCGAATCAGTAAAAGAAAGGATTCATAGTCCTCGATTTTGCTGAATCGTTTAAATCTCTTTCTCATTCTTTTGAAAACGTAAACTGAAATTTTTTTGAAAACAATTTTTATTTTAAAACGCTTTTTATAATCACGTGATTAAAACAGCAATATAAGTAGCAATTCGAAAAGAAATTGCATTTCTCAAAACACCGTAAAAACGGATCTCAAAATCAACATTGCGGAATAACCGCTTGAAAATCCACTTTAAAATTTGACGGTTACTGAAGTCAAAGCGACAGTAATTTTAAATGTCAAAATATCATCAAAATAATTTGCATCAAAATAAAATATAAGTGAATTTTCATTCATTAAAAATGTCAACAAAACACCGTGCTTCAAAATATAGCATTGGTGTAAAAATCCCGTTATAATAATAACGGCAACAAAATACGTTCATAACCAAGCATCAGTTCAACGTAAAATTAATGCAGTAACGTGCAATTCGTATTTGCACGTACACTACCATATAAACAAAGAAATTACTCAAATATATCTTCGATGAAGATATTTCAAAACAGCAAAATCTAATCAACATGTGATTAGCAACAAAGGAAACCAGCAAAATTTCAACAAAACCACATAGCTGCAATCACTTCGAATCCTCAAATCGGATTCGAAATTTTAAAGAAAACAAAATAAACACAGCTGTGTAAACAACAAATGAAATTTATTTCAATTTCATACTTTGATTTTTAAATCAAAATAATTATCATACGTACTCAGCGAAGCAGTCACACTGTTTTCGCTGCGCACTCTGATAAACAAAGCACAAATCAATCTATCATCAAAACTCAAATCAACTTTTATTTTTAAACAAAGGTATTTAAAAATTTCCATCATATTTTCAAAACTTTGGTTTTGACTCAAAGCACATATAAAACATCGACTAATAGTTGTAACACATGTTCCATCTAAGTTATGTTTTATATTATGTCCTAAACCCCAAGCTCTGATACCAACTGTGACGCCCCACCTCTATGCTCACAATAACAAAGAGTATTAAAAGAAATACTGTCTATTATTATGAAGAATAAGGCTGGATAGGAGCGGCCATATGTAGTTAGGCCTTACACTAGTATTGGTTATCTCGATAGGAGTGGTATATATTTTTATTATCATCTCATATTTGTTTACTCCCATCGACATACCCAATTCTGGTATAAAACGAACTACGATGGTTCATAATAGTTTAGGACAATATATATAATAATAACACAGATAAATAAGTGCGAAACACAGATATAACAGAAAGCCTCATATATATATAACTGATGTCAGTTACAATACATTTGACACAATACATATGATACAACTACAACAGTCGACTCTAGAAGTTATATAAACAAGTACATTATCGACTAATATACATGAGTACATATCATCCTACAACGACTACATTGACTACTACAAAAATAGATGAATCCACTTCAAAAGATATGAAAAGTCTTCGTAGCTCTAACAGCATCTCAAAGCAGGAAATCTACAACCTGAAATAACTCGGGTCTGACCCGAGTATTAAATTCAAAAGAAAATAATACACGGGTCAGTCTAATTCAAACTCAGTTATTAATGCACAGAAGCAATAATAATCAAATATCAAATAGACGACAGTCACAGAAATCTCGTATACCCAACTTCTCGATAAGAGAACCGAATAACGGCAGATATAACACTAAACAGTGTTAATCTACAAAACAGTAAATCCAATCGATACCACTTCAAAATATGGGATTGAACCCACGAAACAATTCAACATCGAAACTTCAATTAAAATCTGTCAAATCTGATAGGGCTGCAGTACACGCACGCGTGTACTGCCTCGCCACTATCGCACGAAATACACAAAAGCTCAGTGAAAGTCACAAATGAACACAAGGTTAAACCCCGAAATCGGGTTCAACTCAAGTGTGATAACAACCCAAATGAAATTAGATTATATATGAACCAGAACTCAATCCAGCCCAAACAAGTAAAAGAAGTACAATAGAAATGCACAAAGCACATATACCAGATATATGTGCGCGCACACGTAAGTACTCCAAGTCAAGACTACAGGAGCCAGAACCAGAGAACCAAAACAGCAGCCGTATGCTGCATTAAACAGAATCAAACACAGCAATACCCAAAAACCAAGGCACAGTACACAATAGTGGCACGTCACTAAAGACTGCATATACAACCAAATGAAAACAGCATGTACAACTGAAATGCCAACTATATCAAAAGTGATACAGTGACATTTGGATGTAACAGATGTATGGCACAATGCATAAGCAAGGCTAAGGCATAGTGCACCAAAGAGATACTTCAAAGCAGAGCCAAAGGCCCAACAAAACAAGACTGCAATTACACTTGCAGTTAAAACTGTTCTCGAAGAAATTGAAAACAATTGCAAGGGTACATCATGAAACCAAAGTGCATCGCACCCATTAAGTAAAGAATAACAGCACTCAAAGTCAAGCGCAGTGAAACCACAAGAGTAGACTCAAGAACATATGCATGCACACATACCATAGTATGTATGCACATATATGAAGACGCACAAAAATAAGAACAAGCCTATCAATAAAATGATCCCAACAACGTATATACATATCAGATGATGTATATACATACGTGACTGCATATATACATGAACACCTGAGCAAAAGGCCGCTCAGAGTTATTAAAAATCTGGAAAATACACATATGTATATACAATAAAAAATGAAACAACATCGCAAGATAGTGATTGAAATCACAAAAGAAATCAACATCCTGTGATACTGAGCACAGAGAAGTAATCAGACCAAATTCCATCAAGCACAATGCAAAAGAGTTCAACAAAAATGGATCAGTGGAACCACCAAATATCAGTTCATAGGCTAACAGTTCAGTGAACAAGAAAAACGAAAGTGAACTTCCAGCCTTAAACAATGCCACAAGGAACAACAATCGAGCTCAATAAATTCAAGAGCAAGCAGTGCGAATTCGAATGCACATACATACATATCAAATAATGTATATACATACATGAATACATAAGCAATGACACTGCAAAGTGACCAAAGCAAAAACATCTAGTGACCGAAGTCACCAGAAATTCACAACCCAAACCGTGGAACCCAAAAAATCATGAAATATATGAATTCGAACACCGCCCAACTAAACAAAATCGGAATGAGATAGAACTTCGAACAACGAAATCGAACCCACAAACCATCAGATAAAAATCGACGAAGTCGAAGTCGAAGCCAACAAAGAAATCGAACCTACCAAATCCAGTGAAGCCAAAATCACCACATATACGAATTTACACAGTCAATAACCCAATATCGAAACAAAGATGCCCACGAAAACAAAAACGAACGAAATCTCGTATTTTGAGTGAATTAGATGTGAGAAAGTCTCACCTTTAATCGGTCGCGATTCGAAGAATCGTGAAGCCCTAGTTTCGAACGACGATCGAAGTTAAACCAGAATGAAGCCAAGACGAACGAACGAAGGAAACTTCGTGGCCACCATTATTTCTTTCGTTCGACCTAGGTTTTCGAAAGAGGGAAAACGAATTGGGGAAACGGGTTATTTTCTTTAGAAAATTGTCACGGCAAAGTTTTTAATTGGGCCACCGTTAAAATTTTTAAAGCCTACTCAAGTAAACAAATTATCAAAAGAATTTCTCCCCATTTTAAAAACCCAAACAGCATTTAACAAAAATTTTATTAGAGAATTTTACAACCAAAAGAGAATATCAAATTGACTTTAATTCCAATAACAATAATCAAACGGATTAATTCGTCATTTTGACGATAATTAAAGATTACAAAATACCGGGTTGTTACAGTGGCAGTGGGTGCTGGAATGATCACTGATCATAGGAAAAATGCGAAATGGATTTTTAATGCAATGTGGATGATGGTTTGGATCAAACTAGGGTTTAGTCCGGCGTTTGGTTAGTTGAAGTCGCGAGGCAATTTCACCGTCAACACAATGATTCAAGCGATCGCACCAGGTGCGATGGATTCGTAGAGGGTCGAAGCACCTTTCGCAAGAAAAGCGTGGTTTCTGGTGGCTTGTCGCGGTGAAGCGAGGTGTATTTAAGCGATCAATTTGGTTCAGGAAGCAATGTTGGGTTCGAAAATTAGCTCGATTTTGTTTTAGGAATAATTTCATATAATTGGTTGTTCGAACCAACTCTGGTGATCGTCGATGATGTTCCAAATGGCTTCGTCGTCGATCATAGATGGTCGACGTGCTTGTGCACGTATACATGCATTTTTTTGTATCTGTGTTTTGAATGTTTTTGGGAAGAAGGTAAAAACTCGGAGTGAAGCACGTGAAATCGATCGGGTTTCTCAAAGCAGGTGGTAGCTTAGTTTCGCTCGGGTTCAAGCTCGAGTAGAACTAGTTTTGGCTCGGGTTTACTGTTGTTATACTGAACAGTTTCAAACTTTAAAATAAAATTCAATTTATTTCAAATAAATTTTGTTTTAAAGCAATTTCCTTTCACTTCTAAGGTTTAAAATTAGTTAAGAAGGTTTTCAATTAAATTGTTTTAATAAATCAAGTTTAAAACGGTTTAAATAAATATAACTTTTTATTTAAAAGTTTATTTTGAATAAACTTAATAGTAATTAAAGGTTAGTTAATTAATATATATAATGTTTTAATGGTTAATTAACTTTTTAAAGTTTAAGTTAAGTTTATTTATTAAAGGAAATTAATTACTTGAAGTAAATTACTTAATAAAAGTAATTAAGGTAAATTAATTAATAATTTAAGTTTGATCAATCAATGATTAAAGAATAATTAATTAAAGGATTAATTACTTGATGCTTAGTAATTAGAGGATGGTTTATTTTATAATTAATTAAGTGGTGATTAATTTAAGGTTAATTAATTAATGAATTAATTAAGGGTGTTTTATTAAAGATTAATTAAATAATTAGGGATTAATTATCTAATGATTAAAGATGGATTTATTTATTAATTATTGTAATTAATGAAGGATAATAAATCAAAGGTTAATTATTAATTAAAGGATAATCAACGATTAAAGAATAATTAATCAAAATGGTTTGTAATTAATATTAATTAACCAGGATTAGTAATTCATAAGTAATTAATCTGATTTGAATTAATCAGAAAATTAATTGATTTTACTTATGGATGTTTGGATTCTATGGAATGTTGAATTATTTGATATCCCTGATATGTGATGCTGTGTAATATGAATTATTCTGATTTAAGCTATGAACCGCGATGTAATTTATTCATTTGTGATGTAACTTATTTATCTGTGATAAATTTATATTATTATTTGTGAATCTATGAATGAAGATAAGCGTTATAGGAATATACCGCTTGTCAATATTGATATACTTGAATCTGCAATGATTGATGATGTTGCACTATTGTGTAAAACCCCTGGACCGCACTATACACACACAAATATGGATTTCACGAGAAAATCTGTTAAGTCACGGATATTTTGAAATGGTTTTAAAATTGAATTTTGAATCCAAAATAGTTTTGGAAATGGAATTGGGTTAAAAGTGTAAAGCTTTTGAAAAGGTGTTTTAAAGATAAAGTTATTTTGAATGACCTGATAAAGTTTTGAAATTTAAATAATTTGATTTGACTTTAATTTAGGATTTGAAATTGAATTCTATATTTGGAAATTATGGTTTAAAAGTGTTATACAAATTATAAATGTGTTCATATGGATTTAAACCATTTTAAAAAGTATTGTTTTGGGAATTTGAATTTAACCCAAGGGCCTTAACTTGTATAAATGTAATTGGAATTTTTTGAAACGAAAACTATTTGTTTTCAAATAATAAAAGCTTTCATATAAGGAAAGAATTTCCAATTTGTGTTTATAGGATTTCAGGTTTGAAACGAAAATGGTTTTCCAAATTATGAATGAATCTTTGGAAATGGTTGAAAGCTATGAATTAAATCTTTGATTTAAAATTTGGACGAGTTAATCCAATTTGAAGTGGAAATTGTTTTGAAATCTGTGAATGAATCTTTGTGAAAAATGGGTGAACTTTGTGAAGTTAATCTTTTTGTTTAAAGATTTGGAAACAGTAATTTGTTTAAACCATTTGAAAAGAAAGATTTTTGGGTAGTAAGTTGTGACTTAACTAAAATTCCAATATCCATATGTTTTTAAATATTGCGCTCACTATTCGGTTTAGCCAGGAGGGGACCTTGGTGTCATATAATCCATTTCGAATAGCGGTACGATGAATGGATAGCATTTGAAGGCGGTAGTGAAGAACGAGTGTCTTCGAGAATGATAGGATAACCTGTCGAATGATTCTGCACTGAGTAGCTACAGTATAGAGATCTCCATATGTGATGGGGAGTCCGATTGGGATTATGGATACCCGGATTTGCAAGGGCTTCTTCTGAAGAAAGTTCAATTCTATTCGAACACAGAACAAACTGGTATGGATGTGTGTCCGACATTACACTTTGAGATGTAAAACCAGTTTCTGTCAAATACATTTCTTTTGGTGGCGGAGATTTATTCTCTTAGCTTAACACCGTTCTTTGAGACGTACGAGCTCAGAGGTTACGTAGTTGATGGTTACTAATGATACATTCCCAATTTGGTAATGTGGCATACGAAGTGCTTCTGATCATTTGTTGATCGCAGCATGGCTTTTGTGAAAAGCATAGCTTTGTGGACGTGACTTCGTCGAGCCTCAAACCCAGGTAATGGTCAAAACAGGAATCGATGCAGCAAGGTTATTTGGGGGTAGCGCCCCCTGAGGGTGTGACCATTTCCTTCTGGATAAAAAGTGATATCATGGTATGAAACCCATATATTTACTTATGTTGATTTTAAAAGTAGCATCATGGTATGGAGCCCAGATACTTTACTGTGTGGTTGTTGGATTGAGGGCCCTTGGATAAAGGTCGGTAACGGTCGGGGGATGGCATACTCGCGTCAATAGTTACTTCCAGGCAAGGGTAACCCGGCCTTGTGTAGAAGAGATCCGGTTAGGTTCTTCCCTCCAGAGGCGTTCCATTTTGTGTGGGAAGTTCCTTTGCCTGACCATTTATTGGAAATTCAATCATCCAATACGCGCCCTGTACGGTTTTAGTTATAGAACCTGCCATCTAATATGGTAGCTATAGTAGGCATACTATAATGGTATGTATGCTGGCTAAGATTAATATTATACTTTTGGAAGGTTTTCTCCACTATGCGCTAATAATAATATCAAATTGGTTTTCGCGTATCAAGCATTTTTGACTGTCATAAGGAAAGAGGGTGCAATTTATGAAGCCAGAGCAGGAATCTAAGGAATTATAAATGTGTTTATATGGATTTAAACCATTTTAAAAAGTATTGTTTTAGGAATCTGAATTTAACCCAAGGGCCTTATCTTGTATAAATGTAATCGGATTTTTCCGAAACGAAAACTATTTGTTTTCAAATAATAAAAGCTTTCATATAAGGAAAGAATTTCCAATTTGTGTTGAAAGGATTTCGAGTTTGAAACAAAAATGGTTTTTCGAATTATGAATGAATCTTTGGAAATGGTTGAAAGCTATGAATTAAATCTTTGATTTAAAGATTGGATTAGTTTAACCGATTTGAAGTGGAAATTGTTTTGAAATCTGTGAATGAATCTTTGTGAAAAATGGATGAACTTTGTGGAGTAAATCTTTTTGTTTAAAGATTCGGAAATGGTAATTTGTTTAAACCATTTGAAAAGAAAGATTTTTGGTTAATAAGTTGTGACTTAACTAAAATCCCAATATCCATATGTTTTTAAATATTGCGCTCACCATTCGGTTTAGCCGGGAGAGGACCTTTGTGTCATATAACCCATTCCACGACAAAATGGATAGCATTTGAAGACAGTGGTGAAGACCGGGTGTCTTCGAGAATGATTGGATAACTTGTCGAATGACTCTGCACTGAGTAGCTACGGTATAGAGATCTCCATATGTGATGGGGAGTCCGATCGGGATTGTGGATACCCAGATTTACAAGGGCTTCTTTTGAAGTTCCTTCGGTTCTGTTCAAACCCGAAACAGACTTGTATGGATGTCTGTTTGACATTACACTTTGAGATGTAAAACCAGTTTCTATCAAATACATTTTTGTTTGGTGGCAGAGATTTATTCTCTTAGCTTAACACCCTTCTCTGAAACGTACGAGCTTAGAGGTTACGTAGTTGATGGTTACTAGCGATACATTCCCAATTTGGAAATGTGGCATACGAAGTGCTACCGATCATTTGTTGAACGAAGCATGGCTTTTGTGAAATGCATAGCTTTGTGGACGTGAATTCTTCGAGCCTCACATCCAGGTAATGGTCGAAACAGGAATCATTGCAGCAAGGTTATTTGGGGGTAGCGCCCCCTGAGGGTATGACCATTTCCTTCTGGATAAAAATTAATATCATGGTATGGAGCCTAGATATTTACTTATGTTGATTTTAAAAGTAGTATCATGGTATGGAGCCTAGATACTTTACTGTGTGGTTGTTGAATTGAGGGCCCTCGGATAAAGGTCGGTAACGGCCGGGGATGGCATACTCGTGTCAGTAGTTACTTCTGGGCAGGGGTAACCCGGCCTTGTATAGAAGAGATTCGGTTAGGTTCTCGGGGACATCCCTCCAGAGGCGTTCCATTTTGTGTGGGAAGTTCCTTTGCCTGACCATTTGTTGACAATCTAATCATCCAATACACGCCCTATACGGTTTTAGTTATAGAACCTGCCATCTAATATGGTAGCCATAGTAGGCATGCTATAATGGTACATATGCTGGCTAAGATTAATATTATACTTTTGAAAGGATTTCTACACTATGCACTAATAATAATATCAAATTGGTTTTCACGTATCAAGTATTTTTGACTGTCATAAGGAGAAATCTCCTCCAAGTGTGCGCTTGCATTGTGTGTGTGGCAGGAGGCCTTATGGCAGTTTCATTTTCCAAAAAGCATTGCGGTTTTCAATGTTTTAAATTCCTTTGTTGTTTGGTTTAAAGATAAAACTATTTTTGTTTACTCATACCAGTCCCATGACTGACCCGGAGTTTATTGTTCCCTTCCTAAACTCTGGGTGCCCACAATTTTCCACACGGGTAGTCTAGGGTTGGGTTTTTCAAGTAATCAAATAGTAAGTATAGATTCGATTGCCTTCGAAGCCTTTGGATTTGGGGGTCGCATTTGCTACATTTCAGCATTCATGACTGACCTTGCTTAGTACAACATGATGGGGGTTTCTCGCTTCGCGTTTGGAAAGAATGTTGGTGGATCTAGTCTTTGGAGATTTTGGAGATTTAGTTATGAAGTTGTAGATGCAATTGATGTTACAGTTCCTTCTTTGGAGTTCAAGTTTATGTTATTTCTTTCCGCTGCTGTATCCAGTTTTTAATATTTATATCGATATCTAAATTGTATCATTATTGTATCAGATATTGTATCTATTGTATATCAATGTAATCATTTCTTTTGTTTCCGCTGTGTTATTTATCATCTAATGTTGTTGCAAGCTTCGGCGATACGGATTCGATGTCGTTTATCAGGCATCGGGTTCAGGTCGTCACTTTGTTGTTCATTGTTAAATGTTTTTTGTAGATGTATTCAAATTATGTATAGATGATCACTGGAATATAAATTTAACTTTATTGTCTTTTAACCCTATTTTGTGTGTGAAAATAATCACCTTTTGTTTTGTTCATATTCATTTGGTAAAACTACCTAATTTGTAAGGAAGAACCATGGGAAAAATCATAACCCTATAGGACTATGGCATGGTAATTGTCTACAATGCATGGGCGAACAACAGTATATAGCTTTCAAAAAATTTCACACGCAACTTAACTGAATGGATATTTACACCAGTACATGGAGCTTGTGCATGATAATAATATAACCATGTTGAATCTCTTTGTGGTATTATTTACCAAGATGTAGTTCAGCTATAGGGTTCGTAAAGTTAAATATTTTACCATGGTACTAATAATTGACAATCATTCAAGTAACCTGGAAATCTCAATCCAAATTATATACACAACTCAAACACAAAATTCAAGTTAAATTAACATTAAAATACACAATTTAAGACAAATATTTATTGACTGAAAACTTAGCTACTAAGGAAGGTTACTCACTAATAATTGGATTTAAAAATGGAAAATGAGGGAAAAAATGCATACTCGATAAATAGACACAAGACGTAGAGTAGTTCGATCTGAGTTAATCCACCTCCACTATAAGGATTTTTTATATTACTTTTTCTTCTCTATAATAGTTTAGATTACAAAAGTCAACAATAAGGAGATAGACGCTACAGAGCTTGATGGGTTCGAACCCTATAAAATGGATGTTTAACTATATTTATAGACGTTGTAATATGAATTGGATGGCTGAGATTTGCTAGAAAGATCCAGGAATTGCTTTCAGCTTTTTGTTTGGTTGTTTGGATAATGTGGACGCTGTCTAGGATGCCAATTGGTTCGTGTGGCTTAGTTGATTATTAGCTAGTGGCCCATACTTGAGCATGCCTTGGTCAGGGATAGACGACAAAGGATCACAAGGTGGTTGTTCAAAGACACTTTAGCAATATGGCAGCAAAGGACAAGGAGTAGTTAACGCACAGTGTTGCTTTTGTCAGATGAAAAATATCGCATGTGCTAGTCATTTTAGAGAAACTATAGAGTTGTAGGTTTTTTGTGCAAGGGCAGTTAAGCACCAACAACCAAAGCTCATGTTAAGACAAAAAGGCTTCAAAAGGTGCGAGCGATTGAGGTGGAAGGCGAGTGGGGGACCTTGCCAAAATAGGCAAGGACATTATTGGGGTCATTCGAGATATGGACGATGCCATTGTTTGGGCTAGTTCAACAATTGAGGACCATTTTGTAGGTTGGGTTGTTGCTTTCATCATCGCTGTTGATGATCAACTGGACACTGTATGGTTCATGCATATGCTATTGTCAAGCTAGTTGCTTTAGTACAGGAAATAGTAGTTCAAACTAGGTGATGGCTTCTGAAAATAGGTGAGTCAAGGCACCATCTTTTGGAATTATGTAGGTCAAGATGTGGGCCAAGAGTTGGGTCAGGACGTTGGCTGTTGGAACGATGCAGGTCGGCCCATATCATACTTACGAGAAAATCGAGCAGCTTTTTGCCCCCTAATGTCTTGCCTGCATGCAGTGGTAAACTTATCGCTTGTGCATTTAAAGTTGTTGACGCATGTCCCTAAGCTATTAGCATTGGCGCCCGGTTTTCTCGAGGCATTGTTGTGGTAGTTCAGAGACATGACAATTGATTTGACATTCAAATATTAAACATAGATGGTTCAAATCATTTCCCGCTTAGTCGATCTAACGACTCAAATCAGCTACTAACATTTAAAAATACCCATTTCCTTCCCACTTTAATCTTTTCTAAGTCTATGCAATTTTCCTACAATTAAAGAGAAAAGAAAGCTTTCAACTTCTTCGCCTCCAATCAGCAATTTCAATCTTTGAGCTTAATTAGTGAGTGTTCCTAGCTTTAGTTTTTATTTTTATTCAATTCTTATTTGAACCCTTATTTGTAGTTGAATATTTAGATTATAACTTAAACAACGATTTTGTCACTTTTGTTTCTATTGCCTTTTTTGTTTTGATCATCTGAATATTAGCAATGATGCACTTCTCTTGAGCACATTGTCAAACTATCGCTATTATGAAATCAATATTAACCGATCGACGTTGAACAATTTACTGACCACCTGAAAAACTCAAATTGTGTCAACAATACTGAATGGCCCCTTCCGTTGGACTAAGAAGATGAAACATTGGGCCTTGGCCCACAACTATGATGTAATGACCCTAATTTTGACTAACATTATCCTAAACATTTAATTAGATAAATTAAATGAAACAATGTAGATAGTTAAGGGATTGAGTTTTGTTAACTAAAAAGGCATCGTGCCTTAATGAATGAGTTTGTAAAAGAGAATTGAAAATAAGTAAGTAGGAAGAATATGACAAGGGTAAGTTTTTCCATAAGAGGGGAGCTCAGAACAAAGGAACTTCCAAGAAGGCAAAAGCTGATCTGGTTCGCTATAAGTATGATAAGAAGGGACTTTATGATAACTAATGTCGGACAGGAAAAACAAAGAAGGATGCTA
This sequence comes from Allium cepa, assembly GCA_030765085.1. Taxonomy (NCBI): domain Eukaryota; kingdom Viridiplantae; phylum Streptophyta; class Magnoliopsida; order Asparagales; family Amaryllidaceae; genus Allium; species Allium cepa. The sequence continues at coordinate 419,767,652 of CM060945.1, forward strand.
ACAAGAAAGGAGTGAAATGTTTCAACTGTGATCAGATTGGAAAGGGGAAAGTGTTTACAATGGAACCAGCTACCTCAAGGCCAAGAACAGAGGAGAAAGGAAAATTTGTGTTGAGAGGTATGCTTTTGATTAATGGTATGTCAGTTATAGTATTATTTGATACTAGTGTGTCGCATTTTTTAATATCTCATTATTTGGTAGAAAAGATTAACCTAGAACCCTCATAGCTAGTTACTTCCTTAAGAGTTACGAATCTGATAGGAGGGTATGCAACTCTTAGATGAGATGTGACCAGTTAGAGTTTGAGTTGTTAAAGTCATATATTCTCTTGCAGTTTGTGTGTGTTTGATTTTGTAGGTATTGAAATTATTCTGGGTACGGACTGGTTATGTAACTACGATGCTAGCATATTTTGCCATGATAAGAAAATATCACTTAGACACTCTAGTTATAGTGATCAGATTATGTACACTATAGAAAACCCAAAATTATATTCTTGTGCTTTGTTTAGTGTTATGGACAAAGAAGACAAGTTGAATCAAGTTTTCGTTGTTAGAGAATTCGCAGATGTCTTTGAGCCCGTGACAGGACTATCGCTGAAATGAGCCACTGAGTTTCGGATAGATTAAGTACCATGGGTTGAGCCTATGAGTTGACTACCAAGTAGAATGACACCTACCGAGATGAAGGAGCTAAAGGCACAATTGGTGGATGTTGAAGGTAAGAATTTTATTAGACTAAGCAGTTTGCCTTGGGGAGTAGCCGCAGTATTTGTTAAGAAACCGAACGGATCATTGATATTGTGTATCGATCATCATAAGCTGAATGAGAGGACGATAAAGAACCAATATCTATTACTAAGGATTGACAATTTTTTCGACCAGTTGAGTGGAACCAAGGTATTTTCTCAGTTGGATTTGGCAATAGGGTTCCATCAACTTAGAGTAGCAGAGGATAATATTCCTTTGACGACGTTTAGGACCAGATTTAGTACCAGGGGCTGAACCTATGAGTATACCACTAAGTAGAATGACAACAACCGAGATGAAGGAGCTAAAGGCACAATTGGTGTATTTATAAGGTAATAATTTTATTAGACGAAGCAGTTCACCTTGGGAAGCAGCTGTAGGTTTGTGCTTGTGACAATGAGGTAGCATCAGTTGAAGGCAAAGTTTTTGAAATGTCGCTTTTGAAAGAAGGAAGTGAAGTTTCTCGATCATGTAGTCTCAGAGAAAGGGTTATTAATAGATCCGGCTAAGATTGAGGCAATGAATAATTGGAAGAGACCGAAGACAGTGACTGAAATAAAGAATTTTCTTGGCTTGGCTGGCTATTACCGAAGATTCATTAAGGATTTCTTGTGAATAGCTGCACCGATGACTAAGCCAACTCGGAAAGATGTGAAGTTTGTTTGGAACAATAAATGTGAGGAGGCATTCCAAAATTTAAAATATTGATTAACTAATGCACCTGTGTTAGTTGTTCCAAAGGGGAACCAGGACTAAATGGTATACATGGATGCATGTGGAATAGGATTAGGAGTTGTGCTAATGTAGAGGTGTAAAGTGATTGTCTATGCATCTCAACGGCTTAGACCGCATGAAAGTTAGATATCCAACTCATGATTTGGAATTAGCAACGGTAATTTATTCATTGAAATAGACATTACCTTTTGGGAGAAAGATTCGGGTTGTTTATGGATCATAAGTCACTAAGATATTTATTCTCTCAAAAGGAGTTGATTATGAGACAACAGGAATGGATAGAGTTCATAGCTGCATACGACTTTGGTATTGAGTGCACACTAGGAAAAGGAAATAATGTTGCAGATGCATTTAGCAGAAAACATCAAAATGTAGTATTAGCAATGATAGCTAAGTGGAAAGATTTATAAGTGTTGGCTACATGCAGAGGACAATGGAGATCTGAGGCTAGTTCTAGTCGAGAAATCGCCATTTTATCATGTTTGGAAGTTCAACCAGTTCTGATCGAAAAGATTGTTTCTAAGTAGAAAGAGGATCCATTGTTAGCTGAGAAGATTAGAAGAATAGAGGATGGAATCTAGATTGATGATCTAAAGGATTTTAGTTTTGACCAGAGAAGTGGTTGGGAAAGAAAGGACGATTGTGTGTCCCGAATGTTGAAAACCTAAGGAAGGAGGTCCTTAGAGAATGTCATCATCGATCAAAATTTACGGTTCATCCTGGGGGACTAAGATGTATCAAGATATGAAGAGGAGTTTCTACTAGGACGGTATGAATAGAAATGTAAGCTTATAGGTGAGGCAGTTGTTTGAACCGTCAACATGTAAAAGCAGAACATCGAAAACCGAGTGGGTTACTTCAGCCTTTGGACGGGTTGACTAAGAGTGCACGCTTCATACCTGTCAAGTCGACCAGGACAACACCGGATTTAGCTAAGTTATTCATGAGGAATACGATTAGACTGCATGGAATCCCTAGTAGTATAGTAAGTGATAGAGATTCTTTATTCACTAGCAAGTTCTGGAAGAGTCTACGATAAGTTTAGGTACCAAGCTCAAGTTGAGTACTGCTTACCATCCACAGACAGATAGGCAGACCGAGAGAGTTAACAAAGTCTTAGAGGATTTGTTAAGAGCTTGCATGCTAGATTTTGGAGGACATGGAAAGACTACCTACATTTAGTCGGGTTTTCATATAACAATAGTATAGGGATGACACCGTTTGAAGTTTTGTATGGAAGGCCATGCAAATCTCTCGTTTGTTGGTTAGAGACCGAGGATAGGTTAGTACTTGGAATGAAGTATGAAACTGGTTATAGAAGCTGCAGAGAAGATTGAGTTAATTTAAGATAGAATGAAGGTGGCTCAATTTAAGCAGAAGAGTTATGATGATAAGAGACGGAAAGACATAGAGTTCTCAGTTGGAGATCATGTTTCGTCAAAGTATCACCGATGAGAGGAGTGATCAGGTTTGGAAAATTAGAAAAATTGGCACTAAGGTTCATTGGACCACTTCCAATTTTATAAAGGATTGGGAAACTTGTGTATAGGGTTGAGTTACCAAATAGTTTGGCAGGAGTCCACAATGTTTTTCGTATTTCTCATCTAAGGAAATGTATTCGAGATCCAAAAATTACTATTACATAGATTGTGCTAAAAGATCTATCAGTGGAACCAGATATGACTATAGCTAAAAAAACCAGTTTGTATAGTTGTGAGAGATGAGAAGAGACTAAGAAACAAGACAGTCAAATTAGTCAAAGTCCAATGGGATGACGACGAGAGAGCTGTAATTGAAAAACCGAGAGCAAGATTAGAGATACTTATCCTAACTTGTTTTATGGTATGTTTTGCCTTTATGTTCAATTATTGTAGTACTTTATCATAATTTCAAGAACGAAATACTTTAAGCGGGGAATCTGTAATGACCCGAATTTTAACTAGAATTATTTAGAACATGTGATTAGATAAATCAAATGAAATTATGTTGATAGTCAAGGGATTGATATTTGCTAACTAAGAAGGAGTCATGCCTTAATAAATGAGTTAGTAAAAGAGAATTAAAAATAAGCAACTAGGAGGAATATGGCAAGGGAAAATGGGAATAACCTTTGTTCCTACACCCTATACCCTTTTATCCTTTATTCTTTATTCATTTTAATTTTCAAAAAACAAAATTAAAACCCTATTAAACTCGGCTGGCCACCATTAAGAGGATTTAAGGAGAAGAAAAGCTAGGATTCAAGTAAAAAGCTTAAATAAATCAATCTAGAGGCAAATCTCAACCTTCTTAATACAAAGCCAAGGTGAATATTTAGTTACATCTCCATTTATGATAAATGATTTTGGTTTAAAGGTAAACCTGATTCTTTTGCAAGTATATGCCATGTTATATGGATTTACTGATTATATGCTTTAAGTTGATGATTTAGATGGTTTCATATAGATTTTATGATAATTTTGGATTAGAAAACCTATCAAATGACATCCAAATGAATTATGTTTTTGATATACGACTAAGAACATTATTTTAGAAGTGGGTTTCAAGTTTCATAATTTTTTAAGTAATTGTGGATTTATTATGAATTTTCTGTGAGAGGAAACAGTTGATTTTGGGTTTAAATTATTTAAGGCAATTAGATAATGTTTTTGGATCTGAAATTTATAGATGCTAGAAAACATATTTAAATTGAATTATTGAGATTTTAGGGATTTTTCTTAAGTGTTTTACTATGGTTATTAAATTATTCAAGTCAGAGGACTTAAATGTTTTATTAAGGAGAAAGGCTTATTTGCTAAAACGTTTTCAATTGGTAATTTTGAATTTGGCAGCCCTTTTAGAAAAGAATAATGATAAATGAATGGAGATAAATCATATTTTGAGAAATAAGGCAAGTTAGGTGAAAAGATATTACTTTTAAAGGCATAAAATCAGTTTTGTTTCGAATTACAACTTCGTCGCGTCCATTGCTTGCTTCCGTCACCATGCCCAGTGAACCATTTGTACCCATTCGAAACCAATGCACATGATACTAAGCAATTGATATGTAGTGTATTAGAGAAAGGCGGAGGGGACCGTGTGGAAGACATGCTTTGGAAGTGGTTGCTTTTATTGGCATTCGAACCCATTAACTTGTCTTTGATCTAAAAAGAAGTTTTCAAAAGAGTTGCCATTTGTCTTTGTTCTGAAAAGATGTTTTCAAAATAGTTGTCGCTTGTATTTGTTTTTAAAGGAGCTTTCAAAGGAGTTGCCACTTTTAAACCGATTTGACACCCTAGTTGCCACATTCATACCTTTTGAATTAGTTAAAGACCACTTTTTGATAGCCTTATAACAATGTGTTCAAAAGGGAAACTTTCATTTTCTTATCATTGAAGCTGCCTTCTTGATGATTTCGTAAGGGTTTCTAGCCGCTTTTAATAAGAGTTTATATGCAATGGTTTCGAAATGATGTTTTCAAAGTTATCCTCTTTGCCAATTCTTTTACTTGAGATGAATGCTTTCGAAAGGGGTACTTTCGCTTCTATTCTCTTCAACCCAATGGTTATATCAGATGTTAAACCCAATGATTTTGAAAGGAATACTTTTAAATGGTTTCGAAGCTATGTTTCCACAAAGTCTTACTTAAACCCAATGCTTTTGAAAGATATGTTTTAAGCGTTTCAAAGGGATAGTTGCAATTTGAGTGTTTCGAATGGGATATTTCTAGGAGTTTCAAAAAACAAGGTTAAATGATTTCAAAAGAGAATGTCTAAGGTTTTAAGTAATGACTTTGAAGGAGATGCTTACAATAATTTTGAAAGGGATTGTTTAAGGTTATAAACAAAGGTTTCGAATGTGTTATTTAATCTTTAAAGCCTAACAAGAGGCTATAACATATTCTATAGGGATAGATAATCTCATTGATTTAGGTTTCATCAACATTGTTTTGAGTCAAGCATATATCATGGCATAAATGTTTTAAGTATTGCAAAGAGTATGATTTCCTTGTTTTATATCTCCTCTCCCTCAGAATAAATAGGGAAATAAAGATATGATTTCAAGCGTAAATCATTTGAAAGATTGGTTTCAAGAAAATGAAATTTAACTAGGGTACTTAACCCTAAGTTTATGACACTGAAATTAGAAAATCAGATGGGACTGGTATGAGGTCATTCCTTATACTTTAGCTAGCTGCACCTATCTAATATAAGTCCAAAAATTCCAGTGTGTAGTGCTTTGTCATGGGTAAGACCCAAATTATGTTATGCACAGAAAGGGATATACAGAGTAGAGGTAGGTTATTGGTGAGCCTACAAAACAATTAGTATCAGTTGTCCCTTTGAGAAGTAAGTTACAGACAGATCATCTAGTATTGTATCTAATAGAAGTTAGAATACTTATTATGTCTAGTAGGCCAAAGTCAGCCAGAGGTTAATAGTTAGCCGGATAAAACTATATTATTTGGACAAATAGTCCATTGATTATCTGATTTACATGCATATATGTTATTGCTATTATTGTTATAATCAGTTTGATTGCGGGATTTTGATTACAAAAGTTATGATTTTAAAAGCATATTAGTGAGGGGAACCCGTTCCGCTAAGCGGCATGGTCTCACAAAATATCAATAAACCGAGATGTAATAGAATTATTCATATCAGGATTTAAGTTTGACTCTAAGTTTATGTTTTCCCCTTAAACTCGTGGGTGCTCAAAATTAAATTTGAGTAGATTGAAAGCTAAGGACCTTTCAAGTTTAGTAGGTTGGATGAACAAGCTTTTGAAGATGTGAAGGAGGCAAAGCTAGATATGTAGGAGTTATTTAGCATAATTTCCACGGTGATGTATTTATGACTGATATGTCTATCTACTTGGTAATCTAATCATCCAGGGGGGCATCCACATGTGTCAATCTTGGTGTAATTTGTAATAATTATATTTGATCAAAACCTGAGAGTCGTTTTGGGATTATGTTATTGAATATGAAATATTGATTTGAAATGTAATTAAAAATGGTGTTTTTGAAATCTATGTTGATTTTATTTCATATTCATGTACTTCTGATATTATGGATACATTAGCATTACCGTATTTGGTCACCGGAAATTAATATTATAGAAAACTGCAACATCTATAGCACATAGTTTTGGGCCTCAAAATAGGGGATGTTACATTTGATTTGTGACAGTGGGTTCGGACCACATGACCTGCTTAGAATTATGGTTAGGTCATCAACGAGTTTAGTTGGATGAGTTTCCTACCTCTGAGTTTATGTAATTTCCAAGTTTGTTGGGGTAGTTCAGTGAATAGGCTATTTTCTGATTACAGATGATTGATGTGGTGTTTACAAGCAAGCAGGTTTTTATTTTGGGTTCGTCAAAATCTATTTAGACCCGATCGACCTTATTGCTTCCTTGGCATATGATGGATCTAGGGAATAGAATACTTGCAGAGCCAACCAACCACCATTGAGCTAATTTAACTGGTCGCTTGTATAAATTCGTGGGTGACACTCCCTTTCATCCCTTCTTTATCCGATTCCTCAATGCTCACCAAAAGGGGCTTCGGCAACTTTCTCCAAATAGCTACAGCCTCTTGGCTAGGCAATTCATTATCTACCATAACCTAGGTATCTCAAAGCCAGATTCGACCCTTGCTAGGCAAGTCTTTAGGTTGTACAAGCAGGAAAAGATTCCAACCAACCATTACTACCATCTCTTGTGGATGGACAATCCTCCTCTCTTTTTGGTATCCAAGGAATGGTGATGGATTTCCAAGGCTGCTTTTTCTTTGTCCAGGTGATTGTGAACTATAATCTCTCGATGTAGACCACTAATATCCTAAGCGTGCTTCATTGCCAATATTTTCACTAGATTGAACTTTTCATGGATAATAGTTATATCAATTTTTACAACAACACTTACTGATACTATCCTAGGGATGACCATCTATGAGGACCACCTCGAAGGATTAGAGAGATGCCCGACGCATGAACCTAGCTGAGATTTTGTAGATAAGAACCTCTACCATGTGGGGTTAGTCGGGCCAAGCCAGACCATAAGGAGGGGGGTGGGTGATGTGGTGAATCAAGCCCTAATCGAAAGACTAGGTAGGCCCATTCGGGTGGTTATTAGGGATCCGCTGGTTCTAGGCCTGGTAATGGATATCGAGGATGAAGAGGCTACAGAGTCTGATTTGGGATGTAATAATGGTGAGTGGGAGGCTTATGACCTGCTTCTTTTGGAGACATGGTGGTCCTCGACATCAGTGTTGCATGATCTTCGAGTTAATCTAGCATCCCAGTGGTGGCTAAGGTGGTAAGGATGGGTAGGCGGATACATGAGCCTGATATGCCTACAAAGGTGGGATCCTTCTCAGAGATTCCTCTCATGCGTGGGCCTCCAAACCAAGTAATGAACATTATGCCCCATGGAAAATAACTTCCGATGGTGCATAATCTAGTTGCATTAGGATTGTAACACCCAATTAAATTTATAAGAAATTAATTAATAATGACGCTAAAAATGGTAATTTGACAAACATTAGACTTTAGCTATGAAATTTTCACCATTGTGTTCATAGCAATCTTCTGAGCAAATTTCATATTGAAAGCTTTACGATCGGAGTTCAAACGAAGAAGTTATTAGCATTTAAAATTTTTAGAATGAAAATAATTTAAATAGATTATATTTATAAATTTAGAAGGGTAATAAATATTAAAACATTAAGCGGCAAACTTAATGTTTAAGAAAACACTAAGGGCATGAGTAATGAAGGAAATAAAAATAAAACATTAAAATTTAACATTAACTAATAAATGGGTGTCAGGGATTCAAGGTCCATCGAATGTCTTCATTGGATCAGTCGACTGCTAGCAGTCCCAGAAGGGATCGGTAAACCAGTTGTTAAGTGGTGGTCAAGGTTTTCCTAGGCCCTGAATGATCCGGATTTGAAATAAATAAATGATTTTCGATCGGACGGTTCCAATGTATTCAAGCACGTATAAATAAGAGGCTAGCTACCTTATCCCTTTCACACAAATATAAAAGCTCGTAACCTGACTCGATCAATTCTCTACAACTTTTCAAAATTTCTAATACTCAAAATCAATTATATAGGCACACATCCAAAAGAAGAGTTAAGCGCAACAACTGAAGGGAAAGGTAATATATTTTGTATATATGTATATATCTCTTCTCTAATTCTATGATTTCGAATTTAATATGTATAAGAGAATCAGTTATAAAATAATTTAAAGACAATTTGGAGGAAAGGATAAGGTTAGCACCGGGGGCAAATTCAAGGAGGTTCATTTTAAATCATTTATGAGTGTAAATTTGTTTTTTTCCATAATAGTAGGCTGTGTAGTTTATTTTAGATTTGTATTGTGCCTTTGAGGATTTTGTATACGAAAAATTATTAATCTAAAAACCCAAAATCTCCCCATAATTATGAACTTTGAATAGTTTTATTTCAATATACGAGGATTGGATTATTAATGTTTATGATATAAACATTTTGTACCCTATCTTGATTTTACTTCTTTGCTTTGTTATTGTACTGACAAGGAATAACAATAAGTAATTAGAAATAGGTGTGCAAAGAAGGAAAAAGGAGGTCTTTCCCTCTTATCTATACTTTGCTTCACCTAATTCGATAAACAAAATAAGTATAACTTCCTTATCACTTCAACCCCATATGTCCAAATTGTTAGATGGAATATATAGGGTTTATATTATGAATTTTCTCTTTGGAAAAGGAGGCATAGTCCTATTGTATTAACATAAAATATATTATACACTTGGATTCCACCTTTACACACACGCTCACACACAAAAAAGTCTAATTTTGTTGTTAAATTATTGTTGATATTGGTTCTGATATGATTGAGCAATTGGTTTGGGACTTGTATGAGAATTGCTGTGACTAATATGAAAAAACCGTAATTCCCCAAATAGATAACTGGTGAAAATAACAATTTAATGCTAGGCATAAATTAATTAGGTGCGATTTAATATTAAGCCATACATGTATGTATGTATGTATATGTGTATATGTATGTATGTATATTCTTTAAACTTTGGAATCTACAATTACGATTCTAAACCTATAATGCATATAATAATTAAGATATTTAAATGAAAATCAACAATCAACAATCAATCTTATAAAAATGGGTTAATGATAATTACAGAAATTAATCCACAAATAAAGGTGGAATAAGGAGTTTCCTTTGTAAGGCCTTAAATGCGTAAATACGTGTGGGGTGTGTGTGTGTTTTATGCATATATGTTAGCATAGATTCTATTAAATGTTCAAGAGTGGAATTATGTATAAGTTATAGGAATGCAAGGTCGGTTGAAAGCACACACGAATGTCTACCTGGCTAATTTGGTCACTAGCAGTCTGACTTTGGAACTGATGTGAGACATAGCCTATAACAACTGCCTATGGTGGACACGAGGTTAGTCCTAATTTGTAGGGTAAGTCTGCGTAGCTAATGTAGCTACCAACATCTATAAATAGTCAGACTAATGTGAGACATCACTGTTGGGTTATGGGTCATAGGAACACGGTAAGCCTAGGAAGGGCTTGCTTCAGGTTGAGGTATAAATGGTTGTGTTATGGTTTGGCTCTTCCCATTAAGAAGTATTAAATGGCCAGGATTATCGTTTATAGGCATTAGTGAGAATCTCCTGGAAGAGGCCCACTTCAGGGTTGAGGTCTTAAGTGTTGAGGTCTTAAGTGGCTGAATGGTCTACCTCTTTCCCTATTTAAAGAAGTATTAATTGGCCTAGAAGATATTTTCTACGATGATAGTTAGAAAGCATTTGAAGTGGTTTAGGTATTAGATGGCTAGATGGGTCTACCTATTCGTAATGAAGGGTTCGGTAAGAAACCCATGTACTCTCTCTCTCTCTCTCTCATCATTAGGATATAATTAGATGGGGGATGGATTGTTAGAACCCAATCCATGATTGCGTTATACTTGCTTTTATAATCATGAAGATGGATTTTTTGGGTTATATTATATAGTTGAAGGCATGCTTGGAAAGGCAAAATAAGTACGTAAGACATAATACTTATTTGAAGGTTTATTGCCCATATACTTTTATATAAAAACTTGAGATTTTCATCCACCAGACATAGTTATTCCAACTCCCTCCTCATTACAACCTACAGGTTAGATATAGTGATGTGTATGCAGAAGATGGAGGAGGCCCAACGTAGAGTTATCTTATATAATTATCTATTTATGCTATTTTATGCACCCAGATTTATTTCACACCTGTTTTGTGATAGTTATGACATTGTACTCTTATGACTTGATTCTATAAGATGGGTACTTAAATTTATTATCATATTTTGTTTCCTCCATTTTGAGATTCTAAGTATAGATAGATAGTTTTGCATGTTTTTTTATTTTTAAACAATTGTACCAATCTACAACTAGCTTCAGAATGGACCTAAGGCTTAATGGGCTTTTAATGGTCGAAATTAGGAGATTTTGGAGAAGGTTGTTACGTTTAGTACCAGAGCCTTAGTTCCCTAATCAATGAGAATAGGAAAACGCAAGGATGTGTACTTGTTATTTTTAATAATATTTTTCAAAGCTCTAATATATATGAGGACATATGCAAACGCACTAGGCAAACTTTTAATTCACCAATTAATACTATTGTAAGATGTCATAACTAATCCAAAAGTTCGAACCTATAGATAGTTGATAAATGGTTGGGACCAATGGCTCCTAGGAAATACTCACCATATTGAGTATGCCATCGAGGTTTCGACAATAATTAAGATCCATGGGTCAAGTCCATATACACCAGCATGTTGCACCAATGGCACTAGTTGCTCCGCTCATTAAGACAACATCCCGACCATTGGACTTCCCTCGGCTATGTTAGGATTTCCAAGGTATGGGAGGACATGTGTTCTTAGGCATAAAGGATTTTGTGGGAACTATAACATGGATAGATAACTGTGACTGCATATTTAGGGCACTAGAGTTGGAGGACAGGATCCGTAGGAAGTTAGCCTGTGGCATTTGAAAGGAAAAGTATTGAATTGGTGGGCCATAGTATAAAGGGAGAATAATAAGGAGGGCATAACTTGGATCGAGTTTAGGACCCTCTTCGAGTCATGGTTCTTGTCTAATGTAGAATTAAACCTTCAGTTGGAGAACTTTATTCAATTGAAGCAAAGTACTCCACGGTAAAGGAGTACATTAACAAACTCACAAAATTGACCAAGTTTGGAATAAGTTGATTGACACCCTAACAAAGAAGGCAATGAAGTTTGTAAAGGATTAAATTTCCCTTTAAGGGAGTTACCCTTGGCTTAAGTTTCTATAGGAACCACCTATGAGACGCTAATCGATATGGCCTTGCTTTGGGTAGTTGCTAAGGAAGAGAATGAGAAGGTAGGGTAGTCTAATGACCAGGCGGGGTTATAGAAAGGAAATTTCTAGAAGGATAGAAAGGCGAAGGGAAAGTCCAAGAAGGGAGGATAGTCCTGCCATAGATGCTACAAGAAGGGACACATGGCTAAGGATTATAGGGTGAGTTTGGCCAAAGAAGAGTTCAAAAGGAGGTGTCATAATTGCAACAAGGAAGCGAATTTCATGAACTAGTGTCCGGCGCTGACCAAGGAAGGATCTTTAGTGAAGGTTTATGCTATTGAAATCATACCAGTCTCAAGCAAATCTCCTCCCAAGGACAAGGGAAAAGCTGGTATGCAAAGTATAGCTATTATTTCTTGAAATACAATTTATATCTTATTTGATTCAGGGTCATCATATTCATTTATGGCCAGAAATACAGCTACAACTTTAGAATTAGAAATCCAACTATTCATTGATCCTATAATTGTGTCGAATCCTGTTGGGGGGTCAACACATGTTTTAGTGATTTGCAAAGACCTAGTTATGGACCTATGTAACATAGAGTTTATATGTAATGTGTATGTTCTGCATTTTAAGGGATATGAACTTGTCTTAGGAATGAATTAATTATCGTACAATGGGTTGTCTTGGACTGCGTTAGGATGATTGTATGGTTGGGGAGTTATGGAGGTCGAGATATAGATGTTCATTGCATCCCCCAAGGCTCTAGTATATTGAGATATTTGTTTCTCTTAGCCTATCATAGGATGAGCTATCATTTTTATGCATAGTTCGAAACATTCCAGACATTTTTCGAGAAGTATTCAACCTCCCAACATGAAGGGAGATTGAGTTTAGGATTGACTTAAAGGATGCTAGACCAGTCACACTACCACTAAGATATATGGTCCTCAAAGAGAGACGAAAATTTGACAAGCGGGTTTTGGAGATGTTACAAAAAATGTTTATTCATCATAGTACTTCAGAGTGGGGAGTGCTAGTTGTTTTTACTACTAAGCAGATGACTTAGTAAGGCAATGCATTGATTACTGAGCACTTAACAAGTTGATTAGAAGAATATGTACCCACTACCTAGAATATATGACTTATTTGATCAGATTGTTGGGGCTAAAGTCTTTTCTTAACTAGAATTGGCTACCAGATTCTATCAGTTATGGGTAGTTGAGGATAGCAAGGAGAAGACTGTTTTCCATACTCCAAATGGACTATATGAATGGGAGGTGATGCCATTTGGGTTGACAAATGCTCCTGCATACTTTGTGGATTTGATGAGTAGAGTTTTTAGGTGCAGTTAAACAAGTTCATGGTAGTGTTTGTAGATGACATGTAGTATTCTCTAAGAGTGAAGGAGAACATGAAAATCACTTAAGGGAGGTACTAGAGACCTTAAGAAGACATTAGCTAAAAGCCAAATTCTCAAAGTGTCATTTTTGAGAAAGGAGGTAAGATTTTTAGGTCATGTTATCTTTGTAGAAGAATTATCGGTAGACCTTGGAAATGTAGCAGCTATTCAAGATTGGAAGATTCCTAGGAATGCTACTAAAGTTAGGAGTTTTCTTGGTTTGGCCAGTTGCTATAGGAAGTTCATTAAGAATTTCACAAAGATAGTAGTACCATTAACTCGCCTAAACAAGAAGAACTTGATCTTTACAATGGATGAGAAAAGCTTAAGTTCCTTCAAGAAACTAAAGAAACAATTAACTGGTACATACATTCGAAGCCTTTCACTCTTTACACTGATGCTTGCAGTACAGGGTTCAGAGTGGTTTTTATATAGGAAGGGAAGGTGGTAGCCTATACAAGTTGAAAGTTGAAGGACCATGAGAAGAAGAGACCTACTCATGATTTAGATTTAGCAGCTATCATATTTTCCTTAAAGATGTAGAGGTTTTATATCTTGGGAGAGAGGTTTGAGCTATCTATGGATCATAAGCTGTAACGACCTAGAATTTAAGTCATTTGAAATTCATATATTTAATTAATTTTAAATATTCACAAGTAAATTTACAAGCTGAATAAATAATATTTTGAAATATAGTGATTTAATTGGATGATTAAATTGTTAATTTGATATTGGAAATTTCGGAATAATTGGAAATTGGATTTAATATGAATTAAAATGATTTATAAGATGGAATTAAACCTTATTTGAATTAGAATGATGTTATAGAACTTTTAAAATTGAATTAATAGTTAATTTGCAGAAATTGAATATTTTAATATTTAATTGACGAGTAAAAATAGCCATTTTTCAAACAGTCTCGGATTTCGACGAAATCAGTTTCATTGGATATGTAATGTCAAATTATTATAAGATTTTAAATTTCGTGTCAATCGGATTTGCGGTTTGTCCGAGGCAACCTAAAACGCATAGAAACCCGTTTAAGTGAATTTTAAATTTATATAGTCGATTCGAAAACCTATCTTTCAAATACAATCGAATTGGCTTCCGATATATATTCCATTTCGTTTGAAATAGGGGTAATATAATATAAACGCTAGGTGGCACGCTTCATTTGGAGTGTGGAAAAAATTCGGGTGAGTAGTGTCACAACATTTTCTATAAAAGGACGTTATTATTCACTTTTTCACTAAAACCTAAATCTACTAGGGATAGCCGCCATTAACCTTGGACGACCAGAAATTCACATGCTTCCCCTTCAATTATCTCCAAATTCGTTAACAATTATCAAAAGTCTTCAACTACAACTTTGTAGAGCTCGTCGAGAGCTTCGATTTCAACGGTCAAGATCGCAATTAGAGCAACAGATCAACGGCAAACAACTCACGTTCATCGTACGTTCAAGCACAAAATCCTAGGCGACGACACAACCGAGTGGGGCCGGATCTGGGGTGTTGGAATAAGGGAGCACGGTGCATTGATTGATGGTCGCTGATCGACGTCTCGATCAACGATGGAGGCATGACCATTAATTTCTTATGCGTGCATATGGGTTTCGTGCACGACATTCACCTAGGAGAAGGAGAAGCAAAGGCAATGGCCTGATGTTGATGCAAGAAGACGAACAGCCTGGATCGATTAGGTTTAAAATTAAAAAAAGAAAATTGTAAATTTATTTATATTAAAATTTGTATAATCTTTGAAACGTGATATCTTTTTCATACGAGGCCCGTTTCGCACGAAACGAATTGCGTTGGAAACGTAATGATGAGAAGTATAGTATGAAGCTAGTTTGGGATTTTTTGAGCTAGTGAAATTTTTGGGTAAAATTAAATGGTCGTTTATTTATTCGGAATAAAACGCTGAAATCGCGACTACAAGCAATGTGAGTACAACTCACTCGTTCTGACTCGCTAATATTTTTATATAAGTGAGAAATAATTTATTATTTAATGATTGGTGATTGTTTGGATGATATATGATATACTGATTGGTATTTGGATATATACCTGCCTAGTGGAGCAGATGACCCTATACGTTCCCGTGTATAAGCGGGTGACCTTTTGTACGCGCGTCTGCCTTGAAGCGGACATTGTACACATATTCTAATTTATATATTTGTTGCAGGTAACAGGTTGGAGGGATCCAACTGGATTCCTCACCATTATTGATTTATTTACATATATTGTTATATATTCTGTTATCATATGATATATGATGTTCTGGATGCTGTGATTGATGTATTTGGTGCTGTTGCAGCATTGGGACTATTTTTGGAATTTTAAAAATGTTAAAGTAACAATTTCGAATTTAAAAGAATTTTAAAAGTGATTTTGAAAATAAACGTGTTATTGAATTTTTGAATCGTTAAGAATTGATTTATTTTAAATAAATAAATGTTATAATTTTTGTTATTATAAAATTATGATTTTTGGGAAATATAATAAGAATATGATTTTTGAAATAGGAAGTTAACTATTTTGTAAAATGGTTTATAAAGAAGATTTATAAAATTGAATTTTTATAAATCAAAATAATTGAATCATAAAGGAGTTTATATAATTGTTAAAACGATGTTATAAAAGGGTTTTATAAGTAAATAAGATTTACAGATTAATAATTGATGATGTTATAAAAAGAATGATTTTTGTAAATAAATGAATTATAAGTAATTAACTTATAATTTGGGTTTTTGGGTATATAATTGAGTTATAAATGAAATTGGTTAGTAACGGGATTATATATATAGTAGTTTTTATAAAATGAAAATGGTATTTATAAACATTGTTTTACAAATCCGTAATCAAATAAATTCGATAAGTAAATATAGAAATTATTCAAGGAGATATATCGATGATTTTGGACAGTGGATGATCCTTTAATTAGATATGTAGAAGTGTTGAATTTGGTTAGAGATTTATATCCACAATTTTGGACAGTGGATAACTCTGAACTAAATGTGTAGAAATATAGGATTTGGTAAATGAACTACATTCACGATTTTGGACAGTGAATAATACATTAAATAAATGTTTTGGAAATTTATATTTTAAATGGAATAAAACGTCTTAAAGATGGTTCTAAAATGTGTTAAATATTGAATACATAGATTTCAACATTCATTGTTGAAATAGACGTTTTCAAGAAATAAGGAAATGATGGACTATAACACTATCGTTATAGTAAATGATTTCGAAAGGAAATGTTTTCGTATAGTATTGGGATTTATATATCTATCTTATTTTCGAATCTCTATACCAGTGATTTTGGGTTGTCGTAACGATGTTTTACGTAACATCTGTTTTGACCCGAATAAATATGTTTAAAGTGAATGTTATCCTTAAAAGAATAAATATACACTTAATCCTAATTTAAGTATATTTGATATTTTCTAAGTGTTGAAAATTAATTGATTTGCGAATTACTTATTATTAAATAACTATTTGGAAATGTTTTCCAGAATAAAAGTTGAAATGGTTTTGAGATTATATCTTTTTAAAGATAATATAAAGTGAATATTTGGAAAGTGATTTAATTAATAAAAGATTAATTAAAGGGGCCTAGTGATTGTTTTGGTGTTGAATATTTGTTTGTTTGCTTTGATAGTTAAATAACCGACTATCAGACTTGGCCAAAATTTTAGTTCCTCGACTGGATGTGGGAACTATTTAGTCATACACGTAGTATGTAGCTTTCTGTGTAGGCTTGATTATCATTTGTATTGAGGATGTTGATTTGTATAGTGTGGAGAATTACTCAAATCTATTGAGCATCCTTCTTGGCCCGAAGGATAGAAAGTTGAAAGTTGGAGACGTGATAAGTCTATGAGACTTAGTTTCTGTGTGAGGTTAAGAAACGCTTTTGCGTTGTTGGTGCGAAGAGGCTGGGATCAGATTTATTTGAAAACCACTTCGGACCAACGTATATGCGACGATTGTGCAGGTTTCTTGTGATGATATTGATATTCCGGATTTTCATCGTGGGGGAGTGATCGTTTGGGGTTAAAATCCCAATATACATCCAGTAGCAGTGGTCTCTTCATTATGAAATATCCAATGCAAGGACTATTCACTACTAATCCTAGGGATTTTCCGACAAGATGTGGTAAGAAAGTACCTTCGATTTATCCTGTTTCTGGACAACTTGTATGGATGTTTTTCTGGCATTTCATTTCTAAAGATTATGTACATTAGTTTTTACAAACGTACATCAGTGGTGGCGGAGAAGGCAACTTCTCTTAGCTTAACACCCTCCTTGAGACGTATGAGTTTAAGGGTTGTAATTTTGTGGAAGGCAATTAGTAATCAACGGAAATGGTCGTATGGCATTCAAAGTGATGTGATATGTGATTGAAAAGGTAATCGTAGGCCTCATCAACCGGAAATGACCAAAACAGGATTAGATGCTGCAAGGCTAAGTGGGTCATTCCCAAGTAGGATATGATCATCCTCTTCTAGATATATCTTTGCACGCTATGACGCCGTGTGTCTGATTATTGTGGTTTTATGCTAGAGGGCCCTTGGTAAAGGCGGAGGATGACATGTTCACTACCATCTAGTTATAGAGATGGGCTGGTCTTGTGTTGGTAGAGAAACTTTGTGATTGTTTCTCGGTACATTCTTCTAGAGATGTACTACCGGAAGGTAGTCCCTTCACCTGGTCATTTGTATGGAAATCCAAACTTCACTACGTGTTTTCCATTTTGATTGTATTACCCATTTCGGGCTATATGCTGGAATATAATAATGGTAACAATTTCGGCTATTTTGAATATTATTTGTATACTAGACACTAGTAATATCACATGAGTTTGATATGAAATGATTCAGTTATCATAAGGTAAAAACATGTCTGTATTTATATGTGGACTTGTCTAGATACTTTTGTTTTGATAAAGGAAGAGTTTTGGTAATTTAATAAATTCAGTTGAGTGTGTTTCTCACGCTGGTTTACCAGACTGATCCGGTCGTTCTGCCCTTTCAATGCTCGGGTCAGATCGAGTATATTTATAGGTTCAGATTTGATGCTTTAGGAGCTTCAGCAGGCGAGCTGGAGATCTTCATTTCGTATATGCATATCTGTTTTGATTATTGATTATCCGTTGCATTGCTTTGTTCGGTTGTTGTATATTATCAGCTTTTGTGAGGACATGTTATTATAACTGTTCAAACTGATAACTATTGATTGATTGTTGAACTCTGATTGATGTGTATATACACAGTTTCTATTTAGTAAAGAACATTGATATGATATTATATATTTTCCGCTGCGATGTGAGATTGTTTATTGTTCTTTTTGGTTCTATCTTCTCTCTTTCTTTTCTTCTCTTCTTCTCTCTTCTTTTCTTTCTCTTGACTTTTCGTCAGTCTGTGCTTTTTGGGTCGGACATGTGTGGATTATTGTCGATTCAAAGGGTACAGATTTGCGGGTCGTCACATGTGGTATCAGAGCTTAGATTTTGTATATTCCTAAGCTTTGATGTGTACTCGGTATAGATAGGGACAGTAGCACCCTGGATTGAGTTGAGTGTATTATGTATATGAATGTGTATTTGTTAGTGAATATAAAATGTTTTATATTGTGTTTACTTATATGTTGAGCTGTTTGTGAATTCTGGTCGGTATATGGGACGCCATGTTATCGATAGGGATTTTCAATCACTTAAACGAGGCAAATTAACATAGTATTATTTTAAATTGAGTAAATGAAATAATTTCACCTTAATTATATTTATATATAAAGAAATAATTTTTCAGAAATTATTAAAGTTTTTACAAATTGAATTGATTGTTTGGTTGTTTGAAAATGTAGATATATATAAGTTAATAAAAGATGTTTGAATAATCTAAACTAAGACAATAATTGTAAAAGAATAAATTATATAAGCAAATGAATTATAAAGTATGGAATTATAATTAATATGATTTACAATCGTGAAATAATCTTATATATAAGAAGTGAGACTATATGAATAATTTTCAAATATGTGTTATAAATAAAAATGGATTAAAGCTAAGAATTTGAAAATTTGAATCCCATTTATTTTGGAAGTTGTTTATCAAAGTAAAAGAGACTATATTATTATAAATCTTAATAGGATAAAAGAATTTGAAATGATCTTATATAAGTAGAGAAAAATAGTGAAATTATATAAGTAAAAGATCTGTAAATGTGATCTATAAATAGAAAGAATTTTTAAAAGAATATAAAGCACCGAATTCACTACTATTGTTGGGAAATAATAAGGGTGATGACTGCAGCATTATCAGTATCATTTTCGAGTTTCTGTGTGATGGATTTGCTACCAATAGTAAATTGAAAATTGAAATTTTGTTATTATAGACAAATTTGAATTTAAAATCCAAGTTAAAATTGATAAATATAAGTAAAATAAGTTTTGGACTTATAATATAAAATGAAGTAAAGATTTGATTTTGGTAAAGCTGAAATAAATGTGAGTTAGCATAATAAAATATATGATTTGAAATTTAACTAAAGGAAAGTTAATAAAGTGAATTGGATTTGAAATTATAAAGAATGAGTTTAGTGAAAGAAAGTAAACTTAGGTAGATGTTCACGGAATTATGAATAAATAAGTTAACTTATTAAATGAGAAAAGGTGAGTAAAGCCAATTGTTAAAATGGTTAAACAATTTTGTTAAGCAAAACAAAAAATCTGAAATTTAATAGTGATGTGAATTTGACTTAGTAAAAGTTAAATAAAATAGAATTTGAAGTAAATTAGTAGTGAACTTAAGTTGTATAGTGAAAGTGAATGTAAATGAATTTGAAATGAAACATAACTTAAGTGATGTTGAATCAAGTTGATTTTGGGTATCGAAGTAAATTAACAAAGTGAATTAATAAAATGAAGTGATGAATGTGAATTTGAGTTATATAAAGAAATTCGCCTTTATTTGTAGATTGAATTAGCAATTGAAATAATGAAATATGGATTGAATGTAATTCAATCGAATGTAAATAATCGATAAGGAAAGTTGATGTAAGTGTTAATTCATTAAAAAGCTAGTGAAGTTGAGAATTGAATAATTGAATGAAAGTCAATTGAAAGTTGGTAAAATCCAATGTTAATGAATCAAATGTGATTTAATTGAAAACCAGTTCAACGAATTTTAGTGAGAAGTGAATTTATATTGATTTGGTTATGTAGTTGTTGGATGTTAGTTGGTTGATAGTTTTTTGATGGTTGGATTTGTTCCTTTGGATTGCATTTTCTATATTGGCATAGATAGTTGTTGTATTGATATATGTTGTGTATTGATATAATTTTCATATATACATGTTTCTCATTTGTTTGTTGAGTGTTTAGTAGGTGCATATGGCGTATGCACCGCAATTTAGATCTTGCTTTCGTGCTATATTGCCGTATATGCTCGCTAATAATATATAAGGTACATATCTCGGATTACATATCGTACTTTTACACATTTTTCCCTTCGGGATGACTCATCCTCGTAGATGAGATGTATATTTGTGATATATATATTGCTATTTTGTTTTCGGATCGAACCGCGCAAAGGAGACGCTGGCGAATTTTTTGAAAATTTAAGGAGTTAGAAATTTTTAGGAAAATTGGAAAAATTTGTGATAAATATAATTTTGAATTTGAGTTAAAAGTTAAACGATACTAGTTGATTATGGAAAGATATCTATAAATGGATTTAAAACTTAGAAAAGTTTTTGTAAGTTTAACTATTGGATTTTGAAAAAGTTAAACATTTAAGTGGTTTTGGTAAATCTAAATTGAACAAATTATTTTGAAAAGTTAATGGATTTTATTGTTTTTTCTTACTTGGTAATTTCGGGGACGAAATTCTTTTAAGTAGGGGAGAATGTAACGACCCAGAATTTCAGTCATTTGAAATTCGTATATTAAATTAACTTTAAATATTCACAAGTAAATTTACAAGCTGAATAACTAATATTTTGAAATATAGTGATTTAATTGGATAAT
Source organism: Allium cepa (assembly GCA_030765085.1). Classification (NCBI taxonomy): domain Eukaryota; kingdom Viridiplantae; phylum Streptophyta; class Magnoliopsida; order Asparagales; family Amaryllidaceae; genus Allium; species Allium cepa. Next base: position 419,788,903 of record CM060945.1, read on the forward strand.
TAAATTATTAATTTAATATTACAAATTTTAGAATAATTGGAAATTGGATTTAATATGAATTAAAACGATTTATATGGTTGAATTAAATCTTATTTGAATTAGAATGATGTTACAGAACTTTCAAAATTGAATTAAAAGTTAATTTGCAGAAATTGAATATTTTAATATCTAATTGACGAGTAAAAATAGCCATTTTTCAAACAGTCTCAGATTTCGACGAAACTAGTTTCATTGGATCCATAATGTTAAATTATTATAAGATTTCAAATTTTGTGTCAATCGGATTTACGATTTGTCTGGGGCAAGCTAAAACGCGTAGAAATCTGTTTAAGTGAATTTTAAATTTAAATATCCATTCGAAAACCTATCTTTCAAATACGATCGAATTTGCTTCTGATATATATTCCATTGTGTTCGGAATAGGGGTAATACATTATAGACGCCATGCGACACGCTTCGTTTGGAGTTCGGAAAAAATTCGGGTGAATAGTATCGCAACATTTTCTATAAAAGGACGTTATTATTCACTTTTTCACTAAAACCTAAATCTACTAGGGCTAGCTTCCATTAACCTTGAACGACCAGAAATTCGCATGCTTCCCCTTCAATTATCTCCAAATCCGTTAACAATTATCAAAAGTCTTCAACTACAACTTTGTAGAGCTCGTCGATAGCTTCGATTTCAATGGTCACGATCGCAATTAGAGCAATGGCAAACAACTCGCGTTCATCGTACATTCAAGCACGAAATCCTAGGTGATGGCACAACCAAGTGGGGTCGTATCTGGGGCGTTGGCATAGGGGAGCACGACGCATCGATTGATGGTCGCTGATCGACGTCTTGATCAACGATGGAGGCGCGGCCATCAATTTCTTATGCGTGCATATAGGTTTCGTGCACGACATTCACCTGGGAGAAGGAGAAGCAAAGGCAACGGCCTGATGTTGATGCAATAAAACGAATGGCTTGGATCGATTAGGTTTAAAATTAAAAAAAGAAAATTGTAAATTTATTTATATTAAAATTTGTATAAACTTTAAAACGTGATATCTTTTTCATACGAGATCCGTTTCGCACGAAACAAATTGCCTTGGAATCGTAATGACAAGCTCTATAGTATGAACCTAGATTGGGATTTGTTTGAGCTAGTGAAAATTTTAGGTAAAATTAAACGATCGTTTAATTTTATTTGGAATAAAGTGCTGAAATCGCGACTACAAGCAATGTGAGTACAACACACTCTTTTTGACTCGCTGATATTTTTATATAAGTGAAAAATAATTTATTATATAATGATTGGTTATTATTTGGGTGATATATGATATGTTGATTGGTATTTGGACACATACTTGCCTAGAGGAGCAGATGGCCCTATAGTTCCCGTGTATGAGCGGATGACCTTTTGTACGCACGTCTGCCTTGAAGCGGACATTGTACACATATTCTAATATGTATATTTGTTGCAGGTAATAGGTTGGAGGGATCCAACTGGATTCCTTATCAGTATTGATTTATTTACAAATACTTTTATATATGCTGTAATCATATGATATATGATGTTTTGGATGCCATGATTCATGTATTTGGTGCCGTTGCAGCATTGGGCCTATTTTTGGAATTTTAAAAATGTTAAAGTAACGATTTTGAATTTAAAAGAATTTTGAATTTAAAAGAATTTTAAAGTGATTTTGAAAATAAATGTTGTATTGAATTTTTGAATCATTAAGAATTGATTTGTTTTAAATAAATAAATGTTATAATTTTTATTGTTATAAAAATTATGATTTTTGAGAAATATAATAAGAATATGATTTTTGAAATAGGAAGTTAACTGTTTTGTAAAATGGTATATAAAGAAGATTTATAAATTGAATTTTTATATATCAGAGTAATTGAATTATAAAGGAGTTTTTATAATTGTTAAAATGATGTTATAAATGGGTTTTATAAGTAAATAAGATTTACAAATTTATAATTGATGATGCTATAAAAAGAATGATTTTTGTAAATAAATGAATTATAAGTAATTAACTTATAATTTGGGTTTTTGGGTATACAATTGAGTTATAAATGGAATTGGTTATTAAAGGGATTATATATAGTAGTTTTTATAAAATGAAAATGGCATCTATAAACATTGTTTTATAAATCCGTAATCAAATAAATTTGATAAGTAAATAAAGAAATTATTAAAGGAGATATATCGATGATTTTAGACAGTGGATAATCCTTTGCTTAAACATGCAGAAGTGTTGAATTTGGTTAGAGATTTCTATCCACGATTTTGGACAGTGGTTAATTCTGAATTAAATGTGTAGAAATATTGGATTTGGTAAATGAACTATATTCACGATTTTGGACAGTGAATAATATATTAAATAAATGTTTTCGAAAGTTATATTTTAAATGGAATAAAACGTCTTAAAGATGGTTTTAAAATGTGTTAAATGTCGAATACAAGATTTCAACATTCATTGTTGAAATAAACGTTTTCGAGAAATAAGGAAATGATGGACTATAACACTATCGTTATAGTAATTGATTTCAAAAGGAAATGTTTTTCTATAGTACTGGGATTTATATATCTATCTTATTCTCGAATCTGTATATTAGTGATTTTGGGTTGTCGTAATGATGTTTTACGCAACATTCATTTTGACCCGAATAAATATGTTTAAAGTGAATGTTTTCCTTAAAAGAATAAATATATACTTAATCCTAATTTAAGTATATTTGACATTTTCTAAGTGTTAAAAATAAATTGACTTGTGAATTACTTATTATTAAATATGTATTTGGAAATGTTTTCCAAAATAGAAGTTGAAATGGTTTTGATATTTTATCTTTTTAAAGATAATTTAAAGTGAATATTTGGCAAGTGATTTAATTAATAAAAGATTAACTAAAAGGGCATAGTGATTAATATGGTGCTGAATATTTGTTTGTTTTCTCTGATAGTTAAATAATCGACTATCAGACTTGGCCAAAATTTTAGATCCTCGATTTGATGTGGGAACTATTCAGCCGTACACTTAGTACATAGCCTTCTGTGTAGGCTTGATTATCATTTGTGTTGAGGATGTTGATTCGTATAGTGCGGAGTATTACTCCAATCTATCGAGCTTCCTTCTTGGTCCGAAGGATGGCAAGTTCAAAGTTTGAGACGTGATAAGTCTATGAGACTTAGTTTCTGTGTGAGATTGAGAAATGCTTTTGCATTGTTGTTGCGAAGAGATCGAGATCAAATTTATCTGAAAACCACTTCGGACCAACATATATGCGACGATTGTGTAGGTTTCTTGTGATGATATTGATATCCCGGATTTTCATAGTGGGGGACTGCTTGTTGATCGTTTGGGGTTAAAATCCCAATATACATCCAGTTGCAGTGGTCTCTTCATTATGAAATATCCAATGCAAGGACTATTCGCTACTAATTCTAGGGATTTCCCGACAGGATGTGACAGGAAAGTGCCTTCGGTTTGTCCTGTTCCTGGACAACTTGTATGGATGTTTTTCTGACATTGAATTTCTAAAGATTATGTACATTGGTTTTTACAAACGTACATCAGTGGTGGCGGAGAAGGCAACTTCTCTTAGCTTAACACCCTCCTTGAGACGTATGAGCTTAAGGGTTGTATTTTTGTGGAAGGAAATTAGTAGTCAACGGAAATGGCCGTGTGACATTCTAAGTTATGTGATATGTGATATGTGATTGTGAAAGGTAATCGTTGCCTCGTCAGGCCTCATCAACCGGAAATGACCAAAACAGGGTTAGATGCGGCAAGGCTAAGTGGGTTATTCCCAAGTTGGATATGATCATCCTCTTTTAGATATATCTTTGGATGCTATGACATCGTGTGTCTGATTATCGTAGTTTTATGTAGAGGGCCCTCGGTAAAGGTTGGTAACGACCGAAGGGTGACATATTCGGTACCATCTAGTTATAGAGGTGGGCCGGTCTTGTGTTGGTAGAGAAACTTTGTGATGGTTTCTCGGTACATTCTCCTAGAGATGTACTGCCGGAAGATAGTCCCTTCACCTGGTCATTTGTATGGAAATCCAAACTCCACTGCGTGTTTGCCATTTTGATTGTATTAGCCATTTTGGGCTACATGCTGGAATTTAATAATGGTAACAATTTTGTCTATTTTGAATATTATTTGTGTAATAGACACTTGTATAATATCACATGAGTTTGATATGAAATGATTTAGTTATCGTATGGTAAAAACATGTCCGTGTTTATGTGTGGACTTGTCTTACGAGATACTTTTGTTTTGATAAAGGAAAAGTTTTGGTAATTTAATAAATTCAGTTGAGTGTGTTTCTCACGCTAGTTTACCAGACTGATCCGGGCGTTCTTCCCTTTCAATGCTCGGGACAGACCGAGTATATTTACAGGTTCAGATTTCATGCTTTTGGAGCTTCAGTGGGCGAGCTGGAGATCTTCATTTTGTATACGCGTATCTGTTTTGATTATTGATTATCCGCTGCATTGCTTTGTTTGGTTGTTGTATATTATCAGCTTTTGTGAGGACAGGTTATTATAACTGTTCAAGCTGATAACTATTGATTGATTGTTGAACTCTGATTGATGTGTGTATAGATATACAGTTTCTATTTTATAAAGATCACTGATATGATATTATATATTTTCCGCTGCGATGTGAGATTCTGTATTGTTCTTTTTGGTTCTATCTTCAGTCTTTCTTCTTTTCTCTTCTTCTCTCTTCTTTTTTTTCTCTTGACTTTCCATCAGCCTGTGCTTTTTCGGGTCGGACATGTGTAGATTATTGTCGATTCAAAGGGTACGGATTTGCCGATCGTCACATAAGCCCCTTAAATACCTATTTTCCCAAGGACTTTAACCTTAAACAACAAACGTGGATGGAGTTTATAGCATCATATGACTTTGAGGTTCAATATACCCTCAGAAAAGGGAATGTTGTTGCCGGCATCCTTAGCCGGAGGCATGCTACAGCAGATGTTATATATGAGTGGAGGAAGTTGGAGTTCTTCTCGAATTTTAATTTCCAACCGCCATTGAAACTCACTCTAGGATATTTGGCAGTAATGGAAGTTGAGGCGGCGGTGATATATGGGGTAAGTTGGGTGGGGGAGAGAAGTTCCCCATCATGATAGATATTCTATTGATGAGAGAGGATAGTTGAGGAGAAATGGATCCTTATATGCTCCAATGGTGGAGGATGTTCTAAAGGAAGTATTGGCTAAGTGCCACCATTTTAAGGTGACTATTCATCTTGGTGGAGACAAGATGTATAAGGATACGAATTAGACTTTATGCTGGTCCGAAATGAAAAGAAGGCTAGCGAAGTTTGTAGCTAGATGCTTGACATATCAACGGATCAAGGTAAAACAAAGGAAGCTCGAAGGTTTTTTATTACCATTGGAGATTCCAACTTGGAAGTAGGAGCACATATCAATGGATTTCATAGATGGGTTGTCTAGCAGTCAAAATGGCAATGAAACTATTTGGGTTGTAGCAGATAGATTCACTAAGAGTTCCCACTTTATTCCAGTAAGGAGTAATAGGATTGCCACATCTCTAGCATAGATATACAGCAAGGAGGTGGTCCAATTACATGGGATTCAATTTAGTATTGTCAACGATAGGGATCCTAAATTTACTAGTGAGTTTTGGATGAGTCTGCGTTCATCTTTGGGGACGACGATGAATCATACCACTACTTATGTAACGACCCAGAATTTCAGTCATTTGAAATTCGTATATTTAATTGATTTTAAATATGAAAAGGTTAAATTTAAAAGCCGAATAGATTTTATTTCAAATATCTAGATTTAATTGGATAATTAAATTGTTAATTTAACAATTGAAATTACAGAAATAATTGGAAAACTAATTTAATGTGAATAAAAATGATTTATAAAGTTGTAATAAATTCTAGTTGAATTTAAATGATGTTAGAGAACTTTTAAAATCGAATTAAAAGTAAAATTCTAAAAATTGAATATTTTAATATTAAATTGACAAGTAAAAATAGGCATTTTTCAAACAGTCTTGGATTTCGACGAAACTAGTTTCGTTGGATCCATAATGTTAAATTACTGTAAGATTTCAAATTTCTTATCAATCGGAATTACGGTTTGTCCGAGGCAAGCTAAAATGCGTAGGAATTCGTTTAAATGAAATTTTAAATTTAAATAGTCGATTCGAAAACCTATCTTCCAAATACGATCGAATTGGCTTCCGATATATATTCCATTATGTTCGGAATAGGTGTAAAACATAATAAACACCAGGCGGCACGTTTCGTTTCGAGTTCGAAAATTTTCGAGGTGGATAGTGTTTTGCAATTTTCTGTAAAAGGACGTGAATATCTTCATTTCGCAAAACCCTAATTGAAACTAGGGCTAGCTGCCATCAAAATTTCCGTGGCCAAAAATCATCGAATTTCTTCCCTTAATTTCTCCCGATCCATAAACATTTAGCAAAACATTTCAACTACAAAGTGATAGGGTTCGACGATATTTTGCGATCCATACTGTTTTGATTATCATCAGCGCATCGTGGTGGTCGCTAGGGAGCCGCGTTCGCCTACCAATCGTGCACAAATTCTGAGGCTAAGGCAGGACCGAGCTTCGAGTAGTTCTGTGTGATGATGTAGCTAGCTTTCGCGCATGAAATGGTGGAGCTCGATCAACGTCTAGATCGATGAAGTGAGCGCGGCAGTTGGTTTATAATGGCAGCCGATGGGTTCGTAGGGTTGTAAGTTATCGCGCGAAGGAAGAAAGAAAGTGATGGCCTTGATACTGGGGTCTGAAATTGAACGGCCGAGATTATAGTAGGGTTTTAAAATATAAAATAAAAATAGAAATTAATTTATATAAATTCGTATTAACTTCTAAATGCTATAACTTTGTCATACGAGGTCCGTTTTGTATGAAACAAATTGCGTTGGGTTCGTATGTATGAACACTACACGATGGAGCTGGTTTGGAATTGATTGGAGCTAGTGTGAATTTTGGGTAAAATTAAACGTTCGTTTAATTTTATTCGGAATAAAATGCTGAAATCGCGACTACCATCAATGTGAGTACAACTCACTCTTTCTGACTCACTGATATTTTATATAAGTGAGAAATAATTTATTTTATGATGATTGATGATTGTTTGGATGATATATGATATATTGATTGATATTTGGATATATACTTGCCCAGTGGAGCAGATGACCCTACACGTTCCCGTATATGAGCGGATGACCCTTTGTACCCGCATCTGCCTTGAAGCGGGCATTGTACACATATTTCTAAAATATATTTTTGTTGCAGGTGACGGGTTGGAGGGATCCAACTGGATTCCTCACCCGTCAGGCCTCATCAACCGGAAATGACCAAAACAGGGTTAGATGCGGCAAGGCAAGTGAGTTGCTCCTATTAGGATATGATCATCCTCTTCTAGATATATCTTTACACGCTATGACGTCGTGTATCTGATTATTATGGTTTGTATGCTAGATGGCCCTCGGTAAAGGTCGGTAATGACTGGAGGATGACATATTCGGTACTATCTAGCTATAGAGGTGGGCCGGTCTTGTGTTGATAAAGAAGCTTTGTGATGGTTTCTCGGTACATTCTTCTAGAGATGTACTGCCGAAAGGTAGTCCCTTCACCTGGTCATCTGTATGAAAATCCAAACTCCATTACGTACCTGCCATTTTATTTATAGAGCCTAGTATGCTGGAATTTAATAATGGTAACAATTTCGGCTATTTTGAATATTATTTGTATACCAGACACTAGTATAATATCACATGAGTTTGATATTAAATGTTTTAGATATCGTAAGGTAAAAACATGTCCGTGTTTATGTGTGGACTTGTCTTATGAGATACTTTTTTTTTGGTAAAGGAAAAGTTAGGTAATTTAATAAATTCAGTTGAGTGTGTTTCCCACGCTGGTTTACCAGAATGATTCGGGCGTTCTTACCTTTCAATGCTCGGGTCAGACTGAGTATATTTACAGATTATGATTTGATGCTTTTGGAGCTTCAGCAGGAGAGCTGGAGATCTTCATTTCGTATACACGTATCTATTTTGTTTGATTATCCGCAGCAATGTCGCTTTGTTTGTTGTTGTATATTATCAGCATTTGTGGGGACAGGTTATTATAACTATTCAGACTGATAACTAAGATTGATTGTTGAACTCTGATTGATGTGTGTGTGTGTGTATATATACAGTTTCTGTTTGTAAAGACTATTGATATGATATTATATATTTTCCGCGGCGATGTGAGATTCTGTATTTTTCTATTTGGTTCTATCTTCTCTCTTTCTTCTCTTCTCTTCTTCTCTCTTCTTTTCTTTCTATTGAGTTTCCGTCAGTTTGTGCTTTTTGGATCGGACATGTGTGGATTATTGTCGATTCAACGGGTACGGATTTTCGGGTCGTCACACGTGGTATCAGAGCTCATATTTTGTATATTCCTAAGCTTTGATGTGTACTCAGTATAAATAGGGATAGCAGCACCCTAGATTGAGTTTGAGTGTATTATATATATGAGCGCGTATTTGTTAGTGAATATAAAATATTTTATATTGTGTTTGCTTATCCATTGAGCTGTTTGTGAATTCTGGTCGGTATGTGGGACGCCATATTATCGATAGGGATTTCCAAACACTTAAACGAGGCAAGTCGACATAGTATTATTTTAAATTGGGTAAATGAAATAATTTTACCTCTATTATATTTTATATATAAAGGAAACTACTTTTCAGAATTATTAAAGTGTATATAAATTGATTGTTTGGTTGTTTGAAAATGTAAATATATAAAAGTTAATAAAGATGTTTGAATAATCTAAATAAAAACAATAATTGCAAAAGAATGAAATCGTATAAGAAAATGAATTATATAAGTATGGAATTATAATTAATATGATTTACAACTATGAAATAATCTTATATATAAGAAATGAAACTATTTGAGTTGTAAATGAAAATGGATTTAAACTAAGAATTTGAAAATTCGAATCTCATTGATTTTGAAAGTTGTTTTTTAAAAATTAAAGTGATTATATTGTTATAAATCTAAATACGATAAAAGAAGTTGAAATAATCTTATGTAAGTAAAGTAAAATAGTGAAATTATATAAGTAAAAAGATTTATAAATGTGATTTATAAATAAAAGGATTTTTGAGAGAATAGAAAGCACTGAATTCACTACTGTTGCTGGAAAATAATAAGGGTGATGACTGCAGCATCATCAGTATTATTTTCGAGTTTCTATATGATGGATTGATACCAATAGTAAATTGAAATTGAAGTTTTATTGTGATAAGCAAATTTGATTTAAAATCCAAGTTGTAATTGATAAATATAAGTAAAATAAGTTTTGGACTAATAATATATGAGGTAATAAAATTTTAGCTTTGGTAAAGTTGAAATAAATGTGAGTTAGCATAATAAAATATATGATGTGAATTAAACTAAAGGATAAAGTGAATTGGATTTGAAATTATAAAGAATGAGTTTAGTGAATGGAAATGAACTTAGGTAGATGTTCATGGAATTATGAATAATTAAGTTGTATAACTTAGGAAATGAGAAAAAGAAGTAAAACCAATTGTTTAAATGGTTAAACAATTTTGTTAAGCAAAACAAAATCTGAATTTGAGTAGTGATATGAATTTGACTTACGTAAAGTTAAATAAAATAGAATTTGAAATAAATTAGAGAATGGACTTATGTTGTATAGTGAAAGTGAAGGTAAAAGACGTTGAAATGAAAGATAACTTAAGTGATGTTGAATGAAGTTGATTTTGGTATCAAAGTAAATTAATAATGTGAATTAATAAAGTAAAGTGATGAATATGAACTAGAGTTATATTATGAAATTCAACTTTAATTGTAAAAGTGAATTAGGGAATAAACAATGATTAGAAAATATTGTTAAGAATTAAATAAAACTTAAGTTAAGAAGTTGTGGATTGATAGTAAACATTAGAAGTGTTGTATAAAATTGTGATTATAGTGAATGCTAGAATTCAATCTAAATTGAATATTAAACCAATTGGAATTAAATGTGTTAAACCAAATTGAATGTAAACGAAGTAAAATGAATTAATTTGGTAAATGTTTGTTATACATTGGTTGTTAGTTTGTTGTTAGTTGATTGTATAGAAATTCATATGAAATTGAATTGGTGAAGTTGAATGTTAAATAATTGAATTCAAATTGACAGTGAAGTAAGGATAAATAGAATTGAATTTGATTTGAATTGGAAGTGAACTAACTAGAATGTAAATTAGTGAATGTAAATTAATTGAATATGAATGAATGATTATTAAAATCCAAAATTAATGAATCAAATGTGATTAAATTGAAAAACAATTCAATGAATATTAATGAGATGTGAAAGTGAATTGATTTGATTATGGATTTATTGGAAAGAGATTGATTTGTTGGATGTTAGTTGATTGATGGTTGGATTTGTTGTGGTGATTGCATTTGCTATATTGGCATATATAGTTACTGTAGTGATATATGTTGTATATTGATATTACTTTCATATATACATGTTTCTCATTTGTTTGTTGAGTGTTTAGTAGGTGTGTATAGCGCTTGCTTCGCATTTGGAGCTCGCTTTCGTGCTATATTAGCTGTATATGCTCGCTAATAATATATAAGGTACATATCTCGGATTACATATCGTACTTTTACACTTTTTTCCATTCGGGATGCCTCATCCTCGAAAATGAGATGTATATTTGTGATATATATATATATATATATATATATATATATATATATATATATATATTGTGATCTTACTACGATCGAACTACGCAAAGGAGACGCTGGCTAATTTTTTTGAAATTTAAAGTGTTAGAAAATTTTTGGGAAAATTTGATACCTTTTGGTAAATAAAGTTTGATTTTTGAATTAAAAGTTAAACGATATTAGTTGGCTTTGAAAAGATAACTATATATGGATTTGAAAACTTTGTAAAGTTTTTGTAAGAAGTTTAACTAATGGATTTTGAGAAAAGTTAAAAGGTTTAAACTTTTGGTAATCTAATTTGAACGATTTATTTTTGAAAATTAATGGATGTTGTGACATTTTCTTCCTTAGTAATTTCGAGGACGAAATTCTTTTAAGTAGGGGAGAATGTAACGACCCATAATTTCAGTCATTTGAAATTCGGATATTTAATTGATTTTAAATATGAAAAAGTTAAATTTATAAGCTAAATAGATTTTATTTCAAATAACTAGATTTAATTGGATAATTAAATTGTTAATTTAATATTTGAAAGTACAGAAATAATTGAAAATCGAATTTAACGTGAATAAAAATGATTTATAAAGTTGTAATAAATTCTAGTGAATTTAAATGATGTTAGAGAACTTTTAAAATCGAATTAAAAGTTAAATTCTAAAAATTGAATATTTTAATATTTAATTGACAAGTAAAAATAGCCATTTTTTAAACAATCTCGGATTTTGACGAAATCAGTTTCGTTGGATCTGTAATGTTAAATTATTGTAAAATTTCAAATTTCATATCAATCGGAATTACGGTTTGTCTAGGGCAAGCTAAAACGCATAGAAATTCGTTTAAGTGAAATTTTAAATTTAAATAGTCGATCGAATTGGCTTCCGATATATATTCCATTGTGTTCGAAATAGGGGTAAAACATTATAAACGCCAGGCGGCACGTTTCATTTCGAGTTCGAAAATTTTCGAGATGAATAGTGTTTTGCAATTTTCTATAAAAGAATGTGAATATCTTCATTTTGCAAAACCCTAATTGAAACTAGGCTAGCCACCACCTAAATTTCCATCGCCAGAAGTCATCGAATTTCTTCCCTTAATCTCTCTCGATCCATAAACATTTAGCAAAACATTTCAACTACAAAGTGATAGGGTTCGACGATATCTTTCGATCCATACGGTTTTATTATCATCGGAGCATCGTGGTGGTCGTTTGGGGGCCGCATTCGCATACCGCTCGCACACACATTCCAAGGCTAAGGCAAGACTGAGCTTCGCGTAGTTCTGGGTGATGATGTATCTAGCTTTGACGCACGAAATGGTGGAGCTTGATCAACGTCTAGATCGATGAAGTGAGCGCGACAATTGGTTGATAATGGCGACCGATGGGTTCGTGGGGCTGTAGGTTATCACATGAAGGAAGAAAGAAAGTGACTACCGAGATTATAGTAGGGTTTTATAATATCAAATAGAAATTGAAATTAATTTATATAAATTCATATTAACTTCTAAACGCTATAACTTTGTCATACGAGGTCCCTTTCGCACGAAACAAATTGCGTTGGGTTCGTCTGGACGAACACTATGCGATGGAGCTGGTTTGGAATTGATTGGAGCTAGTGTGAATTTTGGGTAAAATTAAATGATCGTTTAATTTTATCTGGAATAAAACGTTGAAATCGCGACTACCATCAATGTGAGTACAACTCACTCTTTCTGACTCACTGATATTTTATATAAGTGAGATATAATTTATTTTATGATGATTGATGATTGTTTGGAGATATATGATATATTGATTGATATTTGGATATATACCTGCCTAGTGGAGCAGATGACCCTATACGTTCCCATATATGAGTGGATGACCCTTTTGTACGCGTGTCTGCCTTGAAGCGGACATTGTACACATATTTTAGTATGTATATTTGTTTCAAGTGACATGTTGGAGGGATCCAACTGGATTCCTTGCCCGTATTAATTTATTTACACATATTGTGATATATGTTGTTATCATATAATATATGATGTTTTGGATGCTGTGATTGATGTATTTAGTGTTGTTGCATCATTGGGCCTATTTTTGAAATTTTAAAAATGTTAAAGTGATGATTTCAAAATTTAAAAGGATTTTAAAGCAATTTTGGAAATAAACATTTTATTGATTTTTGAATTGTAAAGGAATTGAATTTATTTTGAATAAATAAATATTACAATTTTTATGTTATAAAAATTATGATATCGGTGAAATATAGTAAATTATGATTTTTGGAATATGAAATGAACTATTTTGTAAAATAGTTTAAATGGGGATTTTTAAAAACATAATAAACGGTGTATATATATAAGATTTATAAAATTGATATTTATAAATCAAAGTGTTAGAATTATAAAGGAGTTTTATAAATGTTAAAATGAAGTTATAAATGGATTTTATAAGTGAATAAGATTTACGAATTGCAAAGTTATAAGATGAATGAATTTGTGATATAAATGATTTATAAGTAATTAACTTATGAATTGGATTTGCCATGTAAATGAGATTAATGAAACTGGTGAATTAAGGAAATTTATAAATTGAAGTTTTTATAAAATAAAAACGTGATTTATAAACATTGTTTTATAAATCTGAAATCGATTGATTTTGATAAGTTAAATATAGAATTTAATTTAAAGGAATTTTATTCACGAATTTTGACAGTGAATTATCCTTTAAATTAAATGTTGAAATAATATTAAATTTGGTAAACGAATTATATTCACGATTTTGGACGGTGAATAATAATTATTTAAGTTGAATAAATGTTTTGGAAAGTAATCTTTTAAATGGAGTAAAATGGTTTAAATTTATTTTAAAATGTGTTAAGTATCGAAACCATAGATTTCAACAATCATTATTGAAATAGACGTTTTAGAAAAGTATAAGGAAATGATGGACTATAACACTGTTGTTATAGTAAATGATTTTCGAAAGGAAATGTTTTTGTATAGTATTGGGGTTTATATATCTATCTAATTTTTGAATCCCTATACTAGTGATTTTGGGTTGTCGTAACGATGTTTTACGCAACATTCGTTTTAACCCAAATAAATGTGTTCAAAGAGAATGTTTTCCTTAAAGAGTAAAATATACACTTAATCCTGATTTAAGTATATGTAATATTTTCTAAGTGTTGAAAATAATTGAATTGTGAATTACTTTTTATTAAATAAGTATATGGAAATGTTTTCCAATATTTGAATCGTTTTGAGATTATATCTTTTAAAGATAATTAAAAGTGAATATTTGGCAAATGATTTAATTAATAAAAGATTAATTAAAAGGGCCCAGTGATTGTTATGGTGCTGAATATTTGTTTGTTTGTTTTGATAGTTAAATAACTGACTATCAAACTTTGCCAAATTTTAGTTCCTCAATTTGATGTGGGAACTATTTAGTCGTACACTTAGTACATAGCCTTTTGTGTAGGCTTGATTATCCTTTGTGTTGAGGGTGTTGACTCGTGTAGTGCGGAGTATTGCTCTAATCTATCAAGCTTCCTTCTTGGCCCGAAGGATAGCATGTTGAAAATTGGAGACGTGATAAGTCTATGATACTTAGTTTCTATGTGAAGTTGAGAAACACTTTGTGTTATTGGTGCGAAGAGGCCGGGATCAGATTTATCTGAAAACCACTTCGGACCAACGTATATACGACGATTGTGCAGGTTGCTTGTGATGATATTGTTATTCCGAATTTTCATAGTGGGGGACTACTTGTTGATCGTTTGGGGTTAAAATCCCAATATACATCCAGTAGCAATGGCCTCTTCATTATGAAATATCCAGTGCAAGGACTATTCGCCACTAATCCTAGGGATTTCCCGACAGGATGTGGTAGGAAAGTGCCTTCGGTTTGTCATGTTCCTGGACAACTTGTATGGATGTTTGTCTGACATTGCATTTCTAAAGATTACGTACATTGGTTTTTACAAACGTACATCAGTGGTGGCAGAGAAGGCAGCTTCTCTTAGCTTAACACCCTCCTTGAGACGTATGAGCTTAAGGGTTGTATTTTTGTCGAAGGCAATTAGTGGCCAACAGAAATGGCTGTGTGGCATTCAAAGTGATGTGATATGTGATTGTGAAAGGTAATCGTCTCATCAACCAGAAATGACCAAAACAGGGTTAGATGTGGCAAGGCTAAGTGGGTCGCTTCCATTAGGATATAATCATCCTCTTCTAGATATATCTTTACATGCTATGACGTCGTGTATCTGATTATTGTGGTTAGTATGCTAGAGGGCCCTCGGTAAAGGTCGGTAACGACCGGAGGATGATATATTCGGTACCATCTAGTTATAGAGGTGGGTCATTCTTGTGTTGATAGAGAAATTTTATGATGGTTTCTCGATACATTCTTCTAGAAATGTACTGCCAAAAGGTAGTCCCTTCACCTGGTCATTTGTATGAAAATCCAAACTCCACTACGTACCTGCCATTTTATTTATGGAGCCTAGTATGCTGGAATTTAATAATGGTATCAATTTTGGCTATTTTGAAAATTATTTGTATGCTAGACACTAGTATAATATCACATGAGTTTGATACGAAAAGTTTTAGTTATCGTAAGGTGAAAACATGTTCGTGTTTATGTGTGGACTTGTCTTACGAGATACTTTTGTTTTGATAAAGGAAAAGTTTGGTAATTTAATAAATTCAATTAGTGTGTTTCTCATGCCGGTCTACCAGACTGATCCGGTAGTTCTTCCCTTTCAATGCTTGGGTCAGACTGAGTATATTTACAGTTATGATTTGATGCTTTTGGAGCTTCAACAAAAGAGTTGGAGATCTTCATTTCGTATACACGTATCTATTTTGTTTGATTATCCACTGCATTGTTGCTTTGTTTGTTGTTGTGTATTATCAGCATTTGTGGGGACAGGTTATTATAACTGTTCAGGCTGATAACTAATGATTGATTGTTGAACTCTGATTGATGTGTATATATGTACAGTTTCTGTTTTCTAAAGATCATTGATACGATATTATATTTTCTGCTGCGATATGAGATTCTGTATTGTTCTGTTTGGTTCTATCTTCTCTCTTTATTCTCTTCTTCTCTCTTCTTTTCTTTCTATTGACTTTCCGTCAGTTTGTGATTTTTGGGTCGGACATGTGTGGATTATTGTCCATTCAAAGGGTATGGATTTTCGGGTCATCACAACTTATCACCTTTAGACCGATGGACAAATAGAAAGGGTGAATAGGATTTTGGAGGATTTATTGAGGGCTTACGTCAAGGATTTTAGAGGACACTGGGAGCAGCATTTACCCTTGATAGAATTCACTTATAGTAATAGTTATCAAACAATGATAGGTATGACATTCTTTGAATCCTTATACAGGCGGCCATGCTAGTCACCTAATTGTTGGTGGGAGGACCGGACAAAATTCTACTTGGGCTATATTTGATACGAGAGACCATGGGGAAGATTGAAGTAATCAAGAAGAAAATGAAGACTACTCAAGGCCGATAGAAGTCCTATGCAGATAGATGAAGGAAAGACTTAGAATTATTAGTCGGAGACATGGTGTTTTTTAAAGTTTCCCCTCTTAGGAAGGTGATGAGATTTAGAATATGATGACCATTATATACCTCTAATGACCAATATACCTGTATAATGCACCGTGGAGTTACCCGAATGATGTAGGATGATAGCCAAAGATGTAAACAAATGGAAATCCAAACACAGAACCTGTAGAACGTGTCAAAGTGCACAGACAAATTATAATATAATAACATAGATGTAAAATAGGCGAGACCGTTGTAAAATCAAATCAACCACAAATAACAACATCAGAGCTCACTATTTCCATAAATTATACGAAGCTAAAGTATTAAAGTTAATGCACCCCAAATTTCCGAAATAAACTCCAAACTATCTCTAAAGTAATACAAGCACTGATATAGCTCACAGTATTGCACATAAGCGATAGTACGTTTCAAGTATAAATATAAGAAAGCGTTACCTCCTGCTCATGCTCCGTACAGCCATTCTCTATCCATGCATGTTATCCCTAATCTGCTCATTTAAGAGTACTTGAAATAATAAGAAGCAAAGCGTAAAGACTCAGGTCAGACAACAGTTTGGTGTGGCAGTACATCATCTCAAAATACTATAAAAAAATATATAATAAATATGGACATAGGGTATGAGAGCCATAACCGACCTATCCCTGCATCTAAAAAGTTAGCACATAACAGTTGATATATGCTAATATACTATCATAGCCAAATAAGTGTACTGCGGTCGAAGTATAATATGCAGTGTATGGGTATATGGTCGAAAATACTTACGTCGTGTAACACCCTAGAGTGATAAACAACCTTGACAAACATAGCACCCGTCAAACAATTCTCACCATCACTCGTGTGCGTTGGATATATGATAACTCATATGGAACAATCACATACTAGAATTTCAATCGAAATACTAGCTTCATTGGTACTGGAATCCATGCCACTCTGAAAGGCTAGGAACCAAGCTCATAATCGCAAAGGCTAAATAATCTACTACCTCAAGATCCAAAAAATTTCACAAATACAGGTGGGAGCTAGCCACATACCCCTTATTTATGAGCACATTAGAATCCTCCAAGTCATCAACGACCCATTTGCATGTGCTTTTATAATTAAACTTAATCGTTATTCCATCAGGCTATCGCACAGTTGGACACAGCCGCAAATCCTACTTGTAAACCCCCAACGTTAAACTTTCCATTATGGATTAGCATCATGACTTCTATCATTAAGTCGACTGGGATATCTCTAGTCACTCATCGTAAGTAGTAGAGCCATTATACAAAGGTTCCGAAGTCGTCATGATCGTCGTCAAGGTTATCATGTTGAAGAGCCATTCCATCGCCTCACTAATCACCATACAAGATCCATGGTCATCTCGAGTCATTTGGAGTTGCTTACTCCACTAAAACATCACCCCTAAGAACCTCAAAACACATCATAAAGAAATTTACGAAGAATCGCTGCGCTATAATAAAAATCCCCAACTTTCATTTTTGGTTCGCTTATACCTGAGCCAAGCCCCAAGCAAACCTTTCCATAACTCCAAGCAGCGCTAACCCCACCAGACACTAAGCTGACTCACAAAACAATAGGGTGCGACTCCAAGCATCGGCTAGAAAATCCAGTTCACTTGCCGAACCAAGCCGACTCACAAAATCACCAGACATGACTCCAAGCAATCATCGAACAACAAAACTTTTTCGATCGCCGAACATTTCCCCATCGAACGCCAAGCTGACTCACTAAATCACCAGGCACAACTCCAAGCACTGGCCAGAAAATCTAGTTCTGGTGCCGAACAAAGCCGACTCAAAAAATCACTATGCACGACTCCAATCATCGGACTGAAATGATGTAGTTTCTCTAAATCCCAATTTCACGCCGATTTCATCAGTATACTCCATTCTTTGACCTATATTCCTTTTGTATGCATCGATACAACTCCTAGCATCCTCGAACCTATCCCTTAAAGTCCTGTCTCATGGTTCCTAGCTTTAGTTCACTCCGATGAGCATTACCAACCATATAAGCATACAAACAAACACTATACATGCACCAAACAACATTCAAATATACGAATCATACAATCAATCATAACAATCATCATACAAGATGTCTACAACATAGCCTAACATATATCTAGGCAAATACATATCCAAATAATAGGTCAAAAACTCCAAAAAATCCATTTATTCACATTTTTATTCTAGATAGATTTTAATACAGTAATAAATATAATTTTGGCTTCATAACTGGATCCAAAAGATGTTAAACCCTATATACACATATATATAATCAGGTGAGAGATGATAAATTACTCACCCAAACCCCCAAAATCCAAGTTTTGCACGCAAATAGGCGAAACCGAACGTGAATAGCAAAGACCAGATTTTTCCTTCTTGAGAATGTAAATTTGACGATCTCTAATGAAACCCCTTGTTTATCTAACACTAATTTATAATTTAGACTTGATTTAAAGGAGAAAAGTGAAGATTTTAAGTAGAGGAAGAGTTAATGGAGGCTTAGATCTATGTGAGAAGATGTAAAGAGATTTAGGGATGACGATTCAACCATATAAGGTCTCCAAACCCGAAATGGGTTAGTGGGCTTGCCTCCAAACTCGCTAATTACCCACTAAGCTGCTCTAAAAACCGCCAATATTCAAACAACTATATCTTCTAGGTAGAAAATCCAAATCACTATTATGACCACTCTATGGAAAGGAAAACCATCATATCTTTCCAGGGGTAAAATAATAGGCATGTCTCTAATAGGTATTTCCTAAAGTTATAGAGTCATATAGCCTCATATGGATCTAAAAATAATATTTTATGACCCTCTGGTTTGTAAAATATAGATCATTACACCTCTCTCGTTTATGGATTTCACCCTCGAAATCCACAATACAACCAACGTAAAGTCAAACATAGCTACTCCACATGCCTATCAACCACGAGCAAACATTCAAACATCACATATGCACACAGAGCAATAAATGATACCTATGCCTACCCTAGCATGCAGGATACTAAACTATCCTATATGATATCGAAAGTGAAGGTAAATGTGATAAACAGAAGTCTCATAGAGTAAAAAGCTCCAAATAAGTGGTCATCATGCTCTTCTCAGTCTCCCAAGTATAATCGCCTTCTCTCTCACTCCAATGAACCTTCACTAGCTCTATTGTCATCCTCCTAAGCTTCTTTATATCACATTTGACAATGCGAATAGGCCTACAATGTCTTAATACTGTTGGTTCAATCTAGATATCACTAAGCTGATCTAGTTGAACTATTACGCTTGAGCCATACACAAAATTCCGTAAGTGAGAGACGTGGAACAGACTGTGCACGCGCTGTCATCTTCTGTAGTAAATCGACCTTGTAATCCAATTCCCAATCCTCTCAAGTATTAGAAAAGGATCAATGAACCTTGGTGCCAAGTTCGCCTTAGTATCGAATCGAACAACATTCTTCAGCGGAGATATTGACAAACACTATGTCATCGATGGCGAATTTTAAATCACATCTTCTCCTATTAGCGTAGCTTTTCTATCTATCCTGGGCGGCTTTCATTCATTGCCGAATGTTCTTGATCTTCTCCAAAGTCTCTCTAATCATATCTGGCCCAAGTATCAGTTGCTCGCCTTCTTCCCATCAACATGAAGGGGCGTTGCACGGTCGGCCATATAACTCCTCAAATGGTGCTACATGAATGTTGGACTGATAATTATTGTTGTATGCGAACTATACTAAATGCAAATGATCATCCCACAAACTGCCAAAATTAAGAATGCAAGCCCACAAGAGATCCTTTAAGATACCTTTCACCCTCTCAGTCTGTCCATCAATTTGTAGACGACAAGATGCATTGAGATGCAGCTCTGTCCCCAATGTCTCCTATAAGCTCTTCCAAAACCCACTAGTGAAAAAAGCGTCTTGGTCACTCATAATGCACTTTAATACACCGTGTAATCGCAAAACCCACTTCACATACAATTAAGCCATTTTGGATGTTGTTCTACTTGACTTAACGGGTGTGAATCAGACGCTCTTCGTCAATCTATCGACCATTACCCAAATTCTATCGTACTCTCCTCTGGTCCTCGGTAATCCATCGATGAAGTCCATCGAAACTTTTTCCTAATTCCACCTAGGAATCCCGAGCGGTTGCAACAAACCACTTGACTTCTTCTACTCTACCTTTTCCAACCAGCAGGTCATGCACTTTGAGACGAATGTCCCAACATCTTTCTTCATCCCTTCCCAATAAAATTTTGCCTCATATCATGGTACACTTTATTGTCGTAGGGATGTATAGTCAATCCTAAATGATGCAATCATGTAGCACCTCATTCCTCAACCCAACAACATCAGGAACAATTAATCTCTCATCCTTACGGAGCCAACCATCATGGTCAATCCTATACTGCTTCATCTCCTAGGACTCTAGTCCCTCCTCTATCCTTGCCATGATCTCTACTAGTCTAGAATTTTGCCTTTAACTAGTACCGATCCGCTCTATTAGATTAGGTTTGGTCGTCAAGCTAGCCAACACTTTCGACTCTAGCTCACATCGAGGTCTAAAATCATAGCAAACAATGAACTCCAATTGCTTCCACTCAAGGAATATCACTCCCAAGCTAGAATGTCTTCTACTTAATGCATCAACAACTGCATTTCCCTTACCAGGCATATAGGAAATGTCGAAGCCATATGAGGCAAGGAACTTTAACCATCGCTGCTGACGAAAGTTAAGATCCTTCTAGAAGAATAAATACTCCAATGATTTGTGGTCTGTATACAACTCGAACCTCTCTCCAGGCAAATAATTTCTCTATATCTTTAATGTGAATAACATCGCTGGCACCTCCAAATCATGAGTTGTTTATTTCTTCTCGTACGGTTTTAGTTGTTGACTAGTGTAGGCGATAGCCTTTCCCCTTTGCATCAACACCACATCTATTCCAGTACCATAGGCGTCTCTACATACTGTCAGCTCCTCATTCCCATTTAGAATGACTAACACTGTACGCTCGTTAATCTCTCCTTTAGACTTACACATGCGTATCCACACCTTATGTCCCAAATAAAAGTCTGACTCTTCTTCATCAAGTTGATTAACGAGGCTGCTACCTTAGAGATGTAGGATAGATTTCACCCTAGAGGGGGGGGTGAATAGGGTGATAATGATAATTATAAAAATTATTGCAGAAGCTTATAAAATATTTCAACACAGATATATCAAAATAATAGCAGCATAGAAAATAGCAGAATAAATGGAAAATTAAAACGACACAGAATTTACCCAGCTTCGGCAAAACTCTGCCTACGTACCGCCCCCAAGGTTTCTACTAGAAATTAAGTAGTCACACGCTTACACACGTAAACTCACAACACCCACTATTGACTAACCTAATTCCGCGTTCAAAACCCTACCACAACTCAGCCACTGAGTTGCGAATTCTCAAACTACACCACGTAGTTTTTCCCCTAGTCACACGATTAGTAATTACAATGGTTTAAAGGAGAAAATACAAAACAACAATTTAAAAAACAATTAAACACCAAAGCCCTAATTATTCCTTTTTAATATAATCCAACACCAAAGAAAGAAAGGGCCGGCCGAATATTATTTTCTTTGCTCCCTTGGTTAACAATGGCCTCGTTCCTTCTTTCGTTCGTTCCTCTTAGCTTCGAAATTAGGGCTTTGTGAAGTCGCTGCTTAAATTGATGGTTGGTGCTTTGATTTCTTATTTCAATTGATTCGTTTGTGGCTCCTTCTCCTTGATCGAGTTCGAGTTTGATTTGGTATGTAAATTTTTCTTTTTTGCTTCTTCTGATTTGCTTGCTTTTTCTCGATCTGATTCGAAAGCTGATGATGTTACTTGTTTATATAGGATTCGAGATCCTTGATTTTCGTTTGTATACACTTATTTGAATTCGTCACTTGATTTATTTCGGCCATTCGATTTTGTATTGATGCTTGAGATTGATCTCTGACTTGTTCAAATTACTTGAATAACACGGTTTTGATTTCTGACTTGGTTCGATTCCTTGATTGCCAAGGCTCTAACTTTAATCTGTTTCTTTGATATTGAACTGTTGACTTCGGTGATTGACTTTTGTTTTTGTGTGCTTCGACTCTGGCCATTTTTTGTGTGTTCATCCCTAATAGAACTTTCGAACTTTTTCGATTTTACTTGCCGTTTCATGACTCTGACCAATTGAACTATTTTTATTTTGGTACCGTTACATTTGGTATAGATGTGTATGTGTGTATATATATACACATACATGTGTATTTGTATTTGCTTGGATTTGGATTTATTCGAACTTGCCACCACGGTTTGTTTATCTCTGCTTGATTTTCTGTTGTACTTAGTATCTCTTGATGTTGTAGTTTGCACTGTGCATTCCTGTATATGTACTTGAATCTAAAATTTTTGTTGAATTTTAGCCTTGACTCGAGTTCGTATTCTACTATCACCTTGTCACTGCATACATTATTTGCATATCAACTTGTTGAAGTCACTGTTTCTTGTATCCACACATCTCTGGTCTTTGCGGCATATATATATGTAACTTGTTCATGTACATTTGGGCAGTTTGCATTCACTGTCACATGATCATTTGATGTCGCCTCTGACCTAGGTTCTTGTGCAAAGCATATTGAGCTGTTGAATTGCTTTGATGTTGAACTTGGCTTGGATTTGTGGACTTATGTCATAGTTTGTATTCTCTGGTTTTCATGTATGTGAAGCGGTGTTTCATTCCTTTATGCTCGACTCTGATTTGTTGGCACTGGTTTATATGAGTTGCTATGTTGCCATATTAATCCGGTTGGACCATGCTTCATCATTGTTTTCATCTATGTCATTTACTGGTTCTCTTGAACTTTATGTAGAGGTCGCACTGTGTATGTACATTTCCATTCTGCTGTGCCTTTGATGTTGGCTTGCATTGTCACTTGTATTAGTCGTTGTTCTCTGGTGCATCACTTGACTTGTTGACATATCTGGTTTGTGTGTATTTGGACTTGCTGTATGGTCAGTGCTGATTTGGTTAACATTTTTGGTGGTTCACCTTGGTCCCTCTTGTGCTAGTATTCAAGTTGAGTTGTAGACTTGAGTCTGTTGTATTTCATGTTGCCTTGAATACACTATCTTCATATATTTAAAACTGCTGTGTGTATGTCGACATTGAATTCATCTTTTCCACTGTGTATGTTGACATATTAACTTGGTTGAACATGTGCACTGAGTTAGTCCTCATGTGTACTGATGCATTGTATTTTTATTTATCTTTGAGCCTGGGCAGTTTGGTTAAGATTTGGTCTTGTTGTATTGAGTCGCTACTTGTATGTATACATGTGTATATACACATGTGTATATATATATATTTGTGCATTGTCTTAGTGATACATTGCTTGGCCATATGTATGCATCGAGGCAGTTTGTATTTGTTTGCAGTTTTTCCCCTGTTTGGTTTGTGGTGCACTTGCTTTTCTGACATGTTCTTTTGCTTGTGCACGTCACTTTTCATTTTGATTTTAATTGAATTTCATGTTGATTTTTGGAATTACACCTGTGTTGAATCCAGCTTTAAAGCTCGGGTTTGACCTTGTGCTCGTTTGTGATTTCACTTGAGTTGAACCCGACTTTGATTTGGGTTTGACCTCGTGCTCACCTGTCCCTGTAATTTTATCAAGTGTATATATCAGTGTGCACGGCCTTATGGCATGTACAGTCATACACTGTGCATGTCACAAGCTGTTCGTGTATGACGAATTCAAATTTAAATGATGACGAACAACCCAAATAACCGAGGCAAATAATATTTTCAAAATACATTTTATTTTATATTGCAAAATTATTTCCTTTTCAATTTTTCTGCGTCGGTATATATTTTTGCAGATTGCTTAGATGCTGGATTCACATTGGAATGAAGTTGAAGATAAATACGAGTGTGAGTGATATGTAGTGAGTGCAAATGTAAATGTGAATTGTAATGTAATCAAATTTGTATTGTAATTGAAATTGTTTATATATTTAGTGAGAGCTTGAAATTTGTACTATTCAAAAACTGTAATAAATATTTGTTTGAATAAAATTTGTGTTTGAATTCAAATTCTGTATTATTTATTTTATTCATCAAATATTTATTTAATCTGTGAAAATAAAATAGTACATTAACAAATACATTTAAATGAACATATTATGTTTATTATCATCAAACATAAATCACACGATCGCATATTCAACAATCTCCCCCTTTTGATGATAACAAACATATATTTAAGATTTTGAATATGTTAAATGTATTTGATTATTCAATTTGCTCCCCCTATTTGAATGCTTCCTCTCTACACAAAACTCTCCCTTCTATATGCATACAATTAAAATTATGCAAATGAGCCTAGATGCAAATAGAAAATATTTGACCTTTTCTTGATTTTATTTGACAAAATCTTAACTTTTCTCTCCCCCTTTTGTTATCAACAAAACAATAATAGTGTTAGGAAAAATAGAGATAAAGTGATAGATATAAATATAACATTAAAACTCAATCGAATATAAATATTAAATTTCAATAAAAAAATCGAACAAAAATCATAAATACTCTGTTAGGCGCATATTCCACTTTTAGAATGATGGGAATGATATCATCGTATAAAATCACACAGTTGTGTCTATTTGTGGTATATTTATATCAAGAATTTGAATATCTACCAACCATGCATAACCGTTAGGACTTTTAAATGAGATTAGTAGTATTCCAATTTTATTTATTTATTTTAAAAAAAAATGAATTCAAGTATCTTCTAACCACGCATAACCGTAAGGACTTTTAAATGGTATTAGAATCAACTTGTTTATTTAAAAACTCAATGTTGGTATGCATTCCATACATGCATAACCGTGAGGACTTTTAAATGAGCATGGAATCACATAACAAATTCCAAGTAATTCACGCATGCATAGCCGTGAGGACTTTAAATGGGAGTGAATACTTTGGATTTTATTTTATTTCATTTTATTATTATTATTATTTATTA
Source organism: Allium cepa (assembly GCA_030765085.1). Lineage (NCBI taxonomy): Eukaryota > Viridiplantae > Streptophyta > Magnoliopsida > Asparagales > Amaryllidaceae > Allium > Allium cepa. The sequence continues at coordinate 419,814,290 of CM060945.1, forward strand.
CTATTATTGTTATTATTTTATTAAATAAATATAAAATGAAAAACGAGTGATTCCTGTTTAAAGGACCACATATCGACAAACTATATTGAATTTTGATGAGTGATAGTCGTTAGAAGTATGACAGAAATAGAGATGGTCATGGAATTTTTACCAACAAAAAGTTCTATAACTCTTGTTTAAATTTCTAACGAAATTTACTAATTATACTGTCTCGAGTCATAATATATGACAAATATCAACACTAATCACCTTTTTCAATCACCGTTTATCTTTTTGATAATTAGTAGAGAGTCAGATTAGTCATTTTATAAATTAAAAATTAAATTCAAAAATAATTATAAAATAAATTTTTCTAAAAATGACCAATCTGAAAACAAGGCCAAAGATGATTTTCTAGAAGGGATTTTATGAGAAAAAATTTCTGCTATTTGAAAAATTATGAAATGAAAAAATATGCAGATATTTTCTTTGAAAATCGATGCAGTTACTAAATGTCTCAACAAAAATCACGTTCCACTAGTAATTTTTCTATCAACTAGATTACCAGTGTAATATGCATCTGAACTTCTCTTTCACTCAAAATTATCATTAATTGAATCTGATATACCAAACCATGAAGTGTGCAACAAAATATCTCAAAATCAATTTTAACAGTTTTTAAATGACATTTGAATTGAAGCCGTGTAAATAATCAAAAACCGTGAATATAGAGTCAGTCGTAAAATAATCAAATGTATTATCATCCAATAAAACACTATTACTAAACCAAACTAATATATGTGAAGTAATTCAAAGACTCTATAGATTTTTATAGTGTTCTTGGCATAAGAGTATAATTGGCCAACAATTTTCAATAAGTCAGAGTAAAAATCATCATTATTTCATCATCACGTCATTGGCTGATTTAACTCAGATTACGGTGCAGATTACCACATTTAATATATCGCTCAAATAAATATACCATTACCTGTTTAGCTTTACGATATTTTTCGTTGTTGTCCATTGTGATTCTGTCTCCTTTATACTAGGCTACGGAACTTTACTTTGTCGCCCGTTATGTTTCTAGAACAGCCAGAGTCAAGATAACATTGTTGTTGTTCCTTAGTCTGCCACCACACCTACACGATAGAAGATTTTTATGTCCTATTTGTTTTTATAGGTCCATTATTGTTAGTGGCAGAATATTTTGAAAAATAATTTTGTGGAGACCCAAAACTATTTATATTTTTGGCACCCAGATTTGTTTAACTGTGAGAGATTTTATATTTGTGCCTTTTAGAATCCAAATTGGTATAGTTTTTATGTGTTTGGGTCTATACCAACAAATATTTTGATTGTGTCCAAATTTTCTACAAATTGTGCACATTGAATTTACTTGATTAATCTCATTTCTAACATTTTTAGATTGATTATACCCAAGTTCTTGTCTAACTGTATTAACAGTTTGTTTTCCTAATAGCATATTCAACGATTTTTCACTTTTGGAAAATTTTCCTAAAGTCATTAACAATTGTTGGACTTGTGTTTTAGAGATTCGTTTTCATTGAATAATTATGTGCACCTTTTAATAGAATTCTCTCTCATAGTATTTTCACTCTCTTTTAAAAACAGAATTTCATTTTCAAGTGATTTTATATTATTTTTTGATTTTTTGATTTCTTCTTCAAACGGTGGACACTTGTCACACTTAGGGCACTTATTTTGATAGTTTTTAACTAATTGTTCAAGTTGACCATTTAAATCTATCAAAGTATTTTTTGTGATTCAAGTTTGGCGTACTTCTCCCTAAGTCGTTCAAAATAGCCATTTACTTCGTGGAAATATATAAGTAATTCTGAATGAGTAAATTTTGATACCTCGTTTGGCTCGTCATCGTCGCTATCATTTATATTACCTTGAAGACACATATCTTCTTTCTCACTTTCACTGCTAGTACTTTGATTATCTTCATTACTTATATTCCACGTGGCTGCAAAACTTCTCCTTTTTGATTTCTTTTCAAAGTCGCGTCGATTTTGAGGACAATTGGGCTTGATGTGTCCGGGTTGGTTGCACTTATGGCAGATGATCTTCTGTTCGTCTGAGTTGTCTACTGCTTTGACTATTCTTCTTTTCAATTTTCGATTTAGAGTTGGATTTCTATATTTGTAATTCCACCTTTTGAATTTCTTTATTATCAGCTCCAATTATGCCGCTCCATCATCATCATCTTCACCATCACTTTCTGTTGTTCCTTTAAGAGCTATTGATTTCTTTTGAGTGTCGCCTCCTTCACGCTCTTCCTTGAATTTCATTTCTAGCTCATAAGTGGTGAGATTTCAGATGAGTTCTTCAACTTTGATTTGTTTTAAATCTTTTGATTCTTTAATGGCAGCCACTTTTGCTTCAAAACTTTGTGGAAGCACTCTGAGGATTTTTCGGACTATCTCCAACTCCGTATATGATTTTCCAAGAGCTTTTGATTTGTATATGATATGGGAAAGTCGTCCATACATCTCTTTGACATTTTCTTCCTTTTCCATTGTGAAATTCTTGTATTCGCTGCTTAGCATGGCAAGGCGAGATTCTTTGGCTTGAGATGTTCCTTCGTGAGTCACTTCTAGTGTGTGCCATATTTCCTGCGCAGTTAGACAATGTGAGACACAATTAAATTCAAATTGATCCAATGAACAGATAATAGAATGCATAGCTTTAGCATTAGCATTTTGTAATTTATTTTCTTGTTCTGTCCATTGATCCTTTAGTTTATTTATTTCCTGATTATTTTCAATTATAGTTGGTGCTTTATAACCTGTCTCAACAATATTCCACGCGTTAATAGTTATCAGAAAAATTTTCATTTATTTTTCCAATGGGCGTATTCACCATTGAACATTGGTGGTCTAACTATGGACTGACCCTCAGCAAAAGCATTATTCAAAGAAGCCATTTTAGAAGATTCAAATTTTTAAAATAAAAATTGATTTTGAAAAAAAAATCAAATTTTTAAAAACAAAAGCAGACTTCTATTCCTAGTTCTGATACCACTTGTAGGATCGATTTCACCCTAGAGATGGGGTGAATAGGGTGATACTGATAATTATAAAAATTATTGCGGAAGCTTATAAAATATTTCAATACGGATATATCAAAATAATAGTATCACAGATAATAGCAGAATAAATGCAGAAATAGAATGACATAGAATTTACGCAGCTTTGGCAAAACCCTGCCTACGTGCTGCCCCCAAGGTTTCTACTACGAATTTAGTAGTCACACGCTTACACACATAAACTCGCGACACCCGCTACTGACTAACCTAATCTGCACTCAAAACCCTGCCACAACTCAGCCACTGAGTTGTGAATTCTCAAACTACGCCATGTGGTTTTTCCCCTAGTCAAACGACTAGTAATTACGATGGTTTAAAGGAGAAAATACAAAACAACAATTTAAAAAACAATTAAACACCAAAGCCCTAATTATTCCTTTTTAATATAATCCAACACCAAATAAAGAAAGGGCCGATCGAATATTATTTTCTTTGCTCCCTTGGTTAACAATGGCCTTGTTCCTTCTTTCGTTCGTTCCTCTTAGCTCTGAAATTAGGGCTTTGTGAAGTTGCCGCTTAAATTGATGGTTAGTGCTTCGATTTCCTACTTCAATTGATTTGTTCGCAGCCCCTTCTCCTTAATCGAGTTCGACTTTGATTTGGTATGTAAATTTTTCTTTTTTGCTTCTTCTGATTTGTACTTGCTTTTTCTCGATCTGATTCGAAAGCCGATGATGTTACTTGTTTATATAGGATTCGAGATCCTTGATTTTCGTTTGTATTCATTTATTTAAATTCGTCACTTGATTTATTTCAGCCATTCAATTTATATTGATGCTTGAGATTGATCTCTGACTTGTTGATACTGTAATAATATGGTTTTGATTTCTGACTTGGTTTGATTCCTTGATTGCCAAGGCTTTGACTTTAATCTGTTTCTTTGATATTGAACTGTTGACTTCGGTGATTGACTTTTGCTTCTGTGTGCTTCGACTCTGGCCGTTTTTTTTTGTGTTCATCCCTGATAGAACTTTCGACCTTATTCGATTTTACTTGCCGTTTCATGACTCTGATCACTTGAACTATTTTGATTTTGGTACTGTTTCATTTGGTATAGATATGTATGTGCGTATGTGTGTATGCATACATGTATATTTGTATTTGCTCGGCTTTGGATTTGTTCGAACTTGCCACCATGGTTTGTTCATCTCTTCTTGATTTTCTGTTGTACTTAGTATCACTTGATGTTGTAGTTTGCACTGTGCATTCCTGCATATGTACTTGAGTCTGAAGTTTTTGTTCAGTTTCAGCCTTAACTCGAGTTCGTATTCTACTGTCACCATGTCACTACATACATTGTTTTCATATCAACTTGTTGAAGTCACTTTTTTATGTATCCACACATCTCTGGTCTTTGCAGCATACATATGTTACTTGTTCATGTACATTTGGGCAGTGTGCATTCACTGTCACATGATCATTTGATGTCACCTCTGACCTTGGTTCTTGTGCATAGCATGTTGATTTGTTGAATTGCTTTGATGTTGAACTTGGCTTGGATTTGTGGACTTGTGTCATAGTTTGTATTCTCTGGTTTTCATGTATGTGAAGCAGTGTTGCATTCCTTTGTGCTCGACTCTGATATGTTCGCACTGGTTTATATGAGTTGCTGTGTTTCCATATTAATCTGGTTGGACCATGCTTCATCACTGTTTTCATCTATGTCATTTACTGGTTCTCTTGAACTTCATTTAGAGGCTGCACCGTGTATGTACATTTCCATTCTGTTGTACCTTTGATGTTGGCTTGCATTATCACTTGTATCAGTCATTGTTCTCTTGTGCATCGCTTGACTTGTTGACATATCTGGTTTGTGTGCATTTGTCCTTGTTGTATGGTCAGTGCTGATTCGGTTAACATTTTTGGTGGTTCACCTTAGTCCCTCTTGTGTTGGTGTTCAAGTTGAGTTGCAGACTTGAGTCCGTTGTATTTCATGTTGCCTTGAATACACTATCATCATATATTTAAAACGCTGTGTGTGTATGTCGACATTGAATTCATCTTTTCCACTGTGTATGTTGACATATTAACTTGGTTGAACATGTGCCCTGAGTTGGTCCTCATGTGTACTGATGCATTTTATTTTCATTTATCTTTGAGCCTGGGCAGTTTTGTTAAGATTTGGTCTTGTTGTATTGAGTCACTACTTGTATGTATACATGTGTATATACACATGTATATATTTATATTTGTGCATTGTCTTAGTGATGCATCGCTTGGCCATATGTATGCATCGAGGCAGTTTGTATTTGTTTGCAGTTTTGCCCCTGTTTGGTTTGTGGTGCACTTGCTTTTCTGACATGTTCTTGTGCACATCACTTTTCATTTTGATTTTACTTGAACTTCATCTTGATTTTTGGAATTACACCTGTGTTGAATCCAGCTTTAAAGCTCGGGTATGACCTTGTGCTCGTTTGTGATTTCACTTGAGTTGAACCCGACTTTGATTTGGGTTTGACCTTGTGCTCACCTGTCCCTGTAATTTTATCAAGTGTATATATCGGTGTGCACGGCCTTATGGCATGTACAGTGATACATTGTGCGTGTCACAAGCTATTCGTGTATGATGAATTCAAATTTAAATGATGACGAACAACCCAAATAATCGAGGCAAATAATATTTTCAAAATACATTTTATTTTATACTGCAAAAATATTTCCTTTTCAATTTTATTGCATCGGTATATATTTTTGCATATTGCTTAGATGCTGGATTCACATTGGAATGAAGTTGAAGATAAATACGAGTGTGAGTGATATGTAGTGAGGTGCAAATGTAATTGTGAATTGTATTGTAATCAAATTTGTATTGTAATTGAAATTGTATATATATAGTGAGAGCTTGAAATTTGTACTATTCAAAAATTGTAATAAATATTTGTTTGAATAAAATTTCTTTTTGAATTCAAATTCTGTATTATTTATTTTATTCATCAAATATTTATTTAATCTATGAAAATAAAATAGTACATTAGCAAATACATTTAAATGAGTATATATATGTTTATTATCATCAAACAAAAATCATATAATCGCATATTCAACAAGAGAACCCCTGGATAAAACATCTATAGTATCCTACCAAGCTAAGGAAACTTCTTATGTGTACAATGATCTTGGGTCAATTCTAGTCCTGACTGGTGCCACCTCCGTAGGATCTACAGAAATACCCTGCTCAGAAACAACGTGACCCAAAAATCACACTTCCTTCCTCCAGAAGCGACATCTAGAAATTTCACATTCAACCGCTGCTTCCTCAACACCTCGAGCACAATCCATAAATGCTCCTTGTGTTCTTCCTCCATCCTTGAATAAACAAGGATATCATCCACGAACACAAGTACAAAATAGTTTAGCTAACCCCTAAAAACATGGTTCATTAGATCACCAAAGTATGCCGGTGCGTTGGTTAGCCCGAATGGCATAACCAACCAATCATAGAATCCAGATAGTATATGAAATGTTATAATCGGCATACACTCCTTCCCCACTCTCAGTTAATGAAACTTCATCGCAAGGTTTAACTGAGAGAACACCATAGCACTATAGAGATGATCGAACAAGTCATCAATACACAGGAGTTGATACTTATTCTTCCTCGCTACCTTATTTACCTCATGGTAGTCTACACACGACCTTCGAGGGCAATCCGCTATAATGGAAAATACTATAGATCACCCCACTTAGATATGCTCCCATGAATGAACCCTCACCACAATAGGTTATTCACTTGCACCTCCAACTCCTTCTGCTCTCTAGGTACCATACGCCTTAAAGTCATAACTACGATCTGGCATCCTTCACCTAATATATACAGAACTATATCTCTCTACATGGTCATAATCCTATCACCTCCTCGAATATTTCTGGATACTCCCTCATTATAGGCACAGATGACAGCTTGTCGTGCGTGACCTCGAGCGAATATAGAAAGATTACCATCACCTTACCGTTAGGAAGGAAGCCTACCTCCAATGTGCACCCATCTTCCATCTCTATCATCACCAACGGCCTTTCACAATCCACCACTACTCCGTACCTCCTTAGCCAGTCCATCCCTACAATAATACTGAACCCCGCAAAACCCAAAACAAAGCAATCACAAGCAAACAAACATCCATGACTCGATAAGGCTAAGTCTCGACAAAACATGCAAAGGCTAGTACAGGCTCCAACTGGGTTTGTGACAGTTAAAGGTCAGTCAACTATCTCCGATTTCAATCCTAATCTATCTACCAAATCACTAGATATAAAGTAATGTGAATCACCATTATCGAATAAAACACATGCAGCTGTATCGAAAATAGAAAGCATACCCTGTATAACAACACTCTTCCCGTTCTCCTTCCTTGATGGAGCACTCAACGAAGCTAGAACAATGTTCAAAGCATAAGTAAACACAACTTTCTTATTCCTCAGTGGTTCTAGACAATCCTTCTTGATATGCATCGGCTTGTTGCAGTTGTAGCACTTTCTGCCTTACACTATGCTGTCTCTGACAAGATGGCCCTTCTCCCTCTAATTATAGCAAGTTGGCTACCACTTGCCACTCTATTGACCACTTTTTTGAAATTGCTTCTTCTTCTTGTTGTCTCACTCTATGCAATTAAAGCGCTTAGCGATTCTATAGGGTTGGAGGTGCAAAAGGCTATAGTGGGGAGGTAGTGGAAAATAGCGGAGGTGCAAAAAGCAACATTATGTACAAAACCAAATATACAATGTAATTTTATTCTCATGCTCACATTATACGTGTAAAAATAAATATCGTTTAATCTTATGTTATAAAACCAAAAAATATCATAATTTATGTAGTCTAGAGTTGGTGGCTACAATAGATTTCTAAACTATGTTGAGCAATTATACCTTAAATTAGACCTTTACCCTAAGTTTTTTTATTTTTTTGAAAGAAAACTAGTCAAATTAACCTTTTATATTAACATTGCTAAAGAGGGTACTAAAAAAACCTTGATTTACCTGGTATAGCAGAAAATAGAAGAGCTTAAAGCAAATCCACGGTTTAATAGCACTAAATTGAAACAGAGTAGTGGTCCATGAGCGCTATGCACTATAGCAGAGATTTTGCAAGGCTTTAGTGAGAATTTAACGACACAAGTCACACTTCCTCTTGCCTCCCCCGCTGCTGTTAGCTTTAGCCTATCCTTAGGAGCAACAACTTACTTAGGCTTAGGATACAGACTTTCATGTCGAAGTGCCTTCCCCACCAGCCTCTCAATGGTCTCAACGATATGACTCATAAGCTTCTCTCCAAGGTAATCACCCAAGCCCATGTCATTCTTCTTGAGAAAGGTACCAATAAAAGATAGACCATACTTTGACAACATGTCAAACTCAACCACATACTCCAACACAGACATATCCCCCTACCTCAAGTCAGTAAACTTCCAGAAGAGTACCAACTTTTGAGCGGTCGGTATATACTTCTCGTCAAACCTCACCTCGAAGTGCTCTCAAGTAATCTAATCCTCATGAGTAGAAATCTTGCTGGCTTTCCATCACCCCATAGCTTGTACCTGAAGCTGTTTTGCAGCAAGCTTCCTCTTCATCATATCCTCTAATCGCATATCCTCGAAGATTGCTCATAGGTGTCCGAGTGATCCTACACTTCGACGACTGATTCCATTCTAAAAAATAGTTTTCCATTAAGAGTAGAGAAATCCGGAATCAATTTGGCGAAGTCATCCTCGGCGCCTACGCTGGAACACTACCGCCAACAGCTGCAGCAGGAGCAACTTAGGCATTCTGAACCATGTTTCACACCATCTCAGCGAACATGTTTTGTAGGTCGGGGTTAGCAACCCTCGACCCCGGCCTCTCCTCAACTCCAAAAATGAAGTATCTAGCAGTGTTCCTTATTTGATAGCTCATTCTTATAAGTTGTAATAAGAATGATCGGCCTCTTTGAAAGGAATAAGTGGTGTCCATGAATGTAATGCGACCAATATACTTTATATATAACTATATAGTTTTGAAAACCAAAATATAACAAGGACGCTCTCCCATATATCATTTGATCTATTCTAAGTTGATAGCTCCTTCCTTATCTCTAATGGATCATAGTATCAACTGAAGTCATCTACGCAACCTAAGCTTTGATACCAAATGTGATGTCTGCCTTACACCGTTGATACTCAGTCTACCTGTATAATGAGCCATGGAGATACCCGAACGATGCAGGACGGTAGCCAAATATGTTAAGAAATAAAAATCCAAACACAGAACCTATAGAACATCTCACGGCACACAAACAAAATTTCAATCTCAAAGAATTTACAGCAAGTGGCGACATCATAAAGAAGTCAATGCGCTAAGGCAATTGCGCCGCGTCTAACCAATAATGTGTCATTTATGTCGCATCCCATGAAGTGTCAACGTCTTACCCATATCTTCTTCTTCGATAATGCCTTTCCTCAAAGAAGCAATGACCCCAATGGCAATCCGAATTTTAAGCCATTAATGTAACGTCAACATCGCCTTTGTCGTGTTTCACCGATGCCGACCCCCATCAAGGTCGTCATCCAATTATGAAATAGAATGAGTAACCCAACTCGATGATATTGCCTCTTGTTGGTACACTACGACATCATTGTCGCCTGAGATCAACATCGTCATATTATGTCAAGAATTATTACAATCAAGGCATTGTCGCCCTTCTTCAACACTGCTCTATGTCAACATTGCCCTCCACCAATTTCAGTTCTTGTTGATGTCGCTCTTCCATTATATTGCTTATATTGGTGTCGTTTCCTATTAATACCCCGCTTTGGAAGGTAACATCGCAGTTTATCCTCACAAAGTCAATATTGAGTATCGTCGACGTCCATAAAGATAGGATGATGGTCGACGCAACTTCAATTTCGTACCACCGTCTACCAGTAAGAGGTGCTGAGAGTCATCGACTTTGAAACTATACTATATGAGGTCGTTCTTCCATAAAACTATTAGTGATAACGTCGCTCCTCATCAATGCTTGGTGCCGCCTTTTACTGATGCCATTCAACGATGAAGCTATTGTCAAGCATTGCTGAAGCCATGCCTACTGAAGACGTTGGAGAGGGATGGAGCTGCACTACCCCTATAAATAAGGACCTCAGGGACCACAAATATGAGCAATTCTTCTTTTCGTTATTCTCAAAATCAAACTCTTGTAAACCCTAAATCGAATTGGGGACACAATCTATTTGACTGTATGCATTATTTATATAAAGGACTTAGACATATCTTTTGTTTTTTACTAAGCCTTTTCTGAACATTATTGACATGGACGTCCATATACATGAACTCTTCAAGCCTAAAGCTAGACATGACTAATCAAAAGGAGCTTTGGACTATAATGAGCATAATATGCATAATTAAATACACATGGACTTTGAATATAAGAACTGATTACATAGCTCATTGACAAGCTTAATGGATTATTGCACAAATATCTTACTTGTATTCTATATCTCCTATGAAGATATGACACAACATTGACCCCTTATTTGGAACATCTTTCTTAAAAGCCCATATGAATCTTGGATATGTTCACTCCAAGTGAGCTTAACTAATCTCGAGCATAATGATATAATAAAATATATGGACTTTCACATATTTTTCCTAAAGGGCCTATTAACATCATAACTCCATTCTTTAATAACCTCAAGCACTAAATCTCAAGTGACAACTTAGTCCTTATTGACACTATTAAGTCAACATTGATTAAGTGATCCTTAATCATGTCATCATATATGTTCAAACCAAGGATTAATTCATCAGTATTGATATCATGGGTATTGCACCAATTTTTGACCTAACATTGTTGGCACTAGAAGAAGGGCTTGAATCTCCATTCCTTCAATTCATTAAGCCGATAAAGTAAATTATTGTTTCAGGAAAATGAGATCAAGATGACTTAATGCCCTAAATGAAGAGGTTGTATGTAACGACCTATAAACTGATTAGTTTGATAAATTATATTATTTTTAAAGTATTAAAATATAAGATTTTTAGCATAGATTATGATGTTGTGAACAATAAATAATAATGGTAATCTTATTTTGAATAGATATTTACAAAAAGATGTATTTTGGATATATATCGATAAAATGATCGAAAACCGTTTTATCGATAAACAACTTTGTAATCGTAAGTAATCGCGTATGGAGCTGGATACATACACTTTTTTATATATTTAAACAAGAATATGAATAAAATTATTTATTTTACTTTTAGAAAATAAAATGTATTTATGACATCATCAATAATGTCATCATATTTAATAATTAATTTATGAATCTAAATTGAGATTTAATGATTTAATAATTATTATCAAATAATTGTTTCAAAATGATAATAATTCATTTTAATAAGTTATATAGTGATAATAAATTATTTATGATATTTTTATAAAATATATACTTGATTTGAAAATATAAAGGAAAATTGATATCGCTTTATCGATATAATAGCATTTTGCAAATAATTATTTAATATGTATTTTTATGGTTTTGAAATTAAAATGAGATAATTTTAATTAATTTATAATGATGCGAAATTATTTTTCACATTATATATATATATATATATATGCGTGTTAACTAAGAAGTAAAAATTTAAACGGAAATCGAAATTGGAATTCGTAACGGTTTAACATGTAGAAGTTGTAAACAAATCAATACAATGTTGTGATATATATATACATACATGAACACATATAGAAAATGTATGCAAACATATACATTTAATTTTGTTTAGGAATTAGTCAAATCCTACAAAGTAAATATCCAAACACATATGTATATATACGAGCTCCTTATGTGTAAACAAGAGATAAAAACAAAGCACCCTATCACATCACAAGCCAAGCACATGGAGAGGGGTAGAGAGCTTCATGCTCTGTCGAATGGTGATAGGAAGGGATAAGGTGGAATGCTGATGCAAGCATGCTTAGGTATGTAAATAATATCATGATATTTTTGATTCAAAACTTTTCTATAAATACCCACCTCCATTCTCACTTTCCTACACACAAATTCTTTATCTTCTCCTTCCTCCCAAGCTATTTTAATGGCTTCCTAAGTCATGGTAAGGTTATGCCAAATATCTCTAAAAAGAAATAAAATTTTATACATATATATACAAAGTTGAATCACCTCAAAGTACTAGCCAATCACCTCCTCCACCCTTCTACAGCTCACGTACACCCTCCATCACCACCCAAGGCTGAACACCACCACTCCAAAAGTCAAGGCCGAAAGCGTCAAAGGAAAAGGAGCAAGTTCGAGGAGCTCTGGACTAAGGAAAAGTGAAAGAAGTGCTGGCAAAGTGCCATCGGTTTAATTTGAAAAGATATGCGAAAAGTTTGAAGGAGATGCTTAGGTGATGTTTTGGTGAAGTAAAGAAGGATTTAGAGAAGTGTTGATTTGTTTGAATGTTGGTAGGAAGTTTGGGTTTGAGTAAAAGTGAGAACATTTGCTTAATTTAATTTTAAATTTAGTTAATGATATGAATGTTTAATCAATAAATTAGTATGCTTGGTTGAAAATTGATTGATAACATGGATGATTATATAGTAGATTATATAGATATGATTATGTTGTTGATAACTTGGTTGAGATAAATTATGAGAAATCGTAATGAAAATTGATAAGTAATTAACCTTGGTTAATTCAATGAGAAATAAATCCATGTAAATATGGATATGGAGTTTGTTCAGCCTCTTAATTGTTTTGAAATACAAAAAGGTTGAAAATGAATTTTATAATAATACAATTTCATGAAATAGTTTAAAACTGAATATGAGATTTAATATGGAAAATATTAATCTAAATGGTTTAAAATAGTTTATAAACGTTTTATAGACATTAAAATTCAATTTGAAGAATTTTTGGCACGTTATGAAAATTGAGTCAAAAACAGGCACGTCACGTAAGGGCAGTTCGTAATTTCACACTATAAAATTTTAAATTCGTTTATATGATGGAACCGAAGTCAAAATTTATCGTAATAAGAATTTTTCAAACTCTCCTAAATTATAGTTTTCAAACAAAAGAAAATGATCGAGATTTTGTTTTGTAGATTTTGAAATATGAGCAAAATAAGTTTTCAAAATAGTCGCGGTCTGGTAGTTCGGAAACCAAAGCGATAAATCTTTGAATTTGATATTTTTAATTCTTTGAAAATATAGAAAAAATTCTATAAATATTTTAAAATGTTTAAAAGAGATTTCAGTTATAAAAATGGATTTCTAAATGATAGAAAAGTTGTTTTGATCAAATAATCCTTAAAAGCACTATTCACGGCACATTTTGCAGCATATTTTAATAACTTTTGAAATATGGCTTTAAACTGGAGTATTCTTTCCTAAATCTTTTATAAGTATTTTCAAATAAATAATAAGTGTTTTAAAGATTATTTGGAGTTTCTTAATTATTTTTAAAGAGTTTGAATAAATGATTAGAAGAAAAACTGTTATAAACAAGTTATTTATTATTGGCTCTAAAAGCCGACGAGTAGACTGAATTTTTCTATTCATGAGATTTGGATGGGAGGTGCTTAAATTAAGGGGATGTTCAGGAGCAACCAGTTCCCTCTCTCATTGGCCTTTTTCCTTGGCGATGGATAGATAAGGTCAAAAAAGTAGGAAACGAGACAAGTAAAAAAGATTCAATTTTCCGAATTCAAGCAACTTGGATTGTATAGAAATAATCTTCTTATATTTGCTATTAAATTTCAAGGAGGGAAACCATACAATCCATGTGAATTTAAAAGATGATTTCACCTTAATTCGATGAATAGTAAAGGTTGAATATGGAATTGATATCGAGTAAAATTAGTATAATTTCTATGGATCCTTTTCTACTCAATACTAATTGGTTTGGATTTATAGTAAACGATGTCTTATAAAACATTGTTTTTGACCCTTTTAAAAGTTATGATGTGAAAATAAAAAATCTTTGCTAAGACTTAAATAAATAATTTGGGAATGTTTTCCTAAGTAAAAGGCAAAATGATTTGGAAATTATTCCAAGATTAAAAGGGTTTAATTAACTAGAGAATTTGATAAATGAGGCTTAATGATTCCATATACTCTTAAAAGAATAAAGGAATAATTTTAAAGGAATATATCTCTAAAGGGTAATTGAATGAATGAAAAGATTAATTAATTGGATGATGTTTGTTATTAACCTATACACTTGATATCTTTTTATCGTTGATTGGTTCGGAGAAACCGGAGGCAGATTTGAGTTATTTCTATCCAAAAACCACTTTGAATCGATGCATACATTCGATAGTGAAGACATATTGAAGACAATGATTTTGAAGATGGAGATCTTTATGATGAAGGGCTGCTTTGCACTATCCCTGGGATTTCATATTAAAAATATATGGTGGCGGTAATGCTCTATTATGAAAATCTTCGATGCAAGGACTACTCACTACTAATCCTTGGGGTATTTCTCGATAGGTAGCAGTGGAGAAGTGCCCTCGGTTTGTCCTATTCCCGGACAACTTGTATGGATGAGTGTCTGATATTGCATTTCGAAAACTACGTACATCGATATCTATAAATGTACATCTGTTTGGTGGTGTAGGAGGTAACTCCCTTATACTTAACACTCTTCTTTGAGATGTACAAGCTCAAAGGTTGTACATTTGTGTAATTAATAGCGTGTTGTTAGAAATGGAATGTGACACTTAAAGTGGAACCTATTATGAGAAAGAAAAGCCCATCTTTGTGAAAAGCAAAACGTGGCTTTGTAGAAATTGAGCGTAGCCTCACATCCAGTATGATACCGGTAATTATGCGGTATTGAGGACATATATTTCAGGCTACCAGTTATTGTTGATACAAAAATAAAAAGGCATACATTTCCTAGAGGCCGGTAGTGTCTAAACCCTCGATATTTTATAGTATAGTGGTGTATGAGTCCTTGTACAAAAAGCCACCAGATACGTAGTAGTGTAGCAATATGAGATTTACAGTGGTGTATGAGTCCCTATACGAAAGAGCCCTTGGGTATTATGATTGCTATACATGGAAAATCCACAAAGGAAGAAAAAGGCGATTAGTTCCCTATCATGTTGGAAATCCAATTCCAATACGAGCTTTATGGTTTTGGTTGTATTCCCAAAATAGTTGTAATGCCTTACAAACATTTAGCTACCCCTTGTTGGAATTTAATAATGGTAACAATTTCGGCTATGTTTATATATACTTATTCGAAAAGTGTTTTCAAACTAATGTCATAAATGATAATATCAAATTATTTTGGTTATTATAAGGTAAAAACCCATCTGTGTTTATGATCAGGGTGGACTTACGAGATACCCTTCTTTTCTGATGGACTGATTTACATTAATCTAATCTATACATTTAAAAATTCGAGTTTTCTCATGCTGGTTTATCAAGCCAGACCCGGGTATTCTTTTAATACTCGGGTCAGATTCAAGTGGTTTCAGATTTAGTTGAAGACGCTTGGAGTTTCTAGAGGAGAGCTAAAGATCTTCTTCAACATATAAAAGTATTCTATTTTTTGCTAATTTGTTTTTTTATTTTTCTAAAATTGTAAGGACAAAGATTTACAACTTTCCAGGCTGAATAGAGGTTATACTCTGATAATTTCCACTGCAAAAGATTTTATGATTAATAATATATGTTACCCCTTTCATGTGAGATTCTGTTTTCTACTATGTTCCTATCTTTATTTTCTTTTCCCCCTAACAATCGGTTTTTTCAACATTTGGATGCTTGATATGCAATAAAGTGGAAAATTAGTGTCGATTTTCGAGGGTCAAAAATCTCGTTCGTTATAGTTGGTATCAGAGCTTAGTTTGAGGGAATACCTAGGTTTTGGTAGGGTAAAACCAATTATAGATAAGGTAAGTAATACCCTAGAATAAGTGAATCATTGAGATAGGGTTAGTAACACCTTATAATGAGTTTGAGAGTATTATATATATGAGTGTGTATTTGTTATTTGACATAAAAATGTTTTTTGTTGATTTGTCTATTAAGAGGTTTATGGATTTTGGTTGATGCGCCTGATCACCGTTATCGATAAGGATTTCTACACACTTAAACAAAGAAAACCAACACACTGTTTTAAAACGATTATATTTTAAGCATAAGGGAGTGTCTTTTGAAAGATATAGATATTTATATGTGTCACTTTATGGTTAAGGGAATAATAATATTCAGTTATTACCATTTCTTGATTAAAAAAGCACTTTGTGAATTAAGTTTCACTAATTGGATATAAGGTGTTTGTTAATAATATAGGGTTAATGTTAATGAATTTGTATAAAATAATAAAATAAGCATGTAGTATAAAAATGTATTTCACATAATTTTTTTGGAATAAATGGATATGAAAGATATGTTATATAAAATTTAAGAAGCAAAATTCTGGATATTTTTGAAAAAAAAATTATGAAATTCTAAAAGGAAGTAAGTTAATATAAGATGATTTTATAAAAAAGGATTTATAAAATGAGTTTTATAAACAAAATAATCACTAATGGATTTTTGAAAATAAATTTCAGCTAAGAAATTTGAAAAGTAAAAAAGCCTCAAATGATAACTAGTTCGAGTGGCTCAAAAATATCAAAAAATGCGCAGGAGATATGTTCGTATGGTAAATACTTCTCTTAAGTATTACTCTTCTTGTTAAGGAGGTATATGATACTATAGGTAGTATCCAGTTCCTTGGTATTATTTCGGAGTTACTCGATCTATATAATTTTACTATTGTTAACAAGATTATTTTGAATTATTAATTGGTAAGTTAATATCAGGGTTGGTTAAAAGGGAATATATTATAATGCGAGAAGTTGATTGTAAGTTTGGAAAATAAAATCAAATTTTCTTTAAATTGAAATTATTCCTTGGGAATGAAATTTTTTCCTTCAAGAAAAATATTTGGAAATAAATTTTAAGAGTGATTATATATAAAGAAGCATCTTTAATCGATAAAAGTTCTATGAAAAGTTTTCATAAATACTTTTTTAAATGCTAATAAGTATATATGAGGTACGTATTTCATTTCATCATGTGATTTTGATCTTAGATTCGAGTAAGAAATTTTGAGCTGTTTACACCAATCCAAAGGAGGATTTATGCCTCGATTCATGATGGCGAACATTAATGAGGGTTTATTATTGGTACTTGAGTTTTCTGTCATAATTGAGGGTTATGTAAGGAAATGAAGTTTTTTGATCAAGAAGTCTGATCAGAGTCTGCACTAGAAGATCGTAGAATCAATACTGGTTTGAAAGTAAAGTTTTGGATTTGAATGGTAGATCGAATAGATATTGCATACGGATGATTTATGCACATCGTATATGTGTAAATGTGAAAATAAATATTTTGGGCAAACACCTTTGGGTTTTGCGTTGTAATTTCAAGGATAGAATTCTTTTAAAGAGTGAAGTAAGTAACGATCCATAAATTAATCACTTTGATAAATTATATTATTTTTAAAATATTCCAATATAAGATTTTTAACGTATATTATGATGTTGTAAACAATAAATAATAATGATAATCTTACTTTGAATAGATATTTACAAAAATATATCCTTTGGGTAAATATCGATAAAATGACAGAAAATTGTTTTATCGATAAACGGTTCTATAATCATAAGCAATCACACACAAAGCTGGAATATACACTTATTTATGTATTTAACAAGAATATAAAATAAAATTGCTTAATTTATTTTTGGGAAATAAAATGTACTTATGACATCATAGTAGTGTCATCATATTTAATAATTGATTTACGAATTTAAATTGAGATGTAAAGGTTTAATAATTATTGTAATTATTCAAATAATTTTTTTAAGATGATAATTATTCATTTTAGTTTGTTACATAATGATAATAAATTATTTATATTAGTTTTATAAAATACATACTTGATTTGAAAATATGAAGGAAAATTGATATCGCTTTATCGATATAATAACATTTTTGTAAACAATTATTTAATATGGATTTTTATAGTTTTATAATTCAAACGAGATCATTTTAATTAATTAATAATAATGGGAAATTATTTTTTGAATTTTTTTTACAAATTTATGTTTGTTAACTAAGAAGTAAAAATATGACAGGAGATCGGAAGTCGTAATGGCTTAACATATAGAAGTTATAAACAAATCAATACAACGTTGTGATGCATACACACATAAATGAACATATACAAATGTATACACATATACATTTAATTATGATTAGGAATTGGTCAAACCATGCAAAGAAAATATCCAAACACATATGTATATATACAAGCTTTTTAAGTGTAAACAAGAGATAAAAACAAAGCAACCCAACACATCACAAGCCAAGCAAATGGAGGCGGAGTGGGCTTCATGGTCGACCGAATGGTGATGGGAGGGGATAAAGGGAATGGTGATGCAAGCATGCTTAGGTAAGGAAACAATATCCTCTATAAATACCCATCTCCATTCTCACTTTCCTACACATAAATTCTCATCTTCTCCTTCCTCTCAAGCTATTTTAATGGCTTCCTAATTCATGGCAAAGTTATGCCAAAATACATCCAAAAAGAAATAAATTTTATACACATATATACAAGGTCGAATCACACAAAACACTAGCCAGTCACCTCCTCCATCCTTTTACAATTTACAGCCACCATCCATTACCACCCAAAGCCAAGCACCACCACTCCAAAAATCAAGGCCAAGAGCATCAAAGAAGAAATAGCTGGTCTGAGGTACTACGGAGGAAGGAAAAAAGGAGAAATTTATGCCGAAATGCCATTGGGTCAATTTAGAAAGCTATGGGAAAAGTGTGAAAGAGATTCTTAGGTGATGTTTTGGTGAAGTAAAGAAAGATTTAGAGAAGTGTTGATTTGTTTGAATGTTGGTAGGAAGTTTGGGTTTTAATAAAGGTGAGAACACTTGCGTAAGTTATTTTAAATTTAGTTAATGATATGAATGTTCAATTAATAAATTAATATGCTTGGGTGAAAATTGATTGATAACTTGGATGATTATATAGTTGATTATATGGATAATTATATGGTTGATAACTTGGTTGAGATAAATTATGAGAAATCATAATAAAAATGGTCAGTAATTAACCTTGGTTAATTCAATGAGAAATAAATCCATGTAAATATGTGTATGGAGTTTATTGAGCCTCTTAATCGTTTTAAGATATAAAAAGGTTGAAAATGAATATTATAATAATATAATATTATGAAATAGTTTAAAAGTACTGAATATGGGATTTAATATAGAAAATATTAGCTGAAATAATTTAAAATGGTTTATTAATGTTTTATAAATATTAAAATTCAATTTGAGGAAGTTTTGACAAGTTATGAAAATTGAGTCAAAAATAGGCACGTCGCATAACGGCAGTTCGCGATTCCGCACTGTAAAAATTTAAATCCATTTATACTATGATTTAAATCCATTTATACTATGAAATTAGAGTCAGAATTCTTTGTAATAAGAATTTTTCAAACTCTTATAGTCATAGATTTCAAACAAAAGAAAACGAACGAGATTTCATTTTGTAGATTTTGAAATATGAGCAAAAAAAGTTTTCAAAATATTCGCGGTTTGGCAGTTCGAAAAACAAAGCGATAAATTCTTTAAATTTGATATTTTTAATTCTTAAAATATAGAAAAAATTCTATAAATATTTTAAAATGTTTTAAAAGAGATTTGAGTTACAAAAATAGATTTCTAAATGGTACAAAAGTTGTTTTGATCAATTAAGCCTTAAAAGCACTATTCGCGGCACATTTTGCAGCACATTTTAATAACTTTTGAAATATAGCTTTAAACTTAAGTATTCTTTCCCAAATCTTTTATAAGAGTTTTCAAATAAAGAAATAAGTGTTTTAAAGATGATTTGGAGTTTCATAATTATTTTTAAAGAGTTTGAATAAATGATTAGAAGAAAAGCTGTTATAAACAAGTTATTTAATATTGGCTCTAAAAGCCAATGAGTGGACTGAATTTTTCTATTCGTGAGATCTGGATGTGAAGTGCCTAAATTAAGGAGCTATTCAGAAGCAACCAATGCCCTGGCTCACTTGGCCTTTTTCCTGGACAAAGGGTATATAAGGTCAAAAAAGTTGGAAACGAGGCAAGTATAAAAGATTCAATTTTCCAAATTTAAGCAACATGGATTTCATAGAAATAATCTTCTTATACTTGGCATTATATTTCAAAGAGGGAACCCATACTATCTATGTGAATTTAAAAGGTGATTTTACCTTTATTCGTCAGACAGTAAAGGTTGAATACATAATTGATATCGAGTAGAATTAGTACAATTTCTAGGGATCCTTTTCTATCAATACTAATTGGTTTGAATTTATAGTAAACGATGTCTTAAATGACATTGTTTCTGACCCTTTTAAGAGTTGTGATATGAAAATTGAAAAATCTTTGTTAAGATTTAAATAAATAATTTGGAAATGTTTTCTTAAGTAAAACATAAAATGATTTGGAAATTATTCCAAGATTAAAAGGGTTTAATTAACTAGAGAATTTGATAAATGGGGCTTAATCATTCCATATACTCTTGAAAGAATGAAGGAATTATTTTAAAGGGATATATCTCTAAAAGATAATTGAATGAATGAAGAGGTTAATTAATTGGATGATGTTTGATAATCACCTATATACTTGATATCTTTTTATCGTTGATTGGTTCGGAGAAACTGGAGTCTGATTTGAGTAATTTTTATCTAAAAACCACTTCGAACTAATGTATACATTCGAAAGTGAAGACATATTGAAGACTGATTTTGAAGTTGGAGATCTTCATGATGAACCAATCTAATTTAATCGCTTGTCGATATTGTATATCGATCGATATATTTATAAATGTTATAAATATATATAACATTGTTTATTTCTCAAATCGTATTCAAATTTTATAATTAATATTTCATAAATATTAATTTAATTAATTTATAACAATTATGAACTAATTAAATCGTTCGGTCTTAAGGGAATTCATCATTTCGGCTGTGTAACTCTTGGGTGTAAATTTGGTCAGCGGTTAACATCAAACTATTCTAATGTTAAAGTTCACACGTCATTTAGCATATGGTGTGATATTATGGCCAAATTTATCGCTTGCTCATTTTCGGTAAAATCCAATTTTAGTTTCATAAGCGTTACCCGGTTGCGACATTTGTTTACACCAATTCTCTTCATCAAAACTATATCACTTTGGATCTATGGAATTTGGTAATAGTCAAAATTCCAACCTCATCCACCTTCAAATTTATAGTCCAAATACAAATTCCTTGGTTCAATAATAACAATTATTATTAATCGAAATGCTTTGGCCTGAGACTATGATATTGAGTTGACTTGAGTTGACTGCGATACTAACCGCATATAACTGGGGAGACGAATCCTCTCTTGAATATTGCCTCACTTCCAATACTTCCACTTAACCCAACTATAGTCATTCGATGGATTCCATGCCATGATTTGGCTATAATCAAAGTGGAGTTTTCATATTGGAGATCCACAATATTCTCAAGTCGAGAGAAATGTGTAAATCTGTCACATCGATATTTTTTGTTTGACCTTAGTGATATTAACCAATAGAGAACTATCGAGTGAGTCATTCCATAGTCATCCAATAACTATTAGTACGTAACCCCTAGGTTCCCCTATTAGTCATGAGTAATACACTACCCACAATTTGGAAAGCGTTACGTACTCCAGTCTCAATAGGTACATCGATATCCAGTCTCGATGCATCTTGAATGGGAACATTTAAAATGGTATATTTGTTTTATTGTGATAAATTACTCATGGTTACAACACTTCGTAACTACTATCATAAAATATACCATATATTTATGGATTTTTCTATTAAATATACTTTTAATTAAGTTAACTATTTAATATATTCACATTATATCAAGTATATAATAGGAAGAAAATACCTTTTATTTCGAACAAGATTGGTCAACAAGTTAGATATATGTAACAAAATATCTAATTTCTCTTACGGCATACCACGAACTCTATCAGAAAATATCGTTTGTTACATTATCCAAATAATAACATTAGAAAAAAATGTATTTCCCAACTTCAATTTGGGAAGTACAGAGCCTGGATAGCCATCGAAGCCGGCATGACCTACTAACAGCAAAGCCAAGATTAAAAGCCTAGAACAACAATTGCTAGAGATGAATGAACTTTTGGAAGGAGTACTTGCTCCAAAACCACCAGACTCATAGGAGGAGATGTGGTAGTCTCCAAGAAGGTATTTAAAGGCATCTTTGCTTGGAAACAAAAGCAAAGGCAAGCTTATCCTAACTCCACAAAAGAGAAGAGGTGACCAGCAAGCTAAAGTAAATTACTAGAGAAGATTAGAAGAAAAATCCAAGGAACAATCTGGAAGCTCAACTTCTGAAGGGTACAAACCTGAATGGAACAACTGCCATAATAATGAGTCTTACTTGAGGACAAGGCGTATCTAAAACTGTGTGGTCTAGGCTTTTTCCAACCACCTTTCGGGGGGCAGTAGCCAAATGGTACCGACGGTACCGAGAAAGGACTGTGTATTCTTGGAAATAGTTCTCTTATGAATTCTTGCTGCAATTATGTATCTGTAAAGATCCCGCTATTGATTACACCATGGTAGCTAATATCACATAGAGATTGGGAGAGTAGTTGGGCGATTATCCTAAGAGGTTCAATGTGGAGGCCCTAAAGGCGAAAAAAAAGATTGACGGAGATAAGCTGGTGGCAGTACATTCTAGGCTGATTAAGCAAACTCCATTTTGGCAAGAACTCTATATACCCGGATGCAAAGACTTGCAATATATCCTTTTTCAAGCTTATAAGTTCATCTGCATGGATGAAATGTATCATGTTAGAAAGAAGTCCAGAGCCAAAAAGAAAACAAGGAAAATTAACGATGACTACAATCACAAAAAGCCAAGATGGGAAGAAGCTTCAAACACTAACCATGTTGCTTTGAACAAGCCAATATCCTTCATATATGCTATAATGAAGGAAATTGGTTACTTCTTGATATCCTATAAAGCCAAAACCGATCCTGAATCGAGGAAAGGGGGAGATTACTGTGTTTATCATGAATCAAATAGGCACAAAACCGACGAGTGCAGAGTATTAGCGGGCATAATTTAACGTATGATCCATTCCGGACACCTGAAGGAATTTGTTAAGGATAATTAGAAATCTAAAAATGGAAATCAAAGACTACTAAACAATGCTGTAAATCTGGTAGAAGGTGATATTCAGCCAGATTTCTTTCCACCTCTCAACAAAATTGACGTTATAGGGTAGGAGCTAACGCCTTGGACTGGATCTAGAGTATACCTATATACGAGAGAGTGTGTATTTTTTATATATTTTTGTTTTCAAAAATATACAGCAGTATATATTGTATACAAGTTGCAATGCACACACAAGTACCACTGATGCGGTTTTTCTTAATGAGAGACTGATCATTCTTATTATTTATCAAGAATTATCTACCATATTCAAAATTATGCAATTGACTCCATCTTTGGGGTTGAGGAGTGAGCAAGATCGAGGGCCACTAATCTTGATTTACATAATATGTTTGTAGAGATGGTACGAATCATTATTTGGAATTCTTAAGTTGCTCCAAATGATTATGGTGCTCAAGTGCAAATGCCTATAGTCGACTTTGCCAACCAGTATAAAGACTACATGAGTTTACGAAGCAAATTGTCCCTTGGAATGGAGTCGAAATTGAGGCGCAAGATTGAATGGGTACTTGTGAAGGGATCTTCATTGACTTGGAGTTAAATGATGCAATAAGGTAGAAATTGACCTCTAGACGACTCTAGGGATGAAAGATGAACTAGTGGAGTGCCCTTATAGCTTTGATTCCCGACGATCATTTTACTTGGGATCAGTTCGTAATTCACATTGGAGTGAAATTATCTCGACTTTTCAAAAGTCGATGTTGCTTAGGAAGTTCACAGACTTGAAGTAAGGTGATAAGTCTATGTTGGAGTATATGTCTAAATACGATGTGCTATCAAAATACGGCCTATTTTCATTGATACTCCACTCAGAAAGAATAAAAAGTTTATCATTGCATTGAGCAATCATCTTGGGAAACGATTGGTTGATCATATTGATGAGAGCTTCGAGAAGTTGATCAAGAAGGCTTGACAATATGAGAGCCAGTACCCAGTGTAGAAGGATTTTCGTGAACCAGCTAAGTAGGGACAAACAGTAAAGGCATACACATTGAATGTCATCCCGATTTCGTCGAGTTCTCCCCCAACAAAAGAGAAGGTAAATGGCATTACAATCTTGGGTATACTTTCCATTTATGGTGTTCCATATATGTTTTATTCGATACTAGGCTTTCACATTCCTTTATATCTAGTGATTTGTATATAGTTTGGGATTGAGGTCCAATTTTTTTGATCGACCTTTAAATTATGACAAACCTTATTGGGGGATCAGCATTATGCTTGGTTTGTCAAAGCTTAGCCTTATTGAGCCATGGAAGTTTGTTTATTATTGATTTGTTTTAGATAATTAGGTTCAATATTATAGTCTGAGTATGGACTAGCTGAAGAGGTATGGAATAGCTGTGGATTGCTAGAGGCCATTGGTGACGATAGGGATTGAAGATGAGCAAAAGGTAGTGTTTGGCTGCCCACTGGATAATGAGAGGTGATGGTTAGCTTTCTATATTCGCTCAATATACTACATGACAAGTTATCATCTATGTATGTCGCTAAAGTGTATCCGAACATATTTGATGAGGTGACCGGATTACCACTATATAGGGATAGAGTTCCATAGTGATCTGATTAGAGATGCTAAACTAGTAGTTGTGTATATGTGGCATATGTGGCCCAAGAGCGGAGGAAACTAAAGGTGTGAGCGGATGACAAATTGAGGCGAGGGTTACTCATAGGATAACATTTAAGTGGGAAGCACCAGTTTGCTACCAAGGAAAATGGCTCTTTGTGGTTGTATGTTGATTGTCGTGAGATGAATGAGATGATGAACAAATATTCGCTCCTGCTAATTGATGGCTTGTTCGATCAGCTCTATGGCGCGAAGGTGTTCTCTCAATTGGACCTTGTGATGGGGTTTTATCCACTGAGAATAGCTAAAGAGAGGGTGCCGATCACAGCATTTCTTACGCTACTTTGATCTTGATTGGTTGGTTATGTTGTTCAGGCTAACCAGCACATCGACATGCTTTGTAGATCTCATGAACCTTGTTTCGAGGGATTACTTTAGTAAGTTTATGTTTGTGCCTATTGATGATACTTTCATTTACTCATGGACGAAAAAGGAGCAAAAGACATGATTGATGATTGTATTTGAAGGTTTGAGTAAACGACGATTGATGATGAGATTTTCGAAGTATCACTTCTAAAGAAAGGAAGTGAGATTCTTAGATCACGCTGTTTTGGAGTAGGACATTGAT
Organism: Allium cepa; assembly: GCA_030765085.1. Lineage (NCBI taxonomy): Eukaryota > Viridiplantae > Streptophyta > Magnoliopsida > Asparagales > Amaryllidaceae > Allium > Allium cepa. Next base: position 419,839,855 of record CM060945.1, read on the forward strand.
ATTGATGTAATGAGCCATGATTGTCTAGGATTGGAATAGACCCAAGAGTGCTACAAATGAGAAGTTTCCTTGGATTGGTGAGATGCTATAGATGTTTTATCAAGGACTCCTCCAAAATAGAAGCACCGTTAACCAATTTGACGAGAAGAATCGGACTTTTATTTAGGCTGCGAGGTGCGAACCAACATTTGTAAGTCTGATAGAGAGGCTAGAGAGTGCACCCACGTTAGTCGTTCTGAGCGGGAATGAGGAGTTGATGGTACACACATGCCTACGGTACTTGACTAGGTGTAGTATTGATGCCAAAAGGTAAGGTTTTCGCATATGCTATTCGTTAACTAAAACCACATGAGAGGAAGCATCCCACTAATGATTTGCAGTTAGCAGCTATAGTATTTTCTTTGGAGATTTGAAGGCTCTATCTATTAGGAGAGAGGTTCGAGTTGTTTATTAATCCCACATTGTTGAAGTATCTCTTCCCCGAGAAGGAATTTGACCTTCGTTGGCGGCGATGGTTAGAGTTCTTAGCCTCCTATGAGTTTGACATTTCCTCTATGCCCAGTAGAGAAATGCAGTCTTGATGCTTTGAGCGGAAGACATATTAGTTTGGGAGCGATGTTCCTGAAGTGGACACAGCTTGAGTTTATCACTGGTTATGACTTCGGAACTCGATGTGAGCTATGGTCAAAGATGACGGTTAATTTCAATATCGAACCTACTTTGATTTTGTTGATCGGTACTAATCAAAGGCGTGATGTTAGTTAGATGGATGCGTAGTGTCTATTGAGGTGATGCAGTGTGGACTCGACTAAGATGGTTGACTTCGTAAGCATGAGATATTGTTTGTTCTCGATGTCGTTTGGTTAAGACTAAGGTACTATGAGAGTTCTCTCCTTCAAGATTGACTATATAACCAACAATAACAAAATCATCATGATATAAGGTAGACATTTTATTAAATAGGGTTGAAGAAGGACGTCGAACATTCATTTTGAGATGAATGTATTGTTATTTAGTAAATGCTGAACAGAAGAAGCCAAGTGGTTACTACAATCGCTTTAGATTCCCGATAGGGAATATGAATAGATATTGATCGATTTCATCTATAAAATTCCAAGGAATAGAGGAAAATATGATAGAATTTGGGTCATAGTCGATAGATTGATGAAGAATACTAGATTTATATTCGTTAAGTCCAGTAGAATGGCATCCAGATTAGTCAAGTTATATATGAAGTGGACTTTCCCATTCCATGATGTGTCGAAAAGCATTGTAAGTGAGCGAAACCCATTGCTTACTAGTAGGTTTTGGGAGAATTTACAAGAGGCATTGGGAAATATGGCACTAAATTGAATAGATGGTACCAAGACTAAACCAAAAACTTTGAGACCTCGTAGGCTTATTCATATCGTAGGACGTGAGACAAAACAAGTTAGGGCGAAGGCAGTGAAGTAGTAAAGGTTCGGTGGAGTGAAAGCAAAGATGATTGCATATGGGAGACGGAGGAGAGCATGAGGACCACTTGTTCAGAGTTCTTCATTTGATAAGATTTCCACTTTGTCGCTAACTTTCATGTTGGATATCACATTTGATGCTTTACACTAAATAGTTTGGTATCTTGTATGCTAAGATAGGCATGAATGTTACTTTTTGATGTTTAATTTTTTTAATATGCATGTTTGATGTTTGATTGTTGTCACTCAACATGATTACTTATGCTAATATGATTGTTAGGCATGTGGGATAGTAATTAATTTGGTACAGCATATTTATTTGATCGTTATATATGATTTAGTATGCTTAAGTATATGATGATGTCGTGGTTGTGTTTAATCCTCTTTATTGAGGACATGTTCAGTACATGAAAGCAAGTGTCGGCTATCTGGATGCTTACTCGCTTTTTTGCATCTAAATGGTTTGCTCTTGCTATAAAAGAAGTATGTAAAATCTGTAGTATAGATTTGGGTATATATGCTTGTTGCCCTTAGAAATGAGATGCCTCAAATATGAGATGCTTCGGATATGAGACGTACGTATACACACACACACATATACATATCCGTGTGTGTGTGTGTTGTTTTCGAATTTTTTCGAACCTAACCACGGAAAGGAGGTGCTGCCGAATTTTTTCGAAACGATAGGGGCTTAGAACTAGGTTAGGAGACATTTTTCTTACTTTGGGAATTTTGGGGAGGAAATCCTTTTAAGAAAGAGAGAATTTAACGACCCGTATTTTTAACAAGAGGATATTTAAATATTGATTCTTTAGTTATTTGAAGGTCCAAAAATATGATTTTTCACATATGGTCGAATTAAGACTCAAGACCACTTCTATTGAGTTCGATCGACATTGCAAATAAAAATGAGTATAAATGTCCCTATATTTTGAGATAGGACGATCCAATGGCCAAAACGACCTCAAACTGCATGAAATTATCATCTCGGAACACTATTTCGGATAGCGATGAAATTTTTATCATTGAGACCAAAAAATAAGGTGAAGTAACCCGACGAGTTTCATTGTGATCGGACGTGCTTTGTGATCGTACGAGCTCGAAAAGTACGATGATTTATTTGAAAATTCAAATATAAATATTATTTAAATAAACACTCATTTACCCTTTCCTCTTTCCCTAATTACTGTTACATTGCATGTGGAAATGGCCACCCCTTTCTCAAGCCCTTCAAAAATTTAAATCGAGAGTTTTGCTCAATGATGAACCACAAAAACTGATCCATTGAACTCGTATGGAGGAGAGATTCTATCCCATGGTATCAAAATTGTGTGTGGTGGTGCTTGGTCGAGCCCCATTTTTCATGGCCGAACTAGGGTTTGCTTTTGGTGGGGATTAAGGCGACGATAGGTAAATTGGAGAGCATGGATGAGATTCTCTTGGCGATGGAAGTCTTTCAGCATCGAATGTTTCAGGTTCGATCATGTTCAAGGAGGTGCGATACTTTGAAGGCTGATGGCCTATGCTGGTGCCACATTTTGTGAAGGGGGATCGTTATAGATCTTGTTGAGGGCATCGTAGAGAGGACACGAAGTGGAGTGCGATGGTGTAGACATTGTTTAATTTCATGGAGCGGAGCTCCGTATCATCGTGAAAAGGTGCACGCAATGGATGGGTTATGGTCTGTGCATGTACAGGAAGATGAGGGGAGAAGATAATTAAGGGTTAATAAAGGTAATTAGTAGAATAATTAGCGAATTAATTATTTGATCAATCATGCTTCTTATAAATTGATATCGTTTTCATACAAGGTCTGATTTGAACGCAGTTTCTTTCGTTCTGCTCATGATGGAGAGCTCTACGACTAGGCGATGGATTGGTCAGCTTTTGTTGAGGCAAATGATAATTTCTCTCATCATGCTATGATTGTTAGTATCATACAAAAACGATGTTTTGAAATAATTTCTAACTTTAAAACATTATTTTTAAATATTTAGACATACATCCTATTTTATAAAAGAATTTAAATGTGTTTGAAAATGGTTTTAAATCGGATATTATATATGTTATTACGGACGTATTAATTTTAGGAAATTACTAAATTTAGGCTATCTTTGAGATGAATCCGCATATTGATTGATATTGACGTGTTATATACGTTATGCATATGATATGATAGATGTGTGTACGCTTGTTGGTTGCATGCATGCTTGTTTTGGATGACAATGCCAATCAATACGCAATATAGTGTTAGGAAATATCCCATATGATAGATTTTCGTGCATGTATGTACCGACTGATCAAAAGACAAGAGAAGATGGACTTGGGTATGTGATTTAGTCTTTATTATGGAAGTTGGACATTTTCATTTGGTTTGTACCTGGCCATTTTTGGATAAGTACATAGCCAAAGGGGTCATCATCAACTACTCTAGAGTGGTTGGTATCTACCACTATTGATGATGGATGATCTGGTCAGTTTTAACATGGACGATGGAAAGTCTTCAAGGAACATGATGTAATGGTTCGTTCGTTCATTTGTTATTTGATTACAATGTTATGGCTCCTCAACAAGTGGTCTTGGAAGTGAAGCGAGGATGTGATGCTTCGATTCGATGACTTTAGGACTTAGTGATGATGAATCGTGATAGGAAGTGATGGCTTCAGTAATGGGATAGCTATATTCGAGATGCAGAGTAGATGACTATGAGTCATATTGATGAAGCGGTGGTAGGAAAGTTGTGGGAGAAATGATGAGATTCTATGACTAATGATGGTTGTCTAGAGTAGTTCCCTACCGCCGTGACTTTATGATGGGAGTCACAGAGACGATCCAAGATAGGGTCTGCTATTGATGATGTGCGTATAGGGATTGATGACACTCGAAGGTTCAGATAGCACTAGTAAAACAGAGGTAATATATGGTATCTGTTTGGGCCATGACTGGCTTTGATCTCTATGACGGGCAATTTGATCTTCATGACAGGCGATCTTTTGTCATGGATCAGCCATGATGGGCGATCTAGTTTCCTAGGCTACCGAGGGGAGTGGATTCGAGTACCAAGGAACTGATACGTTGATTAGTCCTTGACTATTGTAGGTCATTTGGATTAGCATGTTCCCAACGCACTAAGTGGGTGATGTGAAGATGAATGATGGATGTTATGTTTGCTTTGGTTCTTTATCACTCTATGGATGTCACATGATGTGGTTATCTTTGATGAAGATACCCAGACACCTATTAGTACTTTGACATAAAATACACCTGTGATGACTATGATAAAGTAGCATATATCTTTGTTATATGCTAACTCTTTGGATGTAAGGATAGATCATGTATGATTCTCTATACCCTTTATCCTATATACTATATCGACTTGCGTATTGTTTTGAGATATTTATCACTCACACCATACTCTTGTCTGACTAGAGGTTTTATACTTTGCTTCTTATTACCTCGGGTGCTCTTAAATGAGTGAACTAGATAGCAGGTGTAAATAGTTCATCAAGTTGTGTGGTCAGAGCCGGTTTATGGTCACGTTTTTTTATCAGTTATATAAACTTTATTACTGTTTTGTATAACCGTATGAGCATGTGTACTCTTATTCAGTTATTCATGTAGCTATTACTATCTCGTCTGTTTTATATGTATGATGATTATTATATTTTATCTGGTGCACAATGAGATATACGATAGGTTCAGCGATTATGTGATGTTTCTTTCTCTTCTCTTATATTCCCTTCTCTTCTATTTTTTTCTTTCTCCTGTCTTTTCTATTCTATCCCTTGTGAATCATCCTACATCGATCGAATGCTCCAACAGCGCATTATTCGGCAATATGAGCATCGGAGGTGTAGGGTAGTTGTAAGTATAATGACCCAGAATTTCAGTCATTTGAAATTCGTGTATTTAATTGATTTTAAATATTCACAAGTTAATTTATAAGCTGAATAAATTATATTTCGAATATAGTGATTTAATTGAATAATTAAATCGTTAATTTAATATTTTAAATTGCTGAAATAATTGAAATTTGAATTTAATGTGAATGAAAATGGTTTATAAAGTTGATATAAATTCTATTAGAATTAGAATGATGTTAGAGAACTTTCAAAATTGAATTAACAGTAAAATCGTAAAAATTGAATATTTTAATATTTAATTAACGTGTAAAAATAGCCATTTTTCATACAGTTTTGGATTTAGATAAAACTAGTTTCATTGAATCTGTAATGTTATATTATTGTAAGATTTCAAATTTCGTGTTAATCGGATTTACGGTTTGTTCGAGGCAAGCTAAAATGCGTAGAAATTTATTTTAAGTGAATATTAAATTTAAATAGTCAATTCGAAAACCTATCTTCCAAATACGATCGAATTGGCTCCCGATATATATTCCATTGTGTTCGGAATAAGAGTAAAACATTATAAATGCCAGGTGGCATGTTTCGTTTGGAGTTCAAAAAATTTCTAGATGAATAGTGTTATCAAATTTTCTATAGAAGGCCCCATTTTCTTTCTATTTGCAAACCCTGGTCAACTCTAACCCTAGCCGCCATTTATATTTCTATGGCCGAAAATGTTCGATTCTTTTCCACTTAATCTCTCTCTATCCATAAACAATTAGCAAAAATGCTCAACTACATGTTGAAGAGAACGATGAGATCTTCAAATCTATACTGGTAGGTCGATGAATTGTCGACCATGGGGGGAGAAAATAGCCTCCGTTCGTCGCACGTTCGAGCTCGAAAATCGAGGCTAAGAGATGACCGGACCTGTCGCGCTTTCTGGTGGTGGTGCATCGTGGAATGAGCTATCATGTGGCACTAGCCGATAATGGTCGAGGCAAGCGAGATGGGAGCGAAAATTCATGAAAATATGGCTAATGGGTTCTTTCGTTCGAAAATAGCCTGGTGGAGAAGAAGAGGAACTTGCGGGCCAGATCTCATCAAGCAAAAATCGACGGCGATGATTGATTTAGGGTTTGAAAATAAAATAAAACTGCGAAATTAATTATATTAAAAATCATATAAACTTCTAAATGTTGTAACTTTGACATACGAGGTCCGTTTATGACGAAACAAGTTGCGTTGGTCCGTATTGACGAGCACTACATTATAGAGCTGGTTTGGAGTTGATTGGAGCTAGTGTAAATTTTGGGTGAAATTAAATGCTCGTTTAATTTTATTCGGAATTAAACACTGCGACTTCTATTGGAACCAATGTGAGTACAGCTTACTCTTTTTAACTCACTGATATTTTTATATAAGTGAGAAATAATTTATTTATGAAGATTTATGATTGTTTGGATGATATATGATATATTATCTATATATTGATTGGTATTTGGATATATTCCTACGTATTGGAGTAGATGAAACCCTATTCGTTCCCGTGTATGACGGACGACCTTTTGTACGCGTGTCTGCCTCGAAGCAGACATTGTACACATATTCAAATATGTATATTTGTTGCAGGTGACAAGTTGGAGGGATCCAACTGGATTCCTCACCAGTATTGATTTATTTACAGATATTGATATATATGTTGTTACCATATGACATATGATGTTTTGGATGCCGTGAATGATGTATTTAGTGCTCTTGCAGCATTGGGCCTATTTTTGGTAATTTTAAAAATAAATGTTTTGAAAGTGATGATTGCAAATTAAAAGTATTTTCAAATGATTTGAAGATTTATAATTTTGAATTGTTAAGTAAATGAATTTATGTTGAATAAATAAATATTATAATTTTTATGTTATAAAAATTATGATTTTGTGAAATATAATCAGAATGTGGCTTTTGGAAATATGAAGTTGATTAATTTGTAAAATGAGTTAAATTGCGATTTTTGAAGTTATAATAAACGGTATATATATATAAGATTTATAAATAGATATTTTATAAATCAAAATAATGGAATTGTAAAGGAGTTTTTATAAATGTTAAAATGAAGTTGTAAGTGAATCTCATAAGTGAATAAGATTTATAATTTGTGAAGTTATAAATGAATGAATTTGTAATAAATGATTTATAAGTAATTAACTTATAATTTGGGTTTTGGTATATAAATGAGATATATATATATATATATATATATATATGGAATTTGTTAATAAAGGAATTTTGCATATTGAAGTTTTTATAAAATAGAAATGTGAATTTATAAACATTGTTTTATAATTCCGAAATCAATTGAATATGATAAGTTAAATATATAAGTTTATTAAAGGAGATATATCCATGATTTTGGACAGTGGATAATCCTTTAATAAATAAATAGAAGCAATGAATTTGGTAAATTAATTATATACATGATTTTGGACAGTGGATTATCTTTAATAAATGTGCAGAAATATTGAATTGGGATAAGAGAATTATATTCATGATTTTAGACAGTGAATAAGATTTTAAATTTAAATGAGTGTTTTGGGAAATAATATTTAAATGGAATAAAACAATTTGAAGATGTTTTTAAAATGTGTTAAGTAACGAAACCATAGATTTCAACATTCATTGTTGAAATAGACGTTTTCGAGAAATGAGGAAATGATGGACTATAACACTATTGTTATAGTAAATGATTTTCGAAAGGAGATGTTTTATATAGTATATGGGATTTAATAAAGTATCTTATTTTTGAAACCCTATACTAGTGATTTTGGGTTGTCGTAACGATGTTTTACGCAACATTCATTTTGGCCCAAATAAATGTGTTTAAAGAGAACGTTTTCCTTATAGAATAAAATATATACTTAATCGTGATTTAAGTATATGTGATATTTTCTAAGTATTGAAAATAAATTGATTTATGAATTACTTATTATTAAATAAGTATATGAAAATGTTTTCCAATATTGAAAAGTTGAAATGGTTTGGAATTATATCTTTATAAAGATAATTTGAAGTGAACATTTGGCAAGTGATTTGATTAATAAAAGATTAAGTAAAAGGGCCTAGTGGTTGCTATGGTGCTGAATATTTGTTTGTTTGTTTTGATAGTTAAACAACCGACTGCCAAATTTGGCCATTTTAGTTCCTCGACTTGATGTGGGAACTATTTAGTTGTACATTTAGTACGTAGCCTTCTATGTAGGCTTGATTATCATTTGTGTTGAGGATGTTGATTCGTGTAGTGTGGAGTATTACTCCAATCTATCGAGCTTTCTTCTTGGCCCGAAGGATAGCACGTTGAAAGTTGAAGACGTGATAAATCTATGAGACTTAGTTTCTGTGAGAGGTTGAGAAACGCTTTTGCGTTGTTGGTGCGAAGAGACCGGGATCGGTTTATCCAAAAACCAGTTCGGACCAAGGTATATGCGATGATTGTGCAAGTTGCTTGTGATGATATTGATATTCATGATTTTCATAGTGAGGGACTGCTTGTTGATCGTTTGGGGTTAAAATCCCAATGTACATATAGTAGCAGTGGTCTCTTCATTATGAAATATCCAATGCAAGGACTATTCTCAACTAATCCTAGGGATTTGCCGACAGGATGTGGTAGGAAAGTACCTTCAGTTTGTCCTATTCCTAGACAACTTGAATGGATGTTTGTCAGACATTGCACTTATTAAGATTGCATACATTGGTTTTTAAAAACGTACATCAGTGGTGGCGGAGAAGGCAATTTATCTTAGTTTAACACCCTCCTTGAGACGTATGAGCTCAAGGGTTGTACTTTTGTGGGAGGCAATTAGTAGTCAACGGAAATGGCCATGTGACATTCAAAGTGATGTGAATGTGATTGTGATTGTGATATGTGAAAGATAATCATTACCTCAGGTCTCATCAACTTAACCGGAAATGACCAAAACATGGTTAGATGCGGCAAGGCTAAGTGGCTCGCTCCTAAGTAAAGTATGATTATCCTCTTTTAGATATATCTTTACATGCTATGACGTCGTGTATCTGATTATTATGGTTTGTATGCTTTGATGGCCCTTAGAAAATCTTGGTAACAACCAGAGGATGATATATTTGGTACCATCTAGTTATAGTGGTGGGTCGGTCTTGTGTTGGTTGGGGATATTTTGTGATGGTCCTCGGTACATTCTTCTAAAGATGTATTGCCGGAAGGTAGTCCCTTCACCTGGTCATTTGTATGGAAATCCAAAGTCCACTACGTGCCTGCCATTTTGATTGTATTGCCCATTTTGGGCTATATACTGGAATTTAATCAATTAACAATTTCGGCTATGATTAATATTATTTGTATATACTAGATGCTAGTATAATATAAGAGGATTGGATATGAAATATTTTAGTCATCGTAAGGTAAAAACATGTCTGTGTTTATGTGTAGGTGTGTCTTACGAGATGCTTTTGTTTTGACAAAGGAAAAGTTTGGTAATTTAATAAAATCAGTTGAGTGTGTTTCTCACGTTGGTTTACAGACTGATCCAGACATTCCTCCCTTTCAATGCTCGGGTCTGACCGAGTATATTTACAGGTTTATATTAGTGCTTTTGGAGCTTCAGTAGGAGAGCTGGAGATCTTCATTTTCGTATACACGTATCTGTTTTGATTATCCGCTGTGCTTAGTTGTTGTATATTATCAGCATTTATGAGGACATGTTATTATAACTGTCCAAGCTGGTAACTATTGTTTGATTATTGAACTCTGATTGATGAATGTACATACAGTTTCTGTTTTGTAAAATCATTGATATGATATTATATGTTTTCCACTATAATGTGAGATTCTGTGTTGTTCTGTTTGGTTCTATCTTCTCTCTTTCTTCTCTTCTTCTCTCTTCTTTTCTTTCTCTTGACTTTCCGTCAATCTGTGCTTTTTTGGGCAGACATGTGTGTTTTATTACCGATTCAAAGAGTACGGATTTGTGGATCGTCACACGTGGCATCAGAGCTTAGATTTTGTATATTCCTTAGCTTTGATGTGTAATCAGTATAGATAGGGACAGTAGCACCCTAGATTAAGTTTGAGTGTATTATATATATGAGCACATATTTGTTTGTGATATAAAATGTTTTATATTGTGTTTACTTACCCCTTGAGCTGTTTGTGAATTCCGATCGGTGTGTGGGACGCCATATTATCGATAGGGATTTCTAAACACTTAAACGAGGCAAGTCGACATAGTATTATTTTAAACTGGGTAAATGAATAATTTTACCTATATTATATTTTATATATAAAGGGAATAATTTTTCAAAAATTATTGAAGTGTAAATAAATTAATTGTTTGGTTGTTTGAATAAAAATGTAAATATATAAAGTTAATAAAAGATGTTTAAATAATCAAAATAAAAACAATAATTGTAAAAAAAATAGCAAATGAATTATAAAGTATGGAATTATAATTAATATGATTTACAATTGTGAAATAATCTTATATATAAGAAATTAAACAACATGAATATATTTGTAAATATGAGTTATAAATAAAAATGAATTTAAACTAAGAACTTGAGAAATTGAATCCCGTTTATTTTGAAAGTTATTTTTCAAATTTAAATAGATTATATTATTATAAATCTAGATAAGATAAATAATTTCTAATGAATCTTATGTAAGTACAGTGAAATAGTGAAACTATATAAGTAAGGAGATTTATAAATGTGGTTTATAAATATAAAAGGATTTCTTCAAAAGAATATAAAGTACTGAATTCACTACTGTTGCTGAGAAATAAAAAGGGTTATGACTGCACATCATCGGTATCATTTTCGAGTTTCTATGTGATGTATTTTCCACCAATAGTAAATTGAAATTGAATTTTTTGTTTTGACAAACAAACTTGAATTTGAAATCCAAGCTGGAATTGATAAATATAAGTGAAATGAGTTTTGGATTTATAATATGAAATAAAAAGTTTAACTTTGGTAAAGTTGAAATGAATTTGAGTTAACAAAATAAAATATATGATTTGAAATTTAACCAAAGGAAGGTTAAATAAACTGAATTATTTTGAACCAGATTAGATAAGTTATTGGAATGGAAAATTAAACTTAGAGATAAGTGATTATATAATATGAATTTGAAAGTTTGAGTAAATAAGTTGTATAACTTATAAAATGAGAAAATGTTAGTAAAACCAAATATTAAAATGGTTAAACAATTTTGTTAAGCAAAACGAAATTCTGAATTTGAACAATGAAATGAAATTTGACTTAAGTAGAAGTTAAATAAAATAGAATTTGAATTAAATTAGTAGTGAACTTAAGTTGTATAGTGAAAGTAAATGCAAGTGAGCTAAAACGAAATATAACTTAAGTAATGTTGAATGAAGTTGATTTTGGAATCAAAATGAATTAATAAAGGTGTTATTTAAATGAAATGGTTAAATGAATATGAATATAAACTTGAATTGTTAAATGAAATTCAACTTGAAGTGTAAAATGAATTGGCAATTGAATTAATGAATGAATTGAATTGAACTAATGGAATAGATTTGTAAATGAAATATGGATTGAATGTTAATCAATCGAATGTAAATGAACTGATTTGGAATAATGGATGTAAGTATAAAGTCATAAAAAGCTAATGAAATTGGGAATTAAATAATTGAATGAAATTCAATTAGATATCAAACCAAAAATGAATGTAAATGAAGTAAATATGAATATTGAAAACAAAGTAAATAAATTTGGTTATGTTGAAAATACATTGGTTGTTAGATGGATGTTAGTTGATTGAATAGAAATTCATATAAAATTGAATTAATAAATTGAAAGCTAAATAATTGAATTTAAATTAGAAGTAAGTAAATCTAAATAGAATTTGA